>JBBDGP010001852.1:2487500-3870000 GCA_037952835.1 Lithobates septentrionalis
GGACATGATTGATGTTTTGGGTCGAATCTAAATGCCCTTTTTTAAACCCCAAAACATCAATCATGTCCTTCATTTCCTGTTTTGCTGACCCCATTCTGGGCCTTCTCTTTCTTTTTTTGGCAGAACATAAATGGCTGTTTAACCTAATGTCAAAAAGGAGGGCTGTTTCTCGTATATACCTCAAAAATCCACAAAAAAATAAAACTTGATTTTCTAAAAAACACAAATTAAAAAAAAAAAAAAGTGATTTTAACTAACCAAAAAAAAATCAAAAAAAATTTTTTTAAAAAACACAAAAAATAAAAAAATTGATTTTAAAAACCCCCAAAAAAAAAAAATAATAATTTTAAAAAAACAAAAAAAATGATTTTAAAAAACCAAAAAAATAAAAAAAAATGATTTTAAAAAACCAAAAAAATAAAAAAATTGATTTTAAAAAACCAAAAAAATAAAAAAATTGATTTTAAAAAAACAAAAAAAATAAAAAAATTAATTTAAAAAAAACAAAAAAATAAAAAACTTGATTAAAAAACCAAAAACAAATAAAAAAAACTTGATTTGCAAAAACCAAAAAAAAACCTAAAAAAACTTGATTAAAAAAAAAAAAAAAACTTGCTTTTAAAAAAAAAAAAAAAAACAAAACTTGATTTTCCAAAAAAAAAAAAAAAAGCCTGTTTGCGAAAATCAAAAAGCCAAAAATATTTTTTTGTGGATTAGGTAGAAATATTTAAATATAATTATATTTTGCTACATTATTAAGATATCATTATATTTTTGTCTATGAACATTTTATACTAAATGCAGAACTGAATGCATAACAACCATTAATAAAAACATCTCCTTATAGGATTTTAAAAAATGTGTGGTTTGTTATTTCAAGGCTCAGTATCAGTTTGGTTATAATTGTAAAAAAGTTGTTTACAGTGGCAATGGAGCTTATTTAGACATTTTTAAAATTCAAATACAGTTGGCACTACAACTGCTCGACCATAACCTAGGAGACAGCCCAAAAGAAAGGCAAGCAATAAATATAATGCCAGATTTCAGCAATATTTTTTTTATTGTAAAAAATTATATATCCTGGCCCATTGCAATGGCCCCCCTACCCATAAAATAATTAACATATTGCTGTCTAACTTGACGGGAACTTTGGGGGGCCAAGCCAGTACGGACAGTATCCAGGCCTGTAAGGTTGGCTTCTATTTGTCCGGCCTCAGGCCCAACTGTGCCTATATAATTGGTAGAATGCTTGTTTAAAAAGTTGTGCAGAATGCAGCAGGTTAAAATGATAAAATTAAGTTTGTATTCCGCCAAATTAATGGCTGTTTGAAACAGGCGGAACCGGCTGGCCAGAATTCCAAACGCATTCTCAACCACTCTTCTAGCTCTGGCCAGCCGGTAATTAAAAACCCTCCTCTCCGGGGTGAGGGTTCTTTGGGGGAATGGCCTCATGAGGTGCTTGCTGAGAACGAAGGCTTCATCGGCAATGAAGACAAAGGGGAGTCCTTCCACGTTATCCTCATCAGGTGGCAATCCCAGGCCACCACTCTGGAGACGCTGGCAGAACTCCGTCTGGGCAAATACTCCTCCATCCGACATCCGGCCATTCTTCCCCACGTCCACATATAAAAAATCATAGTGTGCCGACACCACCGCCATTAAAACAATACTGTGGAACCCCTTATAATTAAAATAATATGACCCCGAATGGGGTGGTGGCACAATGTGGACATGTTTCCCATCTATAGCCCCTCCACAATTGGGAAAGTCCCAACGGCTGGCAAAATGGGATGCCACAGTCTGCCATTCCTGTGGTGTTGAAGGAAACTGGGGAATCAAACAAGAAAACCAAAATCAATTAATTTGGAAGCTAACATTGCAAGAAAATTAGACAATTAAAAACATTATTCCCCAGCATCAGTATAACATTCAATAATTTAATTCTTCTGGAATAACTAATATGGAAAGGCACACTTATCAGATTGCTCACCCCCTCTGATGGAACATTGATTACATTTTAGGGGGTTGTGAAATCCCTAAAAAATATTACTTTTAGGACACGCAGGAATTTAGGGACTAAAAAGGCTACAAGACTGCAGTTGTCGCACTCTGCAGGTGCAGTTGCTAACCAGCTTACAGTAAATGAGGTAATGTAAAAAGGCATTCATGTTGCAAGGAGTACACAATCACAGGCAAGGGCAATTAATGAAAACACTTTGAGGCTTGCATATGATTTGATGATGGAAATCAGCAGAGCTTCTGCTCATTTACTAAAGCACTGGAACAAATGCACTTGTAGAGTGCACATGCATTTTGCAAACTGCAACATATATTTGCTTTAGACAAATCAACACCACAGAACATTCAAGCAAATTTTAACGAGGGTGGGGGTGGGGGGGTTGTGAAATCTAGATAATTGCTCATTAGCAGCACACTATTTGGAGTGAGTTTAGGTGGGGGGGGGGGGGTGGGGGGGTGGGGGGGTTGTGAAATCTAGATAATTGCTCATTAGCAGCACACTATTTGGAGTGAGTTTAGGTGGGGGTGGGGGGGGTGGGGGGGTTGTGAAATCTAGATAATTGCTCATTAGCAGCACACTATTTGGAGTGAGTTTAGGTGGGGGGGTTGTGAAATCTAGATAATTGCTCATTAGCAGCACACTATTTGGAGTGAGTTTAGGTGGGGGGGGTGGGGGGGTTGTGAAATCTAGATAATTGCTCATTAGCAGCACACTATTTGGAGTGAGTTTAGGTGGGGGGGGGTGGGGGGGTTGTGAAATCTAGATAATTGCTCATTAGCAGCACACTATTTGGAGTGAGTTTAGGTGGGGGGGGTGGGGGGGTTGTGAAATCTAGATAATTGCTCATTAGCAGCACACTATTTGGAGTGAGTTTAGGTGGGGGGGGGTGGGGGGGTTGTGAAATCTAGATAATTGCTAATTATAAGCACACTAAATACACTCCAACAAAATACATTCAAAATGAGTAGACTAGGTGGATATGTTCCCATCACTTCATGCTGGGAAGGTTATTGAAGGAAAATATACATGCATGACAAAAAATAACAGGAAAAAATTCCAGCATGTGTGAGGATAAAAAGGGGACATTCACACTATATTGCAATGATGGTAAGTAGTGTTTGAAGCAAGAAATACATTACATTATCAAAGATTACATAAAAGAACATGTGATGCTAATAAAAGAAAAATATCTTACCTTAATATAGTCCTTCTGCAGGACCTGTATGATGGCAGAACAGGTCTCTGGGATAATGATCCCCAGAGCCTGGGGGGAGATGCCTGTCGAGAACTTAAGGTCCTGCAGGCTTCTCCCTGTGGCCAAATACCGCAAGGTAGCGACCAGCCTCTGCTCCGGAGTGATGGCTTGCCTCATGCAGGTATCCTGCCTGCTGATATAGGGGGTCAGCAAAGCCACCAAACGGTCAAAAACGGGGTCCGTCATCCGGAGAAAGTTCCTGAAATCCTCAGGATTATTCTCACGGATCTCACGGAGCAAAGGCATGTGACAGAACTGGTCACGCTGAAGCAACCAATTCTTGGTCCATGAACTCCTCCTCGCCCTGTTCATGGACTGGTCTTGGTCTGAAGAATAAACTACAGCACCAAACACATACAATGCACGAGCTCTACGACGAGTACGTACAGGTAACATGGCTTCAAAACGGTCGGCTGGTCAGAACGCACTAAACAGAACGCACTGAAGAACAGCAAGGCCTGTGAAGAACGACCTGAAAATCAGGAACGAGCGGCCAATAAAACAAAGATTTCTCAATGCCAACTGACCAAACGCACTGAAAAGCAGATACAAACCTCACAAGCACAGACTGAACAACAGTTAAAACGAACTGAAAAATACGAGTCTCACAAGCGCGAATCGTCTCTCACCAAACTTCTACTAACACGAGATAAACACGAGATTAGCAGAAGGAGCCCAAAGGGTGTCGTACGGGCTATTGAACTTCCGTTTTATAGTCTCGTCGGACTTGGTGTACGTCACCGCGTACTAGGCTGTCGTACTTTTGTGTGGTCGTGTGTGTGCAAGTCCGTTCGTAAGAAAGTCTGCCGCAAGTCCGCCGAAGGTACGTCGGAAGTATGTCGGACAGGCTGTCGGACTTTTGTAGGTGAAAAGTCCGACCGTGTGTACGCGGCATAATAAGCAAGTCAAATGCAGCGTGCTTTCAAGTAGACATGTGCAATTTGTTTTGCTACAAATTTGTTTTCGGACAAAATTCGGCATATTCACTCATTCGGAAGCATCCGAATGAATGAAAGACTCTTTTGACGAATGCATAAGAAAACAAATTTTCATAAAGAACGAAAATCTGAAAGAACAAAAAGCCAAAAAAACGAAAATCCAAAAAGAACGAAAAACGATTCAACCTACAAGTTTATACAATTACATTTAGATAATTGAGTTTTTCTATTATGATTAAATTATTAACTTTTGTTATAGTTTTTATTATTTATTATAAACTATTAAATTATAGGTATTGGAATTTCCTTTCAAATTTGGCTAAAGTAACTGTTATGCCGCATACACACGACCGGTCTTTCCTTCGGACCGTAGTCTTTCCGACGTAGTTCCGATGGACTTCCGCTGAAAGGGACTTGCCTACACACGATCACACCAAAGTCCATTTGTTTAGAACGTGATGACATACGACGGGACTAGAAAAAACAAAGTTCAATAGCCAGTAGCCAATAGCTGCCCTTGCGTCGTTCCGTCGGACTAGCATACAGATAAACGGTTTTCCCGATAGGAACTGAGTCCGTCGGAAAGATTTGAAACTTGTTCTATTTCTAGGCCCGTCTGAATTTTCGAAAAAAAAAGATCAGATGAAGCCCACACACGAACGGAATGGTTCCGTCGGACCTTTTCTGCTAGAAAGTCCGGTCGTGTCTACGCGGCATAAGTGAACGTAATACGAATGCATCCAAAATTTCAAATTTTCCAAAGTAATGAATGCAGCATCTAAACTAATGGAGTGTAACGAATACGAATGCATCCCTAATTATGAATTATCCGAAGTAACGAGTGCTGCATCTAAACGAATGGAACGTAATGAATATGAATGCATCCAAAATGACGAATAATCCCAAGTAACAAATGCCGATCATAGCGAATGATCCGATAAACTAAAAAAAAAGGAATAAAATTAAAATTAAAATAAACACATTTTTTGGTAGTGCACATGTCTATTTTCGGGTCCTTCTGGATATCTATTCATTTAATTCAGTTTACATCAAGAAATGCAAAAGCTTGCATACAGAATCCTTTGGAGAATTAGGAATTTGGAAAAGGTTTACTGGTGTAAACCCAATTACTACTTTGACACGTTAGGACAAGCTAAAAAGCATCTGGTAAGAATTTAGCACAAGAAAAGCACACAAAAATAAAAGCTCATGTTTTTATAGTGACAACATTCCATGATGTCACATTGCCTCCTTTTGATACAAAATATGTAGGATTGTGTTATTTCTATATTGTAGTTGTACACTAGCAGAAGCATAGAGAAAAGTAGGCACAGCATGTGAATCTCTATAGACTATTTCCTTATTTGCAGATCCCAAAGTCTCAGTGCTCGGAGAACTGTTTACCAGGAACCAGGAAAGTTCCAAGGTCCGGAATCCATGCCTGCTGCTATGACTGTGTCCGGTGCTCAGAGGGAGAGATATCCATTGTCAGCGGTATATGGACATTTATACAATTACTGATGTTGTTTCTTCCATATATGTCCATATTGAATAATAGTTTTATAGATATTTAATGGGAAACGCCATTCTGAATTCATTTGGTTGTGTCTCTTCTTCTGCTCTGGATGCTCTCTATGTACTTTGAGGACTACTCTGACTTTGGCATAATAAAGCTTTCTCTAAATTTGATTGGTAGAATTATTGGCAGTTTTTTCCTTAGTTCCTCAGAAAGTCCCAGTCCCAGAGTTCATTCAACAACTTATAAAGCCCCCTCCCTCCACCATGCCACCTTCCAACCCCGTGCACTTGTTTATATGTTTTCAAACAAAGGTTGTTGGTTAACGCAAACCATTTGATGGTTAGAATTGTTGGATAATTGGGTAATTTGTAAAAACGACTTACCTCATCTGTTAGTTTAGGTTCTATTATTTAACACTTTATATAATAATTTATGATGTACTCCTATTATGAGGACAATTCAGTATTCACCAGCAGATAATAAAGACATGGTCATCTAGCCTACATCAAGACAAATATATTTCCCCAGACACTTGTTCTTACAAGCCGTAATTAAATATTCAATTTATATGAACACATCAGGACTGAAGATCAAAATAAATCCATACCAGATGATAATCATTCAAATGATGATGACCATACCAAATGATAAGCAAAATTCAAAAAAATCAACTACACATCACTGAATGATCCACATCACTGAATGATTTTTTTTATCTTCCAGACAGTGAAAACTGCCAGCAATGCAGATATAATGAATGGCCCAATGAGAAGAAGGATCGGTGTGTTCAGAAACGGCTGGATTTTCTGTCTTACTCTAATGACCATTTAGGGCTGGTCTTTGCCTTGTTCTCCTCCATTCTCTGTGCCATAACTGGACTAATATTACTAGTTTTTATTTTACACCAAGACACAGCCATTGTAAAAGCCAACAACAGGAACCTGAGCTTCACCCTTCTGGTCTCCATCATGCTGAGCTTCCTTTGTGTGTTCTTTTTTCTTGGACGGCCTGCTGATATATCCTGCTTGTTACGCCAAATCTCATTCGGGATCCTTTTCACAATTGCCATCTCTTGTGTCCTTGCCAAAACCATCATGGTTTGTGTAGCATTTAAGGCCATCAAACCTGGCAATTTGTGGCAGCACTGGTTTAGGACCAAATTTTCTAATGTCATTGCCATCATATGTTCATTCATTCAAGTCATAATTTGTGTCATCTGGTTGTCTGTTTCTCCTCCCTTCCAGGATCTGGACACCTCTTCTTATCAGGACAAGATCATTGTTCAGTGTAATGAAGGGTCAGTTATTGGGTTTTATTCTATTCTTGGTTACATGGGGTTTCTGGCAGCTGTGAGTTTTGTTCTGGCTTTCATAGTGAGGACCTTACCGGACAGTTTTAATGAGGCCAAGTACATCACCTTCAGCATGCTGGTGTTCTGCAGTGTGTGGATTGCCATGATCCCGGCCTATCTGAGCACCAGAGGAAAGTACATGGTGGCTGTGGAGATATTTGCCATACTGAGCTCCAGTTCTGGAGTCTTAGGTTGTATATTTCTCCCCAAATGTTACATTATCTTATGGAGACCAGAACTGAACACTAAAACAAGTATAATGGAGAGAAGAATTTTCTAATAAATTGTGCTCCTAAATAATACATAGAATATAGTATATGCATGAGTTTTCTTCACCTATTGCATCTATTGCAATTTTGTATATGCGTTCTGGTCAGTTATGTGACTCAGCATGTTAACTTTTAGACTTTACGCTTGCTTTAACTTCAAAACATTAAAAAACAAAACCAAAAAAAAAAATAAATAAATAAAAACCCTTACCTGTGTGAAGCATGGCTAAAAAACAAATCATTGGATTAATATGGAAGGGTTACCCGTGTCTCTTGCAATGAAGTTCAATAATACCCATATATCCATGTTAAACCTCTTCCTACTTGGCCACTGCATATAAGCGTTAGGACGGGACAAGCGTCAATCTGGGGGGACATGCCTCGGCACAATCCTGTGACTGCTGTGTCTGTGTAACGAGCAACGGGGCTCTGCCCTGGTACCATGTGATCATTGTGACCAGGGGCGTAACTAAAACCTTCAGGGCCCCGATGCAAGAAATCATGAAGGGCCCCCCTGCCCCCTGGACAGCGCTTTTCCTAGGGGGATGTCTGATAAGAGGAGGAGCCGCGAGAGCCGCAGAGGGACCCCAGAAGTCGGTGTTCGGGGCCACTCTGTGCAAAACTAACTGCACAATGAAGGTATGACATGTTTGTTATTTAAAAAAAAAAACATTTACAATCACTTTAAGGGGTTAAAACAGGTGGTCAGGAGGCAACATATTGCCTCTTTACCGGCTGTCAAATGCCTCTGAAAATTGATCTGAGCATGGATCGCTTTTCAGAGGAACAGCATTTTGTTGCTGGTACTTTGAACGAGCAAGAAAAAAAAAATCAGTCCTGATTGTACACATATAGGGTGTCAGGATTAAACGTGCATACATAAAATGTGCATACATACATCTAAACAGTGGTGGCTGGTGCTCAAATTTTTTTTGGGGGCGCAAACATTTTTTGAAAAAAAATCATCAAATGCAGCCACTGTGCCCATCAAACGCTGCCACTGTGCCATCAATTGCAGCCACTGTGCCACTTAAATGCTGCCAGTGTGCCATCAAACACAGCCACTGTGCCAAACTCTGCCACTGTGCCCATCAAACGCTGCCACTGTGCCACTTAAATGCTGCCAGTGTGCTATCAAACGCAGCCACTGTGCCATCATTTGCAGCCACTGTGCCAAACGCTGCCACTATGCCCAAATGCTGCCAGTGTGCCCAAATGCTGCCAGTGTGCCCATTAAATGCTGCCACTGTGCCATCCAACGCTGCCACTGTGCCCATTAAATGCTGCCAGTGTTCCATCAAACGCAGCCACTGTGCCATCAATTGCAGCCACTGTGCCCAAACGCTGCCACTGTGCCCATCAAATGCTGCCCGTGTGCCCATCAAATGCTGCCCGTGTGCCCATCAAATGCTGCCAGTGTGCCCTTGAATGCCCCCAGTGTGACCCCCGACCGCTCACCGGCACTTACCCTGTCTTGGTGGGGCAGCGGGTGACTGCGACGAGTGGGGTCCTCCATGCGTCTCCTGCTGTCCTCATCTCCCGTCCTCTCCTCCTGATAGGCATCCAATAGCGGCGCCTGTCGTTTCAGCCAATCAGGTGATGGGTAACAGATCCGAGCACCTGATTGGTGGAGAGGCAGTTTAGTGTTAGTAGAGGGAATAGTCATTCGATTTTCTAACACAGCTGAGTGACCTGTGAGGTCACCTTTTTTGATGCCTATTAGAGCCTATGGCTCTAATCCGGTGCTTCAAAAACACCCCCCGCAACTGTAATTCAGGTTCCCTGCGCCCAAAAAGGGGCTGGGTGCCT
This sequence comes from Lithobates septentrionalis, assembly GCA_037952835.1. Taxonomy (NCBI): domain Eukaryota; kingdom Metazoa; phylum Chordata; class Amphibia; order Anura; family Ranidae; genus Lithobates; species Lithobates septentrionalis. Next base: position 2,496,662 of record JBBDGP010001852.1, read on the forward strand.
GAATAGGGGGTGGCAGCGGCGGCCTTAGATAGATTCATGCAATGCATGAATCTATCTATTGGTGATAGAGGGGTGGCTGGAGAGAGGGGGCGGCGCCCGTGCGCCCTTAATGCACGGGCCACCACTGCATCTAAACACACACACACACATACACATAGATAAACACACATATACTGTATATACACACACAAACACATATATAAACACATACATGAACACACATATAAGAACACACATATAAGAACACACATATATTCCAAAGGTCCATAAAAACCCAAAAAAACCACCAGGCCGACCAATTGTATCAGCCTGTCAGGGCCCTTTGGAGAGAGTGGGACGTTATCTGGACTCCCTGCTACATGACATGGTTAAAAATCTGAAATCGTTTGTGCAGGACACTAGACATGTTCTGGCCAAAATCACTGAAATCAACGTGTCAGTGCAGCTGGAAGGGAAGCTCTTGGTCAGTGTAGACGTCGAGTCCCTCTACACCTCAATACCCCATCCCAAGGGACTTCAGGCAGTTGAGTGGTTCCTAAAAGAAACTTACCCAGAGTCCGAACCACAGAATGAGTTCTTGGTCGACCTCTTGGAGTTCACTTTACATAATAACTTTTTTCAATTTCTGAGCTCATACTACCATCAAATACGAGGTACCTCCATGGGTGCCGCGTGGGCTCCGGCCTACGCGTGCCTCCATTTGGGCCTTTGGGAAGAGGAGGATGTCTATCCCTCGTTGATGTGGTACATTGATGATGTTCTAATGATCTGGGGGGGCAGTCTTGATGATCTACACATGTTCATGAATGAACTAAACATCAATGATCGAAATATACGGTTGACTTACAACTACGATTTGAAGAGACTGTCTTTCCTTGATCTACAGATCACAATAGAGAAGGGCCAACTTGGCACCAGTACATTCCGCAAGGAAACGGCCGCCAATACGCTACTGCAAGCAACAAGCCACCATCCCCGTTGGCTAAAAAATGGGATACCAGTAGGCCAGTTCCTCCGAATCAAAAGGAACTGCAGTAATGCAGTAGACTTTAGACGGGAGAGCAGCGAACTATACATGAGATTTCGAGAACGGGGATACTCCCATAGGCAACTCAGAAGAGCAAGGAAGAAGGCAGCCATTAAAAGTAGGGAAAGCTTGCTACATAGAACTGAAATTACTGACGTGCTACCGGCCCAAACAAATGAACCTGTGCGGGTAATAACTGCCTTTGGGTCCCAGTGGGACAAAGTATATTCCATCCTTCAAAAACACTGGGGGATCTTGACTAATGCTCCAGAACTTGCTAAACTAGTCAGCACCTCGCCAAAGATGGCAGCCCGCCGAGCCCCCAGCTTGGGCGACATGCTGATACAGTCTAAATTTGTCAAAGAACCTGATCCCACTTGGTTATCACAATACCCACGCACAAAGGGAATGTACCCCTGTAATAAGTGCCATGTGTGCCCTTTTGTCCATAGAACCTCCACCTTCACTGATGCTTTAAATGAGAAGACATATGAGATACGTGACCTCATTAACTGCTCAACGTCACGAGTAATTTACCTAATAACGTGCCCATGTCCCAAGATATACATAGGCAAAACTAAAAGACCGCTCAAAATACGCATTGGCGAGCACCTGCGTGAAATTAACACAAAAGGAAAGATACCAGAAAAACCCCTCGCCAAACATTTTGCTCTATGCCATCGAGGCTCTTCAGAGGGACTAACAGTTAAAGGGATCTACGCACTGAAATTACCCACCAGACGAGGCGATTTTGACCGCATACTTCTCCAAAAGGAGAAGTGGTGGGTCTATAAGTTAAAATCCCTCGTGCCGGTAGGGTTAAACACTGAGTTGAATCTACAAGTGTTTCTGGAACCCTAAATATAGAACTTTGAATAGTACCATTAATCCCCCAATTAGTAGCTATAGGTGTTACCTGTGCTATATTTTTTGCTTGATGAGTGATATATGCCAGTTATAGAAAAGATAAGGGAGGTGGTAAGGTTAGACCAAGGGAATGAGGACAAGCCTACAAAACAAATCAGTAGGCATGATATGATACAATCAATCCTCATGCTCCCATTAAAATAATCGCATTTTTATTCTGCTCTAACCTATGAACAGATATACTTATCTAGAAGTACTACCTACCACTTTCAAAAGTTTGTAAAATTGTATGTTAATCTGTATATGTCACCGCCTTGCATGTAACACAGCAAATCAAGCACTTCACCTTACGATCGAATTCTGTGTTCTCACGGTATGCAGGTCTGTCTTATCTCTGTCTATTATCACCTCACCTACCTTTGCCATTCTTTTCCCCAAGTTCTGATATTTAGCATTTGACCAGCGTCTATTATGCGCTGGGAAGCATTTTTGAGCAGTATCTTGGCATTTTTTTGTTAAACTAAGACAACAATGATGCTAATACCAGCTGATAGGCCGCAAGAAACAATCTATTAGCCATGATTGGACAATATCCCTTCAAGTGCCTTCTAAGTATTTTCATTGGCGGTAACCACCGAAAATTACACAATAAGAAGGGAGAGTGTGTAACCGTCCAATGAACGTCCCAGATGAAGCTACGTCAGTGAACCACGGCGAAACGCGTTGACGTCACAACGCCGCCCGGTCTATGCGCAACGGGCTGAGAGGAGAGTGCACGGCTGCTCACCGCAGCAGGGATGTCCCGATCGCAGTGGGCTCCATGAGCGGCGGACACCACACGGACACCAGACTGACCAAGGAACTTTTCAGTTTTGGGATCACCGCAGCAGAAGCTCCTGTGGAGCCACCATTTTAAACACTGACGGTCTCGCCCAGCAGCCACCCTGAGGATTCCTATGCACTGACATCCAAACTTAGAAGATCGTGCCGTCCAGGAGTTCTGCAGTAAAGATGTAGATGGTAACGTACAGCCACCATTATATGATTGATTGTCATAGCAAGTCGATTTGCAGGCTGCAATACCACACTGCTTAGCATAACAGTCCCCAACAACACTTGATTAATCTGGGTTGATTGAAATCAATGATCTTACTCCTTGCTTGGAATTTGTCAGAACCATGAACCTGCATAACTTAAACCAAGATTGTAAAATGACTTACTAATTGCTACTTTAGCCATCTTTTACATACAAGAGGAACATTCCTTACCCCCATAAACAGGACTTCCGGAATACCCGTAAAATACGAACCCTGATTTAACGGATGTGAATACGCTTAGCACCTTACCACCCAGGTTCACAATAGGTTCTTCCTCTCTACTGCACCCTCCACCCCCATTTGCATTTTGCCACGCCTGACCGCAAGTTTTAAAATTCAAATGATACCAAACCATTGACCAAGGAGTTATCAAACACCACAATTTGGCTAATTTGATGGCCTTCAATGGTCACCGAGGCATAATGCAATACGCCCTGACCGGGTAGCTTTATATGTTGTCTTTTGTAATGTTAGTCCTGTCTGTTTTGTTACGAGCGGCCGCACTTACATCATTGTTGTGCTCATTTGCATAAATTATCACTAAATGTGAATTTTTAAGTTAAAACGAATAAACAGATTATTTTATTGAATTAAGACTATTGACTATATTGTTGCACAGAGTAACCCCTTTTGAAACCCATCTCTATTGGGTTTACCCTTTCCCCCATTGTTCCCCCAACTTTTGCTCCAGTTACAAGTTTGGTTACAGCAACAATACCCTAACGGGTTAAAAAGTGTACGGGCAATCCAGAATATCATTACCCAGTACAGGTGATACTCACGCCTCCCCATACTCCCTATCCCCCCAACCCCCTTCCCCTCCCTTAATGTTTTTTGATGTACTAATTATTGTGACTATTAGGGTCATTTCCAGTGAGTTCACCACAACGAATCTAAGTGAAATATTTAACCACACTCACCTTAAACAATAGGGATATGGCATTTATGTTAGGTGAGGAGATTGATCAGGAAATAAGGAGTGCTTTCCAGTCTGACACACCCCAAGCTATTCACCAAGGAGACGAAATAAAAAACAAATTTAAAGAACATAAAAAGCTCCTGGTAAAACATCTAAATCGAAAGTGGGATGTGTCATTTCTGGAAACCTACATAAACCACAGAATAGTACCAAGAGGCTTAAGAGAAAAGACGATCCCAGTAGAACATCTCCATACAGACAATTTCCTTCCTAAATGGAAGGAACTTTGTATCAATCACGGACTATCTGTTATGCGATTGATCGTTGAGGAAGAGAATATCCAACTCAAAAGCATACAAGAACAGATACAGGAAAGTGCCCGTGGTTTAGAGATCTTTAAAGACTGTGAGGAATTCGCTAAACAAAACGAAATCCTTAAAAAAGAAATAGAAAAAACACAGCTTAACTTAAAGATCACTAAACAGGGAAAGTTCCGCCGTGATTTGACTGATTTTGAAAAAGACGAGGTTTTTGATTTAACGGCACGCCAGGCACGCAGTAGATCACAAAGGCGAGGACCCCGCAGGCAATCAAGAACACCACGCAGTAAATCATACAGTGCTTCTGACGAGGACATACCTAAAGCTGTTACTTTTTTAGACCAGGAGGGGGAAGAACAAACAAAAGAGCGGAGTCCACCCCCACAAACCAAAAAAGGACCCAGGAACACAAAACTCAACAGGGTTGACAGGGAACGGACATATACCAGAAGTCAAAAGAAACAGTAATCCAACCATATATAGGACAGGTGGCCCCCAATGAGGGGGACATGAAGATTGTAAACTTATCTGACATGGTACTAACCCCTGACCACATTAGCTTACTTCAAAAAGGTATGACTTTCTCCCCAGTCCATAACATGGATGAATTTATAGTATTCAAGGACATCACTTTGTTCTTGAGGAAAGTCTTTTTGCGTTCCCTCTATGATAATAATACAGCAACAACGATAACCACACTGGGGATAGATGACCAAAAAGCATTAGAGATCCTTAATTCCCTGCTGGAAGAGAATGAGGGACCACTAATGACAGCTGCCCCAATACGGAGACAAGCTAACCTAAGAATAAGGTCACAAAAAATGCCCCCCCTATCCAAGAACAGGTGGCTTAAACTTTTCTTGGATATGGTACAAACTGACCTGGCCAAGATAGACTGGACCAAGCGATCACCAGACAACCTGACAGCAGGAGAAAGGGCAGCACTGATGGACCTCAAAAAAAGACGCAATATCATACTAAAGAAAAGCGACAAGGGGGGTAATGTGGTACTCTTGAACCAACATGACTACGAGAGGGAAGCGAAGCGTTTGCTAAATGACACCACCACCTACGAAAGACTGGAAGGTAATCCCTTTCCAGCATTAGTCTTCGAATTAAATAGAAGGCTATCTGAGGCAAAAGACGAGGGATTACTAACCAATCGAGAGTTTGAGCATCTCCTGGTGAGGGAGTATAACGTACCCACTTTCTATATTATTCCAAAGGTCCATAAAAACCCAAAAAAACCACCAGGCCGACCAATTGTATCAGCCTGTCAGGGCCCTTTGGAGAGAGTGGGACGTTATCTGGACTCCCTGCTACAGGACATGGTTAAAAATCTGAAATCGTTTGTGCAGGACACTAGACATGTTCTGGCCAAAATCACTGAAATCAACGTGTCAGTGCAGCTGGAAGGGAAGCTCTTGGTCAGTGTAGACGTCGAGTCCCTCTACACCTCAATACCCCATCCCAAGGGACTTCAGGCAGTTGAGTGGTTCCTAAAAGAAACTTACCCAGAGTCCGAACCACAGAATGAGTTCTTGGTCGACCTCTTGGAGTTCACTTTACATAATAACTTTTTTCAATTTCTGAGCTCATACTACCATCAAATACGAGGTACCTCCATGGGTGCCGCGTGGGCTCCGGCCTACGCGTGCCTCCATTTGGGCCTTTGGGAAGAGGAGGATGTCTATCCCTCGTTGATGTACCGCAGCCACGTACATACGTGGCTGCGGTACATTGATGATGTTCTAATGATCTGGGGGGGCAGTCTTGATGATCTACACATGTTCATGAATGAACTAAACATCAATGATCGAAATATACGGTTGACTTACAACTACGATTTGAAGAGACTGTCTTTCCTTGATCTACAGATCACAATAGAGAAGGGCCAACTTGGCACCAGTACATTCCGCAAGGAAACGGCCGCCAATACGCTACTGCAAGCAACAAGCCACCATCCCCGTTGGCTAAAAAATGGGATACCAGTAGGCCAGTTCCTCCGAATCAAAAGGAACTGCAGTAATGCAGTAGACTTTAGACGGGAGAGCAGCGAACTATACATGAGATTTCGAGAACGGGGATACTCCCATAGGCAACTCAGAAGAGCAAGGAAGAAGGCAGCCATTAAAAGTAGGGAAAGCTTGCTACATAGAACTGAAATTACTGACGTGCTACCGGCCCAAACAAATGAACCTGTGCGGGTAATAACTGCCTTTGGGTCCCAGTGGGACAAAGTATATTCCATCCTTCAAAAACACTGGGGGATCTTGACTAATACTCCAGAACTTGCTAAACTAGTCAGCACCTCGCCAAAGATGGTGGCCCGCCGAGCCCCCAGCTTGGGCGACATGCTGATACAGTCTGAATTTGTCAAAGAACCTGATCCCACTTGGTTATCACAATACCCACGCACAAAGGGAATGTACCCCTGTAATAAGTGCCATGTGTGCCCTTTTGTCCATAGAACCTCCACCTTCACTGATGCTTTAAATGAGAAGACATATGAGATACGTGACCTCATTAACTGCTCAACGTCACGAGTAATTTACCTAATAACGTGCCCATGTCCCAAGATATACATAGGCAAAACTAAAAGACCGCTCAAAATACGCATTGGCGAGCACCTGCGTGAAATTAACACAAAAGGAAAGATACCAGAAAAACCCCTCGCCAAACATTTTGCTCTATGCCATCGAGGTTCTTCAGAGGGACTAACAGTTAAAGGGATCTACGCACTGAAATTACCCACCAGACGAGGCGATTTTGACCGCATACTTCTCCAAAAGGAGAAGTGGTGGGTCTATAAGTTAAAATCCCTCGTGCCGGTAGGGTTAAACACTGAGTTGAATCTACAAGTGTTTCTGGAACCCTAAATATAGAACTTTGAATAGTACCATTAATCCCCCAATTAGTAGCTATAGGTGTTACCTGTGCTATATTTTTTGCTTGATGAGTGATATATGCCAGTTATAGAAAAGATAAGGGAGGTGGTAAGGTTAGACCAAGGGAATGAGGACAAGCCTACAAAACAAATCAGTAGGCATGATATGATACAATCAATCCTCATGCTCCCATTAAAATAATCGCATTTTTATTCTGCTCTAACCTATGAACAGATATACTTATCTAGAAGTACTACCTACCACTTTCAAAAGTTTGTAAAATTGTATGTTAATCTGTATATGTCACCGCCTTGCATGTAACACAGCAAATCAAGCACTTCACCTTACGATCGAATTCTGTGTTCTCACGGTATGCAGGTCTGTCTTATCTCTGTCTATTATCACCTCACCTACCTTTGCCATTCTTTTCCCCAAGTTCTGATATTTAGCATTTGACCAGCGTCTATTATGCGCTGGGAAGCATTTTTGAGCAGTATCTTGGCATTTTTTTGTTAAACTAAGACAACAATGATGCTAATACCAGCTGATAGGCCGCAAGAAACAATCTATTAGCCATGATTGGACAATATCCCTTCAAGTGCCTTCTAAGTATTTTCATTGGCGGTAACCACCGAAAATTACACAATAAGAAGGGAGAGTGTGTAACCGTCCAATGAACGTCCCAGATGAAGCTACGTCAGTGAACCACGGCGAAACGCGTTGACGTCACAACGCCGCCCGGTCTATGCGCAACGGGCTGAGAGGAGAGTGCACGGCTGCTCACCGCAGCAGGGATGTCCCGATCGCAGTGGGCTCCATGAGCGGCGGACACCACACGGACACCAGACTGACCAAGGAACTTTTCAGTTTTGGGATCACCGCAGCAGAAGCTCCTGTGGAGCCACCATTTTAAACACTGACGGTCTCGCCCAGCAGCCACCCTGAGGATTCCTATGCACTGACATCCAAACTTAGAAGATCGTGCCGTCCAGGAGTTCTGCAGTAAAGATGTAGATGGTAACGTACAGCCACCATTATATGATTGATTGTCATAGCAAGTCGATTTGCAGGCTGCAATACCACACTGCTTAGCATAACAGTCCCCAACAACACTTGATTAATCTGGGTTGATTGAAATCAATGATCTTACTCCTTGCTTGGAATTTGTCAGAACCATGAACCTGCATAACTTAAACCAAGATTGTAAAATGACTTACTAATTGCTACTTTAGCCATCTTTTACATACAAGAGGAACATTCCTTACCCCCATAAACAGGACTTCCGGAATACCCGTAAAATACGAACCCTGATTTAACGGATGTGAATACGCTTAGCACCTTACCACCCAGGTTCACAATAGGTTCTTCCTCTCTACTGCACCCTCCACCCCCATTTGCATTTTGCCACGCCTGACCGCAAGTTTTAAAATTCAAATGATACCAAACCATTGACCAAGGAGTTATCAAACACCACAATTTGGCTAATTTGATGGCCTTCAATGGTCACCGAGGCATAATGCAATACGCCCTGACCGGGTAGCTTTATATGTTGTCTTTTGTAATGTTAGTCCTGTCTGTTTTGTTACGAGCGGCCGCACTTACATCATTGTTGTGCTCATTTGCATAAATTATCACTAAATGTGAATTTTTAAGTTAAAACGAATAAACAGATTATTTTATTGAATTAAGACTATTGACTATATTGTTGCACAGAGTAACCCCTTTTGAAACCCATCTCTATTGGGTTTACCCTTTCCCCCATTGTTCCCCCAACTTTTGCTCCAGTTACAAGTTTGGTTACAGCAACAATACCCTAACGGGTTAAAAAGTGTACGGGCAATCCAGAATATCATTACCCAGTACAGGTGATACTCACGCCTCCCCATACTCCCTATCCCCCCAACCCCCTTCCCCTCCCTTAATGTTTTTTGATGTACTAATTATTGTGACTATTAGGGTCATTTCCAGTGAGTTCACCACAACGAATCTAAGTGAAATATTTAACCACACTCACCTTAAACAATAGGGATATGGCATTTATGTTAGGTGAGGAGATTGATCAGGAAATAAGGAGTGCTTTCCAGTCTGACACACCCCAAGCTATTCACCAAGGAGACGAAATAAAAAACAAATTTAAAGAACATAAAAAGCTCCTGGTAAAACATCTAAATCGAAAGTGGGATGTGTCATTTCTGGAAACCTACATAAACCACAGAATAGTACCAAGAGGCTTAAGAGAAAAGACGATCCCAGTAGAACATCTCCATACAGACAATTTCCTTCCTAAATGGAAGGAACTTTGTATCAATCACGGACTATCTGTTATGCGATTGATCGTTGAGGAAGAGAATATCCAACTCAAAAGCATACAAGAACAGATACAGGAAAGTGCCCGTGGTTTAGAGATCTTTAAAGACTGTGAGGAATTCGCTAAACAAAACGAAATCCTTAAAAAAGAAATAGAAAAAACACAGCTTAACTTAAAGATCACTAAACAGGGAAAGTTCCGCCGTGATTTGACTGATTTTGAAAAAGACGAGGTTTTTGATTTAACGGCACGCCAGGCACGCAGTAGATCACAAAGGCGAGGACCCCGCAGGCAATCAAGAACACCACGCAGTAAATCATACAGTGCTTCTGACGAGGACATACCTAAAGCTGTTACTTTTTTAGACCAGGAGGGGGAAGAACAAACAAAAGAGCGGAGTCCACCCCCACAAACCAAAAAAGGACCCAGGAACACAAAACTCAACAGGGTTGACAGGGAACGGACATATACCAGAAGTCAAAAGAAACAGTAATCCAACCATATATAGGACAGGTGGCCCCCAATGAGGGGGACATGAAGATTGTAAACTTATCTGACATGGTACTAACCCCTGACCACATTAGCTTACTTCAAAAAGGTATGACTTTCTCCCCAGTCCATAACATGGATGAATTTATAGTATTCAAGGACATCACTTTGTTCTTGAGGAAAGTCTTTTTGCGTTCCCTCTATGATAATAATACAGCAACAACGATAACCACACTGGGGATAGATGACCAAAAAGCATTAGAGATCCTTAATTCCCTGCTGGAAGAGAATGAGGGACCACTAATGACAGCTGCCCCAATACGGAGACAAGCTAACCTAAGAATAAGGTCACAAAAAATGCCCCCCCTATCCAAGAACAGGTGGCTTAAACTTTTCTTGGATATGGTACAAACTGACCTGGCCAAGATAGACTGGACCAAGCGATCACCAGACAACCTGACAGCAGGAGAAAGGGCAGCACTGATGGACCTCAAAAAAAGACGCAATATCATACTAAAGAAAAGCGACAAGGGGGGTAATGTGGTACTCTTGAACCAACATGACTACGAGAGGGAAGCGAAGCGTTTGCTAAATGACACCACCACCTACGAAAGACTGGAAGGTAATCCCTTTCCAGCATTAGTCTTCGAATTAAATAGAAGGCTATCTGAGGCAAAAGACGAGGGATTACTAACCAATCGAGAGTTTGAGCATCTCCTGGTGAGGGAGTATAACGTACCCACTTTCTATATTATTCCAAAGGTCCATAAAAACCCAAAAAAACCACCAGGCCGACCAATTGTATCAGCCTGTCAGGGCCCTTTGGAGAGAGTGGGACGTTATCTGGACTCCCTGCTACAGGACATGGTTAAAAATCTGAAATCGTTTGTGCAGGACACTAGACATGTTCTGGCCAAAATCACTGAAATCAACGTGTCAGTGCAGCTGGAAGGGAAGCTCTTGGTCAGTGTAGACGTCGAGTCCCTCTACACCTCAATACCCCATCCCAAGGGACTTCAGGCAGTTGAGTGGTTCCTAAAAGAAACTTACCCAGAGTCCGAACCACAGAATGAGTTCTTGGTCGACCTCTTGGAGTTCACTTTACATAATAACTTTTTTCAATTTCTGAGCTCATACTACCATCAAATACGAGGTACCTCCATGGGTGCCGCGTGGGCTCCGGCCTACGCGTGCCTCCATTTGGGCCTTTGGGAAGAGGAGGATGTCTATCCCTCGTTGATGTACCGCAGCCACGTACATACGTGGCTGCGGTACATTGATGATGTTCTAATGATCTGGGGGGGCAGTCTTGATGATCTACACATGTTCATGAATGAACTAAACATCAATGATCGAAATATACGGTTGACTTACAACTACGATTTGAAGAGACTGTCTTTCCTTGATCTACAGATCACAATAGAGAAGGGCCAACTTGGCACCAGTACATTCCGCAAGGAAACGGCCGCCAATACGCTACTGCAAGCAACAAGCCACCATCCCCGTTGGCTAAAAAATGGGATACCAGTAGGCCAGTTCCTCCGAATCAAAAGGAACTGCAGTAATGCAGTAGACTTTAGACGGGAGAGCAGCGAACTATACATGAGATTTCGAGAACGGGGATACTCCCATAGGCAACTCAGAAGAGCAAGGAAGAAGGCAGCCATTAAAAGTAGGGAAAGCTTGCTACATAGAACTGAAATTACTGACGTGCTACCGGCCCAAACAAATGAACCTGTGCGGGTAATAACTGCCTTTGGGTCCCAGTGGGACAAAGTATATTCCATCCTTCAAAAACACTGGGGGATCTTGACTAATGCTCCAGAACTTGCTAAACTAGTCAGCACCTCGCCAAAGATGGTGGCCCGCCGAGCCCCCAGCTTGGGCGACATGCTGATACAGTCTGAATTTGTCAAAGAACCTGATCCCACTTGGTTATCACAATACCCACGCACAAAGGGAATGTACCCCTGTAATAAGTGCCATGTGTGCCCTTTTGTCCATAGAACCTCCACCTTCACTGATGCTTTAAATGAGAAGACATATGAGATACGTGACCTCATTAACTGCTCAACGTCACGAGTAATTTACCTAATAACGTGCCCATGTCCCAAGATATACATAGGCAAAACTAAAAGACCGCTCAAAATACGCATTGGCGAGCACCTGCGTGAAATTAACACAAAAGGAAAGATACCAGAAAAACCCCTCGCCAAACATTTTGCTCTATGCCATCGAGGTTCTTCAGAGGGACTAACAGTTAAAGGGATCTACGCACTGAAATTACCCACCAGACGAGGCGATTTTGACCGCATACTTCTCCAAAAGGAGAAGTGGTGGGTCTATAAGTTAAAATCCCTCGTGCCGGTAGGGTTAAACACTGAGTTGAATCTACAAGTGTTTCTGGAACCCTAAATATAGAACTTTGAATAGTACCATTAATCCCCCAATTAGTAGCTATAGGTGTTACCTGTGCTATATTTTTTGCTTGATGAGTGATATATGCCAGTTATAGAAAAGATAAGGGAGGTGGTAAGGTTAGACCAAGGGAATGAGGACAAGCCTACAAAACAAATCAGTAGGCATGATATGATACAATCAATCCTCATGCTCCCATTAAAATAATCGCATTTTTATTCTGCTCTAACCTATGAACAGATATACTTATCTAGAAGTACTACCTACCACTTTCAAAAGTTTGTAAAATTGTATGTTAATCTGTATATGTCACCGCCTTGCATGTAACACAGCAAATCAAGCACTTCACCTTACGATCGAATTCTGTGTTCTCACGGTATGCAGGTCTGTCTTATCTCTGTCTATTATCACCTCACCTACCTTTGCCATTCTTTTCCCCAAGTTCTGATATTTAGCATTTGACCAGCGTCTATTATGCGCTGGGAAGCATTTTTGAGCAGTATCTTGGCATTTTTTTGTTAAACTAAGACAACAATGATGCTAATACCAGCTGATAGGCCGCAAGAAACAATCTATTAGCCATGATTGGACAATATCCCTTCAAGTGCCTTCTAAGTATTTTCATTGGCGGTAACCACCGAAAATTACACAATAAGAAGGGAGAGTGTGTAACCGTCCAATGAACGTCCCAGATGAAGCTACGTCAGTGAACCACGGCGAAACGCGTTGACGTCACAACGCCGCCCGGTCTATGCGCAACGGGCTGAGAGGAGAGTGCACGGCTGCTCACCGCAGCAGGGATGTCCCGATCGCAGTGGGCTCCATGAGCAGCGGACACCACACGGACACCAGACTGACCAAGGAACTTTTCAGTTTTGGGATCACCGCAGCAGAAGCTCCTGTGGAGCCACCATTTTAAACACTGACGGTCTCGCCCAGCAGCCACCCTGAGGATTCCTATGCACTGACATCCAAACTTAGAAGATCGTGCCGTCCAGGAGTTCTGCAGTAAAGATGTAGATGGTAACGTACAGCCACCATTATATGATTGATTGTCATAGCAAGTCGATTTGCAGGCTGCAATACCACACTGCTTAGCATAACAGTCCCCAACAACACTTGATTAATCTGGGTTGATTGAAATCAATGATCTTACTCCTTGCTTGGAATTTGTCAGAACCATGAACCTGCATAACTTAAACCAAGATTGTAAAATGACTTACTAATTGCTACTTTAGCCATCTTTTACATACAAGAGGAACATTCCTTACCCCCATAAACAGGACTTCCGGAATACCCGTAAAATACGAACCCTGATTTAACGGATGTGAATACGCTTAGCACCTTACCACCCAGGTTCACAATAGGTTCTTCCTCTCTACTGCACCCTCCACCCCCATTTGCATTTTGCCACGCCTGACCGCAAGTTTTAAAATTCAAATGATACCAAACCATTGACCAAGGAGTTATCAAACACCACAATTTGGCTAATTTGATGGCCTTCAATGGTCACCGAGGCATAATGCAATACGCCCTGACCGGGTAGCTTTATATGTTGTCTTTTGTAATGTTAGTCCTGTCTGTTTTGTTACGAGCGGCCGCACTTACATCATTGTTGTGCTCATTTGCATAAATTATCACTAAATGTGAATTTTTAAGTTAAAACGAATAAACAGATTATTTTATTGAATTAAGACTATTGACTATATTGTTGCACAGAGTAACCCCTTTTGAAACCCATCTCTATTGGGTTTACCCTTTCCCCCATTGTTCCCCCAACTTTTGCTCCAGTTACAAGTTTGGTTACAGCAACAATACCCTAACGGGTTAAAAAGTGTACGGGCAATCCAGAATATCATTACCCAGTACAGGTGATACTCACGCCTCCCCATACTCCCTATCCCACCAACCCCCTTCCCCTCCCTTAATGTTTTTTGATGTACATATAAGAACACACATACATGAACACACATACATAAACACATACATAAACACATACATGAACACACATACATAAACACATACATAAACACATACATGAACACACATACATGAACATACATACATGAACACACATACATGAACACACATACATGAACACACATACATGAACACACATATAAACACACATATAAACACACATACATGAACACACATACATGAACACACATATAAACACACATACATGAACACACATACATGAACACACATATAAACACACATACATGAACACACATACATGAACACACATATAAACACACATACATGAACACACATACCTGAACACACATATAAACACACATACAGAAAGCCTTTTCCAAAACGGCAGTGCTTTACCTCATCTCTTCCTGCCGGGCACTGCACTGTAGGGGGAGACAAAGAGCACAGCACACACTGCTTTCACTGATCAGTGTGACAAGCTCCCCGTGCAGTGCCGATTACAGTTCGGCTGACGATGGGGAGAACGATCTCAGCCGCTCCTCCTAACAAGATAAACAGGGGGCCCTCAAGGGCCCCCTGCAGCATGGGGCCCAGTCGCCATGGCGACCTCAGCGACCCCTATACTTCCGCCACTGATTGTGACCAATCACAGTGATCACATGTCCAGTAATAAACATGTATAGGTGTGACAGCTCTGTAAAAGTGAAAAAAAAACAATTATGGTGATAAACACTGATATTGCAATAATATGAAAAAAGTCCAAAAACAAAAAAAACAAAAACAAGCTTGTGTGATATCTGCAGACAACCTCCATGAACGGAGTGCTCCCACCACCTCATGCAATGCTCACTCACCTCCTTTAAACGACCCTTCAAGGGGTCAAACACGCCTTGCACCCTGTGAAAACATTCCCTCCCAGGGATCGTCAGAGAATCTTGGTGGCTCAAAGGATGAATGTAATCAAAAGCAGGTAGGTACTCATTCCACTGTGCTGCTTCAAACTTTAAATCCACAATGACTACTGGTAAGTTCTGCAAACACATGAAAAAAACTAGAGAAAGTGTCTCCTATAGTGCAGTATCCGAGGGTTTAAAAATGAAACCACTTCACCCCAGCTAGCATTGAACTCACATTTAATGAAATTTTAAAAGCATTAAAAATGACATGACAGTTTCACTCAGTAGTAGTAGTCTACTGCCAGGCTCCACCCCTACTAGTTTCACCACCTCCCACGTGGCTTCATCTGGAGGAATGAGCCCTGAGGCTATGGCAGGATTAATTTATAGTGTCAGATATAAAAAAATATCAATTACCTTATTTGAATACAGCTGTGACGTTTCAAAGACGCCCCCGCACATGCTCAGTGTAAGGCCTCATGTTAGCACTGCTCATTGAAAGACTTACGTTGCGCTATTATTATTATTATTATTATTATACGAGATTTATATAGCGCCAACAGTTTACTCAGCGCTTTACAATGTATAAGGGGGACAACACAATTACAGTACAGTTCAATACAAAAGGTACAGGAGGGTTAAACCAGAAGTGGTCATAACACAACTACTTCCGGTCACAAATTAAATACACACAATGGCTTTAACAAAATGGCTGAATTTAGGGGTCATAAAAATCAAAAGTAGAGGTAAAACCTTCAATGGAATATAAAACTCGCCAGATAATTATAAAAAACATAGACAATACCAATAAAATATGCCTAGCATCATCAATGGCTAAAAATAATAAACACAGCATCTAGTAAAATGATCATAATATATAATAGGATACAGCGATGTATAACAGGATCACCAATCAAAAATGTCCACAATCCCTATATTAAAATGTCCTTTGTCTCTCGGGAATCAAGTATAATAAAAAAGCAGGATAATATGCAGGTGAAAAAACTTATATATACATCCTAACAGAGAGGAAAATATAAAAATACCGATATTAGAATTGCTGGTAATTTTTAAAAAAATGCTGGTAATGTTTTTAAATTGCTGGTAATTTTTTAAAAATGCTGGTATTTTTAAAAAAAAATGTGCAGGTGAAAAAAAACAAAAACTTATATATACATCCTAACAGAGAGGAAAATATAAAAATACCGATATTCAGCAACACATGAAAAAAAACGAGAGAAAGTGCCTCCTATAGTGCAGTATCCGAGGGGTTAAAAATGAAACCACTCCACCCCAGCTAACATTGAACTCACATTTAATGAAATTTTAAAAGCAAAAGACACCCGCACATGCTCAGTGTAAGGCCTCATGTTAGCACTGCTCTTTGAAATACTTACGTCGCGCTATTATGACACACTTACTTGATGATGCTAAGCATATTTTATTGGTATTGTCTATGTTTTTTATAATTATCTGGCGAGTTTTATATTCCATTGAAGGTTTTACCTCTACTTTTGATTTTTATGACCCCTAAATTCAGCCATTTTTTGAAGCCTTTGTGTGTATTCAATTTGTGAAGGGAAGTAGTTGCGTTATGGCCACTTCTGGTTTAACCTGGAAGTGTGTCATAATAGCGCGACGTAAGTCTTTCAATGAGCAGTGCTAACATGAGGCCTTACAATGAGCATGTGCGGTCATATTTCAAACGCTGCAGCTGTATTCAAATAAGGTAATTGACATTTTTTTATTTCTGACACTATAAAATAATCCCGCCATAGCCGCAGGGCTCATTCCTCCAGATGAAGCCATGTGGGAGGTGGTGAAACTAGTAGAGGTGGAGCCTGGCGGTAGACTACTACTACTACTACTACTACTACTGCTACTGCTGCTGCTGCTGCTGCTACTACTCATGCTCATGCTCATACTTTTAATGCTTTTAAAATGTCATTAAATGTGAGTTCAATGCTAGCTGGGGTGGAGTGATTTCATGTTTAACCCCTCGGATACTGCAATATAGGAGACACTTTCTCTTGTTTTTTTCTTGTGTTTGCTGAACTTACCAGTAGTCATTGTGGATTTAAAGTTTGAAGCAGCACAATGGAAGGAGTACCTACCTGCTTTTGATTACTTTCATCCTTTGAGCCACCAAGACTCTCTGACGATCCCTGGGAGGGAATGTTTGCACAGGGTGCAAGGTGTGTTTGACCCCTTGCAGGGTCGTTTAAAGGAGGTGAGCGAGCATTGCATGAGGTGGTGGGAGCACTCCGTTCATGGAGGTTGTCTGAAGATATCACACAAGCTTGTTTTTTGTTTTTTTTTGGACAACGTGGATTCATTAATTTTATGTTTTTGGACTTTTTTCATATTATTGCAATATCAGTGTTTATCACCATAATTGTTTGTTTCACTTTTACAGAGCTGTCACACCGATATTGTTTTTACTGATTTGGGAGCACATTAGTGACAGCTGTGATTGGTCACAGGGATCACACAGTACAGTGCAAGAAGTTCCCCACTGCTGCACTGCCAGGCACACAACAGCTTCAGCTTTCATCCGATCACAGTGTACATTCCTTGAGTTTTTGTTTTTTATTAGGGATAATAACTTGGGGATAGAAATTATGGGATGCCCAACTTGATAGAGACAACTTTCTCCCCATATGCACAGCTTCAATTGATTCTTATCTTTAATCCTGTGAAACTCCAATTGATTCCTCTTGCTTGGTTTATACAGCTCTGATTGATCCCTCTTTTGTAGCTAATAGTCTCTAGGCTAGGAACTCTCAGTCGCACAGTCGCACAAAGTAGCACAGACTACAAATCTAACCCTATTATAATTTATTATTTATTTCAGGTACTTATATAGCGCCGTCAATTAACACAGTGCTTTACATATACATTGTACATTCACATCAGTCCCTACCCTCAAGGAGCTTACAATCTCAGGTCCCTAACTCACATTAATACATACTGGGGACAATTTTAGACAGGATCCAATTAACCTACCAGCATGTCTTTGGAGTGTGGGAGGAAACCAGAGTACCAGGAGTAAACCCACGCAGGCACAGGGAGAACATGCAAACTCCAGGCAGGTAATGTCAGGGTTGGGGTTCTGTGTGCATTACTGCCAGTTTAACGCCATATAGTTCCATGTGCGTTACTGCCAGTTTAATGTCATTTACTTCTGTGTGCACTGCTGCCAGTTTAAGGTCATAACATTTTGTGTGCGTTAGTGCCAGTTTAACGCCATATAGTTTTGTGCGTTACTGCCAGTTTATCGCCATTTACTTCTGTGTGCGTTACTGCCAGTTTAACGCCATATAGTTCTGTGTGCTTTACTGCCAGTTTAACGTAGGGTGACCAAGAAAAGAATGAATCCTGAGAATATGATTGGATTACTTCAAATGGGACAGTAATATTCATTAACAATATCTCTCAAGAAATATGAAAATTTTATCCCCTGTACACTGTGAGGTCTATGGCCAGGAAGTATAACTCCTAATATGGGCATTCCAGGAAGTTAAATGTAAGAGACTGACCGTCTATTGCTCAACGATGTTGCTTTTGTCTGGATAAGTAAATCGTGTTAATCTTGTCTGAGGCAGTTATCCCTTCACCTATTAAGTGTGCTAATGAACTCACCTGTTGTCTGCTAGGGGAGATATTGGGGGCTCGTTATGTAACTCTTGTGTGATGTTGTGGGTGGATCCATGTCATTGTTCATGTGGCGCCTGCAGTATTCTCAAGTGTATAAAAAGAGCCTGCATTTGTTTCAATAAAGAGTCTGACTCCTGTTTGACCCTCCATACAGAGCCTCGTCTCGTACTTGGGGGGGGGGAAGAATTATTCGTATGGGTTTCTTGTTCGGCTGATTGGAGAGTTCAGTAGCTGCCTTTGTGTTCGTAAATGGAATGTCCTAAATGGCTTTAACCCCTTTCATACTCAGAGTGTCATTACAAATGCCATATCGTTTTCTGTGCATTACTGCCAGTTTAACGCTACATATAGTTTTGTGTGAGTTACTGCCAGTTTAACTCCATATCGTTTTGTGTGCGTTACTGCCAGTTTATAATTTTGTGTGTTTACTGCTAGTTTAACGCCACTTACTTCTGTGTGCGTTACTGCCAGTTCAACGCCATATAGTTTTGTGTGCATTACTGCCAGTTTAACTCTATATCGTTTTGCGCACGTTACTGCCAGTTTAACGCCATATAGTTTTGTGTTCGTTACTGCCAGTTTAACGCCATGTTGTTTTGGGTGCGTTACTGCCAGTTTAACACCATATAGTTTTGTGTGCATTACTGCCAGTTTAACATCATATAGTTTTGTGTGCGTTACTGCAGTATATTATGGTGTATCTGTGGAGTGTGTCTATGTAGTGTGAGTACTCAAATTAAAGTGCACCAAACACCTCTTTACATTGATTAAAGTGCATCTACGTACAGATTTCAACTTCTTCTTTACATTTGGTTATAAGCACCGCTCCCTCCCTCCAAATAATGTCTTGGAGGACAAGGAGAGGCAGACGTTCCCTTGGCACTGTAAGGGGGCCAGCAACAAATGTGTTCACAGGCAAAGGTGGACGTGGTGGTCAGTCCTCAGGCAGGGTATCATTTCCTCTGTTTAGTGAGTTTGCCTGTGCTATCCAGCCACAGAATGCAGAGGAGGTGGTGGACTGGCTTACTAAACCTTCCTCATCCTCCACATCCTCTGTCACGCAAGCAGAGACAAGTGTGCAGTCCCCTGCATATGCCAGAGTGGATAAACCTGCCTCCTTGTCCACATCTATTCCTGCTATAGCCCCAACATCAGCCATTGAGGAGTCAGTTGAGTTATTTGATCACAGCATCAGCCACTTGCTCCTTGATGATGCCCATCCATTACTGGATTCAGATGTTGGTTCTGAGGTTGAGGATGACAGGAACATGAGCCTAGAGAGAGGGAGGAACACTGGTAGACAAAATGCCATTCATGTTCTCCAAGCCACAGCGTATTGCCAAGTTGTCTCCAGTGGTAAAGATGAAGATGGAGGAGATGATGATTAGGTCACTGATGCGACCTGGGTGGCAGATAGGGCAGAAGAGGAAACATAAGGTGAGGTGGCACAACCCCAAGGAGGCAGACATCAAGAGAGTAGAGAGCAGCCACCCTATTCCATCACATTCTGCATTCTCACTCCCCAAAGCTCAGCTGTCTGGGCCTTTTTCAGCACATCTGCAGCAGATCGCACTGTTGCTATCTGCAAACTGTGTCTCAGGCACATCAAACATGGCAAAAACACCAACCATTTGGGTACCATATGCTTAACAAGGCATTTAACGTCCAACCACTCAGCTAGTTGGCAAGAGCACCTAAAAGCCACACAAAAGGGGCACAAATCTGTCCCTCCTCCTTACCCACTTCAGTCTGCCCCTGCTATACCGAGTCATTACCTCTCAGCAGCCTCCACTGACAGGAATGATGGTATAGCACAGGGTGTCCCAGGTCCTAGCAGCACATCTGCCAGCAGCTCACCACCAGCCTTAGACTGTAGCCGGCAAATTTCTCTGCCCCATCTGCTGCAGAGGAAAAAAAATACAGTCCCTGCCACCCACATGCCCAGGGTCTAAATGCAAGCTTGTCAAGACTGTTGGCTCTCCAACTTCTGCCTTTCAGCCTGGTGGATTCTGCTCCCTTCCGTGAATTTGCACAATGTGCTGTACCACAATGGCAGGTTCCCAGTCAGTAAAATCCACCTTACTGCTGACACGTGGTCCAGCAAGCATGGACAGGGATGATATATTTCATTCACAGCACACTGAGTAACGCTGCTTGCAACTTGAAAGGATGCAGGACAGGGCTCGGTGCTGCAGCTTGTTGTGCCCCCACATCTCCATACAGCTGGTGGTGATGATGCCAGACATGTGAGCTCTACCCCTTCCTCTTCCTCCGCCACCTCCTTGCCCTCCTCTGCAAAATTGTCCTATGAATATTAGGTACCCCCTAAGTGTTCAAAGGGCTATTCCCAGAGTCAGGCTAAAAGGTGCTATGCAGTACTTCAGCTGATGTGTTTAGGGGATAGGAACCACACCAGAGCAGAGATTCTTGTAGCTCTACAGGGACAGGCCCAAAGGTGGTTCACACCACACCAGCTGGAGCCAGGAATGGTGGTGTGCGATAAAGGCTCAAACCTCCTGTCCCCCTTAGACAGGGAAACTTGAGTGTAGAGGAGAATAATCACCGCTCCAGGAGAATTGGACAGGCAAAAAGTAAATCCTTCTTGGTTAGGAGGTTGTTGGTGCTGGCTATTGCTAGTAGCAATAAGACAAAAATAAATGCTGGACTGCCGCACTCGTAGATTTGCCTTGTTTATTCCGAAAATTCACATCAAAAACAAAATATCAGCAGACAGGAAAAGAGCTGACGTTTCGCACTAGCGTTAGTGCTTACTAATAGCTATGAGTAAGCACTAACTGTAGTGTGAAACGTCAGCTCTTTTGCTGTCTGCTGCTATTTTGTTTTTGATGTGAATTTTCTGAATAAACAAGGCAAATCTACGAGTGCAGCTGTCCAGCATTTATTTTCGTCCTATTGCTTAGACAGGGAAAGTTGACACATGTGCCATGCCTGGCACATGTCCTCAATTTGGTGGTGCAGCATTTCCTAAATAAGTACCCACGGTTGCAAGTTTTGCTAAAGCTGGCCAGAAGAGTCTGTAGCCATTTCAGGCGGTCATACACAGCCAGTGCTCGGTTGGCTGAAATTCAGCGGGAAATCCTGCCCGTAAACCACCTGATTTGTGACATGCCCACCTGGTGGAACTCGACTTCGTCAATGCTACGGCACGACGACAGGCTCAGGCCGCCTCGGCTTTTTTTCCCCACACCAATGGCTAATCATTAAAGGATGCATGCACTGTATGTCACCATTTGAGGAGGCCTCAAGGATGGTGAGCCGTGACAGTGCATGCATCAGTGACACAATCCCTGTTGTGTTCCTACTGGAGCAGACTCTGCATGGATTGATGGACAGGGCACTGGAGGCAGAGCAGCAGGAGGAGGATCAGGACTTCCTTTCCTCTCAAGGCCCACTTTATCCAGACACCATCATTCCTATGTCACAGAACACACAGGAGGAGAGAGGGGAGGAGGAGGATGCTGGCACTTTCATAGGCTTCGAAGAAGAGAAAGACATGCATCAATCTGTAAGCGATGGCTTTCCAACCCCAGGACCCTTGGGAGTAGTGCAGGGCTGGGAGGAGGAAGTTCCAGATGCTGTCATCCTGAGTGACCCTGAGGAGTCTGCTTCTCAAGCCTCTGCAAATTTGAGGCGCATGGGCAACCTCATGCTTCAAAGCCTGCGAAAGGACCCAAGAATACGTGGCATAAAGAAGGATGATTACTGATTGGCAACCCTCCTTGACCACCATTATAAGGGGAAGGTCTCAGAAGTGCAGAAGATAAAATCTCTTGAGGACACGTTAAAGAGGATTTTATTGAACATTTTTTCTGACTCCAGTAGGTTACAATGTGGTGGAAAATGTTGTTTTGAGTCTTGTGTTGGTCAAGAGAAGAGCGCTGGAGAAGGTGTCCGCCTAAGTGAAGCATTTCGGAATTTTTTTACTCCTCGCTGCCCAGGGCTGTCAGCTTCCACATCCCACCTGCAGCGTCTGCTGCACATGGTGGACGATTATCTCGGGCCGTGAGAATAGACCACTGTCCAGAACATACCCAGTATGCTATTGAGTTATTGGGCTGCCCTGCATCCAGCATGCTTTCAGAACGGACGTTCAGTGCTGCAGCAGGTTTCATTACTGATCATAGAGCGCATCTGTCCACAGACTCGGTGGACTGTTTGACTTTTATAAAAATTAATCAGTCCTGGATTACCAGCTATGAAGCCCCTGATGCCGATGTCACTAATTAAGACTTTTTGGGATGTGGAATCTCTGCAGGACTTTGAGGCTGCCTAGCTTTGAGGGTGTTCAATCAATTCATATGCAAGAATGCTTTTGATATAGGTTTCATGGGCACAATTAACACCCAAAGACCAATTTTTCAGCACCTGTTTGACAGGTGCATATCATTGCATTTTTTTTTGCCTTCATCAAGAGCACTTCTATAGGGTTACGGTGGGAAGGTGCCCCCAACACCCAAATGCCCTGTACACACGATCGCACATTCCGACAACAAAATCAATGTTTTTTTTCCGACGGATGTTGGCTCAAACTTGTCTTGCATACAAACGGTCACACAAAGTTGGTCGGAAATTCCAAACGTCAAGAACATGGTGACGTACAACACGTACGATGAGCAGAGAAAAATGAAGTTCAATAGCCAGTGCGGCTCTTCTGCTTGATTCCAAGCATGCGTGGAACTTTGTACGTCGGAATTGTGTACACACGATTGGAATTTCCGACAACAGATTTTGTTGTCAGAAAATTTGAGATCCAGATCTCAAATTTTGTGTGACGGAAATTCCTATGGAAAATGTGTGATGGAGCCTACACACAGTCGGAATTTCCGACAACAAGGTCCCATCGAACATTTTCCGCAGGAAAATCCGACTGTGTGTACGGGGCATAAGAGTAATTTCTCTGCACCTGTTTGACAGGTGCATATCTTTGCAATTTTTTTGCCTTCATTAAGAGCACCTCTATAGGGTTACGGTGGGAAGGTGCCCCCGACACCCAAAGAGTAATTTTTCTGCACCTGTTTGACAGGTGCATATCATTGCAATTTTTTACAGCAAGTCCAATTCTTGCTTTCATCAAGATTACCTCTATATGGTTATGGTAGGAAAGCGCCACTGACACCCAAAGACCAGTTTTTACACACGTTACTTCTATACAAAGTCAAAGTGACACCAGAATGTATCAAAAAAATCTCTAATCTTGTTCCCAGTGCACTATATTGTGGCCTCATCATACACACTGGCTCCCCAGCTGTTGCTCAGCAAAATAAAGGCAGCTTGCAGGGAAAATGTCTTTTTTTTTTTGGCTTTATAAAGACTAAGGGGACCCCCTAGGCACTATATTGGAAGGATTTTTTTAATTTTTAGGCTTTCATTTTAAATTAAAAAAAAATCACTTCTTATTTAAAAATGACGTTTTTCACAAACTTTTTTTTTTATTATTGATACATGTCCCCCAGGGCAGGACCCGGACCCCTATAACCATTGTATGCCCAAATACTTGCATATAAGCCTTCAAAATGGGCACTTTTGATTTTTGATGTTCGGGTCCTATTTCCTTTAATGGGGTTTGTTATTTGGGTTTGAACATTCATGGTGTTCGAATGTTCTGGTGCGAACCGAACAGGGTCTGTTCGGCCCATGCCTATTTGCCAGAAGCTTGCCTGCTTTTTTGCTGTATCTAAAGAAATGAAGATGAGAGTATGATTGCCTAGTGATCTCTTGCTGCATGGACCAGTGGTCAAAGGTGTGTTTAGCTGCTTGCCAGGTAAGCGTATTGACTGTAGTGCGGTTTAAGGTCAAGGCTCGGTGGGCCAATCGCAGGGACTCACTGGCCTACAGATATTGGAGGCAAGTTTGCTTTTTGAGCTGGGATGTGTAGGAGATGATGCATCCTCTAAGAAAAACTTTCCCTGCTTCCCAAAACAAATTAGGGGGATGGGAGATGGGCCTTGTTGGTTTTCTGCAAAATTCAGCACAAGCAGAGCGAAGGACATGAATAAAATCATCGTTGCTAACCAGATGAGAGGGGAAAGGCCAAGTCCCTGTGTCATGAGGAGATGTGATGCCAGAAAACTGGACAATAATGGGGGAGTGATCAGAGAAGACCATGTTGTCGATGAGGATACCAAAGGGAGAGTGCCATATGAGCAGAAAAGGTAGTCGATACGAGAGAATGAGTTGTGGGGATGGGAGAAAAAGGTGTATTCTTCATCGGTGGGATGTGAAGTACACCAGATATCCTTGAGGTGGAGGGAGGAGATCGAATGAGCTAGCATAGTAGGTGCGTCCGCTGAGGGGTTTGCTTTGCGGGCTCCAGGGGTGCAGTCCTCAGATAGGTGCATGCAAGTCCCCACCAATAATATGGAGGTGCTCAGGAATCTGCAGGACTCAAGAGGTTAAGTCTTGAAAGAAGGACTGTCCTGGGGAATTAGTGGCATAAACATTAGAAATAGCGATGTCACTAGAGGCAATAGTTGTGAAGGTGAAGGGTAAGTCTGTGACCGACCGAGTCTGTTTTAGTGGAGCGTATAGTGTGGTGGAGGTTCTTATGAAGTGAAATAGCAACTTCAGCTTTGCGGCCCACTGCTCGGGAGCCGAAAACCTTGTCTACCCACAATTTAAAGAGGCGAGAGAGATCGTATATAGTCAGGTAAGTCTCCTGTAAGAGAGCCACATCTGCCCCCAGACGCTTGAGGTGTCTCAACATTTGCATAAGCTTATGAGGAGAGCTAAACCCCTTGACATTCCATGAGATTACCTTTAGGTGATCCCTAGTAACCGAAGGAGCCATGGTTGTTGTGATAGATAGACTTGAGGAAGCTCGAACAGGGGTGGTATCACCGCAGACATCACCCTGTCGCATCACTAGAGCTTTGGTAGAATCCTAGAGATAAATTGAGAAAAGATAGGACAATAAAACACAAATTATATTTTATTATCCTATCGGGAAACAGACCAGAGACTTCACTTTATGGAGCACACTCCCTAGATATCCCCCCAAAGAGTGCATCATATTCATGGATATGGAGGAGCTCTGGGGAGGGGGGGTCTGGGAAGGTAAGGGGGGGATTAGGGAGAAGGGGGAAAGGGATGGGGAGGGGAGGAAGGGAGGGCAGGGCTGGTGAGGGAAGGGGAGGGGGGAGGCCAACAAGCAAGTGGTGACAACAGGCCTGTGCATCAAGAAAGTAAAGTAGACTGTGGGCAGCAGCTAATAAGGTCCGCTAGACAAGGCAAAGTGAGAGCAGGTGGTGAGGTTTTAACATAGAGAGGGGCTCTCCCCCCGAAAATGATGTTCCAGATGGTCGTTGCCCAGGAGATATGAGATAACACAGGATAGGTAGCTCAACAGAAGGGACAACAGGTGCAAACCGCATAGGTCATCAAGAACGTGTGATCAACGGTGTGCAGAACGATCATTCTGGAGACCAAAGCGCACTGTTGTAGGGAGGTTTCTGAGGACTTTGCTGGTTTCTGGTTGACAGAGCAGATCTTCTGGGGAGGAAGGCTCAGTGGCCGGGGGAGGGTCCTCCTGTTCCATGGCTGAAGGGTATACAACTCCTCATCAAACGGAGAAGTGAACGTGATCCTCTCACCCGTGGCAGGCTGTATATGCAGAATGGCTGGATACATCAGTGTAAATTTGATATGGCTGTTGTAGAGTGAGGAACAGACCACGGAGAAGGCCTTAACCTGGCGCATGACTTTGATGGAGTAATATGGGAGGAGGAGCAGTAGGTGATAATCAACAATCAGAGTGCGGGCTCGGCAGAATTTTTGAAGTATGGCATGCTTGTCTGCGTAATTAAGATATCTGACAATCACAGGCCAGGGCTGGGATCGCTTATCAGATGGCTGACCAATACGTTGAGCCCTTTCCACTTAAAGGGGGCTTCCAGATTCTGATAAGCCCCCTGCCCGCAGATCCCGACAACCACAGCCCAGGGTTGTCGGGAATAAACCCTTGTCCCCATTAACATGGGGACAAGGTGCTTTGAGGTGGGGGGCATAGCCCTTCCTGTCCCAAAGCACCCACCCCCCATGTTGAGGGCAATGGGTCTGGCATGGTTGGGGGGGGGCGCGATGAATGCCCAATTTCCTGACCATTTCCTGACCTGGCAGGCTGCATGCCTGGATAAGGGTCTTGTATGGATTTTGGGGGGGACCCCACATCGTTTTTTTGTTTTTTTAATTTTGCGTTGGGGTTCTCCTCCAAATCCATACCAGTCCCGAAGGGTATGGTATGGACTGGGGGGGGGGACCCCAAGGCATTTTTTTTTTCTTTATTTTTTCAAAATCCGGGTGCTGGCAATTGGCAAGTGGCAGAAATCCATACACAAGTCATCCAGACAGTACTTTAGCAGTTGTCCTGTAATGTATTATGTGATAATGGACAGCTGGATGGTGTAATGACTTCACTCTGCATGAGGAATAACTCTACTGTACAAGTTTCTGTGGAAGAGTAAGAAAACTGATTCAGAAAAAAATAAATGATATATAAAAAAATTACACTTCTAAATTCTAATTGAATTCCCATATTTAGAATCATTAACACCTTCAGCTCTATTACCTGTATATACATTTACATTTTCACTACGGTTGTGTTTATTTTTTAATAACTTTGATAGCTTTGTTATTACTGCAGATAACAAAATAATACATCATTTTGGCATTATTGTTTTGCAAAAAATATTACATTTTCTATTACATCTAGGAACAAAAAGGTGTGAAAAAGTAGTGTTTACTCCTGCTTTAACTAGTGTTAATTTTAAATAGGTGGTTTTACTGTAATGAAAATTATACATTATATTCGATAATTTGTCCTATTTTAAAATAACACTAAATTGATGTTTTGAACACAAAACTTAGCAAAAAAAAAAATGCTTTTTTTAAGTTTGTGCATTTTCTTATTTGACAATGAAAAAAGTAACCAACTAAATGATTAAAAACTAAATAAAAAATGAATGTAAAAAAAAACAAAATAGCAGAAAAATAATAGCTAAGGGGAAGGAATAAGTTAATTTGAATAGGGTTAACTAAGTGTTATCATAAGGGATAAATAGTTATGCATTTCATTAAAAGAGAACTGATGTCATATGTACAGTGGCAAAGCTAAACCCTTTTTCACTTGGGACAAAAACTCAGCTTAGTGCCCCCCGGACAGTAAGACATGTGTCAGTAGTTTTTTTTTTTTTTATATATTTTTGTTATTTTGTTGGGTTTTTTTAATTATTTTTTAAGGGTAGCTTTGGTGAAATATCAGGTCTTTGAGACAGAGAAAGGGACTGAGAACAGAGATTCCTCTGTCTCTTCCTCTGTAGCCTCAGCTGGACATGACAGTGAAGGAATTAGAAGCACTCTGTGCTAAACGACTTTCTGTTAATTTACCCATGTCCCCCTCACCCACCTTGTTCATTTACCATAATGACCCTGAATCCAACAAACACATTATTCCCAGTGGTACCCTATTGGGTGGCACCTGACTGCAAATTGACACCAGATTACATCTCACTCCCACTGCACTCCCTTCCCCATCCACCCAGTGTATCTCCAACAATAACTATGATAACCATGAAACCAAGAAACATATTATATCTAATGGAACCCTTTCATACCATTGAAGAGTACCTGTCTATAAGTTGGCACCATGCTGGCACCTGATAACATGTCACAGCAGTTGTAGTTCTAATTTTATCTTTTTCTCCTACCTTGTGCATCTCCCACAATGACCCTGAAACCAAGTGACACACTCACCCTCTTGTGCAGCTCCCCCATGCCCCCACCCACTCTCCTTGTACAGCTTCCCCATCCGACCTGCAGCTTATTCTCCCCCGTCCCACAGTTTCTCCATCCCCTCTCACCTTGTGCAGCTTCTCCAACCTCCCCCCATCTTGTGCACTCCCTGACACTTGCCTCACCTTGTCCCCCCGCCCGTCTTTTGCAGCCTTCCCCTGCCCCCCTTACCCTGTCCACCCTCTTCACCTCGCACAACTTGCCCTCCCCCCATATATTGTGCAATCCACTTCATCTTGTGCACCCCACCACCTTGTGCAGCTTCTCCATCCCTCATGCCCCTGCTCTTTTTGTCCTCCTCCCCCCTAAACTTGAATACCCCCCTCCCCTCACCTCGAGAAGCTTCACTACCCTCCATCTCACCTTGTGCGCCTCCCACCTTGTGGAGCTTTTCCATGCCCTCTTTGTCCCTCCCCTCACCTTGTGCAGTTTCAAACTGACCCCCTGAGCCTTGACCTTGTGACTGTGGTGCTGGCCCTTTTGCAGACATTGGTAGCCCACGGGGGTCTTGCACTGCACATAGTACATGTTTTGGTTCTCCAGCTCATGGTCAGGTGGTACCAGGCAGTATTTAGCCAGCAGTCCCCAGGGTAGATGACAATAGAGGCCACGGGGCTCACAGTAGAAGTCGTACGGCTTGCATAGGATGGTGGTCTCCTTCGGGCTCTTCTTGCACAGTTGTCACCGGAGGGCAGCTGCCTTGCTATGCTGGTAGCTCTCCCTGATGCCCCCAGGACCCGGTGTATCTATGAAGCTCCTGCTCATCCAGGAGAAGGGCATGGTGACACTGTGGACAAGTGAGTTACTGGTGGCAGGAAGGGGGGAATAGTGCCCCGGAAGAGTGGTGGTGAGATTGGTGCGGGGTGGGCGGAATACCCGCATTTCGGGATTTCTGGTGGTGAATCCCCTCTAAATGCCCTCCCTGCCTTCCCCCAAGTTTCGGCCTTGCATGTTTAGGTAAAAGGTCACATCTTTGTCTATTCTATTTTTCCAATGACACTTGCAGGCTATCTATAACTGTCATTTATTACAGGAATAAATGCATTTTTGACAATCACTCGTGCTGTGCAATACAAAGCAATTATCGTCTGTCATACTAATAGAATTTGGGTCAGAAGTGTTTTCTCATTACCACAGTCATCATCGAAAGATAGAACTCCAAATCACATTTAGTCATAGAATTGGGGAAGACTGGATAGCATGAACAAATTGACCTGATTACTCTGTACTGTCCAGGAAATCAGTGAGTAGGTATTTCTGTTACCAAGTACATAGCTGGTTTCACCATTACTGGTTTTAAAAATTGAGGTACTGGATTTCTTTCCATTTCTTTGCAGTTGTGAAGACTTACCAACATAAAAACCTTCCATCTTAGGGGGGCGTGTTTTGACCTCGCTGGAAGATGGACGCTTGAATCCAGAGCTCCCGCCGCCACTGGTCTTTTGAGCTACACAGGAGGCACACTTAGTAACGGATCACCACACAAGAATGGGCACGGCATCCGGGAACGCCTCTGCCACCCGCTCCCACTCTCCCAACAACCAGGGGGATTGAGCCAGAACATTCCAGGGATATACCGGACCCAAAGGAGCAATATGATGGCCTCCCGCCACAGTTAGTCACAAGCAGCAGCTCCACCGCTGACTGGAATACAGCTCTCACGCAATATGGTGGCGATGGGGGAGAACAGAGATCACCTACCACAGCATCCCAGCCTCCAGGACTTACGCACCATCACAGCTGACATTAAGGATAGGTTATCGGCAGCTATATCCGACCTGCATCTGGACATACACACCATTGCTGACAGGGTCCATGAGGTGGGGAAAATGGCAGCACAGGATGACACGGTCCTCCGCCAAGTGACCCAGAAGGTAGACTCACATACCTTACACCCGAGAGACCTCCAACGCCATATGGAGGATTTAGATAACAGAGGTAGATGCCACAATTTGAGAATCGGCAGCCTGCCAGAATCCGTGGACATGGAGCAGCTCACAGCTACAGTAACAGGCCTTTTCAATGATCTGCTAAATAGGCCTGCACAGAAGGCTGTGGAAATGGAGAGGATCTATCATGCACTCCGGCCAAAAGGAAGAGAAACCGATCCCCCCAGGGATATAATGTGTTGCCTA
The DNA here is from genome assembly GCA_037952835.1 of Lithobates septentrionalis. Lineage (NCBI taxonomy): Eukaryota > Metazoa > Chordata > Amphibia > Anura > Ranidae > Lithobates > Lithobates septentrionalis. Next base: position 2,527,431 of record JBBDGP010001852.1, read on the forward strand.
GTGGACTATAAGCTTAAAGAAGAGATACTCAAAAAAGCTAGGAATAGAACACAGCTTTCTCATGGAGGCGCAGATATACAGATTTACCAAGATCTCTCCAGCATCACCTTACAGCACCGGAGAGATCTGAAACCCCTGCTAGACACCCTTCGCTTCAAGGGCATACTCTACAGGTGGAAGTTTCCATTGTGTGTCTCCACTTCCACACAAGGCCGCACGGCGCTACTAAAAGCTCCAGAGGATCTTCAGTATTTTTGAAACACCTTGGGTATCCCGGTGACAGATGTCCCTAACTGGTATGCTGAATTCCACCGACCCCCAGCAAGACGAGATACACCTTGTGAAGAACCCATGGATGCCCAAGAAACCCGGTTCTGCAGAAGACGCTCTCCGTCCGGTAGCAGATCCCAAGCAACATTCAGAGGCTCCCAACAAGGCTCCAGCCCCACCAAGTCACCGCACTCTAGAAGAACCCGGAGTGACAGCTGAAGCAGAGCAGACATTTCTCAATACTTGCTACGCGGACAAGCACAGTTCGGTGCAGATAAGTTACTACCAATGTTTTTCTTTTTACTGTTTGTTTTTCGTTCCTTGGCATGCAGCCATACTAAGGTCTCTGATGACTCGACGCAACCCACACTGTTAGAAGTTCCTCTCCCTCACACGGATTAAAACTACTGACTACCACAAAACCTCAAGTGGCTCCATTTTACCTCACAGAAACCTTGGCCATAAGGCGATACCCCACTACAGTCAATTAAGAGTTTAATCGATGACAGCAACCATGCATCCTTGCGCTTCTACACTTACGGTCCCCATTCTGGGAAAACTGGGAGTGAGCACTCTCCCATATTCACAAAGAGTCCACAAATGTCTCCACACAAGAGAATGGGTTCAAAATCTATTCAAAATGGTGCAGGACACCCGGATAAAATCCATAGATACCATCCTAACATCTCTCCGCTATGTTGGAGATGCAACACCACCCATGGAACACTGCTTCATATCTGGTGGGAATGCTCAGTGATACAGCCCTACTGGAAGGAAATGCACCATTTGACATCTCAGATAACGACCTACACCCCTGACTTTACATCAGCCCAATACCTACTTCACCATACATCCGAGACCCAATCAGTCTACAAAAGAAAGCTCATCAACGCAGCCAAAATATGTATTCCCTCACGCTGGAAAGATAGTCCGTCCGTCCCCCCACTATCGTAGAATGGATCAAACGTACATAAAGGATAGCAGGAATGGAAGATCTAATCCAACAGGGTAGAGATACCCCAACGAAGTTAAGCAAAACTTGGGCTTGTTAGACTCACTTCACGAAAACAGCAGAATTCCGCAACCTTTCATAAATAGCCCTATAGCTTGACCTGGGGGCACTTACAAAGAATATGATGCCTAAGCGCAAATATTAACTTTGTTTTCCCACCCCCCCTGTTCCCCACCCTACCCACTCCCCCCCAAAATAAAAACTAAGGATCCTCAATAATAGGTTGAACCTCATTACATTAAGTAAGTTTCAATACACGACAAGGGGATTCTCCCCAGAAATTCCCCCCAAAAAGATTTGTATGATACATACATACATACATACATACATAGAAACATAGATACTACCCGAGACATAGAGCAACTCAAATACACTACCCGGAAAGCCGGTAAATTTACTTGATTAAACCCAGCTATAATCACCTCCACCCATCCACAGTATGTTCCCAATATGGGTGAATGGGTGCTCTGGTGGCTACAGCGGCATCCCCAAAAACTCTTTCTAGAGCAGGTGTCTCAAACTGGTGGTCCTCCAGCTGTTGCAAAAATACCCAAAAGTCCCATGAGGCATTGCAAGGCTGACCGTTACAAGCATGACTCCCACAGGCAGAGGCATGATGAGACTTGTAGTTTCGCAACAGCTGGAGGGCCACCAGTTTGAGACCCCTGTTCTAGATTATCTCATAGGTCATATGTCTTATCCCAACATCCATAGGGCTCGACCCTCAGGGGCCTCTATGTTCAGATACTTTGATATGCCCACTTTGATGCATACCACCACTATGACTATTGTTATTATGGATATACTTAAATCGTACCATGTCTGTATTTATATATTTTGCTTTATATCTCGTTTTATTGTACAATGAAAATCCTTAATAAAAATATTGAAACAAAAAAAAAACCTTCCATTTTAGATAAATGTGAGTTTTCCCTTGAGTCAAATATGCTTAACTTGATCTATCTTCTGATTATTTACTCAATCTGAAATCTTGATTTTAATAGGATTTTTGTTATAATTCTTCTAAAACGTGTAGGAATTACTGAGCAATTCGGAAATTTTCAATTTTCTGAATTTTCCAAATTTCCGAATTCAAAATTTCTGAATTTCCGAATATCCGAATAATATCGCATTTCCAAATCTTTAAATTTCCGAATTTTCAAATTTCCGAATTTTCGTTTTTGGATTTTCAAATTTCCAAATTTTTGAATTTCCGAATTTCGAATTTCCCAAATTTTCCAATCCTCGAATATTTTCTAATTTTCAATTTCCGAATTTACAATTTCCGAAATTCAAATTTTCGAAATTTCGAGTTTCAGAATTTCCGAAATTTCCAATTTCCGAAATTTCCAATTTCTGAAATTCGGAAATTAACGAATTTGTCAAAATTCATTAAAATACGAATTTGGAACTAAATGAATTGCACATGTCTAGTAAATACCCCCAGTATAAATCTCCTGAAGTGTATCCACCTCCGCATACATACTCCCCCCAGTTTAATCCCCCCCTGTGTAATCCCCACAGTGTAAACCCCTCATTTAAATCCATACAGTGCAATGCTCCCAATGTAATCCTCAGTGTTATCTCTCAAATGTAATCCCCCCAGTGTAATCCCCCACAGTGCAATCCCCAAATGTAATCCCCCCCGTGTAATCCTCCAGTTTAATCCCCCTAGTGCAATTGCCCTAGTGTAAATCCCCCCATGTAATCACCCTCATGTAAATCCCCTCCAGTGCAATGCCCCAAGAGTAATGTGCAATCACTCCAATGTAAAGCCCCAATGCAATCCCCCCAGTGTAATCTCCCAAATCAAGTCTAATGTCCCCAATGCAATCTCCCCTGTGAAAATCTTCTACCCAATGTAACTCTGCTCATGTGCTCAGTTTACATCTCCCCATTACAGACCTCAGATCAGTGCGGCTCTCCCAACAGATGTCCCTCCTCCTCTTGTGGATGTACTGTAACATCAGAGTGAAGGAGGAGCCTAGGCTAGGCTCCATTGGCTCTTAGGTTGTTTTGGCTCTTAGGTTAGGTATGCAGCACTGATAAGCAGCTGGCACCTGTCCTCCCTGCAGCTGCCTGTCACAAACAATAATTAGCAAGCAGTTCATTGGGGCGCCAGTCCAATCCCCGGAGGATATGCAGGGCAGCGCACGTGCCCAGAGTAGTGAGCCCAGCCTGGGCCCCTCGGGACACCTGTCCCCCCACACATCTGTATGGGCTGTCCCCCTCTGATGGCAGCCCTGGGTGTCACCCCTCTGACAGATGTCACCTGGGTGCACTCCACACCCCCATAGTGACACCACTGACTAAAGAAGGTCATAATTCAATAGAAAAAAAATGAGGGGTGTCCGGACGCTGAAGAGACAGGATGTGTTGCTGAGAAGCTCCGCTAAGCCAGAACAAACAAACAGCTCGGTGAGCTTCTAAATTTTGCCCAACAGCCTCTGGACATCTGCCACATCAACCCCTGGTGAAATTGTGGAGCCCGGACGGCCGATCGAGTTCTTATTGGGCCGTGGCCGGCTCCACACAACAGAGACCCGCCACCATCTTGAGGCCTGCAGGCCCTCAGCATCCTCGGGCTTGAGTGCCGTGATCGGCGGAGAGGAGGGACGCTAACCTTCCTACATCTGTGGATATTGTCCCCCGGGGTAGACCGGGCTGTGTGGGGACATGGAAAAAGAGTACCGCAATCGGCGCTGCTAGGGACAGCCAACACATCCCTACCTATAGCGGGCACCTCCGGGACATAGTTGGATGGTGTGAAAACCCTAACGGCCGGCAGAGTATCAGGAAAAGGCTGATTCCAGACACCCGTGGCCTGCCGCCATCTTGCGGCCTACTGTACAGGACACATCCTAGGAATGTCCGAGGCTTTGGCCTACCTTTGGAGGATGGCGGTCATCTTGCTACTCCAGGGACACCCTAACTCATTTCTTTCCACTTTTCCTGATGCATGGCTGACCTCCATCCCACAAAGCTTGGTGAGTCACCTGAATTACCACTCACCCCTCACAACTATAACACAAATCTCAGGTACTTGTCAGCCCTACAACACGCTCTCTACTGAACTGACATCAGGCCTTTAAAGGGACATTCCTCCCCTTACAATTAGATTTAAAGACACTAGACGCTTATGCCCTCAAAGAGCAAAACACTAAACATGTGATCATTCTGATCATGGCAGACATGTGAGACTGGGGCTCCGTCTCCCGCCATCTCTCCAAGACCCCCACTAACTGACCTATAGCTACAATATACACGGGAGTCACCTCTTCAGCCTTCTGCAAGGGCCGCACACCCTATGGGCAAAATTGGGGATCAAAGACACAACTACTCAGCAACCCTTAAGCCTCAGGCCTCCTCCATGATGGATCACTTTCTAAGTAGACCATCATCCACGGCTTCGGGAGCCCTTGAAGGCACACATACCACATCGGAGCAATCGGAACTAAACACAGGTACTCTTTTTGACACTACCCCCACTCTACATCAGGACCTTTCCTCGCTGACAACGGAGGTTTTAGATGCTAAATTACACTCCCTGCTACAGGCCATTACCCACAACATCACACAAGAAGTGGGAAAACTAGCCAAAGAATTGAGAGGGGAAATCGACCAACTAGGAGAACGCACCGACTCCCTAGAATATAAACTTGATGAGATGGTGCAGTATGTACAGGTGCTGGAGGAAGACAATGCTACCACAAAAAACACAATCACCCAACGCCAAGCCCAGCAGGAAGATCTGGAAAACAGAGAACGCAGGCAAAACTTGAGATTCAGGGGTATTCCTGAAGCTGTAGAAGATAGAGACCTCCGTTCCTACCTTTTAAGCCTTTTCAATGTGGTTGCCCCCAATATCCCTGACATAGACTGGCGTTTGGACAGGGCTCATAGGTCACTTGCCCCTAAACCTCCAGCAGGGGCTAACCCCAGAGATGTGATTGTCAGGTTCCATTATTATGATAGTAAAGAAGCTCTGGCCTTGGCAACCCACAACCAAACCAGAATTGAATTCAAGGGATCCAAGATCCAAATCTTTAGCAACCTCTCACCTATTACTCTAGTGATCTGCAGGAGAGTGACACCTTTCTGCACAACTTGGGTTTACCACCTCTCCCTGATGAAGACCCTACACCTCTCCCAGCTACTCCTAAACCACCGATGGCTCCGAGTCGCATTTGGACCCCGGTGAGAAAAAAGCCATCCAAGTCAAATTTCATACCCCAGAAGTGCCATGTCTCAAGATTTCCAACCTGACTGAGGCTGAATATACCATTTTATTTGACCCCCAGTCACTGTATTTTTGAGTGATCAACAACCCATTAGTGAGTTCATACACCCCCTGGCCCGGGGGATTTGCGGCTTGTTATACTACAGCTGCCCTGGTTTAACGGTTTGTTAATAGTTCATTTTTTGTTTTTGGATTCCGAGCAATTTTTACTCCGAGTGGTGGGAGACCTCCCGGTCCCTATGTTTGGAAGTCCCCATGCTCCCCCTCCTGACCCACGGCTCAGACCTGGGCTTCCTGGTGGCATCCGGCCTTCCAGGTTTCTACTTGTTGGACGTTGACAATTTTTTTTTTCCTTTTGACTTTTATTTTTATTTTTTCTTCTTCATTTTGTTTTTTTCCTCCAGGTTCCCTTTTTTCTTAACCTGGGGCTGCTAATCTTCATAGAATCAACATCACTCAGTCACTTTGCTACTACTGTTGCACATGTTCTTAAGATATTTGATATGTATTTATTTTACAGTGTACCATGGAATCCTTCCCCCTATTGCATGTTGTATAAAGTATTTAATGCTTTTTCTTTTGACTAAGTTGTTATGGCACTGAAATTTCTTACGTATAATGTTAACGTTTAAACTCTATTCAAAAAAGATGGCTGGCGTTGAAAGAGTTTAAAACTTCCAAAGCAGACATAATCCTAGTTTAGGAGACTCATTTCCACCCTGGGGGATCCCTCAAATTCGCTAGCAAGCACTTCCTGACATCTTTTTTGGGTTCCAATCCATCTGGAAAGGCGGGCTTAGCTATTTTGATTAACCGATCTTCCCACCTGGACCCCCAGGGCAAATTTATTATTCTGAAATGTTCATTTCTCACCCAATCCCTCACTATTGTCAATGTCTATGCTCCCAACCCTGGTCAGATTAGCTTCCTATCCTCTGTTTGACACTCTAGACAAATTTTCCCAACCCTTTATGGTGATCGCAGGGGATTTTAATGTGACTATGTCTCCTGACAAAAATAGACGTACATTGTTCCCATCAACTTCACCTTCCAAAACGAAACGCCTCTCTAAATAATTTCGTAAACTAATAAGAGCTAAAAATCTCTTAGACATTTAGAGGTTTAAACACCCCACCCACAAACAATATACGTTTTATTCCCATCCCCACAAACTCTATTCTAGACTGGATAACTTTTCTATTTCTACACCTCTCCTGACATCAACAGTTTCTTCTGAAATCAACCCCATAACATGGTCGGACCATTCCTCCGTCCATCTTGACATTCACCTCTCCTCTGCTTCCCCTAAAACCTGTCACTGGAGACTCAATGAGGCATTTCTACGCACCCCTGAACCTAAAGACCTCCTATCTAATGGACTAACGGAATATTTTCAACTTAACGTAGGCACAGTCTTGGAGCCCTCCACCCTGTGGGAGGCACATAAAGCCGTCTTTCGGGGACAATGTATAGCTATAGGTTCCCGTCTAAAAAAAGATGCAGCATTCCAATACTCGTCTATCATGTCTAAACTCCGATTGGCTGAGAAACTATTGTTAACCTCCCCCACGGTGGTTGGACTTCGGACTGTGGTGTCATTACAAAACCAACTTGGATCCCTGACGATGAGCAAAATTGATAAATCTCTTCTATGGTCCAAGCAGAAATTCGAATGTTCAAATAAGCCTCATAAAATGTTGCTAAACAAGTTGAAACCCCATCCCTTTCAATCCTCCCCTGACTTTCTCAGACAAACTGATGGAACTCCCACCTATTGTCCCTTTACTTTGTCTAAACTTTTTGGAGAATTTTATAAACAACTATATAACTGTCTACAGACAGATCCTAACTATAGTTTCACACAAGAGAAATTCGATCTATTCTTTGAATACCTACAGCTATCCAAACTTTCACCCGAACACCTTGCATCCCTGAATTCAGCAGTCATGCCCGAAGAGTTGGAAGAGGTAGTTAAACATCTTCCTACCCAGAAATCCCCTGGCCTGGATGGTCTACCTTATTCTTATTATAAAACCTTCCTACCGATTCTAAGCCCCCATATGATTTCTCTATTTGCTTCACTATTCAAAGGGACTATACCACACCCTCAATTTCTTCATGCCCATATTTCCGTGATCCCGAAACCTGGCAAAGATCCCTCCATCCCTGATAACTATAGGCCCATTGCATTACCTAATTGAGACTACAAGGTATTCACAAAAGTGCTGGCTAATAGACTATCCCATATTGTGATAAAACTGGCCCTACATACTAGTTAAATCAAGGTCAGGCTGTATCGGTATGGTTGATACCCATAGAAAGGATTAAGCCTATTAAGTGAGGTTGATCGTTTGAGATATATAAAGGGTGAAGTTGTGCCCTATAGCCACATCCTCAGATGATGTCCTAGATGACAAAACATGTCAGGCGTGGCTATACGACTGCCTTTGAATCATACTTTTCGTGAAGCTGAGTCACTGTTTGAATATCGCGCTGCTCAGCCATCGCGGTTGTTCCAAGGATAATGACTGTGTATTATACGCTTCAATAGTGCTGCGTTTCACAAGACTTATATTGTGGACTTTTTATATTATCGATGTTTAGCTTGCTTTCAGTAAGTGTTTATGGCAGCAGCTTTAATTATGGATCTGTAACCGGACTTTTTATATATCATATATTTTGCAATTCATCAGTTGTCATTGATTTATATAATCATTGTTATATCAATTTATTTGGCTTCATCCAGGAGCACTCATTATTTGTAGCTAGTGGCGTTTTGGAGCATCTACAAATTTTTATATCCCGTATTATCCCTAAACGTATATATAAGGACCAGGTGGGCTTTGTATGAGCTAGACATGCAGGGGACAATATGAGACGTACAGTTGACCTCATAGACCTATTAAACAAGACATCCCGGCCAGCCCTAGTCTTAAGTCTTGATGCGCAAAAAGCCTTCGACCGGCTTAGCTGGCCATATTTGTTTGCTACCCTCTCCAACTATGGATTTGAAGGTCCTTTCATAGCAGCCCTAAGTGCCCTATATTCCTGTCCTTCATCCCAAGTTTAACTAGCTTCCTACTTATCGTCATCTTTCTTGTTAAGTAATGGAACCAGACAAGGATGCCCTTTATCCCCCCTCCTTTTCATTCTTTGTCTGGAACCCCTAGCTGCAGCCATTCGCATCCACCCTGATATACGGGGAGTTCTGCTACGCCAAAAGGAATATAAGCTGTCCTTGTTTGCAGATGTCCTTTTGACTCTGACTAGGCCTCATATTTCTCTCCCTAATCTTAGAGCTTTGTTGAAGGACTTCAGCTCTATATCTATATATAAAATCAGAAGCTCTACCTCTAAACATGCCGCCTTCAGATCTCATCATTCTCAAACAAAACTACTCTTTTCATTGGTGTCCAGACTCCCTCAAATATCTAGGTGTAAACATAACCTCCTTGTACTCAACTTTATATCAAGCTAACTATCCCTCTCTCTTTCGGGACATTGACCGGCTCTTGCGACAATATGATATTTATCCCATTTCTCTCTTGGGCCGCATCAGTGTCCTGAAGATGTCTATAATGCCAAGACTCCTTTACCTATTTTAAACCCTCCTGATCCCTATTCCCATATCACAACTTAAAGCCATGCAGAGAGCATTTCTTAACTTCATATGGCACTATAAAGCACATAGGATTGCAAGCTCAGTAATGTTTGCCCCCAAGTCATGGGGCGGGTTGGGAGCCCAGATATTATTAAATATTATTTTGCCACACATCTTAAAACAATTATCACTTGGTCCTCCAGAATGGCACCCAACATATGGGCAGAGATTGAAATTAGCATCACTAGACCGGTACATCCCTGTGCCATGATCTGGGCAGATCTAAACTCTCTTCCATAAGCCAACTTAGAAACATATGGGTAGGCCCAATGTTATTCTCCCTTGCCATATGGAAGAAATGCTCCCGTCAGTTCTCTCTTGCATCACCGTGTCCTCCGCTGTTAAATGTGTTGTTCAATCCCGATATTCCTGACAGCCTATCATACAATAGAATGCTTCCATGGACACAGGCAGGCGTTTTCCAGCTTCGAAACATTGTACATGCCCTCACCCAAACACTTCTACCCTTTGAAGAATTGCAAAAGAAATACCAGATCCCTAAACAATTATTTTACACCTACCTTCAGATTAGACACTACTTTGCCTCTAAATCCTCTACTTTGAGCCTTGATAGACCTACCCTGTTTGAACCCCTATGTGCTCAAGGACCGTATCAAACACATCTCCTTACTGACATCTACAGGTTCTTACATAATGCAACCCCTATTACTAACACTTCCCATTCTTATATGCAAAAATGGTCTCAGTTAGTAAATCTCTCTATCTCTCTCCCGTAATGTCAGAAGATTTGGGAGGCTATTTCCAAATCATCACAATGTGTGGAACAAAAAGACGGCTTATAAAATATTATTTTTCTGGTATAAAACCCCTGAAATTTTGCATAGATACGATCCCAAGACTCCTCGGGTATGTTGGAGATGCTGGGGAGACATTGGCTCGCATTTCCACATTTTTTGGAACTGCCCCCTGGTACGCCCATTTTGGATAGCCATTCAGACCTTTATACAGGACTTGTTTAGTGTCTCTCTCCAACTGGATCCTGTCCACTTTCTGTTAGGTCTGCCGATCCCTGGCCTCTCTAAATATGTTCAAAAATTGGCCACCTTTATTTTACTTGCTGCAAAACGGGCTATACCTTTGTGATGACGTTCCTCTTCCCAGCCTTCTCTCTCACAAGTCCTACAAACGTTGGAGCAGATCTGTAGGATGGAACGCCTTACCACAATAGTACATGATACCCTCCCGCAATTTTCCAAAATATGGGATTTGTGGGATCATTCGGACCTTAATCCTGGTATTAGTTCCTTATCCCCCGCTGATGTACCACTCCTGCCTGTGAAATGACCACTCATTGGATACCCATTTATCTGCCTGATAGCTTATGTCTAGATTTTCGTTATATTGATAGCGATGTGACTGCTTTAAAAAAAAAAGAGAAAAGAGAAATCTTTTTTTTTTTTTTCAGATATGATATATGTTGTATACAAAACTTGAATGTTTCTACACATGTTTTTGTTTGTATGGAACATTTTATCTCTCTCCTTCATCGAATTGAGAAAGTGACTGGTTCATGTTGAGGTAGAGAGGTAGAGATTTCTGCAGGTAATTTCTTCTTCAAGAAGCATTTTGGATTTTCAATCTAGGATGACCAAGGACCTCAACCATCACAGGGGTTTACATATTTAATCGTTTTTTATAATTTACTGGTTATCTTTCTGCAATCTTTTTATACATTATGGCCTCATTCAGTTTGGTCACCTTTTCCACATTATAATTTTTGAATGCTATTCGGTAATTACATGTTTATGGTAGTTTAATGTATTGTTTGTATGTATACAATACGTAGTTCCCTGATTTATAAATGTCAGTTCCATGTTTTCTTGTTCATTGTGGGAGGTATTAAGGGGAATAGTGGACCAGAAATTTTCTCCTATGACTAAGACCAGGATTGGCTGAAACATTTCAGCTGGAGACACTTTTCTTCATATGTGTCAAAAAAGATCAATATACATGGTCAGAGTGCTGGCTTCATGTACTTCCATCTTCAAATTATATCAGAAAAAGCAACCTAACACGAAAAATCAAAAATTTTCTTTTTTTTAGTGTCTTTGTAACATCTTTTAAACCCTTAGTTTACCCTAATAATAAGTCCTAATTAACAAATGTTTCCCCCTTTCCCATCAACTATTATATTATTGCTATTTTTTTATTTCCTTTTTAGCCATCAATATTTAAACATATTTTACTAATTTTAGGTGTCCCATTAAAAGCAAAACCTCAACAGTAAAAAAGAAACCTGTTTATTAATTTTGCTTTGTACCAGAATCAAGCTTCACAATAAGGTGTTGAAGCTGACCCTTGAAAAGTGTCAGTTCTATCAGATTTCTGTCACCTATCTTGGGCATATTGTCTCTGCTGAGGGACTGGCCACTGATCAAGGCTATTCAGATGTCTTAGGACCATGAATAATCCTTTAAAAGGGCAAAATCTTTGAGGCATGGTCCAGTAGCTCATTCGGTCTTCTCCACCTGCTGGAGTAGAAGAGGGTGACAGAAGAGGCAGATGTGTGCACAGACTTATTGTGACCATCTAAGACATTGGGTGCCACTTCATCTACCTCTACTACAGAGAGTTATTCGGGACCCTAAGACCTGAAGTACCTGAATTTGTACCTCAGTTTCCAGAGGCAAAAAGATGGGAGATACCTTCTTTTCTGCCAGTCAAAGAGGCAGTAGAGATCCCTCAACCGGCCCATGAATTTGAGAAAGAGTGCCTGAAGAAGGTCCATTTGATCCCAAGCCAAGAGATTAATACTACCTCCAAAAAGACTTACAAATGATTCTCTTTCTACAGACTGAAGGTCTACAGAGATGACATTACTGTCTACCCTGGGTATAGTGGACAGAGACTCTGGTCCTCCTTCTGATATACCTTGGTGGGAGGTTTCTTTGGCTGAAATGGTTGATAGATATAACTCATAAGATAAGTTTATTTCCAAGTAGGTTAGTTGCTAAATCGTTCTATACCTTTATACTAAGCTAATGTTTTGTAGCATATGCTATGTCCCTGGTGTTTGTTAGGGGACCAAATACTTTTGATGGGGGAGTGTGTAGGCTTGGTCCACACCACTACCTTCCCACTGCCACTTGGAATGGGCTTACACTGAAAATGACAAAACCACACACACACAGTTTCTCTCCCACTCCCTGGCTGCCAGTGAGCAGAGGAGTGGCAGTGTGGGGAGAGAAAAGTGAGAGAGAGCTAGATCCAGAGGACATGCAGTTGGTGACATAGAATCAGAGGAGAGCTGTGCCCACTGTTGTGGGTACAGAGGAGAGCAATGATTGTCCACAGGGTGACTAGGAAAAGCCCTAAGGGAAAGACTGAACTATAAAGGATGTAATCTTTGTAAGACAGTTCTATCACTTCAAGTAGTGTGCAGGACTATACATCTCAGGAGGACAGCATGTGGCAGAAGAAGAAAAATGGAGGAAAATTCTGTTCTTGGGGCAGTCGCAGGTGGAAAGTGTAAGGTGACCAAAGAAGAAGCTTGCTGAATTAGAGACAATGCCAGTCATGAGTGTTCACAGCTGTGTCAGTGAGAGACTGGGCTGCCACTCTTGTGTGGAAGTCAAAGCTGTCAGAGATTTAGTGAGCGGGAGGAAAGCGGCATCACTGGAGAGCAGAAGGGAGCTTATATATAGACTGTATAGTGGTAAGAGACCACTGGACACAACTGTCTTACCCACACTTAATGGGAAAGTGCCACCGTAACTTGGTATATAGTTTCGAAACTTAGGCCCTGTACCGTGGTATCCAACTAGATCAGAGTGCTCCAATGCAGGAATTCTGTGCCCCAATGAGTAAAACTACACTGACCAGTGGGAGAGGGTTGGAGAGATTGTTTGAGGTCATTAATATTGTTGAAGAGATATGTTTATCTGTTATTGTTTATTGCTGTTGCCATTCTATTGTTGTTGCCCCAAAATGTGTATATCCCAAATAAACCCTCCTTATTCAGTCTTGGAGTGTCAGAGGGTATTTTGGCATTGCTGGAAAGGTCATTGCCATCTGGAATCGGGGCACCCATGCATTGGCAGCTCATTCAGTAATGATACTAATATGGTATTGCAGTATTTTGCATTGTTTTTCAGAATGGCAGTCAGACATGACATAATTAACTGACTGATTTTTTTCAAGAATAAGATAAATCTGTCTGCAGCACAAACACTGAGATGTAAATGTAGGATTTGTTGTCTGTGTTGTCTCACTCTATAGTGTATATAAGGAGGATGTGACTGGCTGTATCCCATCACTGCCATCAACATCCATCACCTTCTCTGCGCTGTGTCATGTTGCCTGACCCTGAGCTTTGTGGGCCCCTCCTCATCTCCTGTCTTCTATTGGGGTACTTGAAGTTATTATTTGTGGGTGTCCTATCTCCAGCTCCATTCTCCTGCCACCCCTCTACAATGGGGCTCCATGTGTTCCTGCTGTCTGTGGCATCTTATAGATCGGAGATCCAGAGACCTTCCCCGGCCTGTCATCTGGAGCTCATTGATGCCTTTGATGATTATGAATATGTGCAGGATGGAGATATCATCATTGGAGGGGTTTTCACTGTGAACCATTTAATGACTGCACTGGGAACAGGAGATGGTTACATTAACAGAAAAATGCTATGTCTAAGGTAAGCAGTATTGGGATTATATTAATTTATTATATCATACACCAGACAGAAGGAAGTATACAGGGTGCAGCTCCAGAGAAGTCACACCATCACACAGACAGATTTCTTCATATCACCTGTATTCTGGTCAGCAAGGAGCTTCATTATGATAGAGAATAAGACAAGATTCTGGAGGGAAGGTTTAGTGATTTTATTTCTAAATAACAATGGATCTGTACAATACACATATGTTTTGTAGTATGTTTTGTAGTAATCTACATGTTTAGTACACACAAGTACTGGTTGGGGGTACCTACCTCTGCTAGACAAAGAGGACAAACAATCCAGGAAACTTCACAACTACGTCCTCCTTCTTCATGTTCTAATCCTGGGGGGGTCTGGGAAATACCGGTAATCCTGCTCTAATATTATATTATAATACAAATCACATCTAGGATGGAAAAGGACTTGGGGGTCCTAGTGGATGATAGGCTCAGCAATGGCATGCAATGCCAAGCTGCTGCTAATAAAGCAAACAGAATATTGGCATGCATTAAAAGGGGGATCAACTGCAGAGATAAAACGATAATTCTCCCGCTCTACAAGACTCTGGTCCGGCCGCACCTGCAGTATGCTGTCCAGTTCTGGGCACCAGTCCTCAGGAAGGATGTACTGGAAATGGAGCGAGTACAAAGAGGGGCAACAAAGCTAATAAAGGGTCTGGAGGATCTTAGTTATGAGGAAAGGTTGCGAGCACTGAACTTATTCTCTCTGGAGAAGAGACGCTTGAGAGGGGATATGATTTCAATTTACAAATACTGTACTGGTGACCCCACAATAGGGATAAAACTTTTTCGCAGAAGAGAGTTTAATAAGACTCGTGGCCACTCATTACAATTAGAAGAAAAGAGGTTTAACCTTAAACTACGTAGAGGGTTCTTTACTGTAAGAGCGGCAAGGATGTGGAATTCCCTTCCACAGGCGGTGGTCTCAGCGGAGAGCATTGATAGCTTCAAGAAACTATTAGATAATCACCTGAATGACCGCAATATACAGGGATATGTAATGTAATACTGACACATAATCACACACATAGGTTGGACTTGATGGACTTGTGTCTTTTTTCAACCTCACCTACTATGTAACTATGTAACTATGTAACATTAGGCTGGAACTAGGACTTGGATATACATTGTTTAGAAGCTTTTTCTACTATACTATGTAGTCTGCCTAAAGCCATGCTGTATATGCTTTTGTCCTGGAAATCTGATGTGATGTTGCAAATACTGGATCCGAACCAAGATCACAAAAGGAGCCATTTTTGGTTTACCATCTCTATTTATATTTCAATTTGAGATTATATACCATAGAATTTAAGCCCCATTTGCCTTGTCCGATTAATAAAGTATGTTTTCTGTGCATGTAAGTGTTTTTCAGACAGCAGACCTGACCACACTTATAATTTGTGTATTTGTCTCCCCTGTTTGTGTGTGCACTCCATTGTCTGTGTGTGCTCTGGCTGCCTTTGTTCTCATATGGTGTATGCTGTACCTGTGTGTCTGAATCTGATCTGCCCTGATAGTGTGTGAGCCCTGACTGTGTATAGTTTTTGTGTGTCTTTGTCTATTGTGTGTGTGTGTGTGTGTGTGTGTGTGTGTGTGTGTGTGTGTGTGTGTCAAGCCTGATTAGGTACGTGCACCCCATTTGCTGTGTACTCTCATTTGGGGTGGTCTATAACCTTCTTTTTCTGGGGGTACAATCCATTGATGACAACTAGTAACGAGTGAAGTGGCCTGGGTTGATTTCACATGAGAATTTGTGAATCGGGCCTGCATCTGCTAAACATAGCACCCAAACCCCATTGATGTCTATGGGAGTCTATGGGTGATGGGTAGCTGGGCACTGCCATGAGAGGTGGCAGGTTTTTTGATGCTGCTTAACCACATAAGGACACAGCCTTTTTCAGATTTTTTCGTTTACCTGTAAAAAACAGTATTTTTTGCTAGAAAATCAAATCACTTAGAACCCCCAAACATTATATATATATTTTTAGCAGAGACCCTAGAGAATAAAATGTCGGTTGTTGCAATTTTTTGTCACACGGTTTTTGAACAGCTGTTTTTGCTAATGCAATTTTTTGGGAAAAAATATATTTTAACCACTTGCCGACCGTTGCACGCCAATATGTCGGCACAACAGTAGCGGTGGGTGAATGGGTGTACCTGTACATCCCCTTTAATCAGCGGGGTCAGAGGGCGCGCGCCGGGTACAGTGTGACCATGTCCCCCGGTCTCCCTGCGATCGTGTCATGGAGACGCAGAACGGGGAATGTACGGATGTAAACAGGGCATTTCCCCGATCTGTCTTGTGACATGACAGAGATCACTGCTCCCTGTCATTGGGAGCGGTTATCACTGTCATGTGAGTGGTAGCCCATCCCCCCCCACAGTTAGAATCCCTCCCTAGGATACACTTAACCCCTTCATTACCCCCTAGTGGTTAACCCCTTCCCTGCCAGTGTCATTTACACAGTAATCAGTGCATTTTTATAGCACTGATCGCTGTATAAATGACAATGGTCCCAAAATAGTGTCAAAAGTGTCCGATGTGTCCGTCATAGTGTCACAGTCATGATAAAAATCACAGATCGCCGCCATTACTACTAAAAAAAAAAAAAATAATAATAATAATGCCATAAAACTATCCCCTATTTTGTAGATGCTATACTTTTGTGCAAACCAATCAATATACGTTTATTGTGATTTTTATTACCAAAAATATGTAGAAGAATACATATCGGCCTAAACTGAGTAAACAAATTTGTTTTTTTTTATATATTTTTGGGGGATATTTATTATAGCAAAAACTATTACGGTTTTTTCAAAATTGACGCTCTTTTTTTGTTTATAGCGCAAAAAATAAAAATCGCAGAGGTGATCAAAAACCACCAAAAGAAAGCTCTATTTGTGGAAAAAAAAGATGTCAATTTTGTTTGAGTGCAACGTCACACGACCGCGCAATTGTCAGTTAAAGCAACGCAGTGCCGAATCACAAAAAGTGCTCTGGTCAGAAAGGGGGTAAAATCATCCGGGGCTGAAGCGGTTAATGAATTAAAAAAAATAAAAACATAATATATAACCCAATTTGTTTTGTATATTATGAATAATGATGTTACACTGAGTAAATAAATACCTAACATGTCATGCTTTAACCACATGAGCCCCGGACCATTATGCTGCCTAAGGACCAGAGGTCTTTTTCCAATTTGGCACTGCGTCGCTTTAACTGCTAATTGCGCAGTCATGCAATGCTGTACCCAAACGAAATTTGCGTCCTTTTCTTCCCACAAATAGAGCTTTCTTTTGATGGTATTTGATCACCTCTGCGGTTTTTATTTTTTGCGCTATAAATGGAAAAAGACCGAAAATTTTGAAAAAAAATGATATTTTCTACTTTTTGTTATAAAAAAAATCCAATAAACTCAATTTTAGTCATACATTTAGGCCAAAATGTATTCGGCCACATGTTTTTGGTAAAAAAAATGTCAATAAGCGTATATTTATTGGTTTTCGCAAAAGTTATAGCGTCTACAAACTAGGGTACATTTTCTGTAATTTACACAGCTTTTAGTTTATGACTGCCTATGTCATTTCTTGAGGTGCTAAAATGGCAGGGCAGTACAAAACCCCCCCAAATGACCCCATTGTGGAAAGTAGACACCCCAAGGAAATTGCTGAGAGGCATGTTGAACCCATTGAATATTTATTTTTTTTGTCCCAAGTGATTGAATAATGACAAAAAAAAAAAAATAAAAAAATATTTACAAAAAGTTGTCACTAAATGATATATTGCTCACACAGGCCATGGGCCTATGTGGAATTGCACCCCAAAATACATTCTGCTGCTTCTCCTGAGTACGGGGATACCACGTGTGGGACTTTTTGGGAGCCTAGCCGCGTACGGGGCCCCGAAATCCAATCACCGCCTTCAGGATTTCTAAGGGCGTAAATTTATGATTTCACTCTTTACTGCCTATCACAGTTTCGGAGGCCATGGAATGCCCAGGTGGCACAAAACCCCCCCAAATGACCCCATTTTGGAAAGTAGACACCCCAAGCTATTTCCAGAGAGGCATATTGAGTCCATGGAATATTTTATATTTTGACACAAGTTGCGGGAAAGTGACACATTTTTTTTTTTTTTTTTTGCACAAAGTTGTCACTAAATGATATATTGCTCACACAGGCCATGGGCATATGTGGAATTGCACCCCAAAATACATTTAGCTACTTCTCCTGAGTACGGGGATACCACATGTGTGGGGCTTTTTGGGAGCCTAGCCGTGTACGGGACCCCGAAAACCAATCACCGCCTTCAGGATTTCTAAGGGTGAAAATTTTTGATTTCACTCTTCACTGCCTATCACAGTTTCGGAGGCCATGGAATGCCCAGGTGGCACAAAACCCCCCCAAATGACCCCATTTTGGAAAGTAGACACCCCAAGCTATTTGCTGAGAGGCATGGTGAGTATTTTTCAGCTCTCATTTGTTTTTGAAAATGAAGAAAGACAAGAAAAAACTTTTTTTTTTTCTTTTTTCAATTTTCAAAACTTTGTGACAAAAAGTGAGGTCTACAAAATACTCACTATACCTCTCATCAAATAGCTTGGGGTGTCTACTTTCCAAAATGGGGTCATTTGGGGGGGGTTTGTGCCACCTGGGCATTCCATGGTCTCCGAAACTGTGATAAGCAGTCAAGAGAGAAATCAAAAATTCACGCCCTTAGAAAGCCTGAAGGCGGTGCTTGGTTTTCGGGGTTCCGTACGCGGCTAGGCTCCCAAAAAGTCTCACACATGTGGTATCCCCATACTCAGGAGAAGCAGCAGAATGTATTTTGGGGTATAATTTCACATATTCCCATAGCATGTTTGAGCAATATATCATTTAGTGACAATTTTGTGCAAAAAAAAAAAAAAATTGTCTCTTTCCCGCAACTTGTGTCGCAATATAAAATATTCCATGGACTCGACATGCCTCTCAGCAAATAGCTTGGGGTGTCTACTTTCCAAAATGGGGTCATTTGGGGGGGTTTTGAACTGTCCTGGCATTTTATGCACAACATTTAGAAGCTTATGTCACACATCACCCACTCTTCTAACCACTTGAAGACAAAGCCCTTTCTGACACTTATGCCGCGTACACACGGTCGTACTTTTCGTCTACAAAAGTCAGACAGCCTTTCCGACAGACTTCCGGCAGACTTTCGGTGGACTTGCGGCGGACTTGCGGCCTACTTTCTAACGAACGGACTTGCCTACACACGACCACACAAAAGTCGGTCGGATTCGTACGTGATGACGTACACCGGACTAAAATAAGGAAGTTCATAGCCAGTAGCCAATAGGTGCCCTAGCGTGGCTTTTTGTCCGTCGGACTAGCACACAGACGAGCGGATTTCGGGGTCCGTCATAGTTACGAAGTAAAGTTTTGAAGCATGTTTCAAATCTAAAGTACGTCGGATTTGAGGCTAAAAAAGTCAGTTGAAAGTCCGGAGAAGCCCACACACGATCGGATTACCAGCCAGCTTTAGTCCGTCAGCGTCCGTTGGACTTTTGTAGACGAAAAGTACGACCGTGTGTACGCGGCATTATTGTTTACATGAAAAGGTTTTTTTTTTTTGCAAGAAAATTACTTTGAACCCCCAAACATTATATATTTTTTTAAAGCAAATGCCCTACAGATTAAAATGGTGGGTGTTTCATTTTTTTTTTTACACAGTATTTGCGCAGCGATTTTTCAAACGCATTTTTTGGGGAAAAAACACACTTTTTTAAATTTTAATGCACTAAAACACACTATATTGCCCAAATGTTTGATGAAATAAAAAATATGATCTTAGGCCGAGTACATGGATACCAAACATGACATGCTTTACAATTGCGCACAAACGTGCAGTGGCAACAAAATAAATACATTTTTAAAAGCCTTTAAAAGCCTTTACAGGTTACCACTTTAGATTTACAGAGGAGGTCTACTGCAAAAATTACTGCCCTCGATCTAACCTTCGCGGTGATACCTCACATGCATGGTGCAATTGCTGTTTACATTTGACGCCAGACCGCCGCTTGCGTTCGCCTTAGTGCGAGAGCAGGGGGCGACAGGGGTGCTTTTTTTTTTTTTTTTTTTTTTTCTTTATTATTTTTTTGCTTTTTTATCTTATTTTTAAACTGTTCCTTTCATTTTTATTTTTTTTTAATCATTTTTATTGTTATCTCGGGGAATGTAAATATCCCCTATGATAGCAATAGGTAGTGACAGGTACTCTTTTTTGAAAAAATTGGGGTCTATTAGACCCTAGATCTCTCCTCTGCCCTCAAAGCATCTGACCACACCAAGATCGGTGTGATAAAATGCTTCCCCAATTTCCCAATGGCGCTATTTACATCCAGCGAAATCTAAGTCATAAAATGCTCGTAGCTTCCGGTTTCTTAGGCCATAGAGATGTTTGGAGCCACTCTGGTCTCTGATCAGCTCTATGGTCAGCTGGCTGAATCACCGGCTGCATTCTCAGGTTCCCTGTTGAGACAGGAGAGCCAGAGAAAAACACGGAAGACGGTGGGGGGGGGGGGCATTCCCTCCCACGGCTTGTAAAAGCAGTCTAGAGGCTAATTAGCCGCTAGGATTGCTTTTACATGAAAGCCGACCGCTGGCTGAAAAGAATGATACCAAGATGATACCTAAACCTGCAGGCATCATTCTGGTATAACCACTCAAAGTTGTGAATGGTGTACCTGAAGACAAAAAAATGGTTAACAATAAAGCACAGTAAACGGTAAAGTATAAAAAATTGCATACCTGAAAAGCAAACATGATAAAGCATAATAACAATAAAACATTGCAGAATAGAATACAGTAAAAAAGAGCAGAACAATAGAGAGAATAGAGAGAGAGAGAACAATAAAACGACAACTATTTTTTTTTATTTTATATATATATATTTTTTTTTTTTTTACACTTTTTTTGTAACTAACTTTTATAACTGTAACCGGTTCCAGGTTCGGGTCTCTCAAAATGCGATGGCATCTTGGGAGACCCTGTGAAAGTGTGCCTAGTCTGTGCAATGCTGTACCCTACGCTAATACTCAACTAGTGTATGGTAGCGTTCAAAACATTCACCAATGCAAAGACCAGGATTGTCAGGACAGGAGGGACAATAATAGCGGGTGTCACGCCTATATCCGCGCTAGCTGCAGACACAATATCTTTTTTGGGGGCGTTCGCTGGGTAGGGGTACTCGGGAGGACATAAAGAAAATGCCTCTCATGCAGCCGACTGCATTTGGTTGGGGATGTGAATGGGGGAAGTACGGGCGCTGCAGAAGCGGTGGGTTCCCAATTAGGATTGGCGAATGCAGTAGGAAGGGCACTATGGGCACGACGGGCCTGTGTTTGTCTTTCTGGTGGCAGCGGGACACTACTTGTGCTTGCCACCTCACCAGCTTAAACTGCACTTATGGGACTCGCCACGTCACCAAGTGTTACTGCAGTGCTGGTTTGACTACGACCGGGGTGTACTAGGCCGCTGGCGCTTGCCAGTTCACCAAAACGCTACCAAAAAATCTGTTAGCGATCGCAGGGATCAGGCCTGACTCTGCGAACGCTGCAGTTATGCGTTTTAGTCTTTTGTAAGTGACAGTGATCGATCGATACTGCACTTGGGTGGGCTGGGCTGGGCCGGGCGGAGGGGCAAAACGCAGGTGCTAGCAGGTATCTGGGCTGATCCCACTAACACTGCGTTTGTGAGAACCCTAAACTGCTGGGGATGCTAGTATAGATCTGATCGGATCAGATATTGATCCGTTCAGATACTATACCACTAAGGGTGGTGTACGGTGCGTGCGTGGGTGTTAGCGGTACTGGCGCTAACCTGACGCTGCCTGGGGCTGGTGCTTGCCAGTTCACCAAAATACTACCAAAAAAACTGTTAGCGATCGCAGGGATCAGGCCTGACTCTGTGAACGCTGCAGTTATGCATTTAGTGTTTTGTAAGTGACAGTGATCGATCGATACTGCACTTGGGTGGGCTGGGCCGGGCGGAGGGGCAAAACGCAGGTGCTAGCAGGTATCTGGGCTGATTCCGCTAACACTGCGTTTTTGGGAACCCTAAACTGCTGGGGACACTAGTATAGATCTGATCGGATCAGATATTGATCCGTTCAGATACTATACCACTAAGGGAGGCGTATGCTGCGTGCGTGGGTGTTAGCGGTACTGGCGCTAACCTGACCCTGCCTGGGGCTGGTGCTTGCCAGTTCACCAAAATACTACCAAAAAAACTGTTAGCGATCGCAGGGATCAGGCCTGACTCTGCGAACGCTGCAGTTATGCGTTTAGTCTTTTGTAAGTGACAGTGATCGATCGATACTGCACTTGGGTGGGCTGGGCTGGGCCGGGCGGAGGGGCAAAACGCAGGTGCTAGCAGGTATCTGGGCTGATCCCGCTAACACTGCGTTTTTGGGAACCCTAAACTGCTGGGGACGCTAGTATAGATCTGATCGGATCAGATATTGATGCGTTCAGATACTATACCACTAAGGGAGGTGTATGCTGCGTGCGTCAGTGTTAGCGGTACTGGCGCTAATCTGACGCTGCCTGGGGTGACGCATATCACCGCCGGGCGATCAGGGGGCTAAACCTTTATTCGGTAATAAACGGCGGGTGCCCTGACACTATAAAAAATAAACAAACTAACCAGCGTCAACCGTAACGGTTATACGGTGATCAGTGGTGAAAGGGTTAACTAGGGGGCAATCAAGGGGTTAAAACATTTATTCGGTAGTATATGGGGGTCCCTGACGCTATAAAACGCTGACGGCGAACCTAAATATTTATGTCCCTAACTAGCGTCACCAGCGACACTAATACAGCGATCAGAAAAATGATCGCTTAGTGACACTGGTGACAGGGGGTGATCAAGGGGTTAAAACTTTATTAGGGGGGGTTAGGGTGGTACCCTAGACCTAAAGGGGGGTAATACTCACTGTCCCAACACTAACTGTCACAAACTGACACCAATGCAGTAATCAGAAGAAAAAAAAAAAAAAAAAACTGCTGGTGTCAGTTTGTGACAGGGGGGGGGGGGTGATTGGGGGGGGATCGGGGGGCGATCGGGGGGGGGGGGATCGGGGTGTTTTGTGTGCCTGGCATGTTCTACTGTGTGTGTGTGTGTTGGTGCACTCACATTGATGTCTTCTCTCCTCGGGCCGGAACGTAAATTACTGACCCGAGGGGAGATGACATCATTTCCTTTGCTGCTGTTTAGCATACAGCAGCAAAGGAATGATTTGATTGGCCGGCGGCGATCGCGAGGGGGGGGCCACGAACGGATGGTCTCCCCCTCACCACCGATCGCCGGGGCACAAAGGATGACCGCCTCGGGCACCGGGGGGGGGTCCGATCGGACCCCCCACCCGCGGAAGGCAAATCACGTACACTGTACGTGATTTTGCCTGTCCGTGCCACTTTGCCGACGTACATCGGCGTGAGGCGGTCGTCAAGTTGTTAAAATTGTATGTGCTCGTGGAATGGCGCCTAACTATGGTACTTAAAGAACGCCATAGGCGACGCTTTGAAAATTCCTACAGGTTACAGTTTAGAATTACAGAGGAGATCTAATGCTAGAATTATTGCTCAGACTTTCACGGTGATACCTCAAACGTCTGGTGCAAACACTGTTTACATATGTGGGCGTGACCTATGTATATGTTCACTACTGCGCACGAGCACACGGGGACGGGGGGCACTTTAACTACTTAAGGACCAAGTCAATTTTTCAATCTTGTTGTTTACAAGTTAAAATCAGTTTTTCTTGCTAGAAAATTACTTAGAACCTCCAAACATTATATGTATATATTTTTTCAAACACCCTATAGAATTAAATGGCGGTCTTTGCAATACTTTGCAAGAAGTTCCGGGGGGCGGAACGAAACATATGTACCTTGGGGAGATGCAGACTAGAATATTGCAATCACTGAGCAGCAAATTATATCACCTGTGATGTATTTCAGTTATCTTGCAAACCTGGCCTGTTAGTGGGCCCTGAGGACAGGGTTGATGACCACTGCTCTATAGGATGTCAGCAACTAGGATTATCTACAGGTAAGGATGAGCTCTGGCGTGTTCACACGGCCCACGTGCAGAGCCCGCCAGGAAGTCGGCACTGTGCTGCGTTAATCACAGGCAGTGAGACATTTCCTGATCTCTGCAGCTGCGCATCGGGACAATGTCTCACTGCCTGTGATTAGCGCAGCGCAGTGCCGACTTCCTGGTGGGCTCTGTACGTGGGCTGTGCGACACGCCGGAGCTCATCCTTATCTACAGGAGATAATGAACACCCGTACTATTCACACAGAACACCTGTAAGGACTTCCACTGTACTTGCCTGCTGAACGAATTGGCTGTGAAGTTCTCTGTCTATTTCCACTAAGGACTATGAAACATAGGAACAACATATAATGGCTGCTGAAAAACCACGGAACAGTGAGTAATTTATACACAGATAGACCGACCATATCGGCAGTATTCATGAGGTACCAGAGGCTCTGGGACACAGTGGTCTAGTACCGGCCGGATTGGATGTCTATTATGTTGCCAGATATGTTTGAGCTTATGTCCTTTGAAGCTATGTCCTAGTAGTGACCATGGGCGACCCCGCCCCTAGCTTTCGGGGGCCCCTGCAGCCTCCCTATCATATTACCATATCCTCCACAAAGTCCAGCTCCGACCTGCCCTAGGGCCCCTCAGCCACGCTCCAGTACTGGGCTTCCACTTTGCCTTCCACAGTCCACACCCCTCTGTTCTCATTGGCTGGGGAGAAGCTGTGAGCCATTGCCTAAATGGAGAGGAGCAGTGAGAACATCCCAGGATGGGGAAGTGTCTGTGCTGTGTGCTGGCAACATGGAATGGTAACCGAGCTCAGTGAGTTAAGAGGAGGAGAGTGCCGTCCTGTAGGCATGATAGAACCGATCTTACTAGTGAGGTATGACACCTCTCGGTGTCTTCTAGTCACTAGCTGGGATTCTCTGTACCCCCCACTCGGATGTCTGCTTACCCCACTTCCCTAACAAGTGGGGAAAAGACATGCACCTTCGGGAGGTGACCTTCCCCCAACACATGCCAACACTGACAGAGAAACCTTCAGAAATTGCTAAAACAAATCCCTTAACACCTCCTGAGAGGCCCTTGAGGGGCTGCAGGCTCCAGATCTAAGTTGTGCCCCCTGACCACCCCCTCTGCCCTGCATGCTATGCCCGGCAGCTGAGCTTCTTTCCCAGTACAGCACACTATACTGCTCCTCCTCCGCAGGGCTGAAATCACATTCCTTTACAATACAGCCAGTCAGCCATGATCTGCATGGCTGGGGGGCAGGACAACTTTTGCATCAGGGCCCACAAGCTTCAAGCTACGCCTCTGGTAGTAATTATTGTTGTTCCATTCACTTTTGAAATCAAGCAGTGAATATCAAGTTTATTCCTTATGATTAGGGATGAGCCGAACACCCCCCTGTTCGGTTCGCACCAGAACATGCGAACAGGAAAAAAGTTCGCTCGAACACGCGAACACCATTAAAGTCTATGGGACACGAACATGAATAATTAAAAGTGCTAATTTTAAAGGCTTATATGCAAGTTATTGTCATAAAAAGTGTTTGGGGACCTGGGTCCTGCCCCAGGGGACATGGATCAATGCAAAAAAAAGTTTTAAAAACGGCCGTTTTTTCAGGAGCAGTGATTTTAATAATGCTTAAAGTCAAACAATAAAAGTGTAATATCCCTTTAAATTTCGTACCTGGGGGGTGTCTATAGTATGCCTGTAAAGGGGCGCATGTTTCCCGTGTTTACAACAGCCTGACAGCAAAATGACATTTGGAAGGAAAAAAATCATTTAAAACTACCCGCGGCTATTGCATTGCCGTCAATACACATAGAAGTTCATTGATAAAAACGGCATGGGAATTCCCCACAGGGAAACCCCGAACCAAAAAAAAAAAAAAAAAAATGAAGTGGGAGTCCCCCTAAATTCCATACCAGGCCCTTCAGGTCTGGTATGGATATTAAGGGGAACCCCGGCCAAAATTTTTTTAAAAAAATGACGTGGGGTTCCCCCTAAATTCCATACCAGACCCTTCAGGTCTGGTATGGATTTTAAGGGGAACCCCGCGCCAAAAAAAAAAAAAAAAAACGGCGTGGGGTTCCCCCAAAAATCCATACCAGACCCTTATCTGAGCACGCAACCTGGCAGGCCGCAGGAAAAGAGGGGGGGACGAGAGTGCGGCCCCCCCCTCCTGAACCGTACCAGGCCACATGCCCTCAACATTGGGAGGGTGCTTTGGGGTAGCCCCCCAAAACACCTTGTCCCCATGTTGATGAGGACAAGGGCCTCATCCCCACAACCGTGGCCGGTGGTTGTGGGGGTCTGTGGGCGGGGGGCTTATCGGAATCTGGAAGCCCCCTTTAACAAGGGGACCCCCAGATCCCGCCCCCCCCCTGTGTGAAATGGTAAGGGGGTACTTACCCCTACCATTTCACTAAAAAAGTGTCAAAATAGTTAAAAATGACAAGAGACAGTTTTTGACAATTCCTTTATTTAAATGCTTCTTCTTTCTTCCTTCATCTTCTTCTTCTTCTGGTTCTTCTGGCTCTTCTGGTTCTTCCTCCGGCGTTCTCGTCCAGCATCTCCTCCGCGGCGTCTTCTATCTTCTTTTCCTCGGGCCGCTCCGCACCCATGGCATTGGGGGGGAGGCTCCCGCTCTTCTCTTCATCTTCTTCTTCATCCTCTTCTCTTCTTCCTTCTTCTCTGTTTCTCTTCTTAATTTTCTTCTCCGGGTCGCTCCGCATCCATGCATGGAGGGAGGCTCCCGCTGTGTGACGGCGTCTCCTCATCTGACGGTTCTTAAATAACGGGGGGTGGGGCCACCCGGTGACCCCGCCCCCTCTGACGCACGGGACATGACGGGACTTCCCTGTGGCATTCCCCGTGACGTCACAGGGAAGTCCCGTCAAGTCACCGTGCGTCAGAGGGGGGCGGGGTCACCGGGTGGCCCCGCCCCCCGTTATTTAAGAACCGTCAGATGAGGAGACGCCGTCACACAGCGGGAGCCTCCCTCCATGCATGGATGCGGAGCGGCCCGGAGAAGAAAATTAAGAAGAGAAACAGAGAAGAAGAGAAGAAGGAAGAAGAGAAGAGGATGAAGAAGAAGATGAAGAGAAGAGCGGGAGCCTCCCCCCCAATGCCATGGGTGCGGAGCGGCCCGAGGAGAAGAAGATAGAAGACGCCGCGGAGGAGATGCTGGACGAGAACGCCGGAGGAAGAACCAGAAGAGCCAGAAGAACCAGAAGAAGAAGAAGATGAAGGAAGAAAGAAGAAGCATTTAAATAAAGGAATTGTCAAAAACTGTCTCTTGTCATTTTTAACTATTTTGACACTTTTTTAGTGAAATGGTAGGGGTAAGTACCCCCTTACCATTTCACACAGGGGGGGGGGGCGGGATCTGGGGGTCCCCTTGTTAAAGGGGGCTTCCAGATTCCGATAAGCCCCCCGCCCGCAGACCCCCACAACCACCGGCCACGGTTGTGGGGATGAGGCCCTTGTCCTCATCAACATGGGGACAAGGTGTTTTGGGGGGCTACCCCAAAGCACCCTCCCAATGTTGAGGGCATGTGGCCTGGTACGGTTCAGGAGGGGGGGCCGCACTCTCGTCCCCCCTCTTTTCCTGCGGCCTGCCAGGTTGCGTGCTCGGATAAGGGTCTGGTATGGATTTTTGGGGGAACCCCACGCCGTTTTTTTTTTTTTTTTGGCGCGGGGTTCCCCTTAAAATCCATACCTGACCTGAAGGGTCTGGTATGGAATTTAGGGGGAACTCCACGTCATTTTTTTTTTTAAATTTTGGCCGGGGTTCCCCTTAATATCCATACCAGACCTGAAGGGCCTGGTATGGAATTTAGGGGGACTCCCACTTCATTTTTTTTTTTTTTTAATTTTGGTTCGGGGTTTCCCTGTGGGGAATTCCCATGCCGTTTTTATCAATGAACTTCTATGTGTATTGACGGCAATGCAATAGCCGCGGGTAGTTTTAAATGAGTTTTTTCCTTCCAAATGTCATTTTGCTGTCAGGCTGTTCTAAACACGGGAAACATGCGCCCCTTTACAGGCATACTATAGACACCCCAGGTGTACGAAATTTAAAGGGATATTACATTTTTATTGTTTGATTTTAAGCATTATTAAAATCACTGCTCCTGAAAAAACGGCCGTTTTTAAAACTTTTTTTTGCATTGATCCATGTCCCCTGGGGCAGGACCCAGGTCCCCAAACACTTTTTATGACAATAACTTGCATATAAGCCTTTAAAATGAGCACTTTTGATTTCTCCCATAGACTTTTAAAGGGTGTTCCGCGGCATTCGAATTTGCCGCGAACACCCCAAATTGTTCGGTGTTCGGCGAACTTGCGAACAGCCAATGTTCGAGTCGAACATGAGTTCGACTCGAACTCGAAGCTCATCCCTACTTATGATGCGTTCAATAACTATATACACCGTAGCAGATTGCTGGATATCATCTTAGCACCCGCTGCCTCTGTGTGTTTAGAACCCATAGACACTTACCATTACACGGAAAATGTGTGATGACAGGCTGTTGGCGGAAAATCCGACCGTTTGTATGCTCCATCGGGCAATTGTTGTCGGATTTTCCGTGGACCATTGTTGGATGGCAGGCTTTAAAATTTTCCACAGACAACGGTCTGTTGTCGGATTTTCTGAGCGTGTGTACATTGCAAACAAATTGTCAAAGGCTTTTTTTTTCTTGTGATATCAAGAATAATATTATGCTTGTTGGTTTTATTATTTTTTTTTTTTTTTTTTTTGGTGCAAGTTACCACACCATTATCCCATAGTTTTCAAGATCAAAGATACAACTATTTTGGTGTCCCTTGTTAATTTTACATTGTATTTTTTAAAATGTAACTGCCTTCACCCAAACTGTCATTTGAAGTAAAACACATAGCCAAGTACTATTCTCCACAATTTTTTTTATTGTGCATTAAAAAAAAAAAAAAAATAAAACTAGACATGCTATCTGCCAATAGAACTTAACCAAAAAGTTACATAGTTACATAGTAGGTGAGGTTGAAAAAAGACACAAGTCCATCAAGTCCAACCTATGTGTGTGATTATGTGTCAGTATTTCATTACATATCCCTGTATGTTGCGGTCATTCAGGTGATTATCTAATAGTTTCTTGAAGCTATCAATGCTCCCCGCTGAGACCACCGCCTGTGGAAGGGAATTCCACATCCTTGCCGCTCTTACAGTAAAGAACCCTCTACGTAGTTTAAGGTTAAACCTCTTTTCTTCTAATTGTAATGAGTGGCCACGAGTCTTATTAAACTCTCTTCTGCGAAAAAGTTTTATCCCTATTGTGGGGTCACCAGTAGGGATGAGCTTCGTGTTCGAGTCGAACCCATGTTCGACTCGAACATCGGCTGTTCGGTCGTTCGCCGAATTGCGAACGATATGGGCCGTTCGCGCCAAATTCGTGTGGCGCGTCACGGCCCATAATTCACTGCGGCATCGCAGTGCATTGCTGGCTGATGATTGGCCAAGCATGCACTATGACCCGCATGCTTGGCCAATCACAGCGCCGTCAGTAGAGAGAGCTGTAATTGGCCAAAGCCAGGGTGGCTTTGGCCAATTATGGCTCAGGGGATTTAGTACACACCCCACACTATATAAGGCCGCCTGCACGGCGGCCCTGTGTAGTGTGTGTTCCGGTGTGCTGAGAGATAGAGAGAGAGAGAGACAGTGTCATTTGATTTGAGTTAGATAGATTAGGCAGGACAGTCAGTCAGTTAGCTGCACTTACAGTGTATTGTGTATATATATGCATCCCAGGTGTTGCATATATATATATACACTGTATTCAGTTTAGCTAGATCCGTTCCTGTTATCTTCTATCTAGACTATTTACATTTAATGCAGTGCGTCCTGCTCACAGTGTTCAGCTAGATCCGTTCCTGCTATTTACATTCAGTGCAGTGCGTCCTGCTCACAGTGTTCAGCTAGATCCGTTCCTGGTATTTACATTTAGTGCAGTGCGTCCTGCTCACAGTGTTCAGCTAGATCCGTTCCTGCTATTTACATTCAGTGCAGTGCGTCCTGCTCACAGTGTTCAGCTAGATCCGTTCCTGGTATTTACATTTAGTGCAGTGCGTCCTGCTCACAGTGTTCAGCTAGATCCGTTCCTGCTATTTACATTCAGTGCAGTGCGTCCTGCTCACAGTGTTCAGCTAGATCTGTTCCTGCTATTTACATTCAGTGCAGTGCGTCCTGCTCACAGTGTTCAGCTAGATCCGTTCCTGCTATATACATTTAGTGCAGTACGTCCTGCTCACAGTGTTCAGCTAGATCCGTTCCTGTTATCTTCCTACTGACAGGCAGGCTTGTCTGGTTACAGTATATATAGCTACCTTAAGAAAATTACAGGTGTTCTATTTGATCCTATTAGTACCACGGTCAGGCAGCTAGACTATTTACATTTAGTGCAGTGCGTCCTGCTCACAGTGTTCAGCTAGATCCGTTCCTGTTATCTTCCTACTGACAGGCAGGCTTGTCTGGTTACAGTATATAAAGCTACCTGAAGAAAATTACAGGTGTTCTATTTGATTCTATTAGTACCACGGTCAGGCAGCTAGACTATTTACATTTAGTACAGTGTGTCCTGCTCACAGTGTTCAGCTAGATCCGTTCCTGTTATCTTCCTACTGACAGGCAGGCTTGTCTGGTTACAGTATATATAGCTACCTTAAGAAAATTACAGGTGTTCTTTTTGATCCTATTAGTACCACGGTCAGGCAGCTAGACTATTTACATTTAGTACAGTGTGTCCTGCTCACAGTGTTCAGCTAGATCCGTTCCTGTTATCTTCCTACTGACAGGCAGGCTTGTCTGGTTACAGTATATATAGCTACCTTAAGAAAATTACAGGTGTTCTTTTTGATCCTATTAGTACCACGGTCAGGCAGCTAGACTATTTACATTTAGTACAGTGTGTCCTGCTCACAGTGTTCAGCTAGATCTGTTCCTGTTATCTTCCTACTGACAGGCAGGCTTGTCTGGTTACAGTATATATAGCTACCTTAAGAAAATTACAGGTGTTCTTTTTGATCCTATTAGTACCACGGTCAGGCAGCTAGACTATTTACATTTAGTACAGTGTGTCCTGCTCACAGTGTTCAGCTAGATCCGTTCCTGTTATCTTCCTACTGACAGGCAGGCTTGTCTGGTTACAGTATATATAGCTACCTTAAGAAAATTACAGGTGTTCTTTTTGATCCTATTAGTACCACGGTCAGGCAGCTAGACTATTTACATTTAGTACAGTGTGTCCTGCTCACAGTGTTCAGCTAGATCCGTTCCTGTTATCTTCCTACTGACAGGCAGGCTTGTCTGGTTACAGTATATATAGCTACCTTAAGAAAATTACAGGTGTTCTTTTTGATCCTATTAGTACCACGGTCAGGCAGCTAGACTATTTACATTTAGTACAGTGTGTCCTGCTCACAGTGTTCAGCTAGATCCGTTCCTGTTATCTTCCTACTGACAGGCAGGCTTGTCTGGTTACAGTATATAAAGCTACCTGAAGAAAATTACAGGTGTTCTATCCCAGCTTAGTGCAGCTACAGGCCATTAGTATGTCTGGAAGGCCAAGAAGGAGAGGCAGACAGTCACAAGCCAATAAGAGAGGGCAAGCAGGCTCTGTGTCTAGTGCTGGTCGTGGAGACGGTGCATCCTCATCAGCACGTGGCCATGGGACACGCTTGGCCTTTTTTTCGGCAGCTGGCCGTGTTGAGCCTCAACATGCGGAAAACTTGGTCGAGTGGATGACCAAGCCGTCCTCATCCTCCTCATCCTCTCTCACCCATGCCCAGGGTGCTTTGTCTGGCAAAGCAGCGGCCTCTTCCCTCAGCTCAATGTCATCAGTGACTCCTTCCCTAGCTCCACCATGTCCTCATGAGGATTCCCTCGAACTGTTTGACCACAGTGTTGGGTACATGCTCCAGGAGGATGCCCAGCGTTTGGAAGGCTCTGATGATGATACTGAGCTCGATGAAGGCAGTAACATGAGCACGGACAGAGGGGGTGCCCAAGAAGGACAGCAATCTGGCAGTCATGCTCCCCCTGCTGCAGCATACTGCCAGGTTTGCTCCAGTGATGAGGAGGGAGGGGATGATGAGGTCACTGACTCAACGTGGGTGCCTGATAGGAGAGAGGAGGAGGAGGAGGAGGAGGAGGCGGCACATCACCAACGAGGCAGGATGCCCTCCAGGGGCCAGCCTAAGGGCAGCACATTGACTGCATCACACCCCAAAGCTCCACATGTGCAGGGCGCTGCAGTCTCTGCGCGTTATTCAAAAAGTTCTTTGGTGTGGGCCTTTTTTGAGACGAGTGCATCAGATCGCACCGCTGCTATTTGCAACATATGTCTCAAGCGTATCTCGCGTGGCCAAAACATCTCCCGCTTGGGTACCACATGCTTGACCAGACATATGTTGACCTGCCATGCAGTTCGTTGGCAAGCGTATCTAAAAGACCCACACCAAAGAACAAAGAGGATCTCTCCTTGCTCCTCATCAGCTGAGATTTCCAACCCCACTAGACCTTCAGTCCTCTCTGAGACCTGCAGTGAGAGGAATGAAGGTGTAGAATTAGGTGTGTCACAGCCAAGTACTTGTGGGCAATCTGCTTTTGGTACACCGACGCCAGATTGTACCAGGCAAATTTCCCTGCCCCAGCTGCTGCACCGCCGAAAGAAGTTTGCTCCCAGCCATCCACATGCCCAGCGGTTGAATGCTAGCTTGGCAAAATTGCTAGCACTTCAACTGCTGCCTTTTCAGTTGGTAGACTCTGCCCCCTTCCGTGAGTTTGTGGAATGTGCGGTTCCTCAGTGGCAGGTACCCAAACGCCACTTTTTCTCACGGAAGGCGATTCCAGCTCTCTACCGGCATGTGGAAGGCAATGTCCATGCCTCGCTGGACAGGGCGGTCAGCGGTAAGGTGCATATTACCGCTGACTCATGGTCCAGCAGGCATGGACAGGGACGTTACTTAAGTTTCACGGCGCATTGGGTGACTCTGCTGGCAGCTGGGAAGGATGCAGGACAAGGTGCAGTAGTGTTGGAGGTTGTTCCGCCACCACGCCTCCAAAATGCTGATTGTGACACACCTCTCTCCTCCACCCCCTCCTCTTCTTCTTCCTCCATGGCCTCTTCCTCGGAACCAGCGGTGCTCCGTAGGCGTTCAAGGGGCTACGCAAGTACGCAGGCCAAAAGATGCCATGCGGTGCTTGAGCTGGTGTGCTTGGGGGACAGGAGCCACACTGGGGCAGAGGTTCTGTCAGCTCTGCAGGGGCAGGTTCAGAGGTGGTTGACGCCACGCCAACTTAAGGCAGGAATGGTGGTTTGCGACAATGGCACCAACCTCCTCTCTGCCCTCCGACAGGGACAACTGACCCATG
This sequence comes from Lithobates septentrionalis, assembly GCA_037952835.1. Lineage (NCBI taxonomy): Eukaryota > Metazoa > Chordata > Amphibia > Anura > Ranidae > Lithobates > Lithobates septentrionalis. The sequence continues at coordinate 2,560,815 of JBBDGP010001852.1, forward strand.
TGCCCTGTTTGGCTCACGTCCTTAACTTGGTGGTGCAGCGGTTCTTGGGCAGGTACCCGGGCTTACAGGATGTCCTGAGGCAGGCCAGGAAAGTCTGTGTGCATTTCCGCCGGTCATATAATGCCAGTGCTCGGCTGACGGACCTCCAAAAGGAGTTTAACCTGCCCAAGAACCGCCTAATCTGTGACATGCCCACCAGGTGGAACTCGACATTGGCCAATGGCCATGCTGCAGCGGCTGCACACGCAGCAGAGGGCCATAAATGAGTACCTGTGCGACTATGGCACCAGGACAGGGTCAGGGGACCTTGGTTTTTTTTCCCCACGCCAGTGGGCCATGATCAGGGATGCATGCACTGTCCTGTCACCATTCGAGGAGGCCACGAGGATGGTGAGCACTGACAGTGCATGCATCAGTGACACTGTCCCCCTTGTCCACCTGTTGGAGCACACGCTGCGTGGAATAATGGACAGGGCACTTGAGGCAGAACAGAGGCAGGAAGAGGAGGACTTCCTTAGCTCTCAAGGCCCCCTTTATCCAGACAGTGTTCCTGCGTGCCCGCCGATCACACAGGAAGAGGACGAGGAGGAGGAGGAGGAGGAGGAGGAGGAGGAAGATTGTGTCAGTATGGAGGTGGAGCCTGGCACTCAGCATCAGCAGTCTTTAAGGGATCAGTCCCAAGGAACACATGGACTTGTACGTGGCTGGGAGGAGGTGGCTGCGGACGTTGTTGTCCTTAGTGACCCAGAGGACTCCGGACCGAATGCCTCAGCAAACCTACGCTGCATGGCCTCCCTGATCCTGCAAAGCCTGCGTAAGGATCCTCGTATTCGTGGTATCAAGGAGAAGGACCAATACTGGCTGGCAACCCTCCTTGATCCACGTTACAAGGGTAAGGTTGCGGACCTTATCTTGCCATCGCAGAGGGAGCAGAGGATGAAACATCTTCGGGAGGCCTTGCAGAAAGGTCTGTGCAACGCGTTCCCAGAGACTGGGAGGTTACAAACTCCTGTTTCTGGACAACGTGTTGCTGAGGCTTCGGTCAGTCAAAGAAGGAGCGGTGGAGAAGGTGGCCGTCTGACCGATGCGTTCAGACAATTTTTTGGTCCGCAGCCCCAAGGTATGATCGGTTCCAGCAACCATCGCCAGCGTCTGTTTTACATGGTGCAGGAATACCTAGGGGCAAGATCAGACTTGGACACCTTTCCCACCGAAAATCCTCTGGGTTACTGGGTCTTGAGGATGGATCACTGGCCAGAGCTTGCACAGTATGCAATTGAGCTACTGGCCTGTCCTGCATCCAGCGTTCTTTCGGAACGCACATTCAGTGCTGCTGGAGGCGTGGTAACCGATCACAGGGTGCGTCTGTCCACCGACTCGGTCGATCGGCTGACCTTCATAAAAATGAATCAGTCTTGGATCACCACCAGCTACCAAGCACCTGATGCAGATGTAACCGAATAATTTTTTTTGAAATCTCAGATCCCTTCAAAGACTGCCTATGCTGATGCTGAGTGACTATCCCTGAGTAATTATCCTCTTCCTCCTCAATCATCACGCTGATAGCTTGTAAGAACATTTTTGGTTCTGGGCGCCACCACCAGTGCCTAAGGCACAATTTTTCAGCCCCTGTTTAACAGGGGCGTGTAATTACAATTTTTGATGTAATACTTTGCAGCAGGGCTCGTTCCTGCATTCCAACTAGAGTGTCTGTGAGGGGTTGCAGTGTTGTGGCACCAGCACCAGTGCCTAAGGCCCAATTTTTCTGCCCCTGTCTAACAGGGGCGTGTAATTACAATTTTTGATGTAATACTTTGCAGCAGGGCTCGTTCCTGCATTCCAACTAGAGTGTCTGTGAGGGGTTGCAGTGTTATGGCACCAGCACCAGTGCCTAAGGCCTAATTTTTCAGCTCCTGTTCAACAGGGGCATGTAATTACAATTCTTGATCTAATATTTCACAGCAGGGCCCTGTGAGGGCTTACAGTGTTGTGGCCACAGCAACACCTAAGGCCCAAATTTCTGCTGAGTATATAGGGCAGGACCCTACTTTCAAGCATCTAACTTACAAACGACTCCTACTTGCAAACGGAAGGAGACAACAGGAAGTGAGATGAAATCTACCCCTAGGAAGGGAAATTCTCTCCTGTAAGAGTTAATATGGGAGAACAATTTCTCCTTTCCACTGATGCTTTCCAATCCTTGTTCCACAAAAAAACCCAAATTTTCAAAAAACATTTTTCATTGGGACAAAAAAGTGAGGTGAAATCTTCTGAAGAGGAGGAAAGACGCAAAACAAATGTCACAGGGGTGATAACCCTTCCCTATGTTTTCCAAAAAGCTTAGAAAAGATTTTTTGGCTGGAGCTAAACAAGTTAAAAATGTTCAAAATTACAAACAGATTCTACTTAACAACAAACCTACAGTCCCTGTCTTGTTTGCACCGCCTGTATACTGCTGTTCAGAGTATATAGGGACCTTTCCTTATTTTAATTTGGGTGCGGGGTTCCCCTTAATATCCATACAAGACCCAAAGGGCCTGGTAATGGCAACCCTTCTTGATCCACCGTTTGTCTCACTGATTTTCATCCATATTGCCATGACCCGACATGACATTAAACCCGCAAGCAGTTTTAAATGAGATTTTTTCCTTTAAAAATGACATTTGGTGCAGGGACTGTTCTAAACATGGGAAACAAGCGTCACTTTACAGGCATACTATAGACACCCCCCAGGTACGATATTTAAAGGAATATTTCACTTTTTTTTTTTTACTTTAAGCATCATTAAAATCACTGCTCCCGAAAAAACGGCCGTTTTTAAAAGTTTTTTTTGCATTGATACATGTCCCCTGGGGTAGGACCCGGGTCCCCAAACCCTTTTTAGGACAATACCATGCAAATTAGCCTTTAAAATGAACACTTTTGATTTCGAACGTTCGAGTCCCATAGACGTCAATGGGGTTCTAACGTTCGTGCGAACTTGCGGTCCGTTCGCGGGTTCTGGTGCGAACCGAACCGGGGGGTGTTCGGCTCATCCCTAGTCACCAGTACAGTATTTGTAAATTGAAATCATATCCCCTCTCAAGCGTCTCTTCTCCAGAGAGAATAAGTTCAGTGCTCGCAACCTTTCCTCATAACTAAGATTCTCCAGACCCTTTATTAGCTTTGTTGCCCTTTGTACTCGCTCCATTTCCAGTACATCCCTCCTGAGGACTGGTGCCCAGAACTGGACAGCATACTCCAGGTGCGGCCGGACCAGAGTCTTGTAGAGCGGGAGAATTATCGTTTTATCTCTGGAGTTGATCCCCCTTTTAATGCATGCCAATATTCTGTTTGCTTTATTAGCAGCAGCTTGGCATTGCATGCCATTGCTGAGCCCATCATCTACTAGGACCCCCAGGTCCTTTTCCATCCTAGATTCCTCCAGAGGTTCTCCCCCCAGTGTATAGATTGCATTCAGATTTTTGCCACCCAAATGCATTATTTTACATTTTTCTACATTGAACCTCATTTTCCATGTAGTCGCCCACCCCATTAATTTGTTCAGGTCTTTTTGCAAGATTTCCACATCCTGCGGAGAAGTGCATTCTATGCATCCAAAAATATAGAAAATATACTAAATTAAATCATTATTCAACCAAAAAAATAAAATAAAAGCCTCATGCATGTGTCCTGATTCTTAATATAGGGGGTCAACAATGCCAAGAGTTGGTGAAAGCAGGGGCTCGTCATCCGGAGATAATTCCGAAAATCATCTGGATTATTCTCCTGGAGCTCCCGCAGCAAAGGCATATGACATAATTGGTCACGATTAATAAAGCAAAAAATTTTTGGTCCAAGAAATCCTACTCCTCCTGTTCCTGGATAGGGATGAGCCCGATGTTTGAGTCGAACGTCGAATAGCGAACAAATTGGGGTGTTCGCTGCAAATTCGAAAGCAGCAGAACACCCTTAAAAAGTCTATAAGAGAAATCAAAAGTGCTAATTTCAAAGGCTTTTATGCATGGTATTGTCATAAAAAGTGTTTGGGGACTTGGGTCCTGCCCCAGGGGACATGTATCAATGCAAAAAAAACAGCCATTTTTTCTGGAGCAGTGATTTTAATAATGCTTAAAGTGAAACAATAAAAGTGTAATATTCCTTTAAATTTCATGGGGGGGGGGGGGGTGTCTATAGTATGCCTGTAAAGTTGTGCATGTTTCCCATGTTTAGAACAGTCCCAGAGCAAAATGACATTTCTAAAGGAAAAGAAGTCATTTAAAAGTACTCACGGCTATAATGAATTGTCGGTCCCAGCAATACACATAAAAATTCATTGATAAAAACGGCATTGGATTTCCCCACAGGAGAACCCAGAACCAAAATTTAAAAAAAAAATGTCGTGGGGGTCCCCCCAAATTCAATACCAGTCCCTTCAGGTCTTGTATGGATATTAAGGGGAACCCCGTGCCAAAATTTAAAAAAAAAATAGTGTGGGTTCCCCACAAAAATCTGAGGTTTTGTCTACGGAAAATCCGATTGTGTGTATAAGGTTTACTGTGGGTTTTTTGTGTTACAGAACTAACAGCGGGGCTCAATTTCATTAATCAGACTTTACATCCATCCTCCAGGTGCAGCCCTCTGTCAGATTGCACTGCATTCTCCCATAGTGGCTTTAAGGTGCAGTGCTCTCCTCTCAGCTGCTTGGGTGGATGTATGAATCCCCATTGTTTAAGGAACTATCTTTGCAGGTGTAGTCACGAGGGGTTTGTTTGATCACTGTGAGGGGTTAGTGGCATAGCCGCACATTCTCAGCTCCTTGGGGAGCTCCCGATGAGACAGTTCATAGGTTTTGGGGGTGAGGGAATTGGTGGGGTTTGTAGGGTTTTCTGGGAAGGAGGGAGGGAGGTGGGGAATAGGACTGGGAAGTATTCACTACATGGTTTGTGCTGTTTTTATATGTACTATTTTTGCAAATGATTAATAAATGTGAGGAGGTAGCCTTTTGTGTGTACACAATTTTTTCTGTTTCTATCAATACTTTATGTCACACCGTATTTGCGCAGCAGTCTTTCAAGCACAATTTTGTTGGAAAAAATACATTTTGAATTAAAAAAATAAGAAAACAGTAAACTTAGCCCAATTGTTTTCTATATTGTGAAAGATAATGTTAAGCCAAGTAAATTGATACCCAACATGTTATGCTTCAAAATTGCGCCCACTCGTGGAAGGGCAATAAACTTTGGTACTTAAAATTCTCCATAGGCAACGTTTACATTTTCTTACGGGTTACCAGTTTTAGGTTACAAAGGTCTAGTGCTAAAATTCTTGCTCTCACTCTAATGATCGCATACCTCACATGTGTGGTTTGAACACCGTTTACATATGTTGGCGCAACTTGCGTATGCGTACGCTTATGCCCCGTACACACGGTCGGACTTTGTTCGGACATTCCGACAACAAAATCCTAGGATTTTTTCCGACGGATGTTGGCTCAAACTTGTCTTGCATACACACGGTCACACAAAGTTGTCGGAAAATCTGAACGCGGTGACGTAAAACACGTACGTCGGGACTATAAACGGGGCAGTGGCCAATAGCTTTCATCTCTTTATTTATTCTGAGCATGCGTGGCACTTTGTCCGTCGGATTTGTGTACACACGATCGGAATTTCCGACAACGGATTTTGTTGTCGGAGAATTTTATATCCTGCTCTCAAACTTTGTGTGTCGGAAAATCCGATGGAAAATGTCCGATGGAGCCCACACATGGTCGGAATTTCCGACAACACGCTCCGATCGGACATTTTCCATCGGAAAATCCGACCGTGTGTACAGGGCATTACTCTTTATCTATTAATCTTGTAATAGAAATAAGCAGGACAGGGTCTCCTTAATGTAAGATCAGGGGTCAAAAAGACCTCAGATCTAACATTTACACTTAAAAGCAATAAAAAAAATATTTAAAAAAAAAATTCCCCTTTAAGACCATTGGGCGGGAGCGACGTTTGACGTCGCTTTCCGTCATCCAATGGTACAGTACCTGACCGCGAGATTGTGTTTCCAGCGCGATACCATCGCGCTGGGTCTCAGCGACAGGGTACTGTGCATAAACAAAATATTTGGGGGGCACACTCTAAAAAATGCATTAAAGATGGTGCAGCCATAAGACCATACAGTAGAAGAAAATATATTACAGCGCACACATGCAAAAAAGACATTTACCTCAAGCAAGGCTAGTTTAAAACACCTAAGCATTTCTAGAAAAACATTTTCAAAAAATATGGGGATTTGGTCACACCATATTGCTATATGGTGCTAAGCCCACTTACTGCGACAAAGTACCCCATAATCAGTGGGTCCTACACTATCCATGGAGTGGGAGAACCTGCATCTCTGAACCATGAGAGCATTTAACTCTTCTAAATGGGAGAATCATAAGGTCTCCACCCATGACACAAGTGGACACTAATTAAAGGTACTAATGTTATGTAGTGAGGTGCTCCGCACCCAAAAGGATTTGGTCAGAATCCATACAATACACAAACAAAATATTTGGGGGGCACACTCTAAAAAATGCATTAAAGATGGTGCAGCCATAAGACCATACAGTAGAAGAAAATATATTACAGCGCACACATGCAAAAAAGACATTTACCTCAAGCAAGGCTAGTTTAAAACACCTAAGCACCTAAGCACCTTTTGGGTGCGGAGCACCTCACTACATAACATTAGTACCTTTAATTAGTGTCCACTTGTGTCATGGGTGGAGACCTTATGATTCTCCCATTTAGAAGAGTTAAATGCTCTCATGGTTCAGAGATGCAGGTTCTCCCACTCCATGGATAGTGTAGGACCCCCTGATTATGGGGTACTTTGTCGCAGTAAGTGGGCTTAGCACCATATAGCAATATGGTGTGACCAAATCCCCATATTTTTTGAAAATGTTTTTCTAGAAATGCTTAGGTGTTTTAAACTAGCCTTGCTTGAGGTAAATGTCTTTTTTGCATGTGTGCGCTGTAATATATTTTCTTCAGGGTACTGTGCATGTCGCGCTGGCTCACTCATTGGGAAAGGAAAACCTTTCCTTTCCCGATGAGTGACAGGCAGTGCTGACAGCTGTCTGGTATGAATCCTGAGGGGGTACGCCGCGCCAAATTTTAAATGAAAAAAAAAACAGCGTGGGTTCCCCCCCAGGGACATACCAGGCCCTTTGGTCTGGTATGGATTGTAAGGGGAACCCCCTACGCCAAAAAATCGGTGTGGGGGTCCCCCCAAAATCCATACCAGACCCTTATCCGAGCACGCAGCCTGGCCGGCCAGGAAAGGGGGTGGGGACGAGTGAGCGCCCCCCCTCCTGAGCCGTACCAGGCCGCTTGCCCTCAACATGGGGGGGTGGGCACTTTGGGGGAGGGGGGCGCCCTGCAGGGCCCCCCACCCCAAAGCACCTTGTCCCCATGTTGATGAGGACAAGGGCCTCTTCCCGACAACCCTGGCCGTTGGTTGTCGGGGTCTGCGGGCGGGGGGCTTATTGGAATCCGGGAGCCCCCTTTAATAAGGGGGCCCCAGATCCCGGCCCCCCACCCTGTGTGAATGAGTATGGGGTCTTCTATGGCCTCTTCTCCCGGGCGCCGCCGCTATCTTCTTCCAGCTCTTTTGCCAGCGAGGGGCCCGGTCTGCTGCCGCTGTCTTGCCGCCGCTGTCTTGAGGCTTCTTCTCTTCTTCCGATGTTGACACAACGCTCTCTCCGGCTGGAATGCTTTGTGCGAGCTGCGGAGCCATTTATATAGGCGATGACCCCACCCCCTTGTGACGTCATGGTCCCAGCATGCGCAGGGACTCTGGCGTCATAAGGGGGCATGACCCCAGAGTCCCTACGCATGCTGGGACCATGACATCACAAAGGGGCGGGGTCACCACCTATATAAATTGCTCCGCAGCTCGCACAAAGCATTCCAGCCGGAGAGAGCATCATGTCAACATCGGAAGAAGAGAAGAAGCGACGAGACAGCGGCGGCAAGACGGCGGCAAGACAGCGGCGACAAGACAGCAGCAGCAGACCGGGCCCCTCGCTGGCAAAAGAGCTGGAAGAAGATAGCGGCGGGGCCCGGGAGAAGAGGCGGAACACCGGGAGAAGTCGGAAGGAGACCCCCCGAAGTCGGGAGAAGACCCCGGAGCTGCCTAATAAATTACTCTTAAAACCTGTGTACTGTGTTTTTTTTTTTTATTGACACTTTTCCCTAGGTGAATGGGTAGGGGTACCATGTACCCCATTATCATTCACACAGGGTGGGGGGCCGGGATCTGGGGGCCCCATTATTAAAGGGGGCTCCCGGATTCCGATAAGGCCCCCGCCCGCAGACCCCGACAACCAACGGCCAGGGTTGTCGGGAAGAGGCCCTTGTCCTCATCAACATGGGGACAAGATGCTTTGGGGTGGGGGGGGGCCCGCAGGTTGAGGGCCCCATGTAAACATCCCTTGCGATAACAATACAGAATGACAGGTCCTCTTTATGGAGAGATCTGGGGTTTAAAAGTTCCCAGATCTCCCCTTTTACCCTTAAGCAAAAGGTAAAAAAAAAATATATATATATCTTTTGCTTTTATAAAAAAAAAATATGCTTACATGGCCTGAAAACCGGAAGGGACTTATGACGTCGCTCCGGTCCTCCAAGGGCATAGAGGTGAGTGGTGGCCATCTTGCCATCCCTATAGAAAAAGTACTGATTGGACCGGGACACTTTAACATGAGCATGGGAACTAACGGAAAGCAGCGGGAGGGGCACCTCTCCCTTCGCTTCTAGAAGTAATCCCACAGCAATCACTTTTAGAAGCGGGATCTTCTAAAGATCCCGCTTCTAAAAGTGATTCTCTTAGATCACCCAAGGGGAAAATGATACCAGGGTTATGGCATCTAGCTGCAGCCACAACCCTGGCATTTAAAGCATTTGTAGCCCTTTAAAGCCTGTTATACGGCATGGTGCTTGTGCTGTGTCATTTGGCCCCTTGTATCATCTGAAATATCTGGCTGATCCTGCCTGGCTATACTCTCCCCCTGTAAACTTACCACGATAATAATGGCTGCTGAGCCCTGACACCGGAGTCAGTTTATGTGCCTCCATCATCCGATCATCCGCTGTCTCCTGCCTGCTCTCCTTTATGCTCTCTCCCCTCCCCCCCCCCCCTTGACTGGCCTGCACAGAGCCCTGACCTCAACCCGATAGAACACCTTTGGGATGAATTAGAGCGGAGACTGCGAGCCAGGCCTTCTTATCCACACCAGTGCCTGACCTCGCAAATGGGCTTCTGGAAGGATAGTCAAACATTCCCATAGACACTCCCATAAACCTTTTGGTGGTTCAGCAAACTGTCCATGTATGAAATGCCCACCCAGGGAATTATCGGTAATGACCCCTCTCAGTGCAATCAACCAGAACGTGATGCTTCTCCAGTGCAAGCCCTTCACCACTATGCACTCACCAGAAAATACATAACCAAACGTAATATATATGTAGCAATAACTCTCGGTGGAGCTGCTGGTTTAAAGCGGGCCTGTCCTCTTATCTCTTTACCCCTCTTAATTTGTTCAATCCCCTTGGCACAGCTGTAGTGCAGTGTTTTAATGGTATGAGTATTGACTTTAACCCACAATATACACTTATGTTTTATTACCTCTACCTGGGTGTCTGTAGCTCCACCTGCAGGAGAAACAACAACACTGCACACAAACTTCAGTAATAACCAAAAATAATTTCTTTCTTTGTGTAAATAATATTTTTATGTAAAGGGTTATTACAATGACTACACTATCACACCAACGTAGTGCAATAGTATAGCAAATAGTTATGACAATTGGTAACAAACACAAATATACCTAATTGTATATATCAATACCAGGGAGCTCCCCCTGCTCTAAACTGTAAATTCACTATCCTTGGTAACTAAATGCAGGGCCCTGCAGTAAAAGAGACCTTTTTCTGTCCACATTCACCCTGGTTTTTGGTATTTGCTATATTAATCTTTTTTGTTACATTTTTTAGAGACTATTTTTTTGGACTTGCCCAAAGACTATTCTTGGTTGTTAATTCTGAACAATACATGATTCTTGAAAGAGCTGGTCACATTGACCTGCGGAGACTAACTGTCTGGTCACCAGGGCTGCCTTAAGTGTTGTGTTAATTAACATGTTAATTATATTATTGTCTTTTAAGTTTTTGCTAGAGGGGAGGGGGGGGAGTATCCATGAGTCAGCCCTACCTCGTTATCTAACCCCTTGTGTTAAATGTGTATAAAAAGGCTGTATTCTGTCCAATAAAGCATTCAAGATTCTACAAGTTATTTCCAGCTAGACTTGTATTCAATGCAGCTATAATAATATATCTCTCTGATGGTCAGACTGGAGGAAGCGGTGTTACTGACGGAAGCACTCAGTGGAGTGTGGGATAGGATCCGTCACAATTGGTGGCAAGCTGTGGAATGCTTCCTCTTGCCTAGGCACATCCAAATCACCACCGGGACCCCCTGTTCCTAACAGCAGATGGAACATCACTACGCCAGACTCAAGCGCAGCACCTTGAAGGATCTCTTGGAAGCCCGTGGAAAAGTCTCCAGCAACAAATCCAAACTAATCACCGAACTAATGGAGATTGACCAGGCCAGCAACCCACCAGCAGATACCTCAGAGGCGACAGAGTTCCAGCGTGATGTCCAGTGGCGACTGGCCTTGTATGGTACTCACCCCCCGCAGGAGGTTATCAGTCAAATGTTACGAGAGGTGTCCCAACTGCGAATGGCTGAACTCCAGCGGGACCAAGGAGCGTCAGTTATGTTCAACCGGGAAGCTCTGGCGGCCTGCAAAAAGCTACCCTATGCCGCCTGGTGAAGATGAGATGGATATTGTTTGAGTGGCAATGCGGTCTCCAAGGTGTCAATAAAGCAGATTGGGTCACGCTTCTGGTCAGCCGGCTCACAAGAAGGGCTGCAGAGGCGTACAATAATGTCCCTGATGAGATCAGCCAGGACTATGACCGGGTAAAAGAAAGACTATTGGCTCGCTTCGGCAATACTCCAGAGGCACACCGTTTGAGGTTTCGCAACCTCCGCCGAAAGGAGAGAGCCTTACACAGAATGGGCTCATCAAATGACCCGAGCAGCGGAGAGTTGGATGACCGGGTGCCAAGCTGTTACCATGGCAGATGCACTCCAGCTAATCCTCCTGGAACAATTCTACGATCATACCCCACATGAAGTTAGAGACTGGGTAAAGGATTGGTGGCCAGTCACAGTAGATGAAGCTGCCACCCTAGCTGACCAATACGTGGATTCAAGGCGGACTGTTCAACCAGAGCCTAAGACCCCAGCTCGGCCTGTCCCCAACATTCCACGGAGCGTTGCCCCTCCACACCAACCTTCGATCCCAGGCCCCACTCAGCTACCATCTTCACGAGGAAAAGGGGACCTCTGCTACAGATGCAACCAAGCAGGGCATGTTAGGAGGTATTGTCCGCAGAATGTTTCCCAGGACGCGCGGAACAGGCCCCTTGGACCTGCCAGGGCTGCTGCACACTGTCTGGAGAGAGATGATGTGACTTACCCAAGTGGGGAGAATATTGGAATTCTACATGAGGCAGACCCTGTGCAAGCTGCCACTACAGATAATAGTTTGCACCATCGACAAGCCGTGTGGATTAATGGTCGGCTGCCCAGGGACTGCGGCACACGGGAGCTACTATTACCCTGACACAGTCCAGAATGATAAACCCGGCAGAACAAACGGGACGGTCTGTGGCTGTGCGGGTGGCCGGGGGAAATGTTATGCGGGTCCCCACTGCCAGTGTTCACCTTGATTGGGGTTTGGGGGCCAAAGAAGTGGAAGTGGGAATAATGCAAAACTTACCTGCAGAGGTTTTGTTGGGCAACGATTTGGGACGTTTAAATTCAGCCTTCTCCCTGGATGTATCCCCGGAAGCCTATCCTGTTACCACCCGCCAGCAAGCCCGGATGGAGGTGCGCTCCCTCGAGGACGGGACCCAGGTAAGACCTGTCACCCCTGACCTAGACTGTACTACCCCAGCTATTCCTACCCCGACTTGGGCTTCTCCCCAAGACTTTGCTCAGGCAACTCTTAGCGACCCTTCCTTAGCTAGCTATAGGGAAAGAGCAGGAATGGACCCTGGGGGGTTGGAGAGGGAGCTGATAGAGTGGGTCCAGGGATTACTCTATTGGGTTACTGAGGGAAAGACAGCCTCCCATCCACCCAAGCAGCAGCTGGTTGTGCCGCAGAAATATCAGCATGACCTGCTGCGCATTGGGCATGACATACCCTTAGCCGGACACCTGGGGATGTCCCGGACCCTCCACCGCTTGACTCAGTCTTTTTTTGGCCAGGGATTACAGGGGATGTCCGACAGTATTGCCGGACCTGTGACACATGCCAGCGGGTGGGTAAGCATGGGGGCCCGCTGAAAGCTCCCCTACACCCTTTACCGATCATTGATGAAGCCTTTAGCCGCATTGCCGTAGACCTGGTTGGACCATTGCCCCGACCTAGTCCTTCTGGGAAGAGATATATCCTTACTGTGGTGGATTATGCCACCCGGTACCCGGAGGCCTTTCCCCTGGCAAATATCCAGGCAGAAACTGTGGCTGATGCTTTGCTCCGGATCTTTGCCAGGGTGGGTTTCAATCGGGAAATCATCTCTGACCAGGGGTCCCAGCTCACTGCTGAGCTCACTCAGCAGTTATGAAGGCTCTGTGGGATAAAGCCCCTACAGAGCTCTCCCTATCACCCCCAGACCAACGGACTGTGTAAGAGGTTCAATGGAACACTGAAACAGCTGCTTAGGACATTTGCAACCTCTCACAGGGATTGGAAGAGATATCTGCCACACCTTCTCTTTGCTTATCTGGAGGCACCGCAGGAATCTACCGGGTTCTCCCCATTTGAGTTACTGTATGGGAGGCGGGTGAGGGGGCCCCTAGATCTAGTCAGAGCCCACTGGGAAGGGGGAATTGATCCCCAAGGGTCCTCTATTGTAGCATACATTCTTGAGTTTAGGGACAGACTGAAGGCGCTCACGGACACTGTCAAGGAGAACCTTCGGGCTGCCCAAAGGCAGCAGAAACGATGGTACGATCGTACTGCTCGGAACCGCACTCTGGAGGTTGGGCAGAAGGTTCTTGCCCTCAGGCCAACCAAGCAGGACAAGTTACAGGCCACTTGGCAGGGACCTTACCAGGTTGTGGCAAAGCTCTGTGACACAACCTACCTAGTAACTAAATGTTCGGATGAAAGAGTTTGACGGACCTTTCATGTGAACATGTTGAAAGCATACTGGGAAAGATCAGGGGAGGTAGCCACTATATGTGCTCCAGCTGTGGAGGATTCTGAGAATCTTCCCCTGCTGGTGCTCTCAGAGCTAAATAGAATTACTGCAGGGATAGAGACGATAAAGCTTGACGACCAGCTAGGGCCGACGCAGAGAGAACAAGCTAGACAGGTCCTTAGTCAGAGAAGGGAAATGTTCTCCACAGTCCCTGGGTACACTACTATGGCAGTGCACCGTGTGGAGACCCCGGGACAACTGCCACTAAGACAGGCGGCTTACCGCATACCTGACGCAGTGAGAGAGGGGATGCGTCATAAGATTAAGGAGATGCTTGAGTTGGGAGTCATTGAGCCATCCAGCAGCCCCTGGGCTTCCCCAGTGGTCCTTGTACCGAAGAGGGATGGCACAACTCGCTTCTGTGTAGACTACCGCAGATTAAATGAGTGCACCACCACTGATGCTTACCCTATGCCCCGGGTCGATGATCTGTTAGATCGCATTGATCGGGGAAAATTCCTGACAACCCTTGACCTATGCAAAGGGTACTGGCAAATTCCTCTGGATGCGGAATCTATTCCGAAATCGGCGTTCATTACCCCATTTGGCTTATACCAGTCTAAAGTAATGCTATTTGGGATGAAGAATGCACCGGCGACTTTCCAGAGGATGGTAGACCAACTCCTTGATGGCCTCCAGGACTATGCTTGTGCATATCAGAACGACCTTGCGATCTACAGTGATACCTGGGAGGACCATCTGGTTCACCTGGGTGTCGTGTTAGACCGCATCAAGGCTGCAGGACTAACCCTTAAGCCAGAGAAATGCAGCATAGGGATGTCCGAGGTACAGTACCTTGGACATCGAGTAGGCAGTTGACAACAACGACCGGAGCCTGCTAAGATTGAGGCAGCTGCCAAGTGGCCAACCCCCGTACTAAAACCCAGGTCCTGGCGTTCCTCGGCACAGCTGGGTACTATAGAAAATTTGTCCCGCAATATAGTTCCATCGCTAAGCCCCTGACAGACCTGACTAAGAAGCACCTTCCCCCAACAGGTACTGTGGTCCCCTGAGTGTGAAGCTGCCTTCCAACGATTAAAGAATGTACTAACTTCAGCTCCTGTTCTAGCTGCCCCTGACCCAACCAAACGTTTTTGTGTCCACACAGATGCCTCTACATTCCGGCTGGGGGCAGTACTGAGCCAAGTAGGACCTGATGGCGGTGAGCACCCAGTGGCCTACATCAGTCGGAAGCTGCTACCCAGGGAAGTCGGTTATGCAGCCATGGAGAAGGAGTGTTTGGAGCTGGTGTGGGCTCTCAAATTCCAACCTTATCTCTACGGACGATCTTTTACGGTGCTCACCGACCACAATCCATTAATCTGGCTTAATCGGGTCTCCGGGGATAATGGACGTTTGTTACGATGGAGCTTGGCACTGCAGCCTTACAATTTTACCATACAGTATCGGCCAGGAAAGCAGAATGGGAACACTGATGGACTTTCCCGGCAAACTGAACTATAAAACTCTCCCGGACAGCCCCAAGCTGACCCATGGTGGATCTAGTTGGGTCTGCCAGACTATGGGATGGGGGGGGCACTGTCGCGGACACTGGCTGCAAGGACCTTTTTCTGTCCACATTCACCCTGTTTTTTGGTATTGCTATATTAATCTTTTTTTGTTACATTTTTGAGAGACTATTTTCTTGGACTTGCCCAAAGACTATTCTTGGTTGTTAATTCTGAACAATGAATGATTCTTGAAAGAGCTGATCACATTGACCTGCGGAGACTAACTGTCTGGTCACCAGGGCTGCCTTAAGTGTTGTGTTAATTAACATGTTAATTATATTATTGTCTTTTAAGTTTTTGCTAGAGGGGAGGGGGGGAGTATCCATGAGTCAACCCTACCTCGTTATCTAACCCCTTGTGTTAAATGTGTATAAAAAGGCTGTATTCTGTCCAATAAAGCATTCAATATTCTACAAGCTATTTTCGGCTAGACTTGTATTCAATGCAGCTATAATAATATAACTCTCTGATGGTCAGACTGGAAGAAGCGGTGTTACTGACGGAAGCACTCAGTGGAGTTTGGGTAGGATCCGTCACAGTCTTGACGTCTTCAGTCTTCGCTAGCTTATGAATTTATAATTGTAATCCACAAAAGGGTTCCTCTTGGGTGTTGCGCAGTGTAAGGTAATACACTAAAGCAGTTATAATCCAGAAGACTGATTAAGTGTTCTTATACGAAGAAGACAAACATCTAATATCAATTCTTGAATACTGAAGTCTATGCAAATGTAATGTTCTCCAACTCAACTTGTTCCGTGGGACTATCAGTCCCAGCAACACTCTGTAACAGTTCTAAGTGTGTGTAGTATTTAAACAAACTTCTGGGTGTTAACCCTCTCACCACACGGGATCCAGGCAGGTAGATGTCTCAGTTTCAGCAGTTCTCAGTCAGTATGGAGCCACCACCATGCCGTCACACTGTTCCATTCACTATTGACCAGGAGTCCTCGGTTACCTCCTCCACCGGTCTTCGGAATGATCACTTCTGCTTCTCCAGCACACTGTGATATGATGACAGGATCCCTGCTGCTGCTCCGCTCCCTCACAAGGTAGGCCGCAACCCTGTGGGACACACACACCCAAGGAGCTCTGCAGGCAGCCCACGCGTCCCAGGAACAAGAGACTTAAGATGGCCGCTCCCAGCCTTTTATAACCTCCCACAATGCAGTTCAGTTCTCCTTTTGTCCAGGAGCATTGTGGGTAGGTCATAGTTAAAGTTCAGAAGTAAACAATCAATCACTTCCATGTCACTTCTCTTAATCATAAAACATAAAAGTAATGTACCTTTTCAATTGTCCACAAGATGGCACTATAACAACTTATGTCCTGTATAACACACAAATGGCTAAAAACAAAAGTTGTCAGCGCTACATATAATATCCAGCTTCCCAGGGTCTCCACTTGTCGTACTTCCAGACATAAGCCACAAAGCAAGAGGGAGTCCTAATGAAAAGATGAGCCCGAGAAGTATAGTATATAGCAGGGCTCAAAATTTCAAGTCCTGAGCTACTAGCCAGGCCTCAAGGGTTACTCACCACCAGTTGCCCCACCCAACCCCTACCCTGCCCCGCCTTTATTTCTGCCCCAAAACACGCCCTCATAAATTATCTCATGAAATGACACTTAAATGATTTATGCAGAATTAAGTTATAAAAATAAATATTAACAACTTTATCCATGCCCATCAGTGCAGCCTCACCTGTGCTCAACAATGTAGCCTGCCCGTGTCCACCAATGCAGCCTGTGTCCACCAATGCTGTCTACCTGTGCAGGGGAAGAGAGGAGAGGAATTGTCAGCCGGATGATGAGAGTGCCGAGG
The DNA here is from genome assembly GCA_037952835.1 of Lithobates septentrionalis. Classification (NCBI taxonomy): domain Eukaryota; kingdom Metazoa; phylum Chordata; class Amphibia; order Anura; family Ranidae; genus Lithobates; species Lithobates septentrionalis. The sequence continues at coordinate 2,577,509 of JBBDGP010001852.1, forward strand.
AACATCACAGCTTGTCTCCTTTAAAACATACAGATAAAAACCACATGGTGTATTCAAGCAGTAGCAGCCAAGCTTACATTAATAGGCCGTCGATCCCGGACCTGTGAGCGAGGGCCTGACATCGGTAAATAAGGCCCCCAATGCATTTCACGCGCACACACGTCTTCAGGGAATACACCTATGGCTTTGAGGTGAATTTTGCAGGTTCAATATTGGCAGTCCCAGCAAATTTATATGTATTTTTTTTTTTTAAACCATAATGCACTGCTTGGTCTTTCAACTTTTATTAACAGGCTTAGAAGGGCCAATAAGGGGGCTTTTGGTTAAACCAACCCCTGTCACTATAAAAAGAGGGGGGTCAGATAGCACAGGGAAAGTTGAAAAAAACATTATTTTTCAAATTTAAACAAAAAACTAAATAATTTAAATGGTTTTTCTCTTTTATTTATTTTTTGTTTTTAACACAAATATTTTTACTTCTTCAGGCCTGTGCCTCCATATTACCGGTATTATCTGACTATTCTTTTTGCCATTAATGAAATTAATAAAGACCCATCAATTTTACCAAATATGACTTTGGGATTCCATATGTATGATTCATGTTCAGACAATAGGAAAGCTGTGAAAAGTGTCTTACAGATCTTATCTGGTCCCGGTCAAACAGTGCCAAATTATTCTTGTCGGAAAAGTGGCAAGTTAATTGGTTTTATTGGGGACCAAAACTCTGAAACCACTGTGAATATAGCACAGATTCTGGCCCTGTATAGATACACTCAGGTATGGAAATGCTCTGTAACGACTGTGTTTAACCACTTCCCGCCATCATATGACGTCCTCCCAGGATCATGCCACATGCCCACCCCGTGGGGGCAAATCAGTGTACCAGGCTGCTGCCGGTACCATGTGATCACTGTCACCAATCACAGCAGATCACATGGAAATTTTGCACAATAAATGGCTTCCATTGATAGTCATTCATTGTGCACTATTGTGTGGATCTCAGTGATTAGTTGCAGTGATCACAAGGTACAGACTGGGCCAATCACATTGCATCTGTAACCTGTACCATGTAATAACTGTGGCCAATCACAGCTTCACAATAGTAAACACTCGTTGAATGGATCAAGGATATGTGCCTGAGCAGCTCAGGCTGTATGGGAATGAAGTTCTGTGCCCACCACTGAGTGCTGGCTGGGAAGGGAGCTTGTATACGCTCCAGGCAATGGTAAAGAGTGACTAGGTGTCCCGGAACCACACATCCAGGCAAAACCTGCTGTATGATAGTGAATGGCAGTCTCAGCCTGGACCCTCGCAAAGCACCCAATGTGTTCCACTCTGCCCACCGGAGCTTACTCATGGGGATCCCAGTGAGTAAGCTCCTGTGGGTAGAGTAAAACACATTAGGGGCGTGGCCTAGCAGGGGTCCAGGCTGAGACTGCCATTCACTATCATACAGCAGGTTTTGAGTAGATATGCGGCTCCCAGAACACCTAGTCACTCTCTACTGGTTAAATGAAAGCCATTCAAAAAGAAGGATTGCGTATCACAGTTTTTATCACTGTTATGAGCAATCACAGTGTGCAAAAAAAAATCCTGATCACCATCCCAGAGTAGTACAGTGTCATCATGGTAACAATGTACGTCTTTGGTTACAGAGAAAAAAAATAATAAAAATATATATATATATATATATTAATAAAAAAGATATGTTAAAACAATGAAAAAAATTCTTCTTATTTTACATACTGTTACTAGTCAGTATCCCTGATCACTGTGACACCTGTTATGTGATGATGCTGCGCTGCACTGGTGATAGTATGTAAACAAAATATAATGTACAATTTTTTTTTTTACATTTCTTAATTTTCCAAAAAACTTGTGACAAAAAATTTCAACTTAAAAAAACTCGCCATGGCTCTTAATTATTACCTTGGGCTGTCTAGTTTCCAAAAAAGGGGTCATTTGGGAGGTATTTGTACTGTCCTGGCATTTTAGGGCCTCAAGTGTCTGGTACTGAAGTGGTTATAATTGGTGTTTAAAGCTCATCTAAAAATATCTCTAAATAGGCTTTCCCCCCCCCCCCCCCAATACTCACTCAACCTGCTCTTCCTTGCAAATCCTTGCTCCCCCAAGGCCGATTAAATAAATGGCACTTTTAGGTTTGGAGATGTGAGGTGCATGTGATCTGCTCCCATGTGACAGTGCCTGAGCCTACCAGCCAATCACTAGGCCCATGTACTGTCACGTGACTGGGGAAGTAATGCCATTTCTTCTCCAGTTCTCCGACATTGTTGCTTTCATTGTTAGCTACTCAGCTAGGGAAGAGAAAGAGGCTGTGAGGGAGGGAGAAAGGTGAGTATATGGGGCTAAGGGCATGGTTTTTACAGAGACTTTGTTACTTTATATGTGTTGCCCTGTTTCGGCACTATCTCTTGCAGAAATCAAATTGAAGTGGAAGAGAAAGTCATATTTATCTGATCTAAAAACTTTAGGTTTTATATGTGTACATATAACAAAAAAACAAATAACTCTATATTACAGGTCAGTTATGGTGCAACCACTTATGTTCTCAGTAACAGAATTACCTACCCAACATTTTTTCGTACAGTTCAAAGTAACCAGGCCATTTTTTTCACACTATCTGGTCTTCTTCAATACTTTGGTTGGACATGGGTTGGAGCTCTATCTTCTGATGATGACAACGGAAATGAGGAAACCCAACTTCTGACACAATATCTAACCATGAAGGGTATTTGTGTTGACTACTTGATCACAGCAAAGCCGGACAAGACTAAGGGTTTTAAGGAGAATACTTTTAGAAATAGCATTGAGATCATAAGAAGGTCATCTGCTCAGGTTATAATTCTTTGTGGGACCTTTTCTTCATTTCTGTTCGATCTTTTAAGAGAAATCAGCCTTGTATTTCGTGATAAGACATTCATTTTTGGACCAATATTTGCCTCCAATGAATTTCTTAAGGAGCATTTGAGAGAATCCCTTGAAGGGAGTTTGGCCGTAGAATTTTATGATCTGCCAATTCCTAATATGAAGAGTTTCTATGACAGTTTTCAGGTTGTGAACCATCCCCAGGACATGTTACTGGGACACATATGGCTACTATATCGATACTGTTCAGGAACCAATGAGTCACGTAATAGATTTTATAGCAAGATATATGAAATATCTCTTCACAACTGCTCGGGGACAGAACGTGTCACTCAATTCCTTAGTTTCCGAAGCCCGGGTTTAACTGATCTGGTTTATAGAGCAGTTTATTCATTGGCTCATGCTCTACACAAAATGTATCTGTCTATAGGTAGACATGCTCCTGATAACGTAATTCAGGAAGATAACTACCCACACCAGGTAAGCAATGACTTTATTATGAATATATTTTGCTGTGTACTGTATATGAAGTACTTATATCCCACATTCATAAAATATATAGCAAAGAAACACTGTTTCAGGGAATATATAAAACAATCATTACTCTTATATATGGACTGGGGCAGAACCACAAACCTTTTCCCCTAATAAAACAATATAGCTGGTATACAATAGTGCAGTTTGAAGTACTCCACACACTTTTATTTCCTGTCGCATCATGGCAGCATACACCTATGGGTTGTGGCTCCGCCCCCGCAACCTGATAGGACCGCGTAGCTATTAAAGTCTGAGAGAGCCCCTGCCCCAGCATTCTCCTTTTTTTCCTCACCTGTCAAGGACCGAAAACATGCATCCCTTACCTAAAACATTCGCCCCAGCCAGGTTCTAGCCTCTCCTGGGTGGAAGTCCTATCCTGTACAGCCTCTAAATGAGCTCAATGGAAGGAACCCCACTCCGATGGTCTCAGGGGTATGTTACAATACATTATAAACCTTAAACTGGTTTATGGATCGCAGCGGTCTCCAGCTCCTTTCTGTGCACCTGTGGGTAACTTCCCCTCCTGTCTGTCTCCATAGCTCCAGCTTGTCAGGACATCCCACTTTCCAGCTTCCAAAATGGCGTCGGAGGCCTCAGAGCGCATCTGAGCATGCTCGAGCGTGACGTCATCACCCCAGGACGGCGGCAAGTTTAAAAATGCTGTAATGTCAGCATTTTCTTGTCTCTTCTCTCCTGAGCCTGTAAGGGGGAATTTTGACCGGATTTCTTTTGCTACTCTACCCAGCTGTTCTACCCTGTCTCTCTCTTGCTATCTCCACGCCCAGGTAAGATCTATGATGGCTTTTTTCTTTGCTTGTTTACTATCTGCTATCCCATGCATGCTAAGCCACCTATATAATTATAGGTTGATTCATCACCTTTCATGGAGACCGTTGCCCAGGTAGACCATCACCAGCCTACTAGGTAAGAGGGGATGATGGGTAAGTATGAAGAGAAGGAAAAAGAGAGCCCTCACTAATGCTGTTTAAATTGAACAGCCCCACCAGGTCTTCCAGATCGTCACATTCAAGACGAGGGGAGCCTTCAAGAAGGAGCCGCTCAAGCCACAGGCAGAGTCGCTCAGAGCGCGGCAGAAGTCGCTCAAGTCGCAGAAGCCTCTCAAGTCGCAGGAGGAGCAGATCAAGTCGCAGGAGAAGCCGATCAAGATCAAGGCATAGTCGCTCCCACCACAAAAAATCCCCTGCGCGCAGGAAATCTCCTGTCACCCAGCCTTCCCGTCCACCCGGGAACTCCTGCTGGATTTGCGTGCTACAGCACTTCCAAAAAAACTGGCCTGTCGCACATGCTTCATTGAGGCAACTAAGGACAGAGAAACAGAGGCAAGAGAACCGATTGATCCATCACCACAAGTCGCAGAGCCAGAAGCCAGCAGACCTATACAAAGTACCTCATCCACTGCCCCATCATCATCAAAGACGTCAGACCCTCTCTCTGACACTGATGATCTAGGGGCATCCACCGGCTTCGACTTCTCATTGACAAGCAGGTCTGGGCGGATACAATAAAGGACCCATGGACGATAGACACTGTCCAGTTCGGCCACAAATGGAAATTCAAGACACGGGCTCCAAGAGACCAATTCTCTGTAACCAGATTACCTGCATCTCGGGAAAAAAGGATGCTACTGACAAAGTACGTCCAAGACCTGTTACAAAAGGAAGCCATAGTGGAAGTTCCAATATCCCAAAGGTCAACGGGATTCTACTCCCCGTTGTTTCTGGTGAAGAAGAAATCGGGGGATCTACGCCCTGTCTTAGATCTAAAGAATCTCAATCGCTCAATCTTAGTCGAGACATTCAAAATGGAGAGCCTCCAGTCAATTCTTCGGGCCATGAATATCGGGGATTGGATGCTTTCCGTCGATTTACAAGACGCCTATCTGCACGTCCCCATTCACATCTCATTCCAAAAATTTCTCCGGTTTGCGGTAGGTCTACATCATTTTCAATTCCGAAGCCTCCCGTTCGGGATCTCCACCGCTCCAAGGACATTCACAAAAATCTTACTGCCAGTAATAGCCTTACTAAGAGAACAAGGATTGAGGGTCCATCATTACCTGGACGACATCCTTTTGCTAGCAGACAATCAGGATTCCCTTCTACTGCATCAATCCATTCTGATTACCACCCTACAAAACTTCGGCTGGATCATAAACTGGGGGAAAAGCAATCTGCAGCCCACTCAGAGAATGATATTCCTGGGGGGCGGAACTAGACACCCGTCTCAATACGGTGGAACTTCCGCAGGAAAAAATTCCCAGCCTCATCCCAGGGCCTTTGGACATTCAGAACACAGAATGTGGTTTCAAATATATTGGAGATGAAAGCAGCTTTCCAAGCTCTGTTAGCCTTCAGCCCCCTCCTCAGGGGGAAAGAGGTCCTGCTAAAATTGGACAACAGAGTGTCAGTTGCCTATATCAACAGGCAGGGGGGCACCAGGAGTCGCTCCATGATGCGGGAAGTCCGTCCAGTCTTCGAGTGGGCACAGCTGAACCTGTCGGGATTAACGGCAGCGTATGTCCCAGGAGTCCAAAATCAACTAGCCGACTCTCTAAGTCGGACCTTTGTATCAAACAACGAGTGGGCCTTAAGTCACCAAGCTTTTACCCTCATAACCCAGACCTGGGGGATACCGGATATAGACCTGGCGGCAACACCGGTCAACACGAAATGCCAGAGATATCTAGCCAGAATTCCTTTCCCATCGGCAGAAGGCACGGATTGCCTACAACACGACTGGAACTTCCGTTTGGGGTACATATTTCCGCCAACACCACTCATTCCGAGATTCTTACTCAGACTCAAGAGGTCGGAAGCCACAGTGCTAGCAGTCCTCCCATTTTGGCCGAGACGACCATGGTTTACGATGCTCCTCCAATTGAGCACAGCAGAACCACTGACACTCCCAATGACAGCGGATATACTGTCGCAGGGGCAACTCCTTCACCCATTTCCGGAGAGGCTGCATCTAACAGCATGGAGATTGAAAGGACTAGGTTCTTAGTCCAAGGTTGCTCCCAGAAAGTGATAGACACTCTCCTCCAGGCCAGAAAATCCACGACCAATAAAACCTATAAAAGGGTCTGGGAGAGTTTTCTCTTAGTCGCACAACAGCAATCCTGGAACCCGGCATCTCCATCAGTTCCTCAGATCCTCGAGTTTCTCCAGTTAGGTCTAGATAAAGGTCTTAGGTCTAGTACCCTGAAGGTACATGTATCAGCCCTATCCGCTATGACAGGAGTGAAATGGGCTCAAGAACCTCTCATCATCCAATTTCAGAAGGCTTGCCTAAAGCTGAGACCACCTAGGAAACCTTCCTTCCCGACATGGGATCTTTCAGTAGTGTTGGAAGCCTTATCCCATGAGCCATTTTTTCCGTTAGAGAATGTTTCCCTGTGGGACCTAACTCTCAAAGTCACTTTCCTAATAGCAATTACATCAGCTAAAAGGGTATCGGAAATTCAGGCCTTACAGGCTAAGGAACCATACTTGATGTTCTATCCAGACAAAGTAGTCTTAAAACCATCGGATCGCTTCATCCCAAAAGTGTCATCATCTTTCCACTTTAACCAAGAACTATGTCTCCCCACCCTATCCACAGAACAGGGTGATCCACATCCGCTTGACATAAAGTCGAATATCCAGGCCTACCTCCTGGCAACCAGCAATTTAAGGAAGACAGAGGACCTACTGGTCATTCCTCATGGGTTTAGAAGAGGACAAGCAGCAACCTCTCGCACCATCGCAGCATGGTTGGTGAAGATCATTAAGAGAGCTTACGCATCTAACAATGCACGAGTACCTGAGGGCTTAAGGGCACACTCCACAAGGGCAGTAGCGACCTCCTGGGCGGCCTACTGCAGGGTATCAGCCGAAACCATCTGCAAAGCAGCCACTTGGTCTTCGAAAACCACTTTTATCTCTCATTATAAAGTGGACTCCGCTAGATTGTCCACGGTAGAATTTGGGAGAGCAATTATTCAGGCTAACTCCTCAATACCTTCTAAATAAAAAACTTATCTTTTGCTCATACCCACCCAGTTTGCGAGTTATTCCCCATAGGTGTATGCTGCCATAATGCGACAGGAAAACGGAAAATTGTATACTCACCTTTCCGTAATTTTCCTTTCCTGTCGCATCTCATGGCAGCATACAAATGCCCACCCATCTGAGGTGAGGTATATATACACGGAGAATGCTGGGGCAGGGGCTCTCTCAGACTTTAATAGCTACGCGGTCCTATCAGGTTGCGGGGGCGGAGCCACAACCCATAGGTGTATGCTGCCATGAGATGCGACAGGAAAGGAAAATTACGGAAAGGTGAGTATACAATTTTCCGTTTTTTTATTGTTCATGTTACTTTTCATAAAAAGGAGAGGGGCACTTAAAAAGTGCACTTTGGCTTTCTATTCAGATGCAGCCGTGGCTCGTGGACCCAAGAAGCACTTGAAGCTCATTGCTGATCCCAAGCACTAGATGCTAGATAACCTGACGGGTGTCTTTGCTCTGTGTCCATCCATTGGTCCCCATAAGCTGTGAGATTGGGGTGATTAAACTCAAGTAGCAGGTGCATTTACAATGAGCTGTGCCAAGCCAAACTGTAGTTTTAGGGCGTGGCAGCCCACTTTTATTGAATAAAGCAAAAGTTCACTTATACATCAGTTACCCATGCAGGGGTTTCTTCCGCATAACATGAACGAAAATACCAAGCCACCTGGCTCACATGTTGGCAGCACTGCTGCTCCTCTTACCAGTCCTTTGACTGTTTTATTTAGCTCTCTCTGAATGCTTGGCTCTCTAACCTTCAGTCGCAGCACCCTGCTGCATGGCCCACCTCTGGTCTAAGGATTGGGGTTCTCCTGACATCCCTGATAGGAGCTGACTTAACTCCTGGAACCGAGACTTGCTGTCTTGTGGCTGGGCCCTCTGACACCTCGATTATACCTCTGTCTCATGGCTTCTGACTGGGCCCTCTGACCCCTCGATGAGACCTCTGTCTCGTGTCTTCTGGCTGGGGCCCCCTAACCCTGGGTGAGACCTTCCATCTTCCACACTGGGAGCGGTCTCCAAACTGGAAGCTGTCTCCAAAATGGGAGCCCTGAGCAATGCTCAGACCTGATTATATAATGACCCCGCACACCTGTGTAGTGAGCCAGGCTGCAGACATCTAGAAAAACCTGGACCCAGGATCGAACGTTCCAACCCAGAACCACAGAATCTGTAGAAATGCTAGTTCTGAACCTCGCATTAACCTGCAATGAGACTCCTGGGTCACCTTTTCCTAAGCACTTACAGTGACAGAACCTCTCTCTGCCACAAAGCTTAGAGAGTGTCTGCCTCTGATCATCTTTCTGAGGAACAGGCTTAAGTATGCTCTAACCAGGGATGAGGTGAAAAAGATCTGCATGCAGAATTTCATTAGGATCGATGGCAAGGTCCACACAGACATTACATATCCAGCCGGGTTCATGGATGTCATCAGCATTGATAAAACCAGAGAATACTTCGGTCTGTTGTATGATACTAAGGGTCGTTTCACAGTGCACAGGAGCAGAACATGCGAACAGGCAAAAAATTTGTGCGAACACCATTAAAGTCTATAGGACACGAACGTCAAACATCAAAAGTGTTCATGTTAAAGGCTTATATGCAAGTTATTGCCATAAAAAGTGTTTGGGGTACTGCCCCAGGGGACATGTATCAATGCAAAATAAGTTTTAAAAACGGCCGTTTTTTCAGGAGCAGTGGTTTTAATAATGCTTAAAGTGAAACAATAAAAATTAAAAATTACTTTAAATATCGTGCCTAGGGGTCCCCTTAGTCTGCCTGTAAATTAGCACATCTTTCCCATGTTCATAACAGTCCCGCAGCAAAATGACATTTCTAAAGGAAAAAATATCATTTGGCCTGGGTTCACACATATGCGGTGCGAATTGAAGCTCAGGTTTCACTGGGAAGATAAAAATCTGTTGTTCAAAGGTTTCTCTGCGTTGTAGCTGCGGATCAGTGAGCAGGGAGAGGGGGAGGGAGGGGGGGAAGGTGTAGTGAGGAGAAGGAGAAAATCCTTGTTCAGAACGCAATGCATCTGCAAATCAGATGCGTTCTCATAGGAGATAATGGGCTTGTAATTTGCACCGCAATGCCCAAAAAAACACACACTTTTTTGTGCAATGTGCAGTGCGAATGCAACGCACATATGTGAACCAGATACATTCAAATGAATGTATTTTAAAATGTCTTGCGAATTGGATGCGGTGTACGTCGCATCTAATTCGCATAGGTGTGAACCGGGGCTCAAAATTGCTTGTGGCTGTAATGTATTACCAGATCCCGGCAATATACATAAAAAATGATTAAAGAAGGCATGGGTTCCCTCCCCCCAGTCCATACTAGGCTCTTCGGGTCTGGTATGGATATTAAGGGTAACTCCGTGCCAAAATGTAAAAAAAATGGTGGTGGGAGGGGGGTTCCCTGCAAAATCCATACAAGGCCCTTCAGGTCTGGTATGGATATTAAGGGGAACCCCATGCTAAAAAAAAATGGCTTGGGGGTCCCCCAGGCCCCCAGGCACTATATACTCTGAACCGCAGTACATATACTATACGGGCTGCACTATATGCTCTGCAGAAAAATTGGGCCTTAGGTGTTGGTGGTGCCAGAACACTGTAGCCCCTCACAGTTACTCTTGTTGGGCGCAGGAACAGGCCCTGCTGTTAAATATTATTTCAAAAATTGTAAATACATGCCCCTGCATGCAAATTCAATCAGTTACATCAGCATCAGGTGCTTGATAGCTGCTGATCCAGGACTGATTCATTTTTATAAATGTGAGCCTATCAATAGAGTCTGTGGACAGGCATACTCTTTGATCCGTTACAAACCCTTCAGCAGCACTGAATGTGCGTTCAGAAAGCATGCTGGATGCAGAACAGGCCAGTAGCTTGATTGCATATTGAGCAAGTTCTGGCCAGTGGTCCATCCTCAAGACCCAGTAACCCAGTGGATGCTGTGTTGGAAAGGTCTCCAAGTCCAAGTCTGCTCTTGCCCCTTGATATTCCTCCACCATATAATGCAGGCGATGGTTGCTTGAACCTATCAGACCTTGGCACTGAGGACTGAAAAATTGTTTAAAGGCATCGGTCAGCCGGCCACCTTCTCCTCTGCTCTTCCTCTGACTGAACAAGGCCTCAGAAACACGTTGTCCAGCACCAGGAAATGGTAACCTCCCAGGGTCTGGAAATGTGTTACACAAACTTTTCTTCAAGGCCTCCTGAAGAGAGCCTTGAGAGGAAAGGAAGTCCTCCTCTTCCTCCCGCTGTTCTGCCTCAAGTGCCCTGTCTATGATTCCATGAAGCGTGTGCTCCAGCAGAAAGACTAGAGGGACAGTGTCACTGATGCATGCATTGTCACTGCTCATCATGCTTGTGGGCTCCTCAAATGGTGACAAGACAGTACATGCATCCTTGGTCAGTAGCCACTGGCGTGGCGAAAAGAAGCCAAGCTCCCCTGACCCTGTCCTGGTGCCATACTCGCACAGGTACTTATTGATGGCCCTCTGCTGTGTGTGCAGCTGCTGCAGCATTGCCAAAGTTGAGTTCCACCTGGTGGGCATGTCACAAATGAGGCGGTTGGTGGGCAGGTTGCATTCCCTTTGAATGTCAGCCAGCTGAGCACTGCCATTGTATGACCGGCGGAAATGACCGCAGACTTTTCTGTCCTGCCTCAGGAGATCTTGTAAGCCTGGGTACCTGGTCAAGAACCACTGCACCACCAAATTTAGGACATGTACCAAACATAGAACATGGGTCAAGTGTCCCTGTTGGAGGGCAGAGAGAAGGTTGGTGCCATTGTCACATAAAACCATTCCTGACTGAAGCTGGCGTGGCGTCAACCACCTCTGAGCCTGCCCCTGCAGAGCTGACAGAATCTCTGCCCCAGTGAAGCTCCTGTCCCCTAGGCAGACCAACTCAAGCCCTGCATGGCATCTTTTAGCCTGACTGTTTGCATAGCCGCTTGAGTGCTTAGGGAGCACTGCAGGTTCAGAGGAAAATTCTGCAGAAGAGGCCATAGAGAAAGAATAAGAGGATGGAGGAAAGCATACATATGTTGTGGCAGAATCACCACCAGCTTTTTGGAGGCATAGTGGCAGAACAAGCTCCAACACTGAATCCTGTCCTGCATCCTTCCCAGCTGCCAGCAGAGTTACCCAGTGCGCTGCGAAGGAAAGGTAACGTCACTGCTCATGCCTGCTGGACCATGAGTCAGCGAACCTTACTGCTTACCGCCTTGTCCAACAAGGCTAAAACATTGCCTTCCACATGGCAGTAGAGAGCCGGAATGGCTTTAGGTGAAAATAAATGCCGTTTTGGGACCTGCCACTGCACATTCCACAAATTCACGAAAGGGGGCAAAGTCTACCATCTGAAAAGGCAGCAGTTGCCATGCTAGCAATTTGGCCAAGCTAGCATTTAGATGCTGAGCATGTGGATGGCTGGGACTGAATTTCTTTTTACGGTTCAGCAACTTGGGTAGGGAAATTTGCCTGCTGAAATCAATTGGTGGTGCACTGCCTGCACTGTATTAGAAACTGTACAACGGCTGCACTGTATTATATACTGTGTACACCACCTGCAGTGTGTTGGAAACTGTACACGCTGTATTAAATACTGTGTACACCGCCTGCACTGTATTAGAAACTGTACAACAGCTGCACTGTATTATATACTGTGTACAACACCAGAAATGTATTAGAAACTGCACACCCTGTATTATATACTGTGTACAGCACCTGAAGTGTATTAGAAACTATACACCACTGAATGCACTGTATATATAGGCTACACTGAATGCAGTGTGTGTGTGTGTGTGTATATACAGTGGGGCAAAAAAGTATTTAGTCAGCCACCAATTGTGCAAGTACTCCCATTTAAAAAGATGAGAGGCCTGTAATTGTCCTCATAGGTATACCTCAACTATGAGAGACAAAATGTGGAAACAAATCCAGACAAACTGATTTTTGAAAGAATTTATTTGCAAATTATGGTGGAAAATAAGTATTTGGTCAATATCAAAAGTTCATCTCAATACTTTGTTATATATCCTTTGTTGGCAATGACAGAGGTCAAACGTTTTCTGTAAGTTCACAAGGTTGTCACACACTGTTGCTGGTATGTTGGCCCGTTCCTCCATGCAGATCTCCTCTAGAGCAGGGATGTTTTGGGGATGTCGCTGGGAAACATGGACTTTCAACTCTCTCCAAAGGTTTTCTATGGGGTTGAGATCTGGAGACTGACTAGGCCACTCCAGGACCTTGAAATGCTTCTTATGAAGCCACTCCTTCGTTGCCGGTGCGTTTGGGATCATTGTCATGCTGAAAGACCCAGCCACGTTTCAACTTCAATGCCCTTGCTGATGGGAGGAGGTTTGCACTCAAAATCTCGCGATACATGGCCCCATTCATTCTTTCATGTACACGGATCAGTTGTCCTGTTCCCTTTACAGAGAAACAGCCCCAAAGCATGATGTTGCCACCCCCATGCTTCACAGTAGGTATGGTGTTCTTTGGTTGCAACTCAGCATTCTCTCTCCTCCAAACACAACGAGTTGTGTTTCTACCAAGCAGTTCTACTTTGGTTTCATCTGACCATATGACATTCTCCCAATCCTCTTCTGGATCATCCAAATGCTCTCTAGCAAACCTCAGATGGGCCCGGACATGTACTGGCTTAAGCATGGGGACACGTCTGGCACTGCAGGATCTGAGTCCGTGGCGGCGTAGTGTGTTACTGATGGTAGCCTTTGTTACGTTGGTCCCAGCTCTCTGCAGGTCATTCACTAGGTCCTCCCGTGTGGTTCTGGGATTTTTGCTCACCGTTCATGTGATCATTTTGACTCCATGGGGTGAGATCTTGCGTGGAGCCCTAGATCGAGGGAGATTATCAGTGGTATTTTATGTCTTCCATTTCCTAATTATTGCTCCCACAGTTGATTTCTTCACACCAAGCTGCTTGCCTATTGCAGATTCAGTCTTTCAGCCTGGTGCAGGTCTACAATTTTGTTTCTGGTGTCCTTCGACAGCTCTTTGGTCTTCACCATAGTGGAGTTTGGAGTGTGACTGTTTGAGGTTGTGGACAGGTGTCTTTTATACTGATAACAAGTTCAAACATGTGCTATTAATACAGGTAATGAGTGGAGGACAGAGGAGCCTCTTAAAGAAGAAGATACAGGTCTGTGAGAGCCAGAAATCTTGCTTGTTTGTAGGTGACCAAATACTTATTTTCCATCATCATTTGCAAATAAATTCTTTCAAAAATCAGACAATGTGATTGTCTGGGTTTGTTTCCACATTTTGTCTCTCATAGTTGAGGTATACCTATGATGACAATTACAGGCCTCTCTCATCTTTTTAACCACTTCAGCCCCGGAAGGATTTACCCCCTTCCTGACCAGAGCACTTTTTACAATTTAGCACTGCATTGCTTTAACTGCTAATTGCGCGGTCATGCAATGCTGTACCCAAACGAAATTTGTGTCCTTTTCTTCCCACAAATAGAGCTTTCTTTTGATGGTATTTGATCAACTCTGCGGTTTTTATTTTTTGCGCCATAAACGGAAAATGACCGAAAATTTTGAAAAAAAATGATATTTTCTACTTTTTGTTATAAAAAAAATCCAATAAACTCAATTTTAGTCATACATTTAGGCCAAAATGTATTCGGCCACATGTCTTTGGTAAAAAAAAGTCAATAAGCGTATATTTATTGGTTTGCGCAAAAGTTATAGCGTCTACAAACTAGGGTACATTTTCTGGAATTTACACAGCTTTTAGTTTATTAGTTTAGTTTATGTCATTTCTTGAGGTGCTAAAATGGCAGGGCAGTACAAAACCCCCGCAAATGACCCCATTTTGGAAAGTAGACACCCCAAGGAAATTGCTGAGAGGCATGTTGAGCCCATTGAATATTTTTTTTTTTTTTGTCCCAAGTGATTGAATAATGACAAAAAAATTTTTTACAAAAAGTTGTCACTAAATGATATATTTCTCACACAGGCCACAGGCATATGTGGAATTGCACCCCAAAATACATTCAGCTGCTTCTCCTGAGTACGGGGATACCACATGTGTGGGACCTTTTGGGAGCCTAGCCGCGTACGGGGCCCCGAAAACCAATCACTGCCTTCAGGATTTCTAAGGGTGTAAAGTTTTGATTTCACTCCTCACTACCTATCACAGTTTTGAAGGCCATAAAATGCACAGATGGCACAAACCCCCCCCCCCCCCCAAATGACCCCATTTTGGAAAGTAGACACCCCAAGCTATTTCCTGAGAGGCATGTTGAGTCCATGGAATATTTTATATTTTGACACAAGTTGCGGGAAAGTGACAATTTTTTTTTTTTATGCACAAAGTTGTCACTAAATGATATATTGCTCAAACATGCCATGGGCATATGTGGAATTACACCCCAAAATACATTTAGCTGCTTCTCCTGAGTACGGGGATACCACATGTGTGGGACTTTTTGGGAGCTTAGCCGCGTACGGGGCCCCGAAACCAAGCACCACCTTCAGGATTTCGAAGGGCGTAAATTTTTGATTTCACTCCTCACTACCTATCACAGTTTTGAAGGCCATAAAAATGCCAAGATAGCACAAACCCCCTCCCAAATGACCCCATTTTGGAAAGTAGACACCCCAAGCTATTTGCTGAGAGGCATGGTGAGTATTTTGCAGCTCTCATTTGTTTTTGAAAATAAAGAAAGACAAGAAAAAAAATGTTTTTTTTTTCTTTTTTCAATTTTCAAAACTTTGTGACAACAAAAAAAAGTGAGGTCTGCAAAATACTCACTATACCTCTCAGCAAATAGCTTGCGGTGTCTACTTTCCAAAATAGGGTCATTTGGGGGGGGGGGGGGTTTGTGCCACCTCCAAAACTGTGATAGTCATTGAAGAGTGAAATCAAAAATTTACGCCCTTAGAAAGCCTGAAGGCAGTGCTTGGTTTTCGGGGTCCCGTACGCGGCTAGGCTCCCAAAAAGGCTCACAAATGTGGTATCCCCGTACTCAGGAGAAGCAACAGAATGTATTTTGGGGTGTAATTTCACATATTCCCATGGCATGTTTGAGCAATATATCATTTAGTGACAACTTTGTTAAAAAAAAAAAAAAAATTGTCTTTTTCCCGCAACTTGTGTCACAATATAAAATATTCCATGGACTCGACATGCCTCTCAGCAAATAGCTTGGGGTGTCTACTTTCCAAAATGGGGTCATTTGGGGGGGGGGTTGAACTGTCCTGGCATTTTATGCACAACATTTAGAAGCTTATGTCACACATCACCCACTCTTCTAACCAAGACAAAGCCCTTTCTGACACTTTTTGTTTACATGAAAAAATATTTTTTTTTTTGCAAGAAAATTATTTTGAACCACCAAGCATTATATATTTTTTAAAGCAAATGCCCTACAGATTAAAATGGTGGGTGTTTATTTTTTTTTTCACACAGTATTTGCGCAGCGATTTTTCAAACGCATTTTTTGGGGAAAAAACACACTTTTTAAAATTTTAATGCACTAAAACATACTATATTGCCCAAATGTTTGATGAAATAAAAAAGGTAATCTTAGGCCGAGTACGTAGATACCAAACATGACATGCTTTAAAATTGCGCACAAACGTGCAGTGGCGACAAACTAAATACATTTTTAAAAGCCTTCAAAAGCCTTTACAGGTTACCACTTTAGATTTACAGAGGAGGTCTACTGCTAAAATTATTGCCCTCGATCTGACCTTCGCGGTGATACCTCACATGCATGGTGCAATTGCTGTTTACATTTGACGCCAGACCGACGCTTGCGTTCGCCTTTGCGCGAGAGCAGGGGGGGACAGGGGTGCTTTTTTTTTTTATTATTTTTTTTTTGCTTTTTTATCTTATTTTTAAACTGTTCCTTTCATTTTTATTTTTATTTAATCATTTTTATTGTCATCTCAGGGAATGTAAATATCCCCTATCATAGCAATAGGTAGTGACAGGTACTCTTTTTTGAAAAAAATGGGGTCTATTAGACCCTAGATCTCTCCTCTGCCCTCAAAGCATCTGACCACACCAAGATCGGTGTGATAAAATGCTTTCCCAATTTCCCAATGGCGCTGTTTACATCTGGCGAAATCTAAGTCATGAAATGCTTATAGCTTCTGGTTTCTTAGGCCATAGAGATGTTTGGAGCCACTCTGGTCTCTGATCACCTCTATGGTCAGCTGGCTGAATCACCGGCTGCATTCTCAGGTTCCCTGTTGGGACAGGAGAGCCAGAGAAAAACATGGAAGACGGTGGGGGGGGGATTCCCTCCCACTGCTTGTAAAAGCAATCTAGAGGCTAATTAGCCGCTAGGATTGCTTTTACATGAAAGCGGACTGCTGGCTGAAAAGAATGATACCAAGATGATACCTAAACCTGCAGGCATCATTCTGGTATAACCACGCAAAGTCCAGCAACATACCAGTACATTGCTGGTACTTGTTGGGCATATATTGTAAACTTTTTTTTCATGCAGCCTGTGGGCTAAACGAAAAAAAGAGATTGATCGGTGAGTATGCCCACCATTAGAATACCTCCCTTCATCCACCCACTTCTAATGATGGGCATACATGCACCGTATATATATGCCGAAGCATGGGGGCATCCTCGCGCAAAAGTTAGGAGCAAATTGCTTCTCCGCCCACTGCTGCCCCCACGCTTCGGCATATATGCT
Source organism: Lithobates septentrionalis (assembly GCA_037952835.1). Lineage (NCBI taxonomy): Eukaryota > Metazoa > Chordata > Amphibia > Anura > Ranidae > Lithobates > Lithobates septentrionalis. Next base: position 2,594,703 of record JBBDGP010001852.1, read on the forward strand.
GAAGTATGTAACTGTGGTGGTGAAATCACCTCCAACAGCGCTGGAGTCACGGCTTTATGTATCGTGGGAGCAAACGCTGTTGCTGTCAAGATAAATAAATCCGCTCTGCAGCTGAATGGTGTACCTGAAAACAAAAAAATGGTTACCAACAAAACACAGTAAACAGTAAAGTATAAAAAATTGCATATCTGAAAAGCAAACATGGTAAAACATAATAACAATAAAACATTGCAGAATAGAATACAGTAAAAAAGAGCAGAACAATAGAGAGCGAATAGAGAGAGAGAGAACAATAAAACAACAACTATTTTTGGTTTTTTTTATTTAATTTTTTTTTGTGTTTTTATTTATTTATTTTTTATTTATTTATTTATTTATTTTTTACACTTTTTTTAGTAACTTTAACTTTTGTAACTGGTACCAGGTTTGGGTCTTTCAAAATGCGATGGCATCTTGGGAGACCCTGTGAAAGTGTGTCCTAGTCTGTGCAATGCTGTACCCTACGCTAAAACTCAACTAGTGAATGGTAGCGTTCAAAACATTCAACAATGCATAGACCAGGATTGTCAGGACAAGAGGGACAATAAGACCGGGTGTCAAGCCTAAATCCGCGCTTGCTACAGACACGACATCTTCTTTAGGGGGCTCGTTGGGTAGGAGTACTCGAGAGGACATAAGAAAAATGCCTCTCATGCAGCCGGCTTACTGCATTTGGTTGGGGAAGGTGAGGTGGAGAACCGTCTGGAAACAGAAGGGCTCTGACGATCTCTCCCTGGAATTTAAGGAAGGATCCAGTCCGTCCTGAAGCTCTGTATAGCACATGAGCGTTCAGCAAAGCCAATTGAAATAAATAAACAGACACTTTTTTGTACCAGCGTCTGGCCTTACGGGCAACTAGGTACGGCGCCAACAACTGGTCGTTGAGGTCCACCCCTCCCATATTTTGGTTATATTCGTGGACACAGAGGGGTTTCTCCACAACACCAGTCGCCGTAGTAATTTGGACTGTCGTGTCTGCATGAAGGGAGGTAAGAACGAAAACATTCTTATTATCCCTATACTTCATAGCGAGCAAGTTATTACACTGCAAGCAGGCTCTCTCCCCCAGCCTAAGATGGGAATCTACAAGCCGCTGGGGAAAGCCCCGGCGATTAGGTCGCACGGTGCCACATGCTGCTCCAATCTGTTGATCAAAAAGGTGACTAAAAAGTGGCACGCTCGTGTAATAATTGTCCACGTACAAGTGGTACCCCTTTCCGAATAAGGGTGACACCAAGTCCCACACTATCTTGCCAACGCTTCCTATGTAGTCAGGGCGGTTTGTCGGCTCTACGTGACTATCTTTGCCCTCGTAAACCATAAATCTACATGTATAGCCTGTGGCCCTGTCACAGAGCTTATACATCTTGACCCCGTATCTGGCACGCTTGCTGGGAAGGTACTGTTTGAATGACAAGCGGCCAGAAAATTTAATCAGGGACTCATCAACGCAGACAACTTGATGGGGGGTAAACAAGTCTGCAAAACGCTGGTTGAAGTGGTTTACGAGGGGCCGAATTTTGTAGAGCCGATCGTATCCAGGGTCTCCACGAGGATGACAGAGTTCATTGTCATTGAAGTGCATGAACCGCAAAATCTGCTCATATCGTGCCCTGGCCATGGAAGCAGAGAACACGGGCATATGGTAAATTGGGTCAGTGGACCAATATGACCGCAACTCACTCTTTTTATTTATGCCCATGTTGAGGGAAAGGCCCAGAAAGATCTTAAATTCGGAGACCGTAATTGGTCTCCAATCTCTGGCAAGGGAGGACTGGGGAATAGTGGCGATGTGTTGACCAGCGTATAAATTGCTTTGGTCCACAATAGATCTATAGAGATCTTCGGTGAAAAACAGTGAATAAAAATCCAGTGGCGTAAAATCAACTGTTTCCACCTGAATTCCGGGTTGGCCAGTGAATGGGGGAAGTATGGGTGCTGCAGAAGTGGTGGGTTCCCAATTCGGATTGGCGAATGCAGCAGGAAGGACACTATGGGCACGACGAGCCTATGTTTGTCTTCTTGGTGGCAGCGGGACACTACTAGTGCTTGCCACCTCTCCAGCTTGAATTGCACTTATGGGACTCGCCACGTCACCACGTGAAACTGCAGTGCTGGATGTACGACCAGGGTGTACTAGGCCGCTGGTGCTTGCCAGTTCACCAGAAGGAATAGCGGCGCTAGTACTGCTCTGCTCCATACGAGGGACCTGCGGTTCTTGTACTTCAAGGACAGAAGAAGATTGGGGTCTGGTACGCCTGACCTTAGCAGGGACCACAACTCTCCATTGTCAGAGCTATCTGTCATGGAGCCGCTGTCCTCTACAGGATCATATTCTGAGTCTGAATCTGACAGATGAGTGACTTCCTCTTCACTATCTGTCATGCTCAGAAACGTGTAGGCCTCTTCACTAGTGTACTTTCGATTTGCCATTTTGGGCTCTAAATTTAGGGGTACACTAGTGAGACTCACAGGCAAAAAAGCTCCTGACTGTTAGCGACTGATTCAAAACGCTACCAAAAAACTGTTAGCGATCGCAGGGATCAGGCCTGACTCTGCGAACGCTGCAGTTATGTGTGCTTAGTGTTTTGTAAGTGTCAGTAAACGATCGATACTGCACTTGGGTGGGCTGGGCAGGGCTGGGCCGAGGGGCAAATCGCAGGTGCTAGCAGGTATCTGGGCTGATCCCGCTAACATTGTGTTTATGGGAACCCTAAACTGCTGGGGATGCTAGTATAGATCTGATCGGATCAGATATTGATCCGTTCAGATACTATAGCACTAAGGGAGGTGTATGCTGCGTGCGTGGGTGTTAGCGGTACTGGCGCTAACCTGACGCTGCCTGGGGCAACGCAGACCTTATCTGACCCTAAAAACGTAACTTATATCACCGCCGGGCAATTAGGGGGTTAAACCTTTATAAGGTAATAAACGGCGGGTGCCCTAAAACTATAATAAACTATAAAAAACAAACTAACTAACCAGCGTCACCCGTAACACTTATACGGTGATCGCTGGTATAAGGGTTAACTAGGGGGCAATCAGGGGGTTAAAACCTTTAGTAGGTAGTATATGGGGGTCCCTGTCGCTATAAAACGCTGATGGCGAACCTATATACTTACCTCCCTAACTAGCGTCACCAGTGACACTAATACAGCGATCAGAAAAACGATCGCTTAGTGACACTGGCGACGGGGGGTGATCAAGGGGTTAACCTTTATTAGGGGGGTTAGAGGGGTACCCTGGACCTAAAGGGGGGTACCCCAGACCTAAAGGGGGCTAACCCTAACTGCCCTAACACTTATAACGTCACAAACTGACACCAATGCAAAAAAAAAACTGCTATTGGTGTCAGTGTGACAGGGGGTACAGGGGGGTGATCGGGGGTGACTGGGGGGTGAAAAGTGTGCCTGGCGTGTTCTACTGGAAGTGTAGTGTTGGTGCACTTACTTGATGTCTTCTCTCCTCTGCGCCGGAACGAAAAAGACCAGCTCGAGGAGAGATGACATCACTTCCTCTGCCTCTGTTTACATTACAGAGGCAGAGGAAGATTCTCATAGGCTGGGAGCGATCGCGAGGGGGGGCCACGAATGGATGGCCTCCCCCTCACGTCTGATCGCTGCCAGACAGAAGCCGACTGCCCCTGGCACCGGGGGGGGGGGTGTCCGATCAGACCCCCCGCCCGCGGGAGGCAGATCACGTACAGGTACGTGATTCTGCCTGCCTGTGCCATTCTGCCGACGTACATCGTCGTGAGGCGGTCGGCAAGTGGTTAAGTGGGAGAACTTGCACAGTTGATGGCTGACTAAATACTTTTTTGCCCCACTGTGTGTGTATATATATATATATATATATATATATATATATATATATATACACTACCTCGTGACTTTCTCAGGGAATTCCCAGAGGAAAATAATGATTAAGAGCGCAAGTAGAACATGCTAGAATGCTAATTCCAATATTAAAATATTTTTCATGTCTTATTAGTTATTACTAATTTTTGGTGCTGCATTAGAATATTTCAGAGTAATTTTATTTGCACCAGTTCTCATTTTCCTTTATATAATTCCCAGAGGAAGTCACATGGTAATGACGAAACCGGTAGTAGGAGCTTGATCGGCTGACGTGTAAGGTATCAGGAAGTGTTTTGGAGCATAGGCTTAGGACAGTGGGAGAGTCGCTGACCGGGGCTGCAGATATGGCTTCAGGTGACACCATCACCCCACTAGTATACCAAGGCTAGTTATTTTACTATGTAATGTGAGTGTGTCTTTGTGAAGTTTAATTCATAATAAATATTTAAAAACAATATTGCAATATTGCAAGCATCTGTTGTTTCTACATGTGGCATAGATGAGTGGAGGTCACTGTTAACCAGGAGGAAGGAGTTGTGTTTGATATGAAATCTGAACCAAATAAGTCACTACAGGAAGGAGGAACCACAGGAGGAATCCGCAAGTTGTTACATATTTACTACAGGCTTTTTAAAAAAGCCCTTAAAGCGGAGTTCTGCTTACAAAAAAATAAATAAAAGTCAGCAGCTACAAATACTGCAGGTGCTGAATTTTAATAATGAGACACTTACCTGTCCCAGGGTCCAGCGATGCGGGGGAACGAAGCCCAGCTTGGGAGGTGATCTCCCTTCCGGTGCTGTGGTGCGCTGGGAGGAAGTGGGAGCTGGGACCCTCTTAAAAGAGGGTACCCGCTTCCCCCCAAAAAAATGGCATGTGGCATGTCAGGGGGTCACCTCTCTTAAGTTCCATTTTTTGGTGGTACTCCGCTTTAAGGTGGGGGTACATCCGGTGGAGGGGTACACCAGGATTGTGTGCACACTGCATGAAGGCACCAGCATCACTTTCATCCATCTCCTTATGTTGGACAGTCAAGATTTTATTTACTATATGAGGATAGTGTGCAGCACACGGAGCACTTTATTTTGGACGTTACAATACTTGAATGTTATTTGCATGCTTTTGGACTCTTTGCACAGAGTTAATCTATTAATAATTCAATATATTTATTTATTTAGTAGGAGAATTGTGTATTAGGTCATGTCCTAAAGGGACTCACTTTATTGTATTATATTATATTGCATTTTTTATTTATTTATGTATTTACCTATCCATCCATTCACTGGTTGGTCTTAGCGCCGCACATATTATTTGATTTTGCATTGTCACATTTAGGGAAGTGTGGGGAGTGCTGGCAGCTGTCCATTTTAATTTACTTAATTTCTATTTATTATTTAATTTCAGCAGCTCACAAGGTTTTTCAATTATTCATGATCGGCCAAAGGCACCCTTCCTTTGGCCAATTATGGCTCTCTCAGCAGAGTGTGCTGTGATTGGCCAAAGCATGCAGGTCAGTGTCCATGTACTTATAATTGTAGCTCAACCCCTGTAGGAGTCACAGTGATTTAACTGTTTCTTCCCCAGATTTAGTGCAGACTGGCTCAATAGGGGATGACTTTTAGGATTTTTATTGCTGAAGAACTTGGGATGGGATGTAGAGTGATATGGGATAATCTTGATTCCCTGATTCTTACCAGGAGTAAACTCCACCTTGGTAAGTCTCTCCGACCAATCTCTATGCAGTAACAAGTACAAATGGCAGAGACTGAGCTCCATTCTTAGAAGCTTTTTAGGCAGGAATACTGGCTTGTCCACGCTAGGTATAAAAGACACAGTCACTAAAACCCTAAACCCAGGACAGTACTCACAATTAAATAATCACAGAATAAATCTGAAACCACACTCATGAAATAAGTGTAAAAGTAGCTTTGAGCACGCTATGGGATATCTAGCATAGCAAACAAATATAATGCATCACAAGGTGCAGTGCTTTAATTATTCATCAAATCCTAATACATTATACATATATCAAACAACAAAACAAAAAAGAAAATAAAGTCCATAAATCATGAAAACCTCTTTCAAATTATAACATGCAGAAAATCCAAGGGATGTGTATCCCACTCTATAAAAAACATCACCACCAAAGGGATACAGCAGAGGCTTACCAGACAAATATGACCATCATATTATAGAGAGGTCATATTAGGCATCATGTCTCAGAAGACGTCAGATTTGATGAAACTCATAGGGAGGAGTCACGCTACTGAAGTGTCCTGGAAATGCTATTTGGCCAAATTTGAGAACAGGGCATGTAATCATGGCACTGATCATAAGTGCCCTGATTACAGTAAAGGCCCAGAGGTGCCACCAATCAATACCTATGAGTGCCACCAATCAATGCCCATTAGTGTCATCAATCAGTGCCCATCAGTAACACAAATCAGTACCCATTACTAGTGCCAGTCAGTGCTGTCTTTTAGTGCCCATCAGTGCCTGCTCATCAGTGCTGCCAATCAATTGCCATCAGTGCCCATCGGTGCTGCTCATTAGTGGCCATCAGTGCTGCCTATCAGTGCCCATCAGATCCGCCTTTTCCTGCTGCCCACCAGTAGTGTCTATCAGTGGCCATCAGTGCCGCCTTTTCGTGCTGCCTGTTAGTGCACATCAGTGCCACCTATCAGTGCCCTTCAGTGTGGCATAATAGTGCCTCCTCATCAGTGCCACCTAATCAGTGCCCATAAGTGCCGCCTCATCAGTGCCCATAAGTGCCACCTCATCAGTGCCCATAAGTGCCACCTCATAAGAGCCCATAAGTGCAGCCTATCAGTGCCCATCAGTGCCGCTTCCTCAACGCACAACAGTGAAGGATAAAATTACTCATTTACAAAATATACTGACAGAAACTTTTTTTTTCAAAATTTACGGTCTTTTTTTAATTTTTATTTTTTTTTTAGCAAAAAATTAAAAACCCAGCAGTTATTAAATATCACCAAAAGAAAACTCTGTGTGAAGAAAATTTTTAAAAATTCATTTGGGTACAGTGTTTCATGACCGCGCAATTGCCAAAGTGTGACTGCGCTGAAAGCTGAAAAATGGCCTGGGCAGAAAGGGGATGAAAGTGCCCTGTATTAAGGTGGTTAATTATACGATCCACACATGCCTTAAGTATAAATCATTTTTATCATAAACAATTGATTTTTTTTTTTTTGTATTAAAATCCTTGTTTTCAATTATTTTTATCCTATGATGCTTCTCAGTACCCTTAATCTCCTGCAGCCTTAGTACAGTCAATTCCTGTCCACCTTTCCAGTAATGGCTGCCCACATTTCTTAGGATTGTTTTCTTAATAAAAAGAACGGTGGACTGTGTAAAGCTGATTGAAATTCCCACTTGTAGTCTCCAATGGAGTGTGTGAGACAGGGTGATAACACAGGAGCAAAATGGGAGACAGGAACAGAGCATTGTCACCCTATAAGAAGAACATGGACCTTTACCGTTCTATCATTAGCTGTTATTTTAACCACTTGCCAATTGTATACTTTATATATATATATGGCGCCAAGGCGGCTATCCTGGGCAGGATCATGTACCTGTACTATTTGTGGGAAGAATGGTCATTAATTTTCTTTGGGTGCAGCGTCACATGACCACGCAATTGTCAGTTATATTAACGCAGTGCCGTATAGCAAATAATGGCCATGAAGGGGGGTAAACCTCCTGGAGCTGAAGTGTAAACTGCATGTTTAAAGGGATTGAAAATAATTTTTGAATTCATTTTACCATTTTAACACTTTAAGATTTTAAAGCATCTGTGAATTTTTAGTGATTGGGTTTACATCTACTTTAGAGCCCTTGCACACTGGGGCGGTTTGCAGGCGCTATTGCGCTAATAATAGCGCCTGCAAACCGCCCAGAAAGTGCCGCTCCTTGCATTCCAGTGTGAAAGCCCTGAGGGCTTGCACACTGGAGCGATGCGCTGGCAGGACGGTAAAAAAAGTCCTGCTAGCCGCATCTTCGGAGCGGTGAAGGAGCGGAGTGTATACCGCTCCTTTACCGCTCCTGCCCATTGAAATCAATGGGACGGCGCGGCTATACCGCCGGCAATGCGCCTCTGCAGAGGCGCTTTGCGGTGGTATTTAACCCCTTCTCGGCCGCTAGCGGGGGGTAAAACCGCCCCGCTAGCGGCCGCATACCGGCGGTAAAACGCTGCTAATAATAGCGGCGTTTTACCGCCGACGCCGCCCCCGCCCCAGTGTGCAAGGGCTCTTAGTGAATTTTAGGCTATTGGATTAGATACTTCTACTTAATGGATGTGTTCTTCTTCTTTTTGTCCTTGTCCCTTGATTACAATAGCCGTCACAGGCTGCTTTTTTGTTTTTCTTTCATTTAATAGCTTTATTATTGGGTCAAAAATCAGGGAAGCTCAAACGGTTACCTACTTTTTGAGGAAGACGGTGAACTTGTCACACTGTTCAAAATTGTGAATTGGAAGTCTTTAAAAAACGGATCTCTTGGCCTTAAACAAGTTGGCAAAATTTTCATAACAAATGGATCTCAGCAGAATTGTTCCATCATGGTAGAGGACATTGTGTGGGAAAATGGAATTAATAAGGTTAGATACATTGTTAGAATTCAGTAGAAATTAAAGTGTAACTAAATGTAGCGCGCCCCCTAAGGAGCCACAAGTATAAAGGGATCCCCCCACCCTGCACAGCCAGGCACACTGCAGTCAGGAAACAGCCAAGTGCTTTGTTTTTTTTGTGTTTTTTCTTTTTTTGAGGGGAATAAACTTGGATAGGGATACGGGTATTACGGGATGCCCACTTGTTTTTCACAGAACTCTTCAAGGACAACTTTTTCTGTCTATTTACACACTCCTCAGCTCCTCCAGCACATCACTTGCTTTCAGTACAAAACTTCCCAGGACCAGCTGGCATACTATTAGGAGATCTGACAATAGGGCTAAGTCAGATGTAGCAATTGCCCTTTACAGGCAGGGACTGCGGCCCCTTGGCTGTGTTGAAAAGTTCTAGTGCCTAGCTGTCCTCCCATGGCCACTTATTCCAGTACCACCATTTCAGGCACTGCCAACCCACCTGGCTGCAGCTTCCCTTTTCACTAGCCCTCCCGGCTAATCTTCCACAATCCTCCCAGACTGACTCTGCATCCATCTCAGACTGCTCTCACCCAGTCCTCTCAGGCTGTCTCTCAGTTCTCTGACTGCAACACTCACCAGCCCACCTGGCTGTCTTCTCCCTGGAGATCTTCTGGACATGCTCACTGGCTACTGCTGCCCTCACACCCACTCCCATGCCACTGGACTGGATTCCTCCTTGGGATATCCCAAGCTCCCAGGCTCGAGGTCACCCCCCCTCCAGACAAGGGGGTTACCCACAAAGACCCACCGACAGCCTCCTAGCACTCCATCTTCAGTTTCCACCTAAACTCTCCTGCCCTGCTGGACTGACCCTGTGTATTTAAGTAGCCTGCCCCCTGCCAACCCATCTGTTGGGGATTGGTCAGGGGCCTCATGAATACTACAGGCAGCTCCTCCTAACCTCCCTCCCATTCTTCTGGAAATTTCTCACAAGTTCCAGAAGTAGGGGGAGGTACCAGAGATGCTGCCTGATGAGTCATGCCAGCCTCCCTGGATCACTTACCCGACCCAGATTAAAACACAGGCTTGGCTGCCAACCAAGCCAAACCTTTTACTTATACTACAAAAACCTAACATTACCTACTCTAGCACACTAGAGGGTGCTACATATTTGTTCCATTGGGAATGTTTCCCTTTGTGTCCTGTAGACATGAGAGAAAGTGAATATAAATCTCTGCAAAGTGAAAGTTATCTGATCTATTGTCACCAGAATTGGTGTCTCCATTGGAAGAATTCTCCTCCTGATCTGGTAACAATGTTAACATTTTGGATCATTCATGCCTGTCCTGCTGTCCAGGTCAAGCAGAAAGAATCTTTTGCAAAAACCTGATAAAAATTCTGTCTGTCCAAAATGACAAAATTTGGTTTGGGCTTTAGATATTAGGTGAAGAAGGCCAATAGGAATTAAAACCTTCCACTAGAATTCTGTTTATTACAGAAAAAAACTTCTTATAAAAATACTTGTCGTCATTTCCATCAAAAAAAAAAAAAAAGAGATCGGGAGATCGGGAGACAAAGTTACAACACAAAGCCAACAGAGGCAAGACATAGTGAAGGTTTAGTCAAAGACAACTTGAGATTTAGAAAAGACAAGCCACTGTCAGGAATTAGCCAAGGTCAAACAAGTAATTAGCCATGGTCAGAAACTATAAAAGTGAACTCTTGCGAGCAGCTAATGTGCTACAGTAAAATAAATAAATTAGTGCCACGCTTCACTGTGTGTAACCTCCTATCATAAAACAGATACTGTAGATGCAAGTGCCTGATCCCCTGGTCTACTATGTGCAAATACAAAATAAAAACTAAATATGAGTACAGTAATACCTTGGATTACGAGCATAAATCCATCCAGAAGCATGTTTGTAATTCAAAGCACTCGTCTATCAAAGCGAGTTTCCATATAAGAAATAATGGAATCTCAGATGATTCGTTCCACCACCACTGCTGGTATATGCAGTACTGTATGTGGCCAGAGGTGTGGGGGCGCTGGTAACGCTCAGAGACACTCTGGAACTGTTGACTCTTTTGGGTGCTCCGATGCGTGTTACACCCGTCCCACCCAGCTAGGAGTGTCTCCGAGTGTCTCTGAGCATCCCTGAGTTCTACAGGAAGCGCTGGGAGCCACCAGCGCCCCAGGCCTCTGGCCACATACGGTAATATATACACCAGTGGCTTGAGCCCTGCTCATCTTGCGAAGGCAGTGCTCGCAAATCAAGTCAGGATTTTAAAAAAAAATATAGCTCAACTTGCGAAACGCTCGTACACCGCGTTACTCGCAAACCGAGGTATCACTGTATATAGATATATAAAAAATGACATGACAGGACTTCCCTGTGGCATTCCCCGTGACGTCATAGGGAAGTCCCGTCAAGTCACTGTGCGTCAGAACTGTCAGACGAGGAGCGCCGTCACACAGCGGGAGCCGCCCTCCATGCCGGCATGGGTGCAGAGCGGCCCGGAGAAGAAAATGAAGAAGAGAAGAAGAGAAGAAAAGAAGAAGAGAAGAGCGGGAGCCTCCCCCCATGCCATGGGTGCGGAGCGGCCCGAGGAGAAGATAGAAGACGCCGCGGAGGAGATGCTGGACGAGAACGCCGGAGGAAGAACCAGAAGAGCCAGAAGAACCAGAAGATGAAGGAAGAAAGAAGAAGCATTTAAATAAAGGAATTGTCAAAAACTGTCTCTTGTCATTTTTAACATTTTTGACAGTTTTTTAGTGAAATGGTAGGTGTAAGTACCCCCTTACCATTTCACACGGGGGGGCGGGATCTGGGGGTCCTCTTGTTAAAGGGGGCTTCCAGATTCCGATAAGCCCCCGCCCGCAGACCCCCACAACCACCGGCCAGGGTTGTGGGGATGAGGCCCTTGTCCTCATCAACATGGGGACAAGGTGTTTTGGGGGGCTACCCCAAAGCACCCTCCCAATGTTGAGAGCATGTGGCCTGGCACGGTTCAGGAGGGGGGGGCGCACTCTCGTCCCCCCTCTTTTCCTGCAGCCTGCCAGGTTGCGTGCTCGGATAAGGGTCTGGTATGGATTTTTGGGGGGACCCCACGCCGTTTTTATTTTTTTTTTTGGCGCGGGGTTCCCCTTAAAATCCATACCAGACCCTTCGTCTGGTATGGAATTTAGGGGGAACCCCACGTCATTTCTTTTTTTAAATTTTGACCGGGGTTCCCCTTAATATCCATACCAGACCTGAAGGGCCTGGTATGGAATTTAGGGGGACTCCCATGTCATTTTTTTTTTTAAATTTTGGTTTGGGGAATTCCCATGCCGTTTTTATCAATGAACTTCTATGTGTATTGTCGGCAATGCAATAGCCGCAGGTAGTTTTAAATTAGTTTTTTCCTTCAAAATGTCATTTTGCTGTCACACTGTTCTAAACACAGGAAACATGCGCCCCTTTACAGGCATACTATAGACACCCCCCAGGTAGGAAATTTAAAGGGATATTACACTTTTATTGTTTGACTTTAAGCATTATTAAAATCACTGCTCCTGAAAAAACGGCCGTTTTTAAAACTTTTTTTTGCATTGATCCATGTCCCCTGGGGCAGGACCCAGGTCCCCAAACACTTTTTATGACAATAACTTGCATATAAGCTTTTAAAATTAGCACTTTTGATTATTCATGTTCGTGTCCCATAGACTTTAACGGTGCTCGCGTGTTCGAACGAACTTTTTTCCTGTTCGCATGTTCTGGTGCGAACCGAACAGAGGGGTGTTCGGCTCATCCCTAGTGTACACAGATACATATCAAATAAATATTAGAACTTCACACACTCTTAACCAAATAGTATGAATCAATAATGACATGAACAATAAAAAATAAAAAAGCAAAAAGAACTACAAGTATTATCAGCACTATTCAGTGATATCTCCCCATGCGGTGACACACATACAGTATATATCTACATCCTGCCCATAGGACGTCCATCGACATCCTTGGGTTGCAGTAGTTATACTGGGGTGATGCCTGCACCTACAGGCATCATACCGGTATGGATCTTTTCAGTCGGAGATTCCCTGTAATGTAGAAGTAATCCGAGTGGCTAATTAGCCACTCGCTCACTTATTGCAGGTGGTGGGTGATTCACTACCCTGGCTCTGATGAAGAGGGTTCATCCTTCAAACACGTCAGCCAGTTTTCAGATGCCTCCTAATCTTCCGGCTGTACCGATGGACTTGAATAGACTTTTTGGCAGTCAATCTCACTTGCTTACTTAATTCACATTTGTGAGTATATCTACAGTCTCCGCTCTAATTTATCCCAAGGGTGTTCTATCGGGTTGAGGTCAGGACTCTGTGGAGGACACCCAAGTTCCTCCACCCCAAACTCGCTCCTGCATGTCTTTATGGACCTTGCTCTGTGCACTGGTCCAAATCATTTGGTGGAGGGGGGATTATGGTGTGGGATTGTTTTTCAGGGGTTGGGATTGGCCCCTTAGTTCCAGTGAAGGGAACTCTTAAGGCATCAGCATACCAAGACACTTTGGACAATTTCAAGTTCCCAACTTTGTAGGAACAGTTTGGGGATGGCCCCTTCCCAACGCTGTATATTGGCCTAGGCCAACAAGGCCCAGGCCTAGGGTGGCACTTTGCAGGGGGCAGCAAAAAAGTCGCCCCCTGCACAAAAACAGCATCCTCCTGGTTTCCATACGAAAAGAGTTCCCGCTGGCTTACGTTACACTTTTACTGTAGCGCCAGTCTTTTGGGGCGAACCGGGCCGGGGGGCTGATTATTTCACTTATTTGTTTAATGACTAGGGACGTTCTAATCATTATACAAATATGTGAAATAATTCTATGATTACAATCAGTGGCAGCAAACATAACTCCAAACGTTTTACAAGATAGGAGTAATGTTACTAATTCAGTGACATATTGTAATAGTACATATAGGCGAGCAGGTCCTAGTTTAACTAATACAAAGTCCCAGACAATATCTTACGTATTAGCTAAGATCAGTAGTATAAATATATATACAGTATCTCACAAAAGTGAGTACACCCTTCACATTTTTGTAAATATTTTATTATATCTTTTTATGTGACAACACTGAAGAAATTACACTTTGCTACAATGTAAAGTGGTGAGTGCACAGTTTGTATAAGTGTAAATTTGCTGTCCCTGCAAAATAATTCAACACACAGCCATTAATGTCTAAACCGCTGGCAATAAAAGTGAGTACACCCCTAAGTAAAAATTTCTAAATTGGGCCCAATTAGCCATTTTCCCTCCCTGGGGTCATGTGACTCATTAGTGTTACAAGGTCTCAGGTGTGAATGGGGAGCAGGTGTTTTAAATTTGGTGTTATCACTCTCACTCTCTCATACTGGTCACTGGAAGTTCAACATGGCACCTCATCGCAAAGAAGTCTCTGAGGATCTGAAAAAAGAAGAATTGTTGCTCTACATAAAGATGGCCTAGGCCAGGAATATGCAATTAGCGGACCTCCAGCTGTTGCAAAACTACAAGTCCCATCATGCCTCTGCCTCTGGGTGTCATGCTTGTGGCTGTCAGAGTCTTGCTATGCCTCATGGGACTTGTAGTTCTGCAACAGCTGGAGGTCTGCTAATTGCATATCCCTGGCCTAGGCTATAAGAAGATTGCCAAGATCCTGAAACTGAACTGCAGCACAGTGGCCAAAACCAGACAGCGGTTTAACAGGACAGGTTCGCCATGGTTGACCAAAGAAGTTGAGTGCACGTGCTCAGCGTCATATCCAGAGTTTGTCTTTGGGAAATAGATGCATGAGTACTGCCACCATTGCTGCAAAGGTTGAAGGGGTGGGGGGTCAGCCTGTCAGTGCTCAGACCATACACCGCACACTGCATCAAATTGGTCTGCATGAATGTTGTCCCAGAAGGAAGCCTCTTCTAAAGATGATTCAGAAGAAAGCCAGCAGACTAAGGACATGGATTACTGGAACCATGTCCTGTGTTCTGATGAGACCAAGATAAATTCATGTAGTTCAGATGGTGTCAAGCGTGTGTGGTGGCAACCAGGCCAGGAGTACAAAGATAAGTGTGTCTTGGCCTACAGTCAAGCATGGTGGTGGGAGTGTCATGGTCTGCTGCCGGCACTGAGGAGCTACAGTTCATTGAGGGAACCATGAATGCCAACATGTACTATGACATACAGAAGCAGTGCATGATTACTGCCTTGCTAAAGAAGCTGAGGGTAAAGGTGATGGACTGGCCAAGCATGTCTCCAGACCCTAACCCTATTGAGCATCTGTGGGGCATCCTCAAACAGAACGTGGAGGAACGCAAAGTCTCCAACCTCCACCAGCTCCGTGATGTTGTCATGGAGGAGGACTACAGTGGCAACCTGTAAAGCTCTGGTGAACTCCATACCCAAGAGGGCAGTGCTGGAAAATAATGGTGGCCACACAAAATATTGACACTTTGGGCCCAATTTGGACATTTTCATTTAGGGGTGTACTCACTTTTGTTGCCAGTGGTTTAGACATTAATGGCTGTGTGTTGAGTTATTTTGAGGGGACAGCAAATTTACACTGTTTCACAAGCTGTACACTCACTACTTTACATTGTAGCAAAGTGTCATTTCTTCAATGTTGTCACATGAAAAGATATAATAAAATATTTACAAAAATGTGAGGGGTGTACTCACTTTTTTGAGATACTGTATATGCTATAAAAATATGTATTTGCTGACAGGGCGGGTCTTAAACAAGAAGGGATGTGGCCTTGACAGGAAGGGGCGTGTCATATTTAAATTAGGGGGCACACAAGTTTAGTCAGGCCTAGTGCAGCACAAAACCAAAATACACCACTGCCCCTTCCTGTTCCAACATGACTGCACATCAGTGCACAAACAAGGTTCATTAAGACACAGATGAGCGAGTTTGGGGTGGAGGGACTTGACTGGCCCCCTCTGCCTACCCCACCCTAAAGCACCGCGTCCCCATGTTGATGGGGACAAGTGCCTCATCCCCACAACCGTGGCCAGTGGTTGTGGAGGTCTGCGGGCAGGGGGCTTATTGGAAGGAGCATTTTTTTTTTCAGGTCGGTGGTGCGGCGTTTACATCGAGAGACATTTTTTTAAATTTTTTAATAAAGGATAAATGATGAAGACAAAAACTTGTCTCTTTTTTTAACTTTTTGTACACTTTTTGGTGAATGGGTAGGGGTACTATGTACCCGATACTTATTCACATGGGGGGCTGGATCTGGGGGCCACCCTCCGCTCCAAAGCACCCACCCCCCATGTTGAGGGCATGTGGCCTGGTATGGCTCAGGAAGGGGGGCGCTCGCTTGCCCCCCCCCCCTTTCCTGACCAGCCAGGCTACATGCCCGGATAAGGGTCTGGTATGGTTTTTGGGGGGACCCCCACGTCTTCTTTTTTTTTAAATTTTGGCATGGGGTTTCCCTCCAAATCCATACAAGACCTAAAGGGCTGTATGGCCAGCTGATGACTCCGTTGTTAAGGTCGCCGCGGCTGGCTTCCTGGCCCTGCTCCTTAACAACCAGCTTATACTGCTCCCTGATTGGGCAAAACTTTGCCCAATCAGGGCACAGAATGCACTGTGCATTGCTGAGTGCATTGCAGAGTGTTCGTCGGGGCAAATACCCTGCAAATTTGGGTGTTCGGTGAACGGCCGAACAGGCAAATGTTCAGCCCAAACTCATGCCCATCCCTAATCAGTATTACAAGAGGGGCAGCAAACATGAAGCCTACTACTATACAAATACTGTATCTGCCCATATGTCTCCTGGATATTGAATAAAGACTAAGAAACAAGTCTAATGCAGCATGTTTCAGACACTTCAGTAGATATTACTTTTTTTTGTTTTAGGCTCTTCTGAGTTGAATTGACTTGAATTGACATGACTTTACTTTACATAAAAAAAATGCAGGAGCCCATGGAGAATTAGAAAAAGGGTTATTTGAAAAAAAAATTGAAAAACAAATTACTGATGTAAAGCCCATTACTGCTTTGACCCATGTGTTAAAACAAACTAAAATCATATAGAAGAAATTTATCACAAAATGCACACAAAAATACTACCGGTAATTTTGTAGGAACTTATTATTTCTATATTGTGGCTGCAAACATTGTTCAACTAGAAACAGGGAAAAGTAAGTGTGGCATTTAAATCTATATAGACTCTTTCCTTATTTACAGATCCCAAAGTCTCAGTGTTCGGAGAAATGTATACCAGGAACCAGGAAAGTCCCAAGGTCTGGAATCCACACCTGCTGCTATGACTGTGTCCAGTGCTCGGAAGGGGAGATATCAAATGTCAGCGGTATATGGACATTTATATTGTCATACACTTTACATCTTCCATATACATATGTCTAGTATTAATAATCATGTAATAGATATTTAACAGGAAACACCGTTTAGAATGCAGTTGGCCGTGTCTCCACTTCTGCTCTTGATGATCTCTCCATACTTTGGGGACCACTCCAACTTCCAGCATAATAAAGCTTTCTTTTAGTTTGATTGGTAGAATTTTTTATAATCTTTTAGTAGGGCTGCGACATTGCAGCGTACAAACTGGGCACCTAACTGACACTTTTGACACTTTTTGGGGACCAGTGACATTATTACAGTGATCAGTGCAAAACAAAAATGCAATGTCACTGTACTAATGACACTGGCAGAGAAGGGATTAACATCAGGGGCAATCAAAGGGTCAACTGTGTGCCTGGGGGGTGCTTTCTAACTGTGTTAGGGATGTGCTTTAGCTAAAGGAAAACAGAGATCCGTGTTTCTGCCTAGCAGAAATACAAAATCTCCATTTTCCCCTCTGACAGAACAGTGATCTGCCTTGTTTACATAGGCAGATCGCCATTCTGCCTCTCCTCAGGTTGATCGGTGGGTTTCGGTGGACATCGTCTCTGCCGGACCCGCTGATTGGCTCCTGCTGTGTCCAATCACAGCAGGAGCGGGGCTCTGGCAGTGCGTGCGCCTACCCCGGAGCTGAAGAAAAAAAAATCACGTATAGGTAAGTGATTTTGCACTTAAGGGCCACCCTCCAGCAGTATATGTACCTGTGGCAGACCATATTTTAGAATTACTAAGCAAAGAGGAGAAATTTGTATTATATCAACTATACATCACTAAATGATATGGAACATCAATTATGTGTCCTTTTTTTATCCTCCAGACAGTGAAAACTGCCAGCAATGCGGATATGATGAATGGCCCAATGAGAAGAAGGATCGGTGTGTCCTGAAACTGCTGGATTTCCTGTCTTACGCTAATGACCCTACAGGAGTGATCTCTGCCTTGTTCTCCTCCATTCTCTGTGCTATGACTGGACTGATATTACTGGTCTTTATTTCACACCAAGACACGGCCATTGTAAAAGCCAACAACAGAAACTTGAGCTTCATCCTTCTGGTCTCCATCATGCTGAGCTTCCTCTGTGTGTTCCTCTTCCTTGGACGTCCTGATGATATTTCCTGCTTGTTACGCCAAATCTCATTTGGAATCCTGTTCACTATTGCCATCTCTTGTGTCCTTGCCAAAACCATCATGGTTTGTGTAGCATTTAAGGCCACCAAACCTGGCAGTCTGTGGAAACACTGGATTGGAGCCAAATTTTCTAATTCTATAGTGATTTTATGTTCATCCATTCAAGTTGTAATTTGTGTCATCTGGTTGTCTCTCTCTCCTCCCTACCAAGATCTGAACACGTTTTCTTATCAGGACAAGATAATTGTTCAGTGTAATGAAGGGTCAGTTGTTGGGTTTTATTCTGTTCTTGGTTACATGGGGTTTCTGGCAGCTGTGAGTTTTGTTCTGGCTTTCATGGTGAGGACCTTACCGGACAGTTTTAATGAGGCCAAGTACATCACCTTTAGCATGCTGGTGTTCTGCAGTGTGTGGATTGCCATGATCCCGGCCTATCTGAGCTCCAGAGGGAAGTACATGGTGGCTGTGGAGATATTCGCCATACTGAGCTCAAATGCTGGAGTCTTAGGCTGTATATTTCTTCCCAAATGTTACATAATCTTATGGAGACCAGATTTGAACACTAAAATATCTATAACGGAGAAAAGAGTTTTGCAATAAATTGCATCATTATTAAAGTGGTCGTAAACCCTTACATATTGTGTACCTGTAAAATGACTAGCCTAAGATGATACACAGAGGTTAAACAATTCCAATGAATACATTGTACCAATTTATCTGCAGCCATCTCTTCTCTAAATATGTTCTTTGTTCAGAGTTTATACAGCATTTCTGAGCTTTAGAAGGTAGGGGGCATGGACATGATCTTACACATTGCTCAGCATAGAGCAGAGAGCTGAGTGTAATCTGAGACCAGAGTGGAAGGAATGGCAATACCCCCCTCTAAATAGCCTCATAGGGAAACATGCACATTTGAGGTTGTCAGTCACCTGAAGCTGGAGGGGAGGTGGGGGCCATCTCTCATGACATATGTAGGACTTAAGCCCGGTCTCCTGATACCTTTTGTCCCCAACAACTTCCCCTCCCCTCCAAACCCTTTACAAATGACTTGACAAGGTTTTGGAGTAAATGGCCTTGACGGCCTATTTATTAACCAATTATAATATTAATTAAATAACATCTTCATAAATAACCATTAAAACTTCAATATATACTTTTTAGTGTCATAGCGGGAAACAACATAGATTGGTCACTGCGAACAACCTCTTTTAACTTTAGGCCTCCAGTCGGAAACCCCTGACTCGGAGGCAGTACCCAACCTTCGCAGTGACCTACCCTTTTTAACCCTTCCAGGTTAACCCCCTCGTAACCTGAAAGTACCATAAACAACCCCCATCCTTTTCATGGATGGGTACCAATAACAACCCCCATCCTTCCATGGATGGGTACCAGAAACAACCCCCATCCTTTCATGAATGGGTACCAGAAACAACCCCCATCCTTTTATGGATCGGTACCAGAAACAACTCCCATCCTTTTATGGATGGGTACCAGAAACAACCCCCCATCCTTTCATGGATGGGTACCAGAAACCACCCCCCATCCCATGGATGGGTACAACATGTTCCATACATGTAACCTCTAACTTCTCCTTCTCCATCGACCCAACACCGCCGGTCATCCTGACTTGTCCTCTACCCCCTTTTCAACCAACTCCAGGGAGGGTGGGTGGGAATCGCTTCCTCCTCCGCTCTTACGATTGACGTCACTTCCCCCTCTCCTTTCCTTTCACAAGCTCTGAGCGACGCCCTCACACAGCCCCCTCCCCTTTTCTAAAAGGGGAAACCTGATCTTAAAGCGGCCACTGTGCCGTCCAGCCATGTCATGCTGTCCCTACGCCTATTTCTCTCCTTTCTTTGGCTCCGGGACTCTCTGGATTGTTTGGTGTTGGCATAGACTGTAAAATTGATTCATACAGACAGCACAGGAATGAAAGAGGAGACAGAAATCACACTAGGTGCTTTGGATAGAGACAAGAACTTTCTATAGAAGAATAAGCTTTGTTCATTTTTCATTTCAGAGGTTTACAGACACTTTAGAAAAAACATAATTCATTAAATACCCATAGATCAATGATTAAGAGCAATGTTTTCTCCTTAAACAATAATGGAGAGAGCAATAAATGCAGTTTCCCTATACTCTGGCATCTAGTCAATTAACAGCAGCTAATTTTAGTAATGAGAACGGTTTTATTATCAGTAATCAGCATGGATTCATGAAGAATCGTTTTTGCCAATCCAATCTATTAACCTTCTATGAGGTGGTGAGTTGCCATCTAGATAAAGGAAGGCCCGTAGACGTGGTGTACAGTATCTGGATTTTAAAAAAGCATTTGACGCAGTTCCCCATAAAAGTTTACTGTACAAAATAAAGTCCGTTGGCATAGACCATAGGGTGAGTACATGGATTGAAAACTGGCTGAAAGGGCGAGTTCAGAGGGTGGTGATAAATGTGGAGTACTCGGAATGGTCAGGGCTGGGTAGTGGGGTCCCCCAGGGTTCTGTGCTGGGACCAATCGTGTTTAATTTGTTCATAAACGACCTGGAGGATGGGGTAAACAGTTCAATCTCTGTATTTGCGGACATACTAAGCTAAGCAGGGCAATAACTTCTCTGCAGGATGTGGAAACCTTGCAAAAAGATCTGAACAAATTAATGGGGTGGGCAACAACATGGCAAATGAGGTTTAATGTAGAAAAATGTAAAATAATGCATTTGGGTGGCAAAAATATGAATGCAATCTATACACTGGGGGGAGAACCTCTGGGGGAATCTAGGATGGAAAAGGACCTGGGGGTCCTAGTAGATGACAGGCTCAGCAATGGCATGCAATACCAAGCTTCTGCTAACAAAGCAAACAGAATATTGGCATTAAAAAGGGGATCAACTCCAGAGATAAAACGATAATTCTCCCGCTCTACAAGACTCTGGTCTGGCCGCACCTGGAGTATGCCGTCCAGTTCTGGGCACCAGTCCTCAGGAAGGATGTACTGGAAATGGAGCGAGTACAAAGAAGGGCAACAAAGCTAATAAAGGATATTAGTTCTGAGAAAAGGTTGCGAGCACTGAACTTATTCTCTCTTGAGAAGAGATGCTTGAGAGGGGATATGATTTCAATTTACAAATACTGTACTGGTGACCCCACAATAGGGATAAAACTTTTTCGTGGAAGGGAGTTTAACAAGACTCGTGGCCACTCATTAACCACTTCAGCCCCGGACCATTATGCTGCCTAAGGACCAGAGGACTTTTTCCAATTTGGCACTGCGTCGCTTTAACTGCTAATTGCGCGGTCATGCAATGCTGTACCCAAACGAAATTTGCGTCCTTTTCTTCCCACAAATAGAGCTTTCTTTTGATGATATTTGATCACCTCTGCCGTTTTTATTTTTTGCGCTAAAAAGACCGAAATTTTTGAAAAAAAAATGATATTTTCTACTGTTTGTTATAAAAAAAAATCCAATAAACTCAATTTTAGTCATATATTTTGGCCAAAATGTATTCGGCCACATGTCTTTGGTAAAAAAAATGTCAATAAGCGTATATTTATTGGTTTGCGCAAAAGATATAGCGTCTACAAACTAGGGTACATTTTCTGGAATTTACACAGATTTTAGTTTATGACTGCCTATGTCATTTCTTGAGGTGCTAAAATGGCAGGGTAGTACAAACCCCCCCCCCAAATGACCCCATTTTGGAAAGTAGACACCCCAAGGAAATTGCTGAGAGGCATGTTAAACCCATTGAATATTTATTTTTTCATCCAGATTCAGATTTATGTGCGGTTTTGGCATGGATCATTTTTTTAAATTTATAATGCATTGCATGGCGTATGATTAATGGCCAGCTTAAAGGGTTTGTAAACCCTTGTTTTTTATAACTAACAAACATGTCATACTTACCGCCACTATGTAATCCGTTTTGCACAGAGTGGCCTCAATCTACATCTTCTGGGGTCCTTCAGCGGCGCTGGTGACTCCTCCGCGCATCGAGTGTCCACGTTGGAGAAGCGCCCACGTTGGAGAAGCGCCCTGCTTGGTGGACACCCCTGCGGGCGCGCTCCTGGGTCCCGCATCTGTGTCCATTCACACAGAATGCAGGACTTGGCCCCGCCCCCCGGTGCCAAGTCATTGGATTTGATTGACAGCAGTGGGAGCCAATGGCTGTGCTGATATCAATCTATCAATCAGGACACGAGACACCAGCTAAAGACGGTGTGCTCGTTCCCGGACAGAGGATGACAGCGTCCAGTTAAGTAAAAGGGGGGCTGGGGGGCTGCAGCACTAAAAAAAAAATTTCACCAAGGTCAAAAACCATGAGGGTTTACAACCCCTTTAAGAGGGCCAAGAGGGGGGGGCTTTGGTTAAGCCAGACATTTCACTATTAAAGTGTGGGGCACAGAGCAGTAATAGCGTCAGTGAATTTAAAAGGAAGGTTGAAAAGAAAGGATAGGGAAAGCTGGCAAACTGCACAGGGAGCAGAGTTATGCGAATGGTTCAGGCTGAACTTTTGCTCGGCCTGAACATTGTATGTTCGCCCATTTGGTGAACACCCCAATTGGCAGGGTGTTCGGTGGGTGTTTGCCCTGCTAAATGCCCTGCAATGCACTTCTTGCTGCACAGTGCATTCTAAGCCCTGATTGAGCAAAGCTTTTCCCAATCAGGGTGCAGTGTTAGCTGGTTGTTAACATAAGCTGGTTGTTAAAGAGTGGGGCCGGGAAGCCGTCCACCACATTCTTAACAACCGATGAGTCATCAGCTGTCAATGGGCTTTGCCGCTGACAGCTGGATAAAAAAAAAACATTGCTGGCAATAAAAAAAAGTGAAAAAAATGCCATGGCGGTCACCCCATTCCATACCAGGCCCTTCGGGTCTGGTATGGATTTTAAGGGGAACCTCATGCCAAAAAAAACGGAGTCCCCCAAAAAAACCATACCAGACCCCTATCCAAGCATGCAGCCTGGCAATCCAGGAAAGGGGGGGGATGAGCAAGTACCTCCCTCCTCCTGAACCATACCAGGCCACATGCCCCCAACATGGGGGGTGGGTGCTTTGGAGAGGGGGGCTCTGCCCCCCACCCCAAAGCACCTTGTCCCCATGTTAATGGGGACAAGAGCCTCATCCCTACAACCCTGGCACCGCTCCTCTTGTGACGTCACTGACTTGTGCCACCATGTGATGTCGCCAGGTGGCCCCGTCCTTAGCTTTAGAAGAACTGTCAAACAGCAAGCCAGACATTTGGTGGTTTGCCTTAGTTGACAGAAGAGCATTTTGTTTTCTTCTTTCGGCTTCTGGCGATGCGACAGGCATTGTGATTGACAATGAATTTATATTGGGGACATTGTTTTTTTTATTTTTAATAAAGGAATTGTCAAAAACTGCCTCCAGTTTTTATTTATTTTTTTTACACTTTTTTGGTGAATGGTAGGAGTACTACCATGTTGAGGGCATGTGGCCTGTTATGGTACGGGGGGGCTGCATGCTCAGATAAGGGTCTGTTATGAATATTGAGGGAGACCCCACTGCGTTTTTTTTTTTTTTTTCATGTTTGAAACAATTTTAAAACATGGAGCGTTAGGTATCTTTTTACTCAATGCAACTTTTACATTTTAACCAAAAATGGGTTTTATATGGTGTCGTTTTGCACTAAAATTAATCTTATTATATTTTTTTAAAAGAAATGTTGTGTTTAATAAAAAGTTGCGCAAATTTCATGTGAAACAAACATTTGCAACTATCTTTTATTCTATAGGGCCTCTGCTTTTAGAAAATATATAATGTTCTGGGGTTTATGTCATTTTATTGCCAAAAATTAGGATTTTTACATGTATGTGACAAAGAAAAAAAAATTGCTCTGGAGCCGAACTGGTTAAATATTAAAACCTAAGGCTGGGGATGTTGAGAGCAGGCCTCTGGCCAGGAATATGAGACAATATGGAGGAGGGTTTCATCAACAACAGGTGAGTAGTTGTCCTATCCAAGAAGAAGCGAGATGGGGAATTGTACAATTTGGCACCAACATCTAGCCAATCATATCCCCCTTATATACTGCTGCCACTAGTCCTGTAGTGAGTTCCCACCTTTGTAGCATCTAAGATCTGTGAGTTTCAGGGACAGAGAGGGGAATTGTACTGAGAAACAATGGGAGGGGGCTAACTAGGGTTGCACCAATACCAATACTGTTATCGGTATCGGTGCAGATACTAGGCATTTACACAAGTATCGGTACTTGTGAAAATGCAACGATAGTTAAAATCGATACCTTCTGGCTCAGTTGTTAGTGGGATTAATGGAGGAGGAGGACATAGGATGACAGCATAGTCCTCATAGTTGCCGGGCTAACAGTGCTGATTGTTGGGAGTGCTGTTTCTTCATCACTTGGTCTCATCCAGATGGTACTATTATGCCCCGTACACACGATAGTATTTTCCGACTGAAAATGTTCTATAGGAGCTTGTTGTCGTAATTTCCAACTGTGTGTGGGCTTCATCGGACATTTTCCATCCGAATTTCCGTCACACAATTTGAGAGCTAGTTCTCAAATTTTCCGACAACAAAATCCGTTGTCGTAAATTCCGATCGTGTGTGCACAATTCTGATGCACAAAGTTCCACACATGCTCGGAATCAAGCAGAAGAGCTGTACTGGCTATTGAACTTCATTTTTCTCGGTTCGTCGTACGTGTTGTACGTCACCGCGTTCTTGACATTCAGAATTTCCGACAAGATTTGTGTGACCGTGTGTATGCAAGACAAGTTTGAGCCAACCTCCGTCGGAAAAAAAATATGGATTTTGTTGTCGGAAAATCCTATCGTGTGTACAGGGCATTACACAGCACACTGATAGATGATGGAGACCCCCACCCCTGCTCCTCCTCATCTTAATCTCCCTAAATGCCGGAAATAGGTATCGGTAATTGGTAACAGCAGGTACTTAAAAAAAATTATCGGTACTCGTACTCGTTGCTAAAAAAGTGGTACAGTATCTACAGTATATACTCCATACAGTATATGCTGTGTTGTATGTCACTTACTCCTGACCCCCGCACTCTATTCATTTTATATGTCACATAGTTCTGACCAAAGTCTTCGTTGTACAACAGTTGCTGGTTTTAACCACTTCAGGCCCCGGAAGATGTGGCTGCTCAATGACCAGGCCATTTTTTGCGATACGGCATTGCGTCACTTTAACTGACAATTGCACAGTCGTGTGACGCCGTACCCAAACAAAATTGACGTCCTTGTTTTCCCACAAATAGAGCTTTCTTTTGATGGTATTAGATCACCTCTGCGGGTTTAATTTTTTGCACCATAAACAAAAGAAGAGCGACAATTTTGAAAAAAACACAATATCTTTTACTTTTTGCTATAATAAATATCCCACATTTTTTTTTTTTCAAAAAAACAATTTTTTTCCTCAATTTAGGCCGATTTGTATTCTTCTACATATTTTTGGTAAAAAAAAAATCACAATAAGCGTATATTGATAGGTTTGCGAAAAAGTTATAGCGTCTACAAAATAGTAATGGCGGCGATCTGCGATTTTTATCAGGACTGCGATATTGCGGCGACAAATTGGACACTTTTTACAAATTTTTGGGACCATTGAAAATCATAACATTGATCAGTGCTATAAAAATGCTGGGTTGGCAGGCCCCCTCAAATACTCTGGGTCACCCCAGCTGGGGAAGTGGAGTTTGGGTGGAGGATGGAGTGTAATGCCGCGTACACATGAGCGGACATTCCGACAACAAAATCCATGGATTTATTTCCGACGGATGTTGGCTCAAACTTGTCTTGCATACACACGGTCACACAAATGTTGTCGGAAATTCCGAACGTCAAGAACGCGGTGACGTACAACACGAGCCGAGAATAAATTAAGTTCAATAGCCAGTGTGGCTCTTCTGCTTGATTCCGAGCATGCGTGGAATTTGGTGCGTCAGAATTGTATACACACGATCGGAATTTCCGAGAACCGATTTTGTTGTCGGAAAATTTGAGTTCCAGCTCTCAAATTTTTGTTGTCGGAAATTCCGACAGAAAATGTCCGATGGAGCCTACACACGTTCAGAATTTCCGACAACAAGCTCACATCGAACATTTGTTGTCGGAAATTCTGACCGTGTGTACGGGCATTAGGCTGTCAGTGGCCCTTAAGGGTGCCCCCTAGTTTGTGGGGTGGCCTCGGGCCTGGGCGCAGGAGGGACCCTCTTCGTGACACACAGAGGTGTCCTAACCAGAAGCACGGGAGTAAAAGGACAGCAGGTGAACACTTCCAGGCAAATCTCAAGGGAGGAAGCCAGACAGGTGGGCTGGTGAGTGTTACAGTCAGGAAGGAATAAGAGGACTGAGGAGAGCAGTCTCTGATGGATGCAGAGTCAGTCTGGGAGGACTGTGGAAAAGTAGCCAGGAGGGCTAGTGAAAGGGGCAGCTGCAGCCAGGTGGGCTGGCAGTGCCTAAAGAGGTGATGTTGGGATCAGTAGCCACAGGATGACAGCTGGGCACTAGGACCTTTCTATACAAACAAGGGTCTCGCTGCCCCTCCCTGTAATGGGATTTTGCTACCTATTTGACTGAGCCTTTTTGTCAGATCATCCAAACAGTGTATCAGCTGGTCCTGGGAGTTGTAGTGCTGAAATCAAGATTTGTGAAGGAGGTAGAGGAGAAGTGTATATACTGACTGTATAAAGTTATGTCCCTGAAGATTTCAACTGCTTTGGTCAAGTGGGCATCTCATAATATCCCTATCCAAGTTCATTCCCCTCAATAAAATATAAAAACAACGCACTGGACTGTTCTTCTAACTCTAGTGTGCTGTGAAAATGCGGTGTGCCTGGCTGTGCAGGGAGGGGAATATCTTTCTGCTTGCGGCTCCTTAGGGTGTGCACTACAGTGATATTCTCTGCAAAAAAGTAAATGTAATTGAAAATATAAATAAAACAAAAAAGTGATCCTTTATCCTGAGGTTTATGTGTGTCTGTGACACTGTTACTTGTGGCACATTAATTATGTATGTTGTGAGTACAAGGACTGTAAGTTAGGCATGCAGTGTTTACAGCGACTAGGCTCTGGTAGTGTTTAATTACCCCTCTTAATGTCACTTCCTCTGTTAAATGCAACCTGACCATGATTACCATTTGCCACTACATTACAGGTGCTACAGAACTTATTTTTCTGCTTCATCCCAGGGTTCCCCACTCCCCAGGTTTTTCATAATCCTAGTCATTCTCGCATTTCGTCATGCTGTTTTTACTTTTTTTTTGTAAAGCCAGCATATTACTTGTTATGGTGTTCTGTAAAAAAAAAAAAAAAAAGAAAAGAAAAGTCGAACGTGTATTTTTAAAGTTAAATTACAACCTGTCTATTAGAGCTGCACGATTCTGGCCAAAATGGGAATCATGATTTTTTTCTTAGAATAAAGATCACGATTCTCGTGGCATAACATCATCTTTCACATTATACAAAAAAAAAATGGGCTAACTTTACTGTTTAGTTTTTTATTAATTCATTAAAGTGCGTTTAAAAAAAAAAAAAAATTGCGTTTGAAAGACTGCTGTGCAAATACAGTGTGACATAAAATATTGCAACAACCGCCATTTTATTCTCTAGGGTCTCTGATAAAAAATGTATCTAAGTAATTTCCTAGCAAAAAATACTGATTTCAACTTGTAAACAGCAAGCGTCAGAAAAAGGTTTAGTCTTTAAGTGGTTACAATTCCTTCATCTACAGACTGAATTTCATTCCTTTGATTTAAGGAGGAAGTGGTACAATGTTTCTCCTTATCTCTAAACGATGTTGTCATAAACTTGGCAGGCTGCTTGTTTTTTTTGGGGGGGGGGTTTAGACAGCTGTCAGCAGTGAGCAGAGATCTCTGCATAGAATCGAGAAAATGCTGTGTTAAGATCGTGAGGGGGAAAGAATTGCGATCAGATTCTTTAACGATTAATCGTGCAGCTCTACTGTCTATACAGGCTTAGAGTGGAATCCCTGCCTAACACCAGATAATGTTTAAATACTTTATGTTCCCTCTCCCCTCCTAACACCTATTCTGCCTAACCTATGAAAAAAAAAATGTTTACACATACCTTGTTTCAGTCTGCTCCAGTACCGTCATGTTGTAGGCAGGGGTCACTCTGTTGTCCCTAAAGAGAAATGCTCCCTAAACCACTTGCCTACTGAGCACTTTTACCCCCTTCCTACCCAGGCCAATTTTCAGCTTTCAGCGCTGTCACAATTTAAATAACAATTGCGTGGTCATGCAACTCTATACCCAAACAACATTTTTATCATTTGCTTGAGATAGATAGAGCTTTCCTTTGGTGGTATTTAATCACTGCTGGGATTTTTATTTGTTGGTAAACAAATGGGAAAAAGATCAAAAGTTTTGAAAAAAAAGTTTTTCTTAGTTTCTGTTATAAAATTTAGTAAATAGGTAATTTCTCTCCTTCACTGATGTGCACTGATGTGCACTTATGAGGCTGCACTGACAGGCACTGATAGGCTGCACAGATAGGCACTGATGAGAAGGCACTGATGAGGCGGCACTGACGGGCAATGATGAGGAGGCAATGATGATGCTGCACTGATATGAGGCACTAATGAACACTGATAGGTTGCACTGATGAGCACTGATGTGCATCGCTGATGGGCACTGACAGGCAGCACTGATGGGCACTGACAAGCAGCACTAATGTGCACTGATGGGCACTGATTGGCAGCACCGATGGACACTGATTGGCAGCACTGATGGGCACTGATTGGTAGCACTGATTGGTAGCACTAATGGGCACTGATGGATACTGGCAGCACTGATGGGCAGCACAGATGGGCACTGATTGGCAATGCTGATGGGCACTGTTGGGGCTGCACTGATAATCAGGACACCGATAATCAGTGCCCTGATTATCAGTGTATATGTCCCCTGTGTAAATTGCCGCTTACTGGCTCTTCTCTCCTCACATGCTGCCAGCGTACGGAGAGGACTGCCGATAACTGCCATTGGACACAGTTGATCACATGGTAAAGAGCCTCTGTGATTGACTCTTCACCCAATCTGTGATCAGCTGTGTCCGATGGACACAGCGATCACAGATCCCTGCCGATGTGAGCACTGTAGCCATCATTCAGCTATAGCACGGTCGGGAAGTTGTTAAAATCTTTCCAGAAAGGAGAATTATTTAATTTCCTCTTGGCAGGATCATATAACTATTTGGGAGGAAGCTTAGCTAGGGGCCTGGCCAGTGGGAAGATAAGAATGAGGAGAGAGAGAGAGATGACTTAGGAAATCTTTCATTTGAACAATACCCTGGGGTGGGCATCCCTATTATCGGGCACACAAAAGTACACCACCATCTGAAACAGAACTGCTGTATTATTGTTTGAAAATATGTGGTTTAAAAAACAACATTTTCTTTTTAACATACTTTATTGGATTTTCTAACATACAAAGTATAAAAAAAACATGGTTACATAGATCCCTGGGGGAAGTCCCCAGGTATAATTAATAATAAACAACAACTGAGAAAATGAAGAGGGGGAAGGAACCAAAGTTGAGGTCTTAAATTAGAGCAGCTATCATGTAGCTCAGGAGGTGGCAAGCATTCATTCAATGAAGTAATAGATGACAATTAGATGAAAATTTTGATGAGATTTAGATGGGCTTAAACTTAGGGGGGTGGGGGTGGGGGTGGGGGTGGGGGGGAGGCTCCTGCAAGTAGTGCACCACTATAACCAAAAGGTAAAAAAAAAAAACCATGAGATAGCAGTGGTCGTTAAGATTACCAAGAGGAGGAAGGGACTGTGGCATCAGTCTCTTTTGATAAATGGGGGGCGGGGGTATGTCTTACGAATTGTCCGGTGGAAAGAGGCCTGTGAGAAAGATGTCCACAGTGTGCAAGACTTTGGTCATGTAGAAGTCCCATTTGTTGTGGAAGCAAGATGAGTGATTACTAGGGGAGAATGACAGACCCAAACTTTCTTTGCGTAGAAGACTAGTGAATACCATTTTCACCTCTGAGATGGTTGGGGGGGGGGGGGGTGGAGGTCCATTTTTTGAGGATGGCCTAGCAGCCATGAAGCAACTATACTTTGTTGTGTCGTATGGTCAGTAGTTGCAATTTTGTATATCATTTTGTATAATTTTGTAAGAGGGAGCCATCCAAAAAGTTCTAAAGCAGAGGAAGGGGGTCTCTACATGGTTGGTACCACGTGACCATGGCGGCAAAGTTTTCTAGTTCGTCGCATAAGCGAGAGATGAGAGGGCAGCGCCACAGTCTGTGAAATAGGGTGGGTCTGTGCAGGTGGCACCATGGGCACTGTTGCTGGGTTGTAGAGGTTTCGGACAAAGAGAACGGTAAGTATGCACAGTGCATGATCTTGAATTGTTGTTCCCGGAAGAACTAATTTGTGATGAAGGCACAAGTATTGTTGTAGCCCACTAGTATGATTTTTCTTGCCTCTGAGGGGAGAAGATCTTTGTTTCACGGGGAGGTTGGACCCAGATGGGGAGGCTTGGTGAGTCAAGAGGACAGAGGTTTGTAGATGTCTTGAGTTGAGATAGAGATAGAGATCTTGATTTGAACACGGCTCAGGAGGGTGTCTAGTAGGGAGGTGCGTAAGCGAGTGTCCCTGGTGGGATAGAGGCTGGCTGCAAATTTGAGTTCTTGCTGTGCATAGATGAAGTGATGGGCAGGTAGGTTGTACTTGGATTGTAATATAGAAAAGGGGAAAGCTTTCCCAGTAGAGGGTTCAAAAATCTGAACCAAATTTGTGAGCCCATGGGAGGCCCATGTGGAGAAGGTTGTGTACTGCCATTCTTGTGTGAAGAGAGAGTGTGCAGTTATTGGTAGGTACCTAGATAGAAAAGGGGAGAGCCCCAATTTTTTCTGATCTCTCTCCATGCTATTTAAAGAGAAGTAAGGGTTTTTTTCCCCCCCTTTTATACTTACCTATAGGTGGATGCAGTATGGGACCGATGCTGAGAGGCTGAGACACGCATCAGTCCAGGCACCTGGCGGAACCAAACTTTATTGTCATGAAGAGGCGGTGCCTGGACTGATTCCAGTGATGTCACCAGAGAGGGGACTTCAGACAGCTCTCTGCTGAAAACGGGTCACAGGAGTGGAAAATGAGTTGCACTCTTGTGACCCATAGGAGAAGCCCAGCCAAGCAAGCTCAGGCTGGACTTCTCCATTAAAGTATCATGTAGCAGTAGATTATGCTTTAAAGAGGGAGGGAGGGAATTTGTTTTGCAGTGTAGTAAAGTGGACAATCCACATGGGTCTACCATCTGGGACAACCAATCCAAACTCACTTAGATGAGGCAAGACATATTGTAGGTGTCACGTACCTGGTTGGAGGCCGAAATGCCGAGAGGGCTCCCCTTGCAGCTGAGTGCATTACACCCCTGGGTACAGAGGGTGTAGTGCCCAGAGAAGCACAGGTTGCCAGATGGATTCCGGAGAGAAGAGCTGATGGGCACCTGAAGGACACCGGGTACTACAGGAAACAGCTGGGCTAAAGTCTATAAGAATCCTCGGTAATACTTGGCAAGGTGTGTACATGGAACAGTAGTGAAAGCCAGGCCAGGGGTCAAACATAGTAGATCCGGCAAGAGGAGGAGGTGGGTTGCAGAAACGGGGACAAGCCAAAGGTCTGGTATCAGGAAGCAGGCAGGAACAGGTAACTGTAGCAAAGTCCGTTATACAAGCTGGGATCAGGTACAGGAGAAGACAAGTCGGTAAAGCAAGCCAGGGGGTCAAACCAGGAGAGCAGATCGGACAGGTCAGGAACAAGCTGGGTCACAACAGGAATCCAAACAGTAATTTGCACAGAGGCTCAGGAACACAGGAAGACTGACAAACCAGCAACTGCAGACACTATCAGACTTCCTTATATAGGCCCATGTGACCTGCTGGTAGAGATACTGGGTCCTAGAGCCCTTCTCCTGCCAGAGATGCTGGGTCCTAAAGTCCTTCTCCTGCCATAAGTGCTGGTAAAGATGCTGGGTCCTAGAGCCCTTCTCCTGCTGTTGGTGCCAGTTCTCCTACGGCCATTTCCCTGACAGTAGGTTTGAATATTTTGTACATTTGCGCTCCCCTCATGTTTGGGGAGCAATACATTTTGAAGGGATATACGGGGGCGGCGTTTACCCCAAAGGAATACTGAGAAAGCCCTATGAAGCGTCTTTATGCCACAGTAGAAAGGGAATAATTTGGAGGGGGTAAAGGAGTTTGGGAACACTGAGCATCTTAAATAGGTGACATCTGCCAAATAGGGAGAGTGGGAGGTCTACCCAGTTTTCTAGTTGCCTAACGATTTTGGAGATGACCGTGGGGAAGCTAAGGTGGTAGAGGGAGGAGGATGATTTGCCTATTTTTATACCAAGATAAGTTATGTGGGTCTTAGCTACAGAGAAGGTGGAATGAGCTGCCTGGGAGGGTGTGTGTGTGTGTGTGTGTGGGGGGGGGGGTAGGGCATGGAATAAGGGCAAAACTTCACTTTTGGAGAAATTAATCCTGAGTCCTGAGCAGGCTCAGAACGTTGTGAAAATATCCTGGATATGGGGCATATCTAACTTGGGATCTGAAGTAAAAATTTAAATATCGTTGGCAAAGAGGGTTGAAATGGAAAAGGAGGAAACTTAAGTGCCAGGTTAAAAAAGAGAGGGGACAAGGGGCATCCCTGTCTAGTACCTTTATGTAGGGGGATGCTATTTTAGATATGGCTCATGGCTACTATGTTGGCAGATGGGGCGGAGTACATAGCAGAAATCAGGTGAAGGAAGGGACCACCAAACCTGAATCTCTTGAGAGACAATCACAACCAGTGGAAGCGGACATTATCAAAAGTCTTCTCAGCGTCTAGAATGATAATGGCTAGATCACTGGTGGGATTGGCTCTTGCTTGGTCTAGGACGGTGAGGACAAATATTGCATGTGGCTGAATGTCCTAGCGTAAAGGCAGCCTGAGAGGGGTGGATTAGTGATGGCATGATCAATGCTAACCTGTTGGCCATGATCTTGGAAAGAATCTTGGAATCAATATTAAGCAGTGAGATCGGATGGTAGATATCTGGCTCCATTGAGTCTTTTCCTTTTTAGGGGATTAATTTGATGAAGGCTTGAAAGCCCGAGGGAGGGCATTGGCCCCCATCAAGGATCATTTGGTAGACAATTACAAGGGTTAGAGCAATAAGATCAGCAGATAACTTGAAAAATTCTGAGGTGTATCCGTCTGGGCCTGGATCTTTGCCTGAAGCCAGTGAAGCTATCGCGGATGTCACGTCTGCGGCTTTGATCGGACCGTTGAGCTGGTCCAAAAGTGAGGGGTCTATCTGGGGGAGCTGGACCTGGTCAAGAAAGGACTGTGCCATCATGGCATCAATAGGATCAGGGCCTTACAGGTTAGCATAGAATCGTTCTATGATGCAGTTAATGCCTTTTGGGGAGGAGGAGATCGTTCTGTTCGGGTTTTTCAGGGCAATTATGTGAGCAGGGGTACGAGGACCCCTGCAGAGATAAGCTAATCATTTTCCTGGCTTATTGCCAAATTTGTTACATAGTTACATAGTTACATAATTACATAGTAGGTGAGGTTGAAAAAAGACACAAGTCCATCAAGTCCAACCTATGTGTGTGATTATGTGTCAGTATTACATTATATATCCCTGTATGTTGCGGTCATTCAGGTGCTTATCTAATAGTTTCTTGAAGCTATCGATGCTCCCCGCTGAGACCACCGCCTGTGGAAGGGAATTCCACATCCTTGCCGCTCTTACAGTAAAGAACCCTCTATGTAGTTTAAGGTTAAACCTCTTTTCTTCTAATTTTAATGAGTGGCCGCGAGTCTTGTTAAACTGTCTTCTGCAAAAAAGTTTTATTTCTCTTGTAGGGTCACCAGTACATCCTTCCTGAGGACTGGTGCCCAGAACTGGACAGCATACTCCAGGTGCGGCCGGACC
Source organism: Lithobates septentrionalis (assembly GCA_037952835.1). Taxonomy (NCBI): domain Eukaryota; kingdom Metazoa; phylum Chordata; class Amphibia; order Anura; family Ranidae; genus Lithobates; species Lithobates septentrionalis. The sequence goes on from JBBDGP010001852.1 coordinate 2,628,669, forward strand.
AGAGTCTTGTAGAGTGGGAGAATTATCGTTTTATCTCTGGAGTTGATCCCCTTTTTAATGCATGCCAATATTCTGTTTGCTTTGTTAGCAGCAGCTTGGCATTGCATGCCATTGCTGAGCCTATAATCTACTAGGACCCCCAGGTCCTTTTCCATCCTAGATTTCCCCAGAGGTTCTCCCCCCAGTGTATAGATTGCATTCATATTTTTGCCACCCAAATGCATTATTTTAAATTTTTTTACATTGAACCTCATTTGCCATGTAGTTGCCCACCCCATTAATTTGTTCAGATCTTTTTGCAAGGTTTCCACATCCTGCTGAGAAGTTATTGCCCTGCTTAGCTTAGTATTGTCTGCAATACAGAGATTGAACTGTTAATCCCATCCTCCAGGTCGTTTATGAACAAATTAAATAGGATTGGTCCCAGCACAGAACCCTGGGGATCCCCACTACCCACCCCTGACCATTCTGAGTACTCCCATTTATCACCACCCTCTGAACTCGCCCTTGTAGCCAGTTTTCAATCCATGTACTCACCCTATGGTCCATGCCAACGGACCTTATTTTGTACAGTAAACGTTTATGGGGAACTGTGTCAAAACGGAAAATTGTATACTCACCTTTCCGTAATTTTCCTTTCCTGTCGCATCTCATGGCAGCATACACCTATGGGTTGTGGCTCCGCCCCCGCAACCTGATAGGATCGCGTAGCTATTAAAGTCTGAGAGAGCCCCTGCCCCAGCATTCTCCGTGTATATATACCTCACCTCAGATGGGTGGGCATTTGTATGCTGCCATGAGATGCGACAGGAAAGGAAAATTACGGAAAGGTGATTATACAATTTTCCGTTTTCCTGTCGCATCATGGCAGCATACACCTATGGGGAATAACTCGCAAACAGGGTGGGTATGAGCAAAAGATACGTTTTTTTATTTAGAAGGTATTGAGGAGTTAGCCTGAATAATTGCTCTCCCAAATTCTACCGTGGACAATCTAGCGGAGTCCACTTTATAATGAGAAATAAAGGTGGTTTTTGAAGACCAAGTGGCTGCTTTGCAGATGGTTTCGGCTGATACCCTGCAGTAGGCCGCCCAGGAGGTCACCATTGCCCTTGTGGAGTATGCCCTTAAGCCCTCAGGTACTTGTGTGTTGTTAGATGCGTAAGCTCTCTTAATGTTCTTCACCAACCATGCTGCGATGGTGCGAGAGGTTGCTGCTTGTCCTCTTCTAAACCCATGAGGAATGACCAGTAGGTCCTCTGTCTTCCTCAAATTGCTGGTTGCCAAGAGGTAGGCCTGGATATTAGACTTTATGTCAAGCGGATGTGGATCACCCTGTTCTGTGGAGAGGGTGGGGAGACATAGTTCTTGGTTAAAGTGGAAAGATGATGACACTTTCGGGATGAAGCGATCCAATGGTTTTAAGACTACTTTGTCTGCATAGAACATCAAGTATGGTTCCTTAGCCTGTAAGGCCTGAATTTCCGATACCCTCTTAGCTGATGTAATTGCTATTAGGAAAGTGACTTTGAGAGTTAGGTCTCACAGGGAAACATTCTCTAACGGAAAAAATGGCTCGTGGGATAAGGCTTCCAACACTACTGAAAGGTCCCATGTCGGGAAGGAAGGTTTCCTAGGTGGCCTCAACTTTAGGCAAGCCTTCTGAAACTGGATGATGAGAGGTTCTTGAGCCCATTTCACTCCTGTCATAGCGGATAGGGCTGATACATGTACTTTCAGGGTACTAGACCTAAGACCTTTATCTAGATCTAGCTGGAGAAACTCGAGGATCTGAGCAACTGATGGAGATGCCGGGTTCCAGGATTGCTGTTGTGCGATTAAGAGAAAACTCTCCCAGACCCTTTTATAGGTTTTATTGGTCGTGGATTTTCTGGCCTGAAGGAGAGTGTCTATCACTTTCTGGGAGCAACCTTGGACTAAGAACCTAGTCCTTTCAATCTCCATGCTGTTAGATGCAGCCTCTCCGGAAATGGGTGAAGGAGTTGCCCCTGCGACAGTATATCCGCTGTCATTGGGAGTGTCAGTGGTTCTGCTGTGCTCAATTGGAGGAGCGTCGTAAACCATGGTCGTCTCGGCCAAAATGGGAGGACTGCTAACACTGCGGCTTTCGACCTCTTGAGTCTGAGTAAGAATCTCGGAATGAGTGGCGTTGGCGGAAAGATGTACCCCAAGCGGAAGTTCCAGTCGTGTTGTAGGCAATACGTGCCTTCTGCCGATGGGAAAGGAATTCTGGCTAGATATCTCTGGCATTTCGTGTTGACCGGTGTTCCTGCCAGGTCTATATCCGGTATCCCCCAGGTTTGGGTTATGAGGGTAAAGGCTTGGTGACTTAAGGCCCACTCGTTGTTTGATACAAAGGTCCGACTTAGAGAGTCGGCTAGTTGATTTTGGACTCCTGGGACATACGTTGCCGTTAATCCCGACAGGTTCAGCTGTGCCCACTCGAAGACTGGACGGACTTCCTGCATCATGGAGCGACTCCTGGTGCCCCCCTGCCTGTTGATATAGGCAACTGCCACTCTGTTGTCCAATTTTAGCAGGACCTCTTTCCCCCTGAGGAGGGGGCTGAAGGCTAACAGAGCTTGGAATGCTGCTTTCATCTCCAATATATTTGAAACCACGTTCTGTGTTCTGAATGTCCAAAGGCCCTGGACTGCGTGATGGCGGTAGTGTGCCCCCCAGCCCTTCAGGCTGGCGTCTGAAGTGATTATTTCCTGAGAAAGAGGAACTATATGCCTGCATCTCTTCAGATTTTCCAATCAGGTCGACCACCAGAGTGATTGTTTTATTTCTTTCTGGATTATGATTGGCTGAGACAATGATTCCATTGTTTTAACAGTGATGCTTGCAGAGGTCTGGTGTTCCATTGGGCCCATTGTACCATTGGGATGGTTGCTGAGAATGACCCCAGTATGCTGAGGTACTCCCGGGCTGGTAGTGTGGTAGAGGCTAATAACTTTCTCGCCTTCTGAATGAGACTGGGAATTTTTTCCCGCGGAAGTTCTACCGTATTGAGACGGGTGTCTAGTTCCGCCCCCAGGAATATCATTCTCTGAGTGGGCTGCAGATTGCTTTTCCCCCAGTTTATGATCCAGCCAAAGTTTTGTAGGGTGGTAATCAGAATGGATCGATGTAGTAGAAGGGAATCCTGATTGTCTGCTAGCAAAAGGATGTCGTCCAGGTAATGATGGACTCTCAATCCTTGTTCTCTTAGTAAGGCTATTACTGGCAGTAAGATTTTTGTGAATGTCCTTGGAGCGGTGGAGATCCCGAACGGGAGACTTCGGAATTGAAAATGATGGAGACCTACCGCAAAGCGGAGAAACTTTTGGAATGAGATGTGAATGGGGACGTGCAGATAGGCGTCTTGTAAATCGACGGAAAGCATCCAATCTCCAATGTTCATGGCCCGAAGAATTGACTGGAGGCTCTCCATCTTGAATGTCTCGACTAAGATTGAGCGATTGAGATTCTTTAGATCTAAGACAGGGCGTAGATCCCCCGATTTCTTCTTCACCAGGAACAACGGGGAGTAGAATCCCGTTGACCTTTGGGATATTGGAACTTCCACTATGGCTTCCTTTTGTAACAGGTCTTGGACGTATCTTGTCAGTAGCATCCTTTTTTCCCGAGATGCCGGTAATCTGGTTACAAAGAATTGGTCTCTTGGAGCCCGTGTCTTGGATTTCCATTTGTGCCCGAACTGGACAGTGTCTATCGTCCATGGGTCCTTTATTGTATCCGCCCAGACCTGCTTGAAACTCTTGAGTCTGGCCCCCACTAAAGCTGGTTGGGCGGACACACCTTCAAAAAGACTTTTGTTCCCCTGTGGCAGGGGTCTTAGACTTTTGGAGCTTGAGGAATGATGACTGGGGATTCTTCCAGTTCCTCCTATACTCTTTCCCAGGCCTGTAGGATCTTGCCTCTCTGTACTTATCTGTCAGATTTCTTCTAGAAACCGGTGGTCTCTGCTGTCTGGGCCTCCTATCTGAAGGGATGAGTCCCGATTTTCCTCCAGTGACTTTAGAAATAGCCGAGTCCAATTTTTCTCCAAAAAGGTTTACGCCATCAAAGGGTATTTTACACCAATTGGACTTTGAGGAGGGATCTGCCGACCAGGGTTTTAACCAAAGCGCCCTTCTGGCCATTACTGAGCTTAACATTGCTCTTGAAGTGGTTTTAATTATATCCACAGAGGCCTCTGCGACAAAGTCGCATGCAAGACTAAGTTCTTGGAGGGCTGAGATAACTTTCTCCTGCTCCATTCCTTCTGACACCAGCTTCTCGGCCATCGTGGACCAGCTTGAGATAGCCTTACCGACAGCAGCCAATGCTATTGCTGGTCTGCAAGCGCCACCTGCCGAGAGGTAGGTTCTCTTAAGATCCAGATCGATCTTTCTATCCAGAACGTCTTTGAATGTGACTGCATCCTCTATTGGGAGTGTTACGTGCCTAGCGAGGCGCATTAGAGAGGAGTCGACCACTGGAGGAGATATTAGTGGGTTAACGTTAGGCTCTTTAAGTGGATAGAGCTTTGCTAATCTGTTGCTGAGGCCAGTTTTTTTCTCTGGCTTTTGCCACTCATCCTTAATTAGATCCTCAAGTTCCTCAATGAACGGGAAGTTCTCTGGGTCTTTTTTAAGATTTGCAAAGTATTTCCTCACTTTTTGAGGAGTTTCTTTTTCCTCCACCCAGTCGATCGCCTCTTTCACTGACTTCATGAATGGGTCGATCAGTGAAAAGTCGAAGCCAGTGGATGCCTCTAGATCATCAGTATCAGAGAGAGGGTCTGACGTCTTTGATGATGATGGGGCAGTGGATGAGGTATTTTGTATAGGTCTGCTGGCCTCTGGCCCTGCGACTTGTGGTGATGGTTCGATTGGTTCTCTTGCCTCTGTTTCTCTGTCCTTAGTTGCCTCAATGAAGCACGTGCGACAGGCTAGTTTGTCTGAAAGTGCTGTAGCACCGCAAATCCAGCAGGAGTTCCCGGGTGGACGGGAAGGCTGGGTGACAGGAGATTTCCTGCGCGCAGGGGATTTCTTGTGGTGGGAGCGACTATGCCTTGATCTTGATCGGCTTCGTCTGCAACTTGATCTGCTCCTCCTGCGACTTGAGCGGCTTCTGCGACTTGAGCGACTTCTGCCGCACTCTGAGCGACTCTGCCTGTGGCTTGAGCGGCTCCTTCTTGAAGGCTCCCCTCGTCTTGAATGTGACGATCTGGAAGACCTGGGGGGCTGTTCAATTTAAACAGCATTAGTGAGGGCTCTCTTTTTTCGCTTTCTTCATACTTACCCATCATCCCCTCTTACCTAGTAGGCTGGCGATGGTCTACCTGGGCAGCGGTCTCCATGAAAGGTGATGAATCAACCTATAATATATAGGTGGCTTAGCATGCATGGGATAGAAGATAGTAACAAGCAAAGAAAAAAAAAAAAAAAACAGAGATCTTACCTGGGCGTGGAGATAGTAAGAGAGAGACAGGGTAGAACAGCTGGGTAGAGTAGCAAGAGATCTGGTCAAAAATTCCTCCTTACAGGCTCAGGAGAGAAGAGACAAGGAAATGCTGACATTACAGCGCTTTTAAAACTTGCCGCCGTCGCGGCAGTGATGACGTCACGCTCGCGCATGCTCAGATGCGCTCCGAGGCCTCCGACGCCATTTTGGAAGCTGGAAAGTGGGATGCCCTGACGAGATACCGCTGTTTGCGCATGCGCGAGGAGCTGGGACGCTCGGCGCTAGGCACAGAGAGCGGAGGGGGAACAAGCTGGAGCTATGGAGACAGACAAGAGGGGAAGTTACCCACAGGTGCACTGAAAGGAGCTGGAGACCGCTGCGATCCATAAACCTGTTTAAGGTTTGTAATGCATTGTAACATACCCCTGAGACCATCAGAGTGGGGCTCCTTCCATTAAGCTCATTTAGAGGCTGTACAGGATAGGACTTCCACCCAGGAGAGGCTAGAACCTGGCTGGGGCGAATGTTTAGGTAAGGGATGCATGTTTCGGTCCTTGACAGGTGAGGAAAAAAAGAATGCTGGGGCAGGGGCTCTTTCAGACTTTAATAGCTACGCGGTCCTATCAGGTTACGGGGGCGGAGCCACAACCCATAGGTGTATGCTGCCATGATGCGACAGGAAATGCTTTTGCAAAATCCAGATACACCACGTCTACAGGCCTTCCTTTATCTAGATGGCAACTCACCTCCTCATAGAAGGTTAGTAGATTGGTTTGTCAAGAACGATTCTTCATGAATCCATGCTGATTACTGCTAATGATACCGTTCTTATTACTAAAATCTTGTATATAGTCCCTTATCACCCCCTCCAAGAGTTTACATATAATTGATGTTAAGCTAACTGGTCTGTAATTCCCAGGGATGTATTTTGGGCCCTTTTTAAATATTTGTGTTACATTGGCTTTTCTCCAATCAGCTGGTACCATTCCAGTCAGTAGACTGTCTGTAAAAATTAGGAACAACGGTCTGGCAATCACTTGACTGAATTCCCTAAGTACCCTCGGATGCAAGCCATCTGGTCCCGGTGATTAATAATGTTAAGTTTCTCAAGTCTAATTTTAATTCTGTCCTCTGTTAACCATGGAGGTGCTTCCTGTGTTGTGTCATGAGGATAAACACTGCAGTTTTGGTTACTGAAGCCCCCCGATTCACTCGTGAAGACTGAGGAGAAGAATAAATTCAATACCTTCGCCATCTCCCCATCCTTTGTAACCAGATGTCCTTCCTCATTCTTTATGGGGCCAATATGGTCTGTCCTCCCGTTTTTACTGTTTACATACTTAAAGAATTTATTTTTTTTGCTCTCCTCCGCTATGTGTCTTTCATGTTCTATCTTAGCCGTCCTTATTGCACCCTTACATTTCTTATTGCATTCTTTATAAAGTCTGAATGCTGAGGATGATCCCTCAACCTTGTATTTTTTGAAGGCCTTCTCCTTTGCTTTTATATGCATTTTTACATTGGAGTTAAGCCATCCAGGATTTTTGCTCGCTCTTTTAAATTTATTACCCAATGGGATACATTGGCTAATGCCCTTATTTAATATGCTCTTAAAGCAAACCCATCTCTCCTCCGTATTCTTTGTTCCTAATATTTTATCCCAATTTATGCCTTTTAGCAAGGTTTGTAGTTTAGGGAAGTTGGCTCTTTTGAAATTCAGTGTCTTTGTGTTCCCTTCATGTTTCCTATTTGTGTGATTTATACTGAAACGAATTGACCTGTGATCGCTGTTACCTAAATTGCCTATTTCCACATCTGTGATCAGGTCTGTATTGTTGGTAATCAGTAGATCCAGTAATGTTTTATTTCTAGTTGGTGCGTCTACCATCTGACCCATAAAATTGTCCTGCAAGACATTAAGGAACTGGCGAGCCTTAAATGAATGCGCGGTTCCCTCCGCCCAGTCTATGTCTGGATAATTAAAATCCCCCATTATGATAACACTTCCCATCCTTGCTGTTAATCCAAATTGTGATAGGAGATCTGTCTCCACTTCCTCCCTCAGGTTAGGGGGCCTATGGCATACTCCCAGTATTATTTTCCCCTTAGCTTTATCCCTTTGGAGCTCTACCCATAAAGATTCCACTACCTCCCTAGCTCCCTCAGTGATGTCATCTCTCACATTCACTTGTACATTATTCTTGATATATAGGCATACCCCTCCCCCTTTTTTACCCTCTCTATCCTTGCGTTAAAAAGGGTATACCCTTGAATGTTTGCCAGCCAATCATGAGAGCTGTTGAACCAGGTCTCTGAAATTCCCACAAAATCCAAATCCTCCTCGTACAACAGTATCTCTAGTTCACCCATCTTGTCTGCCATGCTCCTGGCATTGGTGAACATGCCACATAGTTTAGACCGGTCGTATATTGTCCTTGTATTGGGTGTTTCGAGATTGCAACTTGCTACTATACTTACCTTGTGTTTTTGTGCTTTGGTTAACCTACCCCAATACTACCCTCTGGAATATCTTTCACGCTGACTATCTCTACCTCTGGACCCTCCCCCCCATCGCCTAGTTTAAAAACCCCTCTAACTTTTTGGCCATCTTCATTCCCAGCAGATCTGCACCCTCCTCATTTAGGTGCAGTCCGTCCCTTCTATAGTACCGGTTATCGACTGAGGAACCGAAACCCCTCCTTACTACACCAGCTCTTCAGCCACTTGTTTTAATTCCCTAATCTCCCTCTGCCTTTCTGGTGTGGCTCGATGTACCGTTAGTATTCCTGAGAAAACTACCTTGGAGGTCCTTTTCCTCAATTTAACTCCTAAGTCCCTAAAATCGTTCTTTAGGACACTCCATCTGCCTCTGACTTTGTCATTGGTGCCAACGTGCACCATGACAGCTGGGTCTTCCCCAGCCCCTCCCAGTAATCTGTTCACAAGATCCGTGATGTGCCAAACCCGAGCGCCCGTTAGACAACATACTGTTCAGCGCTTCAGGTCTTGGTTACAGATTTCCCTCTCTGTCCTTCTAAGAATTGAGTCCCCTACCACCAGAATCTGTCTTAACTTTCCCTTCGCTGCCCCTCCACTTTCACTGGAGGAGTTCTTCCCCCCGGCAGCTAGGAGAGTCCCTTGATCAGATGATCAAGGAACGCATACATGCAGCAAGATGTACAAAGAGTCGCCTCTCCACACCCGCCGGGCATCGTACCTATTAAATTTAGTGAGGATTGGGGATTATACCTTGTCGAAATTAGCTAACAGCTATCTTCCTGGCACTAATACTCAAGACGATACACAGGTACACAAGACAATACACAGGTACACACAGACCTACGTGCACTCGCAATACACAAGTATACAGTACACAATACACAAGTACTAACGATTCACACACACTACTCAGAAAAATCTCAGGTACTCACACTACAAAGGTACTATGACCCCTGTTATAACCTCCTGTTTTAAACTGTGGTTTTAACTCACCACTTAGACCAGTTCCACTTGGACTGAGTTCCAACAGCCTCACAAAGAGCAGGCTCAGTATGAGTCCTACACAAAGTTATATAGGCCTCAAGCACCTGTGAGCAATTAACCACTCCCCTTAATTGGTAGTCACTTAGACCAGTTCCACTTGGACTGAGTTCCAACAGCCTCACAATGAGCAGCTTCCAACAGCCTCACAATAGGCAGATGTTTGTGATGTTGCAGACTCAAGAGCGACTGATGCATTCACTCCTAGGCCTTGGCCCACAAATCAAACTGACTTTTTGCCTCTCTCTAAGCAATCCTATGCACTGGAGAGTTCTGTTGCATGAGATGATTCTGGGCTGTACGAAGAGTGTCGCTAGCTGTGCGGTACTGTCTGTCAGCATTCTTTTTGTAAGCTACAGAGAAGGCAATGATCTTACCCTAAAGCATGGCTTCCCCAGCCTCCCAAAATAGGTTGGGGTCCATTCTGTGGCCGAAATTGGTTTCTGTATATTCTGCCCAGGCTTCCCTGATAACTCTCAGGAGGTCCTGGTTGCTGGACAGGTGAGATGGGAATCGCCAGGTTCTAGCTGAACTAGGGGGCACAAGACCTGCCAAGTTAACCGAGATTGGGCATGGTCCAATATTGCAATCTTAGGTATGAGGGGATACGTAGTATGTTTTTGGAAAAGAGAGTTACAGAAAAGTCTATCCCGGACATACTATTATGGGGTGGTGAGAAATAGGTGTACTCTTTCCCGATGGGATTAGCAAGCCTTCATAGGTCTGCTAATTGAAGGCCATCAAAAAAATGCATTAGAGGGGTATTGTCAGGAAAAGCCCTCTTGCAGTTATCCCAGCAGATTGAGGGTTAAACGAATGCCTGTGCATAGAAGTGCCATCCGGCGTTCGCACGCGCGCAATAGCGCCAATAGCGCTAATAGCGCTAACGAGCGTACGCGCATGTGCAATAGCGCCAATAGGAACAACACTTGGCGCCAAAGATAGGCTATTTAAAGAAGACTGTTGTTTCTGTCCAATAACATGCCAGAGTGTACTGTACCGGCGGCTCAAGAAACCTTGAACTTCTTCAGCACAAACAACAAGCTACTTCAAGAGACAATGGCAAAGACCCAAGACCATAACAAGGAAACGTTTGACGGGAAGAGAAGAGGGGAGCTTGACCTAAAACCTGGAGATCAAGTTTGGTTGTCCACTCTAAACCTGAAACTGGCATGCCCATCTAAGAAATTGGGCCCTAAGTTTGTGGGTCCCTTCCCAGTGTTGAGGAAAATTAACAGTGTGGCATATGAGTTGAAGTTACCGGAGTCCTTCCGTATACATTAAGTCTTTCACGTGGCTCTACTTAAACCAGCAGTCCCGGATCCCTTCCTTAACCGGAACACCGGTCCTCCTGAGCCTGTACTTATTAACGGCGAAGAAGAATTTGAGGTTGAGTCCATCATAGATTGCCGAAGGAGACGTAATCAGGTTCAGTACCTGGTGAAATGGAAGGGTTACGGCCCTGAGGAGAACTCCTGGGAACCAGAGACTAACATCCACGCCAAAAGGTTAATCCTAGCCTTTAAGAGAACTCATCCGAGTAAAATGGCTCAGTTGGGCATCCGGAGGCTGCCCATTGGAGGGGGGCAATGTCAGGAAAAGCCCTCTTGCAGTTATCCCAGCAGATTGAGGGTTAAACGAATGCCTGTGCATAGAAGCTCCATCCAGCATTCGCGCGCGCGCAATAGCGCCAATATCGCTAATAGCGCTAACGAACGTACGCGCATGCGCAATAGCGCCAATAGGAACAACACTTGGCGCCAAAGATAGGCTATTTAAAGAAGACTGTTCCAATGCTGCCTTGCTGTCCGGTCTACAGCGTTTCCTGAGACCCCTGCTACCTTGTTACCAGTTTTCCTGTATCCAGTACTTACTTGGCTTGTTCCTGACTTACCTGCTTGCTGCCCGCCCCGATCTTGGCTTGGACTCTGACTATTCTCTTGGTTTGCCCTTCTGTACCTGATCTGCCCGCCAGTACCTTGACCCGGCTTGTCTGCACCTCCCTGCTGTCTGCAACCTGCTACAGGACTACAGTGCACCTCCCTGCTGTCTGCGACCTGCTACAGGACTACAGTGCACCTCCCTGCTATCTGCATCCTGCTACAGTACTACAGTGCACCTCCCTGCTGTCTGCAACCTGCTACAGGACTACAGTGCACCTCCCTGCTACCCGCATCCTGCTACAGTACTACAGTGCACCTCCCTGCTGTCTGCAACCTGCTACAGGACTACAGTGCACCTCCCTGCTATCTGCATCCTGCTACAGTACTACAGAGCACCTCCCTGCTGTCTGCAACCTGCTACAGGACTACAGTGCACCTTCCTGCTGTCTTCATCCGGCTACGGGACTACAGTGCACCCCCCTGTTACCTGCACCCTGCTACAGTACTACAGTGCACCTCCCTGCTGTCTGCAACCTGCTACAGGACTACGGTGCACCTCCCTGCTGACTACAGTATCCTGCCTTCTACTTCAGTGTTCCAGTCTGGCACTTGTGCCCCTCTGTACTTTCGAGTCCCAGTTCACACCTTCAGGGGTTCTTAAGTCGGAGGCATACGGGAGGCCGTTCTCTGCATTCCGGGCTCCACCTACCAGGTACGTGACAGGCATTGGCTGTTTGGGAGGGGGCATCTGTGGGGGCCCTGCCCCCGCGATTTGTCCTCAAGGAGGTACATTACAGAGTTAAAAATCACCCCAACTAACAGGGGAAGGTGGATCTAGGAAGTTAAAGGAGAGGTAAGGCCCTGGAGGGGGAGGGGAGATTGGGGCATAAATGTTAGAGAATACCCATTCCTTAGAGAATAGTTTCAGCTTGATTATGACAAACCCGACCGTCCTCATCATTCTCCACTGATAGGACCTCGCAGGGGAGGTTTTTATGGATAAGGATGAGCATAACTGCTGTCCCTTAATGCTGAGCAGTAGACCTGACCTACCCACAATTTGCGCATGCAATGGAAGTCTTCTAGAGGTAGATGTGAGGAAGACTCGCTCGCAGACAATGTAGGATGGATGCCCCCTGGTAGAGGCATTATCTGATAAGGCATGTTGCAACGCCTAAGGTTACGAACAGCAGTAGCAATGTATAGAGAAGAAATCTTTGGTAAGGCTGTAGGCATACCAAAAAAAAAAAAAGTTAAATGCAATATTACATGAACACAGAAAATAAAACCTGAAACTTTTAATAGTTGAAGTAACAGAACAATTAGATTGAAACATGAGGGCTCAGAGTGGGCTGGTGCTAACAAACTAATGCCGCGTACACACGGGCGGACTTTACGACTGGACTGGTTCGACAAACTTTCCAGCGGACTTTCGATGGACTTTTGACGGACTTCTGACTGACTTTTTAATGAACAGACTTGCCTACACACGATCACACCAAAGTCAGACGGATTTGTACGTGATGACGTGTACCGGACTAAAATAAGGAAGTTGATAGCCAGTAGCCAATAGCTGCCCTAGTGTTGGTTTTTGTCCGTCGGACTAGCATGCAGGCGAGCGGATTTCTGGGTCCGGCGGAGTTACGACGTAAAGATTTGAAGCCTGTTCCAAATCTAAAGTCCGTCAGATTTGCGACTGGAAAATCCTGCTGAAGGTCCGGTGAAGCCCACACACGATCGGATTGTCCGCCGGATTTGGTCCATCAGACCAGTCCGGTCGAAAAATCTGACCGTGTGTACGCCCCATAAGAGGAAATTACCACGAGAACATCAGCGGGGTTTGTCATGTTTGGGCTTGTTAGAGTAGCGGGAGGGAGCAGCCATAGACTGATTATTCATAGGAATATGGAGATAGGCTTGCAAGTAATTGGCAGCTTTCTTAGGGTGCGAAAAGGATTCACCACCTGGGTCAGTGAACCGAAGGACAGCAGAATAGGCTAGTGTGCATTTCACCCCTCTTTGAAAAAGTGCGGCACAGATGGATTGGAAGGCCTTTGAAGGTGTCCCCAGGCGATGTGCTCTTTCTACTACACATGGCATCGTTATCCACAAAGCTTGAGGTACAGGTGTAGCACAGATCTCCTGCAGAGAGCCGGCGTTGAATAATTCAGGGAGACCTGTAACTCTCAGGTTGTTCCGATGGGAACGGTTCCCGAGGTCATCGAGCTTATGTAATGTATTGCTGGGTCTGAGAATGTTGTTGGTCACTACTTGCCTTGGAAGCTTGCAATTCGTCCCCCAGATCTGAGAGGCGGTGCTCCAACTCTGATAGCTGCTTGGTGTGTTCTCCCATCTCCCTCCTAAGCTGTGTGATGCCCACAGCCACTGCTCTGTCTACTGCCTCTGTGATAGTAGGGGATTGAAGAGCAGCTACAGCCTGGTCCATCTTGTGATATTGTTCATCCAGGGAGGCTGTAAAGCAGTGGTTCTCAACCTGGGGGTCAAATGATGATTTGCCAGGGGTCACCAAATCCTTGGCTGTTCCTGAAGCCCGCACTGCTCTCCCAGCCTTTTTGCGGCCGCCCAGCAGGGCTGTCCCTGGAGCCCGCAGCTGCCCACTCAGTCTCTTTGCAGCTGCCCATTCAGTTCACGGCATGACTGGGGGGCAGAGACTAGAGGTCATCTGACTGGTGAGGAATGTGAAGTGGGAGGGGCTGGAGGAGACCCTATCTCCTGATTTCGGCATAGATACCACAAAGTCGGAGACACATTGAGTAACACTACCTGGGATTATAGTTGACATTAAAGGTCCCCACTACAGTTCTCAGATCAGCAGATGACCTTGATCAAGAGCACCTTAGTTGGCTGATCAGAACTCCCCGCCAACACTGCCACTTATCCCATTTCCCCCTCACCCCCCCCCCACAAAGTAGTAAGAGAAGGAATAAAAATAGAGAATACATGGAAGGGAGCGGAAAAGACGGGGAGGAACAAAGAAAAAGGGAGAGGAAGAATAAGAGAAAGAACAAGAAAGATGGCTAGAAAGAGGGATGGGGGAAAAAAAAACAAGAAATTAGGATAGAGAGGGATAAAAGGGAAAGAAAGGAGAACAAAAAAGAGTGGTACATCCTAAAATGTACCATAAGGGTTTTATTACTGTACAAGTGTTAGGGACTCAGGGAGTGCTAAATGTCCATGGGTTAGGGGCGCAAATTACTTGTCTTGCCTTGGGTGCTGACCACCCACGCTATGAAAATAATTTTACGGTTGGGGGTCTCCACAACTTGGGAAATCTTATCAAAGGGGCACGGCACTAGAGAGGTTGAGAACCACTGCTGTAGAGGCATCTATCGGCTGCAAAGGATTTGCGTTTGCCCCTCGTGTATACCACTGGCCATATTGCCTGGTAATGAGGCTGGGGATGCGGGCACCAGGCAAGAGGCCATGGCCGTGCCGGGGCGCTGTGAGCCACAAATCGATCCATGCTTCGAATCTCAGGGTGTGAGTGAGAGGGCAGAGGAAGTGGTGGACGCTCGCGATCGTGGAAGACTTTGTATGCGGATGGGACCGGAGCCGATGTATCTTACTCCTTCCTCATGTGGCACCAGAACCGGAAGTAATAAACAACATTTTAAGAAACCTTTTCCAATTAAAAATAAGTTGGAATGAACCTTTGGCTACTTCATGTGTCCGAAGTGGTTTCTCATTATCCTTGCTGCTGTCACTGTGAAGTGAGCGCATGCTAGATAACCCATGCTGGACAGTGAGGTACACAATTGTAAAAGAAGAGTCCCAGTGACCCCAACTGATTGCAAACCTGATCAAGCTAGGGGATGGTGGTGGATGGAGGAAGAGACAGCCTGTCCCGGGAACCACGAGCTCATCGGGTGCTGTAAAGTAATAGCTGAATATAGGAATAACAATAATAAAAGGTGGTATTGCATCAACATACTATAATGGTGTGAATGTTTTATTTATTTCTTCACTATATGTTTTGAACAGGGCGTTGTCTATGTGTAAAGGGCATTGTTCTTTCAACGTGAGAAGTGACATAGTAATTTCCTTGTATATGACATTTTTTGGCAACAATAAGGGATTTCTGTTCTGTTGCATTCTGTCCTGTTCTGTTCTATCCTATGGAAAATCAAATATTGATCTTTCTGATGAAAAGGTACATTTGTTTTGGCAAGCTACACTTTAAAGGGGAAGTATGAAGGTGGCTGGTGAAAGTCAAAGTAAGGTTTTTTTTCAGCACCATTTATTGGAGATTGCACAAGGGGAAATAAGGACTGTGATTAACAGGAGTTGTATCACAGCACACAAGAGTACAATGCTTGACTGTTTCATTTTAGGCTGGAGGTTTTTATTTACCGTAATTTACATTGTACCCTTTTCTTTTTCTGATCAATTAATAGTCCAATTTTATGTTCGACTTTTAATTTTGTGTTGGACTAGTTTCTTTAGTTGTATATTGGACTATTTTCTTTAATTTTATTCTGGGCCATTTCTTTAATTTTGTGTTGGCCCATTTTCTTTAATTTTATGTTGAACTATTCTCTTTAATATTGTGTTGGATCATTTTCTTAAATTTTTTTGGACTTTTTTTTTATTTTATGTTTGACCATTTTCTTTATTTTTAAGTTGGATCATTTTCTATAATTTTAAGTTGGATAATTTTCTTTGATTTTATGTTGCACCATTTTCTTTAATTTCATGTTGGACAATGGATCTTGTTTGTGTTTATTAGGTAACTACTAGGTAGCGTGATTGGTTTTAATAAAGCAGTGGGCGCTAATTGACAAAACAGTTCATTCTATTTTAAATTGTTTATGTTTTGTCTGAAATTATCATTTTTAGTCCACATATTATTAGAATTACCCTTTGTAGTGAACATATTGGTGTATAACAAGTGCAGTGCTCACAAACCCAGAACTAAAATAATAATTAAAAAAAACTGTAATGAAAAATAATCCTATGAATCACCAAGATCTTCCCCATGATGTCTCCCATCCAAGTACTTACGAGGCCTGACCCTGCTTAGCTTCCAAGATCAGACAAGATTGAGCACATTCAGGGTGGTGGTGTGGCCATATGCATTAGCCCCAATATTTATTGTTAACAGCAATATGTGTAATCAAAATGCTTTGCATATACTGTGATATTATGATATTAACAATTTGACCTCTAGAAGATTGACCCCCCCCCTTCATGACCAGGCCATTTTTTGCTATATGACACTGCCTTACTTAACTGAAAATTTGGGCGGTCATGCAACGCTTTACATAAATGAAATTTTTATATTTTTTTCCCACAAAGAGAGCTTTCTTTGAGTGTAATTAGATCACCACTAGGATTTTTTTTTTTTTTTTGCACTATAAACAAAAAAAGACAGACAATTCTGCTATAAAACGTATCCAATAAAAACATTTTAAAAATCGCATTTCTTTATAAATTTAGGTCAATATGTATTCTGCTACATATTTGTGATAAAAAAAAATCCCAATAAGCGTATATTGGTTTGCACAAAAGCTATAGTGTCTACAAACTATGGTGTATATATACTATAATTTTTATTTATTTCTTTTTTTTATTCTAGTAATGGCGGTGATCAGCGGGACCGTGATATTGTAGCTAACAATCTGACACTAATGCCGCGTACACACGATCGGACTTCTCATCGGATAAAGATATGATGGCTTTTCCGACGGAATTCCGCTCAAGCTTGGCTTGCATACACACGGTCACTCAAAAGTTCACTGAACTTACGACCGCCAAGAACGCGGTGACGATAGGAACCTGCTCTCAATCTTTTTCTGGCTGGAATTCGGCCAGCAAAAGTCCGATGGAGCATACACACGGTCACATTTTCCGACGATAAACTCTCATCGTTTTTTTGCGGGCCAAAATTCTGATCGTGTGTACGGGGCATTACTGACACTCTGTGGGGACCAGTGAAACTAAGACAGTGATCAGTGATAAAAATATGCACTGTCACTGTACTAATGACTCTGCCTGGCAAAGGGTTAAACATCTAGGGCGATCAAAGGGTTAAATGTGTGCTTAACCAGTATTTATGTGTCTACTGTGAGGTGCTTTCACTAAAGGATGTGCTGATTTTTATTCCCTGAAAAAAATGCACATTGATTGAGCTCTGTTTGTTTACATATGCAGAGCTCTGTCCTGTCTTCCTCCTCACTGATCAGCAGATGTCGGCGGTGATCCATTGGCCGGCACCATCCGTCGCCGCCATCTTGGTACTCTCCTCCACAGTAATGCTTAGACTTAGAAGTCGGCAAGCGGACATCTTGTTACACCCACCGAAGTCCGCTTGCTGTGGATGAGTGTACCAAGAGGGAGGCAACGAATCACCTGAAGAAGAACACCTGTGTCACTGTGACATCTGGTAAGTCAGACACACAGGAGAAGCTGACAAGATAAAATTTTTTTCATTATGTTACTTAACATTTGTATATATATAAACGTATATATATATATATATATATAAATGTCCCAGTTGGTTCCTTAAAAGTGTTTATTCCGTGCCAGTGCTAGATACATGTTTGGGTGCTATACACTTTGTGTATCTAGCACTGGCACGGAATAACCACTTTTGAGGAACCAACCGGGACGTTTATATATAAATAAGTGGTGGGGGCGCAAACAAACTGAAAAAATCTGAAAAAAACCCCCCATTAAAATGCCGCAACTGTGCCATCAAATGCAGCCACTGTGCCCATCAATTGTCGCCACTGTGCCAGCAAACGCCGCCACTATGCCATCAAACGCAGCCACTGTGCCCTTTAATTGTTGCCACTGTGCCAAACACAGCCACTGTGCCCATCAATTGTCGCCACTGTGCCAGCAAACGTCGCCACTGTGCAGCCACTGTGCCCATCAATTGTCGCCACTGTGCCCATCAATTGTCGCCACTGTGCCATCAAACGCAGCCACTGTGCCCATCAATTGTCGCCACTGTGCCAGCAAACGTCGCCACTGTGCAGCCACTGTGCCCATCAATCGTCGCCACTGTGCCCATCAATTGTCGCCACTGTGCCAGCAAATGCCGCCACTGTGCCATCAAATGCAGCCACTGTGCTCATCAATTGTCGCCACTGTGCCAGCAAACGCAGCCACTGTGCCCATCAATTGTCGCCACTGTGCAAGCAAACGTCGCCACTGTGCCCATCAATTGTCGCCACTGTGCCCATCAATTGTCGCCACTGTGCCAGCAAATGCCGCCACTGTGCCATCAAATGCAGCCACTGTGCTCATCAATTGTCGCCACTGTGCCAGCAAGCGCTGCCACTGTGCCATCAAACGCAGGAACTGTGCCCTTTAATTGTTGCCACTGTGCCAAACACAGCCACTGTGCCCATCAATTGTCGCCACTGTGCCAGCAAACGTTGCCACTGTGCAACCACTGTGCCCATCAATTGTCGCCACTGTGCCATCAAACACAGCCACTGTGCCCATCAATTGTCACCACTGCCAGCAACACCGCCACTGTGCCATCAAATGCAGCCATTGTGCCCATCAATTGTCGCCACTGTGCCAGAAAAAACTCCGCCACTGTGCCATCAAATGCAGCCACTGTGCTCGTCAATTGTCGCCACTGTGCCATCAAACGCAGCCACTGTGCCCTTTAATTGTTGCCACTGTGCCAAATGCAACCACTGTGCCCATAAATTGTTGCCACTGTGCCAGCAAACGTCGCCACCTGTGCCATCAAACGCAGCCACTGTGCCCTTTAATTGTTGCCACTGTGCCAAACGCAGCCACTGTGCCCATCAATTGTCGCCACTGTGCCAGCAAACGTCCCACTGTGCAGCCACTGTGCCCATAAATTGTCACCACTGTGCCCACTGTGCCAGCAAACGCTGCCACTGTGCCAGCAAATGCGACCAACGAAAATAATTTTACTGTTAGGGGTCCCCACAACTTAGGAAATTTTATCAAGGGGTCACGACACTAGAAAGGTTGAGAACCACTGTTCTAAAGAGTCACTAGCCTATTGAGAGAATCAGATCTACATTAAAAATAAACATTAGTTTCAGCTCCTGACCCACGCTATTTATCTCTGAGATTTGATTATAAAATCCAGCGACAGAGCTGATAATTAAAGGTATATTCCCAGCAGACATGAGGGTGGCATTTCTTTTCCTCCTCTTGGGGACAGTCCTGCTCCCAGCAGTGACCGCAGGTACTGTAAGTGGATCTATGCAATGACTACTATTCCTTCTTTCATTACTCCCTCCTTCTATTTGTAAATGTGTGTCTAATTCTTAGAAATTAATCATAAATGATGATTTAGGGCTAGTGTCCTCTAAGATAAAACCTCAGTAAACTTAGTTGTTTTATCTAGAATACCCATCATCTTAAACGTTAAAGCTAATCTTCATGAAAATAAAACAAAAACGCAACAACAAAGCAGCAATTATCACAGTTCTGTGCCCATTAGAAATTATTAAAAGTAGCAGGTAGTATAAGTACATGAAACTAACGTGGTTAGTTGAAATCCCCTGTACACCACTCACTGGGAGAAGGAAGGGTAGTACTAGGAAATGCTAAAACTCTTTATTTTTATAAGACAAGTTCACAGCATGACTTCCCACTTGTCATCAACCCACCTTACTGTGTTTTACCCAAGGAAAGGGCTTAATCATGGACACATGTCTGACATGTCACTCAACGAAAGGGCTCAATCATGGACACTTGTCTGACATGCCATTTAAGGAAAGGGCTTAATCATGGTGTCAGAGAACCACTGTAACAAGTACATGTTCCTGTGCGCCAGCTGTCAGTCTCCGTCCCTCTGATGCTAACGCGTGTGTGCAAAGTCTTAGGCAAGAACGAGTGAGCTCCAGACCAAGCGTGTGCAATGGCACACCCACACGAGCAAGTGTGCGTTAGCGTGTGCACGCCAATGAATCCTGGCGCACGGCGCCCTATTTAAATGGAGAGCTTACCTAGTGTCAGTGCTGGGTTTGCTTCAGCTCATCCCTGTGCTCCTGTTGCTGTCTTGCTTGATTGATCCTGATCCTGAATACCCGGCTTCCTTTGACCACTCTCTCGGATTACCCCTACATCTTTGTCTGCCTTTGCTCCCTGCATCGACCCTGGCTTGGACTTCTGACCACGGTTCTGTCTCCTGATCTTGTACCCCGCTGCCAGTCTGTTGCCAACCTCTGCCTGTCCCCGATTATGAGTCTGCTTTCTTAATGTGTACCTCACTGCCAGCCTGTTGCCAACTCCTGCCTGTTCCTGACTCTGCAGTCAGGACTTTGTATAATTTATTCATATTTAAATAAAACACTAGTAACACCAGACTTCGATCAAAAAGGCCACAGTTCTTTATTATATGCTTATTTATCATAACAAATTTCATAACTTTAAATTATTTTTCATATATAACAACATCAATAAATAATAAATTATTAATAATAATAATAACTCAGCTATCAAAGCTCAGGTTAAACAACAAAATGATACAATTTCATCCAGACGCCAAGCTTATTCCATGAGCCTGGCACCCTCCCTCCTTCAGTGTGGCCAGTTTGATACAAGACTCTAATGCCGCATACACATTAGCGGACTTTTCAACTGGACTGGTCCGACGGACCGAGTCCGGTGGACAATTCGACCATGTCTGGGCTTCATCGGACCTGCAGCGGAATTTTTCGGTTGAAAATCTGATGGACTTTAGATTTGGAACATGCTTCAAATCTTCCCGACGGACTCGGTCGAAAAATCCGCTCGTCTGTATACTAGTCCGACGGACAAAACCGACGCTAGGGCAGCTATTGGGTACTGGCTATCAACTTCCTTATTTTAGTCCGGTCGTACGTCATCACGTATGAATCCGTTGGACTTTGGTGTGATCGTGTGTAGGCAAGTCCGGTCGTTAGAAAGTTTGTCGAAAGTCCGTTGTAACTCCGACAAAAGTCCGTCGGAAAGACCGTCGGACCTTTGTTGTTGAAAAGTCTGACCGTGTGTACGCGGCATTAGTCTAAATAAAAAATGTCCAAGGCAACGTCTGACAACTGAACACTGTCAGTCCAATAAAAGCCTTGAATGCCACCCTCCAAATCTACGTGTCTAAAAGATAGGCCATGTAAAGAAAGCATAACATTTTCTAATGTTCTATTAATTATTTTCCAGATTTTTTAAAAATGCCTAACTTCTTTCAAAATTAGCCAATTCAAACGCAGAACAATCTCGGAATAAACCAAGATTGCATCCGGAAATACTAAATGAAGGCATAGAAATTTTAACTAAGTTTGGGAAATAAGATCAAAAGTCTTGCAATGGCCGATGTCATTGCCAGCTAAATGTAGAATAATGATTTGAGCAGACGGCCAAGATAAATACAGTAACGATAAAGTTTCTCTTAAATCAGACCATTTCATTCCTCTTTTCCCATACCTCCAAATCCGATATTCTGACAAAGGCAAACCCAAATTAGAGCCATAAATCCTCCTGAAAGCACGAGGGTGGGACCAAAAAATATACGAATGTCCAATAACCCAAGCATTATATTTGACACCTGAAATTCAAAAAGAAACATTAGGGCGTACATAATATTGATAACAATCCGATTTCCACCCACCAATATGTTTGATATCGCACCTGAAAATCCCAATTTGGCCGCCTCCGTAGCAGCGCCGATATGGAATGAGTGCGACGAAATAGGAAGGTGTCCAAGTCCAAGAAAACATAAACAAAATGTATAAGAATTTAAAGGTGTCCTGAACTGAATTTTAACTCCAGTATATTGTATTTCATAATAGCAACAGAGATGATAAATCCACTTTGCATGCACCAAATACCTTTGCAAACTAAGGTATTATTCATAAAAGTAGCAAGGACTTTATCGCTTTGCTGTACATGTGCAGAGAGCTGACCTGTGGGAGGGCTCAGCAGGCTCCACCAAATACAGACTCCCTATAGAAAACTACAGTTGGAGGTGGGGACAAGATCAGTCACCATGCACAAGGAGAGAGAGCAGCAGCGACCCGTCTATATTACAGGAAAGTTTCACACAAGATTATATCCACTGAACAACTGCCCTATAGCAGATTTACTGGTACAGGGTGTTCGTTCTGTGCAGAGTCACTTATAATATATTCATGATTCTGCATTTCTGCATAACGAGGTGCGCACGTGCTGCCGGTGTGCCGCTTTTGCTGTAATTAGTAAGAGCAGATGCTGATCAGTGTGTGGTGGCCTGGCGGCCAATGAGTGTCCTCTGGCACCCACTGATCGTCAATGAGAGACACAGGGTGGAGCTCTGCCTATGCAAACAAGGCAAAGCTCCATCCTGTCAGCTGGGATGTGGTGGATTTTGCTTCACTGCAAAGCAGGGAATACAATCCAGCACATCCCTTAGCAAAAACACCACACTGTGTACACAAAAAAACTGGTTAGGCAAACATTTAACTATTTGATCGCCATAGATGTTTAACCCCATTCTCAGCCAGTGTCATTAGTACAGTGACAGTGCATATTTTTAGCACTGATCTCTGCGTTAGTGCCACTGGTTCCCACAAAGTGTCAAAAGTGTCAGATTGTCCACTGTCACAGTCCTGCTTTAAGTCGCTCATTGCAACCATTACTAGATAATAAATAAATAAAAATCCCAGTATAAATACCATCGTTTGTAAACGCTATTACTTTTGCGCAAGCCAATCAATATGTGCTGATTGGGGTTTTTTCAATAACAATATGCAGGAGAATATATATTGGTCAAAATTTATGAGGAAATTAGATGTTTCATTTTTTTTATTGGATATCTTTTATAGCAGAAAGTAAAATACAGTGTATATTGTTTTTTTTTTGCAAAATAGACTTTTTTTGATTATAGCGTAAAAAATAAAAACCCAGTGGTGATCAATTACCACCAAAAGAAAACCTTCTTTGTGGGGAAAAAATTACATAAATTTATTTATGGACAGCATTGCAGGACAGCGCAATTGTCAGTGCCGTATAGCAAAAAATTGCCTGGTCATGAAGGGGGTAAATGTTCCGGAGGTCAAGTATATAGCCCTGTGAAATACTGCAGGGCTCTACATCCACAGATCTGGAAGAAATAGATAAAGCACACAAAGATTCAAGAAGAATACAAATGAGAAATGGATTTAGCCGAAAGTTGCGTATTCAGAGTTCAGCCTTAAAGTATTTTTTGCTTATAAAGTTAAGAGGAATATATTCTCTCTGTATGGCCACATAATACCCACTATCATATCCTCCAAACTCCTCTCCTATACATACTGCCCACTTTCATACCCTCCACACTCCTCTCCTGTACATATTGCCCACTGTCATACCCTCCACACTCCTCTCCTGTACATACTGCCCACTGTCATACCCTCCACTCTCCTCTCTCGTACATACTGCCCACTGTCATCCCCTCCACACTCCTCTCCTGTACATACTGCCCACCGTCATACCCTCCACACTCCTCTCTCGTACATACTGCCCACTGTCAAACCCTCCACACTCCTCTCCTGTACATACTGATCACTGTCATACCCTCCACACTCCTCTCTGTACATAGTGCTCACTGTCATACCCTCCACACTCCTCTCCTGTACATACTGCCCACTGTCATACCCTCCACACTCCTCTCCTGTACATACTGCCCACAATGCATTGTGGTCATTTGGCGGGCTGAACAAAGGGTCGAATGCCCCAATAATTCTGGTGTTCATCAAATGGGCAAACAGCCAATGTACTGGTACTGCCAGACATGAAACACACAACCTTGGCTCAGGTTACATCCAGGCTAGAGAGCCTATATGGGGCTGTGACCTCTGTGGTGGAACAACAGAGGCAATTATTTGCTAAGAAATAACAGAAAGGTGAAACTATCACTTGATTCACTGTTGCTATTCACAAGCTATGGAAATGGCTCATAGAGAAGGACCAGTATGGTTGTGCCCCAACAGGAGCCCCTGATCAGGTTATAGGAAAGCAGTTCGTCTTGGGGATTCAAACCAGTCCCCTCAGATGGGTATTGCAAGACCAAGTGAAAAACACTAAGGCACATAGCCAGAGACTGCTGCCGGAAGGAAGACAAAAATTCTCTCTGCAGGCCAATAAAATAGATGTTCCTGGGGTAGGGGGACAACCTGCATCCCAACATGTCCCATTTGTAACCATGGTGATAAATTGGCATCAGGTTCATTGTTTTGTGGATAAAGGGCAGAAAGTAACCACTATGGACTTTCCTTTCTACAAACAGCAGTTCGGATAGACCTCTAATTTGGACCCATCCCTGCTACCCTTCAAAGCTGAAAATAATCATCCCATTCTGGTAGAAGGGGTCACTTGGATGTCCATTAAAATATTTTACCAGACAGCAGATTGCATTGGGGTAGTGGTAACCCAGGGGTAAGCCTTAGTAGATATTCCGATGGTGTTAGGAATAAATGCCATATTGTAAGGGCTGGGCTCAGCCCTTTCTTCTCTGTGCTGGCCGCTCAGCTGTTGGCTAATTGCCAACTCTTATCGCTCCACAGTGACTCACCTGTTGATGATATCCTGCTCATCAGTCCTGCCTACTTAAGCCGTACAGCCCAGATGATCTCTGCCTTCACCTTGGTCAACATCACAGAGATCTCCTGCGTGCCTGTTAAAGACTTGCTTGGCTGACATTAGTTCTGGCTCCAGAACCTGCTTGCTGTTCCACTACGCTGTTCCCGGTTACTGAACTTTGGCTATGTTTTGACTACGTTTGTTCTATTTACTTTATTATTAAACAAGTGTGATTTAACTAATATTTTTTCCAGATTGGATGAGCAGGATCAGTTTGCCATGGCGTTACAAATGCTACTGAGTTGCACAGCTCATCTGGAATCTCCCACTGTGGCTGCTCCGGTACAACCTGTGTTGCAGGCTGACCCTGCTGCTGCTCCAGTCTCTGTGCAGGCACCCGCCTCGAGTATTACCTCTTTAAGAGGTATGTCTGGTTCCATTCTGCTTCCCCAGCGATTTGGGGGGGGATCCAGTCCAATGCAGAGGGTTTCTCAACCAGGTTGAGATATACTTTGAGATGCTGCCCCAGGCGTTTCCCATGGACAGAAGCAAAGTAGGTTTTGTGATATCTTTGCTTTCTGAGAGAGCCTTGGCCTGGGCAAACCCTCTATGGGAGACGCAAAAACCTGTTGTCTTGAGTTACCCTGAGTTGGTGGCTTTTTTTAAAACGGTATTTGACGTTCCCGCAGGCTTCTGCTGCCAAGTGGCTTATGTCCATCAAACAGAGTACGAGAACTGTTGCCGATTACACCATTGAATTACGAACTCTGGCAGCAGAGGTTGCTTGGAACAATAAGGCCCTCGTGGCTGCTTTTTCTCATGGGCTCTTGGATACCATCAAGGATGAGATAGCAGTCCGAGATATAACCACTGAGCTGGAGAAGTTGATCATGTTTGCCATCCTCATTGACTCCAGACTCAGAGAAAGACTCTCTTTTAAGGAGCGCTTGTGGAAGCTTACTGTACATTTATCTCCGAGCTTTGCAGTCCCACCCTTGCCTCCCTCACCTCCCATGCCTCCTAGTACTGAGTCGCTCTGTGAAGATGAACCCATGCACTTGGGCTTCACGCATCTCTCTGCGGATGAGAGAACCCTTAGGAGGCCAGGCAGGTCACTTTTTGAAGTCTTGTCCTACCCGTCCAGGGAATGGCCGAACCTTGAGGTCCTGTCATGGACAAACCTTAGGTGGCGTTATTTCGTCCCCAGTTATCCAGAAGGATAAGCCCCTGGTTTCGGTTACCCTTTCTTGGGCTGAGTCATCCATCGAGATACAGGCTTTAATCGACGCTGGGGCTGGAGCCTGTTCATTTAAGCTGCCTTTGTATCAAAGCACTCGATTCCGCGGAAGCTGCGTGACACTCCTCTTGCAATTGAGGCTCTTGACGGGAGACCTCTACAGCCTGCCCATGTGACCCCATAAGACTGTTCCATTGTCCATGGCTGTAGGGGCTCTTCACCATGAGTACCTAAGTGTTGTCTGAGTAGTGTGTGTGGATCGTTAGTACTTGTATATTGTGTACTGTATACTTGTGTATTGCGAGTGCACGTAGGTTTGCGAGTGCACATAGGTTTGCGAGTGCACGTAGGTCTGCGAGTGGCCTGTGAGTGCACGTAGGTCTGCGAGTGCACGTAGGTCTGCGAGTGGCCTGCGAGTGCACGTAGGTCTGCGAGTGCACGTAGGTCTGCAACTGTTCTGCGAGTGCACGTAGCTCTGTGTGTACCTGTGTATTGTCTTGTTGTGTACCTGTGTATTGTCTTGAATATTAGTGCCAGGAAGCTAGCTGTTAGGTAATTCGGACAGGGTATAATCCCCAATCCTCACTTAATTTAATAGGTACGATGCCCGGCGGGTGGGGAGAGGCGACTCTTTGTACATCTTGCTGCATGTATGCGTTCCTTGATCATCTGATCGAGGGCGAATACTGCTGTGCAAAATGTAAACACATTGTTTCCCTGGAAGCCCAGGTTCTGAATTTGGGGAAGCAACTGTCAGCACTGAGAAGTCCCTCCATACTAAAGGAGAGCCAGGAACGTACATGGCAGGTGCCGGCAGGGGCCAGCACAGAGGCGGGTGGAGACAAAGAGGTGCAGGCACTAGCAAAGAGTAGATGGTTGACAGTCAGGAAGGGTAGAGGGGGAAGTGCCAGGGAGTCCGATCCAGGACTGGAGCATCCCAATAAGTACGCTTCATTGAGGGACATTGGTGAAACCAGTCAGGGACCAGCACTGCTGGAGCTGAGGGACTCTCCTAGCTGCCGGGGGAAGAACTCCTCCAGTGAGAGTGGGGGGGGGCAGCGAAGGGAAAGGAAAGACAGATTCTGGTGGTAGGGGACTCAGTTCTTAGAAGGACAGAGAGGGCAATCTGTAACCAAGACCTGAAGCGCCGAACAGTATGTTGTCTACTGGGCGCTCGGGTTCGGCACATCACGGATCTTGTGGACAGATTACTGGGAGGGGCTGGGGAAGATCCAGCTGTCATGGTGCATGTTGGCACCAATGGCAAAGTCAGAGGCAGATGGAGTGTCCTAAAGAACGATTTTAGGGACTTAGGAGCTAAATTGAGGAAAAGGACCTCCAAGGTAGTATTCTCAGGAATATTACCGATACATCGAGCCACACCAGAAAGGCAGAGGGAGATTAGGGAAGTAAACAAGTGCCTGAAGAGCTGGTGTAGTAAGGAGGGGTTTGGGTTCCTGGAGGACTGGGCCGACTTCTCAGTCAATAACCGGTACTATAGAAGGGACGGACTGCACCTAAATGAGGAGGGTGCAGATCTGCTGGGAATGAAGATGGCCAAAAAGTTAGAGGGGTTTTTAAACTAGGTGATGGGTTCAGAGGTAGATATAGTCAGCGTGGAAGATATTCCAGAGGGTAGTATTGGGGGCATTAGTGGTAGGTTGACCAAAGCACAAAAACACAAGGTAAGTATAGTAGCAAGTCCTAGTTGCAATCTCGAAACACCCAATACGAGGACAATATGCGACCAGTCTAAACTATGTGGCATGTTCACCAATGCCAGGAGCATGGCGGACAAGATGGGTGAACTAGAGATACTGTTGTACGAGGAGGATTTGGATTTTGTGGGAATTTCAGAGACCTGGTTCAACAGCTCTCATGATTGGCTGGCAAACATTCAAGGGTATACCCTTTACCGCAAGGATAGAGAGGGTAAAAAAGGGGGAGGGGTATGCCTATATATCACGAATAATGTACAAGTGAATGTGAGAGATGACATCACTGAGGGAGCTAGGGAGGAGGTGGAATCCTTATGGGTAGAGCTCCAAAGGGATGAAGCTAAGGGGAAAATAATACTGGGAGTATGCTATAGGCCCCCTAACCTGAGGGAGGAAGTGAAGACAGATCTCCTATCACAATTTGGATTAGCAGCAAGGATGGGAAGTGTTATTATAATGGGGGATTTTAATTATCCAGACATAGACCGCGCATTCATTTAAGGCTCGCCAGTTCCTTAATGTCTTGCAGGACAATTTTATGGGTCAGATGGTAGACGCACCAACTAGAAATTAAACATTACTGGATCTACTGATTACCAACAATACAGATGTGGAAATATGGGGCAATTTAGGTAACAGCGATTACAGGTCAATTCGTTTCAGTATAAATCACACAAATAGAAAACATAAAGCGAATACTAAGACACTGAATTTTAAAAGAGCCAACTTCCCTAAACTACAAACCTTGCTAAAAGGCATAAATTTTGATAAAATATTAGGAACAAAGAATACGGAGGAGAGATGGGTTTGCTTTAAGAGTATATTAAAAAAGGCCATTAGCCAATGTATCCCATTGGGTATTAAATTTAAAGGAGCGAACAAAAGTCCTGGATGGCTTAACTCCAATGTAAAAATGCATATAAAAGCAAAGGAGAAGGCCTTCAAAAAATACAAGTTTGAGGGATCATCCTCAGCATTCAGACTTTATAAAGGATGCAACAAGAAATGTAAGGGTGCAATTAGGATGGCTAAGATAGAACATGAAAGACACATAGCGGAGGAGAGCAAAAAAAATCCCAAGAAATTCTTTAAGTATGTAAACAGTAAAAAAGGGAGGACAGACCATATTGGCCCCATAAAGAATGAGGAAGGACATCTGGTTACAAAGGATGGGGAGATGGCGAAGGTATTCAATTTATTCTTCTCTTCAGTCTTCACGAGTGAATCGGGGGGCTTCAGTAACCAAAACTGCAGTGTTTATCCTCATGACACAATACAGGAAGCACCTCCATGGTTAACAGAGGACAGAATTAGAATTAGACTTGAGAAACTTAACATTAATAAATCACTGGGACCAGATGGCTTGCATCCGAGGGTACTTAGGGAACTCAGTCAAGTGATTGCTAGACCGTTGTTCCTAATTTTTACAGACAGTCTACTGACTGGAATGGTACCAGCTGATTGGAAAAAAGCCAATGTAGCACCAATATTTAAAAAGGGCCCAAAATACATCCCTGGGAATTACAGACCAGTTAGCCTAACATCAATAGTATGTAAACTCTTGGAGGGGGGGATAAGGGACTATATACAAGATTTTAGTAATGAGAACGGTATCATTAGCAGTAATCAGCATGGATTCATGAAGAATCATTCTTGCCAAACCAATCTACTAACCTTCTATGAGGAGGTGAGTTGCCATCTAGATAAAGGAAGGCCCGTAGACGTGGTGTATCTGGATTTTGCAAAAGCATTTGACACAGTTCCCCATAAACGTTTACTGTACAAAATAAGGTCCATTGGCATGGACCATAGGGTGAGTACATGGATTGAAAACTGGCTACAAGGGCGAGTTCAGAGGGTGGTGATAAATGGGGAGTACTTGGAATGGTCAGGGGTGGGTAGTGGGGTTCCCCAGAGTTCTGTGCTGGGATCAATCCTATTTAATTTGTTCATAAACGACCTGGAGGATGGGATAAACAGTTCAATCTCTGTATTTGCAGACGATAATAAGCTAAGCAGGGCAATAACTTCTCCGTGGGATGTGGAAACCTTGCAAAAAGATCTGAACAAATTAATGGGGTGGGCAACTACATGGCAGATCAGGTTCAATGTAGAAAAATGTAAAATAATGCATTTGGGTGGCAAAAATATGAATGCAATCTATACACTGGGGGGAGAACCTTTGGGGAATCTAGGATGGAAAAGGACCTGGGGGTCCTAGTAGATGATAGGCTCAGCAATGGCATGCAATGCCAAGCTGCTGCTAACAAAGCAAACAGAATATTGGCATGCATTAAAAAAGGGGATCAACTCCAGAGATAAAACGATAATTCTCCCACTCTACAAGACTCTGGTCCGGCCGCACCTAGAGTATGCTGTCCAGTTCTGAGCACCAGTCCTCAGGAAGGATGTACTTGAAATGGAGCGAGTACAAAGAAGGGCAACAAAGCTAATAAAGGGTCTGGATGATCTTAGTTATGAGGAAAGGTTGCGAGCACTGAACTTATTCTCTTTGGAGAAGAAACGCTTGAGAGGGGATAAGATTTCAATATACAAATACTGTACTGGTGACCCTACAATAGAAATAAAACTTTTTTGCAGAAGAGAGTTTAAGACTCGTGGGCACTCATTAAAATTAGAAGAAAAGAGGTTTAACCTTAAACTATGTAGAGGGTTCTTTACTGTAAGAGCAGCAAGGATGTGGAAATCCCTTCCACAGGCGGTGGTCTCAGCTGGGAGCATCAATAGCTTCAAGAAACAATTAGATAAGCACCTGAGTGACCGCAACATACAGGGATATACAATGTAATACTGACACATAATCACACATAGGTTGGACTTGATGGACTTGTGTCTTTTTTCAACCTCGCCTACTATGTAACTATGTAACCATGA
This sequence comes from Lithobates septentrionalis, assembly GCA_037952835.1. Classification (NCBI taxonomy): domain Eukaryota; kingdom Metazoa; phylum Chordata; class Amphibia; order Anura; family Ranidae; genus Lithobates; species Lithobates septentrionalis. The sequence goes on from JBBDGP010001852.1 coordinate 2,658,950, forward strand.
GATAATCCAATTTCGAGTTATTTCCTCACCTACGTTTCTGCTGGTTATTGGTTATCCTTGGTTACAGAGGCACAACCCCTCTTTTGATTGGCACTGTGCTGAGGTTCTCTCCTGGTCACCACAATGCAGTAAGACATGCTCTGGTCGTATGATTGCACAATTGACCTTCAACCTGGAGCCATGTCCCCTCGTGGCCGGGTTTACCCTATGTTGGTCTTGGAGGATAAGGACATGGAGGAGTACGTTGCAAGGTTTCATCCGCAAATCCTCGTCTCCTGCTGGTGCTGGTTTCTTCTTTGTGAAGAAGAAGAGTGGAGAACTGAGACCTTGTATTGATTATAGGGTTCTCAATCGTTTCACGATTAAGAATGCCTATCTGATTCAGTTGATTACAGAGTTATTTGAGCACCTCAAGGGAGCAACGGTTTTCACTAAGCTTGATTTGAGAGGGGCATACAATCTCATGAGGATTAAGGAGGGCGACGAGTGGAAAACTACGTTGAATACCAGAACAGGCCATTATGACTACCTCGTAATGCCTTTTGGCCTTTGTAACGCCTGGCAGTTTTCCAGGAATTTATTTACAACATCCTCATATTTTCCAAGTTTCTGGAGAGCCACCACACAGATGTCAGTCGTTTGCTTCAGAAATTAAGAGAGAACAATCTCTATTGTAAATTGGAGAAGTGCGAATTCCATCGTGAACAGGTTAAATTCCTGGATTATGTTATTTCCACTGCTGATTTTTCGATAGACCCAGAGAAACTTTCAGCAGTCCTACAGTGGCCCCGACCCATGGGTTTACATCCTCTGCAGCGTTTTCTAGGCTTTGACAACTATTATCGGAAGTTTATTCATAACTTCTCGTCTCTGGTCAAGCCCCTGACTGATATGACCAGAAAGGACGGTAACCCACATAGTTGGTTTCCGGAGCTTATTATGCCTTTTGAGAGTCTCAAGGCTGCCTTTGTGTCTGCTCCTGTGTTGGCACATCCTGATCCTACATTACCTTTTATCCTTGAGGTTGATGCTTCTGAGACTGGAGTTGGCGCCCTTCTGTCTCAACGTCCTACCTCTAAGAGCGCTATGCATCCTTGTGGCTACTTTTCCAAGAAATTGTCACCTGCGAAGTGCAATTACGAGATTGGTGACAGAGAGCTGTTAGCAATCATTTAGCCTTGAAAGAATGGAGACATCTCCTCAAAGGTACCACTGTGCTGGTTCTCATTCTTACTGACCATAAGAATCTAACATTCTTGTCTGAGGCTAAACACCTCCCTCCCAGAAGGGCGTGATGGGCTCTTTTCTTGTCTAATTTCAATTACATTGTCTCATTCTTACCCGGTACTAAGAATGTAAGGGTTGACGCTTTGTCACAACAATTTTCCTCCACTTCCAAGATGGAGTCAGTTCCGCTTTCTGTGACTCCTCCTGATCGTCTTCTGGCTACGGTTCTCACCAGTCTCACTTCTCGTTTGGGTGACAAAATTCTTGCTGCTCAGGTCCATACTCCTCCTGAGAAACCTTGTGACCGCTGCTTTGTCCCAGAGAGTCTCCATTCTGCTCCAAACTTACTGGCCACCCTAGGAAGAATCAACTCTTTTTTGGGCCATTGCCCAACAATTCTGGTGGTCTAGTCTACGTGCTGATGTAACCGCCTTCATAGCTGCCTGTTCCATGTGTGCTCAGAGTAAGACTTCACAACAACTTCCAGTGGGTCTCCTACAACCCATACCCAATGGAGAGAGGCCCTGGACCCACCTATTTATAGATTTAAATGTGGAATTACCCAACTCCCAGGGCAACGCAGTTATCCTTATAGTGGTTGACCGGTTCTCGAAAATGTCTCATTGTATTGCACTTAAGAAGTTGCCGACTTCTAAGGACCTGGCTTCCATTTTTGCTTGGGAGATCTTTCGATTACATGGGTTACCCAAGGTGATTGTCTCAGACAGGAGTAGTCAGTTTATGTCCCGGTTCTGGTGAGCCTCTTGTGCACAGTTTGGAATTCAGCTTGCTTTCTCCTCCAATCAGTCCTTGGAGCAATTCCTACATTGCTATATTTTTGACCATCATAACAACTGGTCAGATCTTTTACTGTGGGCAGAGTTTGCTCACAATAGTGCCTTGAATTCTGCTTCCTGATTGTCCCGGTCTATGGCAAACTGTGGTTTCCAACCTTCCATGTTGCCTGTCTCATTTGTTCCACAGAGTATTCCTGAGTTAGAGGAGCATCTCCGTGGTCTTTATTCCACTTGGACACAAATCCAGGAGGCTTTGCGACATGATGATAGGTACAGACTCCATGCTGACCGCAGACACCTGACTGCGCCTTCTTACCAGGTTGGGGACAGGGTCTGGCTGTCATCTCGCAACCTCCGACTTCGTGTTCCCTCTCTGAAGTTCTCACCTCGGTCTATTGGGGCTTTCTGTATTCTTTGTAGGATTAACCCAGTGGCTTATGCATTAGACCTTCCTTCTAATATGCGTATCTCAAATATATTTAATGTCTCTTTATTTAAAACCTTTGGTCTGCAACCACTTTACCACCCTGGTGCCTCATTCTCACCCTGTACAGGTTGAGAACCATGAGGAGTATGAAGTACAGTCCATGGTTTATTCCCGTAGGTTTCGTGGGCGCATACAGTACCTGGTGCAGTGGAAAGCAAAAACCTTGATAGCTGAAATCTTAGAAGATTTCCAGTATAAGCAATTGTTGGAACAGTTGACTCTACCCCTGCATGAGTACTCTCTGGAGCAACAGCAGCTAATACACCAAATACTGGGAAAACAGGTGCTAGCAATTGCAAAAGGACCAGACGATTAAAGATGCATTGATATCCTTGATCATCTTGTCCATACTGGTGACACCATCTCAGAGATTAATATTGAAACATCCCACCAGCCCAATGTCAGGAAGTGAAGGACTTACTTCACAACAAATTCCAAAGTAGAGTTTTAAAAGACAGTAGGAGTCTTAAGCTCTTCCTATAGTCCTGGTTCATAAGGACAGGAGCCTGCACTTTTGTGTTTACTATCGAAAGGTTTACTAAAAACATTTACCGGTGGAATCTTTGATGGCCTTGGGTAAGGCTTGTGTGTTATCCACTTTGTACTTAGCCAGTGGCTACTGGAAAGTGCCTGTACAAACAGAAGATAAAGAGAAATATACCTTCATTATTCCTTTGAGGTTATACAAAGCTTTATTGTTTTTTTTTTGTTTTGTTTTTTTTCCTTCCTCTGGAACAACTGCGGGTATTGGATAGTGTATATGTAGGTTTTCTATTTGAGGATGTTGGTTTTCTTTTTTTTGGTCTGACTAACACACCTAGTAAATTTTAGAGGTTCCAGATCAGTAAGGTAAATCTCAAGGAAGGCTCCTTCTACACTATCTGTATTTCCATGGTCAAATGTGGGAGTGCAAAGCCAGGGCAAATTGCTGAAATCACTTTTCAGATACTCTTGTCATTTATTCCACTGGGGGATTGTCACACATGTACCACTAAAAATCTTGATATCTGGCCCCACCATCTATTGGAAACTGCACACTATACAAACCAGGTGCAGCTATGAATGGTAGCCAATCAGCTTCTAACTTCAGCTTGTTTAATTAAGCTTTGACAATAAAAACAACTGTAAGTGGATTGGTTTCTATGCAGAGTTGCATCAGATTTTGCACTCTCCAGTTTTAATAAACCAACCACTATGGATGGTAAGCTATAATACACAAGAAAGGTGTATCATTTGTAAATGAAAGGCTTTAGAATATTTTGTTGGAAGAACATGGACAGTCAATAATTATTTACAGGAATAATATTATTTTACATAACTTGGCCCCATAACCATATACTTAAGGTAAGTGCTGACAATCAGCCGAATTACTCTTAGGCCTTTGTCAATCTTTGAACAATCATGACTTGTTTATGGGATACAAGCTGAATAAAGGAATCTTCAGATTGAACCAATTTCCACATCGCATTGAGTTGAATAATCTTGACAAATCTTTATTGACTTGTTTCTTAACTCTCTTAAACCAATAACATATAAAGTATTTAAACAACCAGTCTGATGAGTTCCTAACCTATTGTGAAACTGAGAACTATATTAAAAATGTAAAAAAAAAAAAAAATTAGTTCCTGATCTGTCCTAATTATCTCTGAGATTCGCGTATAACATCCAGTTGCAGCATTGATAATCAGAGGTATATTCCCAGCAGACATGAAGGTGATGGTGCCATCTCTCTTCCTTTTTCTGGGGACAGTCCTACTCCCAGCATTGACCGCAAGTAAGTGGATCTTTTTTATGACTACTATTCCTACTCTAAGCCTCTTATTTTATTCCTCCCTCCCTCAATTTATAAATGTGTCCAATTATTAAAAATCTATCATAAATGCTGATTTAAGACCACAGCAAACTTGGTATGTTTATCTAGAACACCCATAATCTTAAACTTTAAAGCTAATCTCCAAGAAAACTAATGCAATTATCGCATTTCTATTTTCATTAGAAATCTTTAAAAGTAGCAAGTGGTCCTGTATACTCTAAGCAGGGCCATTTTTAGGCAGGGCAAAAGGGGCAGCTGCCCTGGGCCCCATAATTGTTGTGGGGCCTAAAGCAGCTGCCTCATACTTGCCAACTATCCCAGTTTAAATTATTTCTTGAATTCTTCATCCCGTGTTGTGTCCTGGTAGCTCAGTGTAAAGTTCTGTTGTTGCTGCCCAGCTGTGCCCTATTGCCATATACAGATGACTCACCTGCAAACCCTGTGTTTACATGCACAGTAAATAACCTGCATTGATATGTAAATAGAAGGGGCATTCATATGTATATCTTGTCCTCCTGAGGTGATATCTACCATCACTTCTGCTGAATGCTGCCCACTGGGGAGGTAAAGGAGCATGCTTGAAAGTCCTGCCCACAACTATAGTCATTAATCCTAACATCAGCCTGTTCTGCAAAGGTAAGCAAATTGGAGGTGGAACCCTTTTTCAAAATAACATGGTGCCACAGCCCCGTGAATTTTGGTGCATGTGAGTACACACATCTCAGCAGATGCGTGAGGGTGTCATTAACAATTAATGTCACTGCTGTGTATCTGCTAAAGGGCAGCATGTTTCTGTGGTGTCAGGAAAGTGATTTTGCATGTATTTCCGACACACACAAATGTGAACGCAGGCTAAATGTCTCAGTTACATTGGTGGTCAGTAGGGATGAGCTTCGTGTTCGACTCGAACATCGGCTGTTCGCCCATTCGCCGAATTGCGAACGATATGGGCCGTTCGCGCCAAATTCGTGTGGCGCGTCATGGCCCATAATTCACTGCGGCATCGCAGTGCATTGCTTGCTGATGATTGGCCAAGCATGCACTATGACGCGCATGCTTGGCCAATCACAGCACCGCCTGAACAGAGAGCCGTAATTGGCCAAAGCCAAGGAGGCTTTGGCCAATTATGGCTCAGGGGATTTAGTACACGCCCCACACTATATAAGGCCGCCTGCACGGCGGCCCTGTGTAGTGTGTGTTCCGGCGTTCATTGAGAGAGAGAGAGAGAGAGAGACAGACAGTGTCATTTGTTTTGAGTTAGATAGATTAGGCAGAACAGTCAGTCAGTTAGCTGCACTTACAGTGTATTGTGTATATATATATGCATCCCAGGTGTTGCATATATATATATATACACTGTATTCAGTTTAGCTAGATCCGTTCCTGTTATCTTCTAGACTATTTACATTTAGTGCAGTGCGTCCTGCTCACAGTGTTCAGCTAGATCTGTTCCTGTTATCTTCTAGACTATTTACATTTAGTGCAGTGCGTCCTGCTCACAGTGTTCAGCTAGATCCGTTCCTGTTATCTTCTAGACTATTTACATTTAGTGCAGTGCGTCCTGCTCACAGTGTTCAGCTAGATCCGTTCCTGTTATCTTCTAGACTATTTACATTTAGTGCAGTGCGTCCTGCTCACAGTGTTCAGCTAGATCCGTTCCTGTTATCTTCTAGACTATTTACATTTAGTGCAGTGCGTCCTGCTCACAGTGTTCAGCTAGATCCGTTCCTGTTATCTTCCTACTGACAGGCAGGCTTGTCTGGTTACAGTATATAAAGCTACCTGAAGAAAATTACTGGTGTTCTATTTGATCCTATTAGTACCACGGTCAGGCAGCTAGACTATTTACATTTAGTACAGTGCGTCCTGCTCACAGTGTTCAGCTAGATCCGTTCCTGTTATCTTCTAGACTATTTACATTTAGTGCAGTGCGTCCTGCTCACAGTGTTCAGCTAGATCCGTTCCTGTTATCTTCTAGACTATTTACATTTAGTGCAGTGCGTCCTGCTCACAGTGTTCAGCTAGATCCGTTCCTGTTATCTTCTAGACTATTTACATTTAGTGCAGTGCGTCCTGCTCACAGTGTTCAGCTAGATCCGTTCCTGTTATCTTCTAGACTATTTACATTTAGTGCAGTGCGTCCTGCTCACAGTGTTCAGCTAGATCCGTTCCTGTTATCTTCTAGACTATTTACATTTAGTGCAGTGCGTCCTGCTCACAGTGTTCAGCTAGATCCGTTCCTGTTATCTTCTAGACTATTTACATTTAGTGCAGTGCGTCCTGCTCACAGTGTTCAGCTAGAGCCGTTCCTGTTATCTTCTAGACTATTTACATTTAGTGCAGTGCGTCCTGCTCACAGTGTTCAGCTAGATCCGTTCCTGTTATCTTCTAGACTATTTACATTTAGTGCAGTGCGTCCTGCTCACAGTGTTCAGCTAGAGCCGTTCCTGTTATCTTCTAGACTATTTACATTTAGTGCAGTGCGTCTTGCTCACAGTGTTCAGCTAGATCCGTTCCTGTTATCTTCTAGACTATTTACATTTAGTGCAGTGCGTCCTGCTCACAGTGTTCAGCTAGATCCGTTCCTGTTATCTTCTAGACTATTTACATTTAGTGCAGTGCGTCCTGCTCACAGTGTTCAGCTAGAGCCGTTCCTGTTATCTTCTAGACTATTTACATTTAGTGCAGTGCGTCCTGCTCACAGTGTTCAGCTAGATCCGTTCCTGTTAAATTCTAGACTATTTACATTTAGTGCAGTGCGTCCTGCTCACAGTGTTCAGCTAGATCCGTTCCTGTTATCTTCCTACTGACAGGCAGGCTTGTCTGGTTACAGTATATAAAGCTACCTGAAGAAAATTACTGGTGTTCTATTTGATCCTATTAGTACCACGGTCAGGCAGCTAGACTATTTACATTTAGTACAGTGCGTCCTGCTCACAGTGTTCAGCTAGATCCGTTCCTGTTATCTTCTAGACTATTTACATTTAGTGCAGTGCGTCCTGCTCACAGTGTTCAGCTAGATCCGTTCCTGTTATCTTCTAGACTATTTACATTTAGTGCAGTGCGTCCTGCTCACAGTGTTCAGCTAGATCCGTTCCTGTTATCTTCTAGACTATTTACATTTAGTGCAGTGCGTCCTGCTCACAGTGTTCAGCTAGATCCGTTCCTGTTATCTTCTAGACTATTTACATTTAGTGCAGTGCATCCTGCTCACAGTGTTCAGCTAGATCCGTTCCTGTTATCTTCTAGACTATTTACATTTAGTGCAGTGCGTCCTGCTCACAGTGTTCAGCTAGATCCGTTCCTGTTATCTTCTAGACTATTTACATTTAGTGCAGTGCGTCCTGCTCACAGTGTTCAGCTAGATCCGTTCCTGTTATCTTCCTACTGACAGGCAGGCTTGTCTGGTTACAGTATATAAAGCTACAAGAAGAAAATTACTGGTGTTCTATTTGATCCTATTAGTACCACGGTCAGGCAGCTAGACTATTTACATTTAGTGCAGTGCGTCCTGCTCACAGTGTTCAGCTAGATCCGTTCCTGTTATCTTCCTACTGACAGGCAGGCTTGTCTGGTTACAGTATATAAAGCTACCTGAAGAAAATTACTGGTGTTCTGTTTGATCCTATTAGTACCACGGTCAGGCAGCTAGACTATTTACATTTAGTACAGTGCGTCCTGCTCACAGTGTTCAGCTAGATCCGTTCCTGTTATCTTCCTACTGACAGGCAGGCTTGTCTGGTTACAGTATATAAAGCTACCTGAAGAAAATTACTGGTGTTCTATTTGATCCTATTAGTACCACGGTCAGGCAGCTAGACTATTTACATTTAGTACAGTGCGTCCTGCTCACAGTGTTCAACTAGATCCGTTCCTGTTATCTTCCTACTGACAGGCAGGCTTGTCTGGTTACAGTATATAAAGCTACCTGAAGAAAATTACTGGTGTTCTATTTGATCCTATTAGTACCACGGTCAGGCAGCTAGACTATTTACATTTAGTACAGTGCGTCCTGCTCACAGTGTTCAGCTATATCCGTTCCTGTTATCTTCCTACTGACAGGCAGGCTTGTCTGGTTACAGTATATAAAGCTACCTGAAGAAAATTACTGGTGTTCTATTTGATCCTATTAGTACCACGGTCAGGCAGCTAGACTATTTACATTTAGTACAGTGCGTCCTGCTCACAGTGTTCAGCTAGATCCGTTCCTGTTATCTTCCTACTGACAGGCAGGCTTGTCTGGTTACAGTATATAAAGCTACCTGAAGAAAATTACTGGTGTTCTATTTGATCCTATTAGTACCACGGTCAGGCAGCTAGACTATTTACATTTAGTACAGTGCATCCTGCTCACAGTGTTCAGCTAGATCCGTTCCTGTTATCTTCCTACTGACAGGCAGGCTTGTCTGGTTACAGTATATAAAGCTACCTGAAGAAAATTACTGGTGTTCTATCCCAGCTTAGTGCAGCTACAGGCCATTAGTATGTCTGGAAGGCCAAGAAGGAGAGGCAGACAGTCACAAGCCAATAAGAGAGGGCAAGCAGGCTCTGTGTCTAGTGCTGGTCGTGGAGACGGTGCATCCTCATCAGCACGTGGCCATGGGACACGCTTGGCCTTTTTTTCGGCAGCTGGCCGTGTTGAGCCGCAACATGCGGAAGACTTGGTCGAGTGGATGACCAAGCCGTCCTCATCCTCCTCATCCTCTCTCACCCATGCCCAGGGTGCTTTGTCTGGCAAAGCAGCGGCCTCTTCCCTCAGCTCAATGTCATCAGTGACTCCTTCCCTAGCTCCACCATGTCCTCCTGAGGATTCCCTCGAACTGTTTGACCACAGTGTTGGGTAGATGCTCCAGGAGGATACCCAGCGTTTGGAAGGCTCTGATGATGATACTGAGCTTGATGAAGGCAGTAACATGAGCACGGACAGAGGGGGTGCCCAAGAAGGACAGCAATCTGGCAGTCATGCTCCCCCTGCTGCAGCATACTGCCAGGTTTGCTCCAGTGATGAGGAGGGAGGGGATGATGAGGTCACTGACTCAACGTGGTTGCCTGATAGGAGAGAGGAGGAGGAGGAGGAGGAGGAGGAGGAGGCGGCACATCACCAACGAGGCAGGATGCCCTCCAGGGGCCAGCCTAAGGGCAGCACATTGACTGCATCACACCCCAAAGCTCCACATGTGCAGGGCGCTGCAGTCTCTGCGCGTTATTCAAAAAGTTCTTTGGTGTGGGCCTTTTTTGAGACGAGTGCATCAGATCGCACCGCTGCTATTTGCAACATATGTCTCAAGCGTATCTCGCGTGGCCAAAACATCTCCCGCTTGGGTACCACATGCTTGACCAGACATATGTTGACCTGCCATGCAGTTCGTTGGCAAGCGTATCTAAAAGACCCACACCAAAGAACAAAGAGGATCTCTCCTTGCTCCTCATCAGCTGAGATTTCCAACCCCACTAGACCTCCAGTCCTCTCTGAGACCTGCAGTGAGAGGAATGAAGGTGTAGAATTAGGTGTGTCACAGCCAAGTACTTGTGGGCAATCTGCTTTTGGTACACCGACGTCAGACCGGCAAATTTCCCTGCCCCAGCTGCTGCACCGCCGAAAAAAGTTTACTCCCAGCCATCCACATGCCCAGCGGTTGAATGCTAGCTTGGCAAAATTGCTAGCACTTCAACTGCTGCCTTTTCAGTTGGTAGACTCTGCCCCCTTCCGTGAGTTTGTGGAATGTGCGGTTCCTCAGTGGCAGGTACCCAAACGCCACTTTTTCTCACGGAAGGCGATTCTCTACCGGCATGTGGAAGGCAGTGTCCATGCCTCGCTGGACAGGGTGGTCAGTGGTAAGGTGCATATTACCGCTGACTCATGGTCCAGCAGGCATGGACAGGGATGTTACCTAAGTTTCACGGCGCATTGGGTGACTCTGCTGGCAGCTGGGAAGGATGCAGGACAAGGTGCAGTAGTGTTGGAGGTTGTTCCGCCACCACGCCTCCAAAATGCTGATTGTGACACACCTCTCTCCTCCACCCCCTCCTCTTCTTCTTCCTCCATGGCCTCTTCCTCGGAACCAGCGGTGCTCCGTAGTCGTTCAAGGGGCTACGCAAGTACGCAGGCCAAAAGATGCCATGCGGTGCTTGAGCTGGTGTGCTTGGGGGACAGGAGCCACACTGGGGCAGAGGTTCTGTCAGCTCTGCAGGGGCAGGTTCAGAGGTGGTTGACGCCACGCCAACTTAAGGCAGGAATGGTGGTTTGCGACAATGGCACCAACCTCCTCTCTGCCCTCCGACAGGGACAAATGACCCATGTGCCCTGTTTGGCTCACGTCCTTAACTTGGTGGTGCAGCGGTTCTTGGGCAGGTACCCGGGCTTACAGGATGTCCTGAGGCAGGCCAGGAAAGTCTGTGTGCATTTCCGTCGGTCATATAATGCCAGGCTCGGCTGACAGACCTCCAAAAGGAGTTTAACCTGCCCAAGAACCGCCTAATCTGTGACATGCCCACCAGGTGGAACTCAACGTTGGCCATGCTGCAGCGGCTGCACACGCAGCAGAGGGCCATCAATGAGTACCTGTGCGACTATGGCACCAGGACAGGGTCAGGGGAGCTTGGTTTTTTTTCCCCACGCCAGTGGGCCATGATCAGGGATGCATGCACTGTCCTGTCACCATTCGAGGAGGCCACGAGGATGGTGAGCAGTGACAGTGCATGCATCAGTGACACTGTCCCCCTTGTCCACCTGTTGGAGCACACGCTGCGTGGAATAATGGACAGGGCACTTGAGGCAGAACAGAGGCAGGAAGAGGAGGACTTCCTTAGCTCTCAAGGCCCCCTTTATCCAGACAGTGTTCCTGCGTGCCCGCCGATCACACAGGAAGAGGAGGAGGAGGAGGAGGAGGAAGATTGTGTCAGTATGGAGGTGGAGCCTGGCACTCAGCATCAGCAGCAGTCTTTAAGGGATCAGTCCCAAGAAACACATGGACTTGTACGTGGCTGGGAGGAGGTGGCTGCGGACGTTGTCGTCCTTAGTGACCCAGAGGACTCCGGACCGAATGCCTCAGCAAACCTACGCTGCATGGCCTCCCTGATTCTGCAAAGCCTGCGTAAGGATCCTCGTATTCGTGGTATCAAGGAGAAGGACCAATACTGGCTGGCAACCCTCCTTGATCCACGTTACAAGGGTAAGGTTGCGGACCTTATCTTGCCATCGCAGAGGGAGCAGAGGATGAAACATCTTCGGGAGGCCTTGCAGAAAGGTCTGTGCAATACGTTCCCAGAGACTGGGAGGTTACAAACTCCTGTTTCTGGACAACGTGTTGCTGAGGCTTCGGTCAGTCAAAGAAGGAGCGGTGGAGAAGGTGGCCGTCTGACCGATGCGTTCAGACAATTTTTGGTCCGCAGCCCCAAGGTATGATCGGTTCCAGCAACCATCGCCAGCGTCTGTTTTACATGGTGCAGGAATACCTAGGGGCAAGATCAGACTTGGACACCTTTCCCACCGAAAATCCTCTGGGTTACTGGGTCTTGAGGATGGATCACTGGCCAGAGCTTGCACAGTATGCAATTGAGCTACTGGCCTGTCCTGCATCCAGCGTTCTTTCGGAACGCACATTCAGTGCTGCTGGAGGCGTGGTAACCGATCACAGGGTGCGTCTGTCCACCGACTCGGTCGATCGGCTGACCTTCATAAAAATGAATCAGTCTTGGATCACCACCAGCTACCAAGCACCTGATGCTAATGTAACCGAATAATTTTTTTTGAAATCTCAGATCCCTTCAAAGACTGCCTATGCTGATGCTGAGTGACTATCCCTGAGTAATTATCCTCTTCCTCCTCAATCATCACGCTGATAGCTTGTAAGAACATTTTTGGTTCTGGGCGCCACCACCAGTGCCTAAGGCACAATTTTTCAGCCCCTGTTTAACAGGGGCGTGTAATTACAATTTTTGATGTAATACTTTGCAGCAGGGCTCGTTCCTGCATTCCAACTAGAGTGTCTGTGAGGGGTTGCAGTGTTGTGGCACCAGCACCAGTGCCTAAGGCCCAATTTTTCTGCCCCTGTCTAACAGGGGCGTGTAATTACAATTTTTGATGCAATACTTTGCAGCAGGGCTCGTTCCTGCATTCCAACTAGAGTGTCTGTGAGGGGTTGCAGTGTTGTGGCACCAGCACCAGTGCCTAAGGCCCAATTTTTCTGCCCCTGTCTAACAGGGGCGTGTAATTACAATTTTTGATGCAATACTTTGCAGCAGGGCTCGTTCCTGCATTCCAACTAGAGTGTCTGTGAGGGGTTGCAGTGTTGTGGCACCAGCACCAGTGCCTAAGGCCCAATTTTTCTGCCCCTGTCTAACAGGGGTGTGTAATTACAATTTTTGATGCAATAATTTGCAGCAGGGCTCGTTCCTGCGTTCCAACTAGAGTGTCTGTGAGGGGTTGCAGTGTTGTGGCACCAGCACCAGTGCCTAAGGCCTAATTTTTCAGCTCCTGTTCAACAGGGGCATGTAATTACAATTCTTGATCTAATATTTCACAGCAGGGCCCTGTGAGGGCTTACAGTGTTGTGGCCACAGCGACACCTAAGGCCCAAATTTCTGCTGTGTATATAGGGCAGGACCCTACTTTCAAACATCTAACTTACAAACGACTCCTACTTGCAAACGGAAGGAGACAACAGGAAGTGAGATGAAATCTACCCCTAGGAAGGGAAATTCTCTCCTGTAAGAGTTAATATGGGAAAACAATTTCTCCTTTCCACTGATGCTTTCCAATCCTTGTTCCACAAAAAAACCCAAATTTTCAAAAAACATTTTTCATTGGGACAAAAAGTGAGGTGAAATCTTCTGAAGAGGAGGAAAGACAGCAAAACAAATGTCACAGGGGTGATAACCCTTCCCTATGTTTTCCAAAAAGCTTAAAAAAGATTTTTTGGCTGGAGCTAAACACGTTAAAAATGTACCCGTTCAAAATTACAAAGAGATTCTACTTAACAACAAACCTACAGTCCCTGTCTTGTTTGCACCGCCTGTATACTGCTGTTCAGAGTATATAGGGCCTTTCCTTATTTTAATTTGGGTGCGGGGTTCCCCTTAATTTCCATACAAGACCCAAAGGGCCTGGTAATGGACTGGGGGGTACCCATGCCGTTTGTCTCACTGATTTTCATCCATATTGCCATGACCCGACATGACATTAAACCCGCAAGCAGTTTTAAATGAGATTTTTTCCTTTAAAAATGACATTTGGTGCAGAGACTGTTCTAAACACGGGAAACACGCGTCACTTTACAGGCATACTATAGACACCCCCCAGGTACGATATTTAAAGGAATATTTCACTTTTTTTTTTTACTTTAAGCATCATTAAAATCACTGCTCCCGAAAAAACGGCCGTTTTTAAAAGTTTTTTTTGCATTGATATATGTCCCCTGGGGTAGGACCCGGGTCCCCAAACCCTTTTTAGGACAATACCATGCAAATTAGCCTTTAAAATGAGCACTTTTGATTTCAAACGTTCGAGTCCCATAGACGTCAATGGGGTTCTAACGTTCGTGCGAACTTTCGGTCCGTTCGCAGGTTCTGGTGCGAACCGAACCGGGGGGTGTTCGGCTCATCCCTAGTGGTCAGTGTAAATCTTCTCTTTACATTGGAGCTTGGTGTACAATCCTTTTATTCACACCAGTGGCCAGTGTGAAGGTCCCCCTTATATTGGTTATCAGTGTAAATTCTTCATAACATTGGTGATCAGTGTACATTTCACTTTACATTGGTGGTAAGTGCAGAATTGCCCTTACACTGGAGGGTCAGTGTAAATTCCCCCTTACATGGTGGTCATTGTTTATTCCCCCTTACACTGGTGGTTGGTGTAAATGCTCTTATTACATTGGTGTCAGTATAGTAATCCCTCTTTTCTATTGGTGGGTGGCGTAAAATCCCCCGTTACATGGTGGTCAGTGTAATTTCCCCCTCACATTAATAGTCAGTGTAAATCCACCCTCACATTGGTGGTCATTATAAATTCCCCATTACATTGGTAGAATCCTCCACTATATACTTGCCAAAGATTTCCAGCTTTGCTCTACATAATTCAAAATTTGCCACAGTGTGCTGCCTCCTAACCAACCCCATCCCCCCACCACTGCCACTGATCCCATCAACCCCCAGCATTGCCACTGATTTCAGGAGTCCGAGGATCCCTAGGAGCTTTCTGTCTATTGATGGGTCCCCTCACCTCCCCAGTCCATGGTGTGCAGGCAGCGAGGAGATGATGTGCTGTAACCTTTAACAACCAATCAGTGAACAGTAATGATGTGCACTAACCTCTTGCAACCAATTATTGAGTGGTAAGGATATGCAGTAACCAATCAACAAGCAGAGATCATGTGCTGTAACCTCTAGAAAATAAACAGTGAGCCATAATGTGTGCTGTAACCTCTAGCAGCCAGTCAGTGAGCGTTAATGATACACTGTAACCTCTGGAAACCAATAGCAATCGCTGCCTGATCTGATTCAGTAAACTGATTATGAGTCTAGCTACTATTTATTGTTTGTCTCGAAGCATGTAGAGAGCAAAATTGCATGGAAGAGGGGGCCAAATAAAGTGTTTGTCCAGGGTCCAGACAATATTAAAAACGGCCCTGACTCTAAGTACATGAAACATATTTGCTATAAGCCTTGTTCATTCCCCTGTACACCAGAAGAAAGGAACACTAGGAGATAATAAGGAGTGCTGGATGCTCGTTAGCTGGCATAGAAACTGTAGACATGTGGAGAGAGCAGCGGGACAAGTTCATTACCTTGCAGTTGATTCTTCATCATACAGCCACAGGTGAGAGCTAAGAAGGTGACCAGGCTACATTGCATAATTACAGTATAGAAAAGAAGTATTTCAAAAATTCACGAATCACATAACGCAGAGAGATCCAGCCGTTTTTCTGTTACATGCCACCTCAGCCCCAATTAAATCATATAAAAAGTCAGTGGTCAGACATCTGCTCAATGCAGCGAAGTCCTGTATTCCAGCATTGTGGAAACAGAGTACACCCCCTACGGTGGGAATGTGGCTACGTAGAGTTGAAGAAATCAAAAAGATGGAAGACCTAATACTGACTGCCCAACACAAACAAGACAAACATTCAAGAAACTGGTTATCCTGGAACATATATATTTTCTCAGATGAAGGACAAACCTTACTAAATTCTTGAGAACCCCTTGACTAGGTAGCGGCTACGGGATAGAACCTTGACCGGATCCATCGCGCTCGCGTCTATTTATAACCCCCCCCCCCCCTCCCTTTCTCACCCCTTCCACTCTGCCTTTACTTCTTATATATATATATTTCTTTTCTCTGTGCAATAAGTGGTCTATTATTTCAGTAACAGACATCTTTCCATTCACACCAATTATGATGGAATTATGTAAGAATAAGCAAATATTGGGAAGATGTCATTCCGGTTATATTGTAATACTGCATGGTAGTTGACATACTTATGGACTACAAAGACGGATTCACGAATCTAAAGAGGATAAATGATGTCATAGGCCAGTTTCTATGCAGATAGAATGGAACACTTTAATGGAAAGGATATATGATGACTGTATTTGTCAGAATGCTATTAGAAAGACCACGGATGTATTATATCGATTATGATATGCTTTTTATTTTTTCTTATTTGTTTTTGTTTTCTCTTTTCTTTGTCAAAAAATTAATAAAAATTATATTTGAAAAAAAAAAGAAAAGAAGTATTTCATGCCCCTAAGGAAATGCTTTCTTGATCTTTGGCTGCTATTGGTTGCCCACCAGAGAACACATCCCACATCTACCGTCTAGTGCAAGTGGAATAAACAGACCACACACAAATGATGTCACAAATGCTAAAAGTCTTTACACTGATAAGACAGGTTCACAGCATGACTTACCTCCTGTTATTCACCTTCTTCAACACATTTCTGCCCAGGAAAGGGCTTAGACATGGAGACACATCTGACTTGTATCCCAAGGAAAAGGCTTAATCATGTAGACATGTTCTCCATAATTAAACTCCTTCCTTGGGCGAATCACATTGGAGCAGATGGATGACAGGCAGAAAGTCAGGCTGTGAACTAGTCTTAGCGGATTAAAGCCTTTTAGTATTTGTGACATCATTGGTATGTGGCCCATTTATTCCCCTTTGCAGAAGAGAAAAGTCAAGTCACCAACCTCAATCTGTGTGGCAAGGCTGCTTAACTCTCAGGGGTGGACGGTCCCTACATTTCAGCATTAAGTGTTCAAAAAGGACTTCACCCTACCTAACCCTGGCCCTGTCTAAAAATGAAAAAAAAGTATTAGACCATGGCGTACTGCCAAAGTTCTTCCTTTGACCCCCTTCTCTCATGCTGCCATCTTTAGTGGAGATTTTACACAGCGCAAGTCATGCTCAGCCCCAGGTATCTGGCAGAGACCGGCATGTCTGGGCATGAGCGGAGGATGAAATGCTATACAGAGACCTTTAAATTGGAGAGGGGTTAGAAGTCACTTCTCTGGAGTGGAATAAGTTACTGCTTTGACTCATTCATTTATATTTAGGATTTGAATTTATCAAAAAAAGGATTGAAAAAACGAGAGCAAAAAAACTAGAGCATAGTATAGCCTCATTGCTTTCAGGTACTCTCACTAAATTAAATGTGATACAGAGCCTTCTAAAGGAGGAGGAGGGGTCACTGCTCTGGAGAGAAACAAGTTACTGCTCTGACTCATTCCTTTAAGTGTGGTAAATTAAGCTTAAGCTATTGAGCTCTGTAAACAACAGTCTTTTTTTCCCCAGCAAAACCAATAAGGTACTATAAGCCTGGAAAAATAGGAAAAACCAGCCTGGAAGCCTTTCCAGCTGAAAAATAAATTTAAACTATTAATATGTACTTTTTTACCAAGCCAAGAAACTTAAGCTTAAATTTACATACATTTCTGAATGAGACAGAGCATTGTCATTTACCCCTCATCCTGATCACAACAAACTGCTCTGTCAGAAGTTTTAAATAGAGAGAAAGAGCCTAAAAGAAAACAGCTTCTAGTCAGCTGTGATCTCTGTAGATATCATCATTGTGTGTTTTGTGGTATTTGTATGTTTGGAAGTACAGTATGTCTGTAGAATTTATTTTGGCTGTAGATGGATAGGGTGTCAGTAAATCCAATGGCTCATGATTTGGGACACCCCATCATATAATAACTAGTACTTGTGATAAACAAATCACATGATACCAGTTCCCTTTAAAAGATGTACAACCAGGGGGCATGGCGACTGTGCTGTAAGATGGCCGCATTTGCCTGAAGCTCCGCTCTGCCGTTAGGGTAATTCAGCGACATCAGAGCCTCCATCAGCCCCAGCCAGCATCCACGAACACCTTCAGGCTGCAGAGACCCAGCGGCATGCCTCGCCACTGAAAAGAGCCGTCGCAACCCTGCAAGCTGGCCGGCTACTTTCAGATCTTAGGCCGCTGGCTTCAACAAAATGGCGGCTGCGGGCTCCAACAAAATGGCGAAGGCTGTGGGCCATGGATGCAGCATTCAGCAGTGGATGGCACTCACCAGGAGCACAACAATGGCCTGACTGAACCCCAGGTCAGTGGAGGATCTTCAGGGGCATCCACACCTACCACCCACAGCCCTGTCAAGTTGAAGCCCCTCAGGGAATCGCCCCACAGGACCCTGCAAGACTCAGGACAGGAAGTGAGTGCTGCACAGGCCTCACAACCCTGTCCAGATCTCATATCAGCCTTTCCAACACTGGGGCAGCCTGTATTCGACACAGTCCTAAAGGAAATGCTCCTCTCATTGAGCTCCTCTTTGCACTTTGACATGATGTCCTGTGTACACAGAGCTTAAAGGGGAACTACAAGTCATGGGGGACAGGGTTGACAAACTGGAGTCTTCGCTGGATGAATATACCTCACCATACAATACCATGGTTGATACTCATGCTGCACACTCAGAGGAAATAGCATGGTTAAGGGACAAAGTCGCCGACCTGGAAGATAGGTCCAGACGGAACAACATCAAACTCAGGGGGATCCCTGAATCAGTGTCCAACTCCCAGCTGCAGCAATTTGCCCAAGACCTCTTTTCATCCCTGGTACCATCCCTGATGGGTCTAGACCTTGCCATTGATAGAATACCTAGACTGCCTAAACCTTCCTTCCTCCCTGATGATGTGCCACAAGATGTGCTGCTGAGAGTGCACTTTTATCAAGCAAAGGAAAAAATCCTAACAGCATTCCAACAGTTAGATAACCTCCTGGAAAACTTTTCCTCTATACAATTGCTTCCAGACCTCTCTCAACACACTCTCCAACCTCGCAGGAACCTGGCGACAGTGACGAAAGTGCTGCATAATCACAAAATACTCCACAAATGTAAATATCCAAGATACCTTTTTCAATAACACATCTTAGGTTCTTGAGTAGAGTCTTCAAGGCTATCACACCCCGTAGATATGGCCAACTATTAATGTGTGGGGACTTTAATCTCACCGCTGATCCACACATGGACTCCAGTTCTCCTATGAAAGGGCGATACCCATCACTGAGGAACCTTTTTCATGAAGAAGAGGTTTATGATGTATGGAGGTGTCAACGTGTCGATGAGAGGGCACATTTTATACATATTTTTCTCCTCCAGACATCATACTTATTCTCATAAAATTTCCTCCTCTTCTATCTATGACATTACGTGGTCAGACCACGCCACAATTACAGTGATGATAGAAGAGCAGGAAACCCCCCACAGGTCTTCTATATGACACTGTAATGTTAAAATTTTGCAGGATAATGTATCCTCTAAGGTTATCTTTCAGCATCTCCTGGAGTTTTTCTCCTTTAATGAACATTCCGTTTCAGCCCCTTATGTCCTATGGTCTGCACATAAAGCCTTTATACGAGGCATATGTATTCAGCAAAGCTCCAGGGCTAAGCAACAATACTACCTCACTCTAACCAATCTCCTTTCAGAAATCTGCAATCTGTAAATTAGCAATAAATCCGCACCCTCCCACTCTACCTCTGTTTCCCTTGGTAAATTACGAGGGGAACTGCGGTCCCACCTCACAGAACAATACGATAAGCACCTTAGGTGCCTTAAACTTAACTCCTATGCAGGATCAAACAAAGCAGGGAAATATCTAGCGAATAGGTTAAAAACTATTCAGGCGTGGGGCGTGGTCTGGAGCTGCATGGAGTAAGACATGCGGTGTGAGAGCTCCGCTCGAGACCCATCCTTTATACCGATCCTTGGGGCTATATTCCCCGCAAACAGACGCCTAAAAGCTCTAGCTCATCAGCTTCTCCCTCTGCCGGCATGTCCCCTCCTAAAAGATCCGTAGCCATCACGAAACTAGCTCAATACCGCCATGACGAGCGGGACCCGGGAGAGGAAGATGGCGCCGTACAGCCTCCCGTAACTGATGACCAGACCTCCGGAGACACAGCCAGAGTGCTGGAGGCCATCGTTCACTGCCAATCCACCCTCACCTCCAGGATCGAGAAGGTGAAGATTGACATCTCCTTGATCCGGTAGGACGTTCACAAGCTCCGGGAGAGGGTGACCGAGATGGAGCGCTGCGTTGGCCACATGGAGGAGGGCCTGCATCCCCTTCAGGTCAACAGCTGCAATACCAACTGAACATGGTTCTCTCCAAACAAGATGACATGGAGAACCGTCTCAGGAGATGTAACTTCCGTTTTGTGGGGCTCCCCGAGAAATCCGAGGGTGCCGACCCCCCCACATATCTAGAAAATCTGCTCGTCAAGACCTTTGGCAGAGAGACCTTCTCCTCCACATTTGTGGTGGAGCGCGCCCACCACCTCACAGCAAAACCCCGCCGAGAACCTTTATTGCCAAGTTCTTGAACTACCGTGACCGGGATGTCATCCTTAGGCTTACACGTGAAAGAGGTAACATCCCTGTGGGTAACGTGACCGTTGTGGTATACCTGGACTTCTCCGCCGAGGTCCAAAAGAAAAGAGCGTGCTTCACAGAGGCAAAATGGCAGCTCCGCATACATCATCTGCCCTACGCAATGCTCTTCCCTGCATTCCCTCTCCTGGCTGGAATGACGCGGCGCGCCCGACCCGGGCCCTGCAAAGACCCTCACCCCGCATGCACCGCTGCCTGAGGCTGGAAAACTGCTCCCTACGCTCTGCCTGCTATACCTTGCTGCCTCCGGGAACCGTGAGTTGGCCTTTTACACTATACCATTTTACTTTTGTACACTCCTTACCCCCGGCTGAGATCTAATGCCCTCTCCACTACCTCCATATCCGCACTACTTGACATTGCCTTTCCCCCACCATTATGTCTGACTTTCAGGTCTCGGACGGCCCACTCGCGCCCGCAATGAGATTGAACGCTCCCGTTTTATCGTGTGCTCTCCAGCTTGATCGCCCCCCTAGACCTTGTTGGTCACCTTAACACTGTGGCACACTTGCCACCCCTGACTACCACCTATCTACAAATGTTTCCCTGTCCAGCCTCTGCCTACTCAACCATGACGGATGGCAGTGTGTTGAAACTGTCTTGCTGGCTCAGAGTTTACGCAGACAGTTTAGTTTTTGTTTTTACATATATTGTGTTTTTCCTCTTCCTTTTGATATCCACATTGATATACCATGCTACGCAGTTGATATTGATGGGTCTGACTTCTCTCTTTGGACGTAAAACATCCCAGATTAGGGTGTGGTGGCCCCATGCTCATCATGGTTTCTTATCACAGGCCTGGATCCCCCCTGGTGGCTTCCACGCCCCATGGGTACCCAGTACACACGTATACTTTGTTAGAAATTGTTTTAAGATGTATGTACTGTTTTCCATTGTTTGCCACCCCCTGGGAGTCCGACTGCATCCACTAGCCCCCCCCCATATGCTATGGCTTCACTTAAAATTTTAACCTGGAATGTCCGGGGCCTCGGTGAGAGGGCTAAACAAACCGTGGTCCTTTCACATCTCAAATCCCAACAGGCAGATATTTCTATCCTTGTTGAAACTCACCTTGCAGGTCACAAACAGATGTATCTCAAAAAGCCGTGGGTGGGCTGGCTATACCAGGCCCCGCACACCTCTAACTCCCGTGGGATTGCAATTCTTATTGCCAAAATGGTGCAATTTCAGCTTCACACCCTGCCGTCGGACCCCCAGGGTTGGTCATTGTTTTTGCATGCTACCATAGCGGGCCTGGAGATCCTCCTTATGGCCTTCTAAATCCCCCTCCATTTCCATTTGCCATGCTACAGCTGGTTGTCGCTTTCATGTCCCAACACCCCTCAGTGCCAGCAATTTGGGCAGGGGATTTTAACATGGTCATAACCCCACATCTAGATAGATTGAGCCCTGCTAACCCCCCTCCTTCTACACCTAACACCACTAGATTTGGAAAATTTCTTACAGAATTTGCCCTAACTGACACATGGAGACATATATATCCATCACGACCATGTTTCGCCTGTTTCATTCCCTTGCGATCATCTATGTCCCGCATAGACTTTATTTTCCTTGCCTCCCCTCTTCTCCCTCACCTCCTAGACGTAGGTTTTGATGCCAGAGTGCTCTCTGACCACTCTCCATACTGGATCAAACTATGGCTACCATCTCCCCCAACTGCCCGGATCTGGAGACTGAATCCTTTTTGGCTCACCATCCTCCCTGATCTGGACACCATCCAGCGTGAGTGGGGTAATTATTTTCGTACAAACGATGGCTCTGCCCCGGTTGGATCCATATGGGAGGCCTTCAAAATACACGCCCGTATGATCATCTCTACGCGTATTAATCGACACAAGGTCACCTCCAAACAGTTGCTCTGCCAGGCAGAGGATCACCTCAACACCCTAGAGCAAGCCTTCCAAAATAACCCAACAGCCACCAACGCCTCTCTTATACACATACAGTCCAGGCTCACAAATCAGCTACACTTTGAGAAGGCTAAACGGTATTTTTTTTCAGTAAGCAACGCACCTTTGAGCATGGTGATAGAGCTGGCAAGCTCCTTGCCTACATGGCCCATCTAGGTCACAAACCCCCGATAGTGGTCTCTCTCCAATCGACCTCCGGGGCCAGGATAACAGATCCTGACCAGGTGGCTGAGTTTAAGTCCTTCTACTCTGAACTTTATTCTTCCACGTCCCAACACTCTCAAGCTGAGCTCTCAGCATTCCTACAGGACATCGACTTCCCTACACTCTCAGCTCCACAAATCGCCCAACTGAAAGCACCTATCACCACAGAATACATTGCAGAGGCTCTGGCTCTATTCCCTACATCCAAGGCACCTGGCTCCGACAGGCTCCCCCTTGAGTTCTACAAACAATTTAGTGAGGTTCTAATCACCAAGCTCTGCAACCTATATACACATATATTTGACACAAACACTCTCCTGACATCCACGAGCGAAGCCCTTATCGTCCTCATACCTAAACCGGGCAAAGACCCGCTCTTCCCCGAATCATACAGACCCATATCCCTCCTCCAACTCTACGTCAAGGTACTGGCCAAAATTCTGGCCCTATGCCTTAATAAAGTAATCTCCAGCTTAGTGCACCCCGACCAGACTGGCTTCATGCCAGACAAAAACACGGCCTTTAATCTTAGACGGCTCCACATGAATCTCCAATCCCAACATACAGATATAGGCACCAGAGTAGTGGTCAGTTTAGACGCCACCAAAGCGTTTGATTCTGTGGAGTGGAGCTATTTATGGGAGTGTCTGAGAAGATTTGGCTTTGGCCCAAAATTCATAAAATGGCTCCAGCTTCTTTATCAGGCCCCCAAAGCGCGTATTCAGGTAAATGGTAGAGTCTCCCCCTCCTTCCCACTCTCTCGCGGCACGCGTCAGGGTTTCCCCATCTCACCTTTGCTCTATGCCCTTGCGGTAGAATCCCTTGCCCTTCGATGCCATCCCGACATTAAGGGCCTTCGTTGTGGCCAGATAACAGAGTTAATAAGCCTCTATGCTGACGACATGCTCCTATACCTCGCCGATGCAGGTCCCTCACTCCAGACTGCTATTCATGTTATTACAGCCTTTGGGGCGTTCTCTGGGCTTCAGATAAACTGGACTAAGTCCCAAATCCTCCCATTAGATATAGGCACCCCTATGGCCGACCAAGCCGCTCTCCCCCTGGTTAGAGCAAGCACCATCAAATACCTGGGTATTCACATCTCCCGATCTCTCCTCAATTTTATTACCCTTAACATTGAGCCACTATTCACCACACTAAAAATCAAAACGCAGATATGGTCCCAACTCCCCTTAGGGGTTATGGGTCGAATTAGCCTGGTGAAAATTATCCTTCTTCCCAGATTACTTTATATATTTTGGCAGGCCCCAGTATACCTTCCCGCGCGTATATTCGAATCTATGGAATCTATTCTCAACACTTTCATATGGGGCTACTCCCGTCACAAGTTGTCGTGGAAGGTCCTGAAATGCCCGACTAACCTAGGCGGCACCGCGCTGACCTCTCTACATATTACACAGCATCTCAACTCTCTCACTTTTTCCATTTCAACCACTCTGACAGAACTCGCTATTCCCACATGGTCTGCTCACAACCCCCTGGCCCATTATCCCATCCCTTTCAGATCCTGTTCTGCGGAGCCCGTGGATCACCCCGCACCGGCGACAAGAGACACATGTTGCTACACCATTGCAAGATCTGGCGAACTGCCATGCGCCTGGGTCGAGCACCCTCCCCTCACTCCCACACTCCTCTTTGGGACAACCCTAATTTGCCTGAACTTGCCTCCATCCCTGACCACGGTCTGTGGGTCGACAGGGGCATTATCTACCTGTCGCAAGTTGTAGCTCACGGGTCAGTTAAACCTTTCCAAATACTCATGGACAACTTTGCTTTACCAAACCACATGTTCTTCCGCTACATCCAACTCTGGCATGCACTCAACACAATGTTAGTAGACAATAGTAGGCGTTTTGTGTAGTCTGGACCTACGGCTGGAAGCTCACAGACAGCCCGTCCTATTGGAGATAACAGCAGCAGTGGGAGCAGTTGTCTACTAACATGTGAGTTTAATTCTTTTACTTATTTAATAAAGTCAACGATTTTACACTATATGGAGCCTTCTTTTCTTTCATGCCATATCCGTAATTCTGTGGGCTGAGGTCTGAGTACCTGTCAGTATGAACATCCCTAGTATGATACCAAGGTCTCTGATGTTTCATCTCGGTGTAAGGCTTCTGGTCCATTGGTCGTGGTTCGAATCAATATTGACAAACAGCCCTCTCTGATCCTCTGTAATGGGGGATCATGAGTTTCTGGTAAGCGGCCAGTCTCATTTACGGTGGTGGAACAAGCACTTTTTTTCTTTTCACAGCAAGAATTTATGTTTTGTGGAACTTTTTTGAGTTTTTTATATATATTTTATACCACTTGGGTGATTCACATTTTTGTATATGGACTTTTATATAATATCTTTGGTTTATCATTTTTGAGTGATTATCAATGTGTTAATGTGTTTTGAATTTTATGTTTAATGCACTAATGGGATCCTTTCACTCATTTTTTAATT
Organism: Lithobates septentrionalis; assembly: GCA_037952835.1. Taxonomy (NCBI): domain Eukaryota; kingdom Metazoa; phylum Chordata; class Amphibia; order Anura; family Ranidae; genus Lithobates; species Lithobates septentrionalis. The sequence goes on from JBBDGP010001852.1 coordinate 2,683,813, forward strand.
ATTTGGTCTGGCGATGATGTGTATGATCGCTAACCCTTTCTAGCACAATTCAACCCCCCTTTTTTCCATTGGATGCAGTATTTACTAAAGGATTCAAACCTCTTTAATTCTCCCAGAGATGCTGAAGGCTCATGTGGTAACTTTACCCAAGCCTGGGAAGGAGCCCACCACCCCTATCAATTTTCATCTGATATCTTTATTAAACACGGATGTTAAGTTTTATGCAAAACTCTTGGCAAAAGGTCTGATGCTTGTCTTACCCTCCCTCATCAAGAAGGATCAAATGGGTTTTGTTGCAGGAAGACTCTTGAATGTTATATGTCACGCTGAAAAAACACGAACGCCCTCTCTGCTTCTATCAATTGATGCAGAGAAGGCATTCGATAGGGTACACTGATTATACATGTCTATGATCCTGGAAAGATTTGGTTTTAGAGGGCCAATAATGTCTGCTATTCTGGGATTATATTCCAATCCCTCTGGTTTATGGTCCAAACCCTTTGGTATATCCAATGGTACCCGACGGATGTGCACTGTCCCCGACGATCTTCAATCTAATGATTGAGCCGCTAGCCGAAGCCATACGCTCAAACCCACTTATTACAGGTTTCATATTTCAAGACTCCACTCACAAACGTAATCTCTTTGCGGATGATATTATTCTTGACTAGGGATGAGCTTCGAGTTCGAGTTGAACTCATGTTCGCCGAACAGCGAACAATTTGGGGTGTTCGTGGCAAATTCGAATGCCGCGGAACACCCTTTAAAAGTCCATGGGAGAAATCAAAAGTGCTAATTTTAAAGGCTTATATTCATGGTATTGCCATAAAAAGTGTTTGGGGACCTGGGTCCTGCCCCAGGGGACATAGTTCAATGCAAAAAAAAAAGTTTTAAAAACTGACGTTTTTTCGGGAGCAATGATTTTAATAATGCTTAAAGTGAAACAATAAAAGTGTAATATCCCTTTAAATTTCGTACCTGGGGGTGTCTATAGTATGCCTGTAAAGGGGAGCATGTTTCCCGTGTTTAGAACAGTCTGACAGCAAAATTACATTTCAAAGGAAAAAAAGTCATTTAAACTACTCATGGCTATTAATGAATTGACGGTCCAACAATACACATAAAAGTTCATTGATAAAAACGGCATGGGAATTCCCCACAGGGGAACCTCGAAGCAAAATTTTTAAAAAAATGACGTGGGGGGTCCCCCTTAATTCCATACCAGGCCCTTCAGGTCTGGTATGGATATTAATGGGAACCCCGGCCAAAATTTTTTAAAAAAATGGCGTGGGGTCCAGCTTAAAATCTATACCAGACCCTTCAGGTCTGGTATGGATTTTAAGGGGAACCCCGTGCCAAAATAAAAAAAATGGCGTGGGGTCCCCCTAAAAATCCATACCAGACCCTTATCCGAGCACGCAACCTGGCAGGCTGCAGGAAAAGAGGGGGGGCGAGAGAGAGCGGCCCCCCTCCTGAACCATACCAGGCCCCATGCCCTCAACATTGGGAGGGTGCTTTGGGGTAGCCCCCCAAAACACCTTGTCCCCATGTTGATGGGGACAAGGGCCTCATCCCCACAACCCTTGGCCGTCGGTTGTGGGGGTCTGTGGGCGGGGGGCTTATCGGAATCTGGAAGCCCCCTTTAAGAAGGGGACCCCCACATCCCAGCCCTCCCCCCTGTGTGAAATGGTAAAGGACCATTTCACTAAAAAAGGGTCAAAAATGTTAAAAATGACAAGAGACAGTTTTTGACAATTCCTTTATTTAAATGCTTCTTCTTTCTTCTATCTTCTTTCTTCTTTCTTCTATCTTCTTTGTTCCTTCGGGTTCTTCCTCCATCTTCTTCTTCTTCTGGTTCTTCTGGTTCTTCCTCCGGTGTTCTCGTCCGACATCTTCCTCTGCGGCGTCGGCGTCTTCTTCCCTTTTTCTCCTCGGGCCGCTCCGCATCCATGATGGCATGTAGGGAGGCTCCCGCTGTGTGACGCTTCTCTCTTCATCTTCTTCTCTTCATCTTCTTGTCTTCATCTTCTTTTCGGGCCGGTCCGCATCCATGATGGCATGGAGGGAGGCTCCCGCTGTGTGACGCTTCTCCTCTTCTGACGGTTCTTAAATAATGGGGTCGGAGCCACCCGGTGACCCCGCCCCCTCTGATGCACGGGGACTTGACGGGGACTTCCCTGTGGCATTCCCCGTGATGTCAGAAGGGGCGGGGTGACCCCGCCCCCCTCTGACGTCATGAGGAATGCCACAGGAAGTCCCGTCAAGTCACCGTGCATCAGAGGGGGGGCGGGGTCACCGGGTGGCCCCACCCCCCCGATATTTAAGAACCGTCAGAAGAGGAGAAGCGTCACACAGCGGGAGCCTCCCTCCATGCCATCATGGATGCGGAGCGGCCCGAAAAGAAGATGAAGACAAGAAGATGAAGAGAAGAAGATGAAGAAAAGAAGATGAAGAGAGAAGCCTCACACAGCGGGAGCCTCCCTCCATGCCATCATGGATGCGGAGCGGCCCAAAGAGAAGAAGGGAAGAAGACGCCGACGTTGCGGAGGAAGATGCCGGACGAGAACACCGGAGGAAGAACCAGAAGAACCAGAAGAATAAGAAGTTGGAGGAAGAAACCCAAGGAAGATAGAAGATAGAAGAAAGAAGATAGAAGAAAGAAGAAGCATTTAAATAAAGGAATTGTCAAAAACTGTCTCTTGTCATTTTTAACCATTTTTTGTAAAATGGTAGGGGTACTTTTGTACCCCCTTACCATTTCACACAGGGGGGAGGGTCGGGATCTGGGGGTCCCCTTCTTAAAGGGGGCTTCAAGATTCCGATAAGCCCCCTGCCCGTAGACCCCCACAACCACCAGCCAAGGGTTGTGGGGATGAGGCCCTTGTCCTCATCAACATGGAGACAAGGTGTTTTGGGGGGCTACCCCAAAGCACCCTCCCAATGTTAAGGGCATGTGGCCTGGTACAGTTCAGGAGGGGGGCCGCTCTCTCGTCCCCCCTCTTTTCCTGCAGCCTGCCAGGTTGCGTGCTCGGATAAGGGTCTGGTATGGATTTTTAGGGGGACCCCACGCCATTTTTTTTTTTGGCACGGGGTTCCCCTTAAAATCCATGCCAGACCTGAAGGGTCTGGTATAGATTTTGAGGGGGACCCCACGCCATTTTTTTTTTTACTTTTGGCCGGGGTTCCCCTTAATATCCATACCAGACCTGAAAGGCCTGGTATGGAATTTAGGGGGACCCCCACGTCATTTTTTTTTTAAATTTTGGTTCAGGGTTCCTGTGGGGAATTCCCATGCCGTTTTTATCAATGAAATTTTATGTGTATTGTCGGACCGGCAATTCATTAATAGCCGCGAGTAGTTTTAAATGACTTTTTTTTCTTTGAAATGTCATTTTGCTGTCAGACTGTTCTAAACACGGGAAACATGCGCCCCTTTACAGGCATACTATAGACACCCCCCAGGTACGAAATATAAAGGGATATTACACTTTTATTGTTTCACTTTAGGCATTATTAAAATCACTGCTCCCGAAAAAACGGCCGTTTTTAAAACTTTTTTTTGCATTGATCCATGTCCCCTGGGGCAGGACCCAGGTCCCCAAACACTTTTTATGACAATAACTTGCATATAAGCCTTTAAAATTAGCACTTTTGATTATTCATGCTCGTGTCCCATAGACTTTAATGGTGTTCGCGTGTTCGAACAAATTTTTTGCCTGTTCGCAAGTTCTGGTGCGAACCGAACAGGGGGGTGTTCGGCTCATCCCTATTCTTGGCTAACCCTGATCGCTCCCTTCCTCAGGCATTCCAAATCTTAACAGAGTTCAGTCACATAGCATACTACAAGGTGAATGCCTCAAAATCTCTGATCCTGGATTTGGGTGTCAAAGAAGCCACAAGAATTAGCCTACAATCTCAGTATTCATTCGCGTGAAGCTCTGAGGGTATCCAGTATCTTGGCATCACCCTCAGAGCCACATCAAAATCCCTGGCCCCCACTAATTACAAACCCCTAATTTCTAGCATAGAGAAAGAGCTCAAATGGATGGCACAATTCGAATTGTCCTGGTACGGCAGGATGGCAGCTCTGAAGATGAACATCCTCCCCAAATCTTATATATCTTTAGGTCTTTACCCATACCTATCGCAAATAAATACAGTATCTCACAAAAGTGAGTACACCCCTCACATCTTTGTAAATATTTTATTATATCTTTTCATGTGACAACACTGAAGAAATTACACTTTGCTACAATGTTAAGTAGTGAGTGTACAGCTTGTATAACATTCATTCAATTCTTAGAAGGACAGAGAGGGCAATCTGTAACCAAGACCTGAAGCGCCGAACAGTATGTTGTCTACCGGGCGCTCGGGTTCGGCACATCACGGATCTTGTGGACAGATTACTGGGAGGGGCTGGGGAAGACCCGACTGTCATGGTGCACATTGGCACCAATGACAAAGTCAGAGACAGATTGAGTGTCCTAAAGAACGATTTTAGGGACTTAGGTGCTAAATTGAGGAAAAGGACCTCCAAGGTAGTGTTCTCAGGAATACTACCGCTACATCGAGCCACACCAGAAAGGAAGAGGGAGATTAGGTAAGTAAACAAGTGGCTGAAGAGCTGGTGTAGTAAGGAGGGGTTTGGGTTCCTGGAGGACTGGGCCGACTTCTCAGTCGGTAACCGGTACTATAGAAGGGACGGACTGCACCTAAATGAGGAGGGTGCAGATCTGCTGGGAATGAAGATGGCCAAAAAGTTAGAGGGGTTTTTAAACTAGGCGATGGGGGGGAGGGTCCAGAGACAGTGATAGCCAGCGCGGAAGATATTCCAGAGGGTAGTATTGGGGGCATTAGTGGTAGGTTAACCAAAGCACAAAAACACAAGGTGAGTATAGTAGCAAGTCCTAGTTGCAATCTTGAAACACCCAATACGAGGACAATATGCGACCGGTCTAAACTATGTGGCATGTTCACCAATGCCAGGAGCATGGCGGACAAGATGGGTGAACTAGAGATACTGTTGTACAAGGAGGATTTGGATTTTGTGGAAATTTCAGAGACCTGGTTCAACAGCTCTCATGATTGGCTGGCAAACATTCAAGGGTATACCCTATACCGCAAGGATAGAGAGGGTAAAAAAGGGGGAGGGGTATGCCTATATATCAAGAATAATGTACATGCGAATATGAGAGATGACATCACTGAGGGAGCTAGAGAGGAGGTGGAATCCTTATGGGTAGAGCTCCAAAGGAATGAAGCTAAGGGGAAAATAATACTGGGAGTATGCTATAGGCCCCCTAACCTGAGGGAGGAAGTGGAGACAGATCTCCTATCACAAACTGGATTAGCAGCAAGGATGGGAAGTGTTATCATAATGGGGGATTTTAATTATCCAGACATAGACTGGGCGGAGGGAACCGCGCATTCATTTAAGGCTCGCCAGTTCCTTAATGTCTTGCAGGACAATTTTATGGGTCAGATGGTAGACGCACCAACTAGAAATAAAACATTACTGGATCTACTGATTACCAACAATACAGACCTGATCACAGATGTGGAAATAGGCAATTTAGGTAACAGCGATCACAGGTCAATTCGTTTCAGTATAAATCACACAAATAGGAAACATGAAGGGAACACAAAGACACTGAATTTCAAAAGAGCCAACTTCCCTAAACTACAAACCTTGCTAAAAGGCATAAATTGGGATAAAATATTAGGAACAAAGAATACGGAGGAGAGATGGGTTTGCTTTAAGAGCATATTAAATAAGGGCATTAGCCAATGTATCCCATTGGGTAATAAATTTAAAAGAGCGAGCAAAAATCCTGGATGGCTTAACTCCAATGTAAAAATGCATATAAAAGCAAAGGAGAAGGCCTTCAAAAAATACAAGGTTGAGGGATCATCCTCAGCATTCAGACTTTATAAAGAATGCAATAAGAAATGTAAGGGTGCAATAAGGACGGCTAAGATAGAACATGAAAGACACATAGCGGAGGAGAGCAAAAAAAATAAATTCTTTAAGTATGTAAACAGTAAAAACGGGAGGACAGACCATATTGGCCCCATAAAGAATGAGGAAGGACATCTGGTTACAAAGGATGGGGAGATGGCAAAGGTATTGAATTTATTCTTCTCCTCAGTCTTCACGAGTGAATCGGGGGGCTTCAGTAACCAAAACTGCAGTGTTTATCCTCATGACACAACACAGGAAGCACCTCCATGGTTAACAGAGGATGGAATTAAAATTAGACTTGAGAAACTTAACATTAATAAATCACAGGGACCAGATGGCTTGCATCCGAGGGTACTTAGGGAACTCAGTCAGGTGATTGCCAGACCGTTGTTCCTAATTTTTACAGACAGTCTATTGACTGGAATGGTACCAGCTGATTGGAGAAAAGCCAATGTAGCACCAATATTTAAAAAGGGCCCAAAAAACATCCCTGGGAATTACAGACCAGTTAGCCTAACATCAATAGTATGTAAACTCTTGGAGGGGATGATAAGGGACTATATACAAGATTTTAGTAATAAGAACGATATCATTAGCAGTAATCAGCATGGACTCATGAAGAATCGTTCTTGCCAAACCAATCTATTAACCTTCTATGAGGAGGTGAGTTGCCATCTAGATAAAGGAAGGCCCGTAGACGTGGTGTATCTGGATTTTGCAAAAGCATTTGACACAGTTCCCCATAAACGTTTACTGTACAAAATAAGGTCCGTTGGCATGGACCATAGGGTGAGTACATGGATTGAAAACTGGCTACACGGGCGTGTTCAGAGGGTGGTGATAAATGGGGAGTACTCAGAATGTTCAGGGGTGAGTAGTGGGGTTCCCCAGGGTTCTGTGCTGGGACCAATCCTATTTAATTTGTTTATAAACGACCTGGGGCATGGGATAAACAGTTCAATCTCTGTATTTGCAGAAGATACTAAGCTAAGCAGGGCAATAACTTCTCGGCAGGATGTGGAAACCTTGCAAAAAGACCTGAACAAATTAATGGGGTTTGCAACTACATGGCAAATGAGGTTCAATGTAGAAAAATGTAAAATAATGCATTTGGGTGGCAAAAATATGAATGCAATCTATACACTGGGGGGAGAACCTCTGGAGGAATCTAGGATGGAAAAGGACCTGGGGGTCCTAGTAGATGATAGGCTCAGCAATGGCATGCAATGCCAAGCTGCTGCTAACAAAGCAAACAGAATATTGGCATGCATTAAAAAAGGGGATCAACTCCAGAGATAAAACGATAATTCTCCCGCTCTACAAGACTCTGGTCCGGCCGCACCTGCAGTATGCTGTCCAGTTCTGGGCACCAGTCCTCAGGAGGGATGTACTGGAAATGGAGCAAGTACAAAGAAGGGCAACAAAGCTAATAAAGGGTCTGGAGGATCTTAGTTATGAGGAAAGGTTGCGAGCGCTGAACTTATTCTCTCTGGAGAAGAGACGCTTGAGAGGGGATATGATTTCAATTCACAAATACTGTACTGGTGACCCCACAATAGGGATAAAACTTTTTCGCAGAAGAGAGTTTAATAAGACTCGTGGCCGCTCATTACAATTAGAAGAAAAGAATTTTAACCTTAAACTACGTAGAGGGTTCTTTACTGTAAGAGCGGCAAGGATGTGGAAGTCCCTTCCACAGGCGGTGGTCTCAGCGGGGAGCATTGATAGCTTCAAGAAACTATTAGATAATCACCTGAATGACCGCAACATACAGGGATATGTAATGTAATACTGACACATAACCACACACATAGGTTGGACTTGATGGACTTGTGTCTTTTTTCAACCTCACCTACTATGTAACCTATTATGTAACTAAGTAAGTGTAAATTTGCTGTTCCCTCAAAAAAACTCAACACACATCCATTAATGTCTAAACCGCTGGCAACAAAAGTGAGTACACCTCTAAGTGAAAATGTCCAAATTGGGCACAAATTGTCAATATTTTGTGTGGCCACCATTATTTTCCAGCACTGCCTTAACCCCCTTGGGCATGGAGTTCACCAGAGCTTCACAGGTTGCCACTGGAGTCCTCTTCCCCTCCTCCATGACAATATCACAGAGCTGGTGAATGTTAGAGACCTTGCGCTCCTCCACCTTCCGTTTGAAGATGCCCCACAGATGCTCAATAGGGTTTTAGGTCTGGAGACATGCTTGGCCAGTCCATCACCTTTACCCTCAGCTTCTTTAGCAAGGCAGTGGTTGTCTTGGAGGTGTGTTTGGGGTCGTTATATTGGAATACTGCCCTGCGGCCCAGTCTCTGAAGGGAGGGGATCATGCTCTGCTTCAGTATGTCACAGTACATGTTGGCATTCATGGTTCCCTCAATGATCTGTAGCTCCCCAGTGCCGGCAGCACTCATACAGCCCCAGACCATGACACTCCCACCACCATGCTTGACTGTAGGCAAGACACACTTGTCTTTGTACTCCTCACCTGGTTGCCGCCACACACGCTTGTCACCATCTGAACCAAATAGGTTTATCTTGGTCTCATCTAGAGTTTTCCCGATACCACTTTTGTTAAGACCGAGTACAAGTACCGATACTTTTTTCAAGTACTCACCGATACCGATTACCGATACTTTTTTTTAAATGTCATGTAGCACTAATGGGCACTGATAGGTGGCTCGCACTAATGGGCACTGATAGGTGGCACACACTAATGGGCACTGATAGGTGGCACACACTGATGGCTGGCACTGATAGATGGCGCTGACTGATGAGCACTAATAGGTGGCACTGATTATACAGCACTGATGAGCACTGATAGGTGACATGCACTGATGGGCACTGATAGTTGGCATGCACTGATGGGCACTGATAGGTGGCACGCACTGATAGTTGGCACACGCTGATGGGCAGTGATAGGTGGCACACACTGATGGGCACTGATAGTTGGCACGCACTGATGGGCACTGATAGGTGGCACACACTGATAGGTGGCACACACTGATGGCTGGCACTGACTGATGGCTGGCAGTGGCACTGGCTGGATGGGCACTGATGGATGGCACTAACAGATGTCACTGATGAGCACTGGTTGATGGATGACACTTAAATAGTGAGTAGGTGTAACGAGATATATAGAGTAAAAAGATTTCTTGGTTCTGTTTTCTCTAAAAGGGGCAGTACTGGGAGGTGGGTAGGGGGAGGAACCAAGGAATTTTGCTAGGAGGTGGGTAGGGGCAGAGACAAGGGGTGACTTGGAAAAGGGAAGTACCTGTACCTATTCTCTGAGAAAAAAAAGCCCTGTACATAAATAACCAGTGCACATATGGATGCATGCTGCCTCTTGTGCAGGACATATCATCCTTTGCAGGAGTACCCGAGCCGTGAATTTTCTATAATGTGTACATTGGTGGTGTCAAACATGCGGCCCAGGACAAGCTCCTCTGTAGCTCACTAAGGATCTCCTTCCCACAACTTCACTGGATGAAAGAGACCTTTTCCAGGCTGTGGGCAATAACGGATGGCTGTATACAATGATGTGGGAATTAATACAGCTGCAGGAAAGGACAGATCCATCACCTGTGTGTCAAAATTGACACACCCACCCACCACCTATCACTATCCACAAGGGGCAAGCGACAGGAATGATTGACAGGTGGTGGGTAGACAGATATATCAACATAGCTTTGACATACAGAGTGATTCAAATTAACATGCTTGTGCATGTCAGAACCATTGAAACTGTTACATATTTACATAGTTACATAGTAGGTGAGGTCGAAAAAAGACACAAGTCCATCAAGTCCAACCTATGTGTGTGATTATATGTCAGTATTACATTGTACAGTGGGGCAAAAAAGTATTTAGTCAGCTACCAATTGTGCAAGTACTCCCACTTAAAAAGATGAGAGAGGCCTGTAATTGTCATCATAGGTATACCTCAACTATGAGAGACAAAATGTAGAAACAAATCCAGACAATCACATTGTCTGATTTTTGAAAGAATTTATTTGCAAATTATGGTGGAAAATAAGTATTTGGTCAATATCAAAAGTTCATCTCAATACTTTGTTATATATCCTTTGTTGGCAATGACAGAGGTCAAACGTTTTCTGTAAGTCTTCACAAGGTTGTCACACACTGTTGCTGGTATGTTGGCCCATTCCTCCATGCAGATCTCCTCTAGAGCAGTGATATTTTGGGGCTGTCGCTGGGCAACACGGACTTTCAACTCCCTCCAAAGGTTTTCTATGGGGTTGAGATCTGGAGACTGGCTAGGCCACTCCAGGACCTTGAAATGCTTCTTACAAAGCCACTCCTTCGTTGCCCGGGCGGTGTGTTTGGGATCATTGTCATGCTAAAAGATCCAGCCACATTTCATCTTCAATGCCCTTGCTGATGGGAGGAGTTTTGAACTCAAAATCTCACGATACATGGCCCCATTCATTCTTTCATGTACACGGATCAGTCGTCCTGTTCCCTTTGCAGAGAAACAGCCCCAAAGCATGATGTTGCCACCTCCATGCATTACAGTAGGTATGGTGTTCTTTGGTTGCAACTCAGCATTCTCTCTCCTCCAAACACGACGAGTTGTGTTTCTACCAAACAGTTCTACTTTGGTTTCACCTGACCATATGACATTCTCCCAATCCTCTTCTGGATCATCCAAATGCTCTCTAACAAACCTCAGACGGTCATGTACTGGCTTAAGCAGGGGGACACGTCTGGCACCGCAGGATCTGAGTCCCTGGCGGCGTAGTGTGTTACTGATGGTAGCCTTTGTTACGTTGGTCCCAGCTCTCTGCAGGTCATTCACTAGGTCCTCCCGTGTGGTTCTGGGATTTTTGCTCACCGTTCATGTGATCCTTTTGACCCCACAGGGTGAGATCTTGCATGGAGCCCAAGATCGAGGGAGATTATCAGTGGTCTTGTATGTCTTCCATTTTCTAGTTATTGTTCCCACAGTTGATTTCTTCACACCAAGCTGCTTGCCTATTGCAGATTCAGTCTTCCCAGCCTGGTGCAGGTCTACAATTTTGTTTCTGGTGTCCTTCGACAGCTCTTTGATCTTCACCATAGTGGAGTTTGGAGTGTGACTGTTTGAGTTTGTGGACAGGTGTCTTTTATACTGATAACAAGTTCAAACAGGTGCCATTAATACAGGTAATGAGTGGAGGACAGAGGAGCCTCTTAAAGAAGAAGATACAGGTCTGTGAGAGCCAGAAATCTTGTTTGTTTGTAGGTGACCAAATACTTATTTTCCACCATAATTTGCAAATAAATTCTTTCAAAAATCAGACAATGTAATTGTCTGGATTTGTTTCCACATTTTGTCTCTCATAGTTGAGGTATACCTATGATGACAATTATAGGCCTCTCTCATCTTTTTGAGTGGGAGAACTTGCACAATTGGTGGCTGACTAAATACTTTTTAGCCCCACTGTATATCTCTGTATGTTGTGGTCGTTCAGGTGCTTATCTAATAGTTTCTTGAAACTATCAATGTTCCCCGCTGAGACCACCGCCTGTGGAAGAGAATTCCACATCCTTGATGCTCTTACAGTAAAGAATCCTCTACGTAGTTTAAGGTTAAACCTCTTTTCTTCTAATTTTAATGAGTGGCTAAAAGTCTTGTTAAACTCCCTTCCGCAAAAAAAGTTTTATCCCTATTGTGGAGTCACCAGTATGGTATTTGTATATTGAAATCATATCCCCTCTCAAGCGTCTCTTCTCCAGAGAGAATAAGTTCAGCGCTCGCAACCTTTCCTCATAACTAATATCCTCCAGACCCTTTATTAGCTTAGTTGCCCTTCTTTCACTTGCTCCATTTCTAGTACATCCTTCCTGAGGACTGGTGCCCAGAACTGGACAGCATACTCCAGGTGCGGCCGGACCAGAGTCTTGTAGAGCGGGAGAAGTGTCGTTTTATCTCTGGAGTTGATCCCCTTTTTAATGCATGCCAATATTCTGTTTGCTTTGTTAGCAGCAGCTTGGCATTGCATGCCATTACTGAGCCTATCCTCTACTAGGACCCCCAGGTCCTTTTCCAACTGTAATGTGCTCTACATTATATCTGGTGCTGTGAAGGATAGGTGTTTGAGTAAGCAGGAATGATTGTAATGGTGGGCACAGGCAGTGAGATTGAGAAAAAGAAGGTGAAGATGAACCGTAGATTTGAGTAATCAAAAGTTTGTAGTTAACAATGTCTTTTTACTATGTATATCCATCAAAGTGTTGTCAATGGATGAAGGTGTGATTACCATTGGGCCCATTTTTGTATAAGAGCTTGTCATGCCTAGGGTAGAGTCACTGACTGTTCCTCTTGGTCTTCTTTTCACAGTCAGTTTTCCGAAGTGCCCACTCTGGAGCGGAATCTGCAACTTGGAGTCAGTTACAGATGAATGTGGGCCAAATCGTCCCTGTCTGTGGGGAAGGCAGTGCTGCAGTCAATGCGGAATGAAATGTGTTGGTCCATCTGCACCAGGTACAAAAGCTAAGATAGCCCAGTGATTACATAGTCACATAGTAAGGTTGAAAAAAGACATACTGTAAGTACATCTAGATCAACCTATAGAAGAAATAAATAGAAAATAGTAACCCTCCACATACATGATCCTATAGCCACAGTTGGTCAGAGGAAGGCAAAAAAACCCTTAGGAAGCATGGTCCAATTTACTCCAGTGGTGGAAAACATTTCTTCCTGATTCCCCAGGAGGCAATCGGATATTCCCCAGATCAAATACCCCTGGTGTTATTACCCCTAAATGTTAGTATCCAGTTATATTTGGACATGTAGGAATACATCCAACTCTTTTTTAAAACAATCTGCTGAGCTGGCCAGAACTAGTTCTTGAGAGAGTCTATTCCACATTTTAACAGCTCTTACTGTGAAGAAGTCTTTCCAGATGTGAAGGTTAGGAGTCCACCTATCTATCGTTTTTTTTTTTTTTTTTTTAGTTCATTCACAAACTTTTCTTCTCAGCATTACATACTCACATATTGTGTGTAATATATCCGCCTGTGTCAGATTTCGTCGGAAAGAATAACTTATATTATTCACTGCAGGCGGTTTGCATCTTCATTGTGGGCATTTGAAGCCCACAAGCATTTATTTCCTGGATGCGGTGAATGCTGTGCTCCCACATACAGAGTGACCCAACGTGACTGTGCATGTCAGAGCCATTGAGACTGTAATGTGCTCTTCATTATATCTGACTCTGTGAAGGATAGGTGTTTGAGTAGGCAGGAAGTATTGTAATGCTTGATAAATAAAGAGATAAAAAAAGGTGAAGATGAACAGTGGATTTGAGTAAGCAAAAGTTTGTAGTAAACAATGTCCTTTTACCATGTGTACCCATCAAAGTGCTGCCTGCCCATGGATGAAGGGGTGACCACCATTGGGCCCATTCTTGTATATGAGTTTGTCATGCCTGGGGTAGAGTCACTGACTGTCTCTCTCTCTGTCCTCTTTTCACAGTCAGCTTTCCGGAATGCCCACTCTGGAAGGGACCCTGCGAGTGGGAGTCAATAATAGATGAATGTGAGCCAAATCTGCCCTGTCCCTCGGGACATCTGTGCTGCAGTCAATGTGGATGGAAATGTGTTGGTCCAATTGTAACAGGTACAACTGCTAAGATAGCCCAGTGATTATATAGTCACATAGTTACTAGGGTTGAACAAAAAATACACAAGTCCATCTAGCTCAACCAATAGAAGAAAATAAATAAAAAGAAAACAGTAAACTTTCATATACACAATCCTATGACACAGTTGATCAGAGGAAGGCACAAAACCCGTAGGAAGCATAGTCCAATTTACTCCAGTGGTGGAAAACATTTCTTCCTAATTCCCCAGGAGGCAATCCGATATTCCCCAGATCAACTACCCCTAGTGTCATTACCCCTAAATGTTAGTATCCAGTTATATTTGGACATGTAGGAATACATCCAACTCTTTTTTAAAACAATCTGCTGAGCTGGCCAGAACTAGTTCTTGAGAGAGTCTATTCCACATTTTAACAGCTCTTACTGTGAAGAAGTCTTTCCAGATGTGAAGGTTAAAACTGTTTTTCTCCAAACAATCATGTATGTCATAACTGCCACACCCACCCACCCCCTATCACTATCCACAAGGGACAAGCTGCGGGAATGATTGACAGGTGGTGGGTGGACAGAATTATCAACATAGCTTTGGCATACACAGTGACCCAACGTGCCTATGCATGTCAGAGCCATTGAGACTGTAATGTGCTCTTCATTATATCTGACTCTGTGAAAGATAGGTGTTTGAGTAGGCAGGAAGTATTGTAATGGTGATAAATAAAGAGATAAAAAAAGGTGAAGATGAACAGTAGATTTGAGTAAGCAAAAGTTTGTAATAAACAATGTCCTTTTACCATTTGTACCCATCAAAGTGCTGCCTGCCCATGGATGAAGGGGTGACCACCATTGGGCCCATTCTTGTATATGAGTTTGTCATGCCTGGGGTAGAGTCACTGACTGTCTCTCTCTCTGTCCTCTTTTCACAGTCAGCTTTCCGGAATGCCCACTCTGGAAGGGACCCTGCGAGTGGGAGTCAATAATAGATGAATGTGAGCCAAATCTGCCCTGTCCCTCGGGACATCTGTGCTGCAGTCAATGTGGATGGAAATGTGTTGGTCCAATTGTAACAGGTACAACTGCTAAGATAGCCCAGTGATTATATAGTCACATAGTTACTAGGGTTGAACAAAAAATACACAAGTCCATCTAGCTCAACCAATAGAAGAAAATAAATAAAAAGAAAACAGTAAACTTTCATATACACAATCCTATGACACAGTTGATCAGAGGAAGGCACAAAACCCTTAGGAAGCATGGTCCAATTTACTCCAGTGGTGGAAAGCATTTCTTCTTGACTCCCCAGGCGGCAATTGGATATTCCCCGGATCAACTACCCCTGGTGTTACTACCTTTAAATGTCAGTATCCAGTTGTATTTGAACGTGCAGGAATACAACCAACTCTTTTTTTTAAAAACACAATCTGCTGAGCTGGCCAGAACTAGTTTTTGAGAGAGTCTATTCCATATTTTCACAGCTCTTACTGTGAAGAAGCCTTTCTTTATGTGAAGGTTAAATCTGTTTTTCTCCAGACGTAAAGAGTGCCTCCTTCTCCTGGGTAATGACCTAAAAGTGAATACCTCTGCACCAAGTTTACTATATGGGTTTACTACATGGACCACTTACAGTATGTATTTATACACGATGACCATACTGTATACCTCTTATGTATTTACTCATAGTGATCATATCCCCTTATGTATTTATACATGGTGATCATATCCCCCCTTATGTATTTATACATGGTGATCATATCCCCCCTTATGTATTTATACATGGTGATCATATCCCCCCTTATGTATTTATACATGGTGATCATACCCCCCTTATGTATTTATACATGATGATCATATCCCCCCTTATGTATTTATGCATAGTGATCATATACTCCCTTATGTATTTATGCATGGTGTTCATATCCCCTCCCTTATATATTTATACATGGTGATCATATCCCCTCCCTTATATATTTATACATGGTGATCATATCCCCTCCCTTATATATTTATACATGGTGATCATATCCCCTCCCTTATGTATTTATACATGGTGATCATATCCCCCTCATGTATTTATACATGGTGATCATATCCCCTCCTTATGTATTTATACATGGAGATCATATCCTCCCTTATGTATTTATACATGGAGATCATATCCCCCCTTATATATTTATACATGGAGATCATATCCCTCTTATGTATTTATACCCTGGGATGCACAACACAGCACTTCTGGGACGCGTAGATCATGGTAACTGTCACGTGAACATTATGCCATTACATGATCTCAGTGTCAACACAACCGTTATGAATGGGTTTCTTTCATAACAGTGGTGCTTAGTATTGTGATGCTGTGATTTGCCCAGTTATCACATGGTACCTGGGCCAATCACAACACCCTGTGTCATGTGATTAGCTACAGCCTATCACAGATCACAGCTGTTATAAATTAAGCCATCCATGACAGTTCAAAACATTGCTTTTACAGTGACAATCACCTGATCAGCCCCCCTATGATGAAAGTATGTAAAAAAAAAAAAAAGTGAACAAACAATAAAGTGAAATCGCCACACCAGTCATATGATAATGCTGTACTGTACTGGTAAAAATATGTAAAAAAATGTGAAAAAAATATTTAATTTTTTTATTTTCCAAAAGATTATGACAAAAAAATGACAACTTCAAAAAATAAAAAAACGCTATGCTTCTTACTAAATACAACAGACTGTCTACCTTCCAAAAAGTGAGATTTTGGGGGGAATTTGTACTGCCCTGGCATGTTAAGGTCCTCAAGAAATGCCATCAGTAAAGGGGTCATGAGATAGGAAATTTTGATAGGCCGTCAGTATATCAGGATTGATTAATTTCCACTTATATATCCCATAGTTTGTAGACTCTATAACTTTCACACAAAACAATTCATATACATTTATTGGGATTTTTTTTTTTTTTTTTACCAAAGACATGTAGGAGAAAACATTTTGGCCTAAATTTATGAAGAAATTAGATTTTATTGAATATGTTTTATAAAAGAAAGTAGAAAAGATAGTTTTTTTGGTTTTTCAAAATTTTCAGTCTTTTTTTCAAATACAGTATAAAATTAAAAGTCAAAACCCAGTGGTGATCAAATACCACCAAAAGAAAGCTCTATTTGTGGGAATTTTTTTTTTATAAATTTCATTTGTGTACATTTTTGCATGACCGCGTAATTACCAGTTAAAGTAGTGCAGTGCTGAATAGCAAAAAATGCCCTTGCCATGAAGTGGTTATAAGCAAAAAACACTCTGCTATTAATGGGATATGTACAATTATAATTTCCTATTGGTACTTATAATTAACAGCATTATTATATGGTTGAATTGAGTAGACATGGGGCATCAGCCTCTATTAAATAAAGACCGCAATATCCAAGAGATCTGGAAACACAACATGTTTGGTGAGATCTGGCCAGCTTCTTCAGGAGGAGGTCGGGAGTACACTAAATTTGCAAAACATGACAACCATACACAGTTGTGCTCATAGGTTTACATACCCTGGCAGAATTTATGATTTCTTGGGCATTTTTTAGAGAATATGAATGATAACACAAAAACTTTTCTTTCACTCATGGTTAGTGTTTGGCTGAAGCCATTTATTATCAAAAAACTGTGTTTACTCTTTTTAAATCTAATGACCCTGGTTAAAAGTTGACATACCCTAGTGATTTTGGCCTGATAACATGCACACAAGTTGACATAAAGGGGTTTGAATGGCTATTAAGGGTCGGTTCACACTGGGGCGACTTGGGATCCGACTTGTACGCCCTCAAGTCGCCCCAAGTCGCCCCAAGTCGCTTTGCATTTAGATTATCATGGTAGGCAATGGGAGCGTCTTAATTGACACTACTGAAGTCGCTCCGACTTCAGAAAAGGTTCCTGTACTACTTCTATCCGACTTGTAGGCGACTTGTACCCATTCAACTCAATGTAAGTCGCCTGCAAGTCGGATCTCTCTGTAAAGTCAAGCGACTTTGCAGAGAAAACCCCTCCCTCCCCCCCTCCCTCCCAGAGAGGTGATTGGCCACAGGCGAAGTCGCCTGTCATGGAGGCGACTTCAAGTCGCCTCGTAATTTGCCGAAGTCGCGCTGAAGTCGTGCTAAAGTCGCGCTGAAGCCGCGTTGAAGTCGCGGTACAAAGTCACGCTAAAGTCGTGTTGCCCATGTGTGAACCGACCCTAATGTTAAACATCCTCACCTGTGATCTGTTTGCTTGTAATTAGTGTGTGTGTATAAAAGGTCAATGAGTTTCTGGACTGCTGACAGACCCTTGCATCTGTCATCCAGTGCTACACTGACGTTTCTGGATTCTGAGTCATGGGGAAAGCAAAATCATTGTCAAAGGATCTGCAGGATAAGGTAGTTGAACTGTATAAAACAGGAAAGGGATTTAAAAAGATATCAAAGGAATTGAGAATACCAATCAGCAGTGTTCAAACTCTAATCAAGAAGTGGAAAATGAGGGGTTCTGTTGAAACCAAACCACGGTCAGGTAGACCAACTGAAATTTCAGCCACAACTGCCAGGAAAATTGTTCGGGATGCAAGAAAAACCCACAAATAACTTCAGGTGAAATACAGGACTCTCTGAAAACATGTGCTGTGGCTGTTTAAAGATGCACAATAAGGAGGCACTTGAAGAAAGATGGGCTGCATGGTCGAGAAGAAAGCCATTACTATGCAAATACCACACAGTATCCCACTTACAATACGCCAAACAGCACAGAGACAAGCCTCAAACCTTCTGGCACAAAGTCATTTGGAGTGATGAGACCAAAATTGAGCTTTTTTGGCCACAACCATAAACACTAGATTTGGAGGGGAGTCAACAAGGCCTATGATGAAAGGTCCACCATTCCTACTGGAAATTTGGTCAAAATTGATGGCAAGATGAATACAGTATGTTATCAAAAAATACTGGAGGAACATTTGCATTCATCAGCCAGGAAGCTGCGCATGGAACGTACTTGGACATTCCAACATGACAAACACTAACCATGAGTGAAAGAAAAGTTTTTGTGTTATCGTTCATATTCTCTGAAAAATGGCCAAGAAATCATAAATTCTGCCAGGGTATGTAAAATTATGAGCACAACTGTATGTTGAAAACATTTCAGTAATATTAAAGTAATCTTAACAACAATCTACAGTACTGTGTAATTATACTCACTACATTTAGGTTCAAAATCCCACATATCCTATATAGAGATTGCACTGTGGAATCCCCGGGGAGTGAGCATGGGGACACATACTAATTATGGTTAACCTCCCTCTTGGTTTGGATTTTTTAGGCAATTTGAAGAAGAGACATTTTATATTATTTATTTTAAAAAATATCTTTATTTTCCATATTGAATAAAACTGAGTATGGTTTTTTTTATATAAAACTGTAGACAATATATACACAATATTCCAAAATGGTTTCCATCACATTGCATGATAGTGTAAAATAGTTATATTGTCCTGAAGTGGTATTTCCCAACTACTTGGTGTTTCACCATCGATGTGCATGTGCAGATGGTTTCTAGTAAATTGGGATAACCAACACGTTTTGAAATGTATAGGCATAAGCAATTTCTTCTTCAGGGATTAATATCACCTATTCTTTTACATTCTTGGTAAAAGCACTCCCTCAGCTAAAACTGAAAACCCCAAATCATCTGTGTTGCTTGCCCTTTCATGATATACAAGGGCCGCTGGATCATATCCAAAAGGTGTGACACCAAAAAAGTTTTTTTTTTTTTTTATGGTAGCAAACCACCTCTATGTCTAGTACATCCAAGCAGTCCAACCACAAAAATACTCCTCATTAATGTCTAGTCTCCTGCCATCCTTCTGTGTAGAGCGGCTTGGATTTCCCGTTTTAGCTGAGGAAGTGCTTTTGCCAAGAATGTAAAAGAAAAAGTGATATTAATCCCTGAAGAAGAAATTGCTTATGCCTACACATTTCGTAATGCATTGGTTATCCCAATTTACTTGAAACCATCTGCACATGCACATCGATGGTGGAACAGCAATTAGTTGGCGAATACCACTTCAGGACAATTTAACAATTTTACATTATCATGCAATGTGCTAGAAACTATTTTTGGAATATTGTGTATACATTGTCAACAGTTTTTTTTTTTTTATAAATAACCATACTCAACCATACTCATTCAATATGGAAAATAAAGACATTTTTTTAAAATAAATAATATAAAATGTCTCTTCTTCAAATTGCCTTAAAAATCCAAACAAAGAGGTTAACCACAATTAGTATTGAAAAGGGAATAATGGCAATGACACACAAAGCTACATGAGCCTCTAATTTAGCATAGGGACAAATAGGAGGCAAAATTGGAAGGAAGGGAAGATATGGTGTAACATATAAAAAGTAATTAAACCCAGTTCTACATGCAGAAATGTAGGTTTTCAAAATCTGTAAATGCACCCACCTGTAATTAAACCTTTATGAAGTGGGAGCATTTACCGATTTTAAAAAGCCTACATTTATGCATGTAGACCTGGGTTTAGGAGTGATGCCGCTCCAGGCATGGTATCCCAAACAAATGCCGTCCGACTCAAACCTGGCTAACGCGTTTCACATCATGGTGGATGCTTAGTCATAGCTGGTGACCATAGTTTAACTATAAATATATATAATGATGTTGAACCAATTGAGGGAGCAAACATTCCCCACAGCTCCTCCCATAGACAATCAAACTAGAATGGAAACCTGGTGTGCAAGAGAGGACAACAGGAAAACGCAGAGTACCAAACTCTAGATGTGTGACGTAATAAATTTGATCAAGTCAATTAAACTAATCGTCTGTAATGACATGTTGTCCTCTAGCAAATATCATTATTCTAAAATGTTCTAACGCAAACATTATGTACAACATAAAAACATGATAATACACTAAACAATGCGTTAGAATATACAGTATATCTGCAGAGCTTTGTGCAATCAAAATACCACAGACAGCAAAAACAGCAAAAAACTACCATCATTGTACAATTTCAATGATTAAAAATTCATGTTTGTAAAAATTCAAATTATGAAAATTGAACAAACTATATAAAAAAAGCTGTGCTATCCAATGAAACAAACTGAAAAAAACTAAAAAACTACAGCTGCTAGCACACAACAAACCAAGTTCCCAAAATGAAAAATAATAAAGTGCAGCGCTAAACCTACATGCAAGAATATAAAATAGTAGTATAAACCTGTAAATAAGTGACATATAGTGACATAAAAAGTGTATATAAGCAGTGGCGTGCTATAAATGGACAAAGTAATGTCTATAAGAAATGTGACAAAAACAAAAGTCCATAAATGGTGAGGTAAGTGGAAGTCTTCTCCAAAAACGAGGGAGGTACCATATATCCTGGGGAGACTATGGACACTCGAATAGGAAGGCGGCCACAGATATCAAAACGCACAAATCTTCAAAAGGAAAAGATGGGTACCCTTACCAGATCCGTAGGACGCATCTGCCGTATAGCAGTGCGTCTATAAGGCATAAGGGGGTGGTTATCCAGGATATCCAGCCGGATGATGTCCTCCGGGTCTCAGTCACCAATGAGGGGTGGTTGCCGTGGCTGGCATTGGACCTCCAGTACACCCGATCTCCGGTTCCGGAACAAGTTGATCAGAAGAGAATAATTCTAAGTGGGCCCATGGAGGAAAAGAAGAGGGAACTCCACATAGTGTAGATCAAAATGGGGTTTTTAATGTCCAAAAAACCATACAGAATACAGGTGATCACGAACAGATAAAAAGTATAAAAATAGCAATGTGGGAAGCTGAGATAGCTGGCCCTACGCGTTTCAACTCCACAGTCATCAACAGGGGCATAAAACAGCCTCCGCACATTGCACTTATATATAGACTGTACCCAACTTTCAATTTAACCAGGCTCTGCCCCCGTCATGGCGGGACCGGAAATGGATGTTCAAAGGGAAAACAACTATCTATGTTTAATATATATTTAATATACAAAAATGCCCCAAGTGTAAGAGAGACCCAAATTATAACAGGGCAAATAAAACACTGTGACTTACAGGGAACTACAGGCATCAGTGCCTCCGTTCAACCTGCGCTCCAAGCCTCGTAGATATATCCCTGTAGAGGGAATAGCAGCTAACAACCTATCAGCCGCTGGTATCGCATCCGCACGTAGATCCGGAGCGTGCGCTCCAAGACTCGTGCGTATCCGAGAGCGCAGCCAGCCCCGAAACAGGCATCATCACGGCCACTAAAAAAAGGAAACCAATCGGCAGGTGGTAATAGAATAACTCCCAAAAAGGGAGCTTGCGCTCCACACCTCATGACAACAGAGAGGGCTGGACTGTCATAATATACCAGCTCAGTGATTGGCCACCTATTATAAAATGACCAAAACCCACCCTCCCAGGTCTAAAGAGCCAAAGTCCGGGATCCACGGTATCTAAAACTGACACCTGAAGTATCCTAGGCAGGAATCATCACGGTCGAATAGCCGTGAATTGGAGTATTGAATGTCATCCAGCACCTAAATCCAAGCAAAGTAATACATGCCCGGACCTTCCACAGGAATGCAGGGCAATGCCACAATGCCAGCTAGAAGGGATAAGGGCACAAAAAGTGAACCCCCGGGAAAATGAAGGGTAATTGGAAATATCAAAGCCAAATAGCGCTAAAACTGGCGCTAGAGGTACCTAATGCGTGAACTCCCCTAGCCAGCCACCAAGATATAAGGAGTAGCAGACTGATATCCTAGTATCATCCCCCTCGGTCGGTCTCCTTTTTCCAAGACTGCAAGGGATACTTCCTTTGCAGAAAGTGCAATGTATGTCTACGGATCTGGTAAGGGTACCCATCTTTTCCTTTTGAAGATTTGTGTGTTTTGATATCTGTGGCCGTCTTCCTATTGGAGTGTCCATAGTCTCCCCAGGATATATGGTACCTCCCTTGTTTTTGGAGAAGACTTCCACTTATCTCACCATTTATGGACTTTTGTTTTTGTCACATTTCTTATAGACATTACTTTGTCCATTTATAGCACGCCACTGCTTATATACACTTTTTATGCTTGTCACTATATGTCACTTATTTACAGGTTTATACTACTATTTTATATTCTTGCATGTAGGTTTAGCGCTGCACTTTATTATTTTTCATTTTTAAATTATGAAAATTACTGTATCAAAAATATATTTCATTTACAATTAATATAAAACAACAATAAAATGATGTATGTTATCATAAAGTCATGCGGTCGTTCTCCCATTTGTCATGTTTGTAGTAAAGGAAGGACCCTATAGAGAAAAGGAGAAATAGGGGAAATACTTAATAATAGTAGTGAGAAAATAAGGAAGAAAAAAATACTGGTAAACAAAAGAAGAATGGGAAATTAATTACTATCGAATGAATGTATAAGTGATACTTAAATCTATGATAACATATATCAATATGTGTATGATATACACAAAATGTACATGAATATCCTGTCCCAGATTCACATGTGTGATCTGCATGGACAATAGTGGTATAGAAAACCATGAATATCTCTGTGTATCAATACAATAGTCCATCACATGAAATCAAATGTATGAGTATAGGACCGATACTGATCCAATTTGTTTCGATGAAAAACTATTCATAGAAATAAGTAACGTACCAATCAAAGTTTAAGCCAACTGGTTTTCTTGTATGTAAAGTGAAAATCCAGTAAACTTCCCCACAGTCACACACTCTTGTTAGTAATACTCACTATTGTCTTTCCAGAAACAGAATAAGAATCTACTGAAGACATTTGTGGAGAGATGAGATCACCAGTACCTCGTTATGATCAGCAAGATGTCCCTCCACACACACAGGAATTGTCTTTAAATAAAGAATTCTTCAATCCTGATATAACAATTTCTGTTTACTTTATTAATGAGGAATTTTGACTTGTAATGTTGAGATCTCATCACACAATTACAAACTACCAACCAATTACCAACAATGGATCAGAACTTGCTGAACTGCAAGCACAAAAACTTTATTTCATGCATAGCACTCCATAGCAACCGAGGATAGATATCCACTCTGTATGCAAAAAAACACATTTGAAAAGACAAATATTATCATATAAAAAAAGCAGTGACATTACTGTGCTGTACATACCCTGTGAAGAGAGTAAGGCTGTGGGAGGGACCCAGCTGGCTCCACCCAATACTTGTTGCCTGCAGAAATCTATAGAAGGGGCGGAGACAAGACCAGTCATCCGGCACAAGAATAGAGAGCAGAAGTGTGCGGTCTTTATTAACTGCTTCCCACCCAGCCACTGCACATAAACGGTTGGGTGGGTGCTTTGCCGTTCTGCTGGTCGTACCCATATGTCCCATCAAAACTGGTCATGTGGCGGCACGATCCTGTGATGGTTGTGTCCCTCGAACATGGCTTATCACAGATCGGGACATGAAAGCTGTGATTGGCACTCCCGATCACGTGATGTCTGTGTCCAGTTACAGCCTTCGCACAGTGTAAACAAAGACACATGTCGGCTCTCCCCGCTGAGCTTAGTCAGAGCTCAGGGAGGGGGGGGGGTTTGAAGCAGCATGTCCTTGATCTCTACATCTCTGTGTAGCTGATGATTTTAGTGTTCAGCTACATAGATCACACAGACTGCAGCCATCCCACACCAATGCTCCAAGCACCATCTGTCCTAGTGTCCCACCAACATCTGTACTAGTGGACAAAACATCTGTCACAGTGTACTAGTGTCCTATCAGCATCTATCACATTGTACCAATGCACAAAAACATCTGCAGTAGTGTTCCATTGCAACATTAACATCTGTTGGTGGACCTAGTGGATCGTCAACATCTGTCAGTGCCTGCCAGTGGACGATGAACATCTGCCACAATGTAGAAGTGCACAATAACATCTTTCACAGTGAGCCAGTGTCCCACCAATAAAAACATAAAAAAATGTATAGTTCCCCCATCCCCCTGTGCTTGTGTGACTCTATAATTTTCACACAGACAAAATTATAGGCACTGATTTGGGTTATTTTGACCAAAGAAATGTAGCGGTATACATTTTGGTCAAAATGTATGAAGATAAAATTACTTATATGCAAAATTTTATATAAGAAACTAAGAACTTTTTGGTCTTTTTCATTTATAGCGCGAGTGGTGACCCAAGTGGTGATAAAATACCATTAAAAGAAATCTTTATTTGTCTCAAAAAAATGATAAATATTATCATTCAAAATGTGACAGCACAGAACGCTGATAATTGGCCTGGGCAGGAAGAGGTTGACGCGTTTCACACTATAGAAGTGCTTTGTCAAAACCAAGGTAGTTTACCTGCATTTCCCCTGCCTGTACCCATCCAGTGCTTTTAATATTCATGCTTCAATAAAGACTTTATACTTTACTTTCTGTGTGGGTGTGCTGCCGATTCGAAGATTCTCAGTTCCATGTTTTCTGCAGCAGTGGCAGGGCGTGCACCCCACCTCACAGAAGCAACATTGGAGTGCTACCGATGGCATCATCTGTGAGCAGCGATCTCTTTTTTTTTTTTTTTACAAGTTCTGTTTATTACACTACTGTACTACTGGGTAACTTTAGACTGTTAGCTATGTTTTGCATACTGTGTAGTACTATTACAGGTCTAACACCTCATACACCTATCTGTGTACGACAACTGAAAGTGTAATCCCTATATCCCCCCTATTAAATATTAGCCAAGATGTCTATCACCTTTACTTCCATCAATGCAAAAGGCTTCAATTCCCCTTATAAACAAAATGTATTATAGAAATAATACTTCTGACATACTATGCATACAGGAAACTCATTTTATCTCCAGCAAACCCCCCTCCTGTACTCAAAAACAATACCCACACTGTTACTTCGCCAACTCCACCAAGAAAAAAAAACGGGTATTATGATCGCCATATGCTCCTCGGTTTCCTTCCAACCATTTCACACCAAAGATGATGCTGAGGGCAGATTCATAATTCTAAATGCTGCTGTCAACAACCATACAATGACTATAACTATCATCTACTCCCCCAATACCAATCAGCATGGATTCTACAAAACTATAATGAAGAGATTGGAACCTTTCAAACAAGGCCCCTTGATCATATGTGGTGATTTTAACCAAATTGTGGACCCCTCACTAGACACCTCAAACCCTGCCCGTAAGCGATCTACCTCTCTTTCCTCCCTGATCCACCCGGAGGACCTATATAACCCCTGGAGATGCCTCCATGATACAGAAAGGGATTACACTTTTTTTCACACGCACAAAATTCATATTCTCAAATAGATCTCTTTTTGACTGACAAACATACTTTACAACTGGTCCAAGAAACTAAAATTGGACTTATTACGTGGTCTGACCACGCACCGATTTCAATTAAGCTGTATCCAGGACTCACAACCAAAAACAGCACCATCTGGAGGTTTAATACCTCTATTATTGCACGCCCACAATATCAAAAACAGATCCTATACGAACTGCAACAGTATTTTACAACCAATGTCGGGTCTATAAACAATCCCACCACACTGTGGAATGCCCACAAGGCCTACATCAGAGGCCTCCTGATTAAGTTGGGGGCCCACGAGAAAAAACAATACAATACCACCACAAACAATCTTCTAGAGCAAATATGTATACTCGAAAAAGCCAACAAACCTCAACCTTCCCCCATGCTTAGCTCTGAACTACATACAGCTAGAAAAGCTCTCAGTGCCCACCTCCACACAAACTTTGACTACCACCTTAAACGCCTCCGCCTACAATCCTACTCACAACACAACAAACCTGGAGCATATCTAGCCAGGCAACTTAAACCCAAACTAACACAAGCTAAAATCCCATACCTTACTGACCACATCGGTACACATTCTAAATTATACAATCTAACCAACTCCAATTCCGCCCCACCACCCTCCTCTGCTGACAGATAAATTCCTCAAAAATTCATAGATACATTTCTAAAAGAACACCTTCCCTCACTATCACGGGACCAATCACACCACCTGTCAACTCCATTCTCCCCATCAGAAGTAGAAACAGCCTTTGCTGCCCTACTACTTCATAAAGCTCCAGGCCCTGACGGGTTCAGCAACAAGTACTATAAAACTTTCTCTAAGCTCCTTACCACACATCTATGTCACTCCTTCAACTTCACTGCTGTCACCGGCTCCATTCCACCAGAATCTCTCCAAGCCACTATTGCCACTATCCCAAAACCGGGCCCTTCCAGCTACAGACCCATCTCCCTACTAAACTATATGCCAAACTCTTAGCTACACGGCTCTCAAATATTATCCCACAACTAGTGCATATCGACCAGGTGGGTTTTGTGACTGGCAGACAAGCATCGGACAGATACCCGCAGATTTATTGACCTACTACAGTGGGTGGAACACCACCAAACACTTTCTCTGCTTATCTCTCTCGATGCAGAGAAGGTGTTTGACAGGGTGGACTGTCCTATTTGTCCTATTTGACAAAAAAAATGTGGCTTCTTTGGGACCATTCTGCAAGCAATACTCTCCCTCTACTCCCCTCCCATTGTCAGGGTAATGACTTCCAGACTACTCTTAGACCCCTTCTACATCTCTAATGGGACACACCAAGGGTGTCCACTCTCACCCTTAATATTCGCCCTTGTCATGGAACCCCTAGCCCAATCAATCCGTGACAACCCACTCATATCAGGAATTACGACCGGAGATAGAACACATAAGATAGGCCTCTACGCCGACGATATCATCATCTCTCTGGCTGACCCTATTAAGTCACTCCCTGCACTCCATCATACCTTAGACGTATTTAGTAGGGCCTTCTTGTATAAAATTAACTTCTCCAATTCTAGCATGCTAGGTATAGGAGTTGACCAACGCAACAAAAACGACATCACTGTCCGGACATCTTTCTCGTGGACCCCTAATGCCGCGTACATATGGTCGGAATTTCCGACAGAAAAAGTCCGATGGGAGCTTTTGGTCGGAAAATCTGACCATGTGTATGCCCCATCTGACTTTTTCTGTCGGCATTTCCGATGGACTTAGATAGAGAGCATGTTCTAAATTTTTCCATTGGAAATGCCGATGGAGCTTGTCCCGTTGGCAAGTCCGACCGTGTGTACGCGGCATAACTCACATACTTGGGCATACAACTAATCACCCCCTCCTCTCATTTACGAACTATCAACTTTAATAATCTCATATCCAAGCTTCAAAAAACTGTGCAAGACTTTCAACACACCCCAGTCTCCTGGGCAGGTAAAATCTCCCTCGCCAAAATGTATCTTCTCCCTCATGCCTTATATATGTTCCGAACTATGCCGATACCCTTTCTCAAAAAGCAACTATTGCAGCTACAGTCTATCATAACAACTTTCATCTGAGGTGGAAAACGCTCTTGTCTTAAAAACAACACCCTATGCAAACCCATCACTTCTGGAGGGATTGGGGCACCAGACATCCTAGCATATTATAAAGCAACAATTCTCGACCAAGCCAAAGTCTGGTGGAACCCATGCAACAAACCACCCATTTTCAAATTCTCAGCGCTCTCCTCCTGCTATACCAAGAGACTCACTCATTCCTTAACAGTGTCAATGCTACCATCAAGACATGGAAAGCCACTATACAATCTTCTAAAGGCATCCCATTATGTCTACTCTCACATATACCTCTGGAAGCATTCCACACTCTTACACCTAACATCAATTTCTCAGACTGGATCACCACAGGCATCTCAACTATCGTAAACCTATATGAAGGCCCCACACTCCTGTTCTTCCAACAACTACAAGCCACTAAGCATATTGGGGCTAAAGATTTTTTCAAATACCTCAAAGCACACTCAATCCTATCTAAGGTAAAATGGTCCGAAAACCTATTACCATGGCATGTGACAAGATTTGTCAACCTGAACACCCCTTATCGGCATGGAATCTTATTTTTCTACAAGCTCATCACCGATACCTGCCACACTTCTAAGACCCCAATGATGCTAAAATGGGAACAGCAACTACAATTCTCCTACACTTCCCAACAATGGTACCAATCGCTCCAAGCACCTTTGAAAATCTCAAGATGTGTGCTACATTGGGAAACTGTCCAAAAGTTATTCCACAACTGGTACCTCACACCAACTAAGCTTGCCCACATATATCCAACCTCCACCAATCTGTGTTGGAGAAACTGTGGAACCCCAGGAACCCCACTACACATTTGGTGGAACTGCCCAATCCTGATCGCATTTTGGACTATGCTCTCTAAACTTCTCCTCTCCATTCTACCAACTCCTGTATCCCTAACGCCTCTAATGGTACTATTGGGTCTAGACATGGATTTATGGCCCCTGACCTTCCCACACAGTCATCTCCCACGTACGTATTGCTACTCGACTAGCTATTGCCAAAAATTGGAAAACCCCCAACCTCCTCTCTAGCTCGGAGCTAATTGTTCTTGTGAATAACCACTGCCTGATGAAATTTATGTACGCCAAAGCCCACCTACAAATTCCTAAATTCCAAAAGCACTGGGATCTTTGGCTCAAACATCCTAAATGCCTACCTCCCATGAATGCTCTACCAAATATCTGAAACCCTAATGCCTTGTCCACACACGATTGACCATAGCTTTGCTCAAATACCTGTCAAACACAACACAATACAAATGTTTACCTTTACCTTTGTTTGCTAAACCTTTGTTAGACGTACTCAACTGATTCTTAAATGTCTTATGTATACCTTCTATTCATACGATAATCTGATTATCACATGACTACTCATATGTTGATCAACTGTTTAACTTTGTACTTTTCTTACTCTGTATAACTTACAATAAAATTGAGTTATAAAAAAAAAAAAACCAGGCCGGGACCTAATCCCTAACATTTGTTCTTTTTTTTGCATTGCCTTACCCCATTGGGGTCTATCTGTATTTGATATGACTAATCTGCCTTCATGATTCATTTATTGTACAACTTGTTTGTTGAAAAAACCAGTAAATACTTTGAAATAAAAAAAAAAAAAACAATTTTGCCATTCTGAAGCTTCCCTCCAACCACTTTAAATATTATTTTGTATATACTGTAATTCTGTACTTGCCAAATATGCTGCAGAAATCTCCCTCCACTGAGTCTGGCTGTAACAATTTTTAACTGTGGGCACACAGGCACACAGACACACACACACACACACACACACATATATACAGACACACACATATATACATATATAGACACACACACATATATACTGACAGACACACTCACACCTTTGCTTGCCTGCACATTTCTCCTCTCTGGATGAATACACATGGATCTCTGCAGTCTCCTGTTATCTCTGCCCTCCTCCAGCCCCCTCCAGCTCTGCAGCTCTCATTGGCTATCTTATGACTCCCCCCCCCCCCTTCCTGGCAAACTTTCACGGGAGTTAGAGAGAGAGCAGTGTATACAAAAAAGCAAAAATACTCTTGTGCACAGGTGTATTAGCTAAAAGATCGCAAGGGTTCAGGAAGGACTGTGGATTTCGGCCTTGCTGCTCTTTAAGGATGGGATGTCCTAATATTAGATAAAAAGAAAGAAAAGAAGAGCGCACCAGCCTAGTGCATTATCCTTGACAGATTTATTGATTAAAAACAAGATAAAATCTACTCACAAAGGTAGATGAAAAAATCGCATTTGTATATGGCACAGCGGCGATTAATCCAATGGTAGCAGTTTTCCAGGTCCCAGGAAGGAGGCGTACGGACTACTGCTGGCTAACGCGTTTCGAAGGTTACCCTTCTTCATCAGAGCCTTCCGGCTCTGATGAAGAAGGGTAACCTTCGAAACGCGTTAGCCAGCAGTAGTCCGTACGCCTCCTTCCTGGGACCTGGAGAAAGAGAGCAGTGCATGATGTCATAAGCCTAGGCTTATTACCAAACAGGAAGTGGGCTGTATAAGGTATTTACTGGCAGAAAAAATGTTTTATGATCCAAAGTTTAAACAACAAAGGCAGAAGATTTAATAGATGGAAGCCTGTATGGAGGTGGTTAAAGGAAGCTCCTGCAGTGTGGTAAAGTTTCACACTGGATTACTGCACAGATCTGGAGGAAACACACAAAGCTTGCCAAGATTTAGGAAGAATACACATGATGAATAGATTTAGACAATATTTGCTAAATTCAAAATTCTGCATCTGTGTATTTGGCTCTCTGCACATCTAGTTGCCCGCTATATTACCCTACACACTCCTCTCCTGTACATACTGCCCACTGTCATACCCTCCACACTCCTCTCCTGTACATACTGCCCACTGTCATACCCTCCACACTCCTCTCCTGTACATACTGCCCACTGTCATACCCTCCACTCTCCTCTCCTGTACAAACAAACCTTTTTATACGGACCACATTGCTCTCCTGTACATACCGTCCACTGTCATACCCTGCACACTCCTCTCCTGTACATACCACCCACTGTCATATCCTCCACACTCCTCTCCTGTACATACTTCCCACTGTCATACCCTCCACATTCCTCTCCTGTACATACTGCCCACTGTCATACCCTGCACACTCCTCTCCTGTACATAATGCCCACTGTCATACCTGCCACACTCCTCTCCTGTACATAATGCCCACTGTCATAGCCTCTACTCTCCTGTACATTCAAATCCCTGCTATAGCCTCCACACCCCTCTCCTGTACATGCTACCCACTGTCATACACCCCACACTCCCTTATGATACATGTCTGCTCATTGTCATACCCTCCACACTACTCTCCTGTACATAGTGCCCACTGTCATACCCTCCACACTCCTCTCCTGTACATACCTTCCAATGTCATACCCTCCACACTACTCTCCTGTACATACCTCCCACTGTCACACCCACCACACTCCTCTAATGTACATACTGCCCAATTTCATACCCTCCACTCTCCTGTACATACAAGCTCCTGTTATACTCCCCCACACTCCTCTCCTGTACATACTACCCACTGTCATACACTCCACACTCCTTTACTGTACATACTGCTCACTGTCATACCCTGCACACTCCTCTCCTGTACATACTGTCCACTGTCATATCCTCCACACTCCTCTCCAGTACATACTGCTCACTATCATACCCTCCACATTACTCTCCTATACATACTAACCACTGTCATACCCTCCACACTCCTCTCCTGTACATACTGCTCATTGTCATACCCTCCACACTCCTCTCCTGTACATACTTCCCACTGTCATACCCTCCACACTCCTCTCCTGTACATACTACCCACTGTCATACCCTCCACTCTCCTCTCCTGTACATACTTCCCACTGTCATACCCTCCACACTCCTCTCCTGTACATACTACCCACTGTCAGACACTCCACACTTCTCTCCTGTACATTCTGCCCACTGTCATACCTTCCACACTTCTCTCCTGTACATACTTCCCACGTTCATAGCCTCCACACTCCTCTCCTGTACATACTGCCCACTATCATACCCGCCACACTCCTCTCCTGTACATACTGCCCACTGTCATACCCTCCACTCTCCTGTAAATACAAACCCCTGTTATAACCTCCAAACTCCTCTCCTGTACAGACTACCCACTGTCATACACTCCACACTCCTTTACTGTACATACTGCTCACTGTCATACCCTTCACACTCCTCTCCTGTACATACTATCCACTGTCATACCTAACACACTTTTTTCCTGTACATACTTCCCACTGTCATACCCTCCACACTCCTCTCCTGTACATACTGCTCACTATCATACCCTCCACATTACTCTCCTTTACATGCTAACCACTGTTATACCCTCCACACTCCTCTCCTGTACATACTACCCACTGTCATACACTCCACACTCCTCTACTGTACATACTGCTCACTATAATACCCTCAAAACCCTATCCTTTACATACTGCCAACGTTCATAGCCTCCACACTCCTCTCCTGTACATACTGCCCACTGTCATACCCTCCACTCTCCTATACATACAAACCCCTGTTATAACCTCCACACCCCTCTCCTGTACATACTACCCACTGTCATACACTCCACACTCCTCTACTGTACATACTGTTCACTGTCATACCTTCCACACTCCTCTCCTGTACATAGGGTCCACTGTCATACCTTTCATACTACTTTCCTGTACATACTGCCCACTGTCATATACTCCACACTCCTCTCCTGTACATACTGCCAACTGTCATACCCTCCACACTCCTCTCCTGTACAAACAAACACTTTTATACC
This sequence comes from Lithobates septentrionalis, assembly GCA_037952835.1. Lineage (NCBI taxonomy): Eukaryota > Metazoa > Chordata > Amphibia > Anura > Ranidae > Lithobates > Lithobates septentrionalis. The sequence goes on from JBBDGP010001852.1 coordinate 2,716,668, forward strand.
CACCACATTCCTCTCCTGTACATACCGTCCACTGTCATACCTTTCACACTCCTCTCCTCTACTTTCTGCCCACTGTCATACCCTGCGCACTCCTCTCCTGTATATACCACCCACTGTCATACCCTCCATACTCCTCTTCTGTATATACCTCCCACTGTCATACCCTCCACACTCCTCTCCTGTACATACTGCCCATTGTCATACCCTGCACACTACTCCCCTGTACATAATGCCCACTGTCATACCTGCCACAATCCTCTCCTGTACATAATGCCCACAGTCATAGCCTCCACTTCTGTACATACAAACCCCTGTTATAGCCTCCACACCCCTCTCCTGTACATGCTACCCACTTTCATACACCCCACACTCCCTTACGATACATGTCTTCTCATTGTCATACCCTCCACACTCCTCTCCTGTACATAGTGCCCACTGTCATACCCTCCACACTCCTCTCCTGTACATACCACCCACTGTCATATCCTCCACACTCCTCTCCTGTACATACTGCTCACTGTCATACCCTACACTCTCTTCTCCTGTACATACTGCCCACTGTCATACTTTCCACACTCCTCTCCTGTACATACTGCCCACTGTCATACCCTCCATTCTCCTATACATACAAACCCCTGTTATACCCTCCACACTCCTCTCCTGTATATACTACCCACCTTAATACCATCAACGCTTCTCTCCTGTACATACCGTCCACTGTCATACCTTTCACACACCTCTCCTGTACATTCAGCCCACTGCCATACCCTCCACACTCCTCTCCTGTACATACTGCCCATTGTTTTACACACGACACTCCTCTCCTGTATATTCTGCCCACTGTCATATTCTCCACACTCCTCTCCTGTACATACTGCCCACTTTCATACCACCACTCTCCTGTACATACAAACCCCTGTTATACCCTCCACACTCCTCTCCTGTACATACTACCCACTTTCATACACCCCACACTTCCTTACGGTACATACTGCTCAATGTCATACCCTCCACACTCCTCTCCTGTACATACTGCCCACTGTCATACCCTCCACTCTCCTCTCTTGTACATAAAAACCCCTGTTATACCCTCCACACTCCTCTCCTGTACATACTACCCACTGTCAAACACTACACACTCCTTTACTGTACATAATGCCCACTGTCATAGCCTCCACTCTCCTGTACATACAAACCCCAGTTATAGCCTCCACACCCCTCTCCTGTACATACTACCCACTGTCATACCCTCCATACTCCTCTCCTGTACATACCTCCCACTGGCATATCCTCCACACTCCTCTCCTGTACATACTGCCTACTGTCATACCCACCACACTCCTCTCCTGTACCTACTGCCCACTGTCATACCCTACACTCTCTTCTCCTGTACATACTGCCCACTGTCATACTTTTCACACTCCTCTCCGGTACATACTGCCCACTGTCATACCCTCCACTCTCCTATACATACAAACCCCTGTTATACCCTCCACACTCCTCTCCTGTACATACTACCCACTGTCATACATCCCACACTCCCTTACGGTACATACTGCTCATTGTCATACTCTCCACACTCCTCTCCTGTACATACTGCCCACTGTCATACCCTCCACTCTCCTCTCTTGTACATACAAACCCCTGTTATACCCTCCACACTCCTCTCCTGTACATACTACCCACTGTCAAACACTACACACTCCTTTACTGTACATACTGCTCACTGTCATACCCTCCACACTCCTTTCCTGTACATACTGCTCACTGTCATACCCTCCACTAGGGATGAGCTTCGTGTTCGAGTCGAACCCATGTTCGACTCGAACATCGGCTGTTCGGTCGTTCGCCGAATTGCGAACGATATGGGCCGTTCGCGCCAAATTCGTGTGGCGCGTCACGGCCCATAATTCACTGCGGCATCGCAGTGCATTGCTGGCTGATGATTGGCCAAGCATGCACTATGACCCGCATGCTTGGCCAATCACAGCGCCGTCAGTAGAGAGAGCTGTAATTGGCCAAAGCCAGGGTGGCTTTGGCCAATTATGGCTCAGGGGATTTAGTACACGCCCCACACTATATAAGGCCGCCTGCACGGCGGCCCTGTGTAGTGTGTGTTCCGGTGTGCTGAGAGATAGAGAGAGAGACAGACAGTGTCATTTGATTTGAGTTAGATAGATTAGGCAGAACAGTCAGTCAGTTAGCTGCACTTACAGTGTATTGTGTATATATATGCATCCCAGGTGTTGCATATATATATATACACTCTATTCAGTTTAGCTAGATCCGTTCCTGTTATCTTCTATCTAGACTATTTACATTTAGTGCAGTGCGTCCTGCTCACAGTGTTCAGCTAGATCCGTTCCTGCTATTTACATTTAGTGCAGTGCGTCCTGCTCACAGTGTTCAGCTAGATCCGTTCCTGCTATTTACATTTAGTGCAGTGCGTCCTGCTCACAGTGTTCAGCTAGATCCGTTCCTGCTATTTACATTTAGTGCCGTGCGTCCTGCTCACAGTGTTCAGCTAGATCCGTTCCTGCTATTTACATTTAGTGCAGTGCGTCCTGCTCACAGTGTTCAGCTAGATCCGTTCCTGCTATTTACATTTAGTGCAGTGCGTCCTGCTCACAGTGTTCAGCTAGATCCGTTCCTGCTATTTACATTTAGTGCAGTGCGTCCTGCTCACAGTGTTCAGCTAGATCCGTTCCTACTATTTACATTTAGTGCAGTGCGTCCTGCTCACAGTGTTCAGCTAGATCCGTTCCTGGTATTTACATTTAGTGCAGTGCGTCCTGCTCACAGTGTTCAGCTAGATCCGTTCCTGCTATTTACATTTAGTGCAGTGCGTCCTGCTCACAGTGTTCAGCTAGATCCGTTCCTGCTATTTACATTTAGTGCAGTGCGTCCTGCTCACAGTGTTCAGCTAGATCTGTTCCTGCTATTTACATTTAGTGCAGTGCGTCCTGCTCACAGTGTTCAGCTAGATCCGTTCCTGTTATTTACATTTAGTGCAGTGCGTCCTGCTCACAGTGTTCAGCTAGATCCGTTCCTGTTATTTACATTTAGTGCAGTGCGTCCTGCTCACAGTGTTCAGCTAGATCCGTTCCTGTTATTTACATTTAGTGCAGTGCGTCCTGCTCACAGTGTTCAGCTAGATCCGTTCCTGTTATTTACGTTTAGTGCAGTGCGTCCTGCTCACAGTGTTCATCTAGATCCGTTCCTGCTATTTACATTTAGTGCAGTGCGTCCTGCTCACAGTGTTCAGCAAGATCTGTTCCTGCTATTTACATTTAGTGCAGTGCGTCCTGCTCACAGTGTTCAGCTAGATCCGTTCCTGTTATTTACATTTAGTGCAGTGCGTCCTGCTCACAGTGTTCAGCTAGATCCGTTCCTGTTATTTACATTTAGTGCAGTGCGTCCTGCTCACAGTGTTCAGCTAGATCCGTTCCTGTTATTTACATTTAGTGCAGTGCGTCCTGCTCACAGTGTTCAGCTAGATCCGTTCCTGTTATTTACATTTAGTGCAGTGCGTCCTGCTCACAGTGTTCAGCTAGATCCGTTCCTGCTATTTACATTTAGTGCAGTGCGTCCTGCTCACAGTGTTCAGCTAGATCCGTTCCTGTTATCTTCCTACTGACAGGCAGGCTTGTCTGGTTACAGTATATAAAGCTACCTGAAGAAAATTACAGGTGTTCTATTTGATCCTATTAGTACCACGGTCAGGCAGCTAGACTATTTACATTTAGTACAGTGCGTCCTGCTCACAGTGTTCAGCTAGATCCGTTCCTGTTATCTTCCTACTGACAGGCAGGCTTGTCTGGTTACAGTATATAAAGCTACCTGAAGAAAATTACAGGTGTTCTATCCCAGCTTAGTGCAGCTACAGGCCATTAGTATGTCTGGAAGGCCAAGAAGGAGAGGCAGACAGTCACAAGCCAATAAGAGAGGGCAAGCAGGCTCTGTGTCTAGTGCTGGTCGTGGAGACGGTGCATCCTCATCAGCACGTGGCCATGGGACACGCTTGGCCTTTTTTTCGGCAGCTGGCCGTGTTGAGCCGCACAATGCGGAAGACTTGGTCGAGTGGATGACCAAGCCGTCCTCATCCTCCTCATCCTCTCTCACCCATGCCCAGGGTGCTTTGTCTGGCAAAGCAGCGGCCTCTTCCCTCAGCTCAATGTCATCAGTGACTCCTTCCCTAGCTCCACCATGTCCTCCTGAGGATTCCCTCGAACTGTTTGACCACAGTGTTGGGTACATGCTCCAGGAGGATGCCCAGCGTTTGGAAGGCTCTGATGATGATACTGAGCTCGATGAAGGCAGTAACATGAGCACGGACAGAGGGGGTGCCCAAGAAGGACAGCAATCTGGCAGTCATGCTCCCCCTGCTGCAGCATACTGCCAGGTTTGCTCCAGTGATGAGGAGGGAGGGGATGATGAGGTCACTGACTCAACGTGGGTGCCTGATAGGAGAGAGGAGAGAGGAGGAGGAGGAGGAGGAGGAGGAGGAGGAGGAGGAGGAGGAGGAGGAGGAGGAGGAGGCGGCACATCCCCAACGAGGCAGGATGCCCTCCAGGGGCCAGCCTAAGGGCAGCACATTGACTGCATCACACCCCAAAGCTCCACATGTGCAGGGCGCTGCAGTCTCTGCGCGTTATTCAAAAAGTTCTTTGGTGTGGGCTTTTTGGGAGACGAGTGCATCAGATCGCACCGCTGCTATTTGCAACATATGTCTCAAGCGTATCTCGCGTGGCCAAAACATCTCCCGCTTGGGTACCACATGCTTGACCAGACATATGTTGACCTGCCATGCAGTTCGTTGGCAAGCGTATCTAAAAGACCCACACCAAAGAACAAAGAGGATCTCTCCTTGCTCCTCATCAGCTGAGATTTCCAACCCCACTAGACCTCCAGTCCTCTCTGAGACCTGCAGTGAGAGGAATGAAGGTGTAGAATTAGGTGTGTCACAGCCAAGTACTTGTGGGCAATCTGCTTTTGGTACACCGATGTCAGATTGTACCAGGCAAATTTCCCTGCCCCAGCTGCTGCACCGCCGAAAGAAGTTTGCTCCCAGCCATCCACATGCCCAGCGGTTGAATGCTAGCTTGGCAAAATTGCTAGCACTTCAACTGCTGCCTTTTCAGTTGGTAGACTCTGCCCCCTTCCGTGAGTTTGTGGAATGTGCGGTTCCTCAGTGGCAGGTACCCAAACGCCACTTTTTCTCACGGAAGGCGATTCCGGCTCTCTACCGGCATGTGGAAGGCAATGTCCATGCCTCGCTGGACAGGGCGGTCAGCGGTAAGGTGCATATTACCGCTGACTCATGGTCCAGCAGGCATGGACAGGGACGTTACCTAAGTTTCACGGCGCATTGGGTGACTCTGCTGGCAGCTGGGAAGGATGCAGGACAAGGTGCAGTAGTGTTGGAGGTTGTTCCGCCACCACGCCTCCAAAATGCTGATTGTGACACACCTCTCTCCTCCACCCCCTCCTCTTCTTCTTCCTCCATGGCCTCTTCCTCGGAACCAGCGGTGCTCCGTAGGCGTTCAAGGGGCTACGCAAGTACGCAGGCCAAAAGATGCCATGCGGTGCTTGAGCTGGTGTGCTTGGGGGACAGGAGCCACACTGGGGCAGAGGTTCTGTCAGCTCTGCAGGGGCAGGTTCAGAGGTGGTTGACGCCACGCCAACTTAAGGCAGGAATGGTGGTTTGCGACAATGGCACCAACCTCCTCTCTGCCCTCCGACAGGGACAAATGACCCATGTGCCCTGTTTGGCTCACGTCCTTAACTTGGTGGTGCAGCGGTTCTTGGGCAGGTACCCGGGCTTACAGGATGTCCTGAGGCAGGCCAGGAAAGTCTGTGTGCATTTCCGCCGGTCATATAATGCCAGTGCTCGGCTGACGGACCTCCAAAAGGAGTTTAACCTGCCCAAGAACCGCCTAATCTGTGACATGCCCACCAGGTGGAACTCAACGTTGGCCATGCTGCAGCGGCTGCACACGCAGCAGAGGGCCATCAATGAGTACCTGTGCGACTATGGCACCAGGACAGGGTCAGGGGAGCTTGGTTTTTTTTCCCCACGCCAGTGGGCCATGATCAGGGATGCATGCACTGTCCTGTCACCATTCGAGGAGGCCACGAGGATGGTGAGCACTGACAGTGCATGCATCAGTGACACTGTCCCCCTTGTCCACCTGTTGGAGCACACGCTGCGTGGAATAATGGACAGGGCACTTGAGGCAGAACAGAGGCAGGAAGAGGAGGACTTCCTTAGCTCTCAAGGCCCCCTTTATCCAGACAGTGTTCCTGCGTGCCCGCCGATCACACAGGAAGAGGACGAGGAGAAGGAGGAGGAGGAAGATTATGTCAGTATGGAGGTGGAGCCTGGCACTCAGCATCAGCAGCAGTCTTTAAGGGATCAGTCCCAAGGAACACATGGACTTGTACGTGGCTGGGAGGAGGTGGCTGCGGACGTTGTTGTCCTTAGTGACCCAGAGGACTCCGGACCGAATGCCTCAGCAAACCTACGCTGCATGGCCTCCCTGATCCTGCAAAGCCTGCATAAGGATCCTCGTATTCGTGGTATCAAGGAGAAGGACCAATACTGGCTGGCAACCCTCCTTGATCCACGTTACAAGGGTAAGGTTGCGGACCTTATCTTGCCATCGCAGAGGGAGCAGAGGATGAAACATCTTCGGGAGGCCTTGCAGAAAGGTCTGTGCAACGCGTTCCCAGAGACTGGGAGGTTACAAACTCCTGTTTCTGGACAACGTGTTGCTGAGGCTTCGGTCAGTCAAAGAAGGAGCGGTGGAGAAGGTGGCCGTCTGACCGATGCGTTCAGACAATTTTTTGGTCCGCAGCCCCAAGGTATGATCGGTTCCAGCAACCATCGCCAGCGTCTGTTTTACATGGTGCAGGAATACCTAGGGGCAAGATCAGACTTGGACACCTTTCCCTCCGAAAATCCTCTGGGTTACTGGGTCTTGAGGATGGATCACTGGCCAGAGCTTGCACAGTATGCAATTGAGCTACTGGCCTGTCCTGCATCCAGCGTTCTTTCGGAACGCACATTCAGTGCTGCTGGAGGCGTGGTAACCGATCACAGGGTGCGTCTGTCCACCGACTCGGTCGATCGGCTGACCTTCATAAAAATGAATCAGTCTTGGATCACCACCAGCTACCAAGCACCTGATGCTGATGTAACCGAATAATTTTTTTTGAAATCTCAGATCCCTTCAAAGACTGCCTATGCTGATGCTGAGTGACTATCCCTGAGTAATTATCCTCTTCCTCCTCAATCATCACGCTGATAGCTTGTAAGAACATTTTTGGTTCTGGGCGCCACCACCAGTGCCTAAGGCACAATTTTTCAGCCCCTGTTTAACAGGGGCGTGTAATTACAATTTTTGATGTAATACTTTGCAGCAGGGCTCGTTCCTGCATTCCAACTAGAGTGTCTGTGAGGGGTTGCAGTGTTGTGGCACCAGCACCAGTGCCTAAGGCCCAATTTTTCTGCCCCTGTCTAACAGGGGCGTGTAATTACAATTTTTGATGCAATACTTTGCAGCAGGGCTTGTTCCTGCATTCCAACTAGAGTGTCTGTGAGGGGTTGCAGTGTTGTGGCACCAGCACCAGTGCCTAAGGCCCAATTTTTCTGCCCCTGTCTAACAGGGGCGTGTAATTACAATTTTTGATGCAATAATTTGCAGCAGGGCTCGTTCCTGCGTTCCAACTAGAGTGTCTGTGAGGGGTTGCAGTGTTGTGGCACCAGCACCAGTGCCTAAGGCCCAATTTTTCTGCCCCTGTCTAACAGGGGCGTGTAATTACAATTTTTTAAGCAATACTTTGCAGCAGGGCTCGTTCCTGCGTTCCAACTAGAGTGTCTGTGAGGGGTTGCAGTGTTGTGGCACCAGCACCAGTGCCTAAGGCCCAATTTTTCTGCCCCTGTCTAACAGGGGCGTGTAATTACAATTTTTGATGCAATACTTTGCAGCAGGGCTCGTTCTTGCATTCCAACTAGAGTGTCTGTGAGGGGTTGCAGTGTTGTGGCACCAGCACCAGTGCCTAAGGCCTAATTTTTCAGCTCCTGTTCAACAGGGGCATGTAATTACAATTCTTGATCTAATATTTCACAGCAGGGCCCTGTGAGGGCTTACAGTGTTGTGGCCAAAGCAACACCTAAGGCCCAAATTTCTGCTGAGTATATAGGGCAGGACCCTACTTTCAAACATCTAACTTACAAATGACTCCTACTTGCAAACGGAAGGAGACAACAGGAAGTGAGATGAAATCTACCCCTAGGAAGGGAAATTCTCTCCTGTAAGAGTTAATATGGGAAAACAATTTCTCCTTTCCACTGATGCTTTCCAATCCTTGTTCCACAAAAAAACCCAAATTTTCAAAAAACATTTTTCATTGGGACAAAAAAGTGAGGTGAAATCTTCTGAAGAGGAGGAAAGACAGCAAAACAAATGTCACAGGGGTGATAACCCTTCCCTATGTTTTCCAAAAAGCTTAGAAAAGATTTTTTGGCTGGAGCTAAACACGTTAAAAATGTTCAAAATTACAAACAGATTCTACTTAACAACAAACCTACAGTCCCTGTCTTGTTTGCACCGCCTGTATACTGCTGTTCAGAGTATATAGGGCCTTTCCTTATTTTAATTTGGGTGCGGGGTTCCCCTTAATATCCATACAAGACCCAAAGGGCCTGGTAATGGACTGGGGGGTACCCATGCCGTTTGTCTCACTGATTTTCATCCATATTGCCATGACCCGACATGACATTAAACCCGCAAGCAGTTTTAAATGAGATTTTTTCCTTTAAAAATGTCATTTGGTGCAGGGACTGTTCTAAACACGGGAAACACGCGTCACTTTACAGGCATACTATAGACATCCCCCAGGTACGATATTTAAAGGAATATTTCACTTTTTTTTTTTTTACTTTAAGCATCATTAAAATCACTGCTCCCGAAAAAACGGCCGTTTTTAAAAGTTTTTTTTGCATTGATACATGTCCCCTGGGGTAGGACCCGGGTCCCCAAACCCTTTTTAGGACAATACCATGGAAATTAGCCTTTAAAATGAGCACTTTTGATTTCGAACGTTCGAGTCCCATAGACGTCAATGGGGTTCTAACGTTCGTGCGAACTTTCGGTCCGTTCGCGGGTTCTGGTGCGAACCGAACCGGGGGGTGTTCGGCTCATCCCTACCCTCCACACTTCTCTCCTGTACATACTGCCCACTGTCATACCTTCCACACTTTTCTCCTGTACATACTATCCACTTTCAAACAGCTCACACTCCTCTCCTGCACAGGGGCGTAACTAGAAATAGCAGGGCCCCATAGCAAAATGTTGTATGGGGCCCCCCTGCAAACAGCCCCCCCCCACAGCTGCCCTAGTGTCAATGCAGCGTGACCTGTGCCACATACAGCGTGACCTGTGCCCAATGCAGTGTGACCTGTGCCCAATACAGCATGACCTGTGCCCAATACAGCGTGACCTGTGCTCAATACAAAGCAAAATATTACAGCGCACACATGCAAAAAAGACATTTACCTCCAGCAGGGCTAGTTTAAAAGACCTAGACAATCTAAAAAGTATTAGCAAAAAATATGGGGATTTGGTCACACCATATTGCTATATAGTGCTAAGCCCACTTACTGCGACAAAGTACCCCATGATATGCCCCCCAAATATCTTGTCTGTGCTCAATACAGCCTGGTCTGCCTGTGCCCCATACAGCCCCACCTATGCAGAGGAAGAGGCAAGCCACCCGGATCAGCAGAGAGCGGGATTGCCCGCTGAAATAGTTTTCATTTGAATTTCCTGTCTTCCCGGGGCTCATCGTCACATAGCCCCACCTCTTGGCCCGACACCTTTTATGACGTCACATGTCCCGCATTGGATCGGCGTTCTGTCTATCAAAGGCATCGGGCCAAAAGGTGGAGCTATGTGACGTGAGCCCCGGGAACACTGGAAGTTCTAATGAAAGCTCTTACATCGGGCAATTCAGCTCTCTGCTGATACGGATAGCTCGTCTCTTCCTTTCCTCTCTCTTCCCCTGGCTGGGAGACTGTGCCGGCGGTGCTCTTATCCTCACTGGGCCTCACTCGGCTGCGGGCCCCATAGCGCCCGCATGGGTCACTTTGGTGGTAGTTACGCCCCTGCTCCTGCACATACTAACCAATTTCATACCCTCCACACTCCTCTCCTGCACATACTACCCACTGTCATACACTCCACACTCCTCTACTGTACATACTACCCACTGTCATACCCTCCACACTCATCTCCTGTACATACTGCCCACTGTCATACTCTTCATACTCCTCTCCTGTACATACTGCCCACTGTCATACTCTTCACACTCCTCTCTGGTACATACTGCCCACTGTCATACCCTCCACACTCCTCTCCTGTACATATTGTCCACTGTAATACCCTCCACACTTCTCTCCTGTACATACTGCTCTCTATCATACGCTCCACACTCCTCTCCTGTACATACTAATCACTGTCATACCCTGCACACTCCTCTCCTGTACATAATGCTCACTGTCATACCCCCCACACTCCTTATATTTACTAATTTTTATGTTTAAAAATTACTCTGTATTTTTCTCCCTCACTGATGTGTGCTGATGAGGCTGCACTGATGGGCACTGATAGGCTGCATTGATGGGCACTGATATTGAGGCACTGATATTGAGGCACTAATATGCAGCACTGATGGGCAGCCTTTATGGGCACTGAAAAGTGGCACTGATAGATGGCACTGATGAGGAGGCACTGACAGGCATCACTGATGGGCACTGAAAGGCGGCACTGATTGGCATCAATGAAGGGCAGTGATTTGCATAATTTGTGGGCAGCCTTTATGGGCACTGATAGATGGCACTGATGAGGAGGCACTTACAGCCTTTACTGATGGGCACTGAAAGGCGGCACTGATTGGCATCAATGAAGGGCACTGATTTGCATTACTGGTGGACACAGGTGGGAATCACAGGTGGGCATCACTTGGGGGCACTGACAGACATCGCTGATGGGGCTGAACTGATAATCAATGCACTGATTATCAGCACAGACCCCCTCTCTGTCAGGAGAGCCACTTATCGACTCTCCTCTGCTCACACCCTGTCAGTGCAAGTAGAGGAATGCCGATAACCAGCACTTCCTATTTACACTGTGATCAGCTGTGATTGGACACAGATGATCACGTGGTAAAGATCCTATGTCATAGTCTCTTTATTGTGATCGGAGATGCGGTGTGTCCAGGGAACACACCGCACCATCAATCATCATGCTGTGTGACCCCCAGGGCAAGCACAGTGGCCTGTCCTGAAGAAGATCATATGACGCCCAGTCAGGGCAATGGAGCCCCCTCCCGGCCATCATTCTGCTATAGGCCAAGTGGGAAGGTGTTTATGAAAAGTGTAATTAAAAGTCTTAGGCCTCTTTCACACTAAGGATCCGTATGTCCGTTTTTCATCCTTCCGTTTTCGGATGAAAAACAGACATACATGTATCCCTATGGAGCGTCGGATGTCAGCGGTGAAAAGTGTAACGGAGGAAAAACCTACTTTTCCATCCGTTTTCGGATCGGATTGGGTGACGACGGACACTACGGTCCGTCGTCACCCGATCCCCCATAGGGGAGAGCGACGCTCTGACAGGTCCGTCGCTGCACAGTGAGCAGCGATGGACCTGTCATCTTCCTGCTCAGCGGGGATCGGCGGAGCGATCCCCACTGAGCAAGCGGGTATTCACGGGGCGGATCATCACTGATCTGCCCCGTGTGAAAGAGCCCTTACATGGTGCTGTGCACACAGCTACAAGTTGAAAGATCCAAACCAGTATTGGAAGGGATATGCTGGAGGGGCTATGAGTGCTGTAGGAGTCTGTGACAGAAGGCTGCGATGGAGCTACATGTCTGTGACAGGTGACTGCTGGCCGCAGCACAGGGGTTGGAGGATTTTGTGTCCCCGGGAATAACATCACTGGAACTCAGGAGACAGCCGCACACCATAGGCTAGCAGGGCATGTGGAAGTGCAGCAGAAGGGTGGTTAGAAATCCGGTAGCCAGGATAACATGTTTCGGGTCACGCCCTTTGGTGATTTGACAAAGGAGCATGTCCTGAAACATGTTATCCTGGCTACTGGCTTTCTAACCATCTTTCTGGTGTGCTCCCACATGCCCTGCTAGCCTATGGTGTGTGGCTGTCTCCTGAGTTCTGGCGACTTTACTCCCAAGGACACGAGATCCTCTGATCCCTGCTCTATGGCCGGCAGTCTCCTGTCACAGACCATCGCAGCTTTCTGCCACAGATTCCTACAGCACTCACAGACCATCCGGCACATTTCTTCCATCATGGGTTTGGGTCTTTTAACTAGCAGTTGTATGCACAGGACCATGTAAGACTTTTATTTGCCCTTTTCATTAAAGAATGATTTTAACTGGATTTCCTTGTCTCCTGTGGATCCTGGGCTCTGGTTAGTGCATATACCCCACACAGTTCATTGCACAGGCTGTTTTTATAGGACCTCCCTGAAGTGCCTTGACTGTCTGTTTTTACATAAAACCAAATGGCACCACTCAATACTTCTACTATTAGACCTTTCTGCTTCAACACAGTTGACCACCCACTCCTCCACAAGAAGCTCCAATCCACCCTAAGATTCCAATCCGCCCTAGGATTCCAATCCGCCCTAGGAACAACTCTCCTCTTTCCTAGTTCTCCTACCTACAGTATCTAAGTCATCTACAACTCTACCTCCTCCTCTCCTCTTTCTCTTTCTGTTGGAGTTCCTCAAATCTCTGTCCTCAGATTTCTATTCTCTATCTATACCTGTTTCCTTGGTCAGTTGCTAAACTTGCATGGCTTTAAATACAATCTCTATGCTGACAAAACCCAAATCTATCTCTCTATTCTTCAGCTCAACTCTTCAGCCTCCTCGTACATCACTAATCAGCAAAGTAACATATCAATATAAATGTCAAACCACTTCCTAAAACTTTCAAAAACTGAGCTCATTTTCTAGTCAGGTACTTGGCTAAGAATGAAGAGTGAGAGGAAAAATTGGCTGCAACTGCTCTTTGTAGCTGCTGCCCTGCAGTGCTGAACTGGTAACTGTCAGCAAGAAGAGGGAGCTGCTGAGCAGGAAGTGTTCAATAGACTGAGTCAGGCAGCACTGTACTGTGGGAACTGTAGTCCTGAGAAAACACTATACTGTATAATCAAGACTTTTTGAACTATATTCCCCAGAGGGGAGATTGCTGGGATGAAGTAAAAAAGCTGTATTTTCTCAGGCCGTACGCAACACAGCTTCCTCTTGCCATGAGGGAGACTGGAGAGTGCAGATCGCTGTCCAGTGTGTACCATCACTGCTGCACATTGGTGGCCTAAACAGGATCTGAAGCATTGAATTTGGGAGTGCTAAGAGCCAGAGTCACCTTGGTGCAAAGCAGAGTAGACTTATTGCTGTGTGTGACTAGATAGTGGGCTGCAATATCGCTGGGACTGGTGAGGTCCTGCAGCATCACTGGGTCTGGTGAGAGCATATTTCAACCACAACCTATTTCTGTTAGAGAGCGTGAGCCCTTTAGGAATGACTGCACAGCTGCCTAGTAGCCCTAGCCTGAAGGTCTGACTGGGACTTTTCTCATGTGTTCCAACAGTACAATTGGGCCCCAACACCAGCCTGTGGAAGAATCAGGACCAAAGACTGCCCCTTTAGAGTTGCTACGCAAGCTGTCCACTGCCTGGTTTAAGAGGTACCTCTAAGGGGATATTGTACAGCACTCTTATGCTGCGTACACACAATCGCACATTCCGACAACAAAATCCATGTTTTTTTTCCGACGGATGTTGGCTTAAACGTGTCTTGCATGCACACGGTCACACAAATCTTGTTGGAAATTCTGATCGCCAAGAGCACGGTGACGTACAACACTTACGACGAGCCAAGAAAAATGAAGTTCAATAGCCAGTGCGGCTCTTCTGCTTGATTCCGAGCATGCGTAGAACTTTGTGCGTCGGAATTGTGTACACACGATCGGAATTTACGACAACAGGTTTTGTTGTCGGAAAATTTGAGATCCAGATCTCAAATTTTGTTTGTCGGAAATTCAGACGGAAAATGTCCAATGGCGCCTACACACGGTCGGAATTTCTGACAACAAGCTCCCATCGAACATTTCCCGTCGGAAAATCCAACCGTGTGTATGCGACATTAGAGTGCACTCTAAATCCCTCCATGGACTTCCAGTTGCTAACAAATAATTTTACAAATATTAAAACTTACAAAGACATTTACAACTCTGCCCTGAGCTACACCAGAGCTACATCACCAACCTCATCTTTAAATATCAACCAAACCATGTTCCTCCTGCTTTCTAGCTCCCTCATCAGCCTGTATGGCTATCTCCCACTGTCTGTCATTAGTATATGTAGCACTGTCTAGCTAGTGTGCTAGATGTATATAATTAGTTGTTAGTAGAGGTAATTTGGCTTGGCTGAGAGCCAGGTCTGGGCTGAATCTGGGTCAGGGTTGAGTAATTTAGAGAGGCTGGATGACTCATCTGACAGCTCTTCTGCTGCCTCACGCTGTTTTCTGGAACCTTGGATAAGGTTCTAGATGTAGTGGGTGGAAACTAGGAGGAGCTACAATCAATCTCCTGCAAAATGGACTGGCAGGGGGCAGCTTAACTCATAAATAAACATGAGCCATTCCAGCAGAGGCAGTCAGGTGGAAGATGGAAGTTGAGTGCTAAGGGGGCTGTTGTAGGCCCTTGCAGGATGCCCCCTAGTCTGGGTAGGTGACCTCATGCCTGGGGCTCGGGTTCGGGAAGGATCCCCCACAACACATTGAGGAACCCCTTCCTGGAGGCACATTAGCAAGGACAGCGAGAGCAGGTCAGCATGTCTGGGAGATCTCCTGAGAAGTCAGCCGGGTGGACTGGTGAGTGTTCAGTCTGGAAGGAGTGTGGAGAAGTTAGCCAGGAGGACTACTGAAAGGGGTAGCTGTAGCCAGGAGGGTTGGCAGTGTCTGATGAGGTGGTGCTGGGATCAGTAACCACAGGAATTGTAAGCTGGACACTGACTTTTTGCTACACACTTAAAGGGGCCTTGGGTTCCTGCCAATAAAAAGGTTTTACTCTAAGCTGACTGAGTTATTTTGTCAGATCCACACCAACAGTGTAAAAACTGGAATTCTGCAAGCAAGTGAATGCTGGAGGAAGCAGAGGAGTGTATATAGAGTGTACATAGGAAAATTGTCCCTAAAGTTGTTCTGAAGTCAAGTGGGCATCCCATAATTCCCAATCACTATCCAAGTTCTAATCCCTTATTTAAAAAAAAAACAAAAACAAATCACTGGACTGTTCACTGACTTTTCTGACTGAATACAGAAGTATAGAATGAGTTGTATTGTTTAACAAATACCAGATAATGAGATCTAATGTATAATGACGACCATAAAATGGGCTCTATTGCTTAATGACTAATATCTCTTAATTACCTATACTCCAATATATATTTTGGAGTAGGCCAATTCTCATAACCCCCCTCCCCTTCCAAAACCCCCCTTCCAAAAGTGGGCTACACTAGCATATCAAAAAAATAATCCAAACTTAAAAACAAAATTAAACAGTTGAATAGTGTACTCTTCTCTTCTGTGATGTAATCTATGACAACTACCGTCCTTATTTCCTCTTGCACAATCTTCAAGAAATAGTGGCCAAGACAATCCTTTTTTTGTCTTCAACCATCCACATTTATATTCCCTCTTATGGGGTTCACTCAGCAAGTCAAACTTACCTTTTTTAGAAGCATCAATAAGCACTTTTCCACCACATAGCATTGCTGTAACATAGGGATGACTCCCTATATTTCCTCTTATTTTTCCACCAACTCGTCTTTCACATAGACCATCATCATTATACATTAGGAGCAGGCAGAATCCACATCCAAAATCCTTTTTTAGGGAATTAAAAGCACATTTAGATCCAAAGGTTTCCTGAGGAAGTCCTATGTGATTAAATGCATAAAATGGAGCTAGTGACATCACTACATTCTAAGAAGTGTTGCCCACTTTGTCTTGGAAGACTGGGAGAGCAATAGGGTTGAAAAAAGAAAACATTATTGGCGCTAATTGGAGCTCCCTTGAGCAGATCTCCCTCCTCATAATATTATTATTATTATGAGGAGGAGATCCAAATATTGTAAAATCCATAATGGTAAAGACAAAAACAAAAAACACACTTGGATTCATGGAAGCTCCAATTAGCACTAAAAATGATTTCTGTGTTTAACCCTCTTTCTTTCCTAGTCTTCCAAGAGACAAATACTTCGTAGAACGTAGTGGCATCGCTAACTCCAACTTATGGATTTCGTCACATAGGACTTCCTCAGGAGACCTTTAAATCAAAATGTGCTTTTAAATTCTAAAAAATGAATTTATACTATGTGGATTTTGCCTTTTCCTAATACATGATGTTGATAGTCTATGTGAAAGATGAGTTGGTGGTGAAATAAGAGGCAATATCAGGAGTCACTCCTCTGTTAGAGTTATTTATTAGAAAAATGCATATTGACCTCTCTGAAATAAAATTAAAATAAAGACACATTTGGTCTGTTGAATGAAAATGACAGAGAAGAAAGTGGCTGGTAGAAATAAAAAAAAAGGTTAATGGAGGTTGCACAAGAGGAAATAAGGATTGTGACTGTCAGGAATTACTTCACAGTATAGAAGAGTACAATGTGTGATTGTTTGCTAGGTAAGAACTAGGTAGCATGACTAGTTTAATTAAGTACTGGGCACTAATTTAATAATTTACTCTTTAATATCCACTGCCAGGAACTGAAGGAGTTCTATAGCTAATAAGTATTTTTTCTATCTGCTCAGTGCCATAGAGATGATTAGTTGATGATTACTAGCGAAGTAATGAGTTGTGCATTTTGTCTGAGTTTTGGCTATTTGTACATTGGGAATAAATATGAACTTTCAGGACATTTAACAGAAATTACTCCACTGAACATCACATGGTGCATTGCAAACAACCATCATCAGCCAAATTTTGAGCCTGACCTTGGTACAAGACTTTGGCCAGTGGTGGTTTTATTCAAAGTCCCAGACTCTTTAATATGTGCCTATGATAACAGGTGTTTAAATTCAGGTCTGGTATGGATTTTAAGGGGAACCCCATGCCAAAATGTAAAAAAAAAAACAGATGGTGTGCCCCCCCCCAAAAAATCCACACCAGACCTTTATCTGAGTGCACAGCCTGACAGGTCTAGCAAGCACCCTTCCTCCTAAATCATACCAGGCATGTTGATAGGGACAAGGGTCTCTTCCCCCCAATCCTGGGCTGTGGCTGTGGGGTTATGCGGGTGGGGGGCTTATCGGAATCTGGAAACCCCCTATACCAAGGGGGCCCCCAGATCCCGCCCCCCATGTGAATGAGTATGGGGTACTATGTACCCCTACCCATTCACCCAAAAAAGTGTCAAAAATTAATTAAAACACAGAGACAGTTTTTCACAATTCCTTTATTAAAAAAAACAAAACGGTGTCACCCAATGTAAATCCATCATCAATTATGCTGCCCACAGCACCCGAAAAAGAACAAAAAACCCCATGGTGACGTCACCTGGTGGCCCCGCCCCCCCTTATGATGTCACAGACTGGTGCATGCTTTATCGGCAATTTGTTTTTTAAATTTAGCTGTCAGCAGGGAAGCCTATTGACAGCTGATGACTCATAGGTTGTTAGGGATGCCGCAGCCGGCTTCCCGTCCCTGCTCCTTAATAACCAGCTTTTACTGCACCCTGACTGGGCAAAGCGTTGCCCAATCAGGGTGCAGAATGAACTGTGCAGCGCGAAGGGCATTGCAGGGCATTCAGCGGGGGAAAACACCTGCCTAACACCATCAAACTCTGCTGTTATCCTGAACGGGGCAAACAGCCATTGTTCAGCCCGAACTCATGCTTGGCCGAACCATTCGCCCAACACTAATTACCAGTGATACTTTGCAGTGAATTGCAGTTTGTGTGGCAGGGAGACTAGTGATTAAACCTACTTGCATTCATTTTGTTTTTGAAAGACCCATCAGTGCTTTTTAGGACTAAATTTCTATGTATCAGCAACAAGTTCTGTTGTCGTATTGCTGCTGTTCCCCCTTTTTTATGTTTCTTTTTTCTTTATTTGTATTTAGCAATTACTTTTTTAAAGGTGGTTTTAATTTGCTTGTAGTGTTTTAAGGTTGCTGTTGTCGCCACCACAAAAGCTGCCCTTTGTTTGCAGCGGAGCATTGCATACTATTGTAAGGCAGTTTAGTTTTAGTGCATGCAAGCACCCCCACATACAGCACTTGACATACATAAGCTGCTAATGACATTGAGAAATAAGCCCAATGTTAACAGCATCATGCCTGGGAGTCCTAAAAGGAGAGGATATCATGGGGCAAGCAGCATATGAATCCAAGGGCCAAGGTGGTGGTTGGTGTGCAGCATCTAGAGGCAGGGCACATGTGCCTCTCTTTTTTGGCAGTGGGGATTCTAAGACCCAGAGCACATGGATGAGGTGGTGGAATGGCTAAGCAAACCTTTATCTTCCTTCTCCTCTCTCTCTATCAGGCCCAGAGTAGCTTGGAGTCATCAGCTGCTGTTAAAGCATAATGCTCTGCCTCCTTGTCCACAGCTACCCCTGTCATTGTTCTGTCAACTGGCAAAGAGGAGTCACTTGAATTAGTTGAGGACAATGTCAGCCACATACTACAAGAGGATGCAGAGAAATTAACGATGTCAGAATGAGGAGGGGAGAAGTGGGAGCATAGAAGGAGGTGACAACAGTCTGGGAGAACCAATTGGCACAGATGTTTCTTCAGCTGCAGCTTACCACCAAGTTGGCTCCAATGGAAGGGGGGGGATTATGATGAGGTCTGCAACTGTACTTGGTTACCAGATATAGCAGAGAATGAAAGTGAGGGAGAGGAACATCAGTGAGGCACTCTGCAACTCCCAGGAGAGTGAAGGGAGCAGCTGCCCTTTGCACCAGATGGCAGAGCTCCATGGGTGCAGGGCACTATTACCCTTAGTCAGGAAAAGGAGGGGAAATCTGGGAGGTGGAAGGAAGCTCTGCAATCTCACGCTGTTTGTGTTCTCTTATAACTTGGAGATATGTTGCTTCCTGGTTTCCAGGCCTAGGCAAATGATGTCATACATCCCAGAAGTCTTGAGAAAGGAGCGCGCATGCCCAGTGTTAGCCTTGCGCATGCTTTGAAACGCATTGTGGTCTGTTCTATTCTGGTTACGTCACACGCCCACGGGCGTCCTGTTGGACCAATGGAGCTTCCATCCAGCCCAGCTGCTAATCTTTCCTTGCGGGGGGACCGCGGCCATCCCTTCGGAACCACCTTGAGCCTCTTGCTATGGACGCTGGGACTAATCCAGGATATTTTCTCCGTCGGAGCCGTACTTCCCTAACCTTATTGTAAGTGTGGATTACTTGTTTATTGCTACAATAAATACCTGCACTCAGAGGCGCTTTCTTCTGTTTTTCTTCTTAGTCAGGAAAAGGGTCGCACTCCTCCATGTTCTTTCAGCTCCTATTTTCCACCCCTACCCCCACAATATAAGACTACCCTTTAGAAGGCTCTAGCAATAGTGGTTAAGATCTTTCAGTGGGTGTCAGAGGTTTATCTTGTGACCTTCCAGCATGGAAGAAGGTGAGCATGGGCCATGAAGATTGTGTCTTTCTGCTCTCTCCTTCTTGAATTTACTCCGATGAAAGAAAAAATGGATTCTATGAAGCTAATCTGTTTAAGTTTTAAATTAATTATCCAAAAAATGGGCTGAAATATGACCTCTCACTGATTCGAAAATGTAACACTGATTTTAAAGGATGACATTCTGTGCATGAAATCTTTAAAATGTTTCTATCGTCTCTCAAGAAAAAGTACAAGTACAAGTAAATCTTATTGTTCTGGCTGTGTTAAGAATGCTCTGAAAATTACTTTGTTTTAATAGGAATAAGATTCAGTGCAGCAAATCAGTACCAGGTCCATCATTATAAAAATGTCTGTGAAAAAATGTGTTATTGATTATGTATGACTGAAACATTACTTCTCCCTGCTTTTGAAATGTACTTTTATTAAAAAAGAGGTGATTCTGTGCATCAGATCTGGTCAATTTTATAGAATGTTTGAGGAAACAAATGATTTCATATGTATAACTGATATATTCTTATTCCCTTTTCACTTAAAGTGTTTCTAAAGTCTACATTTTTTTACCTTCAAGCGTTCTGTGCATTAAGGTAAATTAACCTTCTCTGTGCGGCAGCCCCCCCCAGACCCCCTAACACTTACCTGAGACTGATCTTCCTCCAGCGCTGTGCATAAGAGCCTCATCTCTCCGGGGACTCTTACTCCTCATTGACTGAGACAGCACAGGAGCGATTGGCTTTCGCTGCTGTCAATAACAGTTAGTAAGCAAATGAGGAGAGAGGGGCGGGGCTGAGCCACGGCTCTGTCTGTGAATGGACACGCAGAGCAGCAGGTCAGGAGCAAGCTTGCCTGGGTGCCCCATAGCAAGCTGCTTGATCTGGGGGCACTCGGCAGGAGGGAGGGGCCAGGAGCACTGGCGGGGGACCAGAGAAAAGGAGGACCAGGCTGCTTTGTGAAAAACCACTGCACAGAGCAGGTAAGTATAGCATGTTTATTATTTGAATGTAAAAAAATCCAAAGCTTTGGTATCACTTAATAATAATGGCTGAAATATACCTACTCTCTGCCTCCAAAACCACTTCACATTATACAGAATGCAATCAAGTTCATCATGTCCTATCCTGCAATTTGACAGCTTCTGACAGACCTCATTCTTAGCTGCATCTCTGTTCCAGTCTGTTCCAATCACATCCACCATTACAGCCCTCATGAAGGAGGAAGCATTTTCCCCGAAACTTGCTGGCTTTACCTGTAAACTGTCAACTTCAATAGACTTCTTAAATATACCTTCACGTGTCACGTGTGATGAACTTTTATACTGAGTGCACCCATGCAAAAGCATCCTGCAGAGTATCTTTTCTTTCATTCTCAGAGAAGCAGCAGCCAGAAACTGTAACAGGGTTCACTTACACCATACCTTCATAGGGTACATGCCCTACTGACAGACAACCTGGACCACAGTGCTCCACTAATACCAGACTATTCACTGGCCCAGTGCTGTCACACACAAACATCGAATTCCTATTTTAAAGGATTCTGGGCACAAAATCTTTACAGTTTTATACAGTCTCTCAAAAAATTACTATGCAGTTTTATTGTTATAGCTACAGTGTATATTAGGAACACTCTCTTGTTCTGTTGGTGCAAATCTGATAAAATGTACTGCATTGTTTCATTCTTGGACAAAAAGTTTAATAATTCATGATGGGATATTCGGCACCTGGCTTCCTCCCCAAACCAACACACCAGGTCCGACACCACACTCAATACTTTCCGCTTTCAGCTCAATTACCACTGAGGAAGTTGCAAATTTCTTTCCACGGCTCACCACACAACCTGTCCCCTAGACCCTCTCCCCTCACAATTACTATGACCACCTTCCTGCTCTATCCTAAACTCTCTAAACTCACATCTTAAACCTCTCCCTCTCCACCGTCACATTTCCCTCCCCGCTCAAACATTCACTGGTTACTCCAATACTTAAAAAAACTCTCCCTGGACCTCACCTGTTTGAATAACTTAAGACCCATCTTCTTGCTCCTGTTTGCCTCCAAGCTTCTTGAACCTGTGGTGGTTTTAAAATGAGACCAACAAGACCATTGGGTAGTGTGTTTAGAGATGTTGTCCTGGGATATGGAAATACGCTCCTCCATTTCGGCTATTTTGTCAATTCTCCAAAACCATTCTTTGATTGAGGGGGCATGGGTTTGCCCCACAAGACTAGGACACATAGCTTAGCAGCGTTTAGCATGTGCATAGCAAGGGATTTGAGGTATTAATGTCTGGGTGTGGAGGTGTGAGGTAAGAGGAGTTTGGAGGGAGAACATTGTAATGTGAGGGTAGAGACCCTTGAGATTATGTTATGGACTTCATTCCAGAACTTTTGAATGATGGGACATGACCACCAGATGTGAGTGAGAGACCCTGGTTCAGATTTACATCTCCAGCATAAGTTGGATACTGATGGTGCAAATTTGTGTATAGAGGTCGGAACTCTGTACCATTGTGTGAGGACCTTATATTCATTTTCCTGGAGTGACACATTCAGGGGCGTAACTAGAAATAGCAGGGCCCCATAGCAAAATGTTGTATGGGGCCCCCCTGCAAACACCCCCCCCACAGCTGCCCTAGTGTCAATGCAGCGTGACCTGTGCCACATACAGCGTGACCTGTGCCACATACAGCGTGACCTGTGCCCAATGCAGCGTGACCTGTGCCCAATGCAGCGTGACCTGTGCCCAATACAGCGTGACTTGTGCCCAATACAGCGTGACCTGTGCCCAATACAGCCCGGTCTGCCTGTGCCCCATACAGCCCCACCTATGCAGAGAAAGAGGCAAGCCACCCGGATCAGCAGAGAGCAGGATTGCCCGCTGTAATAGCTTTCATTTGCATTTCCTGTCTTCCCGGGGCTCATCGTCACATAGCCCCACCTCTTAGCCCGACGCCTTTGATGACGTCACATGTCCCGCATTGGATCGGCGTTCTGTCTATCAAAGGCACTGGGCCAAAAGGTGGAGCTATGTGAAGTGAGCCCCGGGAACACTGGAAGTTCTAATGAAAGCTCTTACATTGGGCAATTCAGCTCTCTGCTGCTACGGACAGCTCGCCTCTTCCTTTCCTCTCTCTTCCCCTGGCTGGGAGACTGTGGCGGCGGTGCTCCTATCCTCACTGGGCCCCACTCGGCTGCGGGCCCCATAGCGCCCGCATGGGTCGCTATGGTGGCAGTTACGCCCCTGGACACATTTATTGAACCCTTAAGGATGTTTTCGAAAATTTGTTCCCAGTGTTTATCTGTGAGGTCAGGGGACAGTTCTTTCTCCCAAAATTGACACATCTTGTTTTTTGTGGGGTGTTTAGCAAAAAGAAAAGAGTAGATGGTTGAAACTACATGTTTTTGTTGTGTGTTCTCAGAACATAATGACTCTAGAGGGGTGAGTTGGCGGGACTGGTGGGGTTTACTGTTTGGACCCAAAAGAAGGTGTTGTAATTGAAGATACCCCCATAGTAGGAACTTAAGATCTTTCATTTGGGAGGTAAGTTCTTTGCGGTTTAAAAATGAAGCTCTGTGGAAGAAATATTTGGCCTGAATGTGTTTATGTGGCCATGAGCTTGATAGGAATTGTTTGGACTTACCCGGAGGGAACTCAGGATTGAGACAGAGTGGTGTCATGGGGCCTGGTACAGTGGAAAGGGAGATTTGACAAATAGTAGGCTTTGATGAAGGTTGATTGAGGTGGAATGCCGTGTTGGAGAGGTCACTGAGGGTAATGGGGAATAGTGATATAAGGGAAGGGGGCTTGGAATTCCCATTGAGCGTTTGTCCAGGGTTTGGTTGAGGTGTGTGCTCTCAGGGCAGATCAGGCTAGTCAGTTATGTCTCAGAAGCGGCATAAAAAAACAAAACAAAAAGAGAACACGAAAACTGTGTATAACAGATGTGTATATTATATTCCATGGGATATTCTCATTGATCTGCATTCCATGGTGCTGATAATCAGTAATCGCTGTACCAATCAGGCAGGGGTGGTAGTGGGATATCCATAGCAGCTTAGAACCGTGGCAGGTCTTCTGGGACACGGAGCATAGCAGAATGTCCCATTGCTGAGGCTGAGAGACAGAAGGGAAATTTCTGCCTGTAGGAAATGTTGCGTGAGAGAAGAAGGTCTAGGAGAGGGTGAAGGTTCTTCTGGTACTGTCCGGTTATTGGTGATAAATCTTGAAATAACTTGATTTCTGCTCCCTCATAGAGGGTCTGGCATCTCTCTGGTGCATTTGAGGATGTCTTCCTTCAGGGGGAAGCTCACCAGGCAGCAGATGACATTGCGTGGAGGGTCGGTATCTCTTCCCCTGGGATGTAGGGCCCTGTGAATGCGTTTAGTATCAATATCATGGATTCAATTGGAAAGAGTGTGTGTTAGTTACCTCCTGGAGGTCTCTTGCCTGCCTGATTGATTGCTAGTGTGTGCGCAGGGAGGTTAAGCCTATTACGCTCAGGGCTGTAGCTAGCGTGGTGCGGGCAGAGGCCTGTGAGGTGAGCTGCATGTCCCGCTGCTGGGACCTGAATATCGCGGGATGTTGCGGCTCAGCTGTGTCTTGTTGTCCCATGAGCGGGACCTGGTTGCTGAGTTGCTCCTGTCTCCCTTACCCATTGTAAACATATTGGTCTTTCCCTAGTGAGATTCAAACCCCAGTACACGTACAGTAATTGTCTTTCCCCAGTGAGATCCCATCTCTTCAGCACACACACAGTGGTCTTTTCTTAATGAGATCCTACCCCCAGCACCCCTACTGGTCTTTCTCCAGTGAGATTATTGTGCAGAATTGCAACCTTGAATAAGAAAACAACTGCTGCAAAAGTGATTGCAGAGCTCAATCTCAGTCTTCACAGGACTAAGATTGAGCTCTGTAGCCAGTTTTACAGCAGTTGTTTTCTTATTCCAGGTCACAATCCTGCACAATTCCCATTTGTCTCTTTCGGTCAGTGGACCATGTCGACCTCGATTTTGCTTATCAGACAACATTTCCCAGAAACTGTATACGCCATCATAACCTTTAACTACTTCCAGACCAACGAACGCTGATATACGTCCTATCTTTGAAGAGGAATATCGTTGTTATGGCAGCAGCTAGCTGCCATAACCCCGGTATCCTCTTCTTTGGCGGGCGGTCCAGTTTTCGATAATAGTGGTCTCTGTGGTAAATTTGCCACAAGATCACTTTTATTGGCGGCAGGAGAGGGGCCCCCCGCCGCTCTCTGGTGCCCTCCGCCGCTTACCAGAGCTGTCGGTAGCAACGGAGGCGATCGGATCCTTCTCGGTGTTAGGTATGGAGACGAGTGAGGGGAAGATGACCCCCACCCATCTCCATATCATTGCAGGGCAGAAGCGATGTCAAAACGTCACTTCTGCCCATAGTTCTTAAAGGGCCATTTTTTTTTTAAATTACAACATTTTTTTATTGCATTTTAGTGTAAATATGAGATCTAAGGTCTTTTTGACCCCAGATATCATATTTAAGAGGTCCTGTCATGCTTTTTTTTCTATTACAAGGGATGTTTACATTCCTTGTAATAGGAATAAAAGTGACACAATTTTTTTTAAAAAGAACAGTGTAAAAATCAAAAATAAAAGGTAAAATAAATAAGAACAAAAAAAATAATTTAAACGCACCCCGTCACACCGAGCTCGCGTGCAGAAGCAAACGCATACGTGAGTAGCGCTCGCATATGAAAACGGCGTTCAAACCACACATGTGAGGTATTGCAGTGATCGGTAGAGCGAGAGCCTGTACAATTTTTTAAAACGTCGCCAATGGAGATTTTTAAGAGTAAAAGTTTGTCGCTATTCCACGAGCGAGCACAATTTTGAAGTGTGTTGGGTATCAACTTACTCAGCATAACATTATCTTTCAAGATATAAAAAAAATTGGGCTAACTTTACTGTTGTCTTATTTTTTAATTCAAAAAAGTGTATTTTTTCCAAAAAAAGACCGCTGTGCAAATACAGTGTGACAGAAAGTATTGCAACCACTGCCATTTTATTCTCTAGGGTGTTAGAAAAAAAATGTATAATGTTTGGGGGTTTTAAGTAATTTTCTAGCAAAAAAAAATGTTTTTAACTTGTAAACAACAAATTTCAAAAAGAGGCGTTGTCCTTAAGTGGTTAATATTGTACCTCGCGACACCACAAATAAATTGCCAACTTCAGTCACAGAGGCACCACCTAAGCGAGCACCAACAATTTGCTCTCTTTGAAACTCAGTAAGCTCCGACATGACTCTGTATTACTAGCAGTGCAGACAGTGAATGACAAAAGTCAGGCTTCATACCTGTGTGATACAGTAGGTGTCTCATCACACAACGGAAGGAAAAGAATGTTACATCACTTCCGCTTTTAACGCAAAATATGTCATCACTTTCATGCCTGCAAATCATGTAGTTTCCATTTTTTTGTCTAACCCCTGTATTGTCCAGATTTCCTCTTTGTAGTCCATGTATTTTGAGGATCACACCCATTTTAGTTCACATGTTGCCAAGCCAGCACCGTTTGTTTAGTATAATAAATTATTTTAATTTTTTCCTCTGCAAGCATGTTACACCTCTACCCCTAAACCCTTTTATATCTTGGCCCCACCCTGTATTGGAAACTGCACATTACACAAACTGTAACCAGTGGTTTTAATCCCCTTCCACATTTGCAAATGAAATTCCAGATATACCCATTTGTGTCTCATTATACTTAGAAGATATCTTAGTTTTGGGGTAACTATTTGTGTTTCCACAATCTCTGGGAAATGTTGTGATATTATTTTTCTCCCTAATTAAGATTTATCTGAATAATGAAGGAACTGGTAAGCAGGCTCCATTTCACAGCTTTGTGAAGCTCTGATTATTTTTATGAACTTTGGTGGTCATTCTTCCAGATAAAGCAGGAGGTTTTGGATGGTGGGCTACAATACACAGTAAGATATGGCATTTAAAAAAAAAAAGGCTTTAGTCTTTTTTGTTAGGAAAAAAGCACGGAAAATCACGACTTATTTATGGAAATAACCATCCCATTTTAAATAACTTGGCCCCTAACAGTATCATTTTGATTAATTGGTTCCTTAACGTAAGTGCAGACAACCAGCAGATTTACCCTTAAGCCTTAAGCAAACTGCTTTAGTCTTTAGACAATCATGGCTTGTTTATGCAACATTAGCCAAACAAAGGAATCTTCAGAGTGAACAAGCAATTCTTCGTCACAATGAGTTGGGTGGACTTGGCAAATCTTTATTGACTTGTTTGCCAATTTTCTGAGACCAATAACTTAATATGCATTTAAATAATCACGAATTGTTCTAAAGAGATACTCAACTATTGTGAAAGTGAGAACTATAATAAAAAGTAAAAAATGATTTCAGTTCCTGACCGGTCCTAATTATCTCTTGTTTATGGCTTGTTTATGCAACATAAGCCGAACAAAGGAATCTTCAGAGTGAACCAGCAATTCTTCGCCACAATGAGTTGGGTGGACTTGGCAAATCTTTATTGACTTGTTTGCCAATTTTCTGAGACCAATAACTTAATATGCATTTAAATAATCACGCATTGTTCTAAAGAGATACTCAACTATTGCGAAAGTGAGAACTATAATAAAAAGTAAAAAATGATTTCACTTCCTGACCGGTCCTAATTATCTCTGAGATCTGGTTATAAAATCCAGCCGCACAGCTGATAACCAGAGGAATATTTCCAGCAGACATGAAGGTGATGGTGGCATCTCTCTTCCTCCTTCTGGGGACAGTCCTGCTCCCAGCAGTGACTGAAGGTAAGTGGCTCTATGCCATGACTCCTTCTCTAAGTCTTTTCTTTTGTTCATCCCTCCCTCTATTTACAAAGGTGTATCTAATTATTAGAAATATATCTTATAGGATGATTTAAGACTGGTGTCATCTAAAATATTACCTTAGCAAACTTAGTATGTTTATCTAGAACACCCATTGGGGTTGATTTACTAAAGGCAAATAGACTGTGTAAGTGCAGCTGCACCAGAGCTTAGAAAACAAGCAGAAGCTCTGCTGAGTTCCATCACCCAATCATGTGCAAGCAAAAATGCTGTGTTTTTTTTTCTTACTTTCTCTGCACATGATTGGGTATTCTTTGCAAAGTGAAGCTTTACCTCATTCACTAAGCTCTGGAGCAACTGCACTTCACAGTCTATTTGCCTTTAGTAAATCAACCCCCATTGTCTTACACTTTAAAGCTAATCTCTAAATAAATGTTTAGAGATCTGTGTTTATTAGAAATCATTACAAGTAGCGGGCAGTATAACTACATGAAACTGACTTGATATTAGCCTTTTGCAATCCCCTGTGCACTCCTTACTGGGAGAAGGAAGGGCACCGCTAGAAGACAATCAGGAGTGCTGGATGCTCATTAGCTGGCAAAGAAACTTTAGACAGGTGGAGAGAGTAGATAGATTAAATCAGATTCTGTTGCTGCTTCATCATCCAATAACAGGTGAGAGCTGGGAATGTGACCAGGCTACATCGTATAACTGCAGAAAAGAAAATCAGTAATCAATGCACCTCTGGAATTTTTCTCTTCATCCTGATCCTTGGCTGCTATTAGGTGCCCACCTGAAAGAACGTACCCCCTCCACAGGCTAGGGTCAAGAGGAATAAACAGACCACACACCATGGCATCACAAACTGTTTATTTTGATAAGACAAGTTCACAGCATGACTTCCCAACTGTTATTCACCCTCTCCAACACATCTCTCTCAAGTAAAGGGTTTAAACACGGAAACATGTCTGATATGTTGTCCATGGAAAGGTATAATCATGTAGATGTGTCTGATATGTCACCCAAGGAAAGGGTTTAATTATGGAGACATGTCTGATATGTCACCCAAGGAAAAGGCTTAATCATGGAGATATGTCTCCATAATTAAGCCCTTTTCTTGGGTGAAACACATTGGAGCAGGTGGATGACAGAGAGGAGGTCACACTGTGAACTTGTTTTATTGAATTAATCAGCTTTGCCATTTGTGATGTTGTTTATGTGAGGCTCGTTTATTTCCTCTTTGCAGAAGAGAAAAGTCAGGTCATCAACCTCACTGTGTGTGGCAAGGCTGTGTAACTCTCAGGGATGGATGGTCCATACATTTCAATATGAAGTGTTTAAAGAGGAACTTCACCCTACCTAAGCCCTCTAAAAAATAATCTCTAACCCTTGGCCCTGTCCCAAAATTAAAAGAAAAAAAAAACATACTTGCTAGATTATGGAGTCTTGCAAAAGTTCTCCTATTGCTGCTCTTCTCCCATGCCACCATCTTTAATGGTGACATGCTGCAAGTCACACCTAAACCCAGGGACTTGGTAGAGAGGCATGTCTGAGCATGAGCAGAGGTCTGCGATATTATCCTTGCCAAGGTGAGGAATTAGCTAGAAGAAAATAGAAAATGTATTTAAAAGTTTTTACATTTAAAAAAAACGTGCAAATGTGTAGGAGGGAGGGAAGAGGAGGCAGGAGAAGGAACCTTGATTGTATGGGTGAAGGTTCACTTTATGGATTCCAGAGTTAAGTAAGATGTGGGATGGACTGTGAACTCCCGAACACTGCCTTGGTCTTCCCCTGCTCTTTCCAAAGAAGATTCCAGTTAGGTGTACTACTGCTGTCACAACATACAGTACTTGGATTTCTATTGAGCAGTGCCTTCTGCTGGTTCACTTTAGTAACCTACTGTATAAAAATAGATATAGACACAGATGACCAGGTTCTATTAACTCAACGTGTTCTATAAAATCTAGAAGGAATGTGGGGTGTAGAGTAGGGGAAGAAGAGACCCAGGGAAGTGAAATGCTTGTTTAGGGTCTTCTTCAGTAGATGACTTCATCCCATTGTGTGAGTTGAAAGTCTCATGACCAGAACACATTTTGTGTTTTCGTGTCAGTTTATTGAACAAGCTAAGACTGTGGGTGTAGGATAGGCAATCAGG
The DNA here is from genome assembly GCA_037952835.1 of Lithobates septentrionalis. Classification (NCBI taxonomy): domain Eukaryota; kingdom Metazoa; phylum Chordata; class Amphibia; order Anura; family Ranidae; genus Lithobates; species Lithobates septentrionalis. Next base: position 2,746,379 of record JBBDGP010001852.1, read on the forward strand.
AAATCTAGGGAGGTGAAGCTCTCCTTTAGGATCCTTAGAAGGTGACTTTACCGCTTTGTATTCTTTGAAAATGTCAGTTGAAAGTCCTATGACGACAACACAATTTGCAGTTTTGGTGTCAATTTAATTTGTGGATGGTTTTATAAATATCTTATATCAATTTTCCTTTTACAAAAAGTGCATATGGGTTGATGGGAGGTATCAGTGATGGAAATCGGAGAGAGGGGCAGAAGACAAGCTGGTGATAAGTGTATGTAATGGAAATGAAAGAGAGGGTCAGCAGATGAGTTGGTGGGAGGTATCAGTGATAGGATTGGCAGAGAGGGGCAGTAGATGAGATGGTGGGAGATATCAGTGATGGTAAGGGCTAGGGTTGCCACCTTTTCTTCAAGCCAAACCCGAACACTTTGTAACAGCAATTAAACTGTAAAAAAAAATCCCTGACCCCCTATGGTGATATTTAAAAAAAAAAGTATTTAATTTTTTTCATTTTCCATAAAATTCTGACAAAAAAAATTACAATTTTAAAAAACTTGGCATGCCTCTAAATGCCTCAGATTGTCTACTCTCCAAAAAAGGAGTTATTTGGGGGGGTATTTTGTACTGTCCTGGCATTTTAAGGGTTTCAAGAAACGAGATAGGCCATTAGTACATCAGGATTGATCAATTTCAAAAATTGGATATATGCCATAGTTTGTAGAAGTTATAACTTTCACATAAACCAATTAATATACACTTATTGTTTTTTTTTTTTCTTTTTACCAAATACATGTAGCAGAATACATTTTGGCCTACATTCATGAAGAAATTTGATTTTTTTGGATATGTTTTAAAGGAGAAAGTAGAAAATATTGTGTTTTTTTTCTCAAAATTTTTGGTCTTTCTTCATTTATATTGCAAAAAAATAAAAAAACTCAGTGGTGAACAAATTCCACCAGGAATTGCTCTATTTGTGTGAAAAAAATAATATAAATTTAATTTGCGTACAGTGTTGTATGACGACACAATTGTCAATTAAAGTAGCGCAGTGCTGAGTAGCAAAAAAAATGACCTGGTCATGAATGGGGGTAAAACCTTCTGGAGTTCAATTGGTAATATAACTTTCTTTACCAAGTCTAAAAACTTGAGGTTAAATTTACACAAAAAGCTGGATGAAGCAGAGTAGTATCTTAGCACCTCTCCCGTGTTCCCTCCGTATGGCTTCATCAGAAGTTTTAAATAAAGAGAATGAGACTGAAAGTTTCTACTGTGATCTTTATAGATATCACCATTGTAAGTTATGGGATATTTGAATGTTATGTTGGATTTTTATGGATTTAAATTGCAGGAATTCCTAATGCCGCGTACACACGAGCAGACTTTACGGCAGACTTTGCCCGGCAGACTTTTCGACGGACTTTATGACAGACTTTCCGAATGAACGGACTTGCCTACACACAATCCATCAAAGTCCGTCAAATTCGTACGTGATGACGTACGACCGGACTAAAACAAGGAAGTTCATAGCCAGTAGCTAATAGCTGCCCTAGCGTGGCTTTTTATCCGTCGAACTAGCATACAGACGAGCGGACTTTTCGACCGGACTCGAGTTTGACGGATAGATTTAAAACATGTTTCAAATCTAATGCCGCGTACACACGGTCGTACTTTTCGTCTACAAAAGTCAGACAGCCTGTTCGACAGACTTCCGACAGACTTCCGGCAGACTTTCGACGGACTTGCGGCGGACTTTCTAACGAACAGACTTGCCTACACACGATCACACAAAAGTCAGTCGAATTCTTACGTGATGACGTACACCGGACTAAAATAAGGAAGTTCATAGCCAGTAGCCAATAGCTGCCCTAGCGTGGGTTTTTGTCCGTCGGACTAGCATACAGACGAGCGGATTTTTCGACCAGACTCGAGTCCGTCGTAAAGTTTTAAAGCATGTTTCAAATCTAAAGTACGTCGGATTTGAGGCTAAAAAAGTACGTTGAAAGTCCGGAGAAGCCCACACACGATCGGATTACCAGCCAGCTTTAGTCCGTCAGCGTCCGTTGGACTTTTGTAGACGAAAAGTACGACCGTGTGTACGCGGCATAAGTCCGTCCAACTTTTGAGAAAACAAAGTCCGCTGGAGCCCACACACGATGGAATTGTCCGACGAAATCACATCCGCCGTGCAAAGTACACTCGTGTGTACGCGGCATAAGGCTCGAGTTTTGGGACACCTGTCTTATGCTACTGCTAACTAGCTCTTGTGATAAACTTCTTGACTAGTTGAACCTCCCTCCCTCCCTCCCTCTCTCCTCCTGTCTTCACTTGCAGATGGGGAGAGGGAAAAAAGCTTCAGTGCAGCGGCCCCTCCTCTGGTGCTGTGACCTGAGGCTTCCTTTTCTAATGAGGGTTGGAAGGAATGGCCTAGAGCAGTGGTTTTCAAATTGTGGCCCAGGGGCCAAATGCTGCCATTTGGTTGCCTTTATCTGACCCTTGAGGCGCTATTTCTTCCACTGATGCCTATGATGATGCACTATTCCTCCCAATGACACCAACAATGGTGCAGTATTCCTCCTATTAAAACCAATGATGGGGTATTGCTTACTCCCATTGATAGCAAGGCATTTTCTACTTCCACCAGCCACAGTCTGGTCCCCATAAAGCCTGGAGAACAGTAAACTGGCCTTTCTTTAGAAAGTTTGGAGACCTTTTGCCTTGAGTATAGTGTATGCGGATGTATGCACAAGCATGGAATTCACTTAGATGTATATATAGATTCAACATACAGTATATATTTGCTGGATGTGTGGACTGCCTGTACCCTTGCTGACATTTTTGTAACAGAAGAACTTAATATTCTGAATGTGCTAATAGGGCTTCTGATTATTGTATTATTTTGTATATAGTCTTTCTGTTTCTGGGATGCCATAAACACTACACTCTGTGGAAAAGAACCAAGGTTTCCTGAAACGTGATTGAAGGTTGCATTCTGCACATCCTTTTCCGATTATAGTTTTATATAATACTATTACATATATAATTACTTTAAAACTAACAAGGTTAAAAAAAATGACATCATAACAGATTCTCTTTAAAGATGTACAACCAATCAGCTGAATTTGCTTAGTTTAACAGCGTGTGTTCTTATAAGCACTTACAGTGCCTTGCAAAAGTATTCACCCCCCTGGCATTTCATTTTTAGTGTTTTGTTGCCTCACAACCTGGAATTAACATGGATTGTTTGAGGATTTGCATCATTTAATTTACAGAACATGCCCACAACTTTGAAGATTTTTTTTTTTTGTGAAGCAAACAACAAATAGGACAAAATAACAGAAAAAGTCAATGTGCATAACTATTCACCCCCCTAAAGTCAATACTTTGTATTGTCCCTTAATTGTTTGGAGAGTTCCTTGGTCTTCATGGCAGTGTTTGGTTGGTGGTGCCTCTTGCGTAGGTGTTGCAGCCTCTGGGGCTTTTCAAAAAGGTGTGTATATGTAATGACAGATCATGTGAAAAATTAGATTGCACACAGGTGGACATCATTTCACTAATTATGTGACTTCTGAAGGTAATTGGTTGCACCAGATATTTTTATGGGCTTTATAACAAAGGGGGTGAATACATACGCACATGCCAATTATCAGTTTTTTATTTCTGAAAAACAGTTTTATGTATCTATTTTTCTAATTTTACTTCACCAACTTAGACTATTGTGTTCTTATCCATCACATATAATTCAGATTAAAAAAAACATTGAACTAAAGGCTGTAATGTAACAAAATAGGTAAAAAGCCAAGGGTTGAATACTTTTGCAAGGCACTGTAAGGTAGGTAAAAAGCCAAGGGTTGAATACTTTTGCAAGGCACTGTAAGCAGTGCCCATAGTGTGCACACCAAAGCACTGAAGTAGTCAAGCAGTAAGTTTTCTATGTATAATTTGTATGGCAAAAAGGGTGTCAAACATGGGCCTATGGCTAGTTCCTCTGTGACTCATTAAGGACCTCATTGCCCACACCTTCACTGCCCATAGATAAAGGCGTGACCACCTTTGAGGCCCATTGTTGTATTTACAGTAAGTTTGACATATCTGGTGTGGAGAGTTCCTGACTGTCCCTCTCTGTATTCTTTCCACAGACACGCCTGTACAGTGCCCAAACTGGAAGTTATCCTGCACAGACGATACTATAGAAAATGCATGTGACAGCGATCAGGACTGTTCCGAAGAAGGGAGGTGCTGCGATGTATGCGGAAGGAGGTGTTTTGACCCACAGACTCTAGGTACAACAGCTCAGATAGCCCAGTGATAACAAAGAGCTTTTGCATAGAAAAATCTTTTTTTCTGAAGGTCTGTAGCACTAGATGACCAATGTTGCTATTCACCTGTTCAGGTTCATTAATACTGGACATGTTATCATGACTTGCCATTGCTGGTACTGTATATACTCGAGTATAAGCCGAGTTTTTCAGCCCATTTTTTAGGCTGAAAAACTCCCCCCGGCTTATACTCAAGTGAGCCGTACCTTTTATTACTAAAACAGCATGTGTCCCCCGCTGTGTAATGCATTCTGTTCAGCCGTCCAATGAAACAAAGCCCATCCCGCCTCCTCCTCGTCTGTGATAGGCGGAACACTGATACAGTTTCCCAGCATCATATCAGTGTTCCTCTATCACGGACGGACGAGGAGGATGCGGGGCAGGCTTTGTTTCAATGGGCGGCTGAACAGAATGCATTACACAGTGGAAGACACACGCTGTTTTAGTAATGAAAGTTGTCTCCCGCTGTGTAATGCATTCTGTTGGGTGCGAGATTTGTTATTGCTTCCTCTTTATTGTAATTTTCAGTACCATTATTCGTTAAATTCTAATTCTGCCATAGATAAATGTTATTAGTTTTAAAATCGTTAGAGTCCCTATTATATTTCTTAACTTTCTTTTTTGGGTGTCCCGGTCTATCTACTCTAATTTTGTCTTCATATTATTGTTACATTTTTTGAATTGGTTAGATTCACGTATAGGTTCCAATTTGCTCTGCAATTCACTAATCTTTTCATTTACTCTATCCAATTTAATCTGTTTCCTTCTTAAAACGAGAGTTCGGAGTTATTTTCCTTATCTATTAAAAAATTCTAGCCATTCATCCATAAATTTTTGGTCATTAAGACCATCCTGAGGAGACACTTCCCACCAAAGTGTGTCTCTTGTACAAAAATTGTAGGAAAAAAGTGTCTCTTGTAGGTTTTGAGTCTCCACAACTTGCTCAAGAGTCTGGAGCATTTCTACAGGCTACCTAGCCCCTTTACGTTCTAGGAAGTGAAAGAGATCTTTGTCATATTGATGATGGTGCAAGCTTAGATTGTGAAGGGGATGCCAGGCAGGGTCTAATGGAAAAAGAAAAAAAAGGGGCAAGGAGGGGAGAATGGAAAAAATGTAGGAGAAGGAGAAAAAAGAGGATAGAGAGTACCACCTAAAGGGCAAGGGAACCCTAGAGAAGGAGTAGGTCATTCCCTAGGTTCTAAGATGGTCCAGCAGGGGCTTCAACAAACTCAGACAGAAATGCATCTGGTGACACAGATCTGGATACAACTGGATTTCTGCCCAATAAATATTAAGTGGACCCTTTTGCCACACCAGAGGAGTATTTCTTCCTTCATGGTGAAGAAGTGAACTCAGCACAGTAGGTCCCTTAGAGCAGACTGTGTAGCATTACAATAATTAGACATGTGCGGTTTATTTTGTTCTGAGTTGAAATTCGGACAAATTTTTTGTTATGTGTAATTCGGATGCATTGAGGCGATTCAGTTCGCATTTGCAGCGCTTTATAAATCATTCATTCATTCATTCATTCATTCATTCATTCACAAATTACAATAGTAATGAATTTGAGCGAATCCGATATAAGGAAACAAAATTTTGGATGAAATTCAAATAGATTTTAAATTAAATTTGAATAGTTTTTGAATTCAAATAGTTTTCAAATTCAAATCGTTTTCAAATTTTAAATTGTTTTAAAATTGAATTCAAATTTCTGAAGAGAATAAAATAGAATATAAAAAGGAATAGAATAGAAAAGAATATAATAGAATAGAAAAGGATGGAACAGTGGATAAAGAATAGAATATAATAGAATAAAACAGGACAGAATACAAAAGTAAAGGATAGAAAAAAAATTAAAAATAAATGGATAGAATAGAAAATAAAAGAATAAAATAGAAAATAATAGAGTAAAATAGAACAAAATAAAATAGAAAATAAAAGAACAGTATAAAATAGAATAGAAAATAAAGGAATAGAATAGAACAAAGTAGAATAGAATAAAAAAATTAAATTAAATAGAAAGAATATAACCATCTTCTGAACTTCAAATTTAAAATAGAATAAATTTGAATACAATAGAAAAGAATAGAATTCGAAAAAAAAAGAATAGAATAGAAAAGAATAGAATAAACAATAGAAAATAATAGAATAGAAAGAATATAACAATATAACTTTTTCCAAAATTCGAATTTAGAATAAAATACATTTGAACAGAAAATAAAAGAAATAAATAGAATAGAAAACAATAGAACAGAATGGAATAAAAAGAATATAACCATCTTCCAAAATTCAAATTTCGAATAGAACAAATTTGATTCCGAATGGAATTTGATTCAAATTCTAAGGGATTTGAATTTTCCGAATTTGTAAATTCCGAAAACGAATTAAACAAATATAACTAAACAAACTCATGTAAATACAGAATCGAAACAAAAAAAATGCTTTCATTCTGCACATCTCTGATGATTAATTTTCAGAAAAACTTGCGCTATGTGTTAAACTAACTGCGTCTTTAACCTGTAGCTGCTTTTTAGTAAGTGCTATGACACCTATGCAGAAATATCAACTATTACCACAGTGCATACAGTGTATCCCATATTACATGACAAAAAATAAATTTTTATATAAGTATAGTACAGTGAACTGCAAATTAGTCCTAAGAAAAGTGTACCAAATTCAAAAACAATTCATTCCATAATCCACCATCTTCCAATAAATTGCTCTGTGCGCAATAGTTCATAAACAAAGTGCTGAAGTGCTTCAAAGAAACATGCCGTGAAGTGTGGCACACATCCTTCTTGTGCCCCTACTCACAATAGAAAATGGATTCTCAGCTTTTCAGCCTAAAAGGTCAAACACGCTTATGACTGGGGAGGGGGTATCCCAAATCTTTCTCCTTCTGTGCCTCCCGCAAGCTGGTCCTATATCCAGCTACCACTGTGTTTGTTGCTCGTTTCCCATTAGGATCAATAGAGGGAGAGAAAATCTCATAGTGTAGTATTTAAATGTATTAAGTTTCACTTACAGAAAGTAAGACAAAGTATCGCTTTGCAGAGTACAGGGCTCTTCCGGGCTCACCATGGCTCGGCGTGCGTTCCATTGGTGGTGGAAGTGACGTGATATGGTTAGGTAACCGGAAATTTAGTTTTCGCCCCTCCCACAGGGTATCATCAAAGACTTTTGACTGGAACTTTTGCTCCCGCTGAGCATGATATTATTCCTCCTATTGCAGTTTTCTGAGTGCTCTGCCTGGAGCTGCAGCTGGAGCATACGGTGATGCTGGCTTTGGAGCCTATCTTCCATATGTGATGCGGGCTACAGAGGCAGAGTGCTGGGTCTCCAATATTTGGAGCTTGTGATCCACTGGAGCAGAGTTTCTTGATCTCCTCACGCAAGGCACCTGTAAGTCCCCCCCAGCATCTGCTGGATCTCCTCTTTAGTGGGGAGTGCTCTGATGAGCTAGCAGAAGTTGGGCTCTACTGGATCCTCCATACTATGCCGGCCTGGTGGGGGTGACAGAGAGGGTCTATGAGGGCTCCATCTGCTGCTGCCAAGACGGCACCATATTGGGTGGCCCGATCCCCCTCTTAATTTAAGAGTGTTGTGGGATATAGGGTGCTCCTGCAGTCCTCCCCCACTTTGGCATGAGCTGTTATAGCAGGTATGTCTGTCTGCTGGAGAAAAACACCTCTGTAGCATAGAACTTAGCACAGGGACGTCCTCACTCTGCCATAGCTAAGCCATGCCCTCTTTCCATCCTTCTGACACACATCTGTTTTTAATATTCAGCTCCCATTGACTTCAGTGTGGTTAGGATTCAGAACCCAAACTTGAGACATAATGGCTGAACCTGCCCTGAGTTGAATCCAAGCATGTTCGGATGATGGGAAAGTCAGAGAAGGGCAGAAGATGAGTTGATGGGAGGTATCAGCAATAAAAATAAAATGTGGTGCTGTTTTTATTACCCCTGAAATCATTTTGTTGGGGAACATTGGAAAAGGAACCTAAAGCTCTATCCTCTTCTCTGAAAATGAAAATATAAACTATTAATATTTATTTCTTTACCAAACCCAATAGCTCAAGCTGGAATTTACACAAATAACTAAACGAGCCAGAGAAGCGTTTTCCCCCTTTATTTTGCTCCCCCCATACGGTTATGTCAGAGGTTTTAAATAGAGGTAAAGAGTCTGAGCGAAAACAGTTTCTAATGTTGGTAAAATACCTGTAGTGAATGAAAACCAATGGCCAAAAACGTCAGGCTAAGCACAGTTCTCAGTTCTTAAGAGGTTGAATTGTCTGAACCACCACTGGACCAATAATTGGTGTCGGAGTCATAAGCCAAGGTTGGTACAGGAGAAGAGTTTTGTAGTCGGGGTCACAAACCAAGGTCAATGCAGGAGAAGAGTTTCGTAGTTGGGGGGTCACAAACCAAGGTCGGTGCAAGAGAATAGTTTCATAGTCGGGAGTCACAAGCCAAGGTCGATTCCAAGTAGAAATAGAGGTAGTTCAAGGCAGCGGGAATTACAGAGACATGGCTTAAATCAGGAAGTTCAGAAATAAAAGCACAAGGCAGGGTTGTCCAATGAATCAGGTAGGATGCTGTCCAGCATCTCAGGTAGCTCAGCCAGAGACAGCAGAGGTCACAGGCTCAAGTTCAGGCCTGCCATTCTAGTCTGCTGTGATCTCTCTAGATAACATACTTTAACTCATTACTTTAAAGTGTTTGTAAAGTCTGAAGGTTTTTACCTTCATGCATTCTATGTATAGCAATAACTCACGGTGGAGCTGCTGGTTTAAGCGGGTCTGTTACCTTCACTTTGCTTCCCTCTGTTTCACTGGCACCGGGTCTAGGGGTTCCGTTGAGTTTACTGCTGGACGACACACACACACCAACACTGGAGTACGTTTTCAATGCTTTATTAAACAGTCAAACTTTAGGAAGTTAAGCAGAAGAAAAGCGCCTCCGGTTCAGAAACAGTAAAAACCTTTATTTTACAAAAATACATATGTCCACTTACATAGGGTAAAGGTAAGTAGAGCACAATGTATCCTCAATAGGTGAAGTCCCGGCGTGAGCGTCCTGTGCAATGAAGCCGTCCAGGCCCGGACTGGGACAAAAAATAGGCCCAGGCATTTTGGATTGAGCAGCCCATGACATGTTAACCGGCCCCTTCCCCACTCTCCACCCTGACAGATTCCCTGAGAGAGGGGAGGGGGAACCCAGCAGAGGTGTGGGGGGGTGAGGTGGGACCAGGAAAGAGCATGGTGGGATGGAGAGCACAGGGAAGAACCTTGAGAACATGGGGTGGGGCGAGAGCACAGGGAGGAAGAGAAGAGCACAAGGGGCAGTGGAGAGCATGGGGGGAGGTTGAGAGCAAGGGGGGAAGGTGGATAGCACAGGGGGGCTGGTGGAGAGCATGGGGGGATGTGAAGAGCACATGGGGGGAGGTGGAGAGCACAGGGGGCTGGTGGAGAGCATGGGGGGAGGTGGGGAGCACAGAGAGGGCGGCGGAGAGAATGGGGGGAGATGGAGAGCACAGGGGGCTGGTGGAGAGCATGGGGGGTGTGAAGAGCACAGGGAGGGCTGCAGAGAGCATGGGGGGAGATGGAGAACACAGGGAGGGCGGCGGAGAGCATGGGGGGAGATGGAGAGCAAAGGGAGGGCGGCGGAGAGCATGGGGGGAGATAGAGAGCAGAGGGAGGGCGGCGGAGAGCATGGGGGGAGGTGGAGAGGACAGGGAGGGTGGCAGAGAGCATGGGGAGAGGTGGAGAGCACAGGGGGGCTGGTGGAGAGCATGGGGGAGAGGTGGAGAGCACAGTGAGGGCAGCAGAGAGCATGGGGGGAGGTGGAGAACACAGGGAAGGTGGCGGGGAGCATGGGGGAGAGGTGGAGAGCACAGTGAGGGCAGCAGAGGGCATGGGGGGAGGTGGAGAACACAGGGAGGGTGGCGGAGAGCATGGGGGAGATGGAGAGCACAGTGAGGGCAGCAGAGAGCATGGGGGGAGGTGGAGAACACAGGGAGGGCAGCGGAGAGCATGGGGGGAGATGGAGAGCACAGGGAGGGCGGCAGAGGGCATGGGGGGAGGTGGAGAGCACAGGGGGGAGGTGGAGAGCATGGGGGGGCTGGTGGAGAGCACGGGGAGGGCAGCGGAGAGCACAGGGGGGAGGTGGAGATCATGGGGGGGGCTGGTGGAGAGCACACGGAGGGCAGCAGAGAGCATGGGGGGATGTAAAGAGCACATGGGGGAGGTGGAGAGCACGGGGAGGGCAGCGGAGAGCATGGGGGGAGGTGGAGAGCACAGGGAGGGCGGCAGAGTGCATGGGGGGAGATGGAGAGCACAGGGAAGACGGCGGAGAACATGGGGGGAGATGGAGAGCACAGGGAGGGTGGCGGAGAGCATGTGGGGAGGTGGAGAGCACAGGGGGGAGGTGGAGAGCACAGGGGGGCTGGTGGAGAGCATGGGGGAAGGTGGAGAGCACGGGGGGCTGGTGGAGAGCATGGGGGGATGTGAAGAGCGCATGGGGGGTGGCAAGCACAGGGAGGGCGGCGGAGAGCATGGGGAGAGGTGGGGAGCACAGCGGGGGGCAACGGAGAGCATGAGCGGGCAGCGGAGAGCATGGGGGGATGTGGAGAGAACAGGGGGGAAGCAGAGTGCGTGGGGGGATATGAACAGCGCAGGGGGGGTGGCGGAGTACACGGGGGTGGCAGAGAGCACAGGGAGGGTGGCAGAGAGCATGGGGGGAGGTGGAGAGCAAAGGGAGGGCGGCAGAGAGCATGAGGGAGGTGGAGAGCACGGGGGGGTGGCAGAGAGCATGGGGGAGGTGGAGAGCACTGGGGGGGGTGGCAAAGAGCATGAGGAGGCAAAGAGTATGGGTGGTGTGGAGAGCCTAGGGGGGGCAGCAGAAATAAGTAGGATAGGAGGAGCGGTGGGGGCGGCTGCATATAGAACAATCATTCTCTCCATCTTCCTCCTGCAGTCTCCTGCTTCTCCTCTACCTCTCGCAGGCATTCCGATACTGCAGGAGGAAGATGGAGAGAATGATTGTTCTATATGCAGCCGCCCCCACCGCTCCTCCTATCCAGGTTATAGGTGGGTGGCGGAGAGCACGGGGCTGCACTCATGTTTTCTGTTATCGGCTTCAAGATGTTAGCAGCAGCAGGTGTCTGCTCTGGCTCCTCCCCCTTTCGCAGTCACGCCCCCTGGCACCGACGGCTGACGGCTGACCTATGCGGGCGGCCGCAGAAGGCTCTAGCTCCACCCCCTCTATGTTTACGTCCCCCCAGCGCCGATGGAGTTTAACTGGCAGCCGGGCGGCCGCAGAGAGGCTGCATGAGCGGCGTGGGCTCAAAGAGCCTTGTGACCCGCAAGGACTTGCAGCCTGGTGGCCCAGGCGGCCGCGGCCCACCGGGCGAATGCCCGGTTTGCCCTATGGCCAATCCGGGCCTGAAGCCGTCCACAGGAGAGGAGGTGGAAACAGTAGTCCCGTCCAGCAGGAAGTCCGTGCTCTATCCCAGGGATTATTCAGTTTCCCCATCTTTGTTTGTAATTTTATCATTTATTATTTATTTATTTATTCCCAAAACTAGGCAGTTTCTATGTACCCATTTCCCATTTCTTTATATTTTTTCTAATCTAGACATATTCCTTTATGACTCTCTATATATGTATATATATAAATATAGTCACTTTTATTATCTTCATTATCATCATGCGTAACTTATATGCATCCAATTATATACTTTTTAACTGTTTCACCCCTCTCCCCCCTCATTCTAATTTTGTTCTTATTTCTAAATTGTTCTTATAGTCCCGCTGCATTAGATAAATGTTTTCACTTATTGCTGGAGTTCCTCTATCTAGGTTGTGTTGTTGTACACAACCTCCACTAGATGGCTCCCTCTGTAGGCACATATAAGGACTTGTCAAGCCCCTATCCTCCATGCTTGAGGAAGACGCGCGCCTGTATCCCACAGAGCGCATGCGCCGAAACGTCGTCGCATTAAATTAACGGTGACGTCATCACGCCTGAGACCTGCGCTACACAGCTCATCCGAGCCAAGCCTCAGTTTCATCCCTGGGATAGAGCACGGACTTCCTGCTGGACGGGACTGCTGTTTCCACCTCCTCTCCCATGGACGGCTTCATTGCACAGGACGCTCACGCCGGGACTTCACCTATTGAGGATACATTGTGCTCTACTTACTTTTACCCTAATGCCGCGTACACACGGTCGTACTTTTCGTCTACAAAAGTCGGACAGCCTGTCGGACAGACTTCCGGCAGACTTTCGGTGGACTTGCCGCGGACTTGCGGCCTACTTTCTAACGACCGGACTTGCCTACACACGACCACACAAAAGTCTAACGGATTCGTACGTGATGACGTACACCGGACTAAAATAAGGAAGTTCATAGCCAGTAGCCAATAGGTGCCCTAGCGTGGCTTTTTGTCCGTCGGACTAGCACACAGACGAGCGGATTTCGGGGTCCGTCGTAGGTACGAAGTAAAAGTTTTGAAGCATGTTTCAAATCTAAAGTACGTCGTATTTGAGGCTAAAAAAGTCGGTTGAAAGTCCGGAGAAGCCCACACACGATCGGATTACCAGCCAGCTTTAGTCCATCAGCGTCTGTTGGACTTTTGTAGACGAAAAGTAGGACCGTGTGTACGCGGCATTACTTTTACCCTATGTAAGTGGACATATACATTTTTGTAAAATAAAGGTTTTTACTGTTTCTGAACCGGAGGCGCCTTTCTTCTGATTATCTTTTACATGTCTTTGGAGCCTGCTTCATGCTTCTCCACAGACTGTTTTGAACTTTACAATAAGGTTTTTTGTCCATTTATCTTATGACAATTGCTATTTCCTATTCCCCCCCCCCCCCCCCCCAGAGGGGACATGTGCATTTTATTCATTTTCAATCAGCAGTAGCGCTACTAACCTTTTTTTAAACTTTAGGAAGTAGCAGGAAAGAGGTGGAAAAGGAAACCTTCAGGAGAAACCCAAATATCTTCTTCTAATATCTTAGCGACAAATGTCCAGGTAGATTTCAGATAATTATATGGAATGCATTCCCCTCATGGGACACACTCTTTGCTCGTCTGGATAGGCCTCTCTCACCGGTCCAGTAGCCAGCACGAATCTAAAGTCTCTGCCACAGACTTACTTGGGGGGGGTAAATCTGCACGATCCTCTGCCACAGGATGTATCAGATCTTCTGCAGTGAACAGTCAGTCACAGTGCCTGAACCTTTAAGCCAAACCGGCGACACTATGCTGTGGAATTACTTCTTTTGGATACGTCCTGCAACCGAGTCACCAGGCCCCTCTATAGACCAGCACGCTGCGTGATCTCTCCAAGACGGGTCCTCCCCTGGGATCTCCTCCACTGTCCAGCTTCGTCACACAGGACCGACAGCTCAGGACCATTCCTCGGCCACGGTGGTAGGCCCCAGACAAGCCTCTGGACCCACCCCTGCGCCACAGCATCGTGGGCCTCCGGAACGGAGGACCACGAGGTAGCTCCTTAACGCATACCCGTCGGCCAGGAGGGCCAGCAGGTGGCTGTAAAACAAACCCTAAAACATGGCGTCTGTCCCATAAATACCCCCTTCCCAGAATGCAACTCGGAGGACCACCTTCACCGAGCTTGTCTCCGAGACAGAGGAGCATCTATACACTTCGACACGTTGCCCTTCCAACACTGACTAATGGTAACAGCGACACCCACCGGTCAGCAAGGAAGCACACACAACGTCAGCCAAGCTGGAACAGAGGCAAACTTTTAACCTTTCTAACACCCAATTTACTAAATTTACCTAATCTGCGGTAGATTGTAAATCTACCAGCGCTACATATGCATAAAGATAAAAAGCCTTCTCTGTGCAGCAGATTCCCCCAGCCCTCCCTACTACTTAACTGAGCCCCAGAGATCAAGCGATGTGCACAAGAGCCTCAGCTCTCCAGGGACTCTCCCTCCTCATTGCTGTCAATCACAGTCAGTGAGCCAACGAGGAGAGATATGGGGCGGGACCAAGCCACAGCTCTGTGTGTGAATGGACACGTAAAGCCACAGCTTGAAAGCAAGCCTGCTTGGGTGCCCCCATTGCATTGCTCAACAATGTGTTGAGCAGTGGTGTCAAACACAGAGCCCATTGACACCTTCTCTGTGGCTCCCTAAGGATCTCTCTGTCTACCCCTTCACCGGGCAAAGGAGAGTTTTATCAGGCTGCAGGGAATAGCTTTTAGTGGGCATATTTCGGGTGCAGAGAAGTACCTGACCACCACCTGTTTGTCTTAACTGCCACACCTACCCACCATCTAATACTATCCAAAGAGACAAGCTTCAGGAATGATTGATAGTTGATGGGTGGGCAGGATCCTCACCACGGGCCTGGCATGCAGAGTGACCCAAGTTATAGTCGATACATTGTGCCTGTGCATGTCAGAGCCACTGTAGCTGTAATATACCCTTCATTATCTCTGATCCGTAAATGACGGGTTTTTGGGTAGGTAGGAAGTATTGTAAAGGTGGGAACAGGTGCTGAATTTCAGTTTGGCATGGCTGGTGTAAGGAGTCACTGACTGTCCATCTCTGTCTTCTTTTACAGCCAAACTTATACGCTGCCCAGTCTTGATCGAATTTCTGTTGGAAGGACAAGTTTCATTAGAGAGCTGTGAGACTAATCAGGACTGCGATTCCGAGCAGAAGTGCTGTGAACAATGTGGGAGAAAGATGTGTTCTGTATCAGGTACAACAGCTCAGACAGCCCAGTGATAACAAAAAACCTTTACACTCTATAGAAAAAAACTTTTTTTTTTTTTTTTTTTTTTCTGAAGGTCTGTAACAGTAAAGTTTCAATGTTAGAAAAAAAGCTGAGCTATATATTAATGATCAAAAAACGTGACCTAAAGAATATTCATCTAATATAATAGATTTGGACAACTCCTTGTGTCGCACTAACAGATGAATAATTAAATATAATCACAAGTGAAATGTGCTGAATAAAGCATAAAAATTAATATAAAGAATACAAAAAAAAAATATATATATATATATATATATATATATAATATATATACTACAGTCCCGTCCAATGGACTATTGGATAGAAATCCCACTGAATGTGCAGTTCATAGTGATTTTACAAGTGGTGATATCTTAGCCCTCCAAATGTTAGTGTCATACGTCCACAACACCATGGGAGATGTGATAAAGTGCGACAGGAAAGTTCCTCCACCAGTGATATTAATGCCGCTTACCAGCTTTTTAGACCTCTTTATTTAAGGAGATCGTGAATGCCTGTGGCTCTTATCCCCAGCCATGGGTCTTTAAAACTTGGATGGCTAGATATCACTGGACTGTCTATGTGGGGTATCCTCTGTGTAGCAGATACATGCTCATTCCCCATGAAAGAATATGAAGTTATCCATAGCGTACTGTATATACTCGAGTATAAGTCGAGTTTTTCAGCACAATTTTTTTGTGCTGAAAGTGCCCCCCTCGACTTATACTCGAGTCAAGCACTTTTCTGCAGCAAAAAATGTCATTTTCTGAACCAAATTTGAGGCCCCGTATGTCAGGGCCACTTGGTGCTAGGAACCCCATATTTGGTATGCAAACCCAGTTGAACTGGTACCACAACATATCCAAAGATGGAGTTTCTAGCACCGAGTGGCCCCGAGATATGGGGCCCCAAATCCGGTTCGGAAAATGTCATTCTCTGCTACAGAAAAGTGCTTGACATTTTCTGAACCGATTTTTGGGGCCCTGTATCTTGGGGCCACTTAGTGCTAGAAACCCCAGCTTTGGATATTTTATGGTGCTAGTTCCACTGGGTTTGCACACCAAATTTGTTCTTAGCACTAAGTGACCCCAAGATATGGGGCCCCAAATTCAGTCAACTGTGTCCATCTGCAGCAATGTCATTTTGGGACCCTTTGGGTTCTGAGACCCCAAATTTTGGCTGCAGCTAGGGGGCATCTAGGAACCCTTAACTGCCGAGTTTGAAGTTCAGGGGACCTATGGCTTCAAATGGGCACAGTGAGACATGCAAATGGGCACAGTGAGGCTGCAAATGGGCATTGGTGACCCTCTTTTCCACTTATAGTAGCTGTGCATTTCTCACCCTCGTCTTAATAAGTTTTACCCATTTATTTGTGGTAAGTTAGGGCCTCGACTTATACTCGGAACGACTTATACTCGAGTATATACGGTAATTCATTTAAAAATTGCGTTTATTAAAAGCTAAAATATTGCACTTACAGTTATACCGTATATAAAAAGCGTATGTAAATACGGAATTGAAATAAAAAAATGCTTTCATTCTGCAAGTCTGATGATTAATTTTCAGAAAAACTTGCGCTATGTGTCAAACTAAGTGCGTCTTTAACCTCGGAGGAGTGGCGTGCTGACGTCACCACATACCGAGCTGAACCCGGAAGCAACGGGCAGCTATTGAGAGCCGGCCGCCTCGTGTCTTTTGAACGCTTTTTATATACGGCATAACTGTAAGTGCAATATTTTAGCTTTTAATAAACGCAATTTTTAAATGAATTACGCTATGGATACCTTCATATTCTTTCATGGGGAATGAGCGTGTATCTGCTGCACAGAGGATACCCCACATAGAGAGTCAAGTGATATCTAGCCATCCAAGTTTTAAAGACCCATGTCTGGGGATAAGAGCCACAGGCATTCATGATCTCCTTAAACAAGAGATCTAAAAACCTGGTAAGCAGCATTAATATCACTGGTGGAGGAACTTTCCTGTCGCACTCTATCACATCTCCAATGGTGTTGTGGACGTATATCACTAACGTTTGGAGGGCTAAGGTATTACCAATTGGAAAATCACTATGAACTGCACATTCAGTGGGATTTCTATCTAATAGTCCATTGGACAGGACTCTATTATATATATTATATATACCGTATTTATCGGTGTATAACACGCACTTTTATTCCCTTAAAATCAGGTGAAAATCGTGGGTGCGTGTTATAAGCAGATCCCCGCCGATCCCTCACTGACTGTGAGCGGAGGAGCGAGCGCTGCAGACATTTATACATAGCTGAGTGTACTCGGCTAGGTTTGGCTAGCTCCGCTCACAGTCACGCCCAGTCCCGCCCTATGATGGACATAACACAGGGACTAGGCGTGACTGTGAGCGGAGCTAGCCGAACCTACCCGAGTACACTCGGCTATGTATAAATGTCGGCGGTGCTCGGCTCCGCCCACAGGACTACGAGAGGAGCCGAAAGCAGCCGAGAGACACAGGACCGGCTCTGTGTCTCTCGGTGGCGCCATATTTAAAAACTGCAGTGACACAACAAGGCTGCAGATGACACAACAAGGCTGCAGATGACACAACAAGGCTGCAAATGCCACTGAAAGGCTGCAAATGACACTACAAGGCTGCAAATGACACTACAAGGCTGCAAATGACATTGAAAGGCTGCAGATAGACACTGATAAGGCTGCATTGATGGGCATTTAAATGTAAGTTTTTTTTCCTTAAAAAGTTTTTTTCCTTTAAATTACCTCCTAAACTTGGGGTGCGTGTTATACGCCGACACGTGTTATACGCCGGCGCGTGTTATACGCCGATTAATGCGGTATATATTTTTGTATTCTTTATATTCATTTTTATGTTTGATTCAGCACATTTCACTTGTGATTATATTTAATTATTCATCTGTTAGTGCAACACAAGGAGTTGTCCATATCTATTATATTAGATGAATATTCTTTAGGTCACATTTTTTGATCATTAATATATAGCGCAGCTTTTTTTCTTATATTGTATTTAGTGTGTGTGTCTCACATTGTAGTTGCGGCTTGTTTTTTCATTACTTATGATTTATTTGGATAGCACAGTAAAATTACCCTTTTTTTAGAGTTCCAATGTTACCATCCACCTACTCAAGTTCATTAGTAATTCACATGTTATTATGACTGCAGTACATGGACCAATAACACTCAGTGTCCTTGATTGGACCTCTTCCCACCATCACTCCACCAACAGTGAATGGGGAAAAGTCCTTCAATGCCGTATTATTGTTGTGCTACAGAATTCACTAGGACCAGATACTAGAGATGAATACCTTCCATGTATGATGTGTAGAGCATCACCAACTGTCCCCTCTGTCCTCTCTACAGACTTATCTAAAAAATACCCAGTGTGGACCAAAAATTTTCCAAAATTACCTTGGAGATGTGATATGAATCCCCCGGAGCCTATGGAAGCAGGACCACAAGGTGAGGAAGTAAACAGATAACACTGAGCCAGTCACTTCAGTCTCTGCACCAGATGAGCTTGCACTCTAATGCCCCGTACACGCGGTCGGATTTTCCGCCAACAAATGTTGGATGTGAGCTTGTTGGCTGAAAGTCCGACCGTGTGTATGCTCCATCGAACATTTGTTGGCGGACTTTCCGCCAACAAATGTTGGCTAGCAGGTTCTCAAATTTTCCGCCAACAAAACTTTGCTGTCGGAGTTTACGATCGTCTGTACACAAGTCCGACGCACAAAAGTTCACGCATGCTCGGAATCAAGCAGAAGGAGCCGCACTGGCTATTGAAATTCCTTTTTCTCGGCTCGTTGTACGTCTTGTACGTCACCACGTTCGTAATTGTTGGTCAACATTCGAACCTTCGAACAAAATTCCATAGTTTTGTTGTCTGAAAGTCCATTCGTGTGTACGGGGCATAAGTTCCCCCACAGTCACACACTATTATTATTATACATGTATATTTCTCTAACATATACCACAGTGCTGTACAGAGAACACTGAGCCAGTCACATCAGTCTCTGCACAGGAAGAACTTACACTCTAATGTCCCCCCCACAGTCACTTATTATTATTATTATTATTATTATTATTATTAATATTACTCATTATTGTCTATCTAAACATAGATTAAGAAGCCATTGAAGACAATTGTGGAAGGATGGGATCGGCATGAACTGGTGATCACCAGGATGTAACACCACACAGGAATTGTCTTTAAATAAAGAATTCTTGAATCCCGATATAACATTTTCAGTTTTCTTTATTAATGAGGAATTCTGACTTGTAATGCAGAGTTCTCTTCACACAATACGGGGGGGGTCACAATTACCAACAATGGATCAGAATTTAAAGAACTCAGGTCACTATAACGTTAAAGTGTTAGTAAACTCTGGACAAAAGAGAAAAAAAAATTCCTGCAAAGCAATATCATAAATGGGCTGGTATGCACCGCATACTATCACTTTATGAAAAAAAAGAAGAAGATACAGGGGCCTCTGAGTGTAGACTGTTAAACAGGGGCGTAACTACCACCATAGCGACCCATGAGGGCGCTATGGGGCCCGCAGCCGAGTGGGGCCCAGTAAGGGTAAGAGCACTGCCGGCACAGTCTCCCAGCCAGGGGAAGAGAGAGGAAAGGAAAAGGCGAGGTGTCTGTATCAGCAGAGAGCTGAATTGCCCGATGTAAGAGCTTTCATTAGAACTTCCAGTGTTCCCGGGGCTCACGTCACATAGCTCCACCTTTTGGCCCGGTGCCTTTGATAGACAGAACGCCGATCCAGTGCGGGACATGTGACGTCGTCAAAGGCGTCGGGCCAAGAGGTGGGGCTATGGGGCGATGAGCCCCGGGAAGACAGGAAATTCAAATGAAAGCTATTACAGCGGGCAATCCCGCTCTCTGCTGATCCGGGTGGCTTGCCTCTTCCTCTGCATAAGTGGGGCTGTATGGGGGCACAGGCAGACCAGGCTGTATTGGGCACAGGTCACACTGTATGGGGCACAGGTCACGCTGCATTGGGCACAGGTCACGCTGCATTGGGCACAGGTCACGCTGCATTGGGCACAGGTCATGCTGAATGTGGCAAAGGTCACGCTGAATTGACACTAGGGCAGCTGTGGGGGGGGGCTGTTTGCAGGGTGGCCCCATACAACATTTTGCTATGGGGCCCTGCTATTTCTAGTTACGCCCCTGCTGTTAAACATTTAATAATAGAGCAAAGTAATAAAACTCACATGGAGGACATAAGTGATAGGCATGTATAGTAATCCGGTGAAAGGGAACTGCACTGTTCCACACTGAGAGCCATTTTACGCCACTCACTGGGCTGTCCTGGCCGGCAGGATGCTGGTAAGACGGCGGGTGGTCGAGAACGAGGGCTGGAACACAAGCTGGAACACAAGCTGGAGCACAGCATCGTTCGTGATGAAGTTGTGACGTGTTTCTGAGCATGCGCACTAGGGGAAATACACTCACCGCATGCTACTTTCTCAAGCTGCTGTATTGGAGCTGGGAAATGCATTATAATGCCATATAGAAATTGCTATCTAATGGAGAGAGTGCTAATCTTTCTATTTGCATGCTTTTCTGCTGTTAGGATTATAATATTGCTAGGATTATGCAATATATAATACATTATACAATATACAGTACTCTACGATAAAATATAAAACATATATCATTCCATGCATATATATATATATATATATATATATATATATATATATATATGAGAAATTAAGATTATTAATAATTAAATAATTAAAAATAAATTATTTAAAACAATATATGACCCAACATACATATTACATATATGAATCAATGGTATTACGTGGATTATATATAATTGCTAAAAAATATTATTATATCAGACACTGCTAAAAAATGGATTATGTCTATATGTACAGTATATATTTATAAATATATGAGTTTTCTGATTCAATCATGAACATAATTACGAATAAGTAAATAATTCACAAAGAATGATAAATGATAGCCGTATAAATATAAATATAAAAAATAATACATTTGAATAAACATGGATATAGAAAATTGGATAATAAATGTGAATATACAGTAATACCTCGGATTGCGAGTAACGCGGTTAACGAGCTATTAGTTTTTAGAAATCCTGACTCGATTGGCGAGTGTTGTCTCGCAATATGAGCAGGATTCAAGCCTCTGCGGTATGCATTACCGCATTTGGCCAGAGGTGCGGGGGGCGCCGTTGACACTCGGAGCCGTTCGGAGCCGCTCGGATGCACTTGGAAACACTCGGAAATGCTCGGGAACGGAGTGTTTCCGAGCCTCTCCGAGGCTTTCCGATTGCATCCGAGCGGCTCCGAATGGCCTCCGAGTATTTCCAAGTCTCTCTGGAGCCCCCCCCAACCTCTGGCCACATGCGGTACTGCATACAATAGAAATCAATGTGGAACAAATTATCTTCGTTTCCATTGACTTCTATGGGGAAACTTGCTTTGATATGCGAGTGCTTTGGATTACAAGCATTCTCCTGGAACGGATTATGCTCGTAATCCAAGGTTCCACTGTATATATATTATAGTACTGCTAGGGGGGACTGACGGACCTTATTATACACAAACTGCTGTTCTCTATGGTGTTGGATTGGATTAATAGGGTTCCAGACTGATAATTAAAAGGGAGAAAAACCCATATTGAGAATTGTGGTCCGATATTAACAAGCTATTATTGTTATGTAAAATGTCATTTTTTATTTTTTATTTATAATGTGCTAAAAAAAATTCAGCTGTATAGCTGGGGATTGGGCTATGGATAACACTAATGCCCCGTACACACGGTCGGATTTTCCGATGGACATTGTCCGATCGGAGCGTGTTGTCGGAAATTCCGACCGTGTGTGGGCGCCATCGGACATTTTCCATCGGATTTTCCGACACACAAAGTTGGACAGCAGGAGATAAAATTTTCCGACAACAAAATCCGATCGCGTCAATTCCGACCGTGTGTGGCCTGTTCCGACGCACAAAGTGCCACGCATGCTCAGAAGAAATTCCGACACGGGACAGCTCGTTCTGGTAAACTTAGCGTTTGCAATGGATACAGCACTTTCGTCACGCTGCAATGTTAAAAATGGTTTAATACAGCGCACTCTCTTCTTCTTTATAATGTGACAAGAATGAAGTAGTTTTGATGCTCATATTCACACAGACTTCTCACAAACTTCTTTCGTTACTATTTATCGGGATTCCCTCAATATATTTAGATTTCTCACATCTGACAACATATTTTTTTTTTTTTTTTTGACTTTAATGTAGATTTTTTTTTGTGTTTCTCTTTTTTAAATTTTTTTTTTGGTGATTTTGATTTGTACTCCCGAAAATGTTTGTGTGTTTTTTGTGACAAGTTCCCACAACACCATTATATGTTGTTGTATTTAATCTGTAGGAGATTGTTTGGTGTTGTTGTCCCTTGTTAATTTCACATTGTACTTTAGAAATGTACCTGAATCGTTACCAACAAACTGTCCTTTTTGGATGAAAACACACACAGGAGAGTAGAATTTCCCGAAATTTTTTTTATTAAGCGGTCACAACTATACAAAAAACAAAGAGGGAGGCAACGCTGGAGAAACTGCAGAAGTGGGCGAAGCCTGGGACCCCCAGGGCAGACATCAATTATTTAAAAGCAAAATTGGTGGCCTGAGGAGTCCTTATCTTAGGGAGGGCAGTCTGGTCCAGAAGTCCCAGAGATCCGGAAAGCAGCAGATGACATCTATGTCCCCAGGCTGTGGTCATACGAGAGACTGCATCTTCTGTCAGACCAGACTGAACCCAGGGCCATCACTCTTTGGTCTTCCTTCCACGCTTCCTTCCAGGCTTTGGCTGTGGTGGTGGAGCTGTGGCAGCAGGAGGAGGAGGAGGATGGTCCATCTCCATGACATCCGTCTTGGGTGTCAGTTCCCCACTCTCCCCCTTACGAAGCACTTTATAAAGCAGGTCCTCACAGAGCCTGCGTTGGCCCTCCTGCATGCCCTGCAATTTTGTGGCAGCCATGCAGGCAAAGGCCTCTTCAGGACTGGGGAAAGCTCGGAGGGATGCCGAAGCCTCCTGGATCAGCCTGTATGCTGAATCCTGCACAGGACTGGGAGTCATCTTCCTGGCCCTTTTATGTGGCAGGCGGAGGGGAGGAACCTGAGACTCAGTCAGGCTGCGACTTGTCCCAGGCTTCTCTTGGCTGACACTTAGCCCCACCGTCTCCTGGCTGCCACTAATCCCCGCCTCCTCCTGGCTGCCACTAATCGCCGCCTCCTCCTGACTGCCACATTCCACAACCTCCTCCTGGCTGAGTTCTTCCTGTGTATGAAAAAGGGACATAGTTTTAGTATTTTTTCAATCAATCACACACAATTTTCACCTCCTCACTGCTGCAAATTGAATGTTAACAAATATAACAGACTATCCTTCTGAGCCCAGCAGTTTTCATTCTTGTCCCAATTTTGGGTGCCCACTACTGTCTATTGATATGTAAAACACTTTCAAGCAGCAATTAGTGATCAATAATAACATCTAATAAACATCATTTATTTATTGCCCAGCAATCTGTAGAAGAATGCTATACCTGACTCCAGCTGGGCTCCTCCACTTCTTCCTGGCTGGAAGTCCCAGGTTGGACATCGGAAGCCTCAGCTGGTATGGAAGGAAGTGTGGAAGGAAGAGTGGAGAGGGATTCCCTGACCTCAGTGTGGTCTGACAGAAATCGCAGTCTCTCATAGTACCACAGCCTGGGGACATAAACGTCATCTGCTGCAGCTCCGGACCTCTGGGAATCTGTGACCTTCTTGCGCTCCCTAAGATATGTGCTCCTCAGGCCACCAATTTTGGCTTTTAAATAGGGGATGGTTGCTGTGGGGACCACCGGCTTCACCAACTCCAGCAGTTTCTCCAGCGCTGCCTGCCTCTTCTGTTTGTGGTTATAATGGGGGTGTCTGACCTGCCACAGACAGGGCAGCTCCCTGTACTGGTCTATGAACAGGGGAAGGAAGTTGTGGTCATTGAAGCCATCCATTTTCTCTGCAAGACACAACACAAGACAAACCCTAATGTCAGGCCAAACTCCCATAATCTTGTTACAATATAGGCTTCCATTTCGAAGCAGTATAGGCCCAAGTTTAGATCCTACCTTCGTTAGCACGATCGGCGTGTCCGATGCTCCTTCCTCCGCTCACAGATCGTACGTAAGACGCGCGCGTTACGATTTATACACACTGCGCATGCGTATAACTCCACCCGCCCCTGACGTTCTTTCTAGTCTATTCCCCGCCCCTTTTCGTTCGGCGCAGTGGGGGAAGAGCACATGGCGGATAGACAGCAGGTGCGTGCTAACTGTAGCAACGAGGAGGAGGAGGAGGAAAGGCTGGAGCCTGAAACGTCCCGATCCAGAAGGAGATTAAAGGACTCAAATATGTCCTTTGGGGAGATGTTGGAGATGGTGGACATCCTGAAGAGGGCCAACTATGATGGAAAGTATGGGCCTTACCCCAACCCCAATAACAGAAAGGCCAAGATCATGGCGAAAGTGGTCAGGAGTCTGCACCAGAATTTCGGGGTACGACGATCGAAAGATCAGCTCAGGAAGCGGTGGTCGGACCTCAAATTACGAGAACATGAGCAGTACAGAAAGATCCGGAGAGTGCTGCAAAAAAGTAAGTAGTTGTGCTGTGTTCCTATTTTTTTGGTGTTTATTACGTTCGTGCTGCTCCATGTGCTTTTAGGAATTGTTGTACAGTTTAAAATGGCAACTTTCATGTTCATGGGCACATTATTCGTTCGGATCACACATTTTTCTTTCGGACTATAAAATACCATTGTTTAGGCCATATGCATTTGGCCACCATTTTGAGGCCCTATACTTGTCTTCAAAGAATTGGGTTGTGTAGATGGCTTGGGTACTAGAATGAAATGCAAACTAGATTCTGTGTAAGGAGAGGACACTGAGCAGCTGTTTTCACATCTGGACACTGGAGCACTAGTGTGGGACACAAGAACACCATTTTTATTAGGGGGGGCACACAGGTGCTCCAATGTAAACTATAGGGGGGGCTACATCTGTGAAGCTTGTACCAAACAGGTAAAGTATTGCAGGTTGACAAAGGACACTAAAAAAGCTACATCTTGGAACTCTGCTAAAATAGACAATTGTACACCACTTCCAAGCAATGTTTCATCTTTATAGTTCTGCCATCAAATATCTGTGTGCTAATTATACCATTTTTGTTTTACATAGGGGATAAAAGACTCGGAGGACACCCCTCATCCGAGGAGACCAGAGCCCCCCCCCCCCCCCCCTCTGGAAGAAGGGGAAATCCCCCCAACACAAGAAGAGCAGGAGGAGGAAGACGTGGTGGAAATAGTCACCACAACAGGTGAGTGTCTGCGACCACAGGCTCAGATAAGAGATGGATGGCGGCATTTTTTGGCAAACCTAATTTATTTTGTGGTTCCTCTCTTTTTAGGTGATCGTGAGGTTGTGGGTGAAGATCCTTTCACATCCGAAAGTGCCCAGATCCTGATCGGGGAGATCATGGGGTGTAATTTACAATTGGAAAACATCAAGAAAAACATCAATGATGTTATTCCAAAATATAAAAACATTATTGATGTTTTGGGGCGAGTTTAAAGCCCCTCCAAATCACTTTCTTCTTTTGTGTGCTACAATGTGCGAAATGTTTTTGTGATTTTTCCCTAAGCCAAATTTGGAGGATGCACACAGTGTGTCAACATGTGCTATCTGCCATCACAGGAGATCAATGGACGCGTTTTGGGGGTGCAACCCCTTCCTCAATAATAAAGTAGCGGTGAGGAAGGGCTTTCTCCCCCAAAACACGTCCCTTGATCCCCCGTGATGGCAGATAGCACATGTTGACATTGTGAAATTTGTGTGCATCTTCCAAATTTGGCTTTTTCTGGGGTGACTTCACCCCATCTGAACGCAATATCAAACACAGTTCCTAAATACTCATGTCTGATATTGCCTTCCAGTTCTACCAAATGTGAACTTTGTAAGATCAAGATTTGTGTCTTTTCTTGTTGGTTTTACACAGGCCTGTTTTCTATAAAATGGACATTTTGATTTTGGATAATGACACCACAAAAATTGTTATACAACAAACATGTCGGTTTGTCAGAAAAACCTTGGGTAAATGCACATGTGATTGTGCAGGTATTAAAAAGATTGTTCATCAAGAATGTGTGGATTATTGTCTCAACGCTACAACATTTTTGGGGTGATGTAATTGTTGTTTGATGAGAAAATGGGGGTAATTTCCTAAGGGCAAATACTCTTTGCACTACAAGTGCAGTTTCAGTGTAGTAGTGCAAAGTGTCTTTGCATTTAGTAAATAACAGCCAACAGTGCTTTGTAAGGTTACACAATCACAACATTTTCTGGACTCCCCACATTTCTGTCAGGGTCAGCTCAAACAAACACAAGCAGTAAATGTCCACAAAGAAGAGCCTGGGGGGAGATGCCTGTCGAGAACTTGAGGTCCTGCAGGCTTCTCCCTGTGGCCAAATACCACAAGGTAGCGACCAACCTCTGCTCCGGAGTGATGGCTTGCCTCATGCAGGTATCCTGCCTGCTGATATAGGGGGTCAGCAAAGCCAACAAACGGTGAAACACGGGGTTCGTCACTTGGAGAAAGTTCCTGAAATCATCAGGATTATTCTCACGGATCTCACGGAGCAAAGGCATATGAGAGAACTGGTCACGCTGAAGCAACCAATTCTTGGTCCATGAACTCCTCCCCACCCTGTTCATGGACTGGACTTGTGTCAAGGTCAGGACCCCAACACCAAGCCCCCGCACAGCACGAACTGTACGAGGAGTACGCATACGAAACATGGCTAGAAAACGGTCGGCTGCTCAGAACGAAGTAACAGAACGCACTGAAGAACAGCAAGGCCTGTGAAGAGTGACCTGAAAACCAGTAACGAACGAACAAGAATACAATGACTCCTTAAAGTCACGCGGAACTTGCTTGCACGCACTGAAGAGCAGATACAAACCCACAAGCACAAACTGAACGGCAGAAAACGGTCTGAAGGCCACGAGTCTGAAAAAGCGCGAATCGTCTCTCACCAAACTTTTACTAACACGAGAAGGCAAAAGCAAAAGCAAAAGGAGCCCAAAGGGTGCCGCGCTTGGTTCTGAACTGGCCTTTTCTAGTCTCGTCGTACGTGCTTGACGTCCCCGCGTTCTTGGTGATCGGAAATTCCAACAACTTTGTGCGACCGTGTGTAGGCAAAACAAGTTTGAGCCAACATCCGTCGGAAAAAATCAGAGGATTTTGTTGTCGGAATGTCCGAACAAAGTCCGACCGTGTGTACGGGGCATAACAGGGGGACAATTGCATAGAACCGCTAGGATTATGAGAAAATGGAAGCAGTCTTTCGGTACACCCATTGGTTCCTCAGTGGGGAGATATAGCTATGTAGCTATAGGGTCCTATTTAAATAAATGGTATCTCATATTATAAAAAATGTATAAAAATGTAGATGAGGAGATAAAACACGCTGTAAATGGCAGTCATACAGTGCCTTGAAAAAGTATTCACACCCCTTGAAATTTTCCATATTTTGTCACGTTACAACCAAAAACGTAAATGTATTTTATTGGGATTTTATGTGATAGACCAACACAAAGTGGCACATAATTTTGCAGTAGAAGGAAAACGAAAAATGCTTTTCTTTTTTTACAAATAAATATGTGAAAAGTGTGGTGTGCGTTTGTATTCAGCCCTCTTTACTCTGATAACTAAAATCGAGTGGAACAAATTTCCTTCAGAAGTCACCTAATTAGTAAATAGAGTCCACCTGTGTGTAATTTAATCTCAGTATAAATTACACACATCACAAATTACGTCATCACGAAGACGCTGCGTTCCAGCTTGTGTTCCAGCTCTCCTTCTCAACCAACCAACATCTTACCAGCATCCTGGACAGGACGGTTCCACGAGTGGAGTGAAATAGCTCTCAGTGCGGACCAGTGAAGTTCCCTTTCACCGGATTACTATACATGCCTATCACTTATGTCCTCAATGTGAGTTTTATTCCTTTGCTCTACTATTAAATGTTTAACAGTCTACACTTAAAGGCGCCTGTATCTTCTTCTTTTTTGCATGTTTGGAGACAGCTTCTTCCCCCCCAAGGCTGGCCCTGAGCACAATGACTTCCAATTAATACAAAGAGACTGCAACTTTAAAAGACTATATGATAAACCCTACATTGTTATTAACGCACTTCTGTTTGTGCCACTACCTACATCTTTGTCTATCGCTTTATGAAAGACTTACCTAGAAACAAAGCCCTCCAGCAGTGCACTGTCACCACTGCAGAGGCTTCCATTTTCACTTGGTCTTCCGTTCGGGTGGCTAGCTATGGCTGCTTGAGTGGCTGAGCTATCATGACATCACTCCCGTGCATTCAGGGAAGTTTCAGCCAAGGCACACAGCTCTGAAGGAACGGCACAGGCATACCATTCCTTCGGAACGCATGCGCCTGTAAACTTCACTGGAAGCTGCTCACTAGAATGTTTCCTAACACCTGTTTACATTTAGGAGATATTCATTTTACCTGCAGGTAAGCTTTATTATAAGTTTACCTGTAGATAAAAATCAAAATGCAGAATTTACTACCACTTTAATTAACATATAATGCCTTTTGCACACTGCCCACTGTCATACCCTCCACACTCTTCTACTGTACATACTTCCCACTGTCATACCCTCCGCACTCCTCTCCTGTAAATACTGCCCACTGTCATACCCTCCGCACTTCTCTCCTGTACATACTGCTCACTGTCATACCCTCCACACTCCTTTCCTGTACACACTGACCACTGTCATACCCTCCATATGCCTCTCCTGTACATACTGCCCACTGTCATACCCTCCACACTTCTCTCCTGTACATACTGCCCACTGTAATACCCTCCACACTGCTTTCCTGTATATGCTGCCCACTGTCATACCCTCCACACGCCTCTCCTGTACATACTTGCCACTGTCATACCCTCCACACTCCTCCTCTGTACATACTGCCCACTGTCATGCTTTCACACTCCTCTCCTGTACATACCGCCCACTGTTATACCTTCCACACTCCTCTCCTGTACATTCTGCCCACTGTCATACCCTCCACACTCCTCTCCTGTACATATTGCCCACTACCATACCCTCCACACTCCTCTCACGTACATACTGCCCACTGTCATACCCTCCACACTCTTCTCCTGTACACACTGCTCGCTGTCATACCTTTCACACTCCTCTACTGTACATACTTCCCACTGTCATACCCTCTGCACTCCTCTCCTGTAAATACTGCCCACTGTCATAACCTCCGCACTTCTCTCCTGTACATACTGCTCACGGCCATACACTCCACACTCCTCTCCTGTACACACTGCCCACTGTCATACCCTCCACACTCCTCTCCTGTACATACTGCCCACTGTAATACCCTCCACACTCCTCTCCTGTACATAATGCCCACTGTCATACCCTCCACACTGCTCTCCTGTATATGCTGCCCACTGTCATACCCTCCACACGCCTCTCCTGTACTGTACATACTTGCCACTGTCATACCCTCCACACTTCTCCTCTGTACATACTGGCCATTGTCATACCCTCCACACGCCTCTCCTGTACATACTTGCCACTGTCATACCCTCCACACTCCTCCTCTGTACATACTGCCCACTGTCATGCTTTCACACTCCTCTCCTGTACATACCGCCCACTGTTATACCTTCCACACTCCTCTCCTGTACATTCTGCCCACTGTCATACCCTCCACACTCCTCTCCTGTACATATTGCCCACTACCATACCCTCCACACTCCTCTCACGTACATACTGCCCACTGTCATACCCTCCACACTCTTCTCCTGTACACACTGCTCGCTGTCATACCTTTCACACTCCTCTACTGTACATACTTCCCACTGTCATACCCTCTGCACTCCTCTCCTGTAAATACTGCCCACTGTCATAACCTCCGCACTTCTCTCCTGTACATACTGCTCACGGCCATACACTCCACACTCCTCTCCTGTACACACTGCCCACTGTCATACCCTCCACACTCCTCTCCTGTACATACTGCCCACTGTAATACCCTCCACACTCCTCTCCTGTACATAATGCCCACTGTCATACCCTCCACACTGCTCTCCTGTATATGCTGCCCACTGTCATACCCTCCACACGCCTCTCCTGTACTGTACATACTTGCCACTGTCATACCCTCCACACTTCTCCTCTGTACATACTGGCCATTGTCATACCCTCCACACTCCTCTCTTGTACATACTGCCCACTGCCATACCCTCCACACTCCTCTCCTGTACATACTGCCCACTCATATTTGTGCAAGTGTGCATTACTCACATGCTAATACATCTAGGCTAAGAGGCACAAATGTACTATTCTAGTTCATCTTGTTTGCATTCGTGCCAGCTCCTGCGTGCATGCGCATACAAATTAGCATGTGCACTTGGCACCCAGTGGCCCATTTAAACTCGTCTTTCACCATGAGCAGTTGCTGAATAGTCTTCGGCTTTTACTGTACCTGTATTCCTGAAACCCGATCCTTTAAACCTTCTTACCTGTGTATGACTCAGCTTTCTCCTGGACTTTGCCTCTGTTTCTGCATTAACCTTGTTCATCTGCTCTCTGACCTCGGTCTGTTTACTGGACTGGTTTTTGCCTGTTGATTCTGTATTGTGCTGCCTGGCTGTTATTGACCTTGGCCTGCTTCCTGGACTTGCTCTGCCTGCTGACTTATTCCCTTGTTGCCCGGCTGCCTGCATACCGGCTCTGCCACAATCACCTGCTCTGGTGCCAAGCTGCTTCAGTATCCTGTTCGTAGAACTCCAACCTCAGCTTCATTCACCTTAAGAGCGAACTTTGCCAACCAGCTTTTCTGGCACTAATGCCACTTCATGCCCACACTCCCTGTCTCTACCTTAAGAGCCTATTCACACATGGGCAACACGACTTGCAGGTCGCCTCAGCGAGACAACCTGCAAACGACTTCTGCAGCGACTTGCAAAACGACTTCTGTATAGAAGTCTATGCAAGTCGCCCCAAGTCGCCCCCAAAGTCGTACAGGAACCTTTTTCTAGGTCGGAGCGACTTGCGTCGCTCCGATTAGAATGGTTCCATTGTACAGAACGGGAGGTGACTTGTCAGGCGACTAGGTCGCCTGACAAGTCGCCCCTGTGTGAATGGGCTCTTAAGATTGTTGGGCAGAAGATGCAAGAGAGGCCTCCACAAAATTCCAGTCATCACCAGGTATGTGTTAGTACCATTCAGCCATGGCTGAGACTAGAGTAGGTGCCTCTATTTTGGAAGCGCTATGTCAGCCTATCACAACTCTAAATCAAGTAATGACTGGGCATACAGGCGGGTTATCTCCAGCTTAAAGGTTGCGTCCACAACCTGACCTGCCTTCAGCCACTGGTGAATCAGCTTCCATTCCAGCTTCAGTTCCAGCACTCACCGTAGTGGTCCCTCCTCTGGAGCCTCGAGTACCCGCTCCAGAGACTTGGGTTTACAGGAGATATGGCATTAGAGCATGGGACAGAGAGACAGTGCACAGAGTAGCAAGGCGCACAACACAGATGAACAGTTCATGGAGTAGAAATCGGCACCATACAAACAGTTCATGGAAAAGCAATGGGCACAACACGGATGAATAGTTCAAAGAATAGCAATGGGCTCAGCACTGATAAATAGTTCCTGGGTAACTACAGTATATGGCACAGCACAGGGGAGTGATCCTTGGGGCGGTAATAGGCACAGCCAGGGTTAACAGTCCATGAA
Organism: Lithobates septentrionalis; assembly: GCA_037952835.1. Classification (NCBI taxonomy): domain Eukaryota; kingdom Metazoa; phylum Chordata; class Amphibia; order Anura; family Ranidae; genus Lithobates; species Lithobates septentrionalis. The sequence goes on from JBBDGP010001852.1 coordinate 2,778,332, forward strand.
GCTGGAACATCTCACACGAAAAGGGAAACAGGCCCCTAGGTAGCAAGGGGAAAAAATCTTTTGAGTGGAAATATGGCACAGCAAAAGAGAAACAGTTCACAGGGCAATAATGCAGCATGGCAAGGGGAATTGATCCTCAGGGCTGAAGAACAACACAGCAAAGATGAGTACATCCATGGAGTGGAAATATTTCACAGCAGAAGGGAAACAGTCCACAGGGCAACAATAAGGTACCACAAGGGTAAACAATGCTCTTTTTTTGTAGTATGGCACAGCAAGGACGGAGAGGAAATATGGCACAGAAAGAGAGAAATAATTCACATTGCAACAATAGTGCAGCACCCTCTAGTGTGCTACTAGTGTTAGTGTAGGTAGATTTAAGTTTATCACTCATGGTAAGTTATGTGTGTCTAAAACTGGGTCAAGTTACTGCAGGTCAGGCAGGATGACTTCACAGATGCAGGTCTCCGTTACCTCCCCCTTGATCTAGAAGTTTGTAGAAGCTTCTGGAAGTTAGTGGGTGGAGGCCAGGAGGTCCTGATCTGCATACTTGAGGGAACTTGGACAATCCTCAAGCAGAATGTCCTGGCAGGGTGGCTAGGTCAGCCCTTAGATATGGTGGAGCCATGCCAGTAGGGGAGTTGTGTGGAAGATGGAGTGCTGAGGAAGCTGTCGGTGGCCTGCCCTATACACTCTGTGGAAAATTGGGTCTTAGGTGTTGGTGGTACCAGAACACTGTAAGCCCTCACAGTTACTCTTGGTGGGCCCTGAAACAGGCCCTGCTGTGAAATATTATATCAAGAACTGTAATTACATGCCCCTGTTAAACAAGGGCAGAAAAATTGGGCCTCAGGCGGTGTGGGGCACACTTGTCCTTTTTTTCTGCTGCTGGCCGTGTTATTGAGCCAGAACATTCAGAAGAGTTGGTGGAGTAGATAACAAAGCAGTCCTCATCCTCCTCATCCTCTGTCACCCAGGCTCAGAGTAGTTTTCCTTCCTATGCAGCTGCCAAAGTGGCCTATTCTACCGGCTCCTTCTCCACAGTCACTCCTTCCGTAGCCCAACCATCATGCACGGAGGAGTCCCCTGAACTATGCGACCACAGTGTCGGGTACATGCTGCTGGAGGATGTGCAGCATTTTGAAGGCTCCGATGTTGGTTCCCAGGTTGAGGAAGGGAGTAACGTGAGCCTAGAAGGACAAGAAACTGCCAGTCATGTTCCCCCAGCTGCAGCATAGTGACAAGTTTGCTCCAGTGACGAGGAGGGAGGGGGTGATGAGGTCACTGACTCTACTTGGGTGCCTGATAGAATAGAGGAGGAGGAGGAGGCACAACTCCAACAAGGCAGGATTTCCTCTAGGGGGCAGCTTAAGGGCAGCCACAATACTGCATCACACCGCAGAGCTCCGCAGGTGCAGGGCGCTGCTCACTCCCCGCTGATTTTGAAAAGTTCCTTGGAGTGGGCCTTTTTGGACAAGTGTGCAACAGATCGCACCATTGCTGCTTGCAACCTATGTTTGAAGCGGATCAAGCGTGGCCACAACAGCAGCCGGTTGGGCACCACATGCTTGACCAGACATATGACGACCTCCCATGCAGTCTGTTTCCCGTATACTATATTTGAGATTTAATATCTCTGAGATATGATTTGGGTTAAATTAGAGTTCTTTGACCATGAGTGAAATAAATAACAACATTTATTGGTGAGTAGTTGAAAGTCTAATACACAACCATCTATCTATAGTCTAAACCAAGGTAGAAAATATTAGGTTAACATAAGAGAATTACATGAAGGCATACAGAGTATATTCCTGAATGCGGACCTTTCCCATAATTACCCTTTGCACCAAGGTTCCATTCTGATGGTTGCTCTCCCATAAAAGTGTGTGTTTCCCTTCCATCTAGTCTGTGTATATCATTACATGCTGATGCCTCATTGGTTGGCATAGCGTGGCTCTGATTGGTGAGCTTCCCTATTCCTGGTTAAGGACTGGCTACATCTCCAATCCCTATACTTTGCATAAGTCAGACCCCTTTAATGCAAATCCTTGTGACTATTCTGAGCAGGAGCTTAACTTGAATTTTCCAGGGAAGTTAAGTATTGATTTCGGGTTGGCCTCCCTTCATTGCATATCCCTGCATGGGATCCTTTGAAGTGAGTATGTGTAAAACAATGAGGTTTGGATCCCATTGTTTGTATATACAAGCCTAGGCACCGACTTGTCTGGTCTACCAGAAATATCTGTGAAGATAATATGTTCCGCCCTACATAGATAAAAGTTAAATTAAATATATTTATGAAATATAAATAAATTAAATATACATTAAATATATTCCTATTTACAATATCCATCGGCAACAGCACTTGAAAGACCCACATCAAAGAAGAAGTCGGACTTCTCCTTGCTCCTCATCTGGGATCTCCAACCCTACTCCAGTCCTCTCGAAAACCTGCACTGAGAGGAATGAAGGTATAGCAATAGGTGACCCAAGTACTTGCAGCCAATCTGCTAGCAGTACACCACCATCGGATTTTAGCAGGCAAATTTCCCTACCCCAGTTGCTAAACCGTAAAAAGAAATTCGGTCCCAGCCATCCACATGCTCACAGTCTGAATGCTAACTTGAATGCCAGCTTGGCCAAATTGCTAGCACTGCAACTACTGCCTTTTCAGCTGGTAGACTCTGCCCCCTTTCGTGAATTTGTGGAATGTGCTGTACCTCAGTTGCAGGTTCCAAAACGCCATTTCTTTTCATGGAAGGCCATTTCAGCTCTCTACCGGCATGTGGAAGGCAATGTTTTTGTCTTGTTGGACAGGGCGCTCAGCAGTAAGGTGTATAGTACCGCAGACTCATGGTCTAACAGGCATGTGCAGCGATGTTACCTTTCCTTCAAGGTGCACCGGGTAACTCTGCTGGCAGCTGGGAAGGATGCAGGACAGCGTTCAGTATTGGAGCTTGTTCCGCCACCACACCTCCAAAATGCTAGCGGTGATTCTGCCACAGCTCTCTCCTCCACCCCCTCCTCTTATTCTTCCTCTATGGCCTCTTCTGCAGATTTGTTCTCTGAACCAGCGGTGTACATGAGTTATATAGTTACATAGTAGGTGAGGTTAAAAAAAGACACAAGTCCATCAAGTCCAACCTATGTGTGTGATTATATGTCAGTATTACATTGTATATATGTTGCGGTCGTTCAGGTGCTTATCTAATAGTTTCTTGAAACTATCCATGCCCCCCACCGAGACCACCGCCTGTGGAAGGGAATTCCACATCCTTGCCACTCTTACAGTAAAGAACCCTCTATGTAGTTTAAGGTTAAACCACTGCTTAAGGGACAGGAGGCACACTGGGGCAGAGATTCTGTCAGCTCTGCAGGGGCAGGCTCAGAGGTGGTTGACGCCACACCAGCTTCAGCCAGGAATGGTTGTATGCGACAAAGGCATCAACCTTCTCTCTGCCCTCCGACAGGGACACATGACCCATGTTCCATGTTTGGCACACATCCCGAATTTGGTGGTGCAGCGGTTCTTGAGCAGGTACCCAGGCTTACAAGATCTCCTGAGGCAGGCCAGAAAAGCCTGTGGTCATTTCCAACAGTCATACAATGCCAGTGCTCGGTTGGATGACATTCAAAGGTAATGCGACCTGCCCCATTTGTTACATGTCCACCAGGTGGAAATCAACGTTGGCAATGCTGCAGCGACTGTACATGCAGCAGAGGGCCATCAATGAGTACCTGTGTGAGTATGGAACCAGGACAGGGTCAGGGGAACTTGGCTTCTTTTTGCCATGCCAGTGGCTACTGATCAAGGATACATTCACTGTCCTGTCACCCTTTGATGAGGCTACGAGGATAGTGAGCAGTGACAATGCATGCATCAGTGATACTGTCCCTCTTGTCTTCCTGTTGGAGCACACGCTTTGTGGAATAATAGGCAGGGCACTTGAGGCAGAACAGTGTGAGGAAGAGGAGGACTTCCTTACCTCTCAAGGCCCCCTTTATCCAGATATTATTCCTGAAGGCCCGCCAAACACACAGGAAGAAGAGGAGGAGGAGAAGGAGGATTATGTCAGCATGGACGTGGAGGATAACACTCAGCAGCAGTCTTCAAGGGATGGTTTTCAGTACCCAGAAAACCAAGGAGTTGTATGTGGCTGGGATGAGGTTGTTACGGATCATGTGATCCTTAGTGACCCAGAGGACTCAGAATCGAATGCCTCTGCAAACTTTTACAGGCTTTGCAGATCAGGGAGGCCATGCAGCGTAAGGACCCTAGGATTCGTGGTATCAAAGAGACGGAATCATTACTGGCTGGCAACCCTTCTTAATCCACGTTACAAGGGTAAGGTTGCAGTACTCATCCTGTCTTCGCAGAGGGAGCAGAGGATGAAACATCTTCAGGAGGCCTTGAAGAAAGGTTTGTGCAATGCATTTCCAGACCCTGTGATGTTACAATTTCCTGGTGCTGGACAACATGTTGCTGAGGCTTCTGTCAGGTCACCTGAGGCAAGGTGACAGATGCACACTGTTGGGGTCAGGAGTGCATCACAAAGGTAGTGGACCCTACGGCTGACTGCTGCAGATGGGAGTCTAGGTGGTTAAGGAAGGCAGGTCCGCTGGAACACCAACACGGCTCCCACAGGGGCTAGAGCGTAAGATTCCCCAAGGCGCAGAGTCTAAGAGCCAGCAGGTATTCACCAGAGCCTCTAGTGGTGAGGATGGACTGGGCTGCAACTGGCTCCAGGTTGCGACCCCCAGGGTCTCCCAGCTCACGCTCACAGTAGGCTACAGGAGGACAGAGATAAGGGAATAAGCCAAAGGTCAGGGCGACTAGCAGACAAGGATAAACATAGAACACGCCAAAGGTCAGGGTCACAAGCAGGCAGGGATAGTCGAGAACAAGACAAGATCAGTAACTGGAATCAGACGTAGAAGACAAAGCAAGATGCACACGGAAGCTAAACACACAAAGGTTGATCAGCAAGGCAGGCTTGCAGTGCACAAGTTAATATAGAGTTCCCTGATAGGGGCTGGGGTGGAGCCATGCTTTGAGGAGAGATTATTTAAGTAGGCAGGTGAGAGTGGCTGGCCTTTAAAGGTGAACACATGGAGGAGAGGTAAGCTGACAGACAAAGATTACTGCATAACCATGACAGCTTTGTTCAGTCAGAGGAAGAGCAGTGGAGAAGGTGGCCGGCTGACCGATGCCTTTAGACAATTTTTCAGTCCTCAGCGCCAAGGTCTGATCGGTTCAAGCAACTATCACCAGCGTCTGCATTACATGGTGCAGGAATATCTTGGGGCAAGAGCAGACTTGGAGACCTTTCCAACAGAGCATCCACTGGGTTACTGGGTCTTGAAGATGGACCACTGGCCAGAACTTGCTCAATATGCAATTGATCCACTGGCCTGTCCTGCATCCAGCGTTCTTTCTGAACGCACAATCAGTGCTGCTGGAGGGTTTGTAACAGATCATAGAGTGCGCCTGTCCACAGACTCCCTTGATAGGCTCACATTCATAAAAATGAATCAGTCTTGGATCAGCAGCAGCTATCAAGCACCTGATGCTGATGTAACTTGATTTTTATATGGATGTGGGATCCCTTGAAGACTGCCTATGCTGAGTGACTATCCTATTCCTTCTCAATCTTGATGATGCTAGCTTCCAACAATATTTTTGGTTTAGGGCACCACCACCACTGCCTAAGGCCCAATTTTTCTGTCCCTGTTTAACAGGGGCATGTAATTACAATTTCTGATCTAATATTTCACAGCAGGGCCCATTCCTGTGCCCAACAAGAGTATCTGTGAGGGGTTACAATGTTGTGCACCACCACCACCAATGGCCCAATTTTTCTACCCCTTTCCCAGCAGCAGAAAAAAAAGGAGCCTGCTTGCCCTCTTTTAGTGGCCTGTGAGCGTCTGCCTCTCCTTGATGGCCTTCTGGACATGATGGGGATTTTGTTTTGCAACACCACACTACAGTGTATTGTGTACTCCACCAGAAAAGTAGTGGCAACTGCACTATGGGTGCACAGTATTGTGTACACCATCAGAAGTCTAATAGCAACTATGGGTGCACTGTATGTATTGTGTACTGTGTACACCACCAGAAAAGTAGTAGCAACTGCAATATGGGTGCACAGTACTGTGTACACCAACAGAAGTGTAATAACAACTATGGGTGTACTGTATTGTGTACACCACCAGAAAAGTAGTAGCAACTGTACTATGGGTGCATGGTATTGTGTACACCACCAGAAGTCTAATAGCAACTATGGGTGCACTGTATGTATTGTGTACTGTGTACACCACCAGAAAAGTAGTAGCAACTGCATTAGGGGTGCACGGTACTGTGTACTGTCTACAACGCCTGAAGTATATTAGAAAGAGTACACCAGGAGCGGCCTGCTGTGAGATAAAGCTAATATATATATATATATTATATATATATATTAGACTGACTGTATATATATATTAAATACACTGCAGCTAACTGAATCACCTGCCTGCCTGAAGTATATTAGAAACAGTACACCAGGAACAGCCTGCAGTGAGATATAGACAAGAATACAAAATAAGTGTAGCGCTAAGGAAAGGGATAAAAATTTAGCCTAAGAACTGGCAGTTCAAAGTTCAAATGCTGACAAGAACATCCTTGGAGAGAAGATGAAATGTAAAATGAAATATAAAGTCCTCTGGAACAAATCCTCTGTGGAAGGAGCCCACACACCACCAATGAAAATAAAGAGGCTTACCAGACTTGGTGGACCCGACAAGGCGTACGCCAGGTGGGGTCAATCAGGCTTAGGTGGTGCTGGGCTGGAACAAGTCCAGAAGAGCAGGGATGGTGGAATAACTTCCACGTGGCTGTGTTCCTCAGACGTAGTCCGGCTCAGAGGTCGTATCCCTCGAATCCGTGTTGGAATAAATGGAGGAAGAGAAGGATGGGCCAAATAGTGTGACTCCGTTTAAATAAAAATGTATTAAAATTATAATATACACTCACATGGAAAGTGTCTAAAAAGCAGCGCTGTGAAGAAGTGGCGACAGTGGGGTCCTACTCGACGCGTTTCATCTGCATAGACGTCATCTGGGGGGGATCCCCCCACTATAGCCACCAGAATATATATAGAGAAACCATAAAAAATAATGTAACACAGCTCCACGGGTGTTCAAAGCGTCACTTCCGGTATTGGAGGAAGATGGCCGAACGGCGTGCGTTCCACGCCGGCCGGCATGCATTCCACGCCTCATAGTGATGGGCACCGGAAGTGAAACAAAACTGAGTGAAATGACATAAAACAAAATACAAAACCCCTGTGTGGTTAATATAGGAGGAACCAATCCTTGGTCTCAAAAGTGAGTACGTAAGTGGATGCCAGTAAAGTGAAAGGGGCACGAAGTGTATGATGTGCGCACGCACCAAAAGAGCATAATGTGTACTGCGCATGTGCCGGGAAAGCGGACGACGGAGTGACGTCCAGAGTCTAAACGATGTGCAAGGAAGTGTGTGGGACATGTGCATAATGTGTGCCTCCCAGAGAGGCGGGCCAGATGCAAATGCCTGTGTAGCCATGGTAACAAGCCAAGGCCCCAGGAACAACGGAAAGACACCTAAAATCTAAGAGCCGTGCGAGAAGTAATACGAGCCTCCATCAGAGTCAGGCGATGTAAAAATACCTAGGTGCTGTAGTGACAGGCCATAACCCCAGCATTACCTAAAGGGAGATAGCGTGATATATAGATACCAATGTGTTAGACAAATGACAACTAGGTGTCTTAATTGTGCAACCAGTGTTGCCTGGAAAACAATGTGTGGACAATGGAGACAGGTGTACTAGTGAAAGTACGTTGTATCAATAATGATGTGAAATAAATTGTTATATAATGTGGAGGGACAGGGATTCACATAGGGAAAAATTGCAAACTCAAGAGACTAATTTGCATGGGGGATTAAAATGTTGTAACCACCAATAAAAATACAAACTCGTGGAGCTGTTTTCCATGTAGAAATAACATATAGCTATCACAAATAAATACAATGATAATCTTCCATATATGAAAGACATCGTCTATGTGTATAATTGACACATACACAAACCTGAATTGTATTATTACAGATGAATTAGGATGAACATTCATATACACAAAGCTATATAATTGTAGCTAGAATCTGATGAACAAAAAAGGAAGGGGGGAATACAATATAAATGTGGATATATATACGAATTGAATAAATGTATAAAAAAGTATAAAAAATTATTTTTGATCAGGAAAGAGAACATCTGTGAAGGGGGCAGAGTGGGAATTAGGATGACAACCTCAGGCTTTGTTAATAAAAGCGTTGACATCAACTTCAACATTCATGCCCAATGGGTGGAGTGTGCGGAGCTCATGGATCCAGTAAGTCTCCAAACGAGACACACCCCTGGTCATGGCCCCACCCCTCCAAGGAGGGACATATCTGTCGATGACCACAAATTGTGTGCCATCAATCACCCGATTATGTTGTAACTTGTAGTGCCGAGGGACAGTGTGTTTAGTGTCCCCCCTTTAATAAGTGCAATGTGTTCCGCCACTCTTATGGCAAAGGAACGAATGGTGCGGCCCACGTATTGCTTACCACAGTGACATGTAATCAGGTACACAATGTAACTGGTGGTACAAGTACAAAATTGTCTGATTGGGTATGTCCTGTGGGTAACTGATGACCTGAATGATACCGTCTTTCTACCTATGCCTGAATTATGTTGGCAAACACTACATCTCCTACAAGAGTAAAATCCCTCCATCTCATCAAAGAGGGGTTGACGTATAGGAGGGTTAATGATGTTTGGGGCAATCTTGCTCTGTAAGGTTGGGGCACCCTTAAAGATCAAAAAGGTCATTCCGGAGGATGTCCCAATGTTTAGTAAGGATAGCTTTGATGCATCTGTGTTGATTGGAAAAGGAAGTTAATAAAGACCACCTGAAGGCATCATCTGGTTCTCTCATGGGCCTATCTTCCAGAAGGGATTCCCTGTTAGTTGCAAGGGCATGTTGATATTCGCGATCAACAAGACAGGGGTCGTAATCCTTATCTATAAATTTAGCCTTAAGAAGTGCCGATTGTGATATAAAGGAGTCGGTGGTTGTACAATTTCTTCGTAGTCTAAGAAATTGGCTCCGTGGTACCGAATCAAGCCAAGACCGGTGATGGCAACTGTCAGGTGGTATGAAGCTATTCCGGTCTGTGGCTTTGAAATGTGTCTTGAATTGAAAAACCCCATCATTTAACTCTAGCTCCAAATCCAAGACGTTGATTTTATGGTTACTAGCTGTGTGGGATAGGGAGATGCCGCGATCATTGTTATTCAAGCGTTCGAAAAATGAGTCCAACGCCTCGGCACTCCCCTTCCATAGGAGGAGGATGTCGTCAATATACCGTGCCCACACAATAAGGGATGGGTCCCTATTGGTATAGACGACATCCTCCTCCCACTTCGCCATAAATAGATTGGCGAGGCTAGGGGCGAACTTAGCGCCCATAGCCACGCCGCGTAATTGGAGATAAAACTGCTAGTCAAACCAGAAGTAACTATGTTTGGTGGCGAATTCAAGTAGCTCAATGACAAAAGCACACTGAAAAGGAGCGATGGTAGGTTCCTTCTCCAAAAAATATTGGACCGCCTCCAATCCCTTGTCCTGGGGTATACAAGTGTACAGGGAGGCGACATCGGCAGTGGCAATAATGTGATCACCCTGCAAATTCAAACTCTCAAGTAGACGTATGGTAGCCCCTGTATCCTTCAAGTAAGAAGGCATACACCTTACAAGGGGTTGCAAGTAAAAATCAATGTATCGGCCTATGCGTGAGGTGACAGAGTCTATCCCACTCACGATAGGCCGACCAGGAGGTTGTACTGGGTTCTTGTGCACCTTGGGTAAATAATAAATAGTAGGAACCCTGGGTGCTAAGGGTACCAAAAAGTCTCTTTCCTTTTTATTTAAAATGCCTTGGTCATAACCCCTCCTTATAATGGCAGAAAGCTCTCTTTTAAAAGAAGACGTGGGATTATTGGGCAATGTTTTATATGTATCAGGTTCCTCCAGGATCCTATACATTTCAGATATGTAGTCCTTTTTATCCAAAACAACAATGCCACCCCCCTTGTCAGCCGGGCGGATGACAAGGTCCTTCTGTAGACACAGAGATTTAAAACCTTGATTAGAAAAAGGGTGATGATATATGCGTTTCTCAGGGAGTTCAGCCAGATCCTTGAGGACCAAATCCCTGAATATAGTGATGGCTGGCGCCATGGGAACAGGTGGGGTAAATAATGAGGGGTTGGACAGACCAGAATGGACTGTCCCCGAAGTGGCGCTAATCTCATTTCTAATAGGGTTAGAAATGAGATAGCGCTGAATGTGCAATTTGCGTGTATATTTATGGATGTCCATAAATGTACCAAACCGATCGAGCTTCTTAGGGGGGGCAAATTTAAGTACCTTATCAAGCACTGAAAGCTCTTCAACAGTAAGTGGTTTGGTGCTCAGATTAAAGACACCTTGGCCTCTCATGTTCTCCTTCTTTTTCCTCCTTCGAATTCTCCACCCTCCCCTGGTACCTCTCTTGGGTCTGCGCCCCTTTTCCTGGGTCTTTGGTCCTCGTGAAAAACCTGCCCACTACGTGAGTTTGTACTAGAGGGATAGTAACCATGGGTTGATTGATTATACATGGATCCTGAGTCATATCTGTGCCGGTCCCTGTATTCATCGCCCCATGTGTCCTGAAGGGGGAGGAACCTATTAGTAGTGGGGGGGGGGGCGTGGTTCATGATAATAGGAGTTGGCAGAATGTGGATCAACATAGGCACCCTGTCGGGATATGGGAACTTCGCGTTGTCCCGAATATGAGTTAGAGGGCATGTTGTGACATCGTTGCCCCCTTCCCCCACGTTTGCCTCTATTATGACCCCTACCCCTCTGATTGGTATAAGGGGTATGGGAGTTTATAGGTCTATTCCGAGAAGGAGATTCATATCTGGAATCTGTTCTCCTCATAGGGCCAACCGGGGTTGCTATCGGTGGGGCCTCTGTATGGGACACTGTAGGAACAAAGGTGTTAGGAAGTCCCACAACAGATGGCATGGTGTTGGTAACAACAGGGTTAGCAATATACAATTTTTGCCAACCAAAAACATTATTTGTCTTGTAATCACCTACATCCCTAGAATACTTTTTTTGTTTTTTACTCCTCTGCTCCTTGTCTTCCTTCTCAAGGTGTTTTTGGAGATTGGAAGAGAGGGCAGTGTATTCAGGGGAGTTCTTGTGGGTTAACAGTTTGTCCTTGAGCTCTTTAATCTCATTACCTAACATGGAAAGTTTGTTGCGTTTCTTGGTAATGAGGATCCCTAAGAGATTAACTCCTGCCTCATTGAAGTGTTTATACCAAGAATCTAATTCAGGTTCACCTTGTGGTGGGTGTACGTCCCACCTGAGGCTTCTGGAAACCATGCGTTCAGAGACATACTGTTCCAAAAATGCCACGTCCCACTGTAGGTGGAGTTCAGAGGACATGATGTTTTTTAGTCTCAAAAATAAACCACCTAATTCGGTGTCACTACTAGTGACCACAAAGACACCCTCCGTATTTACAATTCGGGAGGCCCTGTAGTCAAAGACATCCATATTGCTAAGAATGTAAATAGGTTGCAGCAGAATCCGCTCTCAAAAACAAACACGATATGTATATACAATAATTCTGCGCTACCTAAAAGGTGGGATGGAAAGCAGCTAACACAACCAACAAGTGTAAAGAACAGACAAGAATACAAAATAAGTGTAGCGCTAAGGAAAGGGATAAAAATTTAGCCTAAGAACTGGCAGTTCAAAGTTCAAATGCTGACAAGAACATCCTTGGAGAGAAGATGAAATGTAAAATGAAATATAAAGTCCTCTGGAACAAGTCTCAACCACGGTACAAATCCTCTGTGGAAGGAGCCCACACACCACCAATGAAAATAAAGAGGCTTACCAGACTTGGTGGACCCGACAAGGCGTACGCCAGGTGGGGTCAATCAGGCTTAGGTGGTGCTGGGCTGGAACAAGTCCAGAAGAGCAGGGATGGTGGAATAACTTCCACGTGGCTGTGTTCCTCAGACGTAGTCCGGCTCAGAGGTCGTATCCCTCGAATCCGTGTTGGAATAAATGGAGGAAGAGAAGGATGGGCCAAATAGTGTGAATCCGTTTATATAAAAATTTATTAAAATTATAATATACACTCACATGGAAAGTGTCTAAAAAGCAGCGCTGTGAAGAAGTGGCGACAGTGGCGTCCTACCTGACGCGTTTCGTCTGCATAGACGTCATCTGGGGGGGGATCCCCCCACTGTAGCCACCAGAATATATATAGAGAAACCATAAAAATAATGTAAAACAGCTCCACGGGTGTTCGAAGCGTCACTTACGGTATTGGAGGAAGATGGCCTAACGGCGTGCGTTCCACGCCGGCCGGCATGTGTTCCACGCCTCATAGTGATGGGCACCGGAAGTGAAACAAAACTGAGTGAAATGACATAAAACAAAATACAAAACCCCTGTGTGGTTAATATAGGAGGAACCAATCCTTGGTCTCAAAAGTGAGTACGTAAGTGGATGCCAGTAAAGTGAAAGGGGCACGAAGTGTATGATGTGCGCACGCACCGAAAGAGCATAATGTGTACTGCGCATGTGCCGGGAAAGCGGACGACGGAGTGACGTCCAGAGTCTACCACAAAGCCAATTTCTTAGACTATGAAGAAATTGTACAACCACCAACTCCTTTATATCACAATCGGCACTTCTTAAGGCTAAATTTATATATAAGGATTACGACCCCTGTCTTGTTGATCGCGAATATCAACATGCCCTTGCAACTAACAGGGAATCCCTTCTGGAAGATAGGCCCATGAGAGAACCAGATGATGCCTTCAGGTGGTCTTTATTAACTTCCTTTTCCAATCAACACAGATGCATCAAAGCTATCCTTACTAAACATTGGGACATCCACCGGAATGACCGCATTTTGGGCAATGTACTGCCCGATAAGGCCAGAGTTATCTTTAAGGGTGCCCCAACCTTACAGAGCAAGATTGCCCCAAACATCATTAACCCTCCTATACGTCAACCCCTCTTTTATGAGATGGAGGGATTTTACTCTTGTAGGAGATGTAGTGTTTGCCAACATAATTCAGGCATAGGTAGAAAGACGGTATCATTCAGGTCATCAGTTACCCACAGGACAAACCCAATCAGACAATTTTGTACTTGTACCACCAGTTACATTGTGTACCTGATTACATGTCACTGTGGTAAACAATACGTGGGCCGCACCATTCGTTCATTTGCCATAAGAGTGGCGGAACACATTGCACTTATTAAAGGGGGGACACTAAACACACTGTCCCTCGCCACTACAAGTTACAACATAATCGGGTGATAGATGGCACACAATTTGTGGTCATCGACAGATATTTCCCTCCTTAGAGGGGTGGGGCCATGACCAGGGGTGTGTCTCGTTTGGAGACTTACTGGATCCATGAGCTCCGCACACTCCACCCAATGGGCATGAATTTTGAAGTTGATGTCAACGCTTTTATTAACAAAGCCTGAGGTTGTCATCCTAATTCCCACTCTGCCCCCTTCACAGATGTTCTCTTTCCTGATCAAAAATAATTTTTTATACTTTTTTATACATTTATTCAATTCGTATATATATCCACATTTATATTGTATTCCCCCTTCCTTTTTTGTTCATCAGATTCTAGCTACAATTATATAGCTTTGTGTATATGAATGTTCATCCTAATTCATCTGTAATAATACAATTCAGGTTTGTGTATGTGTCAATTATACACATAGACGATGTCTTTCATATATGGAAGATTATCATTGTATTTATTTGTGATAGCTATATGTTATTTCTACATGGAAACCAGCTCCACGAGTTTGTATTTTTATTGGTGGTTACAACATTTTAATCCCCCATGCAAATTAGTCTCTTGAGTTTGCAATTTTTCCCTATGTGAATCCCTGTCCCTCCACATTATATATCAATTTATTTCACATCATTATTGATACAACGTACTTTCACTAGTACACCTGTCTCCATTGTCCACACATTGTTTTCCAGGCAACACTGGTTGCACAATTAAGACACCTAGTTGTCATTTGTCTAACACATTGGTATCTATATATCACGCTATCTCCCTTTAGGTAATGCTGGGGTTATGGCCTGTCACTACAGCACCTAGATATTTTTACGTCGCCTGCCTCTGTTGGAGGCTCGTATTACTTCTCGCACGGCTCTTAGATTTTAGATGTCTTTCCGTTGTTCCTGGGGCCTTGGCTTGTTACCATGGCTACACAGGCATTTGCATCTGGCCCGCCTCTCTGGGAGGCACACATTATGCACACGTCCCACACACTTCCTTGCACATCGTTTAGACTCTGGACGTCACTCCGTCGTCCGCTTTCCCGGCACATGCGCAGTACACATTATGTTCTTTCGGTGCGTGCGCACATCATACACTTCGTGCCCCTTTCACTTTACTGGCATCCACTTACGTACTCACTTTTGAGACCAAGGATTGGTTCCTCCTATATTAACCACACAGGGGTTTTGTATTTTGTTTTATGTCATTTCACTCAGTTTTGTTTCACTTCCGGGGCCCATCACTATGAGGCGTGGAACGCATGCCGGCCGGCGTGGAACGCACGCCGTTCGGCCATCTTCCTCCAATACCGGAAGTGACGCTTTGAACACCCGTGGAGCTGTTTTACATTATTTTTATGGTTTCTCTATATTTATATTCTGGGTGATCCCCCCAGATGACGTCTATGCAGACGAAACGCGTCGGGTAGGACCCCACTGTCGCCACTTCTTCACAGCGCTGCTTTTTAGACACTTTCCATGTGAGTGTATATTATAATTTTAATAAATTTTTATTTAAACGGATTCACACTATTTGGCCCATCCTTCTCTTCCTCCATTTATTCCAACACGGATTCGAGGGATACGACCTCTGAGCCGGACTACGTCTGAGGAACACAGCCACGTGGAAGTTATTCCACCATCCCTGCTCTTCTGGACTTGTTCCAGCCCAGCACCACCTAAGCCTGATTGACCCCACCTGGCGTACGCCTTGTCAGTTCCACCAAGTCTGGTAAGCCTCTTTATTTTCATTGGTGGTCTGTGGGCTCCTTCCACAGAGGATTTGTACCGTGGTTGAGACTTGTTCCAGAGGACTTTATATTTCATTTTACATTTCATCTTCTCTCCAAGGATGTTCTTGTCAGCATTTGAACTTTGAACTGCCAGTTCTTAGGCTAAATTTTTATCCCTTTCCTTAGCGCTACACTTATTTTGTATTCTTGTCTGTTCTTTACACTTGTTGGTTGTGTTAGCTGCTTTCCATCCCACCTTTTAGGTAGCGCAGAATTATTGTATATACATATCGTGTTTGTTTTTGAGAGCGGATTCTGCTGCAACCTATTTACATTCTTAGCAATATGGATGTCTTTGACTACAGGGCCTCCCGAATTGTAAATACGGAGGGTGTCTTTGTGGTCACTAGTAGTGACACCGAATTAGGTGGTTTATTTTTGAGACTAAAAAACATCATGTCCTCTGAACTCCACCTACAGTGGGACGTGGCGTTTTTGGAACAGTATGTCTCTGAACGCATGGTTCCCAGAAGCCTCAGGTGGGACGTACACCCACCACAAGGTGAACCTGAAGTAGATTCTTGGTATAAACACTTCAATGAGGCAGGAGTTAATCTCTTAGGGATCCTCATTACCAAGAAACGCAACAAACTTTCCATGTTAGATAATGAGATTAAAGAGCTCAAGAACAAACTGTTAACCCACAAGAACTCCCCTGAATACACTGCCCTCTCTTCCAATCTCCAAAAACACCTTGAGAAGGAAGACAAGGAGCAGAGGAGTAAAACAAAAAAAGTATTCTACAGATGTAGGTGATTACAAGACAAATAATGTTTTTGGTTGGCAAAAATTGTATATTGCTAACCCTGTTGTTACCAACACCATGCCATCTGTTGTGGGACTTCCTAACACCTTTGTTCCTACAATGTCCCATACAGAGGCCCCACCGATAGCAACCCCGGTTGGCCCTATGAGGAGAACAGATTCCAGATACGAATCTCCTTCTCGGAATAGACCTATAAACTCCCATACCCCTTATACCAATCAGAGGGGTAGGGGTCATAATAGAGGCAAACGTGGGGGAAGGGGGCAACGAGGTCATAACATGCCCTCTAACTCATATTCGGGACAACGCGAAGTTCCCATATCCCGACAGGGTGCCTATGTTGATACACATTCTGCCAACTCCTATTATTATGAACCACCCCCCCCCCACTACTAATAGGTTCCTCCCCCTTCAGGACACATGGGGCGATGAATACAGGGACCGGCACAGATATGACTCAGGATCCATGTATAATCAATCAACCCATGGTTACTATCCCTCTAGTACCAACTCACGCAGTGGGCAGGTTTTTCACGAGGACCAAAGACCCAGGAAAAGGGGCGCAGACCCAAGAGAGGTACCAGGGGAGATTGGAGAATACGAAAGAGGAAAAAGAAGGAGAACATGAGAGGCCAAGGTGTCTTTAATATATATATATATATATATATATATATATATATATATATATATATATATATATATATTAAATACACTGCAGCTAACTGAATCCCCTGCCTGACGGAAGTATATTAGAAACAGTACACCAGGAACGAACTGCAGTCAGATCTAGCTAAACTGGATACAGTGGATATATATATACACTGCAGCTAATCAATGCCCATCTGCAGCCTCACCTCAGATTACTGCCTAGGAGGGAACAGGGAGGGAAGCGGGATGACAGCCGTCAGATTACATACAGCGAGAATCTCCTGTTTACTCAGCGGCCTCTGTAATAGGAAGTCCCGTCTCCTGGGTCGGCATTGGACCACTGTTCTGTCTATCATAGAAGCTGGTCCAGGAGGCAAGACTTTGTATTAAAGAGGCCGTTGAGAAAACAGGAGATTCTGGCTGTATGTAATCTGACGGCATTCGTCCCGCCCCCCTCCCTGTCCCCTCCTAGTCAGTAATCTGAGGTGAGGCTGCAGATGGGCATTGATCAGGCTGCAATGATGGGCAATTGTGAGGCTGCAGATGGACAGTGATCTAGCTGCATTGATGGGCAATTGTGAGGCTGCAGATGGCATTGATCGGGCTGCAGATGGGCAATGGTGAGGCTGCAGATGGGCAATGGTGAGGCTGCATTGATGGGCACTGGTTCTTATTTTGCTTCAAAGTTCTTTATTTAAAATTAAAGTTTTATTCCTGAAACTTCCCTCTTAAAATGAAGGTGCGTGTTATACGCCTGTGCGTGTTATATGCCGATAAATACGGTATATACATACGAGACTGACTGTGTATATATATATATATAGATAGATATATATATCTATATATATATTAAATACACTGCAGCTAACTGAATCACCTGCCTGCCTGAATTATATTAGAAAGAGTACACCAGGAATGGCCTGCAGTGAGATATAGCTAAACTGTATGCAGTGGATATATATATATATATATATATATATATATATATATATATATATATATATATATATATATATATATATATATATTAAATACACTGCAGCTAACTGAATCACCTGCCTGCCTGAAGTATATTAGAAACAGTACACTAGGAATGGACTGCAGTCAGATCTAGCTAAACTGGATACAGTGGATATATATATACGAGACTGACTGTATATATATATATATTAAATACACTGCAGCTAACTGAATCACCTGCCTGCCTGAAGTATATTAGAAACAGTACACCAGGAATGGCCTGCAGTGAGATATAGCTAAACTGTATGCAGTGGAAAGATATATATATATATATATATATATATATATATATATATATACAGACGGTGAATGGCAAATCTGTGCTTAAAAGTGCCACATCCAGTATTGTAGAGCAAGAAAAAGAAGGGGTTACCCTAAATGGACTTTTTAAGCAACTAAAAACTAGTAAACATATACAAAGGTAATATAGTATTAACAAAGAATAATATTAATATAATAATATTATTATTTAAACATGATAAAAAATGAAAATGGATTTGTCACAATACAGTTCATTACTATCCCCATGAACAAGGGGTATTTTTAAAAAAATGAAAAGACCTCCTTACACCCAACGCGTTTCGGGGTACAATGTAATCCTTCTTCAGGGGTGCAGAGGAAGGAGGAATTCATCTAAAGCATAATTGAAACATTAAATCAATAGCCTGAAGTGAAAAAGCTGTTACTATCATACAATACATGAATAAATGCTTAACTGTTGTAATAATTCACTTGCATAAGGTTTAGTGATGAAATAGTTTCCAAAGTTCCATTATAGCAACATTAAAAAATGCAAACAGGACAGCACAAACTAATTTTGCCGGTGGGGGGTGCTCTCTCAAGGAAAAGGGGTATCAGAAGGGTCTGGAAAAACAGATTTGATGTTGCTATCTTCCAGGGAATGAAATCCTCCCCACATTCCCAGGCAGTGGACGGCTAAAAGAATATACTAATAGAATAATAAAATATGACGGATATGTTAGACATAAAATATCTGCTGTCCAGAAATATGTATAACAAATAAATTGGTATACCTACTAGTGTTGAAAAAATGCTTGTAGGGCTAGCATTCAGGGAAAGTGAAGAGCCAACATCAGAAACTATAGAAATAAATAATTGAATGGGTCACACAAAAGTGTGCTTTGATAGTAGCCTTAAATAACACAAAATATGCTCATTTATCAATATAAGTCAGCAAGAATTAATCTCAGAATAAAGAAAAAGCAAAAAAGTGTGTATTTTTGGAAAATTGAGTTCCATTCAATGATTTAATATATGATGGCAGCAGTATAGAGTATAACAATAAGTGATGTTTTACCTTGATTGTAAGGAGGATGAGAAAAACCCAGCCGCACATCCCAACATCCAGCAGTAAAGTGCTGGGTGTGGGAGTGCGCTGATTGTATATATGTAAAGGCTAATCCCCCATCAGCTGATGCAACTGATTGCGAAAAGCTGACAATGGGGAGAGAAATCCCGGGAGATCCTAGATTGGCCCCCTGAGCAAGGTGTGCGCGGCGCGGCCCCACCGCGCATGCGCGAACGTCTGCACGTCGGAGCAGCGCCATGCACACTCGGCCCACCGACACAGTAAGCCTCACCGGCGGACTGCGCATGTCCGCCGGAGTGGCAAGATGGAGGCCGTGGGCAGTGATGTTGAATGTCCATCAGCCTCCAAGGCACCGCCCAGGTTTAGGTAACCTGACGGCTTTGTGTGCCGGGCAATTCTGATGGTCGGCCAGAGCACCCTGGAAGGCATACAGGAAGAAATCCCTGGAGGGAAAAGCTGTATATATATATTAAATACACTACAGCTAACTAAATAACCTGCCTGCCTGCTCAATCTAAATGACACTCTCTCTCCATCCACGCCAACGACACACTACACGAGGCCAACGTGCAGGCGGCCTTATATAGTGTGGGGCGTGGACTTAGTCCCCCTGAGCCATGATTGGCCAAAGATACCCGGCCAATTATGGTTCTCTTAGCTGAGGGCACTGTGTATCTCTGTAATTAATCCCCTTTTTAATGCATGCCAATATTCTGTTTGCTTTGTTAGCAGCAGGTTGGCTTTGCATGCCATTGCTGAGCCTGTCATCTACTAGGACCCCCAGACCCCCACCACCCTCTGGACTTGCCCTTGTAGCCGGTTTTCAATCCATGTACTCACCCTATGGTCCATGCCAACGGACCTTATTTTGTACAGTAAACGTTTATGGGGAACTGTGTCAAATGCTTTTGCAAAATCCAGATACACCACGTCTACGGGCCTTCCTTTATCTAGATGGCAACTCACCTCCTCATAGAAGGTTAATAGATTGGTTTGGCCAGAACGATTCTTCATGAATCCATGCTGATTACTGCTAAAGATGCCGTTCTCGTTACTAAAAATCTTGTATATAGTCTCTTATCAAGCCCTCCAAGAGTTTACACACTATTGATGTTAGGCTAACTGGTCTGTAATTCCCAGGGATGTATTTTGGGCCCTTTTTAAATATTGGTGCTACATTGGTTTTTCTCCACTCAGCTGGTACCATTCCAGTCAGTAGACTCTCAGTAAAAATTAGGAACAATGATCTGGCGATTACTTGACTGAGTTCCCTAAGTACACTCGGGTGCAAGCCATGTGGTCCAGGTGATTAATTAATGTTAATTTTCCCAAATCTAATTTTAATTCTGTCTTCTGTTAACCATGGAGGTGCTTCCTGTGATGTGTCATGAGGATAAACACGGCAGTTTTGGTTACTGAAGCCTTTCAATTCCTTCATGAAGACTGAGGAGAAGAATAAATTCAATACATTCGCCATCTCCCCATCCTTTGTAACCAGATGTCCAATATGGTCTGTCCTCCCTTTTTTACTGTTTACATAGTTAAAGAATTCCTTGGGATTTTTTTTACTCTCCTCCGCTATGTGTCTATCTTAGCCGTCCTTATTGCACCCTTACATTTCTTGTTGCATTCTTTATAAAGTCTGAATGCTGATGATGATACCTCAACCTTGTATTTTTTGAAGGCCTTCTCCTTTGCTTTTATATGCATTTTTACAATGGAGCTAAGCCATCCAGGACTTTTGTTCGCTCTTTTAAATTTATTACCCAATGGGATACATTGGCTAATGCCCTTATTTAATTTGCTCTTAAAGCAAACCCATCTCTCCTCCGTGTTCTTTGTTCCTAAGATTTTATTCCAATTTATGCCTTCTAGCAAGGTTTGTAGTTTAGGGAAGTTGGCTTTTTTGAAATTCAGTGTCTTTGTATTCCCCTTATGTTTCCTATTTGTGTGATTTATACTGAAGCCAATTGACCTGTGATCGCTGTTACCTAAATTGCCCATATTTCTACATCTGTGATCAGGTCTGTATTGTTAGTAATC
This sequence comes from Lithobates septentrionalis, assembly GCA_037952835.1. Taxonomy (NCBI): domain Eukaryota; kingdom Metazoa; phylum Chordata; class Amphibia; order Anura; family Ranidae; genus Lithobates; species Lithobates septentrionalis. The sequence goes on from JBBDGP010001852.1 coordinate 2,799,391, forward strand.
AGTAGATCCAGTAACGCTTTATTTCTAGTTGGTGCGTCTACCATCTGACCAATAAAATTGTCCTGCAAAACATTTAGGAACTGGCGAGCCTTAGATGAATGCGTGGTTCCCTCCGCCCAGTCTATGTCTGGATAATTAAAATCCCCCATTATGATAACACTTCCCATCCTTTCTGCTAATCCAAATTGTGATAGGAGATCTGTTTCCCCTTCCTCCCTCAGGTTAATGGGCCTATAGCATTCTTCTAATATTATTTTCCCCTTAGCTTCATCTCTTTGGAGCTCTACCCATAAGGATTCCACCTCCTCCCTAGCTCCCTTAGTGATGTCATCTCTCTTCTTCTCTAGTTCACCCATCTTGTCCGCCAGGTTCCTAGCATTGGTGAACATGCCATGTAGTTTAGACCAGTCGCATATTATCTTATTGGGTGTTCCGAGATTGCAACTAGGACTTGCTACTATACTTACCTTGGGTTTATGTGCTTTGGTCAACCTACCCCTAATGCCCCCAACACTACCCTCTGGAATATGTTCCGCGCTGACTATCTCTACCTCTGGACCCTCCCCCCATCGCCTAGTTTAAAAACCCCTCTAACTTTTTGGCTATCTTCACTTCCAGCTGATCTGCACCCTCCACATTTAGGTGCAGTCCATCCCTTCTATAGTACTGGTTATCGACTGAGAAGTCGGCCCATTCCTCCAGGAACCCAAACCCCTCCTTACTACTCCAGCTTTTCAGCCATTTGTTTACTTCCCTAATCACTATCTGCCTTTCTGGTGTGGCTCTATGTACCGGTAGTATTCCTGAGAATACTACCTTAGAGGTCCTCTTCCTCAATTTAGCTCCCAAGTCCCTAAAATTGTTCTTTAGAACACTCCATCTGCCTCTAACTTTGTCATTGGTGCCAACGTGCACCATGACAGCTGGGTCTTCCCCAGCCCCTCCCAGTAATCTGTCCACCAGATCCGTGATGTGCCGAACCCGAGCGCCTGGTAGACAACATACAGTTCGGCGCTTCAGGTCTTTGTTATAGATTGGCCTCTCTGTCCTTCTAAAAATTGAGTCCCCTATCACCAGAATCTGTCTTTCCTTCCCCTTCGCTTCCCCCCCCACTCTCACTGGAGGAGTTCTTCCCCGGCAGCTAGGAGAGTCCCTCAGCTCCAGCAGTGCTGGTCCCTGACTGGTTTCACCAATGTCACTCAATGGAGTGTACTTATTGGGATGCTCCAGCCCTGGATCGACCCCTCTACCCTTCCTGACTGTCACCCATCTACTCTTTCCTAGTGCCTGCTCCTCTTTGTCTCCACCCGCCTCTGTGCTGGCCCCTGCCGTGTACATTCCTGGCTCTCTTTTAGTATGGAGGGACTTCTCAGTGCTGACAGTTGCTTCCCCAGATTCAGAACCTAGGCTTCCAGGGAAACAATGTGCTTACATTTTGCACAGCGTATTCACCCTTGATCGGATGATCAAGGAACGCATACATGCCACAAGATGTACAACGAAGCGCCTCTCCACACCCGCCGGGCATCGTACCTACTATTTAAAATTAATGAGGATTGGGGATTATACCCTGTCCAAATTACCTAACAACTAGTGTATAGCTAGAGTGGGGACAGTACAGATAGCGTCAGTGTAGTAATGGTTGAACACTGTCTATTTGATTGTGTTACTGCCAATTTACTTCTGTGTGCCTTACTGCCAGTTTAACGCAATTTACTTCTGTGTGGGTTACTGCCAGTTTAACACATTTTACTTCTGTGTTTAACGCCATATCATTTTACGTGCGTTACTGCCAGTTTAACGCCATATAGTTTTGTGCGTTACTACCAGTTTAACGCCATATAGTTCTGTATACGTTACTGCCAGTTGAACCCCATATAATTTTGCATGCATTACTGCCAGTTTAATGCCATATATTTGTGTGCGTTACTGCCAGTTTAACGCCATATAGTTTTGTGCGTTACTGACAGTTTAACATCATATAGTTTTGTGTGTTACTGCTAGTTAAACGCCATTTAGCTTTGTGTGCGTTACTGCCAGTTTAACGCCATATCGTTTTGTGGGCGTTACTGCCAGTTTAACGTCATATAGTTTTGCGCGCGTTACTGCCAGTTTAACGCCATATTGTTCTGTGCGTCACTGTATGCTTGGTGCAATATATTGAAGTATATTATAGTGTATCTTTGGAGTGTGTCTGTGTAGTTTGAGCACTCAAATTAAAGTGCACCAAACACCTCTTTACATTGATTAAAGTGCATCTACATACAGATTTCAACTTCTTCTTTACATTTGCTTATAAGCACCGCCCCCTCCCTCCCAATAATGTCTGAGAGGACTGAGAGGACAACAAGGACAGCAAGAAGAGGCAGACGTTCCCTTGGCACTGTAAGGGGGCCAGCAACAAATGTGTCCACATGCAAAGGTGGACATGGTAGTCAGTCCTCAGGCAGGGCATCATTTCCTCCATTTAGTGAGTTTGCCCGTGCTATCCAGACACAGCATGCAGAGGAGGTGGTGGACTGGCTTACTAAACCTTCCTCATCCTCCTCATCCTCTGTCACGCAAGTATAGATAAAGTGTGCAGTCCCCTGCAGTTGCCAGAGTGGATAAACCTGTCTCCTTGTCCACATCTATTCCTGCCATAGCCCCAACATCAGCCATTGAGGAGTCAGCTGAGTTATTTGACCACAGCATCAGCCACTTGCCACTTGATGATGCCCAGCCATTACTGGATTCAGATGTTGGTTCTGAGGTTGAGGATGATAGGAACATGAGAATAGGGATGAGCTTCGTGTTCGAGTCGAACCCATGTTCGACTCGAACATCGGCTGTTCGACCGTCCGTCGAATTGCGAACGTTATGGGCCGTTCGCGCCAAATTCGTGTGGCGCGTCACGGCTCATAATTCACTGCGGCATCGCAGTGCATTGCTGGCTGATGATTGGCCAAGCATGCACTATGACCCGCATGCTTGGCCAATCACAGCGCCGTCAGTAGAGAGAGCTGTAATTGGCCAAAGCCAGGGTGGCTTTGGCCAATTATGGCTCAGGGGATTTAGTACACGCCCCACACTATATAAGGCCGCCTGCACGGCGGCCCTGTGTAGTGTGTTCCGGTGTGCTGATAGAGAGAGAGACAGACAGTGTCATTTGATTTGAGAGCTAGATTAGGCTAGATCTGTTCCTGCTCTTTACATTTAGTGCAGTGCGTCCTGCTCACAGTGTTCAGCTAGATCTGTTCCTGCTCTTTACATTTAGTGCAGTGCGTCCTGCTCACAGTGTTCAGCTAGATCCGTTCCTGCTCTTTACATTTAGTGCAGTGCGTCCTGCTCACAGTGTTCAGCTAGATCTGTTCCTGCTATTTACATTTAGTGCAGTCAGTGCGTCCTGCTCACAGTGTTCAGCTAGATCCGTTCCTGCTATTTACATTTAGTGCAGTCAGTGCGTCCTGCTCACAGTGTTCAGCTAGATCCGTTCCTGCTATTTACATTTAGTGCAGTGCGTCCTGCTCACAGTGTTCAGCTAGATCCGTTCCTGCTATTTACATTTAGTGCAGTGCGTCCTGCTCACAGTGTTCAGCTAGATCCGTTCCTGCTATTTACATTTAGTGCAGTCAGTGCGTCCTGCTCACAGTGTTCAGCTAGATCCGTTCCTGCTATTTACATTTAGTGCAGTGCGTCCTGCTCACAGTGTTCAGCTAGATCCGTTCCTGCTATTTACATTTAGTGCAGTGCGTCCTGCTCACAGTGTTCAGCTAGATCCGTTCCTGCTATTTACATTTAGTGCAGTGCGTCCTGCTCACAGTGTTCAGCTAGATCCGTTCCTGCTATTTACATTTAGTGCAGTGCGTCCTGCTCACAGTGTTCAGCTAGATCCGTTCCTGCTATTTACATTTAGTGCAGTGCGTCCTGCTCACAGTGTTCAGCTAGATCCGTTCCTGCTATTTACATTTAGTGCAGTGCGTCCTGCTCACAGTGTTCAGCTAGATCCGTTCCTGCTATTTACATTTAGTGCAGTCAGTGCGTCCTGCTCACAGTGTTCAGCTAGATCCGTTCCTGCTATTTACATTTAGTGCAGTGCGTCCTGCTCACAGTGTTCAGCTAGATCCGTTCCTGCTATTTACATTTAGTGCACTGCGTCCTGCTCACAGTGTTCAGCTAGATCCGTTCCTGCTATTTACATTTAGTGCAGTGCGTCCTGCTCACAGTGTTCAGCTAGATCCGTTCCTGCTATTTACATTTAGTGCAGTCAGTGCGTCCTGCTCACAGTGTTCAGCTAGATCCGTTCCTGCTATTTACATTTAGTGCAGTGCGTCCTGCTCACAGTGTTCAGCTAGATCTGTTCCTGCTATTTACATTTAGTGCAGTCAGTGCGTCCTGCTCACAGTGTTCAGCTAGATCCGTTCCTGCTATTTACATTTAGTGCAGTGCGTCCTGCTCACAGTGTTCAGCTAGATCCGTTCCTGCTATTTACATTTAGTGCAGTGCGTCCTGCTCACAGTGTTCAGCTAGATCCGTTCCTGCTATTTACATTTAGTGCAGTGCGTCCTGCTCACAGTGTTCAGCTAGATCCGTTCCTGCTATTTACATTTAGTGCAGTCAGTGCGTCCTGCTCACAGTGTTCAGCTAGATCCGTTCCTGCTATTTACATTTAGTGCAGTGCGTCCTGCTCACAGTGTTCAGCTAGATCTGTTCCTGCTATTTACATTTAGTGCAGTCAGTGCGTCCTGCTCACAGTGTTCAGCTAGATCCGTTCCTGCTATTTACATTTAGTGCAGTGCGTCCTGTTCACAGTGTTCAGCTAGATCCGTTCCTGCTATTTACATTTAGTGCAGTGCGTCCTGCTCACAGTGTTCAGCTAGATCCGTTCCTGCTATTTACATTTAGTGCAGTGCGTCCTGCTCACAGTGTTCAGCTAGATCCGTTCCTGCTATTTACATTTAGTGCAGTCAGTGCGTCCTGCTCACAGTGTTCAGCTAGATCCGTTCCTGCTATTTACATTTAGTGCAGTGCGTCCTGCTCATAGTGTTCAGCTAGATCCGTTCCTGCTATTTACATTTAGTGCAGTGCGTCCTGCTCACAGTGTTCAGCTAGATCCGTTCCTGCTATTTACATTTAGTGCAGTGCGTCCTGCTCACAGTGTTCAGCTAGATCCGTTCCTGCTATTTACATTTAGTGCAGTCAGTGCGTCCTGCTCACAGTGTTCAGCTAGATCCGTTCCTGCTATTTACATTTAGTGCAGTGCGTCCTGCTCACAGTGTTCAGCTAGATCTGTTCCTGCTATTTACATTTAGTGCAGTCAGTGCGTCCTGCTCACAGTGTTCAGCTAGATCCGTTCCTGCTATTTACATTTAGTGCAGTGCGTCCTGCTCACAGTGTTCAGCTAGATCCGTTCCTGCTATTTACATTTAGTGCAGTGCATCCTGCTCACAGTGTTCAGCTAGATCCGTTCCTGCTATTTACATTTAGTGCAGTGCGTCCTGCTCACAGTGTTCAGCTAGATCCGTTCCTGCTATTTACATTTAGTGCAGTCAGTGCGTCCTGCTCACAGTGTTCAGCTAGATCCGTTCCTGCTATTTACATTTAGTGCAGTGCGTCCTGCTCACAGTGTTCAGCTAGATCTGTTCCTGCTATTTACATTTAGTGCAGTCAGTGCGTCCTGCTCACAGTGTTCAGCTAGATCCGTTCCTGCTATTTACATTTAGTGCAGTCAGTGCGTCCTGCTCACAGTGTTCAGCTAGATCCGTTCCTGCTATTTACATTTAGTGCAGTGCGTCCTGCTCACAGTGTTCAGCTAGATCCGTTCCTGTTATCTTCCTACTGACAGGCAGGCTTGTCTGGTTACAGTATATAAAGCTACCTGAAGAAAATTACAGGTGTTCTATCCCAGCTTAGTGCAGCTACAGGCCATTAGTATGTCTGGAAGGCCAAGAAGGAGAGGCAGACAGTCACAAGCCAATAAGAGAGGGCAAGCAGGCTCTGTGTCTAGTGCTGGTCGTGGAGACGGTGCATCCTCATCAGCACGTGGCCATGGGACACGCTTGGCCTTTTTTTCGGCAGCTGGCCGTGTTGAGCCGCAACATGCGGAAAACTTGGTCGAGTGGATGACCAAGCCGTCCTCATCCTCCTCATCCTCTCTCACCCATGCCCAGGGTGCTTTGTCTGGCAAAGCAGCGGCCTCTTCCCTCAGCTCAATGTCATCAGTGACTCCTTCCCTAGCTCCACCATGTCCTCATGAGGATTCCCTCGAACTGTTTGACCACAGTGTTGGGTACATGCTCCAGGAGGATGCCCAGCGTTTGGAAGGCTCTGATGATGATACTGAGCTCGATGAAGGCAGTAACATGAGCACGGACAGAGGGGGTGCCCAAGAAGGACAGCAATCTGGCAGTCATTCTCCCCCTGCTGCAGCATACTGCCAGGTTTGCTCCAGTGATGAGGAGGGAGGGGATGATGAGGTCACTGACTCAACGTGGGTGCCTGATAGGAGAGAGGAGGAGGAGGAGGCGGCACATCACCAACGAGGCAGGATGCCCTCCAGGGGCCAGCCTAAGGGCAGCACATTGACTGCATCACACCCCAAAGCTCCACATGTGCAGGGCGCTGCAGTCTCTGCGCGTTATTCAAAAAGTTCTTTGGTGTGGGCCTTTTTTGAGACGAGTGCATCAGATCGCACCGCTGCTATTTGCAACATATGTCTCAAGCGTATCTCGCGTGGCCAAAACATCTCCCGCTTGGGTACCACATGCTTGACCAGACATATGTTGACCTGCCATGCAGTTCGTTGGCAAGCATATCTAAAAGACCCACACCAAAGAACAAAGAGGATCTCTCCTTGCTCCTCATCAGCTGAGATTTCCAACCCCACTAGACCTTCAGTCCTCTCTGAGACCTGCAGTGAGAGGAATGAAGGTGTAGAATTAGGTGTGTCACAGCCAAGTACTTGTGGGCAATCTGCTTTTGGTACACCGACGCCAGATTGTACCAGGCAAATTTCCCTGCCCCAGCTGCTGCACCGCCGAAAGAAGTTTGCTCCCAGCCATCCACATGCCCAGCGGTTGAATGCTAGCTTGGCAAAATTGCTAGCACTTCAACTGCTGCCTTTTCAGTTGGTAGACTCTGCCCCCTTCCGTGAGTTTGTGGAATGTGCGGTTCCTCAGTGGCAGGTACCCAAACGCCACTTTTTCTCACGGAAGGCGATTCCAGCTCTCTACCGGCATGTGGAAGGCAATGTCCATGCCTCGCTGGACAGGGCGGTCAGCGGTAAGGTGCATATTACCGCTGACTCATGGTCCAGCAGGCATGGACAGGGACGTTACTTAAGTTTCACGGCGCATTGGGTGACTCTGCTGGCAGCTGGGAAGGATGCAGGACAAGGTGCAGTAGTGTTGGAGGTTGTTCCGCCACCACGCCTCCAAAATGCTGATTGTGACACACCTCTCTCCTCCACCCCCTCCTCTTCTTCTTCCTCCATGGCCTCTTCCTCGGAACCAGCGTTGCTCCGTAGGCGTTCAAGGGGCTACGCAAGTACGTAGGCCAAAAGATGCCATGCGGTGCTTGAGCTGGTGTGCTTGGGGGACAGGAGCCACACTGGGGCAGAGGTTCTGTCAGCTCTGCAGGGGCAGGTTCAGAGGTGGTTGACGCCACGCCAACTTAAGGCAGGAATGGTGGTTTGCGACAATGGCACCAACCTCCTCTCTGCCCTCCGACAGGGACAACTGACCCATGTGCCCTGTTTGGCTCACGTCCTTAACTTGGTGGTGCAGCGGTTCTTGGGCAGGTACCCGGGCTTACAGGATGTCCTGAGGCAGGCCAGGAAAGTCTGTGTGCATTTCCGCCGGTCATATAATGCCAGTGCTCGGCTGACGGACCTCCAAAAGGAGTTTAACCTGCCCAAGAACCGCCTAATCTGTGACATGCCCACCAGGTGGAACTCGACATTGGCCATGCTGCAGCGGCTGCACACGCAGCAGAGGGCCATAAATGAGTACCTGTGCGACTATGGCACCAGGACAGGGTCAGGGGACCTTGGTTTTTTTTCCCCACGCCAGTGGGCCATGATCAGGGATGCATGCACTGTCCTGTCACCATTCGAGGAGGCCACGAGGATGGTGAGCAGTGACAGTGCATGCATCAGTGACACTGTCCCCCTTGTCCACCTGTTGGAGCACACGCTGCGTGGAATAATGGACAGGGCACTTGAGGCAGAACAGAGGCAGGAAGAGGAGGACTTCCTTAGCTCTCAAGGCCCCCTTTATCCAGACAGTGTTCCTGCGTGCCCGCCGATCACACAGGAAGAGGACGAGGAGGAGGAGGAGGAGGAGGAGGAAGATTGTGTCAGTATGGAGGTGGAGCCTGGCACTCAGCATCAGCAGTCTTTAAGGGATCAGTCCCAAGGAACACATGGACTTGTACGTGGCTGGGAGGAGGTGGCTGCGGACGTTGTTGTCCTTAGTGACCCAGAGGACTCCGGACCGAATGCCTCAGCAAACCTACGCTGCATGGCCTCCCTGATCCTGCAAAGCCTGCGTAAGGATCCTCGTATTCGTGGTATCAAGGAGAAGGACCAATACTGGCTGGCAACCCTCCTTGATCCACGTTACAAGGGTAAGGTTGCGGACCTTATCTTGCCATCGCAGAGGGAGCAGAGGATGAAACATCTTCGGGAGGCCTTGCAGAAAGGTCTGTGCAACGCGTTCCCAGAGACTGGGAGGTTACAAACTCCTGTTTCTGGACAACGTGTTGCTGAGGCTTCGGTCAGTCAAAGAAGGAGCGGTGGAGAAGGTGGCCGTCTGACCGATGCGTTCAGACAATTTTTTGGTCCGCAGCCCCAAGGTATGATCGGTTCCAGCAACCATCGCCAGCGTCTGTTTTACATGGTGCAGGAATACCTAGGGGCAAGATCAGACTTGGACACCTTTCCCACCGAAAATCCTCTGGGTTACTGGGTCTTGAGGATGGATCACTGGCCAGAGCTTGCACAGTATGCAATTGAGCTACTGGCCTGTCCTGCATCCAGCGTTCTTTCGGAACGCACATTCAGTGCTGCTGGAGGCGTGGTAACCGATCACAGGGTGCGTCTGTCCACTGACTCGGTCGATCGGCTGACCTTCATAAAAATGAATCAGTCTTGGATCACCACCAGCTACCAAGCACCTGATGCTGATGTAACTGAATAATTTTTTTCAGATCCCTTCAAAGACTGCCTATGCTGATGCTGAGTGACTATCCCTGAGTAATTATCCTCTTCCTCCTCAATCATCACGCTGATAGCTTGTAAGAACATTTTTGGTTCTGGGCGCCACCACCAGTGCCTAAGGCACAATTTTTCAGCCCCTGTATAACAGGGGCGTGTAATTACAATTTTTAATGTAATACTTTGCAGCACGGCTCGTTCCTGCATTCCAACTAGAGTGTCTGTGAGGGGTTGCAGTGTTGTGGCACCAGCACCAGTGCCTAAGGCCCAATTTTTCTGCCCCTGTCTAACAGGGGCGTGTAATTACAATTTTTGATGCAATACTTTGCAGCAGGGCTCGTTCCTGCGTTCCAACTAGAGTGTCTGTGAGGGGTTGCAGTGTTGTGGCACCAGCACCAGTGCCTAAGGCCCAATTTTTCTGCCCCTGTCTAACAGGGGCGTGTAATTACAATTTTTGATGCAATACTTTGCAGCAGGGCTCGTTCCTGCGTTCCAACTAGAGTGTCTGTGAGGGGTTGCAGTGTTGTGGCACCAGCACCAGTGCCTAAGGCCCAATTTTTCTGCCCCTGTCTAACAGGGGCGTGTAATTACAATTTTTGATGCAATACTTTGCAGCAGGGCTCGTTCCTGCGTTCCAACTAGAGTGTCTGGGAGGGGTTGCAGTGTTGTGGCACCAGCACCAGTGCCTAAGGCCTAATTTTTCAGCTCCTGTTCAACAGGGGCATGTAATTACAATTCTTGATCTAATATTTCACAGCAGGGCCCTGTGAGGGCTTACAGTGTTTTGGCCACAGCAACACCTAAGGCCCAAATTTCTGCTGAGTATATAGGGCAGGACCCTACTTTCAAACATCTAACTTACAAACGACTCCTACTTGCAAACGGAAGGAGACAACAGGAAGTGAGATGAAATCTACCCCTAGGAAGGGAAATTCTCTCATGTAAGAGTTAATATGGGAAAACAATTTCTCCTTTCCACTGATGCTTTCCAATCCTTGTTCCACAAAAAAACCCAAATTTTCAAAAAACATTTTTCATTGGGACAAAAAAGTGAGGTGAAATCTTCTGAAGAGGAGGAAAGACGCAAAACAAATGTCACAGGGGTGATAACCCTTCCCTATGTTTTCCAAAAAGCTTAGAAAAGATTTTTTGGCTGGAGCTAAACACGTTAAAAATGTTCAAAATTACAAACAGATTCTACTTAACAACAAACCTACAGTCCCTGTCTTGTTTGCACCGCCTGTATACTGCTGTTCAGAGTATATAGGGACCTTTCCTTATTTTAATTTGGGTGCGGGGTTCCCCTTAATATCCATACAAGACCCAAAGGGCCTGGTAATGGACTGGGGGTACCCATGCCGTTTGTCTCACTGATTTTCATCCATATTGGCAGGACCCGACATGACATTAAACCCGCAAGCAGTTTTAAATGAGATTTTTTCCTTTAAAAATGACATTTGGTGCAGGGACTGTTCTAAACATGGGAAACACGCGTCACTTTACAGGCATACTATAGACACCCCCCAGGTACGATATTTAAAGGAATATTTCACTTTTTTTTTTTTACTTTAAGCATCATTAAAATCACTGCTCCCGAAAAAACGGCCGTTTTTAAAAGTTTTTTTTGCATTGATACATGTCCCCTGGGGTAGGACCCGGGTCCCCACACCCTTTTTAGGACAATACCATGCAAATTAGCCTTTAAAATGAGCACTTTTGATTTCGAACGTTCGAGTCCCATAGACGTCAATGGGGTTCTAACGTTCGTGCGAACTTGCGGTCCGTTCGCGGGTTCTGGTGCGAACCGAACCGGGGGGTGTTCGGCTCATCCCTACATGAGAATAGAGAGAGGGAGGAACACTGGTAGACAAATTGGCATTCATGTTTCCCAAGCCGCAGCGTATTGCCAAGTTGTCTCCAGTGGTAATGATGAAGATGGAGGAGATGGAGATGATGATGATGAGGTCATTGAAGTGACTTGGGTGCCAGAGCAGAGGAGGAAACTGAAGGTGAGGCGACACAACCCCAAGGAGGCCGACATCAAGAAAGAGTAGAGAGCAGCCACCCTATTCCATTGCATTCTGCAGCTGTTATCTTCCAGCCCACTCCCAAAAGCTCAGCTGTCTGGGCCTTTTTCAGCACATCTGCAGCAGATCACACTGTGATCACACTGTGTCACACTATCTGCAAACTGTGTCTCAGGCACATTAAACGTGGCAAAAACACCAACCATTTGGGTACATGCCTAACAAGGCATTTAACATCCAACCACTCAGCCCATTGGCAAGAACACCTAAAAGTCACACAAGGCACAAATCTGTCCCTCCTCCTCCTTACCCACTTTAGTCTGCCCCTGCGATACCGAGTCATGACCTTTCAGCAGCTTCCACTGACAGGGATGATGGATTTAGCACAGGGTGTCCCAGGTCCTTGCAGCACATCTGCCAGCAGCCACCACCAGCTGTAGACTGTAGCCCCTATGCCCCATCTGCTGCAGCGGAAAAAAAATACAGTCCTCGTCCCTCACATGCCCAGCGTCTGAATGCAAGCTTGTCAAAAAGGGTTGGCTCTCCGACTTCTGCCTTTCAGCCTGGTGGATTCTGCCCCCTTCCGTGAATTTGCACAATGTGCTGTACTACAATGGCAGGTACCCAGTTGCTACTACTTTTCAAGTAATGGCCGTTCCATCTCTCTACCATCATGCGGAAGGGAATGTTCTGGCATCATTGGGCAAGGCAGTCAGCCGCAAAATCCACCTTACTGCTGACACGTGGTCCAGCAAAGCATGGGCAGGGATGAAATATTTTGTTCACAGCACACTGAGTAACACTGCTTGCAACTCGAAAGGATGCAGGACAGGCTTGGTGCTGCAACTTGTTGTGCCCCCACATCTCCATACAGCTGGTGGTGATGATGCCAGACCTGTGAGCTCTACCCCCTCCACCTCCTGCTCCTCCTCTGCCACCTCCATGCCTTCCTCTGCAGAATTGTCCTATGAACATCAGGTACCCCCTAAGCATTCAAAGGGCTATTCCCAGTGCCAGGCTAAAAGGTGCCATGCAGTGCTTCAGCTGGTGTGTTTAGGGGGCAGGAACCACAACGGAGCAGAGATTCTTGCAGCTCTGCAGCGACAGGCCCAGAGGTGGTTCGCACCACACCAGCTGGAGCCAGGAATGGTGGTGTCCGATGATGGCTCAAACCTCCTGTACGCCCTTAGACAGGGAAAGTTCACACATGTGCCAAGCCTGGCACATGTCCTCAATTTGGTGGTGCAGTGTTTCCTAAGTACGTACCCAGGGTTGCAAGATGTACTAAAACAGGCCAGAAGAGTCTGTAGCCATTTCAGGCAGTTATACACAGCCAGTGCTCGGTTGGCTGAAATTCAGGAGGACCAATTTTTCAGCACCTGTTTGACAGGTGTATATCATTGCAATTTTTTACAACAAGGCCAATTCTTGCTTTCATCAAGATTACCTCTATAGGGTTACGGTGGGAAGGCACCACCGACACCCAAAGACCAATTTTTACGCACCCGTTACTTCTATACAAAGTCAAAGTGACACCAGAATGTATCCAAATAATCTCTAATCTTGTTCCCAGTGCACTACATTGTGGCCTCATCATACACACTGGCTCCCCAGCTGTTGCTGTGCAAAATAAAGGCAGTTTGCAGGGAAAATGTCATTTTTTGGGGGCTTTAGAAATGCATTTATTTCTGCAGCAGATTCTAGACATGGTACAGATCTGCTACTTTACAGGTAGACTAAGGGGACCCCCCAGGCACTATATTGGAATTAATTTTTCATTTTTATGCTTTCACTTTAAAAATCAAAAAATCACTGCTCATTTAAAAAAGAAGTTTTTCACTAACTTTCTTTTTATTGATACATGTCCCCCAGGGCAGGACCCAGACCCCTAGAACCATTGTATGCCCAATTACTTGCATATAAGCCTTCAAAATGGACACTTTTGCTTATTGACGTTCGGGTCCCATTGACGTTAATGGGGTTTATCTATTCGGGTCCGAACTTTCGCGGTGTTCGAAAGTTCTGGTGCGAACCGAACAGGGGTCCATTCGCCCCATCCCTAGTAGAGAAATCCCCACAAAGACTTGCAGCTGTAATTGCAGTGAAAGGTGGTTCTATAAGGTATTGACTCAAGGGGGATGAATACAAATGCACGGCACACTTTTCACATATTTGTTTGTAAAAAATGTTGAAAACCATTTATCATTTTCCTTCCACTTCACAATTGTGTGGCACTTTGTATTGGTCTATCACGTAAAATCCCAACAAAATACATTTACATTTTTGATCGTAACATAACAAAATGTGGAAAATTTCAAGGGGTATTAATACTTTTCCAAGGCACTGTATGTGCTACTATTTGAACCGCTCAGTTTTTCATGTTTTGGTATATATAAAATGATTTTTATTTTTTATTTATATTCATTTTTTTTCTTTTTTGTGAGCCTTCTTTCCTGATGTTTATATGTTTGACTACCTCAATATTTGTAAATGCAAATTATTGCAAGGGAACGTAGTCACCTGTTTCTGGTGGGAACGTCCAGTCAGTTACAGCCCTGTTCTCCCAGAGCGGTGAATATCCTCGTGTTCAGGTAAGAGGGATTATTCTCTGACCCCAGATAGAGGTAGAATAAAATTATTTAGTTTATGGTCCTGTGACAAGTAAAACAACCACAGTGTGATTAGAGAACAAGCTGCATGACTGTCCATGTGATTTCTGCACATTGTCATTGGAATGTTAGAATTATTTTGTAGCATAAATACACAGTTTATATGTATGTTTTATAAACAGTGTGATTGTTCTGTCAGTAACACCCCTGAATGTCCTCTATTTCATTGCAGCCACCACCCTTTTGCAATGTGGTGTGCATTTACTGTATTTTTACTGGGTAAGCTCTGGGTATCACAATTTGTTTAAATTAAGCACTGGGCACCAGGGGCATTGCTAGGTCTACAAAAGGCCTGGGGCTAAAGCCCATAGCAGCATATTAAAGAAAGTCATACGCTTGGGCGGGCATACACATGTCTATACAGTAATACACCTGTGTGTGTGTCTATATATCCCCAGAGAGCCCCCCTTACATCAGGGTCCCCAGAGAGCCCCCCTTACATCAGGGTCCCCAGAGAGCCCCTGCTTACATCAGAGTCCCTAGAGAGCCTCCCCCTTGCATCAGGGTCCCCAGAGAGCCTCCCCCTTGCATCAGGGTACCCAGAGAGCCTCCCCCTTACATCAGGGTCCCCAGAGAGCCCCCTACTTACATTACGGTCCCCAGAGAGCCTCCCTCCTTAAATCAGGATCCCCAGAGAGCATCCCCCTTGCATCAGGGTCCCCAGAGAGCCTCCCCCTTGCATCAGGGTCCCCAGAGAGCCTCCCCCTTGCATCAGGGTCCCCAGAGGGCCCCCCACTTACATCAGGGTCCCCAGAGAACCTCCCCTCCCCTTGGGGCCCCCTGCAGAGACTCGGGGCTATGGGCCCCAGATTCGGGGCTATAGCACAAAAAAACACCCCCTAGCGACGCCACTGCTGGGCACTAATTGCCAAAATAGTTAATTCTATTCCTGATATGACTTTTTATGCCATGTAACGTAGAACCATCCTACCGGTTCCAGTGTTCCTTTGCATACAAGCAGAACTAAGGAATTTTCAGAGTGAACCAGGAATTCCACACCACATTAAGTTTGGTGGACTTTGAAAAAAAATTTGACTTTTTTGCCAACTTTCCTAGACCAATAAAGGAATAATCATTTAAATACTCACTCGTTGCTGAGTCACTAACCTATTGAGAAACTGAGAGCTATATTCAAAAATACTTTTTTGTTTCAGATCCTGACCTATCCTAATTATCTGGTTATAAAATCCATCTGCAGAGCTGATAATCAGAGGTATATTCCTACTAGACATGAAGGTGGTGGTGGCATCTCTCTTCCTTCTTCTGGGGGCAGTTCTGCTCCAAGCAGAAGACATAAGTAAGTGGATCTATGCCATAAAGACTATTTCTTCTAATCCTCCTCTTTTATTCCTCCCTCCCTCTATTTATAAATGTGTGTCTAATACTTAGAAATTAATCATAAATGATGACCTCAGCAAACTTAGTATGTTTATCTAAAACAGCAAAAGTCTAATGCCCCGTACACACGGTCGTATTTTCCGACGGAAAATGTGTGATAGGACCTTGTTGTCGGGAATTCCGACCGTGTGTAGGCTCCATCACACATTTTCCATCGGATTTTCCGACACACAAAGTTTGAGAGCAGGCTATAAAATTTTCTGACAACAAAATCCGTTGTCGGAAACTCCGATCGTGTGTACACAAATCCGACGGACAAAGTGCCACGCATGCTCAGAATAAATAAAGAGATGAAAGCTATTGGCCACTGCCCCGTTTATAGTCCCGACGTACGTGTTTTACGTCACCACGTTCAGAACGATGGGATTTTCCGACAACTTTGTGTGACCTTGTGTATGCAAGACAAGTTTGAACCAACATCCGTCGGAAAAAATCCTAGGATTTTGTTGTCGGAATGTCCGAACAAAGTCCGACCGTGTGTACGGGGCATTACACTTGAACCCCCTTCATGACCAGGGCATATGTTGCTATTCATCACTGCACTAATTTAACTGCCAATTGCATGGTTATGAAACACTACACAAATAAAATTTATATACTTTTTTTTCAAATAAATAGAGCTTTCTTTTGGTAGTATTTTATCACCACTGTTTTGTTTTTTTTTATTATTATTATATAAATGAAAAAAGAATGAAAATGTAAAAAAAAAACAATATTTACCACTTTCTGTTATAAAACATATAAAATAAAATCAAATTTATAAAAATATAATATAAAATATAAATCAAATTTCTTCATAAATTTAGGCCAAAATGTCTTCTGCGACATGTCTTTGGTAAAAATAAATCCCAATAAGTATATATTAACCACTTCAGCCCCAGGAGATTTGGCTGCTCAATGACCAGGTAATTTTTCTGCGATTCGGCACTGCGTCACTTTAACTGACAATTGCACGGTCATGCAATGCTATACCCAAACAATATGGACGTCCTTTTTTCCCTACAAATATATCTTTCTTTTGGTGGTATTTGATCCCCTCTGCAGTTTTTATTTTTTTGCACTATAAACAAAAGAAGAGCGACAATTTTGAAAAAGGCACAATATCTTTTACTTTTTGCTATAATAAATATCCCAATTTAAAAAAAAAAATAAATAATTTTTCCTCAGTTTTTTTAAAAAAAAATCGCAATAAGCGTATAATGATTGGTTTGCGCAAAAGTTATAGCGTCTACAAAATAGGGGGTAATTTATGGCATTTTTATTTATTTATTTATTTTTACTAGTAATGGCGGGGATCTGCGATTTTTATTGGGACTGCAATAGTGTGGCGGACAAATTGGACACTTTTGACACATTTTTTGGACCATTGACAATTATACAGCAATGATATGCACTGATTACTGTATAAATGTCACTGGCAGGGAAGGGGGTTAACATAGGGGACGATCAAGGGGTTAACTGTGTTCCCTAGGTGTGTTTTCTAACTGTAGGGGGAGGGGAATGATTAGGGGAAGAGAGAGAGATCGGTGTTCACATGATTTGTCTCCTCTCACCTAAGAGAACCGGGATCTGTGTGTTTACACACAGATCCCGGTTCCCGCTATGTCACAAGCGATCGTGGGTGCCTGGCGGTAATCATGCCCGCCGGGCACTCGCATTGGCTCTGACGTGGTGTGCCCCCTAGTAGTCAAAAGGCAAACCGACATACAGTTACGTCGGTTCGCCCAGGGGAGCCAACCTGCCGCAGTACAACTGTGGCGGCTGGCCGGGAAGGGGTTAATTGGTTTGTGTGAAAGTTATAGCTTCCACAATCTATGGTATATATATTTGAAAATTGATCAATCCTGATGTACTGATGGCTTATCTCATTTCCTGGGGCCCTAAAATGCCAGGACAGTACAAATATTCCCCAAATGACCACGTTTTGGAAAGCAGACTGTGGTATTTAGTAAGAGGTATGGCGAGTTTTTGGAAGTTGTAATTTTCTGTCACAATTATTTGGAAAAAGAAGAAATAAAAAAAAAAATCTGCCAATTTCTTTTACATTCTGTTACCAGTGTAATACAACTTTATCATATAGCTGGTGGTCTGGATACTGACTGGTCACAGTATGTGCAAAAAAAAATGAATACTTTTTTTTTTCTTTTTTTAGAATTTTTTTTTTTCTAACACACTGTGTCCAGAACAATACAGTGTTACCATAACAACACTGTACTACTCTGGGGAAGTGATCAGGATTTTTTTTTTTTTTTTTTACACATTATGATTGCTTATACCAGTGAATTTCATTGGTATCAGCCAAGGGTCTTCAAACTACAGCCCTCCAGGTGTTCAGGAACTACAATTCCCATCATGCCTAGTCATGTCTGTGAATGTCAGAGTTTTACAATGCCTCATGGGATGTGTAGTTCCGTAACAGCTGGAGGGCCGTAGTTTGAGGATCCCTGGTATAAGCAACCATTTTTACTGAATGAAACTGGTTCATTCAGTGTCTTTTGCTGTGATTAGCTGTGATTGGCCAAAGCTAATCACATTGTATAGATGGGGTGTGATTGGCCCTGCTGTACCATGTGATCACGGTGACCAATCACAGCTAGCAACACAATTGTATATATTGGATGGCCTGAAAGGAAGCAATCCATTGTTTACAACTGTCATGTGATCTGCTGTGACTGGCCACAGCAATCACATGGTGCTGGCAGCGGGCCGGAACACTGATCGGACAGGTCACACAGTCGCGCGGCCCCACGGCCGAGTGAGAGGCATGTTCTGGGAGGAGGTCAAATGACCTCCTCCCCAAAAAAAAACAATGCTCCTACCCGGCCGTCATTGTACTATTAATTTTTTATTCAATTTTTAAACCCCCCTACTCTGGGGGGGTAATCAGTGATTTTTTTTTTTTTTTTTTTTTACACTGTTATTGGTTCTACAATGATAATCACATGGTGCTGGCAGCGGGCCGGAACACTGATCAGACAGGTCGCGCCGTCGCGTGGCCCCACGGCCGAGTGAGAGGCATGTTCTGGGAGGAGGTCACATGACCTCCTCCCAAAAAAACAATGCTCCTACCCAGCCGTCCTTGTACTATTAATTTTTTATTCAATTTTTAAACCCCCCTACTCTGGGGGGGGTAATCAGTGATTTTTTTTTTTTTTACACTGTTATTGCTTCTACAGTGATGATCACTGTAGAAGCAATAGTTTTAGCTGTTAAGGATGGGTTTCCCATGCATGAACAGCTTGCTTATGGTTGTGGTTTGTGATTGGCTACAGCAAATCACATGGTACAGGTAGCCGGGGCCATGTAATTGCTGTGGGCCAGTCACAGATTACAACAATAAGCGAGCTGTTCATGAATGAAAATCCACTCTTGACAGGTGGTTTACGTTATTATCATGTTATGGTTATGATCAATCACAGCGATCACCCAATACCTGGTTACCGATTACCGGTAACAGTAAAAAGTTGAATACAGTGGACACATTGGGCACAGGAGCAGTGCGCTGCATGACCCAGGGGGGCACACTGCACTTTCCAAACTCAGAAGAGGCACAATGATGTATATAAAAAAGGGAATGAGCCTGCAACTGCCGCCCGCCGCACTAAATGCACTGTACCTTTGGAGGCAAGTGGTTAATATTATTTTGTTTAACTTTGTTTTTCACATTAGGATCACATGTCTTTGGTAAATCTCCCCAGGCTGTTTGGATACGTTTTTACCTGCTGATCTTTTCTTAACAATGTCACTACATCAACTTTCACAGCCTCCTTATTTGATTTCCTCCCTATATGATCAGCTTTTAACAATATGTCATTTATTTCACGAGGATTTGGGGTAACTGATAAAATATTTCTTTTGATATACCCATTCAAAGCCTCTCAAATCATGCTTCTATGTACCAAGCCTCCACTCTCCAATGCAGGACTATTGCAGTCATATGCTGCGCACACACGGTCGGATTTTCCAACGGGAAATGTTGGATGTGAGCTTGTTGTCGGAAAGTCAGACCGTGTGTATCAGTGTTGCCAACCTAACAGATTGAAATTTACTAACACAACACACCCAAAATTTACTAGCGCAGCTACGTTTTTACTGGCATTTCCAAAAGTTCAAAAATTTCAGTTTTGAAGCGGTGTTCCGGCCGAAATTATACTTTTTAAATAAAAATACCCCTATAATACACAAGCTTAATGTATTCTAGTAAAGTTAGTCTGCAAACTAAAGTCTGTTTTGTTAGTTTATAGCGGTAGTTTGTTATTTTATAAACTTGCAGCAGGCCTTGGCCATCTTAAGTGTGGGCATCTGAAGCCAGACCATATTTCTTCCTGGATCTCATCCTTGCAGATCTCGCACATGCTCAGTGCAGCACAAGCAGTGTAATAGGTTTCAGGTCAGGTTTCCATAGCAACGGCAGTGTCAGAGGAAGTTTCCGCCCCTTCCCAAAAGGCATTGCAAACAGGAAATGATGCGATGGGCCACGGCCAGGGAGGAGGAAGTGAAAAATGAATACAGCAGATATACAGTAGGTGCTGAGAAAAAAAAAAATATCCAATTCGTTTACAGTGCACAGTTTAGTGAGGGATGCTGAAGAGTTGTAAAAGTGGGTGGAACTCCACTTTAAGTACAAATTTCACTATTTAGGCTACAAACAAGTACAATGTGTAAATAGAAATGTGATTTAAGGTAGATAATAGGGCAAAAAACATATTTCTTATTTTTTTTCGATTTAGTAAGTAGCTCAGGGACAGGACTCAGGAGGGCAAGAAATTAGAATGGGCGGCACACACATGAAATTGACTCTCACAGCGATACTGACAGCAGTGTGCAGCAGTACAGATCACCGACAACGACACGTCCCCTCCTGAGTCACAGTGACAGTCTCTCTCCAAGCCAAGTGGTCCCTCCAGTCCAAACAGCACTGATGGTCCCACTCCTGGCCTGCCTTGCTCCCATCCTGCAGACCCACACACAAGGCTCTGGCCACTCTGCATGGCTCCCTTGCACCATGACATCACAGGACATGCTCAGGCACCGCCTCCACCAGAGCCGCCTGAACACACTGTCGCAGGCACTAGTATGGTCTCGGCTGGCCCCGGACCGAGCGTCACAGCCATATTTTTTACTGGCAACCTTTTCTTTTTACTGGCATTTACTGACAGGAGAAAATTGCCTGTTTTTTACTGGCTGCCAGTAAAAAATACTGACGGTTGCCAACGCTGGTGTGTATGCTGTCAGACTTTCCGCCAACAAATGTTTGCTAGCAGGTTCTCAAATTTTCTGCCAACAAAACTTTGTTGTCGGAAAGTCCGATCGTGTGTACACAACTCCCGTCGCACAAAAGTTCAAGCATGCTCGAAATCAAGCAGAAGGAGCCGCACTGGCTATTGAACTTCATTTATCGTACGTCTTTTACGTCACCGCGTTCCCACGTTCGTAATTGTTGGCCAACATTTGAGTGACCGTGTGTATGCAAGACAAGTTTGAGCCAACACCCTTTGAACAAAAATCCACAGTTTTGTTGGCGGAAAGTCTGATCGTCTGTACGGGGCTCCCATCACAGTTGCTATCCTAAGTGACAACTCATAGGGAGGGAGACTCAATTTTCATTTATTGGATCTTCCCATGTATGATGACATCAAATTATACACTATACAATACACACTACAATTGTGTAACTATATCTCTCATTCTATGAGGCTGATACAGACAGGGAAGCAGCTAACCAAGCAGATCTGTGCTTGATTAGTTGCTTTGGAGGGCAGGGGAGACATTGGGGGTCTAATAGACCCATGATGACTCCATAAAGAGTAGATCCACTTTAACCTCCTCCCGCCCGCCGTAAAGTAAAATTATGGCAAGCGGGATCCCCTCTTGTCCTGGGATGACATCATATGACGTCACCCCAGTGTCACCGTTCTCACACACCAGAGGGGGCTGCACAACGTGGCCATCACGGCCGCAACGATGGCGCGGCTCTTTACCCATGTGATTGGCTGTGTCCAATCACAGCCGATCACATTTAAACGCCGTTTATCAGCTCTCCTCGCCTCACACTGACAGATTGGGAGGAGAGGAGAGCCGATTAGTGGCATCTCCTCATGGGGGAGACCTGTACAGGTAATCAGGGCACTGATCATCAGTGCAGCCCCAGCAGTGCCCAGCAGTGATGCCAGCCAGTGACCATCAGTGTTACCAATCTGTGTCCATTAGTGACACCAATCTGTGCCCATCAGTGATGCAAATGTGTGAACATCAGTACTGCCTTTCAGTGCCCATCAGTGCCTTCTCATCAGTGCTGCCCATCAGTGTCCATCAGTGCCGCCTATCAGTGCCGCCTATCAGTACTCAGTAGTGCCACCTATCAGTGCCCATCAGTGCCACCTATCAGTGCTCATCAGTGCCGCCTATCAGTGCTCATTAGTGGCACCTATCAGTTGCCATCATTGCTGCATTTTAGGGCCTCCTCATCAATGCCACCTAATCAGTGCCCTTCAGTGCCGTCTCATCAGTGCCAATAAGTACCGCCTCATCAGTGCAGCCTATCGGTGCCCATCAGTGCCACCTCATCAGCGCACATCAGTGAAGGAGAAAAATTACTTATTTACAAAAAAGAAACTAAGAAAAACGTTTTTTTTCCAAAATTGTCAGACTTTTTTTTTTTAGCAAAAAATAAAAAACTCTGTGGTGATGAAATACCACTAAAAGAAAGCTCTATTTGTGTGAAAAAAATGATAAAAATTTTGTTTGGGTGCAGTGTTGTATGACGTGCAATCGTCATCCAAAGTGTGAAGCGGCTGAAAGCTGAAAATTGGCCTGGGCAGGAAGGGGGGTAAAAGTGCCCAGTATTGAAGCAGTTAAGTGCCCAAAAAAATAAAAATGTAAAGAATAAATAAAAGTAAATAAAAATAATAAAAACAAATTAAAAGCACCCCCCCCCCCCCCATGCACAAATGTATAAACAGTGATTTTACCACACATGTGAGGTCTCACCATGAACGTCAGAGTGAGAGCAGTAATCTTTGGGCCATAATTCATGAATAACTCTAAACTGATAACCTGTAATAAAATAAATAAAATGTCACCTATAGACAATTTTAGGTGCTGTAGTTTGTCACCATTTCATGGCCATGCGCCCTTTTTAAATCTTGACATGTTTGGTATCTATTTACTCGACACAACATCATACTAATTGGGCATTATATTGTGTTTGTGTGCACTAAAATTAATTTAAAATTACTTTTTTTTCCTGAAAATTTGCATTTATCGTATATACTAGAGTATAAGCCGACCCGAATATAAGCCGAGGCACCTAATTTTACCAGGGAAAAATTATTGACTCGAGTATAAGCCTAGGGTGAGAAATGCGCAGCTACTGTAAGTGGAAAAGAGGGTCACCAATGCCCATTTGCAGGCTCACTGTGCCCATTTGCAGCCATAGGTCCCCCGAACTTCAAACTCAGTAGTTAAGGGTTCCTAGATGCCCCCTAGCTGCAGCCAAAATTTGGGGTCTCTGGACCCAAAGGGTTCCGAAATGACATTGCTGCAGATGGACACAGTTGACCAACTTTGGGGCCCCTTATCTTGGCGCCACTTGGTGCTAGGAACCCCAAGTTTGGTGTGCAAACCCAGTGGAACTAGCACTACAACATATCCAAAGGTGTGTTCCTAGCACAAAGTGGCCCCTAGATACGAGGCCCCAAAGTCGGTTTGGAAAATGTCAAGCACTTTTCTGCAGCAGAGAATGACATTTTCCTAAGTGAATTTGGGGCCCCATATCTTGTGGCCACTTAGTGCTAGGAACCCCAACTTTGGATATGTTGTAGTGCTTATTCCACTGGGTTTGCACACTAAATTTGGGGTTCCTAGCACCAAGTGGCCACAAGATACAGGGCCCCAAATTCGGTTTGGAAAATGTCAAGCACTTTTCTGCAGCAGAGAATGACATTTTCCGAACCGATATTTGGGGCCCCGTATCTCGGGGCCACTTGGTGCTAGGAACCCCAGATTTCACACCAAATTTGGGGTTCATAGCACCAAGTGGTCCCGAGATACTTGGCCCCATAGTCGGTTCAGAAAATGTCATTCTTTGCACCAGAAAAGTGCTTGACTTGAGTATAATTTGAGGGGGGCACTTTCAGCACAAAAAAAGTGCTGAAAAACTCGGCTTATACTCAAGTATATACGGTAATATACAGCAGCAGCCACCATTTTATTATCCAGGTCCTCAGTGTCATCAGTGCAGCCAGTCAGTGCCTTTGATCACTAGTCACAGCAGTACCATAGTGACTGTCATGCTCTGGTGGTATCCATGCATCTGGCCCCCATGCAGGATGCCAGATGCATGAATTCCAATGGGGGGCTGTTTTTTTTGAAGCATGTGATTAGAGCCAATGTGCTGTCCATGGATGAAGATGTGAATACCTATGAGGAACAATCATGTATCTGCACTTGGCATGACTGGTGTAAGGAGTTACTGACTGTCCATCTCTGTCTTCTTTCCGCAGTAAAACCTGGAAAATGCCCAGTCAGGACAGAACCTTGCAAAGTAGTTTTAAGACCTATGTGCAAAAGAGATGGGGACTGTCTCCAAGACCTGAAGTGCTGCTATTCATGCGGGAGGAAGTGCCTTTCCCCATATTAATAAGGTACATCAGTCCAGAGATCACAAGGAACCTCCACACTCTACAGAATTATGTTTTCTGAAGGTCTGCAACACTAGAGGACCATAGTTGCCAACATTGTAAAAAAAAAATGTGGGACACTTGTGTGGCTGTAGGCGGGGCTGTCCAATAATTAGGGGGTGGGGCATTCGTCAGCAGGCGTGGCCTAGCAAAAATAGACAAGTGCGGCGTGTGGGCGTGGTTTACGTGAAATTGTGGGCGTGGCTTAAATGGGCGTGGCTCTAGAGGGTGTGGTTAGAGTCTGAAATGAATGAAGGATGGAGAGGGGGAGAGAGAGGGAAATGACGGAACAGCAGCCCCAGATCCTACACAATAGAAATATGTGTATTCTAGAAAGTTTAACAATCATCAGATAAAGATACTCCAAACACCTGGTGTTAGCACTTCAATCATCCCGGCACCATGGTTGTTATGGTGTCAGGATGATTGAAGCACATTATTTCTATCATTATATTGTAATATAAAATGAAATCATTCAACTCACCATAATGCAGAATCAGTGGGAGCCCTAAGAGTGTCACCTGCCACGTCGCCTACCACCAGCCGTCCGTCCTTGCATCCGATGTCCCCAGCGGAGCCCCCCCTCACACCAGGAGTCCCCGGCGGAACCCCCCCTCACACCAGGAGTCCCCGGCGGAGCCCCCCCTCACACCAGGAGTCCCCGGCGGAGCCCCCCTCACACCAGGAGTCCCCGGCGGAGCCCCCCCTCACATCAGGAGTCCCCGGCGGAGCCCCCTTCACATCAGGAGTCCCCGGTGGAGCCCCCCCTCACATCAGGTGTCCCCGGTGGAGCTCCCCCTCACATTAGGAGTCCCCAGTGCCCCCCTTCACATCAGGTGTCCCCAGTGCCCCCCCTCACATCAGGTGTCCCCAGTGCCCCCCCACTCACATCAGGTGTCCCCAGTGCCCCCCCCACTCACATCAGGTGTCCCCAGTGCCCCCCCCTCACATCAGGTGTCCCCAGTGCCCCCCCCTCACATCAGGTGTCCCCAGTGCCCCCCCCACTCACATCAGGTGTCCCCAGTGCCCCCCCCACTCACATCAGGTGTCCCCAGTGCCCCCCTCACTCACATCAGGTGTCCCCAGTGCCCCCCCCCACTCACATCAGGTGTCCCCAGTGCCCCCCCCACTCACATCAGGTGTCCCCAGTGCCCCCCCCACTCACATCAGGTGTCCCCAGTGCCCCCCCCACTCACATCAGGTGTCCCCAGTGCCCCCCCACTCACATCAGGTGTCCCCAGTGCCCCCCCCCCCACTCACATCAGGTGTCCCCAGTGCCCCCCCTCACATCAGGTGTCCCCAGTGCCCCCCCCTCACATCAGGTGTCCCCAGTGCCCCCCCCCCACTCACATCAGGTGTCCCCAGTGCCCCCCCCCACTCACATCAGGTGTCCCCAGTGCCCCCCCCACTCACATCAGGTGTCCCCAGTGCCCCCCCCACTCACATCAGGTGTCCCCAGTTCCCCCCCACTCACATCAGGTGTCCCCAGTGCCCCCCCCACTCACATCAGGTGTCCCCAGTGCCCCCCCCCACTCACATCAGGTGTCCCCAGTGCCCCCCCCACTCACATCAGGTGTCCCCAGTGCCCCCCCCCAATCACATCAGGTGTCCCCAGTGCCCCCCCCCCCACTCACATCAGGTGTCCCCAGTGCCCCCCCCACTCACATCAGGTGTCCCCAGTGCCCCCCCCCCACTCACATCAGGTGTCCCCAGTGCCCCCCCCCACTCACATCAGGTGTCCCCAGTGCCCCCCCACTCACATCAGGTGTCCCACAGCGGTGCGCGTGCTCCCCCCCACCTCAGAGGTGTGTCCGCAGCATGGCTAGAACCCCCGCCCCTTTCCATATCAGACTGGCAGCGGGGCGGGGGGTAGGCGGGCCGAGGCGGAGCGGGCCGAGGGGGAGCGGGGCGGGCCGAGGCGGAGCGGGGCAGGGGGTGGGCGGTGACGCAGAAGCTTCGTCTAGCCCCCCCCACCCGTCTTCCTGAACTTCCACAAAATGGCGGCCGGCGGAGACAATGTCTCCGCCGGCCGCCGACCTCTAGCGGCGGCGGTTTCGAAAACGGGAACCAGATTTTTCGGGACATTTCCCGGGACACCACAAATCCGGGAATGAAGTCCAAGTCCCGGGAATGTCCCGGGAAATTCGGGACAGTTGGCAGCTATGGAGGACCAATGTTACCATTCACCTGGTCAGGTTCATTAATACTGGGCCATTTATATTAGTGGTTAAAGCTCCTGTATGGCAGAGACTGATGTGACTGGCCCAGTGTTCTCTGTACAACACTGCAGTATATGTCAGAGCTTTTAAAATGTACAGTATCTCAAAAAAGTGAGTACACCCTCACATTTTTTGTAAACATTTTATTATATATTTTCATGTAAAAACCCTGAAGAAATGACACTTTGCTACAATGTAAAGCAGTGAGTGTACAGCTTGTATAACAGGGTAAATGTGCTGCCCCCTCAAAATAACTCAACACACAGCCATTAATGTCTAAACCGCTGGCAACAAAAGTGAGTATATCCCTAAGTAAAAAAAATGTCCAAATTGGGCCCAATTAGCCTTTTTCCCTCCCCGGTGTCATGTGACTTGTTAGTGTTACAAGGTCTCAGGTGTGAATGGGGAGTAGGTGTGTTAAATTTGGTGTTATCGCTCTCACTCTCTCATACTGGTCACTGGAAGTTCAACATGGCACCTCATGGCAAAGAACTCTCTTAGGATCTGAAAAAAAAATTGTTGCTCTACATAAAGATGGCCTAGGCTATAAGAAGATTGCCAAGACCCTGAAACTGCCAAGACCATACAGCGGTTTAACAGGACAGGTTCTACTCAGAACAGACCTCGCCATGGTTGACCAAAGAAGTTGAATGCACATGCTCACCGTCATATCCAGAGGTTGTCTTTGGGAAATAGATGTATGAGTCCTGCCAGCATTGCTGCAGAGGTTGAAGGGGTGGGTGGTCAGCCTGTCAGCGCTCAGACTATACGCCGCACACTGCATCAATTGGTCTGCATGCTTGTTGTCCCAGAAGGGAGCCTCTTCTAAAGATGATGCACAAGAAAGCCCGCAAACAATTTACTGAAGACAATCAGACTAAGGACATGGATTACTGGAACCATGTCCCCTGGTGTGATGAGACCAAGATAAACTTATTTTGTTCAGATGGTGTCAAGCGTGTGTGGGGGCAACCAGGTGAGGAGTACAAAGACAAGTGTGTCTTTCCTACAGTCAAGCATGGTGGTGGGAGTCTCATGGTCTGGGGCTGCATGAGTGCTGCCGGCTCTGGGGAGCTACAATTCATTCAGGGAACCATGAATGCCAACATGTACTGTGACATACTGAAGCAGAGCATGATCCCCTCCCCTCGGAGACTGGGCTGCAGGGCAGTATTCCAACATGATAACGACACCAAACACACCTCCAGGATGACCATTGCCTTGCTAAAGAAGCTGAGGGTAAAGGTGATGGACTGGCCAAGCATGTCTCCAGACCTAAACCCTATTGAGCATCTGTGGGGCATCCTCAAACAGAAGGTGAAGGAGCACAAGGTCTCTAACATCCACCAGCTCCGTGATGTCATCATGGAGGAGTGGAAGAGGACTCCAGTGGCGACCTGTGAAGCTCTGGTGAACTCCATGCCCAAGAGGGTTAAGGCAGTGCTGGAAAACAATGGTGGCCACACAAAATACTGACACTTTGGGGCCCAATTTGGACATTTTCACTTAGGGGGTGTACTTACTTTTGTTGCAAGTGGTTTAGACATTAATGGCTGTGTGTTGAGTTATTTTGAGGGGACAGCAAATTTACACCATTATACAGGCTGTACACTCACTACTTTACATTGTAGCAAAGTGTCATTTCTTCAGTGTTATCACATGAAAAGATATAACAAAATATTTACAAAAATGTGAGGGATGTACTCACTTTTGTGAGATACCGTGTAATAATGATG
Organism: Lithobates septentrionalis; assembly: GCA_037952835.1. Taxonomy (NCBI): domain Eukaryota; kingdom Metazoa; phylum Chordata; class Amphibia; order Anura; family Ranidae; genus Lithobates; species Lithobates septentrionalis. Next base: position 2,827,314 of record JBBDGP010001852.1, read on the forward strand.
GTTTGTGGCTGTGTGGGGACATTAGAGCCCCCCTAGTGCAGAGACTGAAGCAACTGGCTCAGTGTTCTCTGTACAGCACTCTAGTATATGTCAAAGCTATATGAGGTACATTTAGAGTTAAATAAGTATAGCCTACCCCTATCATGTCCCTGCCATTCTCTAGTCTCCCATGTAGATGGGTATCTGTGGTGTTGCTGAGACTCTCCTCTATGAAGCAGTAATTCACATTTCCTTGTCTCTCCACAGAGATTGCAGCAGACGGGGCGCGGTGTGAGAATAAGATGGTGGATGAGAGATGACGATGGTATTAACCCTTGTGTGTCCATAGGAGATCTCACCCTGCAGACAATCTTATAAGAATAAAAAATAATTTATCTCTGCACTATGCCTAGTCATGTCTTCCTTGTTAAAGGGAAAATCTGGCTTACACAAAATTACAAAATGTCCCCTTTGTGCTGTGTACATTGAGTCATTAAATCTGCACGATATAGGGAGCAGTACATCCTGGTGGGGGGTTCCCATTTGTATAATTCCAGCTTTAAAGCTGCCTGCCTCCTACTGTCTCTTGGCAGGATCTAAAGTAGTAGTAAAAATAGGTGCTGCCTCGAATGGGAGGGTAAGGGTTAATGCCATTCACGGTTCTTTGATTTTGGCAGGTTATCTTTAGTTCCAATCCATTGGTCCTATGATATACGAGTTAAAGAGAGACAGTGGTCCGGAACAGCAAGAGAGTCCCCTAGCAGAGAGACCCAGAACCCATAAGATAGCCCCAGGGCAGAAAGGTTCAGAGCCTGTTAGAGAACCCTGTTAGGGAGAAGACCAGAAAGCCGCACAACGGGAGGGGCACAACAATGTCAGCTGCTACTGCCATAAAGTAGAAGGTCCTCTGTACCTTGGGCTTCTTCCCAAAGATTCCAACACTGGGAATTGCCACTAATGGATCCCCCGACTTTATCTTTGCAGGTATGCTGTAACAGCATATAGCCTGAGTTACATAGTTACATTGTTGGTAAGGTTGAATAAAGACAACAGTCCATCAAGTTCAACCTGTGTAGGTGTGTGTGTGAAGAGAAAAAAACTGCGCTAGTCCAATGCACAATAAGGGTGGACAAGTCCCAAAAGCTGCAATTAATGTGGGATAAAACATGCATTTATTAAAAAGAGAAAATCGCGCTAAATAAAGTCCAAAATTATGAAATAAAATTATAAAAAAAATATTTGTTGATAAATATGTGAAAAAAAAGTCCCAATTGCTTGAACAAGTGATACAAGGTGAATATTCACCAGTGAGTGAATCACATAGAAATATAACATCACCATGTGAAATACATGCTTACCAAATTGTAAGCCAAATGTGCAGGTAGCCGTTACCCCAGCCCGGGTTGGAAATCTTGTAAGATGAACCAAGACGTTTAAAATCCTCTCAGCATAGGTATGTGTTGGTTCCACAAATATTGACATATATTAAACAAAAAAAAATTTTCATAGCGTGATACTGTAAAAATTATAGATTTGTGCACAATAGATGCAGGAGCACTAACAGTGTGACCAATCAAAGATTATAGAGACAGACGCCACCCAGTGAAAAGAGCAACATTGAGTGTCCCGTCACCACGCAGAGGGCCTCCTTACCAAATGCTGGAAAAAAAAAACAGGCAGATGTCTCCTTTAAGAAGGCAAGATGTCAGCTGAACCCAAACAGGCACTTGAATGGTGGACGTTTGAACAGCTCCTAGCGTGGAACCAAAAGAACCGTCAGACCGTAGGTGTCAATGGATAATGGCCCAAGGGAAGAGGGATAGATGACATTGCGCTTGTAAAAACATGTAAGTCCCTCTTGCAATTCCCAGGTAGTCCCACTGGGTGTCTCTCTGTCTCAGTAACAACAGCAGACTGTCGGCTGTGTTGGTGGATTCCTGCACCACCAATAAGGCTTGTGATGGCTGAAGACCAGGGTGCGCAAACCACTTTCACCTGGCAGTTTAAAGTGTGGCCTGCCTACTTGAAGTATCTAGGCGTGCAATGGGAGTATCTTGGCGCACTGTGAAAGTGGCAGTGGGGGGGCCCAGGTCATAGAGGAAGGGTTAGCAGTGACGGCATGGTTGATTTTCTGCACCAATTTACTGAGAAAAAAATCCCTGGCTATTACTCAGGAGATGAGGGCAGAATTGAATGCTGGGGGCGCTGGTGATTGGTTGGGTGTTGTGTCTGCAGCCTGTCTGTTCGGTGATTGGCCAGTTCAGTAAGGTAAACCATGTCTGGGGAGAGCGCCTGTCAGTCCCGGGTACAGTCATACCGACCCCTCTCCCTCACCATGTCCAACAAGCCTCAGACCATCGGTCCTCTGAAGAACTTCTTCACCAGAAGGTTCAGCCTGGTGTTCACCTGACATTCTCTGGACACTATCAAGGTGAGACCCCTGGGGGGGGGGGGGGCAATGCAGGGGTCTGTAGAGGGAGAAGGGGGTCTTGTATAATAATGGGGGTAGTATGGGGAAGGAGGTCCTGTGTAAGGATGGAGGTAGTATGGGGAGAGGGTCCCGTGTATTTATGGAGGAGGGGGGTCTTGTGTAATGATGGGGTAGTATGGAGGAGGGGGGTCCTGTGTAATGATGTGGGTAGTATGGGGTAGCGGGTCCTTAACAACAAATGAGTCATCAGCTGTCCGCCAACAGCTGAAAGAAAAAAAAATCAGCGGCTATACAAAATAAAAAACGGAGTGGGATCAACCCCCCAGTCTGTACCAGGCCCTTATCCGAGCATGCAGCCTGACAGGCCAGGAAATGGGGGGTGATCGAGCGCCCCCTCCCATGAACCATACCAAGCCACATGCCCTCAACATGGGGGGGTGGGTGTTTTGAGGCAGGAAGGCCTCTTCCTGACAACCCTGGGGTGTGGTTGTGAGGGTCTGCGGGCAGGGCGCTTATCCGAAGGGGAAGCCCCCTTTAACAAGGGGCCCCCAGATCCCAATTTCCCCCATGTGAATGAGTATGGGGTACATTGTACCACTACCCATTTACCAAAATAAGTGTCAAAAATAAATAAAATTCCTTTATTATAAAAATTAAAAAAAAAAATGTCCCCCAATGTAGATCCGCCACCGCCGGACCCTAAAAAAGATTAAAAAAAACACTCTGTGTTAAAAGGGGCTTCCAGAGTCCGATAAGCTCCCTGTCTGCAGACTCCCACAACCACAGCCCAGGGTTGTGGGCATGAGGCCCTTGTACCCATCAACATGGGGACAAAGTGCTTTGGGGTGGGGGGAGCAGATCCCCCCCTGCCCCAAAGCATTCACCCCCGCATGTTGAGGGCATGTGGCCTGGTATGGTTCAGGAGGGAGGGGTGCTTGCTTGTCCCCCCCTTTCTTGGCCTGCCAGGCTGCATATAAGGGTCTGGTATGGATTTTGGGAGGAACCCCACGCTGTTTTTTTAAAAATGTTGGCATTGAATTCCCCTTAAAATCCATACCAGACCCAAAGGATCTTGAATTGCCGGCATATTTTTTTTCTTTCAGCGGGGAAGCCCGCTGACAGCTGATGACTCATGACACAATGATGATTCATTGTGAAGGACGCAGCTGGATTCCCTGGTCCTTAACAACATATTGACTTGGTGGGCCAACATCCTACTCAATGCATAGAAAATGTGGCGTAAGGTCCCCCTTAAAATCTATACCAGACTCAAAGGGCCTGTTGTGTACTGGGGGGGGGGGGGACCCCACCCCGTTTTTAATTTTTTTTGTATTGCCAAATGCTGACAATAGCTTGTAGCTGTGAAGTACATTTAAATGCATTTTTTTTTTTTTTTTTTTAGAAATGTCAGTTATGCTGCAGCAGGTTCTATACATGGTACAGACTAAGGGGACCCTCCAGGCACTATAACTTTTCATTTTTATTGTTTCACTTTTTTATAAAACATTTTTTTGCATTGCTACATGTCCAGCAGGGCAGTACCCGGGCCCCCATACCCTTTTTATGGCCGATAATTTGCATATAAGCCTTCAAAATGGGAACTTTAGATTTTTCAAGTTCGGGTCCCATAGACTTCAATGGGGTTCCGAGTTTGGGTCTGAACTTTTTGCAAGGTTCGGCTGTTCTGGTGCAAACCAAACCGAGGGGTTTTTCGGTCCATCTCTAATCCATAGCATTATGATAAATCAAGCAATCCTAGTCTACTTGTACGTGGCTGCCCCGTGGAATGCCATGTTCATTGGCGAAGAAGTTCAGGAGGCTGAACAAAGGGTGAACAAAATCATTTTGTGATTTCAGGAGTGCAGTTGTCCACGGGGGATAGCTTAGACCAGTGTCCCGCAGGAATATAGTCGGTGGGGTGGGCAGATGGGTCAGTTCAGGAGGTAGGAAAAGATGGAGTCAGCAAACAAGCAAAGGATTGGCCCAGACAGGAGGCAGAAACATGCTCAATAAAAAGGTCAGGGTCAGTACAGGCAGCAGGCAGAGGAAAAACTACATTGGTGTAGCGGTGATCAGAATTACTATTACTGGCTACACTGGCTCTGGTGACACTGTACCGATGTGGCAAAGAACAGGGATACTGTTAATTGCTGCCCTGGCTCTGGTGACACTGGCACTAGTGTGGCCAGCAATCAGAAACATTGTTGCTGGCTGCACTGGTCTGGTGACACTGCGACTGGTGTGTGGTGGAGGAACCCACATGAGGATGTGCAGGTGTTCCGTGCATGCCTGTGCAGGCAGTCTCATTGATGTCTATTCAGATGAAGCGGCTCCAAGGTCACAGCCGCTGCTCCCAATTTGACAATAATGCAGGGGCAGGTGACAATGTGTTTGGGGGCACAAACCTGCACAGATGTCTGATTGGGAGCAGTGGCTGTGTCAATGCAGCCACTATGTCCCAATAGACATCAATGGGACTGCCTACACTGATGACACTGGAGAATAAAATGGTGGCTGTTGCAATTTTTTATGGCATATGATATTTGCACAGCCATTTATTAAACACAAATTTTTAGGAAAAAATACACTCAAACCAATTTTAGTGTGCACATGTTTGTTAAAATATAAAACATGATGTTGCATCAGATGAATAAATACGATTGAAAATTGCCCACGCCCTTGAAATGGTGACAATCTACAACACCTAAAATTGTCCATTGGTGACATTTATATGCCTTTACAGGTTATCATTTTAATGGTAATCATGAATTATGGCCCTAGAATTATTGCTTTCACTCACATGCAGTGTTGCCAACCGCCCGTATTTTTACGGGCAGCCTGTAAAAACAGGGCACTTTTTTTTCCACCTGTAAATGCTCGTAGCAGGGGAAAAATGCCAGCAAAAATGACTGCGAACAGCTCGGGTCAGAACTATGCATGTGCAGCTCCTGGAAATCTCCTGGATGATCTGATCCTGAGCTGACCTAGCATTTGGCCGGGGCCGGGGGGCGGTGCTTGGCCGCCAAGGTGAGGCAGGTCTGACAGAATCTGTGTGTGCTGATGGTGAGTCTGGTATTTGCTACTACGAGACGAGCCCTGCCCGCGATGATGATGTCATGGCGCACTTCCCCAGGAGCCGGGCGGGTGGAGGAGCCTCCTGGAGTGGATAGTGCAGTGGGCTGGTGTGTATGGAACGGGAGATGGACAGCATGGACTTGGACCCCACCATGGCCGGACGTACACACACCAGGCCCTGGCCTGCAGTGCAAGTACACCTGTGACCCTGGCGAGTGTACATGGTCAGTCAGAGACAGTCCACATCTTTTAACCATCTCGTGTGCCATGTCCATACACTCTAAACATCTCCTGTGCCATGTCTATATCCTCCAACCATCTCCTGTGCCATGACCATATCCTCCAACCATCTCCTGTGCCATGTCCATATCCTCCAACCATCTCCTGTGCCATGTCCATATCCTCTAACCGTCTCCTGTGCCATGTCCATATCCTCTAACCAGCTCCTGTGCCATGTCCATATCCTCTAACCAGCTCCTGTGCCATGTCCATATCCTCTAACGATCTCCTGTGCCATGTCCATATCCTCTAACCATCTCCTGTGCCATGTCCATATCCTCTAACCATCTCCTGTGCCATATCCATATCCTCTAACCAGCTCCTGTGCCATGTTAATTTCCTCAAACCAACTCCTGTGCCATGTCCATATCCTCTAACCATCTCCTGTGCCATGTCCATATCCTCTAACCATCTCCTGTGCCATGTCCATATCCTCTAACCATCTCCTGTGCCATATCCATATCCTCTAACCAGCTCCTGTGCCATGTTAATTTCCTCAAACCAACTCCTGTGCCATGTCTATATCCTCTATCCAGCTCCTGCGCCATGTCCATATCCTCTAACCATCTCCTGTACCATGTCCATAGCCTCTGACCATCTCTTGTACCATGTCCTCATCCACTGACCATCTCTTGTACCTTGTCCGTATCCTCTGACCATCTCCTGTGCAATGTCCGTATCCTCTGATCATCTCCTGTGCCATGTCCATATCCTCTAACCATCTCTTGTGCCATGTCCGTATCTTCTGACAATCTCCTGTGCCATGTCCGTCTCCTGTCGTTTATCATGTATGCAGTCTCCGAGGGGGAGCCTGGAGAGGAGTCAAGAGTGAGAACGCTGCCAGATTGGGGATCACGAGAGGAGTCAGAAATGTGTAGACTGTGGAGAAGAGACTAAAGAATAGAACCAAAGCCACCAATCTGTAGCTGTCTGACTGAGCCCTGCACGGTGCACCTGAGAGGAGATCAGTGACAGCGCCGCCAGGCCAGTCTGAGGGGGAGGGGGTCACTGATGTAAGGGGGGAGTGAATACAATAATCTAAGGGGGCACTAATATAAAGGTTCCCCCTTATATCAGTACCCTCCCCCTTACCTTAGTGTATTCACTCTGCGGAAGGTGGTCTCTGGTCACCAGAGCCCCCCCCCATCAGAATTCCAGATGTTCCTCTTTACATCAGACTCTGCAGGATTTCCCCTTATAGTGCAAGGGAGAACTCTGCGGACACTGATGTAAGGAGAACACAGAGCCCCCCCCCTTACATCAGAGTTCCCCCTTAGATCATGATCTGTGGCATTGTCCTTTACATCAGGGTCTGCAGAGTTCTCCTTTGCAAGGGGGAATTCGGCAGACTCTGATGTAAAGGGGAACTCTGTGCTGGCTGGGTTATATTAACCTGACCTTCATGTAAATAGAGAAATATGTTTTTTGACTTTTGTTTAACTTAAACACATTGCTAGTAGCACTAGCTATATGTTTATAGTTTTAGGCTGGGTTCACACCTATGCAGATTGGTGGTAGGAGATTGTGACAGGCTCTCTATGGAGCCGGTTCACATATCTCTGCTATGGCTCGAGTGCAAATTTGCATAGGGGTCCTGTGCGTTTTTTGGTCCATTTCAGGTCCGAATTCAGCCCAAAAAGTCAGGCAGAAATCAGACCTGAAACGGTGAATGGAGACGCACCAGACCCCTGCTGTTAGCCGCATGTGGCAATAGTGTGAACCCAGCCTAAATATTGATATTTGCACAGTTTAGCACTGAAAACTGCCATTTTAGGTACTTTTTTTGCAGCGCCAGTAAAAAATGTGGCTCTGTTAGTAAATTTCATGATTTTTGCCAGAAACAAAATTGGTGCTGTTTGTAATTGTTAGCGTCCTGCCAATAAATTTCACTTTGGGGGGGTTGGCAACACTACTCACATGGGTGGTAAAATTACTGCTGATGTATGCATGCTGGACCTATACATGCATTTGCATTTTTTAATTTGTTTGTTTTTTGTTTTTTTATTTGCTTCTTTTTACATGTTTTACATTTTTTTAACTTTTAACTTTACTACTATCACAAGGGGGTGAACAAGCCCCCTTGTGATAGCTTTGGTCAGGTGACAAGTACTCTTTATTGAGACATCAGGGGTCTTTTAGACCCCTGATGTTTCCCTTGCCCTCCAAAGCAGCTGATCAAAAACAGATCACGTTTGATGACCTCCACCTTCTGCTATCTCTGTATCTATGACATTCTTGAAGGACCTCCACCTTCTGCTATTTCTGCATATATGTCCCCCTCTAACCTCTGCAACTGTTTTTGAAGATTTGCATGTTCTTCCATTAACTTATCACACTCTATTTAAATTTTCTCATATTCAGCTTTCACATGGTCATATGCCTGTTTTCACGGAAAATGGTCTTGGATTTTTGATTAATGTTATTTTGTTTAACTTTGTTTTTCACATTAGGGTGGCATGTCTTTGGTAAATCTCCCCTGGCTGTTTTTACCTGCTGATCTCTCCTAAACAATGTCACTACATCAACTCTCATAGCCTCCTTATTTGATTGATTCTATAAATAATCAACACTTTTATTAATATGTATTTTAAATCATGAAAATTTGAGGCAACTGATAAATTATTTTTCTTGATATACCCATCCAAAGCATCTAAAATAATGTTTCTATATATTAAGCCTCCAAGCTAAAATGCAGGGCTATTGCAGTCTTATGCCCCGTACACACGATCAGATTTTCCGACGGAAAATGTTCGATGGGAGCTTGTTGTCAGAAATTCCGACCGTGTTTAGGCTCCATCACACATTTTCCATCGGAATTTCCGACACACAAAATTTGAGATCTAGATCTCAAATTTTCCGACAACAAAATCCGTTCTCGTAAATTCTGATCGTGTGTACACAATTCTGACGCACAAAGCTCCACGCATGCTCGGAATCAAGCAGAAGAGCTGCACTGGCTATTGAACTTCATTTTTCTCGGCTCGTCGTACGCGTTGTACGTCACCGCGTTTTTGGCGGTCGGAATTTCCATCAAGATCTGTGTGACCGTGTGTATGCAAGACATGTTTGAGCCAACATCCGTCGGAAAAAAAACATGGATTTTGTTGTCGGAATGTGTGATCGTGTGTACGCGGCATGCTATCCTGCATGACAGCTCATAGGGAGACTCGTTTTGCATTTGTTTGATCGTCCCATGTATAGTGACATACATCAGTGGTTCTCAACCCTGTCATCAAGTATCCCCAACAGGCCATGTTTTGGGAATTATTCCTAGATAAAATAGTTGTCCAAAATACCAAGCCATTGACTCTGATTTAAAGCACCTGTGCAAGATAAAGGAAAACCTGCAAGCATGGCCTGTTGGGGGTACTTGAGGACAGGGTTGAGAACCACTGGCATACATGATGGAACTCTTAAGCCTCGTACACACGATCGGATTTTCTGCAGACAAAACCTCAGACTTTGTCCAAAGGGCGTTGGCCAGGAACTTGTCTTGCATTCAAACGGCAAGGAATTGTCGGCCAACAAAGACGAACGTAGTGACGTACTACATGGCTTTTCAGCTCTATGGCGCCACCCTTTGGGCTCCTTCTGCTAATTTCGTGTTAGTAGAAGTTTGGTGAGTGTTGATTTGGGCTTTTCATTTCGCGCTTTTCATTTTACGCTTTTCAGTTTGTTTCTGATTGGCCATTCGTCAACCAGACATGTTGCGGAATCAGAGGAGATAACGTGTTATTTATTATTGGCCTTGGAGTTAAGTCCAGTCCAGGAACAAGAGGAGGAGGATTTATTGGACCAAAAATCGGTTGCTTTACTAATCGTGACCAATGATGTCATATGCCTTTGCTGCGGGAGCTCTAGGAGAATAATACGGATGATTTTCGGAATTATCTCCGGATGACAGACCCCTGCTTTCACCAACTCTTGGCATTGTTGACCCCCTATATTAAGAAGCAGGACACATGGATGAGGCTTTTATTTTATTTTTTGGTTGAATAATGATTTGATTTGGTATATTTTCTATATTTTTGGGTGCATAGAATGCACGTTTTGGTTAAGTTCTATTGGCAGATAGCATGTCTAATTTCATTCGTTTTCTTTTTTTAATGCACAATAAAAAAAATTGTGGAGAATAATACTTGGCTATGTGTTTTACTTCAAATGACAGTTTGGGAGTAGGCAGTTACATTTTAAAAAATACAATGTAAAATTGACAAGGGACACCAACATAGTTGTATCTTTGATCTTAAAAACTACGGGATAATGGTGTTGTGGTAACTTGCACCAAAAAAAAAATAACAAGCATAATAATATTATTCTTGATATCACTAGAAAAAAAAGCCTTTGAAAATTTGTTTGCAATAACTCCATCAGTATCACCAGCAAAGCAGCTTCATTATTATCCCATTAAAGAAGAAGAGAATTGTGCGCTGCATTTCGAGATTTCATAGTTTGACACATCACAAATGTCAATTCTCCATTACGAACGCTATTTTACAAGACCAACCGCTTCCGGCTCGTCCTTGCTTCCGAGCATGCGTGTTTGTACTTTGGACTTTTGTCCGACAGACTTGTGTACACACGCTCGGAAAATCCGACTACACATATTTGTCCGCTGAAAATTTTAAAACCTGCTAGCCAACATTTGTCTTCGGAAAATCCGACAACAATTGTCCGATGGAACGTACAAAATGGTTGGATTTTCCGCCAACAGCCTGTCATCAACATTTCCCATCGGAAAATCTGATCGTGTGTACGTGGCTTTAGACTGCAATAGTCCTGCATTTGAACATGGAGGCTTGGCACATAGGAACATGGCTTTTGAGGCTTTGGATGGGTATATCATATAAAATATTTTATTCCAAATCCTCATGAGTTAAATTACATTTTGTTAAACAGATCATGTATGGAGGAAATCAAATAAGAAGGATATATGCGTTGCGGAAGTGACATCGTTTAGGAGGGACTGGCAGATAAAAACTAATACAAGCAGTTATGGAAGGTTTACCAAAGACATGTGATCCTAATGTGAAAAACAAAGTTAAACAAAATACTATTTGGCAATAATCCAATATAAATAATAAAAAATCCTGCGAGCAACCCTAAACAAGCCCTAAGCTACAATTAGCTTCAGGTGTGATTAAAACAATCCGTGTGAAGGTGAATCAAGTGCTTATAGGCAGTTGCTATGCATAAATCTCAATCCCATAATGTGTGAAAAAAACCTATAGAAAAATAGCAAAGAAAATGCAACACTGTGCGATAATAGCCTTAATGATAAAAAAGTACTATTACAATAACATTAATACTAAGTATACAAAAAGAGAAATGAATGTAAAATATGGTGCAACGAAAATTAGTAAATCAAGCAAGTTCACAGTGAAAATCAACCAAGTTCACAGTGAAAAAAATCCTTCCATGCTTACAATAACATCAATACTAAGTATACAAAAAGAGAATATAAAATATGGTGCAACGAAATTAGTAAATCAAGCAAGTTCACAGTGAAAAAAAATCCTTCCATTAAATAAAATGTGTCCAAAAAAACAATGTCCTCAGTAATCTTCAAATCCTCAGATATTAAAGTGCATACGTGCAATAATACTCCATAAAGTGACTCTTGTGAAGAAAAATCCTGTTCAATAAGAGAGTGACTGTGCACACATGCCCCCCCCCCCCCCCCCCCCCCCCCCCCCCCCCCTGTGTAGCTGCACTCACCTCAAGCAGTGTGACCGCACAATTAAGTTTGGTCCACATAAGCTATTGAACCACTCCTGGGCTCTGAGTTAAGAAGTTTTCAGCAGGATCCCACGGTTACATCCACAGAGGATATCCTCAATGTTAAAATAAGAAAGAGGGTGGATAGTGTATTATCGTTTGTTTGCAAGTTTTAATTAGAAAAAAGAACATCAGGGTACTCACATTTTAATGGTGCTACCAGCGCACCAAACTACACAAAGCATAAAGTAGCAAAAATCCTCTTCCAGGTAGCTTCAAATCCTATATGTGCCAGTGGTCTGCTCAAACAAGCATGAAACTGTCTCCCCCACCGTACTGGCCCTTTCCTTACATGTGACGACACAGGACTAATCACTCGGATCCCCCTGAGGAAGACACGTGATTATCCTGTGTCGTCACATGTAGAGACGGGGCCAGGACAGTTAGGCGACCATCATTCTCTGAGTTGGTCCAGGACTACTGCTCTGTAGTATGCTTGGATGCTTAGGGCTCCCATTCCTCCATGAGAGACCTTGATGAGGAGAGTGGATTTATTTATGCTTGTGTTGCCAGATAAATGTGTTGATTATCCCTTGTAGCTTCCTTATGTGAGTTGGTAAAAAGGGTAGGGGAATAGTACAAAATATGTATAATATGTGTGGAAGCAAGTACACTTTTGTTTGGACAATTCTGCCAGTCCAGGAGAGAGGAAAGTGGCTTAGTTCTTTAGAGAGACATGTAAGCTTTTCTACGAGGTCATCATAATTTACCCTTAATGAGGTTCGGTTTGGGAATGTTAGGCAAACTCCCAGATGTGGTAGAGAAAAACTGGAGGACCATATAAAGGTGGTTTGTGCTGATATAGATTGAGTAGCATGTGGATCAATGCCCAAATTTAACATGATAGATTTAGTGTGGTTGATTTTGTAGAGGGAAACAGCAGAACAGTTCTAGAAGATGTTGGACGGCCCTGAAAGATGTTTTGGGATTGGTTAGGATGATGATAACATCGTCGGCATATAAGCCTATCTTATGTTTTGTGTTCCCTATCATGATGCTAGATATTGACGATGATGCTTTAATGGACTGAGCAAGGGATTCCATAATTAGGGATGAGCCGAACACCCCCCTGTTCGGTTCGCACCAGAACATGCGAACAGGAAAAAAGTTTGTTCGAACACGCGAACACCATTAAAGTCTATGGGACACGAACATGAATAATCAAAAGTGCTAATTTTAAAGGCTTATATGCAAGTTATTGTCATAAGTGTTTGGGGACCTGGGTCCTGCCCCAGGGGACATGGATCAATGCAAAAAAAAGTTTTAAAAACGGCCGTTTTTTCGGGAGCAGTGGTTTTAATAATGCTTAAAGTGAAACAATAAAATTGTAATATCCCTTTAAATTTCATACCTGGGGGGTGTCTATAGTATGCCTGTAAAGGGGGTGCATGTTTCCCGTGTTTAGAACAGTCTGACAGCAAAATGACATTTCAAAGGAAAAAAAGTCTTTTAAAACTACTTGCGGCTATTGCATTGCCGGTCCGACAATACACATAGAAGTTCATTGATAAAAACGGCATTTGAATTCCTCACAGGGGAACCCCGAACCAAAATTTAAAAAAAAAATTACGTGGGGGTCCCCCTAAATTCCATACCAGACCTGGTATGGATATTAAGGGGAACCCCTGCCAAAATTTTTTTAAAAAACGGCGTGGGGTCCCCCCAAAAATCCATACCAGACCCTTATCCGAGCACGCAACCTGGCAGGCTGCAGAAAAAGAGGGGGGGATGAGGGAGCGGCCATCCCTCCCTCCTGAACCGTACCAGGCCACATGCCCTCAACATTGGGAGGGTGCTTTGGGGTAGCCCCCCAAAACACCTTGTCCCCATGTTGATAAGGACAAGGGCCTCATCCCCACAACCCTGGCCGGTGGTTGTGGGGGTCTGCAGGCAGGGGGCTTATCGGAATCTGGAAGCCCCCTTTAACAAGGGTACCCCCAGATCCCAGCCCTCCCCCTGTGTGAAATGGTAAGGGGGTACAAAAGTACCCCTACCATTTCACTAAAAAACTGTCAAAAATGTTAAAAATGACAAGAGACAGTTTTTGACAATTCCTTTATTTAAATGCTTTTTTTTCTTCTATCTTCCTTCATCTTCTTCTTCTTCTGGTTCTTCTGGTTCTTCTGGTTCTTCCTCCGGTGTTCTCGTCCAGCATCTCCTCCGCGGCATCTTCTTCCCTTCTTCTCCTCGGGCCGCTCCGCATCCATGGCATGGAGGGAGGCTCCCGCTCTTCTCTTCATCTTCTTCTCTTCTTCATCTTCTTTTCTTCTTCTCTTCTCTATCTTCTTCTCTTCTTCATCTTCTTCTCTGGGCCGCTCCGCATCCATGCTGGCATGGAGGGAGGCTCCCGCTGTGTGACGCGTCTCCTCTTCTGACGGTTCTTAAATAACGGGGGCGGGGCCACCCGGTGACCCCGCCCCCTCTGAAGCACGGTGACTTGACGAGACTTCCCTGTGACGTCACGGGGAATGCCACAGGGAAGTCCCGTCATGTCCCGTGCATCAGAGGGGGGCGGGGTCACCGGGTGGCCCCGCCCCCGTTATTTAAGAACCCTCAGAAGAGGAGACGCGTCACAAAGCGGGAGCCTCCCTCCATGGATGCGGAGCGGCCCGGAGAAGAAGATGAAGAAGAGAAGAAGATGAAGAAGAGAAGAAGAAAGGAAGATGAAGAAGAGAAGAAGATGAAGAGAAGAGCGGGAGCCTCCCTCCATGCCATGGATACGGAGCGGCCCGAGGAGAAGAAGGGAAGAAGAAGCCGCAGAGGAGATGCTGGAAGAGAACACCGGAGGAAGAACCAGAAGAACCAGAAGAAGATGAAGGAAGAAAGAAGAAGCATTTAAATAAAGGAATTGTCAAAAACTGTCTCTTGTCATTTTTAACATTTTTGACAGTTTTTTAGTGAAATGGTAGGGGTACCCTTACCATTTCACACAGGGGGGAGGGCCGGGATCTGGGGGTCCCCTTGTTAAAGGGGGCTTCCAGATTCTGATAAGCCCCCCGCCCGCAGACCCCCACAACCACCGGCCAGGGTTGTGGGGATGAGGCCCTTGTCCTCATCAACATGGGGACAAGGTGTTTTGGGGGCTACCCCAAAGCACCCTCCCAATGTTGAGTACATGTGGCCTGGTACGGTTCAGGAGGGGGGGCGCTCTCTCGCCCCCCCTCTTTTCCTGCGGCCTGCCAGGTTGCGTGCTCGGATAAGGGTCTGGTATGGATTTTTGGGGGGACTTCACACCGTTTTTTTAAAAAAAAATTGGCGCGGGGTTCCCCTTAATATCCATACCAAACCTGAAGGGCCTGGTATGGAATTTAGGGGGAAACCCCATGTCTTTTTGTTTTTAAAATTTGGCCGGGGTTCCCCTTAATATCCATACCAGACCCGAAGGGCCTGGTATGGAATTTAGGGGGACCCCCAAGTCATTTTTTTTTTAAATTCTGGTTTGGGGTTCCCCTGTGGGGAATTCCCATGCCGTTTTTATCAATGAACTTCTATGTTTATTGTCGGACAGGCAATGCAATAGCCGCGAGTAGTTTAATTGACTTTTTTTCCTTTGAAATGTCATTTTGCTGTCAGACTGTTCTAAACACGGGAAACATGCGCCCCTTTACAGGCATACTATAGACATCCCCCAGCTACGAAATTTAAAGGGACATTACACTTTTATTGTTTCACTTTAAGCATTATTAAAATCACTGCTCCCGAAAAAACGGCCGTTTTTAAAACTTTTTTTTGCATTGATCCATGTCCCCTGGGGCAGGACCCAGGTCCCCAAACACTTTTTATGACAATAACTTGCATATAAGCCTTTAAAATTAGCACTTTTGATTTCTCCCATAGACTTTTAAAGGGTGTTTCGCGGCATTCGAATTTGCCGCGAACACCCCAAATTGTTCGCTGTGCGGCGAACTTGCGAACAGCCGATGTTCGAGTCGAACATGAGTTCGACTCGAACTCGAAGCTCATCCCTATCCATAATCATGGCAAAGATCAAGGGGGAGAGTGAGCGACCCTGCCTTGTGCCATTCGTGATTGTGTCTGACATTATACCCTAAGTCCATACTCGTGCACTTGGGAAAAAGTAGAGATTTAAAATGGTGGTTAAAAAGTTCCTGAGAGTCCAAATTTATGAGCACTGCTTCCATGTAGGTCCAGTGAACCCTATCAAGTGCCTTCTCTGCATCCAGAGATAGGAAGAGAGAAGGCGTTCTACTGTGCTCCACAGGTTGTATAAGATCAATGAGACATCTAGTACCGTCTGAGGCTTGTCTGCCTGGTATGAATCCTACCTGGTCTGGGTGATTGAGGAGAGACGTTGTGCTAAGAGTTTTGCATACAATTTGGTATCTGTGTTTAAAAGTGATATTGAACGGTAATTAGCAGGAACTTGTCACAAGCTACAAGTAGAGGAGTAGTGGTTGAAGGTATTACCTAAGTGTGGGACGACCAGGTCTGAGAAGCATTTGTAATATGCATTGGGGAAGCCGTCCGGGCCAGGTTCCTTGTGTAGTGGGAGTTGTTTTATGGCTTTAAGTATTTTTGCTTAGTAGAAAGGTGCTGATAGGGATTCTAGTTGGGTAGAAGAGATAGAGGGGAGATGGATGGATGAGAGAAAGGCTTCAAAGTCTTCATGTTTAGGGGAATTTGATGGTTCTGTGTCTATGAGATTATATAATTTAGCGTAGAATGCACTGAGCTCATTCGCTATATCTAGTAGATTGCTTAAACGCTTACCTTGGGAGTTTGTGAGAAATTTGATATTTTTGTTAGAAAGTTGTCTTTTTATTTCTTGGCCAGAAATGCCCCTGGTTTGTTTGCCGAGGCATAGAATTGGAGTGCAAGTTACCTAATGTAATAGTCAAACTTTTTATGGAGGTGTTCGCTAAGTTGGTATCTAAGTTCTCTCAGCTCTAGTGATATTTTAGGGTCGGACCCTGTTTGTTTAGTTGTTCAAGGTCTCGTATTTGTTTTAGTAAGGTCTCTGTGGTTAGTGAGTGGGATTTTTTATCATAAAATTGTGATTGAAGATCTTAATTGAGACTGGCGCATAATCGGACCATGTGATCACACCAATATGTGCTTCTATGACTGATTGGAGTAAATATTTGTCAGTTAGGAATAGATCGATCTGAGAATAAGATAGTTGAGAATAGGAATAGAAGGTGTATACTTGCTCTACATCGTGTAAGCAACTCCAGGGATCGTATAAGTCTTTTTTTTCAGGTCTGTAGGGTGCCAATTTGAAAAGCAGGTTTGTGTAGAACTTTTTTTAGCCGTGTTAGGCGCATAAAGATTAACTAATGTGAGGCGTTGGTTCTCAATTGTCGCTGAAAGGATTAGGTATCTGCCATCTACATCAGACTCGCAGTGGTGTAGTGTTAACTATACAGATGTGCTGATCGATCACGACCCACTTCTTTTTTGGTAGGAGCGTTGGCAAAAAAGAAATGTGGGTATTTCTTGTGTGAACATGTTGGAGCTTTAGTTTTGGCAAAATGCGTCTCTTGGACACAGAGCACATCTGAATGTTAGAGCAAGGCTTCTTTCCATAGGAGGTTACATAGTTACATAGTTGGTAAGTTTGAAAAAAGACACAAGTCCTTCAAGTCCAACCTGTGTGTGTGCGCTTTTATGTCAATATTACATTGTATATCCCTGTATGTTGTGGTTGTTTAGGTGCCTATCCAATAGTTTTTTTGAAATTATCTATGCTCCCTGCTGAAACCACAGCTTGTGGAAGAGAATTCCACATTCTTAGCGCTCTTACTGTAAAAAACCCTCTACGCTGTTTCCGGTTAAATCGCTTTTCCTCTAATTTTAGTGAATGGCCGTGAGTCTTTTTAAATGCCCTTTCGCAGAAAAGTTTTATCCCTATTGTGGGGTCACCAGTACATTATTTGTACATTGAAATCATATCCCCTCTCAAGTGTCTCTTCTCCAGAGAGAATAAGTTCAGTGCTTGTAATTATTCCTCATAACTAGAGATGTAAAGTTTCCAGAAATTTTGAAGCTCGGAAAAAAACAACGTTTTTTTGGGAAAAAAACTGAAATTTTTGGGAAAATTGAAAAAAAATACCTACATTAGCACTTTTTTGTCTTTTTAAGATTGAAAGTCATTCTGTTACGAGAACGTTGGGAAAAACTATGTGCATTGTCATCATTGTTGTCTTCTTCACTTCGATCAATGAAGGATTTAATATCTACAGGACACTTGTTACATACAAGAATGTGTTTTGTCATCCTGGTAGCATTTGGAAATGCATATTTCATCTGACAATATTTGCAAATCACATTTTTCCTTTCAGAAGAACTTGTAATGTGAAAATGCCTCCAAATGCTAGATGTTGGTCTCACCATTTTTCTAAAGGGGAGTAAGAAATAAAAACAAGAAAAAATGACTACTTTGCAAGAAGACACTAATCTATGGTTGTGTGTGGGGGTGGGGGAAGAACCAGATTACTGGTAATTAAATTATTATTTACACAAAAGTTTATAAAGATAAACAAATGTAGCTAAATGATTCAGTTTTCTGCATTCAGAATCAGATAAATGTAAACTCTTACCTTTTTTAATTAAGTATATACTTTCAGGTCCTTTTTATTGCTCAGTATTTTCTTCCAATGCTTTTGAGGCCTAGTGAAGAGGACAGAACAAACCAAACACACCCACTAACGTGCAAAAGCATGTTACAATAGCAGCACAGCACCTCCTAAAGGAAGAAATGCATACTGTTCTTGCATTGGAGGGTTCAGTTTGTTACCTAGGACTTGCTTGTCCTCACTCAGTGCACAGAAATTAGAATAGAGATAATCTGATATCATACATTTTTTTTAGAAATGATTTGGAAAATATTTGAACAACCTGTCTTAAAATATTTTATTCATCGTGTTAAAGTAAAATATTCCACAATTTTTTTTTATTTTTTTCAATTCTTCCAATTTTTGGGAAAAAAACAAAAAAGCCTTCAGGAAAAAAACGGAAAAAATATGTTTTTTTTCCAAATGTTTCCGTTTTTTTCCGGGCCTTCACATCTCTACTCATAACTAAGATCCTCCAGTCCCTTTAGTAGCTTTGTTGCCATTCTCTGTACTCTCTCCATTTCCAGCACATCCTTCCTGAGGACTGGAGCCCAGAACTGGACGGCATACTCCAAGTGCGGCCTGACGAGAGTCTTCCAGAGTGGGAGAATTATCGTTTTATCTCTGGAGTTAATTCTCTTTTTAATGCATGCCAATATTCTATTGGCTTTGCTTGAAGCAGCTTGGCATTACATGCCGTTGCTGAGCCTTTCATCTACTAGGACCCCAAGATCCTTTTCCATCCTAGATTCCCCCAGAGGTTCTCCCCCTAGTGAGTAGATTGCATTCATGTTTTTGCCAGCTAAATGCTTTATTTTACATTTTTTCCACATTAAACCTCATTTGCCATGTAGTTGTCCACCCAATTAATTTCTTTAGATCTTCTTGCAAGGTTTCCACATCCTGCAGAGAAGCTTTTGTCCTGTCTAGCTTAGTATTGTCTGCAAATACTGAGATTGAGCTGTTTATCCCATACTCCTGATCATTTCTGAATACATTAAATAGGATTGGTCCCAGGACAGAACCCTGAGGGACCCCACTTTCCACATAGGACCATTCCGCGTACTCCCCATTAGGGATAGGCAAGCGGTTTGGCCCGAGCATAAGTTTGGGCCAAACTTTCATTGTTTGGTCGTGATTCTGATTGGCTGAAGCAGTGAAAGCTTCAGCCAATCAGGGCACAGAGCACTGTCAGAGTCATGATTGGACACTGTCATCATGACTTTATCCAATCATGGTTAATTCCCGCCTCACAGTATAAAAGTATTCTTTCAATGGCAGCCATTTTCAGTGTGATTTTGGCATGGAGAGACATAGAACAGGGCTCTGTTCAGTGCTATTAGTTAGATAGTGTGCTATACTGTTGGAGCCAGGAATGGTGGTGCCCAATTATGGCTCCAACCTCCTGTCCACCCTTAGACAGGGAAAGTTGACACATGTGCCATTCCTGGCACATGTCCTCAATTTGGTGGTAAAACCTTTCCTAAGTATGTACCCAGGGTTACAAGATGTACTAAAGCAGGCCAGAAGATTATGTAGCCATTTCAGATGGTTATACACAGCCAGTGCTCGGTTGGCTGAAATACCACCTGCCCATAAACCGCCTGATTTCTGACATGCCCACCAGGTGGAAATCAACTTTGGGAATGCTGTAGCGGCTATACATGCAGCAGAGGGCCGTCAATGAGTACCTGTGCCAGTACGGCGCGATGACAGGCTCAGGCTGCCTCTGCTTTTTTCCCCACGCCAATGGCCAATCATTAAGGATGCTTGCACTGTATTGTCACCATTTGAGGATGCCACAAGGATGGTAAACAGTGACAGTGCATGCATCAGTGACACAATTCCTATTGTGTTCCTGCTGGAGCAGACTCTGCATGGCATTATGGACAGGGCACTGGAGGCAGAGCAGCAGGAGGAAGAGGAGGACTTCCTTTCCTCTCAGGCCCACTTTATCCAGACACCATCAGTCCTATGTCACAGAACCCACAGGAGGAGAGAGGGGAGGAGGATGAGAAGGAGGATTCTGGCACTTTTAAAGGCTTTGAAAAGAGGAAGGCATGCCTCAATCTGTAATCGATGGCTTTCCAACCCCAGGACCCTTGGGAGTAGTATGTGGCTGGGAGGAGGAAGTTTCAGATGCTGTCATCCTGAGTGATCCCGAGGAGTTTGCTTCTCAAGCCTCTGCAAATTTGAAGTGCATGAGCATTTTTTTTGACTCCAGTAGGTTACTGTGTGGTGAAAAACGTTGTTTTGAGTCTTCTGTTGGTCAAGAGAGGTCAAGAGACTTTTATAAAAATTAATCAGACCTGGATTACCAGCTATGAAGCCCCTGATGTGTGATGGAAAAATCTGGACAGCCGCACTCCGGATTGGAAAAGTGAAAAATAAAATCCTCTTTATTGAAAAAGTAATAACATGATTAAAATCCGTACATGGCTTTGTTGGGATAATGCAGCATAACTGCTAACGCGTTTCACGCTCCCATAGAGCGCTTACTCATAGCTGGTTTGTACGAAGGTGATCACCACTTATATACACATAATTTGTCTACCACATGACTACATATTGATTATCTGATTCTGAACAGCTGATCGTTAGTCTGTGTGGGGTCTTTTTTGGCATAGATGTGATTGGATGTGCGTCCTATAGTGGAATCACTAATGAAGACATGAATGCATAAATGAAATGTGTTCATATTGACAAATGTCAACATATATAAATGATAAAAAATTATTTTCAAGGTTTTCGAAAAAACATATTTGTTGTTTTCCAAAACCACAAGAATGAGATGGGTGCTGGAATTCTTGCGCCTATCCGTATGATAATTTATACGTTTGAACGTCGAATTCCAGCACCCATCTCATTCTTGTGGTTTTGGAAAACAACAAATATGTTTTTTCGAAAACCTTGAAAATAATTTTTTATCATTTATATATGTTGACATTTGTCAATATGAACACATTTCATTTATGCATTCATGTCTTCATTAGTGATTCCACTATAGGACGCACATCCAATCACATCTATGCCAAAAAAGACCCCACACAAACTAACGATCAGCTGTTCAGAATCAGATAATCAATATGTAGTCATGTGGTAGACAAATTATGTGTATATAAGTGGTGATCACCTTCGTACAAACCAGCTATGAGTAAGCGCTCTATGGGAGCGTGAAACGCGTTAGCAGTTATGCTGCATTATCCCAACAAAGCCATGTACGGATTTTAATCATGTTATTACTTTTTCAATAAAGAGGATTTTATTTTTCACTTTTCCAATCCGGAGTGCGGCTGTCCACATTTTTCCATCACACACATACCATTGAAATAGCAATTGCCGGCACCTGGGGCTCTCACAATCATCCACACAGCGGAGGACGGGAAGCTTGAACCCGGTTACCTAGAGCGGTGGTAACTACTTTGTTTATCTCAAATATCTGGACTTTTGCTACATATGAAGCCCCTGATGCTGATGTCACTGATTAAGTCTTTTTGGGATGTGGAATCTCTGCAGGATTTCAAGGCTGCCTAGGTTTGAGGGTGTTCAATCATTTCATCTAGAAGAATCTTTTTGGTATAGGTTTTATGGGCACAATTAACACCCAAAGACCAATTTTTCAGCACTTCTTTGACAGGTGCATATCATCGCAATTTTTTACAGCAAGGCCAATTCTTGCTTTCATCAAGAGTACCTCTATAGGGTTACGGTGGGAAGGCCCCCCGACACCCAAAGAGTAATTTTTCTGCACCTGTTTGATAGGTGCATATCATTGCAATTTTTTACAGCAAGGCCAATTCTTGAAAAAAATATGAATGCTAAATATATATACTCGCGCTAATGGAGCGACGGAGAAAAAAATAATATAAAATCAGTGAAATGAAAAGATGCAGCTGCTATACACAAAGTGCTAATTACTTGAAGAACATGAAAAATATATAAATATAGCGCTCGCAAACAGAATATATGGATGTGAATAAGATATAAATGATAAAACAAAACAAAGTCCAAAACTAGTGACTAAAGGTGCTCCAATTCAAAGTGAAGGGAAGAAAGGTACTTCAGAAGATTCAGGTGCACAACACCCCCTCAGTATCCCCACTCACCAGATAAACACGACCCCCAGCTTTTCAGTCTGGTGGGTCACTTAAGGCTTGGTATGGATGTCTTTAAGATGGTGGATAGGAAGTAAGGTCATCAGATCCAGGGTTCCTTGGTGAAGAGTTTCAGCCAGACAAACACGTACCCAGAAGTAAAAAAATAGAATTGATAGTGAAGTACCATTAAAAAAGGTTTATTTGAACAAAAGGATGGGTACTTACAAAAAATAAGATCAAACAAGCATCAAGCATGGAGCTGATCATATAAAAACGCTGTTCCTAGCGTGCGTTCCAAACGTGCGTTCCAAACGTCCGGAAGTACGACCGGAAATGACATCAGTGGTACTGGAAATAGCATCCGCATGTATCCAAAAAATTTCTAATCTTGTTCACAGTGCACTACATTGTGGCCTCATCTTACACACTGGCTCTCCAGCTGTTAATTAATTAAATAATTTTAATTAATAAAATAAAGGCAGCTTGCAGGGAAAAATTTTTCGCTTTATAAATGCAATTATTGCTGCAGCAGATTCTAGACATGGTAAAGATCTGCCACTTTACAGGTAGATTATGCCCCCCCCCCCCCCCCCCCCCGGCACTATATTGGAAGGATTTTTTTCATTTTTAGGCTTTCACTTTAAAAAAAAAAAAAAAAATCTCTGCTCATTTAACCACTTCAGCCCCGGAAGGATTTACCCCCTTCCTGACCAGAGCACTTTTTACAATTCGGCACTGCGTCGCTTTAACTGCTAATTGCGCGGTCATGCAATGCTCTACCCAAACGAAATTTGCGTCCTTTTCTTCCCACAAATAGAGCTTTCTTTTGATGGTATTTGATCACCTCTGCCGTTTTTATTTTTTGCGCTATAAACGGAAAAAGACTGAAAATTTTGAAAAAAAATGATATTTTCTACTTTTTGTTATAAAAAAAATCCAATAAACTAAATTTTAGTCATACATTTAGGCCAAAATGTATTCGGCCACATGTCTTTGGTAAAAAAAATGTCAATAAGCGTATATTTATTGGTTTGCGCAAAAGTTATAGCGTCTACAAACTAGGGTACATTTTCTGGAATTTACACAGCTTTTAGTTTATGACTGCCTATGTCATTTCTTGAGGTGCTAAAATGGCAGGGCAGTACAAAACCCCCCCAAATGACCCCATTTTGGAAAGTAGACACCCCAAGGAAATTGCTGAGAGGCATGTTGAGCCCATTGAATATTTATTTTTTTTGTCCCAAGTGATTGAATAATGACAAAAAAAAAAAAAATTACAAAAAGTTGTCACTAAATGATATATTGCTCACACAGGCCATGGGCATATGTGGAATTGCACCCCAAAATACATTCAGCTGCTTCTCCTGAGTACGGGGATACCACATGTGTGGCACTTTTTGGGAGCCTAGTCGCGTATGGGGCCCCGAAAATCCAGCACCACCTTCAGGATTTCTAAGGGCATACATTTTTGATTTTACTCCTCACTACCTATCACAGTTTTGAAGGCCATAAAATGCCAAGATGGCACAAACCCCCCCCCCCCAAATGACCCCATTTTGGAAAGTAGACACCCCAAGCTATTTGCTGAGAGGCATGGTGAGTATTTTGCAGCTCTCATTTGTTTTTGAAAATGAAGAAAGACCAGAAAAAATTTTTTTTTTTTCTTTTTTCAATTTTCAAAACTTTGTGACAAAAAGTGAGGTCTGCAAAATACTCACTATACCTCTCAGCAAATAGCTTGGGGTGTCTACTTTCCAAAATGGGGTCATTTGGGGGGGGGGGTTGTGCCACCTGGGCATTCCATGGCCTCCGAAACTGTGATAGGCAGTGAAGAGTGAAATCAAAAATTTACGGCCTTAGAAAGCCTGAAGGCGGTGCTTGGTTTTCGGGGTCCCGTGCGCGGCTAGGCTCCCAAAAAGTCCCACACATGTGGTATCCCTGTACTCAGGAGAAGCAACAGAATTTATTTTGGGGTGTAATTTCACATATTCCCATGGCATGTTTGAGCAATATAACATTTAGTGACAACTTTGTGCAAAAAAAAAAAAAAAAAAAAATTTGTCTCTTTCGCGCTACTTGTGTCACAATATAAAATATTCCATGGACTCGACATGCCTCTCAGCAAATAGCTTGGGGTGTCTACTTTCCAAAATGGGGTCATTTGGGGGGGGGGTTGAACTGTCCTGGCATTTTATGCACAACATTTAGAAGCTTATGTCACACATCACCCACTCTTCTGACCACTTGAAGACAAAGCCCTTTCTGACACTTTTTGATTACATGAAAAAATTATTTTTTTTTGCAAGAAAATTACTTTGAACCCCCAAACATTATATATTATTTTAAAGCAAATGCCCTACAGATTAAAATGGTGGGTGTTTCATTTTTTTTTTTTCACACAGTATTTGCGCAACGATTTTCAAACGCATTTTTTGGGGAAAAAACACACTTTTTTAAATTTTAATGCACTAAAACACACTATATTGCCCAAATGTTTGATGAAATAAAAAAGATGATCTTAGGCCGAGTACATGGATACCAAACATGACATGCTTAAAAATTGCGCACAAACGTGCAGTGGCAACAAAATTAATACATTTTTAAAAGCCTTTAAAAGCCTTTACAGGTTACCACTTTAGATTTACAGAGGAGGTCTACTGCTAAAATTACTGCCCTCGATCTGACCTTCGCGGTGATACCTCACATGCATGGTGCAATTGCTGTTTACATTTGACGCCAGACCGCCGCTTGCGTTCGCCTTAGCGCGCGAGCAGGGGGGACAGGGGTGCTTTTTATTTATTTTTTTTTTTCTTTATTATTTTTTTGCTTTTTTATCTTATTTTTAAACTGTTCCTTTCATTTTTTTTTTTTTTTAAATCATTTTTATTGTTATCTCAGGGAATGTAAATATCCCCTATGATAGCAATAGGTAGTGACAGGTACTCTTTTTTGAAAAAATTGGGGTCTATTAGACCCTAGATCTCTCCTCTGCCCTCAAAGCATCTGACCACACCAAGATCGGTGTGATAAAATGCTTCCCCAATTTCCCAATGGCGCTGTTTACATCCGGCGAAATCTAAGTCATAAAATGCTCGTAGCTTCCGGTTTCTTAGGCCATAGAGATGTTTGGAGCCACTCTGGTCTCTGATCAGCTCTATGGTCAGCTGGCTGAATCACCGGCTGCATTCTCAGGTTCCCTGTTGAGACAGGAGAGCCAGAGAAAAACACGGAAGACGGTGGGGGAGGGGGCATTCCCTCCCACTGCTTGTAAAAGCAGTCTAGAGGCTAATTAGCCGCTAGGATTGCTTTTGCATGAAAGCCGACCGCTGGCTAAAAAGAATGATACCAAGATGATACCTAAACCTGCAGGCATCATTCTGGTATAACCACTCAAAGTCGTGAATGGCGTACCTGAAGACAAAAAAATGGTTAACAATAAAGCACAGTAAACGGTAAAGTATAAAAAATTGCATACCTGAAAAGCAAACATGATAAAACATAATAACAATAAAACATTGCAGAATAGAATACAGTAAAAAAGAGCAGAACAATAGAGAGAGAATAGAGAGAGAGAGAACAATAAAAACGACAACTATTTTTTTTTTTTTTTTTGTTTGTGTTTTTTTTTTTTTTACACTTTTTTTTTGTAACTGTAACTTTTATAACTGTAACCGGTTCCAGGTTCGGGTCTCTCAAAATGCGATGGCATCTTGGGAGACCCTGTGAAAGTGTGTCCTAGTCTGTGGAATGCTGTACCCTACGCTAATACTCAACTAGTGAATGGTAGCGTTCAAAACATTCACCAATGCAAAGACCAGGATTGTCAGGACAGGAGGGACAATAATAGCGGGTGTCACGCCTATATCCGTGCTTGCTGCAGACACAACATCTTTTTTTTGGGGGGGGGGGTTCGTTGGGTAGGGGTACTCGGGAGGACATAAAGAAAATGCTTCTCATGCAGCCGACTGCATTTGGTTGGGGATGTGAATGGGGGAAGTACGGGCGCGGCAGAAGCGGTGGGTTCCCAATTAGGATTGGCGAATGCAGCAGGAAGGGCACTATGGGCACGACGGGCCTGTGTTTGTCTTTTTGGTGGCAGCGGGACACTACTTGTGCTTGCCACCTCACCAGCTTGAACTGCACTTATGGGACTCGCCACGTCACCAAGTGTTACTGCAGTGCTGGTTTGACTACGACCGGGGTGTACTAGGGCGCTGGTGCTTGCCAGTTCACCAAAACGCTACAAAAAAAAGTGACAGTGATCGATCGATACTGCACTTGGGTGGGCTGGACTGGGCTGGGCCGGGCGGAGGGGCAAAACGCAGGTGCTAGCAGGTATCTGGGCTGATCCCGCTAACACTGCGTTTTTGGGAACCCTAAACTGCTGGGGACGCTAGTATAGATCTGATCGGATCAGATATTGATCCGTTCAGATACTATACCACTAAGGGAGGTGTACGGTGCGTGTACGGTGCGTGCGTGGGTGTTCGCGGTACTGGCGCTAATCTGACGCTGCCTAGGGCGACGCATATCACCGCCGAGCGATCAGGGGGCTAAACCTTTTTTCGGTAATAAACGGCGGGTGCCCTGACACTATAAAAAATAAACAAACTAACCAGCGTCACCCGTAACGGTTATACGGTGATCAGTGGTGAAAGGGTTAACTAGGGGGCCATCAAGGGGTTAAAACATTTATTAGATAGTATATGGGGGTCCCTGTCGCTATAAAACACTGACGGCGAACCTAAATATTTACGTCCCTAACTAGCGTCACCAGCGACACTAATACAGCGATCAGAAAAATGATCGCTTAGCGACACTGGCGACAGGGGGTGATCAAGGGGTTAAAACTTTATTAGGGGGGGTAAGGGGGGTACCCTAGACCTACAGGGGGCTAAACCTTTATTCGGTAATAAACGGCGGGTGCCCTGACACTATAAAAAATGAACGAACTAACCAGCGTCACCCGTAACGGTTATATGGTGATCAGTGGTGAAAGGGTTAACTAGGGGGCAATCAAGGGGTTAAAACATTTATTAGGTAGTATATGGGGGTCCCTGTCGCTATAAAACGCTGACGGCGAACCTAAATATTTACGTCCCTAACTAGCATCACCAACGACACTAATACAGCGATCAGAAAAATGATCGCTTAGTTACACTGGTGAGGGGGGGTGATCAAGGGGTTAAAACTTTATTAGGGGGGGGTAAGGGGGGTACCCTAGACCTACAGGGGGGTAACAGTAACTGTGCTAACACTGCTAACTGTCACAAACTGACACTATGCAGTAATCAGGAAAAAAAAAAAAAAAAACCTGCTTGGTGTCAGTTTGTGACAGGGGGGGGGGTGATTGGGGGGGGATCGGGGGTGTAATGTATGCCTGGCATGTTCTACTGTGTGTGTGTGTGTGTTGGTGCACTTACATGTCATCTCTCCTCGGCGCTGGAACGGAAACTGGCCAGCCGAGGAGAGATGACATCACATCCTCTGCCTCTGTGTACTATACAGAGGCAGGGGATGTTTCTCATTGGCTGGGAGCGATCGCGAGGGGGGGGCCACAATCGGATGGCCTCCCCCTCGTCTCTCAATGCTCCCAGACAAATGCCGACCGCAGCTGGCACCGGGGGGGGGGGTCCGATCGGACCCCCCACCCGCGGGAAGGCAATCACGTTTCAGGTACGTGATTTTGCCTGCCCGTGCCGCTCTGCTCACGTATATAGGCATGAGGCGGTCGGCAAGTGGTTAACCACTTGCTTACTGGGCACTTAAACCCCCCTCCTGCCCAGACCAATTTTCAACTTTCAGCGCTGACGCACTTTGAATGACAATTGCGCGGTCATACAACACTGTACCCAAATGAAATTTTTATCATTTTTTTCCCACAAATAGAGCTTTCTTTTGGTTGCATTTAATCAGCTGGAATTTTTATTTTTTGCTAAACAAACAAAAAAAGATGGAAAATTTTGAAAAAAAAAAATCATGTTTAATAGTTTGTTATAAAATTTTGCAAACAGGTAATTTTTCTCCTTCATTGATATGTGCTGATGAGGTGGCACTAATAGGCACTGATAGGCTTTACTGATGGGCACTGATAGGCACAGTTAAGGCGGCACTAATAGGCACAGATAAGGTGGCACTGATGGGGACAGATAAATCAGTACTGATGGGCACAGATAAGGCGGCACTGATGGCCACTGATAAGATGGCACTGATGGTTGGCACGGATGGGTGGCACTGATGGGTGGCACGGATGGGTGACACTGATGGGCACTGATAGGTACCACTGATAGATGGCACTGATGGGCACTGATAGGTGACACTGATAGGTGGCACTGATGGGCGGCACTGATAAGCACTGGCAGGTGACACTGATGGGCACTGATAGGTGGCACTGATGTGCAGCACTGTTGTTGAGGCACTGATTGTGGGCACTGATGGGTGGCACTGTGGGCACTGATGGGTGGCGCTGGTGGGCACTGGTAGGCAGCACTGTTGCCTATTGCTAGGTGGCACTGGCAGGGGGCACAGATGGGCACTGATGATCTGGCAGAAGCTTGCCATGATCGAGACTGATGTCCCTCTGACAGCCGCCGGTGAATGGCTTTTTTTTTTCTCCTCATGCTGTCAGCGCGAGGAGAAAAAATAGCCGATTACAGGCTCTGTTGACATCACATGATCAGCTGTCATTGGCTGACAGCTGATCACTTGGTAAGGGGTTGGGATCGACCCCTTACTCCGATCTGTGATCCAGCGAGTCTCATAGACTCGCTGATTACAGAGCATGCCCTGCAGGGGGCGCGCAGGCCGCTCCGGCAAAGCAGGTCCGTGCTGTAGCCGTCATTCGGCTATAGTGTGGATCTAAACTGGTTAAAAATGACAATTTTCACAAACTTTTTTACATTGATACATGTCCCCTAGGGACCCCTATAACCATTTTTGCCCAATTACTTGCATATAAGCCTTCAAAATGAGCACTTTGATTTTTGACATTCAGGTCCCATTGACTTTAATGGGGTTCATTATTTGGGCCCGAACTTTCGCAGTGTTCGAAAGTTCTGGTGCGAACCGAACAGGGGTCCGTAAGGCCCATCCCTATTAGAAATGTAAGAAAGATTTTCATCTGCACATGCAGTCATTTTATACTCCTTCTCGCCATCTCTAACGCCCTTGATGTCCACACTCTCCGAAATTGACATCAACAGGGGCTCCAGAGCAAGTACGAACAGCATTGGTGAAAAGGGGCACTTGTCTGGTTCCATTAAATAACTTGAAGGGTGGAGATAAGCTTCCATTTATCCAAATTTTTGCTGTTGGGTGATGGTATAATGCCATAATCCACCACATCATCCTGTTTCCTATTCTTAGATGTCTTAAAGCGGAGTTCCGCCTGAAAAAAAAATTAAAGTCAGCAGCTACAGATACTGTAGTTACTGACTTTTAAAATAAGGACACTTACCTGTCCAGGAAGCCCATGATGTGCTCACCCGAAGCCGACCCGTCCCTCGGCTCCCGGGTGGAGGCGCCAGCATCTTCAGTAAGGGAATCAGGAATTGAAGCCTTGCGGCTTCACAGCCTGGTTCCCTACTGCGCATGTGCGAGTCGTGTTCTGAGTGGTCCCTGCTGTCTTCCTGGACCTGTGTGTCTCCCAGAAGACAGCAGGAAGGACGAAGAAGGGGCCGGACATGGCGAAGATCGTCATGGATACTGCGGCAATCTTTTGCCGGAAGTGGGAGCAAATACCTGTATTAGACAGGTATCTGCTCCCCCTCCCCCCTGAAAGGTGCCAAATGTGACACCGGAGGGGAGAATCTGGACAGCGGTAGTTCCATTTTTGGGTGGAACTGTGCTTTAAGGTTTTAAACATAAATCCCCAGTCTACCCTGTCAAAGGCTTTCTCAGCGTCTGTTGACAGGAGTAGAACTGGGTCCTTTCCCCGTTTAGCTTTGTGGATCAGGAAGAGTTTCTTAAGGAAATTATCTTTCCCCTCCCATCCCGATACAAATCCTATCTGATCATTATGGGGCTCGGGTAAGTATTAGGGGGCTGAGAGGGGGCTGCTGCACACAGAAGGATTTTTATATTAATGTATAGAATGCATTAAGATAAAAAAATCTTCTGACTTTGCAACTCCTTTAAGGTTTTTCTTTTGTCCCCCCCCCATAAGATCTTCTGACTGACTCACATTATATAACATACTATAATATGTATGAAAAACCTTAGCCATTTCCGGAGATAAATGCACCATTTCACCTTTGTCGTCTCTTATTTTTAAAACAAAGGATGCATTTTTCTTTTCCCGCAAAGCTTTTGCTAACCATCCATTTCCCAGGTTTGTTACCCCACTGATATTTCTCCTTCATAACCATATGGATTGCACATTTTGTTTCTTGTTCCATAGGGGCAGCTAACTCCTGCCTTTTCCATATTAGTTCCTGCTTCTCTGGGGTGCCTTTAGGTCGGGACTGCTGTTCTAATTCTTGGATTTCTTTTAAAAGGAGATTTAATCTCTCCCTTTTTTCTTTCTTCCTCTGCACTCCCATTTCCATCAATATGCCCCTTATATAGGCCTTATCAGATTTCCACAAAGTGTGCGCAGGGACCTCTAGTGTATCATTAATAAAGAAGAACTCCCTCAGCTCACATTCTATACTTTCAATAACCCTAGGATCCTGAATGAGCAATTCATTCAGTTTCCAAATAGAGTTCCTCTGTGTCACCGACGGAACTTCTATTTGAGCTACTATGGGTGCATGATCGGACAGAGTTATGCCGCGTACACACGGTCGTACTTTTCGTCTACAAAAGTCCAACGGACGCTGACGGACTAAAGCTGGCTGGTAATCCGATCGTGTGTGGGCTTCTCCGGACTTTCAACGTACTTTTTTAGCCTCAAATCCGACGTACTTTAGATTTGAAACATGCTTCAAATCTTTACGTCGTAACTACGACGGACCCCGAAATCCGCTCGTCTGTGTGCTAGTCCGACGGACAAAAAGCCACGCTAGGGCACCTATTGGCTACTGGCTATGAACTTCCTTATTTTAGTCCGGTGTACGTCATCACGTACGAATCCGTCGGACTTTTGTGTGGTCGTGTGTAGGCAAGTCCGTTCGTTAGAAAGTATGCCGCAAGTCCGCCGCAAGTCCGCCGAAAGTCTGCCGGAAGTCTGTCGGACAGGCTGTCTGACTTTTGTAGACGAAAAGTCCGACCGTGTGTACGCGGCATAATAGATTTAATAGTCACATCCTTCAAGGAGTCTAGTAGTTGGTGTTCTAATAATATATAGTCAATCCTCGAATAGGACCCATATACCACTGAGTGATCAAGTAATCTCTGAATGCTGGGTGTCTAATCTCTATATATCAGCTGATATTCTAATGCCGCGTACATACGAGCGGACGTTTCGGCGGACAATTCGATCATGTGTGGGCTCCAGAGGACATTTTTTCCCCAAAAGTCCGACGGACCTAGAAATAAAACATGTTTCAAATCTTTCCGACGGACTCGAGTCCGGTCGAAATGTCAGCTCGTCTGTATACTAGTCCGACGGACGAAAAACGACGCTAGGGCAGCTATTGGCTACTGGCTATCAACTTCATCATTCTAGTCCGGTCATACGTCATCATGTACGAATCCGTCAGACTTTGGTGTGATTGTGTGTAGGCAAGTCCGCTCGTTGGTAAAGTCTGTCGGAATTCCCCCAAAACTCCGTCAGATATACCGTCGGACCAGTCCGGTCGAAAAGTCCGCTCGTGTGTACGCGGCATAAGAGTAGCTTCTTAATCTCATTCCGGCTTTGTCTTGATAAATGGGGGTAAACCCCTGAGGAATCCATCAGTGGGTCTAGGCACAAATTTAAGTCCCCTGCTATAAACAATTTTCCTTCTTTAAAGTGATTGTAAAGTCTTGTGTTTTATTTTAGGTAAAAATAACAAACATGTTATACTTACCTGCTCTGTGCAGTGGATTTGCACAGAGCAGCTCAGATCCTCCTCTTCTCGGGTCCCTCTTTGGTGCTCCTGGCCCCTCCCTCCTGTTGAGTGCCCCCACAGCAAGAAGCTTGCAATGGGGGCACCCAAGCTAAGTTACAGTTCCCTGTGTCCATTCAGACACGGAGCTGCGGCCTGGCCCCACCCCCTTTCTTTTTACATTGGTTGACTGACTTTGATTGACAGCAGTGGGAGCCAATGGTGGCACCCTTCTGTCTCAGCCAATGATGAGGGAAGTTCTGGGCAGCTGCGACATTCCTACAACATCGCTGGATCTAGAGGGGGCTCAGGCAAGTATTAAGGGGGGGGGGGCTCAGGGGAGCTGCTGCACACAGAAGGCTTTTTATCTTAATGCATAGATTACATTAAGATAATAAAAACCTTCTGCCTTCACAACCATTTTAAATACCATTAACTTTTTCAATGTATTTTTTAGAAACTTATTTTGTTCTCTATTGGGGGAGAAGATATTAGCAAATGTGCATTTTATATAGGACAATCTTCCTTTATAGCATAAAAACCGTCCCTCAGGGTCTGCTAGCTGCCCCTCTACTGTAAACATAGTGGTACTATCAAATCTAATAGCAACCCCTCTGAAACGATTTGAGTTTGTATCACCATAGAACCAAGTAGGATAGTATCAATAGGACATTCTACTCCTAGAAGCATGCGAGATGTGTGTTTCTTGCAGAAAAACTATGTTTGCCACATTTCAATGTAATTCTCTATTTATGAAAAAATAAATTGGAAAGTATTGACAGATATGTCCAGATTAGATAAGGCACTTCATCCCAAATTGGATACAGAAAAAGGACGTGGAAAGGATGGCAATTATTGCGGTGCCAAAGCAGTTCAATCAGAGAGTATATTAAAAATATATATGAATTTTATTACATAGCATCAAAATTCACAGGTATTACACAAAAACAAATAATCAAAATAAATATAAGAAATTGATAATGGAGCTAATTTAGGTTGAATGTGGGCCAGAGTGGTACAGGCCTATATATTTGATTAGGTCAGTTCTTCCCTACATATTTCGCCAAGGCATTGGCTTCCTTAGGGGAACAAGGCGTGACCGTTGTATTAAAGAAATAGCTCTATAGAAGAAGAAAAAAGGTATGAATAAAATCAAAAACAAAAACAACATAACCATAATGACATAAATGTATATATAGAAAGAGAGAGGAGACATGCTGCATGACATGGGAATGGGAACTGACATTAGCAATGCAACCCACCGTTGACTCTTTTTCCAATCTGTGGAAACTGTTATAACTGCAAAGGGTGGGCCAACTCAATATTGAACCCTATGGACTAAGACTGGGGTGCCATTAAAGCTCATGTGTGTGTAAAGGCAGGTGTCACAATACTTTTGACAATATATATATATATATATATATATATATATATATATATACACACCGTATTTATTGGAGTATAACACGCACAGGCGTATAACACGCACATTCATTTTAAGAGGGAAGTTTCAGGAAAAAAACTTAAATTTTAAATAAGGAACTTTGAAGCAAAATAAGGGTCAGTGCCCATCTGCAGCCTCACCATTGCCATCAATGCAGCCTGATCAATGCCCATCTGCAACCTCACAAGTGCAATCAATGCAGCAACCTCATCATTGCCATCAATGTAGCAGCCTCCCCATTGCCATCAATGCAGCAGCCTCACCATTGCCATCAATGCTGCAGCCTCACCATTGCCATCAATGCAGCAGCCTCACCATTGCCATCAATGCAGCAGCCTCACCATTACCTTCAATGCAGCAGCCTCGCCAATGCCATCAGTGCAGACTGATCGATGCCCATCTGCAGCCTAGAGGGGACAGGGAGGGGGGCGGGACAAGCGCCGACAGATTACATACAGTGAGAATCTCCTATGATAGACAGAACAGTAGTCCAATGGCGGCCCAGGAGATGGGACTTCTTATTACAGAGGCCGCCAAGTAAACAGAGGATTCTCACTCTATGTAACCTGACGGCGCTCGTCCCACCCCCTCCCTGTCCCCTTTGAGGCAGCTAAAATTGAAGTATTGGCGTATAACACGCACACGCTATTTGCACCTGATTTTCATGGTGAAAAAGTGAGTGTTATACGCCAATAAATACAGTATATATATATATATATATATATATACACAGGGCTTTTTTTTTAGCTGGAACTTGGTGGAACTCAGTTTTACCACCACTGGCTCAGGCCCTCTGCTCCCTGCTCATCACTATCACTTTTGTAAACACAGAAGTCTGGCTTGTCTCCCAACGGCTCCCACAGATCTGATCTCCTCAGTGGCTCCCACTGAGTGCAGGATGGGGACAAGGGAGATGCAGATGTTTGGGGTGCAGTGTGAATGTTGAAATCCCTACTGGATGATCTCCCGACATGTGAGAGAGGCAGAGCCATCTACCGTGTGCGGGCAGGTACTAGAGCCAGCTGGGTGCTTCAGCTTAATACTGTAAGTAAAGTAAGACATGTGGAAGATAGTGGAGCTTTTAAGGGGGGGCATGGGGGCAGTGGGGGGGGGTTGCATGCAGAGGTCAGAGCTGAAGAGAGGTGAAAGTGAGATATGGATGGGGACTGCAGAGGTAAGCATCTGTGGAAGAAGGCTGAACTCTGCACGCTGTGTGTAACCCCCCAAACTTAATGCACGCCTAGTATTTAATGCCCCTTTAGGACCCTCTCACTGTTATTTAAATTTGACCACACCCAGTATTTGATGCAGTTTGGAGGGTGTATATATGTGTGTGTGGTGTGTGTGTGGGGGGATTGTGGTTGAGTTCCTACACCTAATTTCTGAGAAAAAAAGCCCTGTATATATAGATATATCTATATAGATATCTATATAGATATCTATATATATATACAGTCAGGTCCATAAATAGTGGGCCATCGACACAATTCTAATCTTTTTGGCTCTATACACCACCACAATGGATTTGAAATTAAACGAACAAGATGTGCTTTAACTGCAGACTTTCAGCTTTAATTTGAGGGTATTTACATCCAAATCAGGTGAACGGTGTAGGAATTACAATGGTTTGTATATGTGCCTCCCGCTTTTTAAGGGACCAAAAGTAATGGGACAATTGGCTGCTCAGCTCTTCCATGGCCAGGTGTGTGTTATTCCCTCATTATCCCATTTACAAGGAGCAGATAAAAGGTCCAGAGTTCATTTCAAGTGTGCTATTTGCATTTGGAATCTGTTGCTGTCAACTCTCAATATGAGATCCAAAGAGATGTCACTATCAGTGAAACAAGCCATCATTAGGTTGAAAAAACAAAACAAACCCATCAGAGAGATAGCAAAAACATTAGGTGTGGCCAAATCAACTGTTTGGAACATCCTTAAAAAGAAAGAACGCACTGGTGAGCTCAGCAACACCAAAAGACCCGGAAGACCACGGAAAACAACTGTGGTGGATGACCGAAGAATTCTTTCCCTGGTGAAGAAAACACCCTTCACAACAGTTGGCCAGATCAAGAAGGAGGTAGGTGTATGTGTGTCAAAATCAACAATCAAGAGAAGACTTCACCAGAGTGAATACAGAGGGTTCACCACAAGATGTAAACCATTGGTGAGCCTCAAAAACAGGAAGGCCAGATTAGAGTTTGCCAAACAACATCTAAAAAAGCCTTTACAGTTCTGGAACAACATCCTATGGACAGATGAGACCAAGATCAACTTATACCAGAGTGATGGGAAGAGAAAAGTATGGAGAAGGAAAGGAACTGCTCATGATCCAAAGCCTATCACCTCATCAGTGAAGCATGGTGGTGGTAGTGTCATGGCGTGGGCATGTATGGCTGCCAATGGAACTGGTTCTCTTGTATTTATTGATGATGCGACTGCTGACAAAAGCAGCAGGATGAATTCTGAAGTGTTTCAGGCAATATTATCTGCTCTTATTTAGCAAAATGCTTCAGAACTCATTGGACAGCGCTTCACAGTACAGATGGACAATGACCCGAAGCATACTGCGAAAGCAACCAAAGAGTTTTTTAAGGGAAAGAAGTGGAATGTTCTGCAATGGCCAAGTCAATCACCTGACCTGAATCCGATTGAGCATGTATTTCACTTGCTGAAGACAAAACTGAAGGGAAAATGCCCCAAGAACAAGCAGGAACTGAAGACAGTTGCAGTAGAGGCCTGGCAGAGCATCACCATTGATGAAACCCAGCGTCTGGTGATGTCTATGCGTTCCAGACTTCAGGCTGTAATTGACTGCAAAGGATTTGCAACCAAATATTAAAAAGTGAAAGTTTGATGGATGATTGTTAATCTGTCCCATTACTTTTGGTCCCTTAAAAAGTTGGAGGCACATATACAAACTGTTGTAATTCCTACACCGCTCACCTGATTTGGATGTAAATACCCTCAAATTAAAGCTGAAAGTCTGCAGTTAAAGCACATCTTGTTCTTTTCATTTCAAATCCATTGTGGTGGTGTATAGAGCCAAAAAGATTAGAATTGTGTCGATGTCCCAATATTTATGGACCTGACTGTAGATATCTATATATATACACATCTCACAAAAGTGAGTACACCCCTCACATTTTTGTAAATATTTTATTAAATCTTTTCATGTGACAACACTGAAGAAATTACATTTTGCTACAATGTAAAGTAGTGAGTGTACAGCTTGTATAACAGTGTAAATTTGCTGTCCCCTCAAAATAACTCAACATACAGCCATTAGTGTATAAACCACTGGCAACAAAAGTGCGTACACCCCTAAGTGAAAATGTCCAAATTGGGCCCAAAGTGTCAATATTTTGTGTGACCACCATTATTTTCCAGCACTGCCTTAACCCTCTTGGGCATGGAGTTCACCAGAGCTTCACAGGTTGCCACTGGAGTCCTCTTTCACTCCTCCATGATGACATCACAGAGCTGGTGGATGTTAGAGACCTTGCACTCCTCCACCTTCTGTTTGAGGATGCCCCACAGATGCTCAATAGGGTTTAGGTCTGGAGGCATGCTTGGCCAGTCCATCCCCTTTACCCTCAGCTTATTTAGCAAGGCAGTGGTCGTCTTGGAGGTGTGTTTGGGGTCATTATCATGTTGGAATACTGCCCTGCGACCCAGTCTCCGAAGGGAGGGGATCATGCTCTGCTTCAGTATGTCACAGTACATGTTGGCATTCATGGTTCCCTCAATGAACTGTAACTCCCCAGTGCCGGCAGCACTCATGCAGTCCCAGAACATGACACTCCCACCACCCTGCTTGACTGTAGGCAAGACACACTTGTCTTTGTACTCCTCACCTGGTTGCCGCCACAAACGCTTGACACCATCTGAACCAAATTAGTTTATCTTGGTCTCATCAGACCATGGGACATGGTTCCAGTAATCCGTGCCCTTAGTCTGCTTGTCTTTAGCAAACTGTTTGCAGGCTTTCTTGTGCATCATCTTTAGAAGAGGCTTTCTTCTGGGATGACAGCCATGCAGACCAGTTTAATGCAGTGTGCAGCGTACGGTCTGAGCACTGACAGGCTGACCCCTCACCCCTTCAAGCTCTGCAGCAATGCTGGCAGCACTGTCTATTTCCCAAAGACAACCTCTGGATATGACGCTGAGCACAAACACTCAACTTCTTTGGTCAACTATGGCGAGGCCTGTTCTGAGTGGAACCTGTCCTGTTAAAACGCTGTATGGTCTTGGTCACCGTGCTGCAGCTCAGTTTCAGGGTCTTGGCAATCTTCTTATAGCCTTGGCCATCTTTATGTAGAGCAAAAAAAACTATTTTTTTTTCAGATCCTCAGAGAGTTCTTTGCCATGAGGTGCCATGTTGAACATCCAGTGACCAGTATGAGAGAGTGAGAGCGGAAACGCCAAATTTAACACACCTACTCCCTATTCACACCTGAGACTTTGTAACACTAATGAGTCACTATACACTGGGGAGGAGAAATGGCTAATTGGGCCCAGTTTGGACATTTTCACTTAGGGGTGTACTCACTTTGTTGCCAGTGGTTTAGACATTAATGGCTGTGTGTTGAGCTATTTTGAGGGGACAGCAAATTTACACTGTTATACAAGCTGTACACTCACTACTTTACATTGTAGCAACGTTTCATTTCTTCAGTGTTGTCACATAAGAAGATATAATGAAATATTTACAAAAATGTGAGGGATGTACTCACTTTTGTGAGATACTGTATATATACAGTTGTGCTCATAAGTTTACATACCCTAGCAGAATTTATGATTTCTTGGCCGTTTTTCAGAGAATATGAATGATAACACAAAACATTTCTTTCACTCATGGTTAGTGTTTGGTTGAAGCCATTTATTATCAAAAAACTGTGTTTACTCCTTCTAAATCTAATGACCCTGATTAAAAGTTTACATACCCTGGTGATTTTGGCTTGATAACATGCACACAAATTGACACAAAGGGGTTTGAATGGCTATTAAGGATAACCATCTTCACCTGTGATCTGTATGCTTGTAATTAGTGTGTGTGTGTCTAAAAGGTCAATGAGTTTCTGAACTCCTGACAGACCCTTGCATCTTTCATCCAGTGCTGCACTGACGTTTCTGGATTCTGAGTCATGGGGAAAGCAAAAGAATTGTCAAAGGATCTATGGGAAAAGGTAGTTGAACTGTAAAAAAAAGGAAAGGGATATACAAAGATATCCAAGGAATTGAGAATGCCAATCAGCAGTGTTCAAACTCTAATCAAGAAGTGGAAAATGAGGGGTTCAGGGAGGCCCGGAATGATAATGGAAGTATGGAATGGTAATGAAGGGCTGGGCATGACAAGGTGGAACAGGAGACAACTGAGGGTTAAAAAGTAAAGGGAAGTAAGAGGGAGGGGATTGAAGTTAACTTAGTGGGTGGAGAGATATAAAAGGAATAGGCGGGGTTTAAGCAGGAGCAGTGTGAGGAGACAGACAAAGGGGAAGTTGGCAGACACAGTGGGAGAGAAGCATTTTCAGCAGCATGGCAGACATTGATCTGATCCTAGCACGGCTGCGAACGGCGGCGGCCACGAGGGGACAGGACTGGCTACAGGCACAGGTAGCAACATTGCTTTTAGATAAAGCGGGGGGGAAGCGACGCCACGCGCCAGGCGGTCTCGGCCGCCTGAGCGTTTTTCACCAGGCCCCTCAAACAGAACAGCTCGCCCTAATAGGAGCCCGGGAACGGACCCGTCGGCTCCCCCAGCAAAATGGGTGGCCGCCGCCACCCCTGGGGGGACCGGGCAGAATCCTTCACAACGGCGGAGCGCGGGGGGCGGGGCTTTGGGCCGTAATGGTGCCCGAGCATCGCCACCCAGAAGACAGGACAGCAGCAGTACGGTCCCCCCCCGCAGCACAGGCATCTGCTAGGGGGGAGATCCGACAGGGGAGGAGCGGGGGGGCACGGCTGGAGGCCAGCTACCTGATGCTGCTGGCAGCCCTTCAGCAGCTAGGAGGGGAGGAGAGCCAGGAGAAGACAGAAG
Organism: Lithobates septentrionalis; assembly: GCA_037952835.1. Classification (NCBI taxonomy): domain Eukaryota; kingdom Metazoa; phylum Chordata; class Amphibia; order Anura; family Ranidae; genus Lithobates; species Lithobates septentrionalis. The sequence goes on from JBBDGP010001852.1 coordinate 2,866,977, forward strand.
GAGAGGTCCTGGGGCCAGCAGAGGAGCCAGCAGTGGGGGACAGCAAAGCACGGCAGCATGTGGTCGCAGGGAGAGGGGGAGAACAGCCACAAGATGGGAATCCACAGCCTCCAGGCAGGCTTCACCTGGGAGGTTACTCACGCTGATGCTCCAGGCCACGGAGGTACGGTCGGAAGGAGAGTTGTCCGGTTCGGATGAGGAAGTGCGCCAGGACATCGCGCCATCTGGAGGGTCCAGTGCAGCGGCGATGGGGAGCAGACCCAGTCAGCCTGGTGAGTCATATGTTTTACCTGATTCTGTTATCAATGCTGATGGTGGTAATTGGTTAGATAGGGGTGATGGGGGGGACACGAGGGCTCCTGGGGGAGTTGTAGGGGCCACGGCGGGGGGGCCCCCTGGCCTAGGGGGGACGGGCGTTCAGCCTGTCGCCTCCGGGACAGGGGGACCATTGCAGGAATTACTGGGAGGATTAAGGGATTTTGTTCAGCGATTTGCAACCAACCAGACGGCGCCGAAAATAGTGGCACCGTGGTTTGGAGGGCAGGTGGAGAAGTCGGGTGTTGGGGGGACCGGGGGGACAGGGGGTGAGGCTGTTGCCAACTCAGACGCAGGGGTGTCAGGAAATGCCACCACGGGGGAATCTGCGGTGGTGGTCAGGAAGGATGTGGTCAGGATAGCAGATGCAGCAAAATGCGAAGTCTATGTCTGCTATGAGGGCCCACTGGGAGCACATTTAAAACAGGAAGTGCGGGAGAAAATAGTAAAAGGTGAGTATGTGGAAATTTTCTCCTTGTTACCATTAGAGAAGTTAAACTTAGACAGGGTAAAACCGGACGATTCAAAAAAAGAGGATGAGGAGAAGCGGAGGTATTGTTTGATCCCTAGGACTTTTGGTAATTGGTTACAGGCATTCGCCATTATGGCGAGTGTAATTGGTGAAAAGAACCCGGAGCATTGCTCGGTGTTGTTTTGCCACATGGATGCCATAGGTGAGGCACATAGGGTGTATGGGGGCACTGCGTGGCTTTGGTACGATGAGCAATTTAGGCAACGAAGGGCGGTGAGGCCGGCTCTTAGGTGGGACCATAAGGATATCAGCTTATGGATGCGTTTGATGTCTTCCGCCAGGGTACCAAACCAGCCTTTTCATGGGGGGGCCGGGGGATTGTCTACCTCTGGACTCCCGGCTGGGAAGAAATTTGGGGTGTGTTGGCAGTTTAACGAAGGATCCTGCAAGTTTGGGGGATCCTGTCGTTTTAAACATGAATGTTCAGGATGTGGGGGGAACCACTCTTTGTCACACTGCTTCAAAAAAGGAAAGAAGCCAGGGGAGCCTGCACAGAAGAGGGATAACGCCGGTGATGGAGGTAAGGATGCGGCCTTTCTTAAATAGGTACCCGGACAGAGAGGCAGCGAGGGTGTTGGGGGAGGGTTTTTCAGTGGGTTTCAGAATTCCATGCTCTCTGGCAGCTATACCTCCGATGGCCAAGAATTTACGGTCTGCATTGCAGAATCCTGGGGTGGTTTCAGAGAAACTGTCCAAGGAGGTTGCGTTGGGGCGCATGAGTGGGCCATTTGCAACTAAGCCATTACAGGATTTGGTAGTGTCACCGTTGGGAGTGGTGCCTAAGAAGGAACCGAACAAGTTTCGCCTTATTCACCACCTCTCGTTTCCAAAAGGGGCATCTGTGAACGATGGTATCAATCCTGAAGATTGTACAGTGTCGTACACATCGTTCGATGCAGCAGTGGGATGGGTGAGGCATTACGGCCATGGGGCGCTCATGGCAAAATCAGACATTGAGGCGGCATTCCGTTTGCTTCCAGTACATCCGGACAGCTTTTGGCTGTTGGGTTGCTTTTGGCAGGGGGAATTTTACGTCGATCAGTGTCTGCCAATGAGTTGCTCTATATCCTGTGCCAAGTTTGAATTGTTTAGCTCGTTTCTCGAATGGGTGATTAGGGATGTGTCGGGGATGGATTCCGTGATACATTACCTTGATGACTTTCTCTGCGCGGGGCCTCGTGAGTCTAAGGGGTGTGCGATTCTGTTGGCAACCCTGGAACACATTGCAGGTAAGTTTGGGGTACCATTGGCAGCAGATAAAATGGAGGGGCCGACGACAGTGTTGAGTTTTTTGGGCATCGAAATAGATACCGGAGCCATGGAGTGTAGGTTGCCAGGGAATAAGGTGGCCGGGTTAAAAATGGATGTCAGGGACATGATGGAGAAAAGGAAAGTGCAGCTGCGACAATTACAATCCCTTCTAGGTAAGTTGAATTTTGCGTGTCGCATTATTCTATGGGTAGAGTTTTTTCCGGTTGTCAGCTGCCACAGCTGGGATACAGTCTCCGACCCACTTTATCAGGCTTACCAGGGAACATATTGAGGACTTGAAGGTGTGGCACACGTTCCTGGAACGCTACAATGGATGGTGTGGATGGAAGGAACGGTAAGTAATTGCGACATGGATCTGGTGACAGACGCTGCGGGATCTACGGGGTATGGGGCTTTTTTCCAAGGGCAGTGGAGTGCGGAGGCATGGCCGAAATTTTGGGTGGAGTCGGGATTTACTCGGAATTTGGTGCTTTTGGAATTATTCCCGGTGGTATTAGGAGTAGAATTGTGGGGGGAGAGGTGACGGAACTTGAAAATACGTTTGAATTGTGACAATATGGGGGTAGTTCAGGTCGTCAATCAGCTATCGACATCATCCCCGCCGGTAATACGGTTGTTGCGGCACCTGGTGTTGAGGTGTTTACAACTTAATGTTTTTCTATATGCTGTTCATATTCCGGGCGTTGATAATACTTTGGCTGACTCCTTGTCTCGGTTCCAGTGGGACAGATTCAGGGAGCTGGCGCCCGCTGTGGAAGCAGAGGGGATTCCTTGTCCGGGGTGGCTTTGGGAGACGGTATCGGAATCGCCGCAGGATGGATCAGGAAATCGGTGAGTGGGGCGACATGGGCGGCATATAGTAAAGTGTGGTCAGAATGGGCCACTTTTACACGGCTGGCGGACGCTGGGCTGGGAAGGCTGGACTTGAGGTTGTTGGTAGTGTATTTTGTGTCGCGACACATGGAGGGGGGTGGTTCAGTGTCCGCAATTGAGCGGAAGTTGGCGGGGTTGGCCTTTTTATTCAAGTTACAGGGCCTGACTGATTTTACCAAGGATTTCTGGGTAAAACAGGCCCTAAAAGGTTATAGGAAGAGTCATGCGAAGAAGGATTCGAGGAGGCCGGTGTCTTTTTCAATACTGCAGGTAATGTGTAATAAACTAGGTGGGGTATGTAAGTCGGGTTATGAAGTAATTTTGTTCAAGGCAGTTTTTTCTATCGCGTTTTTTGGAGCGTTTAGGGTGGGTGAGTTAGTGAGTCCAGCAAAACAAGTGGCAAGGGGTTTGAAGATGCAGGATGTGGAAGTAAAACGGGATAGGGTGTTGCTAAAACTGTGCAGGTCTAAAACAGACCAAGCCGGGAAAGGGGTAAAAGTGCAGCTGTTCAGGTTACCAGGGTCGGGAATTTGCCCGGTTCAAGTAGTTGAGGAATTTTTGCTAATTCGCCCGGTTGGGGAAGGGCCGTTGTTTGTGCATGAAGATAGGACTTTTTTATCCAGGTTTCAATTCATTGCAGTGTTTAGAAAATGCATTGGGGCTGCAGGGTTGGATAGTAAGCAATTCGCCTCACACTCCTTCCGCATCGGGGCGGCTACTGAAGCTGCCAGGTGTGGGTTGGATGAGGCAGCAATTAAGAGGATTAGGAGGTGGGAATCCAAGAGGTTCCAGTCTTATGTGCGCCCTCATTTGTCATCGGATGATGTATAAAAAAAAACAAAAACAAATGATAGATATGTTATGATCACATGCATTTGACGACAGGGGTGGGGGAAGTTCACATGTTTCAATTTGTCTTCTGTGTGTTATGTCTTTGCAGATGGGGGTCAACCACACCTTGTCTGGATCTTAGGGCACTCCTATGTTTTCTGGGGTGCAAATAGGGGGGACGTCAGACCAGAAGGCAGGCAACTGGGGATTTCCAGGAGGGAGGCATGTATTCGCTGGTTGGGCTTTCCAGGAATGGGGTGGGGTAGAGTTGTTCCGGAAGTTGAACGCTACGCTCGACTCAACCGACCCCCGGATGTTTTAGTTTTACATGCAGGACTCAATGATCTGGGGGTCCGATCTACCAGGGAACTGGTGTCGGCTATTAAGTGCGATTTTTTGGCACTTTGGGTGGCCTTCCCGGGCATGATCATAGTTTGGTCTGACATAGTGGCAAGGACGTCATGGCGCATGGCGAGATCGGTAACTAGGATCAACAAAGCAAGAAAATAAAGTGAACAAGGCGATTGGAAAGTTTGTTGTTAATAATGGGGGATTGGTGGTGAGGCACACGGAGTTGGAGGTTAATGTGGGGATGTACCTAAGGGGAGATGGGGTGCACCTTACCGCAGTAGGCATTGATCTTTGGGCTCTCGGGCTTCAGGATGGCATTGAGAGGGTATTGCGGGTGTGGAGGTGCCCTTAAGGCTAAGGGGTCATCCTTGCGGGCTGTGGCGGCATCTTTGGTCTCTGATGGTGGTACAAAATACACAGAGGTGACGGTAAATGGTGGGGGGCTTTCAGTATTATGTGCCCCTCTGGTGTGTTCTGTTCTTACAGCGGAAGGCTAGGCTGGAAGACAGATGTATACACTGCGGGAAGGGTGTTGTCACCGTGCTGTTTTAAATACGGCTGGAGGCCTGGTATGGTAAAATTATGGTACCGCAGTGTAATTGTGTTGGTGAAGTTTTGAAATGGAGGAGGTGAAGTTAAGAGTGCCATCAGAAGACCAAAGATTGGGAGGTGTAAGAACTGTCAGTTAAAAAGTTATACATAGTTGTACAAATGTTCATTAAAAAAGTTATTTAAAGTTATTTAAATGTGGCGGGTACTAAGAGAGTTTGGGTTTGGCCCCTCCTTTATTAATTGTGTAAAAATACTCTACAAGGATCCAAAAGCAAAAGTAAGAATTAACGGCGACTACTCATCCGAGTTCCAACTAGAAAGAGGTTCAAGACAAGGCTGCCCCTTGTCCCCCCTGATATTTGCTCTGGCAATGGAGCCTCTAGCTATATCAATAAGGCAGAATAGGATAATGAAAGGATTCCAGAGAGTAGAGGGGGAAGAGCGGATCGCATTGTATGCGGACGATGTTCTCATATTCTTAGGTGACCTGGAGGGATCCCTTAAGCAGGTGTTGGAAATACTCTCAAGTTTTGGAAAAGTATCGGGCTTATCCATAAGCCAGGAGAAATCGGTGTTGCTACCAATAGATCCTTTGGGAGAGAACGTCCCAGTAAGCAATATACATATGGAAATAGTAGAGTCAACAAAATACTTAGGTATAAAATTAACAAAAGATCCAGGGGAATACCTATATAATAACCTGTCCCCCCTGCTGAAGAAATTTAAAAGCAAGATTGAAATTTGGAGAGGTTTGCCTTTGTCAGTGGCGGGGAGGTGCAACTTGATTAAAATGTTGTGGCTTCCCCAGCTATTGTACGTTATGCACAACTCGCCAATTTGGATAAGCCGGAACTGGTTTAAAAAAATAGATACACTAATAAGAGATCTCATCTGGAAAGGAAGACCCTCTAGGATAGGGCTACAGACCCTACAACTGTCATCGCAAGAAGGGGGATTAGCAGTGCCTCACCCGAGGAGCTATTTTTTGGCAGCGCAGTTGCAGCACCTGGGGAGAGGATCTGGTTCTAACGGCCATAACAGGAGAGAACTGATGATTATGGGAGCACCCCATGGGACAGTGACGGAAGTACTTGAGGCGAACTCCTTTTTGCATAAATCCCCTACGATTAAATCAATGAAAAAAGTATGGAACACCATTAAGGCCATGAAGGGAATGGGAGGTCTGTTGAAATGCACTCCACTGTGGAATAATAAGAACTTAGAGGAATTAAAAGAAATAGGGAAAATAAAACCATGGGAAATGAGAGGGATAAATAAATTAGCCCAGTTGTATAATCAAAATACTTTAAAAACATTTGGATCACTTAAGGAGGAATTTGGTATTCCAGATCATTCATTTTTTAGCTACCAACAAATAAAACACGCTCTGAGCAGACAGTTTGGAGGACAAGGGCCAGTCTGGAATAGGTCTATCATATTTCAAAAGCTAGATGTGCCGGGTGGACACGGGGGGCCCATAGCCGAAATGTACCCAGTTATATGTAAAGGTATTATAGAGACTCCAGGAAAACTGAAATGTAGAACTAAATGGGAGGAAGATCTGGGTGCAATCTCGGATGAACAATGGAAAGAGATATTGGCGGGAGGTCACCAGGTTTCAATCTCACCAGCTCAGAAAGTCTCACAATTAATGCTATTACATAGGACATACTACACTCCAAAAAGGTTATTTAGGTTTGGGGATAGGAAAGATGATAAATGCCCTAGATGCCAGGAATCGGGGGATCTAATGCACATGATATGGAAATGCCCGAAGTTATTTCGCTATTGGTATGAAGTGGTGGAAATGTTAAATAAGATCCTTTCCTTAGAACTTAAAATAGAGCCGAAACTATGTATCCTGGGAGTGGAGGGAAATATAAAAAGAGGAAATTTTAAAATTAAAATAGTTAGAAGATGTCTATTCCAAGCAAGGAAATTAATAGCCCTAAGATGGCAGGCAAGAACCCCCCCCCCACAAAGGATGAATGGATTAAAATGGTAATAGAAACAATGTGGAAGGAAAAAGTGGTATACACAAAGAGAAAGAACCTGAAAGAATTTAAAAGACTTTGGAACCCCTGGCTAGAAGAATTGGGATACCCAATGTGAGGAAATGATGAGAGAAGTGGCCCTACGGTAGCTAAATTAAGGAAGAAATAGTGATGCATGCTTGGGAGAGGGGGGAGGGGAGGGGGGATAGGGCGGGTGGAGGGTGGGGAAAATACATGGGGAAAATGATTAGAGTATACCTCCTACGCTATAGTTGTACGTGTTTATAAAGGTACATATAGTAGATATATTTGAAAACTGGTATGCTTGTTTTTAAAAAAAATTTTGTATAATGTGTAAAAAACAATAAAGATTATATAAATATAAAAAAGTTATTTAAAAGTTGGTTTTATAGTTTTATAATAAAGGAGGCTGCTATGGCCGTTTTTTTACTCCAAAACAACTCCTGTGTGTGTTATCTAATTATTATAGATAAGAAAGGGAAAAGGAAAGGGGATTAGTAAATAAAGAGTGGGTAGTGGAAGTTGGGGATATTAGTTCCTACACTGGCCAAGGGAGGCCCGGAATGATAATGGAAGTATGGAATGGTAATGAAGGGCTAGGCATGACAAGGTGGAACAGGAGACAACTGAGGGTTAAAAAGTAAAGGGAAGTAAGAGGGAGGGGATTGAAGTTAACTTAGGGGGTGGAGAGATATAAAAGGAATAGGCGGGGTTTAAGCAGGAGCAGTGTGAGGAGACAGACAAAGGGAAAGTTTCCCACCCACCCTCCCTTTTGGTTTTTTGTTGTGGGTATTTTCCGGTTTGCTGTTTCTGTTTTTTCTTTATTACAGGTGAATGGATCACGGTCATCATAGCAGCGCTTTATCGGCGGCATCTTTGGTCTCTGATGGTGGTACAAAATACACAGGGGTGATGGTAAATGGTGGGGGGCTTTCAGTATTATGTGCCCCTCTGGTGTGTTCTGTTCTTACAGCGGAAGGCTAGGCTGGAAGACAGATGTTTACACTGCGGGAAGGGTGTTGTCACCGTGCTGTTTTAAATACGGCTGGAGGCCTGGTATGGTAAAATTATGGTTCCGCAGTGTAATGGTGTTGGTGAAGTTTTGAAATGGAGGAGGTGAAGTTAAGAGTGCCATCAGAAGACCAAAGATTGGGAGGTGTAAGAACTGTCAGTTAAAAAGTTATACATAGTTGTACAAATGTTCATTAAAAAAGTTATTTAAAGTTATTTAACCGCTTGCTGACCGCCGGCTGTCTATTGACGGCCAGGCGGCGCAGCTCTCGTTGCGGGCGGGTGTCATATGACAGCCTTGCATTCCTAGGCCACCAGGGGGCGCGCGTGCGCCGCTGCCGGCGATCGCGCGCGCCCGCCGTGTCACTAGGCACCCGGTGCGCGTACCCGGCGGCCGCGATGTCCGCCGGGCACCCGCGATTACCGGAAACACAGCAGGACCGTGGATCTGTGTGTGTAAACACACAGATCCACGGTCCTGTCAGAGGAGAGGAGACCGATGGTGTGTTCCCAGCACAGAGGAACACCGATCGGTCTCCTCCCCTAGTGAGTCCCCTCCCCCTACAGTTAGAATCACTCCCTAGCAACACAGTTAACCCCTCGATCACCAGCTAGTGTTAACCCCTTCCCTGCCTGTCACATTTATACAGTAATCAATGCATTTTTATAGCACGGTTCGCTGTATAAATGTGAATGGTCCCAAATATGTGTCAAAAGTGTCCGATGTGTCCGCCGCAATATCGCAGTCACAATAAAAATCGCAGATCGCCGCCATTACTAGTAAAAAAAAAATAAAAGATAAAAATGTTATAAATCTATCCCCTATTTTGTAGACGCTATAACTTTTGCGCAAACCAATCTATATACGCTTATTGCAATTTTTTTTTACCAAAAATATGTACAAGAATACATATCGGCCTAAACTGAGAAAAAATTTGTTTTAAAGAAAAAAAAATTGGATATTTATTATCGCAAAAGATGAAAATTATTGTGTTTTTTAAAACTTCTCACTCTTCTTTTGTTTATAGCGCAAAAAAAAAAAAAAAACGCAGAGGTGATCAAATACCACTAAAAGAAAGCTCTATTTGTGGGTAAAAAATTATAACAATTTCATTTGGGTACAGTGTTGTATGACCGCGCAATTGTCATTCAAAATGCGACAGCGCTGAAAGCTGAAAAATGGCTTGGGCAGGAAGGGGGCGAAAATGCACTGTATTGAGGTGGTTAAAAGTTGGTTTTATAGTTTTATAATAAAGGAGGCTACTATGGCCGGTTTTTTACTCCAAAACAACTCCTGTGTGTGTTATCTAATTATTATAGATAAGAAAGGGAAAGGGGATTAGTAAATAAAGAGTGGGTAGTGGAAGTTGGGGATATTAGTTCCTACACTGGTCATGTTGAAATCAAACCACGGTCAGGTAGACCAACTAATGTTTCAGCCACAACTGCCAGAAAAATTGTTCGGGATGCATAGAAAAAGCCAAAAATAACTTCAGGTGAAATAAAGGACTCTCTGAAAACATGTGGTGTGGCTGTTTGAAGGTGCACAATAAGGAAGCACTTGAAGAAAGAAGGGTTGCATGGTCGAGTCGCCAGAAGAAAGCCATTACTACCCAAATGCCACAAAGTATCCCGCTTACAATACGCCAAACAGCACAGAGACAAGCCTCAAACCTTTGGGCACAAAGTCGTTTGGAGTGATGAGACCAAAATGTAGCTTTTTAGCCACAACCATAAACACTACATTTGGAGAGTAGTCAACAAGGCCCTTGATGAAAGGTACAAAGTTGGATCGCTGATATTTTGGGGATATGTGAGCTGCAAAGGCACAGGAAATTTGGTCAAAATTAATGGCAAGATGAATGCAGTATGTTATCAAAAAATACTGGAGGAACATTTGCATTCATCAACCAGGAAGCTGTGCATGGGACGTACTTGGACATTCCAACATGACAATGGTCCAAAACACAAGGCCAAGTCGTCCTGTCATTGGCTACAGCAGAATAAAGTGAAGGTTCTGGAGTGGCCATCTCAGTCTCCTGACCTCAATATCATTGAGCCACTCTGGGGAGATCTCAAATGTGCAGTTCATGCAAGACAGCCCAAGAATTTACAGGAACTGGAGGCTTTTTGAAAAGAGTTATGGGCAGCTTTACCATCTGAGAAGATAAAGAGCCTCATCCACAAATACCACTAAAGACTTCAAGCTGTCATTGATGGTAAAGGGGGCAACATAAAGGCATTAAGAACTGGGGTATGTAAACTTTTGATAAGGGTTATTTGGGTAGTTTCTGTTGTCATTATGATTTAATAAGAGTAAACACAGTTGATTGATAACAAATGGCTTCAGCCAAACACTAACCACGAGTGAAAGAAAAGTTTTTGTGTTATCATTCATATGCCCTGAAAAATGTGAAAGAAATCATAAATTCTGCCAGGGTATGTAAACGTATGAGCACAGCTGTATATATATAAATATGTATATATATATATATATATATATATATATATATATATATATATATAATATAAATATGTATATATATATATATATATATATATATATATATATATATATATATATATATATATATATATATATATATATATATATAGTGCTTTGTTGTGCATAATTGATCTGTGAAGGAGGAATAGCACATTGTTGTAACTGCTGATTATTAGTTATGAAAAGGCAATCACTTAAATACCTTTTTTCACCTGTTCGCTTCCATCTCTTCCAACACTTTCAACTGTATGTTCAACAGCCCACAAGGGCACAGGGATAGACTGCTTCCATCAGAGCTTAGTCACCCAGGTGTTCTGTGACAGACTTCCTTTGGGCACATTACACTTGCACTGACTGTGACATTTACTTGAGGAATCTATAAGGTGGAAAGTTGTAAGGCCCTCGGGCCTCCTGTCAGTGTGTCACCTGTACAAGGAAGAATGTCTTTCTCAGTGGCATATACTGCGGGACTGCAGCAACATCCACAGCACTGATGATTATCCCAGTGTTTGTCCTTTCTGTTCTGCCCTCTCTGGTCTACTCCAAAGTTATTCTGGATGGTGAGTAGTTGGCCAATGGCCCCTAGTGTGTTGGGTGAGGTTGCGGCAGTGTGTTTTGTCTGTATGATGTTTTATCAAGGCAAAGATATCTAATGAGGGATCATTTGGAATACAAAGAGGGCAAACATGTGATTTAGTGTTATTGCTTTAGAATGGCATGGGTCCCAATAGCTCTAGAACAAAGGGGGCCTGCAATGCTTTTCCTATTGACTCCCATCATTATCTTCTCCATACAGATTTCTCCATAAACTCAGAATTTCCTGACGTTCAGCACTAATATAGATTGTATAATGACATCCAACAGCTGTGTCCTTCATCCATCCAGAATGTATCTCTTTGTAATTCTTTTACTCCCATTGATCACCAAGACTGCTAAGTAAACTTGCATTGTTCCTGTGCCATCCCCAGTTAATAGTGCAGGGTAGATGTCTGGGATTTGTAGTCCAGAAGCAGCAGTGGAGGATATAAACTGTCTGTTTTCTGGCAGCTTACGTCTTCTACACAATACAGGCTGAGAACTTGTCTGACCAGAGACTCCTGTATTTGTCTGGTGAGTGATTGTATCTTGCTGCATTCCCTGACTCTTGTGTCTTTAGCTCTTTACCTTCCTCATTTTTCTTTAAACAAACATATACAAGATATACATAGGTGTGCGCAGCCTCTTGCATTAGGGTGTGCACCCCAAAGCTCAAATACATATGCATGTGTATATGTACTGATGGTGTCAGTAGGGCAGTGGACAGTGTAATTTAGTTAATTTTCTTTTCCCCCAAATTTTTGGGCTTGGGTAACATTTTTTGGGGGGGATGAAATATCAGTGCTCAAAACAGGGGGGAATATGCAGCACACAAGGCAATTAGGGTGTGCTTCATATTTAATTTACGGTAATTGTTAATAAAAATAGGCCGTAAGGCCATTTACTCCAAAACCTTGTCACGTCATTTGTGGGGGAATCGGAGGGGTTTGGAGATTATGTATAACAGGTTGGGAAAGAGACTGTAGGTTATGTCCTTCATATGTCATGCAAAAATTCTGTGTTAAAAAGCTTTTAGTACATATTTACAATACACCAAAGTATCTGCACCAAAATGAAATGTTCCATTGTGGGGATTTGTGCCTCCTGTACTTGGTTGTCATGTGAAGGGTCAGCTGGGATTTTGGGATTTGCAAGTTTTTAGTTCAGACTGCTGAAGGTCCCTCACTCTCAGAAAGGCTCATATATATTTATATCTTATAAAAAAATATAGTAATTCATGAGCAAATCATTTCATAAACTGATTAATGTTAGAAGACGCTGTGGATCCTTTTCGAATGTAGACATCTGTATATCGCCCAGAGTTCTCTTTCAAAGGTAACAGGTCTGATTAGCTGTTCTGTGATTGCAGAGCCGGAGTACATGGTGGTGGAGCCGCCTAAATGCCCTCTAGATGTGGATTACCCAAAATGTGGGCCCAAACGGGAGGAAGACCAGTGTAAGATGGACAAGGACTGTGAGGGGGGCAGAAAATGCTGCACTTCGGGCTGTAAGAGGCAATGTCTCATGACACTCAAAGGTATGGAAAGAGGAAGGATGACCTTTATTAAAGAGCTTATCTCTGACTGCTGTGTAAATCCAGTACCATAGTCAATATTTCATATGGCAGGATGTAACACTGAGGCCCCACAGTCAATCCCCCCCATCATTCTTCAAACTACTCCCTAACGCTATAATCTGCCACACTGATTACTAAATTACAGGTATTAGGTGTTCCTTCATGCAGTGCTGGGACAAGATCATCTAGAGTCCAGACAGAGCAAACATGCCAAACGCCCCCCCCCCGCCCCGCAAGATACCGTACATGAGCATTATGCAGCAGAAATCCCCCCACAAAAACACTGAGCATTAATCTGCATGCTTACTCCCTAAGCATAAATTACCCCTCCCCCAGGTACAAATCAACCTCCCTGCTGATATCCACCCTCTCAGCACAAATCTTTGTCCCCCTTCACCAAATCCCCCCAGCTCAAATGCCCCTCCCCAAAAAAAAAATCACACCTCCTAGCACAAATATTCTACCGCCAAAATTTCCCCCCCAGTACACATCTTCTCCCCCACTTCAAATTCCCCCCTCCCAGCGCGAATCTTCTTCCCCCTGTCCTCCTTCCAATACCACATGCCCCAAAATTCCTCCTTCCAATGAAAATTCCCTCTTCCCCAGTATCCTTGTCCCCCCCCTTCCCTGACCTCACAAGATACCACAGTGCCCATGGCAGCCATCCCTCCTGCTCACTCCTTGTCCCAGCCCTGCTTCCAAGTGACTACCAAAGGTGAAGTGCAACACAACAGTTAATATAGAATTTGTGGCTTTACATCCCCCTCCAGGACCATGACGTTGACCCTACACCTCTTCCTCTACTTCCATTACCTCTGCACTTTTTGGGATGGGGTCCCTCTATATACGAGGATGCAGTCTTGTCCGGGAGCCTACATGGAAGAAATTGCCAGCCCCCCAGAAATGATGGATCTAAAATTTTTACTATAATTTCTGGAGTAGTGGCCCTTTCCTTTACATTAGATTTCTATGGAGTCTCCATTAGCCATGCACTCTTCTTTAAAGCATGAAAGGGGAAGGTGTAGGATGAATTTTAGTTCAGCTCTATCTGGAAGCCTAGCTATGGATATCAAGCACTCGTCTTGCAGAGGTCCTGACACAGGAGCCCTGACATATCTGATGTTCACTGCAATGTCTTTGGGTCATTTCTCCAGATCTAACTACATTTTTTTTTTCATAGCGAAGTCTGGCTCATGTCCTTTGTATGAGCCCGCCCTGTGTAACAGCGAGTCACCATCACCCAATGAGTGCCACCGAGACGACCAGTGTCCCGGCTCATACAAATGCTGCTACCAGTGCAGGCGTCGGTGCACGCAGATACTGCCATGTAAGTTATAAGGAGGGTGACACCATCTATATTTGACAGCCTATCCATTCTTTAACATGCTCATTACACTTCCCACCACATTATGGAAACCGGTGACACCACTATTCAATACTGCACATTTGTCAAGGTGGCATAACCACAGATCATATGGCTCCATAGCAATGTTTAACATTGTCCCCAATGACCTTCGTTCTCAAGGGGCATAACTACAGATCATGGGGCTCCATAGCAATGTTTTGAAGTGGTCCCTAATGAGCTCTGTTCTCAAAGGGCATAACTACAGATCATGGGGCTCCATAGCAATGTTTTGAAGTGGCCCCCAATGATCTCCGTTCTCAAGGGGCATAACTACAGATCATGGGGCTCCAAAGCAATGTTTTGAAGTGTTCCCCAATGATCTCCGTTCTCAAGGGGCATAACTACAGATCATGGGGCTCCATAGCAATATTTTGAAGTGGTCCCCAATGACCTCCATTCTCAAGGGGCATAACTACAGATCATGGGGCTCCATAGCAATGTTTTGAAGTGGTCCCCAATGACCTCCATTCCCAAGGGGCATAACTACAGATCATGGGGCTCCATAGCAATGTTTTGAAGTGGTCCCCAATGACTTCTGTTCTTAAGGGGCATAACTACAAATCACGGGGCTCCATAGCAATGTTTTGAAGGGGTCCCCCATGACCTTCCTACATTCATTTTAGCATTACATATGTGCAAATCAAGAACAGATAGATAGCAGAAGCTTTTCAGTCAATACATTACTAAGGAACAGAGCTGTGGACCAAAGTTGTCAGGGAACAGCTACAGTGCAGGGAATAAACTTTTACCATTCGTTTGCCAAACCTCAGTAGCTTTTTTTTTCACTATCCCAGAGCCTTATACAGATTCTGTATGTATGGCACAGGGTGACAGGGCATGTTGGAACTTGTAATTCAGTGGCAGCAGTGCCCCTTACCCATGGTTCTCCAGCTACCGTAGATATACAAATCCCAGTATGCTAGTTGTCTAGTACCATACATGCAGGTTGTGAATGGCAGGGCATGCTACAGGTTGTAGTTATACCAGGAAAGACTTGGTTCATACAGAGTACAAAACATAACAGGGGGGCCAAGGGGGCAAGACAGGCGGCTGGGGCCAAGGTGGGAGTTGATAATGACAATATAAATTTGTTCAATAAATAGACAATATATCGGATCTAACATTTTACATTTTTCATTTCCCAGTTAAACAAACAAAGAACTTTGAGTGAACACTCATGGTAAATGTGGATCTTACCCGTTGTCTCCTCCAGTGGAAGGATGGACAGAAGGATTCTCCAGCTGGGATCAGGATGATATTCAGTATTATTGGCTCAGACCTTCTAGATGGACCGGATTGTATTGGACCCTGTGTATGATGAACTTTACAGTCTCAAATACTGGAATGATCAAGAGATTGGGGACTTTTTATCAATGATATTGTTATAGAATAATTTGTTGATAATAAAATAAAAATAATCTGTCATACCCTCTACGCTCCTTTCCTGTAAATACTGCTCATTGACAAATCTTCGGCACTCCTCCTCTGTACATACTGCCCAATGTCATTTTATCCACACTCCTCTCCTGTACATACTGCCCACTGACATACCTACCCTCCACACTCCTCTCCTGTACATACTGCCTACTGTGATACCCTGAACACTCCTCTCATTTACATACTGCCCACTGTCATACCCTTCACACTTATCTCCTGTACATTCTGCCCATTGTTATATCCCCAACACTTCTCTCCTGTATATACTGCCCACTGTCATACCTTCCACACTCCTCTCCTGTACATACTGCCCACTGTCATACCTTCTACGCTGCTCTCCTGCACATACTGCCCACTGTGATACCCTCCACACTCCTCTCCTGTACATACTTCCCACTGTCATACCCTCCACATTCCTCTCCTGTACATACTGCTCATTGCCAAATCTTCAGCACTCCTCTCCTGTACATACTGCCCACTATCATTATATCCACACTCCTCTCCTGTACATACTGCCCACTGGCATACCCTCCACACTCCTCTCCTGTACATACTGCCCACTATCATTATATCCACACTCCTCTCCTGTACATACTGCCCACTGGCATACCCTCCACACTCCTCTCCTTTACATACTGCCCACTGTCATACCCTCCACATTCCTTTCTTGTACAGTCAGGTCCATAAATATTGGGACATCGACACAATTCTAATCTTTTTGGCTCTATACACTACCACAATAGATTTGAAATGAAAAGAACAAGATGTGCTTTAACTGTAGCTTTAATTTGAGGGTATTTACATTCAAATCAGGTGAATGGTGTAGGAATTATAACAGTTTGTATATGTGCCTCCCATTTTTTAAGGGACCAAAAGTAATGGGACAGATTAACAATCATCCATCAAACTTTCACTTTTTAATACTTGGTTGCAAATCCTTTGCAGTCAATTACAGCCTGAAGTCTGGAACGCATACACATCACCAGACGTTGGGTTTCATCCCTGGTGATGCTCTGCCAGGCCTCTACTGCAACTGTCTTCAGTTCCTGCTTGTTCTTGGGGCATTTTCCCTTCAGTTTTGTCTCCAGCAAGTGAAATGCATGCTCAATCGGATTCAGGTCAGGTGATTGACTTGGCCATTGAATAACATTCCACTTCTTTCCCTTAAAAAACTCTTTGGTTGCTTTTGCAGTATGCTTCGGGTCATTGTCCATCTGCACTGTGAAGCGCCGTCCAATGAGTTCTGAAGCATTTTGCTAAATATGAGCAGATAATATTGCCCAAAACACTTCAGAATTCATCCTGCTGCTTTTGTCAGCAGTCACATCATCAATAAATACAAGAGAACCAGTTCCATTGGCAGCAATACATACCCACGCCATGACACTACCACCACCATGCTTCACTGATGAGGTGGTATGCTTTGGATCATGAGCAGTTCCTTTCCTTCTCCATACTCTTCTCTTCCCATCACTCTGGTACAAGTTGATCTTGTCTCATCTGTCCATAGGATGTTGTTCCAGTACCGTGAAGGCTTTTTAAGATGTTGTTTGGCAAACTCTAATCTGGCCTTCCTGTTTTTGAGGCTCACCAATGGTTTACATCCTGTGGTGAACCCTCTGTATTCACTCTGGTGAAGTCTTCTCTTGATTGTTGACTTTGACACACAAACACCTTACTCCTGGAGAGTGTTCTTGATCTGGCCAACTGTTGTGAAGGGTGTTTTCTTCACCAGGGAAAGATTTTTTTCAGTCATCCACCACAGTTGTTTTCCGTGGTCTTCCGGGCTTTTGGTGTTGCTGAGCTCACCGGTGCGTTCTTTCTTTTTAAGGATGTTCCAAACAGTTGATTTGGCCACACCTAATGTTTTTGCTATCTCTCTGATGGGTTTGTTTTGTTTTTTCAGCTTAATGATGGCTTGCTTCACTGATAGTGACAGCTCTTTGGATGTCATCTTGAGAGTTGACAGCAACAGATTCCAAATGCAAATAGCACACTTGAAATTAACTCTGGACCTTTTATCTGCTCCTTGTAAATAGGATAATGAGGGTATAACACACACCTGGCCATGGAGCAGCTGAGCAGCCAATTGTCCCATTACTTTTGGTCCCTCAAAAAGTGGAGGCACATATTCAAACTGTTGTAATTCCTACACCGTTCACCTGATTTGGATGTAAATACCCTCAAATTAAAGCTGAAAGTCTGCAGTTAAAGTACATCTTGTTCGTTTCATTTCAAATCCATTGTGGTGGTGTATAGAGCCAAAAAGATTAGAATTGTCGATGTCTCAATATTTATGGACCTGACTGTACATACTGCTCACTGTCATGCCCTCCACACTCCTCTTCTGTACATACTGCCCACTGTCATACCCTCCACAATCCTCTCCTGTACATACTGCACACTGTTATACCCTACACACTTATCTTGTGTACATTCTGCCCACTGTTATACCCTCGACACTCTTCTCCTGTACATACTGCCCACTGTCATACACTCCACACTCCTCTCCTGTACATTCTGCCTACTGTCATACCCTCCACGCTGCTCTCCTGCACATACTGCCCACTGTCATACCCTCCATACTTATCTCCTATACCAGTGATGGCGAACCTTGGCACCCCAGATGTTTTGGAACTACATTTCCCATGATGCTCAACTACACTGCAGAGTGCATGAGAATCATGGGAAATGTAGTTCCAAAACATCTGGGGTGCCAAGGTTCGCCATCACTGTCCTATACATTCTGATCACTGTCATACCCTCCAAACTCCTCTACTGCACATACTGCCCACTGTCATAACCTCCACACTTATCTCCTGTACACTTTGCCCACTGTCATACACTCCGCACTCCACTCCTGTACATTCTGAGCACTATAATACCCTCCACACTCCTCTCCTGTACATACTGCCCACTGTCATACCCTCCACGCTGCTCTCCTGCACACAATGCCCAGTGTCATACCCTCCACACTCCTCTCCTGTACATACTGCCCACTGTTATACCTTCCACACTCCTCTCCTGTACATTCTGCCCACAGTCATACCCTCTACACTCCTCTCTTGTACATACTTTTCACTGTCACATTCTCCACACTCCCTTCCTGTACATACTGCCCACTGTCATACTCTCCACACTCCTCTCATGTACATACTGCCCACCAGAGGCGTTTCTAGGGGGTGGCTACTGGGGCTATAGCCCCGAATCTAGGGCCCATAGCCCCGAGTCTCTAGGGCAGGGGTCAGCAAGCCCCTGCAGAGTGATCCTGGAAAACCACCTCCCACACGCAAAAGCCAGTCTAATATTCAGCGGCTGTATATGAGAAGCTGTGCGGTTGGTTCCCGCCCACCTCCTTCACGCTGACATTGGCACTATCGATCTGTGCAGTGAGGGAGTCGGATGCCCTGGGGTCAGATAGAGTAGTAGTAAGTGGCAGCGGCAGTCTTTTATCATCTGGGTCATGGCCAGGCTTCTGTATGTTGAGTGTTCATCTGTTGTTTCTGAGTAGGGATGAGCCGAACACCCCCCAGTTCGGTTCACACCAGAACCTGCGAACGGACCGAAAGTTCACACGAACGTTAGAACCCCATTGATGTCTATGGGACTTGAACGTTCGAAATCAAAAGTGCTCATTTTAAAGGCTAATTTGCATGGTATTGTCCGAAAAAGGGTTTGGGGACCCGGGTCCTACCCCAGGGGACATGTATCAATGGAAAAAAAACTTTTAAAAACTACCGTTTTTTCGGGAGCAGTGATTTTAATGATGCTTAAAGTAAAAAAAAAAAAAGTGAAATATTCCTTTAAATATCGTACCTGGGGGGTGTCTATAGTATGCCTGTAAAGTGACGCGTTTCCCGTATTTAGAACAGTCCCTGCACCAAATGTCATTTTTAAAGGAAAAAATCTCATTTAAAACTGCTTGCGGGTTTAATGTAATGTCGGGTCCTGGCAATATGGATGAAAATCAGTGAGACAAACGGCATGGGTACCCCCCAGTCCATTACCAGGCCCTTTGGGTCGTGTATGGATATTAAGGGGAACCCTGCACCCAAATTAAAATAAGGAAAGGTGTGGGGCCACCAGGCCCTATATACTCTGAACAGCAGTATATAGGCGGTTCAAACAAGACAGGGACTGTAGGTTTGTTGTTAAGTAGAATCTGTTTGTAATTTTGAACATTTTTAACGTGTTTAGCTCCAGCCAAAAAATCTTTTTTAAGCTTTTTGGAAAACATAGGGAAGGGTTATCACCCCTGTGACATTTGTTTTGCTGTCTTTCCTCCTCTTCAGAAGATTTCACCTCACTTTTTGTCCCAATGAAAAATGATTTTTTTTTGTGGAACAAGGATTGGAAAGCATCAGTGGAAAGGAGAAATGTTTTTCCCATATTAACTCTTACAGGAGAGAATTTCCCTTCCTAGGGGTAGATTTCATCTCACTTCCTGTTGTCTCCTTCCGTTTGCAAGTAGGAGTCGTTTGTAGGTTAGATGTTTGAAAGTAGGGTCCTGCCCTATATACTCAGCAGAAATTTGGGCCTTAGGTGTTGCTGTGGCCACAACACTGTAAGCCCTCACAGGGCCCTGCTGTGAAATATTAGATCAAGAATTGTAATTACATGCCCCTGTTGAACAGGAGCTGAAAAATTAGGCCTTAGGCACTGGTGCTGGTGCCACAATACTGCAACCCCTCACAGACACTCTAGTTGGAACGCAGGAACGAGCCCTGCTGCAAAGTATTGCATCAAAAATTGTAATTACACGCCCCTGTTAAACAAGGGCTGAAAAATTGGGCCTTAGGCACTGGTGCTGGTGCCACAACACCGCAACCCCTCACAGACACTCTAGTTGGAACGCAGGAACGAGCCCTGCTGCAAAGTATTGCATCAAAATTGTAATTACACGCCCCTGTTAAACAGGGGCAGAAAAATTGGGCCTTAGGCACTGGTGCTGGTGCCACAACACTGCAACCCCTCACAGACACTCTAGTTGGAACGCAGGAACGAGCCCTGCTGCAAAGTATTGCATCAAAAATTGTAATTACCCGCCCCTGTTAGACAGGGGCAGAAAAATTGGGCCTTAGGCACTGGTGCTGGTGCCACAACACTGCAACCCCTCACAGACACTCTAGTTGGAACGCAGGAACGAGCCCTGCTGCAAAGTATTGCATCAAAAATTGTAATTACCCGCCCCTGTTAGACAGGGGCAGAAAAATTGGGCCTTAGGCACTGGTGCTGGTGCCACAACACTGCAACCCCTCACAGACACTCTAGTTGGAACGCAGGAACGAGCCCTGCTGCAAAGTATTGCATCAAAAATTGTAATTACATGCCCCTGTTAAACAGGGGCTGAAAAATTGGGCCTTAGGCACTGGTGGTGGCGCCCAGAACCAAAAATGTTCTTACAAGCTATCAGCGTGATCATTGAGGAGGAAGAGGATAATTACTCAGGGATAGTCACTCAGCATCAGCATAGGCAGTCTTTGAAGGGATCTGAGATTTCAAAAAAAATTATTCGGTTACATCAGCATCAGGTGCTTGGTAGCTGGTGGTAATCCAAGACTGATTCATTTTTATGAAGGTCAGTCGATCGACCAAGTCAGTGGACAGACGCACCCTGTGATCGGTCACCACGCCTCCAGCAGCACTGAATGTGCGTTCCGAAAGAACGCTGGATGCAGGACAGGCCAGTAGCTCAATTGCATACTGTGCAAGCTCTGGCCAGTGATCCATCCTCAAGACCCAGTAACCCAGAGGATTTTCGGTGGGAAAGGTGTCCAAGTCTGATCTTGCCCCTAGGTATTCCTGCACCATGTAAAACAGACGCTGCCGATGGTTGCTGGAACCGATCATACCTTGGGGCTGCGGACCAAAAAATTGTCTGAACGCATCGGTCAGACGGCCACCTTCTCCACCGCTCCTTCTTTGACTGACCGAAGCCTCAGCAACACGTTGTCCAGAAACAGGAGTTTGTAACCTCCCAGTCTCTGGGAACGCGTTGCACAGACCTTTCTGCAAGGCCTCCCTAAGATGTTTCATCCTCTGCTCCCTCTGCGATGGCAAGATAAGGTCCGCAACCTTACCCTTGTAACGTGGATCAAGGAGGGTTGACAGCCAGTATTGGTCCTTCTCCTTGATCCCACGAATACGAGGATCCTTACGCAGGCTTTGCAGGATCAGGGAGGCCATGCAGCGTAGGTTTGCTGAGGCATTCGGTCCGGAGTCCTCTGGGTCACTAAGGACGACATGGTCCGCAGCCACCTCCTCCCAGCCACGTACAAGTCCATGTGTTTCTTGGGACTGATCCCTTAAAGACTGCTGCTGAGTGCCAGGCTCCACCTCCATACTGACACAATCTTCCTCCTCCTCCTCCTCCTCGTCCTCTTCCTGTGTGATCGGCAGGCACGCAGTAACACTGTCTGGATAAAGGGGGCCTTGAGAGCTAAGGAAGTCCTCCTCTTCCTGCCTCTGTTCTGCCTCAAGTGCTCTGTCCATTATTCCACGCAGCGTGTGCTCCAACAGGTGGACAAGGGGGACAGTGTCACTGATGCATGCACTGTCACTGCTCACCATCCTCGTGGCCTCCTCAAATGGTGACAGGACAGTGCATGCATCCCTGATCATGGCCCACTGGCGTGGGGAAAAAAAACCAAGGTCCCCTGACCCTGTCCTGGTGCCATAGTCGCGCAGGTACTCATTGATGGCCCTCTGCTGCGTGTGCAGCCGCTGCAGCATGGCCAATGTTGAGTTCCACCTGGTGGGCATGTCACAGATTAGGTGGTTCTTGGGCAGGTTAAACTCCTTTTGGAGGTCCGTCAGCCGAGCACTGGCATTATATGACCGGCGGAAATGCACACAGACTTTCCTGGCCTGCCTCAGGACATCCTGTAAGCCCGGGTACCTGCCCAAGAACCGCTGCACCACCAATTTAAGGACGTGAGCCAAACAGGGCACATGGGTCATTTGTCCCTGTCGCAGGGCAGAGAGGAGGTTGGTGCCATTGTCGCAAACCACCATTCCTGCCTTAAGTTGGCGTGGCGTCAACCACCTCTGAACCTGCCCCTGCAGAGCTGACAGAACCTCTGCCCCAGTGTGGCTCCTGTCCCCCAAGCACACCAGCTCAAGCACCGCATGGCATCTTTTGGCCTGCGTACTTGCATAGCCCCTTGAACGACTACGGAGCACCGCTGGTTCCGAGGAAGAGGCCATGGAGGAAGAAGAAGAGGAGGAGGTGGAGGAGAGAGGTGTGTCACAATCACTAGCATTTTGGAGGCGTGGTGGTGGAAGAACCTCCAACACTACTGCACCTTGTCCTGCATCCTTCCCAGCTGTCAGCAGAGTCACCCAATGCACCGTGAAACTTAGGTAACGTCCCTGTCCATGCCTGCTGGACCATGAGTCAGCGGTAATATGCACCTTACCGCTGACCGCCCTGTCCAGCGAGGCATGGACATTGCCTTCCACATGCCGGTAGAGAGCCGGAATCGCCTTCCGTGAGAAAAAGTGGCGTTTGGGTACCTGCCACTGAGGAACCGCACATTCCACAAACTCACGGAAGGGGGCAGAGTCTACCAACTGAAAAGGCAGCAGTATCATCATCAGAGCCTTCCAAACGCTGGGCATCCTCCTGGAGCATGTACCCAACACTGTGGTCAAACAGTTCGAGGGACTCCTCAGGAGGACATGGTGGGGCTAGGAAAGGAGTCACTGATGACATTGAGCCGAGGGAAGAGGCCGCAGCTTTGCAAGACAAAGTACCTTGGGCATGGGTGAGAGAGGATGAGGAGGATGAGGACGGCTTGGTCATCCACTCAACCAAGTCTTCCGCATGTTGCAGCTCAACACGGCCAGCTGCCGAAAAAAAGGCCAAGCGTGTCCCATGGCCACGTGCTGATGAGGATGCACCGTCTCCACGACCAGCACTAGACACAGAGCCTGCTTGCCCTCTCTTATTGGCTTGTGACTGTCTGCCTCTCCTTCTTGGCCTTCCAGACATACTAATGGCCTGTAGCTGCACTAAGCTGGGATATATATATATATATATGTACTGATACTGCAGCTAGCAAAATCAACTGCCTGCCTGTAGTATGAGAACACCACCAACCTTCTACAGGTAGCTTTAGCTAAACACTGTGAGGTGGACGCACCCCACTAACTTGTAGGTTTAGCTGAACACTGTGAGCAGGACGCACTGCACTAACTGCCTGACTGTGGTACTAATAGGATCAAAAGAACACCAGCAATTTTCTTCAGGTAGCTGTATTTACTGTAACAAGACAAGCCTGCCTGTCAGTAAGAAGATAACAGAAACGGATCTAGCTGAACACTGTGAGCAGGACGCACCCCACTAGCTTGTAGGTTTAGCTGAACACTGTGAGGTGGACGCACCCCACTAACTTGTAGGTTTAGCTGAACACTGTGAGCAGGACGCACCCCACTAACTTGTAGGTTTAGCAGAACACTGTGAGCAGGACGCACTGCACTAACTGTAAATAGTCTAGCTGCCTGACTGTGGTACTAATAGGATCAAAAGAAAACCAGTAATTTTCTTCAGGTAGCTGTAAATACTGTAACAAGACAAGCCTGCCTGTCAGTAAGAAGATAACAGGAACGGATCTAGCTGAACACTGTGAGCAGGATGCACTGCACTAAATGTAAATAGTCTAGCTGCCTGACTGTGGTACTAATAGGATCAAAAGAACACCAGTAATTTTCTTCAGGTAGCTGTAAATACTGTAACAAGACAAGCCTGCCTGTCAGTAGAAAGATAACAGGAACGGATCTAGCTGAACACTGTGAGCAGGACGCACTGCACTAAATGTAAATAGTCTAGCTGCCTGACTGTGGTACTAATAGGATCAAAAGAACACCAGTAATTTTCTTCAGGTAGCTTTATATACTGTAACAAGACAAGCCTGCCTGTCAGTAAGAAGATAACAGGAACGGATCTAGCTGAACACTGTGAGCAGGACGCACTGCACTAAATGTAAATAGTCTAGCTGCCTGACTATGGTACTAATAGGATCAAAAGAACACCAGTAATTTTCTTCAGGTAGCTTTATATACTGTAAAAAGACAAGCCTGCCTGTCAGTAGGAAGATAACAGGAACGGATCTAGCTGAACACTGTGAGCAGGACGCACTGCACTAAATGTAAATAGTCTAGCTGCTTGACTGTGATACTAATAGGATCAAAAGAACACCAGTAATTTTCTTCAAAATACTGTAACAAGACAAGCCTGCCTGTCAGTAAGAAGATAACAGGAACGGATGTAGCTGAACACTGTGAGCAGGACGCACTGCACTAAATGTAAATAGTCTAGCTGCCTGACTGTGGTACTAATAGGATCAAAAGAACACCAGTAATTTTCTTCAGGTAGCTGTAAATACTGTAACAAGACAAGCCTGCCTGTCAGTAGGAAGATAACAGGAACGGATCTAGCTGAACACTGTGAGCAGGACGCACTGCACTAAATGTAAATAGTCTAGAAGATAACAGGAACGGATCTAGCTAAACTGAATACAGTGTATATATATATATGCAACACCTGGGATGCATATATATACACAATACACTTTAAGTGCAGCTAACTGACTGACTGTCCTGCCTAATCTAGCTAACTCAAATGAAATGACACTGTCTCTCTCTCTCTCTATCTCTCAGCACACCGGAACACACTGCACAGGGCCGCCGTGCAGGCGGCCTTATATAGTGTGGGGCGTGTACTAAATCCCCTGAGCCATAATTGGCCAAAGCCTCCTTGGCTTTGGCCAATTACGGCTCTCTGTTCAGGCGGCGCTGTGATTGGCCAAGCATGCGGGTCATAGTGCATGCTTGGCCAATCATCAGCAAGCAATGCACTGCGATGCCGCAGTGAATTATGGGCCGTGACGCGCCACACAAATTTTGCGCGAACGGCCCATATCGTTCTCAATTCGGCGAATGACCGAACAGCCGATGTTCGAGTCGAACATGGGTTCGACTCGAACACGAAGCTCATCCCTATTTCTGAGCACTGCTTATAACTAAGTAGCCACGCGACTAGCTGAAGGGGAGACCATGTTGGCTGTGGATGGGGTTTTTTTTTACAGTTGGTTGTGTAAGCACTGCAGTGGTGTCACTACAGGGGCGGAGAGCTGCTGTGCTTAAAAATCTCGGGAGTCTGATATTTTCCTGCCCCTGCCTAATGCAGCTCAAAGTGCACACAGAGAGGGGTCCACTCCCCCACTGCTTGCAGAGAGCATACGGCCAGCGGACTGAGTGCACAAGTGACAGATAAGAGTGTTATCTCTCCCCCCTCGGCTGAGAGGAATGAGAGCAGAGCACCTGGAGCTGCATGTAGGAGTTCTGGATGCCTTTGCCCTACAGATGGTCACTTTACTCCTAGATATTTTGCCTGTTCCAGGTCACAAAGCTCTACATCCCTAACAAGTTTCCTGATGAAATGCTCCCCTGGGATAAGGTCAGCAAAGAGACACAGACAGTGCCTGAGCAGAAAGGAATGCT
This sequence comes from Lithobates septentrionalis, assembly GCA_037952835.1. Lineage (NCBI taxonomy): Eukaryota > Metazoa > Chordata > Amphibia > Anura > Ranidae > Lithobates > Lithobates septentrionalis. Next base: position 2,892,732 of record JBBDGP010001852.1, read on the forward strand.
CAGGTCCAGGACAGGGGGAGACGGGGAGGGGGGATCGGGGTGGTGGCAGCATGGCATTGAACTACAGTGAACAGTAAAGTTGGGACAGAAGTGACAGCAGTAAAGAGAAGAGAGCTTGGAGGAGCAGGCTCTGCTATATTCTCCCTCCTCCATCTTCCCCCTCTAGTCAGAACAGTGCTGTATTATACATTACTGCCCACTCTGTACTCTGCCCTCCCCACTTGCCCTGCACTGTGCCCCCCCGCCCGCTCTGCACCCACCTGCCTAGCCTGTACTGTACCCTGAAGCCTTCACTGCACTGTACGCTCCTGCTTTCCCCGTACTGTACCCTCCTGCCTGCCCCGCACTATACCCTCCTGCCTTCCCCTGCACCTTCCTGCCCACCCTGTACTGTAACCTCCTGCCTGCCCTGCACTGTACCCTCCTGCCTGCCCTGCACCTTCCTGCCCACCCTGTACTGTACCCTCCTGCCTGCCCTGCACTGTACCCTCCTGCCCACCTTGCACCCTCCTGCCTTCTCTGCACTGTTCCCTTTCTGCCCGCCCTGCACTGTGCTCTCCTGCCCGCCCTGCACTGTACCCTGCTACCAACCCTGTACTGTACCCTCCTGCCCACCCTATACTGTCCCCATCTGCTCACAATGTACTGGCTTTGTGAGAAATGCTTTATATCTGGCTTTGTGAGCAATGCTTTGTATCTGGCTTTGTGAGCAATGCTTTATATCTGGCTTTGTGAGCAATGCTTTATAATTGGCTTTGTGAGTACTGCAAAGCCAGTTTTATAAAGCATTTTTTTACAAGCCAGTTACAAAGTATTTATCACTAAGCCAGATATAATGCATTTCTTACAAAGTCAGTTATAAAAGAGTTCTGCTTTATATCTGGCTTTGTGAGCAATGCTTTATAACTGGCTGCGCTATACACTGTAAAAAAAATTCCAAAACTGTGTATTAACAATAGAAGAAAAATAATCAACAAATAATACTGGGCAATACATTTTAATGCAAATATTAATAAAGTGAATAGTGCTTAAAGTGCATATACTGTATTTTAAACATATGTTTACTCATTCAAGTGCATCAATAATACTAATTCATCAATGAAGTCCATTCAAGATATGCAGCAAGTCAAATTCTTGTGATGGTGCTCCAATATTTTCAATGCGACAGCACATGTGTGCTTCCCCCCCGCATGCAGATATGTAACAATATTTTTATATATATATATATATATATATATATATATATATATATATATATATATATATATATATATACACACACACACATACACACATGTATATTATATACATATGTATGCCCACCCAAGCGTATGACTTTATTCACTTCGCTGCTATGGGCTCTAGCCCCAGATCTTTTGTAGACCTAGCAACGCCCCTGCTGCCCACTGTCATACTCTCCACACTCCTCTCATGTACATACTGCCCCCTGTCATACCCCCACACTCCTCTCCTGTACATACTGCCCACTGTCATACACTCCACACTCCTCTCCTGCAAAACTGTCTGCTAAGACACCTGACACCTAAGAACCTGGCAGTTCTGGAATGGGCGCATGTTTTCTAGTATCATATAATTATCATCATTATGCAAAATCGCAATAACTGGTTTATAACCGGAGTTATACTCTTAGCACAAGTCTGCCCTAAGGCTGCATAGTTTGCTCTCACTATCAGTCAAGATTCGCGATCTGGTCATATTGCCAGACCTTTAAGACATGAAGAAGAATATATAGTAGGTGTTTTTTGAAGATTGGAGTAAATATACGTACATAATGTCTTCAGACTTTTGATGTTTAAGAGCTCATACACTTCAGTTTATTTAAGAAGGAAAGGGATAAGATCTCTGCTATCTGGGTCCTCACTGAAAAGATTTCCAGAGGCTTTCTGATTCAAGAACGTCTCAGTCTGTTAATTAGGGATGGGCTGAATGATCCCCAGTTCAGTTCGCACCCAAACTTTTGAACATTGCGAAAGTTTGGAACCAAATAACGAACTCCGTTGAAGTCTATGGGACCCGAATGTGAAAAATCAAAAGTGCCCATTTTGAAGGCTTGTTTGCAAGTATTCGGACATACAATGGTTATGGGGGTCTGGGTACTGCCCTGGAGGACATGTATCAATGAAAAAAAAGTTTGTAAAAAATTAAATTTTTAATGTATAAAAGCTGTTGCAGAAATAATTGCATTTATAAAGCCAAAAAAAAATGACAGGTGCGGAAAAATTGGTCTTTCTTTGGGTGTTAATTGTGGCCTTGAAACCTACACCAAAAGAAATCTTTCAGATGAAATCAACACCCACAATGCTAGGCAGCATAGAAGCCCTGAAGAGATTCCACATTCCAAAAACACTTAATCAGCGACATCAGCATCAGGAACTTCATAGCTACTGGTAAACCAGGACTGATTCATTTTGATAAATGTCAGGTAGTCTACCGAGTCTGTGGACAGACGTGTTCTATTATCAGTAACAAAACCTCCAGTAGCACTGAATGCCCGTTCGAAAAGCACGCTGGATGCAGGGATTCCAGCAGTTCAATTGCATACTGGGAAAGTTTTGGCCAGTGGTCTATTCTCATGACCCAGTAATCCAGAAGCTCTCCATCTCTGTTTTTAGCACCTAGATAATCGTCCACCGTGTGATGCAGATGCTGCCGATGGGATATGGAAGCTGACAGCCCTGGACGGCGAGAACTAAAACAATTGTGAAATGCATCAGTTAGGCAGCCGCCTTCTCCACCACTCCTCTCTTGATCAACAGAAGCCTCAAAACTCAGTTTTCCACGACACTTAACTTACCAGAGTCGGGAAAAGCATTAGATAAACTCCTCCTTAAGGTGTCCTCAAGAGATTTCATCTTCTACACTCTCTATGGGGATGGTATGAGTTCTGAGACTTTCCCCTTGTAACGGTGGTCAAGGAGGGTTGCCAACCAATAGTGATCCTTTTCCTTTATGGCACATATTCTTGGGTCCTTTCGCGGACTTTGAAGCATGAGGGACCCCATGCACCGCAAATTTGCAGAGGCATGAGAAGCAGACTCCTTGGGGTCACTGAGGATTATAGTATCTGGAACTGCCTCCTCCCAGCCACGTACTACCATGTACTACTCCCAAGGGTGGAAAACCATCTCTTACTGTTTGACGCATGTCCTCCTCTGCTTCAATGCCTCCACACTGCCAGAATCATCCTCCCCCTCCTCCCTCTCGTCTTGTGTGTTCTGTGTCATAGGAACAATGGTGTCTGCATAAAGTGGGCCTTGAGAGGAAAGGAGGTCCTCCTCTTCCTCCTGCTGCTCTGCCTCGGATGCCCTGTCCATATTGCCACACAGAGTCTGCTCCAGCAGGAACACAACAGGGATTGTGTCACTGATGCATGCATTGTCAAGGCTCACCATCTTTGTGGCCTCCTCAAATGGTGACAGTACAGTGCATGCATCCTTTATGAGCAGCCATTGGCGTGGGGAAAAAAAGCAGAGCCTGCCTGAGCCTGTCGTTGTGCCATACTTACACAGGTACTCGTTGATGGCCCTCTGCTGCATGTGCAACCGCTGCAGCATTGCCAAAGTCAAGTTCCACCTGGTGGGCATGTCACAAATCAGGCAGTTTATGGGCAGCTTGAACTCCCTCTGAATTTCAGCCAACCGAGCGCTGGCTGTGTATGACCGCCTGAAATGGCTACTCTTCTGGCCTGCTTTAGCAGATTTTCCAACCCTGGGTACCTATTTAGGAAACGCTGCACCACCAAAATGAGGACGTGTGTGTCAACTTTCCCTCTCTAAGGGCGGACAGCAGATTTGTGCCATTATCACACACCACCATTCCTGGCACCAGTTGGCGTGGAGTGAACCACCTCTGGGCATGTCCCTGCAGAGCTGCAAGAATCCTGTTCCGGCGTGGTTCCTTTCCTCTAGACACACCAGCTGAAGCACTGCATGGCACCTTTTAGCCTGACTCATTGAATAGGCCCTTGAACGCTTAGGGGGTACTTGTGGTTCATAGGACAATTCAGCAGAGGAGGGCATGGAGGTGGAGGAGGAGAGGGTAGAGCTGACAAATCTGGCATCACCACCAGCTGTATGGAGACGTGGGGGCACAACAAGCAGCACTGAGCCCTGTCCTGCATCCTTCTGAGTTACAAGCAGAGTTACCCAGTGTGCTGTGAACAAAATATATCGCCCCTGACCATGCTTGCTGGACCACGTGTCAGCAGTAACATGAACTTTGCAGCTGACTGCCATGCCCAACAATGCCACAATATTGCCTTCCATGTGATCACACAGAGCTGAAATGGCCTTACGTGAAAAGAAATAGCGACTGGGAACCTGCCATAGTGGTACAGCACATTCTGCAAATTCAGAGAAGGTGGCAGAATCCACCAGACGGAAAGGTAGAAGTTGTAGAGCCAACAGCTTGCATTTAGACGTTGGGCATATTGGTGACAGGGACTGTATTTTTTTTTCCACTGCAGCAGATGGGGCAGAGAAATTTGCCGGCTATAGTCTATAGCTGGTGGTGTGCTGCTGGCAGATGTGCTGCAAGGACCTGGACACCCTGCGTTATGCCATCATCCCTGTTAGTGGAAGCTGCTGAGAGGTCATGAGGTATAGCGGGGGCAGACTGAGGTGAGTAAAGAGGAGGAATGGATTTGTGGCCCTTTTGTGTGGCTTCCAGGTGCTCTTGCAAACGGGCTGAGTGGTGGGAGATTAAATGCCTTGTCAAGCATGTGTTACCCAAATGGTTAGTGTTTTTACCACGCTTGATGCGCTTGGGACAAAGTTTGCAAATTGCAACAGTGCGATCAGCTTCACATGTGCTAAAAAAGGCCCAGACAGACTGCTGAGCTGTTGGAAGTGAGCCAGGAGATAACAGCTCCACAATTTGATGGAATAGGATGGCTGCTCACTACTCTTCCATGATGGCTGCCTCGTTGGGGTTGTGCCTCACCCTTACTTTCCTCCTCTGCTCTATCTGGCACCCAATTCATGTCAGTGACCTCATAATCATTATCTCCTCCATCCTCATTACCACTGGAGACAACTTGGCAATTCACTGCGGCTGGAGGAACATGACTGCCAATTTGTTTACCAGTGTTCTCCCCTCTCTGTAGGCTCATGTTCCTGCCTTCCTCAACCTCAACCTCATAACCAACATCTGAATCAAGTAATGGCTGGGCATCATCAAGGAGCAAGTGGCTGATGCTGTGTTCAAATAATTTAGCTGACTCTTCAGTGACTGATGCTGGGGCTATGGCAGGAATAGCTGTGGACAAGGAGGCAGGTTTGGCCACTCTGGCAGCTGCAGTGGACTGTGCACCAGTCTCTGCTTGGGTGAAGGAGGATGAGGATGGTTTAGTAAGCCAGTCCACCACCTCCTCTGCATGCTGTGGCTGGATAGCATGGGTAACATCACGAAACAGAGGAAATGATGCCCTGCCTGAGGACTGACCACATCCACCTTTGCCTGTGGACACATACGCTGCTGGCAATCCCACAGTGCCATGGGAATGTCTTACTACTACACAGACACACTCCACTGATACACTACTGTATATTATAGTGCAGTAAAATGGCACTGACGCACTATACTATACTACGTCAAATGTACACTAACACACAGAAATGTACTGCGTTAAAGGAAGGTAACGCACTGCAATATACTGCGTTAAACTTGCACAAATGCACTGAGCTATACAGTGTTAAACGGAAGATAACGCATTGAAATATACTACGTTAAGCGTGCACTGAACTGTACTGCGTTAAACAGAAGAAAACGCACTGAAATACAACAACGTTAAACTTGCAGTACCTCACTGAACTGTACTGTGTTAAATGGAAGATAACGCACTGAAATATACGGAGTTAAACTTGCAGTAATGCACTGAATTGTACAGCGTTAAACTTGCAGTAATACACTGAAATATACTGCGTTAAACTTGCACTAACGCACAGAAATGTACTGCGTTAAAGGGCACGTAATGTACTGAAATATACAGCGTTAAACTTGCAGTAACGCACTGAACTGTACTGCGTTAAACAGAAGATAACGCACTGAAATATACAACATTAAACTTGTGGTAACGCACTGAACTGTACGGCATTAAACTTGCAGTACCGCACTGAAATATACTGCATTAAGGGTGCACTAGCGCACAAAAATGTACTGCGTTAAATGGCACTTAACGCACTAAAATATACGGCGTTAAACTTGCAGTAACACACTGAACTGTACTGCTTTAAATGGCACATAATGCATTGAAATATACAGTGTTAAACTTGCAGTAATGCACTGAACTGTACAGCTTTAAACGTGCAGGAACATACTGAAATATACTGCATTAAATGGCACGTAACGCACTGAAATATATGCCGTTAAACTGAAGATAACACACTGAAATATACAGCGTTAAACTTGCAGTAATGCACTGAAATATACTGCGTTAAGCGTGCAGTAATACAAAGAAATGTACTGTGTTAAACGGCAAGTAACGCACTGAAATATACAGAGTTAAACTTGCAGTAACGCAATTAAATATACTGTGTTAAACTGTCACTACACTCACACTGACTGAACTATTCCTACATTCACACTAATGTAAAGATGATGGTCGCACTACACTCACACTGAACTATCCCTAGATTCACACTAAATTGATATTCTACACTGACAATAGAATCAGAATAGCACACTAACTGTCTAATAGCACTGAACAAAGCCCTGTTCTATCTCTCTCCACGCCAAATTTCACACTGAAAATGGCCGCTATTGAAAAAATACTTTTATAGTGTGGGGCAGGACTAACAGCAATGAGCCATGATTGGATAGAGTCATCATGACAGCATCCAATCATGGCTCTGACAGTGCTCTGTGCCATGATTGGGCAAAGCTTTTATTGCTTCAGCCAATCGGGGCTTTCAATGCACTGTGCGGCAGCTCACTGCATTGTGGTCGTTCGGCGGGCTGAACACCCTGATAATTTGGTTGTTCAGCTTACGTGCGAACAGCCAATGGTCAACCCAAACTCATGCTTTGGCCAAACCGTGCGCCCATCCATACTGTTAATAATGTCAGAAATCTCTTTGATAGGACAGAAAGGAAAACAAAATCTACAGTTAAAGATGAAAGAATCTCTGTTAGGATCCTACTGCCTTATGAATATGGCCGTGGCCAGGCTTCTTGGACTTCTTGATGAGTAGCCAGGTGTACTACTGACACATGGAGTAGAAATTTCTAGGAACAGCACAAGTTCACAACACAGGCAACTGCCCTGCCCATCATATGTATCAGATAAATCCTCTGTCATGCTGAACCCAGGCAAGCATAGCCAATCGATGGGTGTACTACTGTTGTGCATAAAGCCAAAAATTACATATAGAAGTGAAGATTTTCCTGAAATCCTATGTAAGGTTGATGCTTTACTTCTCATAGGATGGTCTTACCACTTTTTTTTGGAGTTCATTGATCATCATTCAGGCATCCACAAATATACAATATTTAGCAAACTCAATGTTCTATATAATACTCAAGCTACCCCAAACATCTCTGTATTACAGAGAGTGCAGGGGATCATGAGTATATAATATGCAGAGTGCAGGAGTCATTAGTATGTACGATATATATGCAGCATGCAGGAGTCATTAGTATGTAATATGCAGCATGCAGGAGTCATAAAACACGTACGTCGGGACTATAAACGGGGCAGTGGCCAATAGCTTTCATCTCTTTATTTATTCTGAGCATGCGTGGCACTTTATCCGTCGGATTTGTGTACACACGATCGGAATTTCCAACAACGGATTTTGTTGTCGGAAAATTTTATATCCTGCTCTCAAACTTTGTGTGTCGGAAAATCCGATGGAAAATGTGTGATGGGGCCTACACACGGTCGGAATTTCCGACAACAAGGTCCTATCACACATTTTCCGTCGGAAAATCCGACCGTGTGTACGGGGCATTAGAGTTCAGAGGTCATAGGTTTGTGATACTTATGCTCCGTACACACGGTCGGATTTTCCGAAGGAAAATGTCCCGTTTATAGTCCCGACGTACGTGTTTTACGTCACCGCGTTTAGAACGATCGGATTTTCCGACAACTTTGTGTGACCCGTGTGTATGCAAGACAAGTTTGAGCCAACATCCGTCGGAAAAAATCCTAGGATTTTGTTGTCGGAATGTCCGAACAAAGCCCGACCGTGTGTACGGGGCATTAGAGTGCACAGGTCAGAAGTATGTAACATGCATCAAGAGTATGTTATATACAGAGTGCATGGGTCAGGAATATGGAACATGCTGAGTGCAGGGGTTCGGAATATGTAAGGTAGAGTGTGCAGGGGTTAGAAGTATGTAATGTACAAAGTGCAGTTTTCAGGAGTATGCAGTGAACAGAGCTCAGGGGTCAGGAATATGTAATACACAGAGTGCAGAGGTCATGAGTATGTATGTAATATTTAGAACACACAGGTTAGAATTATGTAACATGCAAACTGTGGGCATCAAGAGTATGTCCTATATGGGTACGCCTTGATGGCTCTGGCCGCCATTTGTCCTTGCCTGTCCTCCCTGCCATGTTCCGAAGCTGCGACGCGCACTGGGCATAATCCCCCCGCCCCTTCACTCGGGGCGGTCGGGATCCTCCCCACTGCGCGTCGACGTCATGCCCCTCGCGCCGGCTGTTTGGCGTCCTCGTGGCGCCTTATAGCGGCTGCTTGAGTATCCACTCTTCAGCGCTCGGTGGGCTCGGTAGCAGACTCACGACCGGCCGGTCTTATTGGTTTGCTGGCTGGATCGGGGGGCTTTCTAGCTCCCCTTTGGCAGCTGTCGCTTGACGTTGGGGACTGTTCGGTGACGGCACCCCCCGGAGTGACCTCTCCCAGCGCTGGGTCTTACACGCCGGTCTTCCCCATCACCCATTTGCAATCACACGTCTGTTGGCTACATAGCCCCTACCCACACCAGCCAGGTACGTTTTCTCCTCACCTCCATCACTCACTCTCCTACTATTCTTTCCATCTATTTGTCTGCTTTCATTTTCCTTTCCCCTTCGATTCCATCTAGACTCTCTTTGCCTCTTTGGCTTTTTTCTTTTTCTTTTCTCTCTCTATTCTCTCTTCCTTCTTTCTCTTTCCCTATTTTTTTCTTTTCTTCTCTTTTTTCCTTTATATTCCCCCATTTGTCCTTTTATTCCTTTTTCTATCCCTCTCTCCATTCTTTCTTTTTCTTTTCTTCTTTCTTCTCTTTTTCTCCTCCTTTCTCCACCTACTCCCCATCCTACACTTTTCTCTCCCACGTTTTACACTCAGACTTTTTCATATACACTCATTGCATTACACTTGTTTGCTTTTTTAGGTTTGATTCCTTCTCACTTACTTTCCCCTCTCATCAGGTCACATTCATCACCTATCCACCTTGTTCCCACACACTGACCTGGCCTGGGGGGCTCTCTGTGCTGGTTATGCCGCCGGCACATGCCCCCTCAGCTTCGGACCTTGGCACACTGGCTGGCTTGGCATCTGGTGATGCGCTGCCTCCGCGCATACATGTTGTAAGTCCATTGTTCTAATGAAAGAATATGAAATTCATGTTCTACTATTACCCAATTGTTTTTCAAATGATTCAATACTGCTATCTCCCCGATTCATAGGTGGTCACTACGGTTATGCTCCTGATGAGTGGCTATAAGGTCCTGAAATGGCGTAGAGCTTACAACTACCGTTATGTGTACACAATTATCCTATATATGCATATGAACGTTCCAAATTTACTGTATGTATATGTTTATAATAGAAATCCTTGTCGGAATGCATTGTTTTGATGACTACAGATTATCATTATAGAGCTATGTGCCAACATATGTAGAGCTATGTGCCTAAATATGTAATTATATGAATTTTTGTATCATTTTATTAATAAATCGCATTCTTATTTAACTTATACTTCTGCTCCCATGTGCCTCATTTAAAGTCCCGCACCTGTTCTCTCCCAATTTTATTATTGAACCAGGGATGGAGGAGGGGTATTGAACAGCCCCACTATCCTCATGTAAAGTCCCAAAATTTATTTTCGTATCCCTTTTTATTTATCAAGAGTATGTTATATTCAGAGTGCATGAATCAGGAGTATGTAACACGCTGAGTGTAGGTGTTAGGAATCTGTAATGTACAGTGCGCTGGGGTAAGGAGTATGTATTGTTCAGCATGCAGGGGTTGAACGATAACGATAATAATGTTTTGGCTTTGGACACCAATTTTATTTAAATGGGGGATATTTGATTTGCGGTAATACTGTTTTCATCTTGACATTAGAAGACATGCGCCTGTTTATTTCTGCATCCAAAAAAATTGAATACAACTTACATGAATCTCTGTGGAAAAGCCATAGCTGATCATAAGGACCATATGAGGTTAAAGATTTCACTTATTAAGCGAAAATCATTTTAAGGCTGAGATATATAATTACCTGCTCATGGGACACACATGGGTGGATATACAGCAGTTGTACAGCACTATTATAATTACCAGCAGTCACAAGGCCAATGGAGCCCTGTAGTTGGTAATTTGGTTCCTCCAGTCTTTGAATTCTTCCCTTCTTGATCAATCTTCCCATTTCTCAGGTCACCAAAGGCGTGGCACTATAATTATAGCACCATAATCCTTGTAATAAGGCAACGTCTTACTATACCGCTTACCTTGGCAATTCCCATGGAGTGTCGAAGTCCCTCAGAGGAGGAAACCAAACCAGTAATTATATCAGATTGGGGTCTGTAGAGTGCTGGCTCCTCGCCTGCTCCCTGCCGCCGGCTCTAATTATCTCTATAATTATCACTGCGTCCGTCTCTATTAATACAAGCGAGCACTGTGTAATTCTATATATTGTTCTCTTTGCATCTATGCAACATATATATCATGTTTATACATTGATGGTCGGCTGGAGCCTTTAGATAAGAGTCATGTATTCAAGTTATCAGTCTGCTGCCATATGGCAAAAGAATTCTGGGAGTTTCCAGCATCTTGTATAAGCATATTATCATTTATATATAACTGAATATTTATAAAAATTGTAATGGATACACCTTAGACATACATCACTGGATAGCACTTTTCCATCTTCTACTACATATCTAAATGACAAAGTTTTATCTCCATGGTAAGTGATTAAATATTGCTTGCTCTGCTGTAAATAAAACCTTTTGATGGGCTGGTTGGATCTTTGAATAAGATTGTGTTTGAAGTCTACTTGATTTCTGTCTCTCTAACTTCCAACAGTCTATCAGCATACAGTACATCCACTGCACACCTTCCTGGATCTACCTGTTTTCAAACGGGGTGCTGTCTCTACCAAAGATAGGCATAGAAGGAAACACCAGTGCAATATGTTTCAAGTGCACCCTTTCTTTTTTTTTTTTAAGCGTGATTTATTATAGCAACACATAAATCCCACCATCCATGCAACAGTTCAGTCACACAAGACTACTTTGTAGACTCGGGGTCTCACACTGTTTCTGAGATTTTGCATGGATGGTTGTGAAAAGAAGTAGTTCTGTAGACCAATGGTCATCAACACTGTCCTCAGGGCCCACTAACATGCCAGGTTTTATGTATTACCTTGGGGAGATGCAGACTAGAATATTGCAATCACTGAGCAGCAAATGATATCACCTGTCATGTATTTCAGTTATCTTGCAAACCTGGCCTTTTAGTGGGCCCTGAGGACAGGGTTGATGACCATTGCTGTAGACCACAGAAGTAGTAGAAGTAGACCACACCCAAATTTATGGTCAGATTGGTAGACTTTTTATTAATGCACACAGAGCCAACCACTGAAGCTCATCACGTTGACAATTAGCTACAGTTTCCATGCTGCTTTGGACCAAATATGATTATCTTATAGTCATTAACCCCTCCCGTGGTCATCGCTCCATTACTTCATTGTCCTATGATCTCTGCATAACACCTAGACATGTAACTCTCATTTTCTTATGATCTTGACTAAACATTCTACAGCAATAATTGATCTTGCAAGCACAATATTATGTCTGGATCAACATGCATACTTCCTAGTCATGACTTAATATTGTTGCCTATTCCCTTCTTAAAATAAATCAAGAATAAATCAAATGTGACCGAAAAAAATCTCAAAACATATTAAATTTAAATTGTGTATATAGACATACTGTAAATTAAATTAGCATTATTTGTTATAAAGACTGCATTTCCAGTATACTAATTTAAGCCCTATCGTCAATGTGCTTTACGGTTATCCCTGCTTCTTTGGGACCTTGGTATACAGGGGATGTTATATGTCAACAATCCAGTCCATAGAGGTTGTATTTATAACAAACACGTATATTTAAAAGTTGTATCTCCTAGAGCAGGCATGTCCAAAGTCCGGCCCGCGGACAAATTGCGGCCCGCGTTCTGGTTTAATGCGGCCCCACTGGTAATTTGGATATATGTCTTTTGTGGCCCCCAACGAATACCCGATTCATTGGGGGGCCTCAAAAGATATATACCGTATTTATCGTTCTTGCAGCCTTGGAGTGAACAGGGAGAGGGTGAGACGAGTGTCGTCAGATTACATACAGGAGAATCTCCTGTTTACTTGGCGGCCTCTGTAACTGGAAGTCCCGTCTCCTGGGCTGGCATTGGACGACTGTTATGTCTATCATAGGAGGCGGGACTTTGTATTAAAGAGGCCGCCGAGTAAACAGGAGATTCTCCTGTATGTAATCTGTTGGTGCTCGTCCTGGCCCCCTCCCTGTTCCCTCCAAGGCTGCTGATGGGCATCAATCAGGCTGCACTGATGGCAATGGTGGGACACATTCATGGCAATGGTGAGGCTGCATTCAGAGGCTGCATTCATGACAATGGTGAGGGTGCATTTAAGGCAATGGTGAGGCTGCATTCAAGTGCAATGACGAGGCTGCATTCTTAGGCTGCATTCATGTCAGTGGTGAGGCTGCATACATAGCAATGGTGAGGCTGCATTCAGAGGCTGTATTCATGGGAATGGTAAGGCTGCATTTATGGCAATGGTGAGGCTGCATTCAGGGGCTGCATTCATGGCAATGGTGAGGCTGCATTCATGGCAATGGTGAGTCTGCATTCAGAGGCTGCATTCATGGCAATGGTGAGGCTGCATTCATGGCAATGGTGAGACTGCATTCATGGCAATGGTGAGGCTGCATTCATATCAATAGTGAGGCTGCATTCATGGCAATAGTGAGGCTGCATTCAGAAGCTGCATTTGTGGCAATGGTGAGGCTGCATTCATGGCAATTGTGAGGCTGCATTTAGAGGCTGCATTCATGGCAAGGGTGAGGCTGCATTCAGAGGTTGCATTCATGGCAATGGTGAGGCTGCATTCATGGCAATGGTGAGGCTGCATTCAGGGGCTGCATTCATGGCAATGGTGAGGCTGCATTCATGGCAATGGTGAGGCTGCAGATGGGCACTGATTAGGTTGCATTGATGGGCACTGATTAGGCTGCATTGATGGGCACTGACCCTTATTTTGCTTCACAGTTCCTTATTTAAAATGTATTTATTTTTCCTGAAACTTCCCTGTTAAAGTTAAGGTGCATGTTATACGCCTGTGCGTGTTATACGCCAATAAATACATATTTCCAAATAACATGCCCAAGCTCATCCTTAGACTCTTTCACCACACACAGCCACAAAGGCAAGAGAATTCTTGTTGGGCAGTCTATTAGTTGATTTGCATTTATTTTTAATGGTTCAAAGAATGTCAGACAAAATGGTCGGCCCTCATGCATGTTCACTTCATCAAATCTGGCCCTCTTTGAAAAAAGTTTGTACACCCCTGTCCTAGAGCCTTATGATGATATACATATATATCATAATTCATAATTCTACCCTGGAGTGGAGGCAAGAGACACCATGACAGGTGGAGACACCTCACATCTAAATACTACAACTTCGACCAGTCTTCCCCCAAGAAAAATCTAGGCGGGGCCAAGCTTCTCTACCTAATCCTTGTTCCCCAGCTCCCCATACCCCCCCTAACTCTTATCCTCCCCCCTTCATCACCCCCAATCATCTCTTATTTCCTGTGTTTGCGACATAGCTGGATGGTCAAGAAGAAAGAAAAATAAAAAAAAAAAACGGGTGCCAAAAAAACTAAGGAAAAAATAAAAAAATACATTGTGATACTTTATGGGGCAGAAACTAGGTAGAGTTATACCTCTCCAATTCAACCCTTATCTTCCTTCACCATCCTCCATACCCATCACCCTTTTCCCTCTCTCCCTCACAATAACCCAATTACCCATTCAGGCCTGTAACGGGCATTCTATGAGGTTGTATTTAACATAAGTCAGTTCCAGTGTGTCTATACATCTCTACATTAGGGGCTATTTTAAGCATATGGAAGACCTGGGACAGCACAGTGGCTAAGTGGTTGACCATTCTGTCTGACAGCACTAGGGTCCCCAATTTGAATCCCAATTACAGCACTGCTTGTCTGAGGCTTGCATGTTCTCCTTGTGCCTGAGTGGGTTTCTTCTGGGTACTCCAGTTTCCTCCCACACTCCAAGGACATGCTGGTAGGTTAATTGCCTCCTAACTAAATTAGCCCTAGTAAATGAATGTGAGTTAAACAGTGATGATGGGAGAATGCCTCCTGCAGTGCTAATGTATTCTATAAGAAAAAACAATAAATAATTGCGCTTCAAAAAACCTACAAAATAAATAACATAAAGCTGCGATGTCCTAGAATGTGACTCAAACACAACAAGAGTGAGAGAGAAAAAAATTTTGACTCGCGCTTGGCAAACTGGTGAGTATGTGGCTAGGAGGTGCCACACCAAAAAAAACTGAATACAATAATATACATGAATAAAGTGTTGTACCAAACTATAACACACACGATATAAGAAAGTATAGGGGAATACATAAGCCCCTCTGGTGAACAGTGCGGTAATGTAACACAAACAGTGCAATCAAAATTCAAAATGAGTCCATGTGTGATGGATATAAACCAGGGAGTAGATCATTAAGGTCCATATAGGAGAAAACCCAAAAAATGATAGACAGTCCCAGGTGATTCAAATATAGATAGGGAGCTTTCCCGACTGGCAGAATACAATGATTACTGCTAGTGCTTATAGCTGCGTAATTGCATGCTAAAAATCTGATAGGTTGGTTGTATCCAGCCCCTGTTGAACCGGTTGAGATTCGATCCATCTATAGTCGACTTTAGGTACCTTAGACTGTAAGCCCCTTGAAGGTAGAGAATGATGTGAATGTAATATATACAGTATATGTACAGCGCTGCATAAAATGTCTGAAAGACCCAGTAGATAAACCTTCAGAGGGTCTACTCAACAGTAAATAGTAGGGTGCCTGTGGAGCAGATCTGTGTCACCCATTGTTCAGTGAGCCCTACCTGGGTGGAACCACTAGGGTTCTCTGAGATGGTACCTGAAAGAAACATGTCTCCTTCAGGGGACACAGATCCCCCCACAGGCACCCTCCTTTTCACTGTCAAGTAGACCCTCTTATTGTTTATCTACTGGGTCTTTCATATCCTTCATTGCTTGAAAGGTCGTATTTAATAAAAGCCAGTTCCCACTCAACATTTTCTCGTATTACTCCAGCTGTATGCTGTGCGACTTGTCCTGACGAAGTAGAGAGGACCCTGAAATGTGTTGACAATAGGGCTTAAATATGTGGTGTTATTAGAATGCTGGAAATGTAGTCTGTATAACACATAATGCTGAAATGTACACTCACTGGCCACTTTATTAGGGACGCCTGTTCAATTGCTTGGTAACATAAATGGCTAAACAGTCAAACAAATGGCAACAACTCAATGCATTTGGACATCTAGACGTGGTGAAGTTGATCGACTTGCTGAAGTTCAAACCGAGCATCGGAATGGGGAAGAAAGGGGATTTAAGTGACTTTGAATAATGCATGGTTGTTGGTGCCAGATAGGCTAGTCTGAATATTTCAAAAACTGCTGATCTACTGGGTTTACAGAGAATGGTCCGAAAAAGAGTAAATATACAGTGAGTGGCAGTTGTGTGGAGGAAAATGCCTTGTTGATTTCAGAGATCAGAGGAGAATGCACAGCAGTAACTCAAATAACCACTCGTTACAACCAAGGTATGCATAATACCATCTCTAAATGCACAACGCATCAAACCTTGAAGCAGATGGGCTACAGCATCAGAAGACCACAACGGGTGTCACGCCAGTCAGCTAAGAACAGGAAACTGAGGCTACAGTTTGCACAGGCTCACCACAATTTGACAATAGAAAATTGGAAAAACATTGCCTGGTCTGATGAGTCTCGGTTTCAGTTGCGACATTCAAATGGTAGGGTCAGAATTTAGCATAAACAACATGAAAGCATGGATCCATCCTGCCTTGTATCAAAGGTTCAGGCTGGTGGTGATGGTGTAATCAAAAAGAAGGAAAGGCAAAAAAGGATATCTCAACTACTCCTATATACCAAACCGGATCTCCCTCTAAGAAGCTAAGTGGCCATGCATTGGCCCTGACCTCTAATGGGGATTAAACCAGATTGTACCGTCTGAGTCCGGCGTCTCGGATAATAAGTATAAATCAGAGACGCCAGAACTTAGTTGTCCTCTGAGTTATTGTTAAATCATAAAAAATTGCGTGCCAGGCACAAAGAAACTCTTCTATAAGGACAAACCGGTACTGAGGTATAAATCTTTATTAATTAACTATCCAAGGTTTAAACATATACATATAATTCTAATGTCAAACAACAACCCTTATTCCCGGAACACATTAAAAAGACCTAATGTCTGAAGGTAATATTGGTGGCCACCAGTTTGCAAATAAATCTCATCAACCTCTCATGCTCACATCCACATACACCATTCAATCAGAGTCGCTTGTCAAGTCTGTCTGAATACTCATCCAGTGATTATGGGATTTGTCAGTAGTAGTGATACACGTGTTGGATCATCATAGATAGTCCCGATCATGGATTATTTATTCACTATTAAAGCAGTCTCATAAAAAGATTTTAAAGTGCAGGTGTGGTGAAACAGTTCCAAATGGATTCCGTGAGATTAGCTTAAGACAATTGCGGCTTTAAGTGGAACCAGATGTCAGTAGTCTGATCAGTTCAATAATAACCAACAGTAGGGTAATGCAGCATGTAAAGAGTAGCATCTATGTAATGTATTGGAGATAAATCTGATTTTACCGTGGGCTGGAACGGACCAGGAAGCGTCACATCATGCCAGGTGTCGGCGGGATCAGCGTACAGATAACGATATTTAAAAGATGTATAGCGAGCTGTAGAGCGCTGTCACTAAAGCTGGACTAGGGGATCCCTTTCCACTGGTCTCGATGTAGTCATCCACAGTTTGCGATGTCAGTCTTCATCAGCTGGTAATGCGAATATCGTCTCCTTGATGCTATGACAGGTGCTATACCCACTGAGAGAGCCGCAGATGTCAGGCTCTGATGCTTATCCACGGTCAATAGGGTTTTTTTAGAACCATAAAGGATAACTACCATTGCAAAGCCCCCCCCCTCTAACAAGGGGCTTGCGGATATGAATGGGGATTTTTCACATGATGGGACTGAACTAGGGGTCCCCATGACTGCTGTCTATCTGTACATAACCCCTTCGCCTGGACCAATAGGTATTATTAGGGACCTGTTACCAAAAAACCCCCATTCAACCTTTATATCCTCTATTAATTTGACATGTGTAGTTTCCTTATTTTGCATATATCAGCCACTTGTTTTATCCACCCTTTAGGGGTGTGTCTGCACTAGGTGCAGTGATGGCCTCCTTGCGTTACAAAATTGCTACATATATCTCTGTATCCACATAATAGTGGAATGTAGCAACTTTTCTAGAATGGCTATATTTGCTTACTTAACATGATAGGATTACTTCCCAAGAAGCCCAACAATCTGGGTCTAGGACGGTATTGGGCTGGTGATTCCCTAGACCCGGTGATTTCCTAGATCTACCCGGGAAAAGGGGACCATGGCCGGGAAATAGATGCCAAGAAACCCTGTTTGGCGTTGTTTGTCCTCTGTTGACATTGCGTGTGAGGTTTCCCTGGACTTGTATTGGAGCGGCCCGCGCTGATCTACCTGGTTGGAAGGCAACTTACTTGGATGGATGATCAGTTTCTAGGTGCATACATGCACAGGGAATTGATTGGTGTTTTATCTGTTATGAATGACTATTCCTATCCATCCATCCATGTATCCACTAGGCACTGTAGCAGCTTTCAATGGATGATCTGTGTTTATATATAAAAACAATTTTCCCTAAACGATCTGGGATTTTTTATATAATTTTATTTTACTTAAACTGTGGGAGATCACTTTTAGTTACTTTGGTCAGCTCAAACAGGAAGGGCAATTCCCCTAAAGAAAATCCCAATATTTGCAATAACCCCAGATACATAGGGGGTTAAACTCTGAATGCTCCTTTGCACTATGTATGACTTTGCACGGGTGAATGATATCATGAATGATTAAAGCGCTGTGGACTGCTGATCAGTAGCAACCAATTGAAACTTGATTGGTATGACGATATATAACTTGACTGACACACTAACGCGCATGCTCTGAAGAAGCTATCATTTAGCGAAACATGTAAGCATCATTAAGGTGATATCCACAAGAAGGTTCTACGGATGGCCACACACCTTTAACTGAATTGCTCTCTAAACCTCCCTCCCTATTGACCGTGGATAAGCATCAGAGCCTGACATCTGCGGCTCTCTCAGTGGGTATAGCACCTGTCATAGCATCAAGGAGACGATATTCGCATTACCAGCTGATGAAGACTGACATCGCAAACTGTGGATGACTACATCGAGACCAGTGGAAAGGGATCCCCTAGTCCAGCTTTAGTGACAGCGCTCTACAGCTCGCTATACATCTTTTAAATATCGTTATCTGTACGCTGATCCCGCCGACACCTGGCATGATGTGACGCTTCCTGGTCCGTTCCAGCCCACGGTAAAATCAGATTTATCTCCAATACATTACATAGATGCTACTCTTTACATGCTGCATTACCCTACTGTTGGTTATTATTGAACTGATCAGACTACTGACATCTGGTTCCACTTAAAGCCGCAATTGTCTTAAGCTAATCTCACGGAATCCATTTGGAACTGTTTCACCACACCTGCACTTTAAAATCTTTTTATGAGACTGCTTTAATAGTGAATAAATAATCCATGATCGGGACTATCTATGATGATCCAACACGTGTATCACTACTACTGACAAATCCCATAATCACTGGATGAGTATTCAGACAGACTTGACAAGCGACTCTGATTGAATGGTGTATGTGGATGTGAGCATGAGAGGTTGATGAGATTTATTTGCAAACTGGTGGCCACCAATATTACCTTCAGACATTAGGTCTTTTTAATGTGTTCCGGGAATAAGGGTTGTTGTTTGACATTAGAATTATATGTATATGTTTAAACCTTGGATAGTTAATTAATAAAGATTTATACCTCAGTACCGGTTTGTCCTTATAGAAGAGTTTCTTTGTGCCTGGCACGCAATTTTTTATGATTTAACAATAACTCAGAGGACAACTAAGTTCTGGCGTCTCTGATTTATACTTATTATCCGAGACGCCGGACTCAGACGGTACAATCTGGTTTAATCCCCATTAGAGGTCAGGGCCAATGCATGGCCACTTAGCTTCTTAGAGGGAGATCCGGTTTGGTATATAGGAGTAGTTGAGATATCCTTTTTTGCCTTTCCTTCTTTTTGATTACATGATATTCAGTGGGATTATACTTCCCTTCTAAAGGACTCCTCTCACTATCCACCTACCCATTTACTCCTGGGTCACTTTTAATACACAAAGAGGGACATTCTGAGTACACTTTTTATGATACATATATGAATCATAAGTGGGTATAAATTAGGGAAACTGTGGGGAATCAGTGACCCTTTCCATTATCAGGTTGAGGATGGCATATCTATTGGATGAAGAAATAGACCTCGAAATACAATCTGCATTTCTAGATGAAGCGACAGCGACACATAGTGGTGGAGATGAAACCCTAAAAGGACTTTTAAAAAATCACAAAAAACTTACCATTAAATTCCTTAATAGAAAGTGGGACATCTCCTCTCTAAAATCACATATCGCACATAAAATAATTCCCAGAGGGTTGAGGGAAAGAGTGACTCCAGCAGGGCATCTACATACCCCAAGATTTCTCCAGCTTTGGAAACAAAGCTGTTTGGAGCGCGGTCTAGCTATTCTTAACATGATAGTTGAGGAGGAACAGTTACAGCTAGAAGAGATTAAAAGGGACATAGACACAAGTGTCCAATTACTTGAACCATATAAAGAGGACCCTTTATTCATCAAATCTAATGAACTTTTAAAGAAAGAGGTAGAAAAAACACAAAGAACCCTGAAGTCTACAAAACAAGAAAAATTCAAACAAAATCTACAGGACTGGGAAAGTGGCGATGTATTTGACCCCAGTATACCTAGGGGTAGAAGTAGATCCCGTAGACGAAACCATAGAAAGAGTTCCAAAGTAACTCAATCAAGACACTCATCTACAGATAGTGAAACAGGAAATCTCGAAAGGACAGTTGCTTTTTTAGACACAGGGGGGGAGTTACCCAACAGCCCAAATTCCAGAAGGGACCAAGGGAAAACAGGAAGAATTCCTCCCCAAGGCAAAAACGGAAGGCAAGGAAGAGAAAGAGACACAAAAGGAAGTCAGAGGGAATTAAGATCGTCCTCACGGAGGACTTAACTAAGGAGGGAAATATGAGTGAAACACAAAACATACATCTTTCAGGTACGCAAGATAAAAAAGTGGTTAATTTATCCAACTTCCCTCTAAATCAGCACCATATATCCCTTCTACAAAAAGGACTCTCTTTTTCACCTACAAGCTCAATGAGTGAATTTGAGGTGTTTAAAGATATAAACCTATTCCTACGTAAGGTCATCTCTAGATACTGGCACTCTGACAAAGGGGAAGTCTATCCCAAGGATGAGAAAACTAGGGAAGAGAGGGAGGCCTTAGAGATACTTGTATCTCTATTGGAAGAAAATGACAATACTAGTCCCAGTGATGAAATCAATAGCCCTTCATCCATACCTCTGCGTCCCTCCAATTTAACTATTAGATCTCTTAAAATGCCATCCCTCTCGAAACATAAACAGATCCAGGCATTCTTGGAGCAGGTCCAAAGGGACCTATCCACACTTAATTGGGACTATCATGGAATAGACAACTTAAGCCCGGAGGAGAGAAAGGCCCTTAGAGAACTTAAGGAATCTAAGGACATTATCATTAAAAGTAGTGATAAAGGTGGAAATACAGTATTGCTATCACCGGATATGTATGAGACGGAAACTATGCGTCTCTTAAATGATCAAACTACATATAAGAAACTACCGTACAATCCTTTTCCCGAAATCATTGATACTTTAAATTTCAAATTAAGGATGGCCTGTGATAGCAACCTCCTCTCGAATAAGGAAACAAAGTATCTTTGCGTCAGCGAATTTAATACGCCAACTTTTTATATAATACCCAAACTACATAAATCGATTACGAACCCTCCAGGAAGGCCCATAGTGTCAGCGATTAAAGGACCACTGGAGAGAGTGGGCAAATTCGTTGACGCAATGATAAAAGAATTAGTGACTGACCTCCCTTCCTATGTACAGGACACCCGCGATGTTCTAAGGAGGATCGACGGACTCAGGGTACCGACCGACATCTTGTTGGTGGGGATTGACGTAGAGTCCCTGTATACGTCGATCCCACATGAATGTGGACTCAGAGCGGTACAGCATTTCCTTGACTCTAAGTTCCCACAACTAGCCGCTCAGAATGAATTCATCGTAGACTTGTTACAGTTTATGCTGGATAACAACTGCTTCCAATTTCTTAATCAATACTATAGACAGATAAGGGGCACCTCCATGGGGGCACCATGGGCACCAGCGTATGCCTGTCTACACCTAGGGCTATGGGAACGGGAGCACGTTTATCCCTCGTCTATTTACCTCAGCCACTGTGTCCTGTGGCTGAGGTATATAGACGACGTGATTATGCTATGGAGGGGTACCCCCCGGGAACTGCAGTCCTTCATTGACGAACTGAACCTGAATGACCTAAATATCAAACTGACCTTTTCTTTTGATTCTTGCACCCTGCCATTTCTTGACCTTAAGATTCAGATTAACAATGACCAAATCTCCACAAAAACGTTCAGGAAGGATACAGCAGCCAACACTTTGCTTCTGGCTACAAGTCATCATCCGAGGTCCCTCATTCACGGAATCCCAGTGGGACAATTTTTACGTACCAGACGCAACTGCTCAGAGGACAATACATTCCTCCTGGAATCCCGCGAACTATACGGGCGATTCCGTGAGCGAGGATACTCACATGGATGTATCAGAAAAGCGAAAAAACGTGCGTACCTTACTGAACGATCATCCTTACTCTCTAAAAACAAACCTGTCCAACAGCTTGACAAGGCCACCTCTCCCCCAATAAGGATTATCACTAAATATGGGACACAATGGGGGCAAGTGCGTAGAATACTTAATCGCCATTGGCATATCCTAGCCGAATCCCCTATGTTGGGGAGAATAGTAGGCAGCAGACCTTTAATGACGGCAAGAAGGGCTACAAATCTGAGAGACAACTTGGTCCACTCGGAATATACGAGAACAACCAGACGAAATTGGCTCACTAGCCTCCCTCCCCTTAGGGGTATGTTCCGATGTGGCAGATGCCACATCTGCAAATATGTAGACAAGACGGACAGATTTGCCAACTCGGACGGCACAAAACAGTTTAAAATCCATCATTTTATTAACTGTCGGTCAGTGAGGGTCATATATGTGCTCACATGCCCGTGTGGCCTTATGTATGTGGGCAAGACCAAAAGACAGCTTAGAGTCCGCGTTGGCGAACATGTCCAAAGCATATTAAATAAGGATGACGAGGGATCTCTATCACTGCACTTTTTGGAGAAACACAATGGCGACCCAAGTGGCCTTAAATGCAAAGGTATCTATAAACTGAATCTGCCCCCAAGAAGAGGTGATTTTGACAAAGTGTTATATCAAAAAGAAAAAATGTGGATATTCATGCTAAAAAGCATGCAGCCACGAGGCCTGAACAATGAGTGCAACTTATCTGTTTTTTTAGAACCATAAAGGATAACTACCATTGCAAAGCCCCCCCCCTCTAACAAGGGGCTTGCGGATATGAATGGGGATTTTTCACATGATGGGACTGAACTAGGGGTCCCCATGACTGCTGTCTATCTGTACATAACCCCTTCGCCTGGACCAATAGGTATTATTAGGGACCTGTTACCAAAAAAACCCCCATTCAACCTTTATATCCTCTATTAATTTGACATGTGTAGTTTCCTTATTTTGCATATATCAGCCACTTGTTTTATCCACCCTTTAGGGGTGTGTCTGCACTAGGTGCAGTGATGGCCTCCTTGCGTTACAAAATTGCTACATATATCTCTGTATCCACATAATAGTGGAATGTAGCAACTTTTCTAGAATGGCTATATTTGCTTACTTAACATGATAGGATTACTTCCCAAGAAGCCCAACAATCTGGGTCTAGGACGGTATTGGGCTGGTGATTCCCTAGACCCGGTGATTTCCTAGATCTACCCGGGAAAAGGGGACCATGGCCGGGAAATAGATGCCAAGAAACCCTGTTTGGCGTTGTTTGTCCTCTGTGGACATTGCGTGTGAGGTTTCCCTGGACTTGTATTGGAGCGGCCCGCGCTGATCTACCTGGTTGGAAGGCAACTTACTTGGATGGATGATCAGTTTCTAGGTGCATACATGCACAGGGAATTGATTGGTGTTTTATCTGTTATGAATGACTATTCCTATCCATCCATCCATGTATCCACTAGGCACTGTAGCAGCTTTCAATGGATGATCTGTGTTTATATATAAAAACAATTTTCCCTAAACGATCTGGGATTTTTTATATAATTTTATTTTACTTAAACTGTGGGAGATCACTTTTAGTTACTTTGGTCAGCTCAAACAGGAAGGGCAATTCCCCTAAAGAAAATCCCAATATTTGCAATAACCCCAGATACATAGGGGGTTAAACTCTGAATGCTCCTTTGCACTATGTATGACTTTGCACGGGTGAATGATATCATGAATGATTAAAGCGCTGTGGACTGCTGATCAGTAGCAACCAATTGAAACTTGATTGGTATGACGATATATAACTTGACTGACACACTAACGCGCATGCTCTGAAGAAGCTATCATTTAGCGAAACATGTAAGCATCATTAAGGTGATATCCACAAGAAGGTTCTACGGATGGCCACACACCTTTAACTGAATTGCTCTCTAAACCTCCCTCCCTATTGACCGTGGATAAGCATCAGAGCCTGACATCTGCGGCTCTCTCAGTGGGTATAGCACCTGTCATAGCATCAAGGAGACGATATTCGCATTACCAGCTGATGAAGACTGACATCGCAAACTGTGGATGACTACATCGAGACCAGTGGAAAGGGATCCCCTAGTCCAGCTTTAGTGACAGCGCTCTACAGCTCGCTATACATCTTTTAAATATCGTTATCTGTACGCTGATCCCGCCGACACCTGGCATGATGTGACGCTTCCTGGTCCGTTCCAGCCCACGGTAAAATCAGATTTATCTCCAATACATTACATAGATGCTACTCTTTACATGCTGCATTACCCTACTGTTGGTTATTATTGAACTGATCAGACTACTGACATCTGGTTCCACTTAAAGCCGCAATTGTCTTAAGCTAATCTCACGGAATCCATTTGGAACTGTTTCACCACACCTGCACTTTAAAATCTTTTTATGAGACTGCTTTAATAGTGAATAAATAATCCATGATCGGGACTATCTATGATGATCCAACACGTGTATCACTACTACTGACAAATCCCATAATCACTGGATGAGTATTCAGACAGACTTGACAAGCGACTCTGATTGAATGGTGTATGTGGATGTGAGCATGAGAGGTTGATGAGATTTATTTGCAAACTGGTGGCCACCAATATTACCTTCAGACATTAGGTCTTTTTAATGTGTTCCGGGAATAAGGGTTGTTGTTTGACATTAGAATTATATGTATATGTTTAAACCTTGGATAGTTAATTAATAAAGATTTATACCTCAGTACCGGTTTGTCCTTATAGAAGAGTTTCTTTGTGCCTGGCACGCAATTTTTTATGGTGGTGATGGTGTAACAGTGTGGGGGATATTTTCTTGGTACACTTTGGTCCCTTAGTACCAATTGAGCATCGTTTTAACACCACGGCCTACCTTAATATTGTGGCTGACCATGTCTATCTCTTTATGATTATAGTGTACCCATCTTCTGATGGCTACTTCCAGCATATTTGAACCATGTCACAAAGCTCAAATCATATTACTACTGGTTTCTTCAACATGACAATGAGGTCATCGTACTCTAATGGCCTTCACAGTCACCAGATCTCAATCCAATAGAGAACCTTTGTGATGTGGTGGAACGGGAGATTCTTATCATGGATGTGTAGCCAACAAATCTGCAGCAACTGTGTGATGCTTTCATGTCAATATGGACCAAAATCTCTGAGAAAGGTTACCAACACCTTGTTGAATCTATGCCATGAAGAATTAAGGCAGATCTGAAGGCAAAAGGGGTCCAACCACGTGCTAGCAAGGTGAACCTAATAAAGTGTCCAGTGAGTGTATGTCTATATACCCAATTTCTATATAACCTGTTTTTCAATGGATATTATTTAGGCTTACATGAATAAATAAAACTTTGGAATTTTCATCTGTATAAAAAAATAAGTGTTATGTCTTTCCTAAAATTGCTGCATACATAATCTCATGCTCTTATCAATATTTTTTTTGAATATATTAGCCTATTTTCAACCTCTTAGCCCAGAGGAACCCTTTTAAATAATTTTCAGATCTCAGGGAACCCCTGGTAATATTAGTCCATTAAGGGTCATTGGGACCATGTCACCTATGTTGGTGGTGGTAAGTGAGAAGAATACTCTCCTTACAGGGATCCCCAGAATGGCACTCTTGCAGTCATGTTGCTGGCTCTGTCAAGTGGTGTTGGTACCTGGCACTATGCAGGCACTATGAGATGGGAGGCCAGTTAGCCACAGCTCAAGGAACCCCTAAGCAACCTTGGCAGAACCCTAGATTTCCACTGAACTCTGGTTTAGAATGGCTGCATTATATGCTTGGGGATGACAGCTCTTTGAAGTACCTGCAAATGTATAGTGTGCCTTCACTCATTCTCTGTTTACTGGTAGCAATTAAAAAAATAACCATCTAAATCAGTAACATAGAATTCTTCTAATAAGCACAAATGTTCTTGGAGTGACTTTGTCTCTTTACGAAGAGTCCAAAGAACCCTCTTCACACAGTATGATCTGTAAAATTCACATAGGTTTCAGGGTCTATTTATAAATGTCAGAACTGAGATTTTGGTATTTTTTTAAGCACCAATTTTTAGCTATCAGCAGTTTTTCATTTTATATAAGAGGTCTGGTTGGATTTTAAGTGGCTTCCTTTATTGGCTTACTGAAGTTATTAAAGACGCAAACTTGTGGGATAATGTGGATCCCTTGTTCAGGCTGAGAGTGCTCTAAACAATAATTTACATGATTCAAATAAACTGAAAATAACAGAAAATGTTTGTAGATACAATTCTTCAATTTATAAAGATTTCCTTCTAGCCATTTTTTTTATCATTATGAAAAGGCCCCTATTTAGTGTCTGTCCTACCCTGCCTATGTGTCAGTAAGAATGACAGATGTACAACAGAGCACAAGAAGGCCTGGAGATCAAGAGTGAAGTTTGGCAACCAGAGCATCCTGGTAACATGGTGGACTACTAGGTCCTAAAGGCAATGTTGCCAATGTCCAAAAGAAAAAAATCCACACAATAGCATATTACTGTGAAAAGTCTAAAGGCAGAAGTGAAATATCCATCCTTTTTACAGTGAAAGCACAAAACAGAATAACCATCTAATAGGAAAATACTTAACAGAATTCCTGGGATCACGGGAGGTGTCACACAGAACAGCCCTTATGGCCTTAGTAAAGACTAATAGAACTAAACGAATTCTGAGGATTTCAGGTGAAGTCTACTGGGCTTCATCAGCCTGTAGCTTTTATTTAACTGTTGGGGTCTATAGTGGTGAGTAGGGATGAGCTTCGAGTTCGAGTCGAACTCATGTTCTACTCGAACATTGGCTGTTCGCAAGTTCGCCGAACAGCGAACAATTTGGGGTGTTCGCGGCAAATTCGAATGCTGCGGAACACCCTTTAAAAGTCTATGGGAGAAATCAAAAGTGCTAATTTTAAAGGCTTATATGCAAGTTATTGTCATAAAAAGTGTTTGGGGACCCGGGTCCTGCCCCAGGGGACATGGATCAATGCAAAAAAAAGTTTTAAAAACGGACGTTTTTTCAGGAACAGTGATTTTATTAATGCTTAAAGTCAAACAATAAAAGTGTAATATCCCTTTAAATTTCATACCTGGGGGGTGTCTATAGTATGCCTGTAAAGGGGCGCATGTTTCCTGTGTTTAGAGCAGTCTGACAGCAAAATGACATTTGGAAGGAAAAAACTCATTTAAAACTACCCGCGGCTATTGCATTGCCGACAATACACATAGAAGTTCATTGATAAAAACGGCATGGGAATTCCCCACAGGGCAACCCCGAACCAAAAAAAAAAAAAAAAAAATGATGTGGGGGTCCCCCTAAATTCCATACAAGGCCCTTCAGGTCTGGTATGGATATTAAGGGGAACCCCAGCCAAAATTTAAAAAAAAAATTGACGTGGGGTTCCCCCTAAATTCCATACCAGACCCTTCAGGTCTGGTATGGATTTTAAGGGGAACCCCGCGCCAAAAAAAAACAAAAAAACGGCGTGGGGTCCCCCTAAAAATCCATACCAGACCCTTATCCGAGCACGCAACCTGGCAGGCCGCAGGAAAAGAGGGGGGGACGAGAGTGCGGCCCCCCCCCCTCCTGAACCATACCAGGCCACATGCCCTCAACATTGGGAGGGTGCTTTGGGATAGCCCCCCAAAACACCTTGTCCCCATGTTGATGAAGACAAGGGCCTCATCCCCACAACCCTGGCCGGTGGTTGTGGGGGTCTGCGGGCGGGGGGCTTATCGGAATCTGGAAGCCCCCTTTAACAAGGGGACCCCCAGATCCCCCCCTGTGTGAAATGGTAAGGGGGTACTTACCCCTACCATTTCACAAAAAAACTGTCAAAAATGTTAAAAATGACAAGAGACAGTTTTTGACAATTCCTTTATTTAAATGCTTCTTCTTTCTTCCTTCATCTTCTTCTTCTTCTGGTTCTTCTGGCTCTTCTGGTTCTTCCTCCGGCGTTCTCGTCCAGCATCTCCTCCGCGGCGTCTTCTATCTTCTTCTCCTCGGGCCGCTCCGCACCCATGGCATGGGGGGAGGCTCCCGCTCTTCTCTTCATCTTCTTCTCTTCTTCATCTTCTTCTTCATCTTCTTCTTCTCTTCTTCCTTCTTCTCTTCTTCATTTCTTCTCCGGGCCGCTCCGCAGCCATGCTGGCATGGTGGGAGGCTCCCGCTGTGTGACGGCGTCTCTTCGTCTGACGGTTCTTAAATAACAGGGGGCGGGGCCACCCGGTGACCCCGCCCCCCTCTGACGCACGGTGACTTGACGGGACTTCCCTGTGACGTCACGGGGAATGCCACAGGAAAGTCCCGTCATGTCCCGTGCGTCAGAGGGGGGCGGGGTCACCGGGTGGCCCCGCCCCCCGTTATTTAAGAACCGTCAGACGAAGAGACGCCGTCACACAGCGGGAGCCTCCCACCATGCCAGCATGGCTGCGGAGCGGCCCAGAGAAGAAATGAAGAAGAGAAGAAGGAAGAAGAGAAGAAGAAGAAGAAGATGAAGAAGAAGATGAAGAAGAGAAGAAGATGAAGAGAAGAGCGGGAGCCTCCCCCCCAATGCCATGGGTGCGGAGCGGCCCGAGGAGAAGAAGATAGAAGACACCACGGAGGAGATGCTGGACGAGAACGCCGGAGGAAGAACCAGAAGAACCAGAAGAACCAGAAGAAGAAGAAGATGAAGGAAGAAAGAAGAAGCATTTAAATAAAGGAATTGTCAAAAACTGTCTCTTGTCATTTTTAACATTTTTGACAGTTTTTTTGTGAAATGGTAGGGGTAAGTACCCCCTTACCATTTCACACAGGGGGGGGGCGGGATCTGGGGGTCCCCTTGTTAAAGGGGGCTTCCAGATTCCGATAAGCCCCCCGCCCGCAGACCCCCACAACCACCGGCCAGGGTTGTGGGGATGAGGCCCTTGTCTTCATCAACATGGGGACAAGGTGTTTTGGGGGGCTACCCCAAAGCACCCTCCCAATGTTGAGGGCATGTGGCCTGGTACGGTTCAGGAGGGGGGGGGGCGCACTCTCGTCCCCCCCTCTTTTCCTGCGGCCTGCCAGGTTGCGTGCTCGGATAAGGGTCTGGTATGGATTTTTAGGGGGACCCCACGCCGTTTTTTTTTTTTTTTTGGCGCGGGGTTCCCCTTAAAATCCATACCAGACCTGAAGGGTCTGGTATGGAATTTAGGGGGAACCCCACGTCAATTTTTTTTAAAAATTGTGGCTGGGGTTCCCCTTAATATCCATACCAGACCTGATGGGCCTTGTATGGAATTTAGGGGGACTCCCACATCATTTTTTTTTTTTAATTTTGGTTCGGGGTTGCCCTGTGGGGAATTCCCATGCCGTTTTTATCAATGAACTTCTATGTGTATTGTCGGCAATGCAATAGCCGCGGTAGTTTTAAATGTGTTTTTTCCTTCAAAATGTCATTTTGCTGTCAGACTGTTCTAAACACGGGAAACATGCGCCCCTTTACAAGCATACTATAGACACCCCCCAGGTATGAAATTTAAAGGGATATTACACTTTTATTGTTTGACTTTAAGCATTAATAAAATCACTGCTCCTGAAAAAACGGCCGTTTTTAAAACTTTTTTTTGCATTGATTCATGTCCCCTGGGGCAGGACCCGGGTCCCCAAACACTTTTATTGACAATACCTTGCATATTAGCCTTTAAAATTAGCACTTTTGATTATTCATGTTCGTGTCCCATAGACTTTAACGGTGTTCGCGTGTTCGAACGAATTTTTTTCCTGTTCGCATGTTCTGGTGCAAACCGAACAGGGGGGTGTTCGGCTCATCCCTAGTGGTGAGATAAATAGCCTGACTATAGTGCATGGCTTTGTTCCTTCCCACCTCAGAGTACTGGGTGTTCTTCACCTTGTGGTGCTTCAGTTCCTCCTAATATAGTATTAAAGAAAAACCCAAAGACCTGGGAACAAAACTGCAGAGCTTTTGCAAGAAAGTACTAGAAGATTTACCTCCCAGCAGCTAACAATGAAATATTTTAAGTATGCCTGTTGCTTCATCACTTACAGCAAACAAACTCTAATCGCCAACCCTTCATCTTTCAGTTAAACAATATAAGCTCACTTTGGCTTTGAGTGATATGTAGATCTTGATCAACTCTAACTGAATGGCAATTATGGGGAGACTCCTTCAGATCCTCCTACTACTCTTATCACTGGATCACAGTCATTCCAGTCCTGGCTGCAACCTCCAATGTTGGCCAATGGATGCCTTTTCACAATTAGGGGACAT
This sequence comes from Lithobates septentrionalis, assembly GCA_037952835.1. Classification (NCBI taxonomy): domain Eukaryota; kingdom Metazoa; phylum Chordata; class Amphibia; order Anura; family Ranidae; genus Lithobates; species Lithobates septentrionalis. Next base: position 2,923,490 of record JBBDGP010001852.1, read on the forward strand.
CCTGATTGGGGCTGTTTTTGTGGTTCACTCTGGATTTATCTTCCAAGCACCAACCTTCCTGGAGAGGCCAAAGCCAGTTTTTTGTATGAGGTAAGTTCTGGGGGTAGTTAAAATATTGCAGACCTGATCTGTGATTGTTTTCTCCTCTTGATAGTCTCATGTAAAAATAGTTCAGTAAAAGTTACCATTGGCTCTGATTGCACCAAACACTCTGCTGTAAACCTATTCTGCCGATACTAAATGTTGTAGATGGACAGCTAATATGATTATCATGCACATCTATGGTAGATAATCACATTTAATTGGCCTTTTTTTATAATGTTGAAGCTGTTTCATAGCTTGTCTATCATTGTCCGGAGACAGGCTTGGAGGCTAGTAGTTATAGCAGTAAAGAGGCTCTCACAGGGCTGCTGTTACAAGTCACAGGGCCCCGTAAAAGCCTACCTGACAGCCCCCCCAACCACCAAAAATATCAAAAAATATTTTCACCAAAATACACTAAAATCATTATTAGCGGGAACAAACTTAACATAACTTACAAAATTCCTGCTAAATATAAAAGATAAAACTGGATTGAGTTAATGAATAAAGTTGGTCTTGGAGCTCATTCACGTGGGTGATGTGTCCTGTCCAGTGTGAACCAGATTTTCTTTTTTTTTTTACGTGGCTGGAACTGGGTGCTGGGCAGCCTATGTTACGCTATGGGGATGCAGCAACTATATAAACACAGCCACAGGTCCTAATTTGTGTGGATGCAGGTGAATGGTCCGAAACACTGACAGTGTCCTTATTGGAAACCCTGGGCTCCCACCGACCTGCAGATAAGTGCAGCAGCAGGTCACCTAGGTGGATGACACAGGCTCATCTGAGGTGCAGAGTCTAATCACTAACCAATGTTCACCAGAGCACCTGATGGTTGAAATGGGTATTGCTGAGTGTTAGTACAAGGTCGTGGTCCTCAGGATTGCCCCACCAGGAGATGAGCAAGCCAGAGTCCAGTAGCAGATTTAGCAGGTAGAAATCAAGCAAGAGCGTAGTCAATAAACAAGCTAAAGGTCAGTAATAAGTGGTCACAGGTTGGGATTAAGCAGAAACATAGTTAAGGAACAAGCCAAAGGTCGGTAACAAGTGGTTGCAGGTTGGGATTAACCAGAAGCATAGTCGATGAACAAGCCAAAGGTCAGTAATGAGTGGTAGCAGAGATAGGGACAGCAGTAGGAGTTACAAGAGCAAGATATTGGCCAGAAAGAGCATAATAATCTGGCAAACAGGAAGTGCAAAGGCATGCCTTAAACACTTGCCGACCGCCTCACGCCTATATACGTGAGCAGAGCGGCACGGGCAGGCAAAATCACGTACCTGAAACGTGATTGCCTTCCCGCGGGTGGGGGGTCCGATCGGACCCCCCCCGGTGCCAGCTGCGGTCGGCATTTGGTTGGAAGCGATGGGAGACGAGGGGGGGGCCATCCGATCGTGGCCCCCCCCTCGCGATCGCTCCCAGCCAATGACAAACATCCCCTGCCTCTGTATAGTACACAGAGGCAGAGGATGTGATGTCATCTCTCCTCGGCTCGGGAGTTTCCGTTCCAGCGCCGAGGGGAGATGACATGTAAGTGCACCAACACTCACACACACACAGTAGAACATGCCAGGCATACCTTACACCCCCGATCGCCCCCCGATCCCCCCCCAATCACCCCCCCCCTGTCACAAACTGACACCAAGCAGGTTTTTTTTTTTTTTTTTTCCTGATTACTGCATAGTGTCAGTTTGTTACAGTTAGCAGTGTTAGGGTAGTGACTGTTACCCCCCTGTAGGTCTAGGGTACCCCCCTTACCCCCCCATATAAAGTTTTAACCCCTTGATCACCCCCCGTCACCAGTGTCGCTAAGCGATCATTTTTCTGATCGCTGTATTAGTGTCGCTGGTGACGCTAGTTAGGGACGTAAATATTTAGGTTCGCCGTCAGTGTTTTATAGCGACAGGGACCCCCATATACTACCGAATAAATGTTTTAACCCCTTGATTGCCCCCTAGTTAACCCTTTCACCACTGATCACCGTATAACCGTTACGGGTGACGCTGGTTAGTTTGTTTATTTTTTATAGTGTCAGGGCACCCGCCGTTTATTACCAAATAAAAGTTTAGCCCCCTGTAGGTCTAGGGTACCCCCCTTACCCCCCCTAATAAAGTTTTAACCCCTTGATTACCCCCTGTCGCCAGTGTCGCTAAGCGATCATTTTTCTGATCGCTGTATTAGTGTCGCTGGTGACGCTAGTTAGGGACGTAAATATTTAGGTTCGCCGTTAGTGTTTTATAGCGACAGGGACCCCCATATACTATCTAATAAATGTTTTAACCCCTTGATGGCCCCCTAGTTAACCCTTTTACCACTGATCACCGTATAACCGTTACGGGTGACGCTGGTTAGTTTGTTTATTTTTTATAGTGTCAGGGCACCCGCCGTTTATTACCGAAAAAAGGTTTAGCCCCCTGATCGCCCGGCGGTGATATGCGTCGCCCTAGGCAGCGTCAGATTAGCACCAGTACCGCGAACACCCATGCACGCACCGTACACGCACCGTACACCTCCCTTAGTGGTATAGTATCTGAACGCATCAATATCTGATCCGATCAGATCTATACTGGCGTCCCCAGCAGTTTAGGGTTCCCAAAAACGCAGTGTTAGCGGGATCAGCCCAGATACCTGCTAGCACCTGCGTTTTGCCCCTCCGCCCGGCCCAGCCCAGTCCAGCCCACCCAAGTGCAGTATCGATCGATCACTGTCACTTTTTTTGTAGCGTTTTGGTGAACTGGCAAGCACCAGCGGCCTAGTACACCCCGGTCGTAGTCAAACCAGCACTGCAGTAACACTTGGTGACGTGGCGAGTCCCATAAGTGCAGTTCAAGCTGGTGAGGTGGCAAGCACAAGTAGTGTCCCGCTGCCACCAAAAAGACAAACACAGGCCCGTCGTGCCCATAGTGCCCTTCCTGCTGCATTCGCCAATCCTAATTGGGAACCCACCGCTTCTGCAGCGCCCGTACTTCCCCCATTCACATCCCTAACCAAATGCAGTCGGCTGCATGAGAGGCATTTATATATCCTCCCAAGTACCCCTACCCAACGAACCCCCCCAAAAAAGATGTTGTGTCTGCAGCAAGCGCGGATATAGGCGTGACACTCACTATTATTGTCCCTCCTGTCCTGACAATCCTGGTCTTTGCATTGGTGAATGTTTTGAACGCTACCATTCACTAGTTGAGTATTAGCGTAGGGTACAGCATTGCACAGACTAGGCACACTTTCACAGGGTCTCCCAAGATGCCATCGCATTTTGAGAGACCCGAACCTGGAAGCGGTTACAGTTATAAAAGTTACAGTTACAAAAAAAAAGTGTAAAAAAAAAAAAAAACACAAACAAAAATAAAAAAAAATAGTTGTCGTTTTATTGTTCTCTCTCTATATTCTCTCTCTCTATTGTTCTGCTCTTTTTTACTGTATTCTATTCTGCAATGTTTTATTGTTATTATTTTTTATCATGTTTGCTTTTCAGGTATGCAATTTTTTATACTTTACCGTTTACTGTGCTTTATTGTTAACCATTTTTTTGTCTTCAGGTACGCCATTCACGACTTTGAGTGGTTATACCAGAATGATGCCTGCAGGTTTAGGTATCATCTTGGTATCATTCTTTTTAGCCAGCGGTCGGCTTTCATGTAAAAGCAATCCTAGCGGCTAATTAGCCTCTAGACTGCTTTTACAAGCAGTGGGAGGGAATGCCCCCCCCCCCACCGTCTTCCGTGTTTTTCTCTGGCTCTCCTGTCTCAACAGGGAACCTGAGAATGCAGCCGGTGATTCAGCCAGCTGACCATAGAGCTGATCAGAGACCAGAGTGGCTCCAAACATCTCTATGGCCTAAGAAACCGGAAGCTACGAGCATTTTATGACTTAGATTTCGCCGGATGTAAATAGCGCCATTGGGAAATTGGGGGAGCATTTTATCACACCGATCTTGGTGTGGTCAGATGCTTTGAGGGCAGAGGAGAGATCTAGGGTCTAATAGACCCCAATTTTTTCAAAAAAGAGTACCTGTCACTACCTATTGCTATCATAGGGGATATTTACATTCCCTGAGATAACAATAAAAATGATTTAAAAAAAAAATGAAAGGAACAGTTTAAAAATAAGATAAAAAAGAAAAATATAATAAAGAAAAAAAAAATAAATAAAAAGCACCCCTGTCCCCCCTGCTCTCGCGCTAAGGCGAACGCAAGCGGCGGTCTGGCGTCAAATGTAAACAGCAATTGCACCATGCATGTGAGGTATCACCGCGAAGGTCAGATCGAGGGCAGTAATTTTAGCAGTAGACCTCCTCTGTAAATCTAAAGTGGTAACCTGTAAAGGCTTTTAAAGGCTTTTAAAAATTTATTAATTTTGTTGCCACTGCACGTTTGTGCGCAATTTTAAAGCATGTCATGTTTGGTATCCATGTACTCGGCCTAAGATCATCTTTTTTATTTCATCAAACATTTGGGCAATAAAGTGTGTTTTAGTGCATTAAAATTTAAAAAAGTGTGTTTTTTCCCCAAAAAATGCATTTGAAAATCGCTGCGCAAATACTGTGTGAAAAAAAAAAAATGAAACACCCACCATTTTAATCTGTAGGGCATTTGCTTTAAAATAATATATAATGTTTGGGGGTTCAAAGTAATTTTCTTGCAAAAAAAAATAATTTTTTCATGTAATCAAAAAGTGTCAGAAAGGGCTTTGTCTTCAAGTGGTTAGAAGAGTGGGTGATGTGTGACATAAGCTTCTAAATGTTGTGCATAAAATGCCAGGACAGTTCAAACCCCCCCCAAATGACCCCATTTTGGAAAGTAGACACCCCAAGCTATTTGCTGAGAGGCATGTCGAGTCCATGGAATATTTTATATTGTGACACAAGTAGCGGGAAAGAGACAATTTTTTTTTTTTTTTTTTTGCACAAAGTTGTCACTAAATGTTATATTGCTCAAACGTGCCATGGGAATATGTGAAATTACACCCCAAAATAAATTCTGTTGCTTCTCCTGAGTACGGGGATACCACATGTGTGGGACTTTTTGGGAGCCTAGCCGCGCACGGGACCCCGAAAACCAAGCACCGCCTTCAGGCTTTCTAAGGCCGTAAATTTTTGATTTCACTCTTCACTGCCTATCACAGTTTCGGAGGCCATGGAATGCCCAGGTGGCACAACCCCCCCCCCAAATTACCCCATTTTGGAAAGTAGACACCCCAAGCTATTTGCTGAGAGGTATAGTGAGTATTTTGCAGACCTCACTTTTTGTCACAAAGTTTTGAAAATTGAAAAAAGAAAAAAAAAATTTTTTTTTCTGGTCTTTCTTCATTTTCAAAAACAAATGAGAGCTGCAAAATACTCACCATGCCTCTCAGCAAATAGCTTGGGGTGTCTACTTTCCAAAATGGGGTCATTTGGGGGGGGGGTTTGTGCCATCTTGGCATTTTATGGCCTTCAAAACTGTGATAGGTAGTGAGGAGTAAAATCAAAAATGTATGCCCTTAGAAATCCTGAAGGTGGTGCTGGGTTTTCGGGGCCCCGTACGCGGCTAGGCTCCCAAAAAGTGCCACACATGTGGTATCCCCGTACTCAGGAGAAGCAGCTGAATGTATTTTGGGGTGCAATTCCACATATGCCCATGGCCTGTGTGAGCAATATATCATTTAGTGACAACTTTTTGTAAATTTTTTATTTTTTTTTGTCATTATTCAATCACTTGGGACAAAAAAAAAAATATTCAATGGGTTCAACATGCCTCTCAGCAATTTCCTTGGGGTGTCTACTTTCCAAAATGGGGTCATTTGGGGGGGTTTTGTACTGCCCTGCCATTTTAGCACCTCAAGAAATGACATAGGCAGTCATAAACTAAAAGCTGTGTAAATTCCAGAAAATGTACCCTAGTTTGTAGACGCTATAACTTTTGCGCAAACCAATAAATATACGCTTATTGACATTTTTTTTACCAAAGACATGTGGCCGAATACATTTTGGCCTAAATGTATGACTAAAATTTAGTTTATTGGATTTTTTTTATAACAAAAAGTAGAAAATATCATTTTTTTTCAAAATTTTCAGTCTTTTTCCGTTTATAGCGCAAAAAATAAAAACGGCAGAGGTGATCAAATACCATCAAAAGAAAGCTCTATTTGTGGGAAGAAAAGGACGCAAATTTTGTTTGGGTAGAGCATTGCATGACCGCGCAATTAGCAGTTAAAGCGACGCAGTGCCGAATTGTAAAAAGTGCTCTGGTCAGGAAGGGGGTAAATCCTTCCGGGGCTGAAGTGGTTAAATAGGAAGTTCATGAGAGAAGCAGGGAGTTCAAGGTCCAGCAGAAACAAGGCACATTGCAGAATCATCTGATGGATCAGACAGGATGCTGTCCAGCATCCCAGATGGCCCAGCAAGAAGAAACATCGCCAAATACAGCAGAGATTGCAGGTTCAGACATTGTCAAGCCACTTCTTCAGTTCTAATGAGTTTCAGGAAGATATTTCACTATTTATAGCTATACACTTAGGACACCTTAATCCAATCATCATGGATTACATAAATGTTGATTGTCCATGAGCAAGTTGGGAGTTGTGAAAGATGTGGTACAATCCTCTCTTAGTTACTTAACCTCATTGTTGGTGTCAGTGAGCTTGCTTAGGTGGCGGTTCCTCAATTTATGTAGGTAAAGGTGACATTGTTGACAAATTGCTGTGGTAAAGACATTAAAACAGCATTATATGTGGAAGAAAGATTGTGATGAAGGCCCCACCCCAGTTCAGGGTTGGTTGTTCCATTTTGATGTATGTATTTGATGGCCTCTTTCACATCTCTTGCAATATATTTGTCCTCTCTGTCCAAAATGTATTGTACACTCAACTGTCCAAAAAGGATGTCCATTTCTTTAAGGTGTAGAAATACTGCTGAGTCTTGGCCTGTAGAATTTTTTCAGTCAAGACTCAGCAGTCTTCCTAAACCTTAGGGAAGGGGACATTTTCTTGAGGACAGTGAAATGCACTGCACATTTTGAACATAGAGGACAAATGGTTCACAATAGGCATGAACAAGGCCATCTGAACCGGTTTGGTTCATGTTAGAAGTCTCGAATATTGCAAAAGTTCAGACCCAAACCCTATTAAAGTCTATGGGACCTGAACTTGAAAAATCAAAAGTCCCCATTTTGAAGGCTTATATGGAAGTTACTGGCCATAAAAAAGGCTATGCGGGCCTGGGTAGTGCCCTGTGGGACATGTATTAATGTAAAAAAATTTTAAGATCTTTTTACAGGTGTAGTGGTTTTAATGACGCTTAAAGTGAAACAATAAAAATGAAAATTTCTTTCAAATATAGTGCATGGGGTCCCCTTAGTCTGCCTGTAAAGTAGCATATCTGTACCCTGTATAGAACCTGCTGCAACAAAAATGACATTTATAAAGAAAAAAAAATGACATTTAAATTGCCGGCAATACAAAAATGTAAAAAATAAATGGGGTGGGAGTCCCCCTAATCCATAGCAGGCCCTTTGGATATAATGTCTGAAAGTCAGCTTTAAGATACAATTTACATAGCTTACCAGGATGTCAATAAAGTTCTCTTTCTCTATTCCTATTCCTGGTAGAGTCAATGATTACCCCTGCAAGCACTTCTAAAGTATAACTAAAGGCTTTTTACTTAGTTTTGGATAGAGTGAAGAGGGATTATAACAGCTGTCAGTTTTTATTGCTGCCTGTGCCCCATTAACCGCTTGCCGTCCAGCTGCCGTCATTATACGGCGGCAGGTCAGCTCTCCTGCGCAAATAGGCGTAGGATCGGGTGGACTCGATGTCCTCCGGTGACCCGCAATTGCCTTTTACAGAGGCAGAACGGGGGAACTGCCTTTGTAAACAAGGCGATTCCCCATACTGGCAGGGGACATGTCAGAGATCTTCTGTTACCAGTAATCGGGAACAGTGATCTCTATCATGTTCCAGTAAGCCCACCCCCCCTACAGTTAGTATACACCTAGGGAAAACAGTTAACCCCTTGATCACCCCCTAGTGTTAACCCCTTCAATGCCAGTGACATTTACACAGTAATCAGTGGCTATTTAAAAAACGTGTCAAAAGTGTCCTATCTGTCCACTGCAATGTCGCATTCCCACTAAAAATCACAGATTGCCGCCATTACTAGTAAAAAAAAAAAAAAAAAAAAGCCATAAATCTATTCCCTATTTTGTAGATGCTATAACTTTTGCGCAAACCAATCAATATACGCCTATTGGGATTTTTTTTTACCAATATGTAGAAGAATATATATCGGCCTAAACTGATAAATAAATTAGTTTTTTATATATTTTTTTGGATATGTATTATAGCTAAAAGTAAAAAAAAAAAAAAAAAAAAAAAATTTTTTCAAAATTGACGCTCTTTGTTGGTTTATAGCGCAAAAAATAAAATTTGCATAGGTGATCAAATATGACCAAAACAAAGCTCTATTTGTGGGGGAAAAAAAATGTCAATTTTGTTTGGGTACAATGTCGCACAACTGCGCAATTGTAAGTTAAAACGACGCAGTGCCATATCGCAAAAAATGGCCTGGTCATTAAGGGGGCAAATCCTTCCGGGGCTGAAGTGGTTAAGGAGATTCACCCTCTCTTTTTTCTGTTTACCATTGTCACTAAAAGTGAAAGTAAAAGAAAATCCCCAATTTTGGGTTGTACCCAGAAAAATAATAGAGGGGGAACCTTCTAATGGGGACACTAGACCTGGTGTCCTGGGGGTCCTCAAGGAATTCCCTTAATTTGCAGGGATTTCCTCTCACTTCCTGTTTGGCTATGGAACAGAAAGTGAAGGGAAATGGCAAAAAAAAAAAAGATCTGACAGGAATTATCATCTTCCCTTACTCAATCCAAAATGAAAAAAAAAAAAGTTTTGCCTATAGTTTTACTTTAATTTCTAATTTCCACGTTTAAATATGGGTTTATTTTTGATTGAGTCCAATAAAAACTTACCATACTTTGGATACCAAGGATGCTCAAACAATTATTTATTCAATAACAAACTTGGCAAGTGAATGGCAGAAAAACACCAAACATGTTATCTCATCTTGTGTAGGTTCCATATTCGTTACTATAGGGACGTTCTTTGCCTCATGTTTGCAGTGGATGAAATTAACAATTCTCCAGACCTCCTGCCTAATATCACTCTTGGCTTCAGCCTCCTGGATTCCTGTATGTCAGAGCTGCGGGCTGTTGGAGGAGTTCTGTCCCTGCTGTCAGGACTTGGAAAACCCTTTGCAGGATATGGTTGTCATACACCATCAGTCATGGTCGGGATTATAGGTGAACGGTTTTCCGTCTTATCTCTTCCTATTGCCCAAATACTTGGTGCCCTTCACTATCTGCAGGTATTCAAAATTTTACATTTCGTGAACAATGAAAAATTATATTCAAAGAATTGCTAACCAAAGCCTGGACTGTTAAAACTGAGCACTACATAGAAAGTACTAGATCCAGAGATTTTTTTTTTTGCATATAGTTATCTATTAAGAACCTGAATTCATCATTAAAACTAACATTTGACCCAAGCGAGGATCCCTATTTGCTGTATTGCACCCCACTCAAGGTGCTTAGAGGCACAAAAAAACTATACAAGCACCCCCCACCTACATTGAGAGAACTTAAATCATAAGTGTTATTTGGCGGGGTTCACTATAGCAAATGGCGATGGTAAGATTCTTTTACCCTTCAGGTGTTCTGTTAATTGTTAAAGTCTAACAACAATGCATCTATTATTTCTTTCCTATGGTAGATCAGTCACGGGGCAACCTTGTCAGCCCTCAGCAATAAAATAAATTTCCCTTCTTTCTTCCGTACCATGCCCAGCAACTTCTATCAGAATATTGCTCTCTCTCAACTGATTGGCCAGTTTGGTTGGACTTGGGTTGGAATGTTGGTGGTGGACAATAATGTTGGACAGCAGGGTGCCCAGGTTATACGAGCTGGGATAGAGAGAAATTGAGGCTGCATTGCTTTTCTAGAGAAGATCCATCTGAGTTATTCAGCCCAGCAGATCAAGAAAGTGTTGGATGTTATAAAAGGAAGCTCCATCAATGTGATTGTTCTCCACAGCCCAGAGGTCCATTTAATCGCCCTGCTAGATGCCATGTTTGATAGTGGAGAGACTGGGAAAATGTTCATCTCGTCAGCTTCCTTTGGACTCACACCAGGACTCTTTTCTAAAAAAGCATGGAAGGTTCTAAATGGGACTCTTGGCCTTATTCCTCGCACCGGCACCATGCCAGGGTTTGATCAATTCCTCCTAAACCTTAACCCAAATGGTAATTCAATATATCCATTTATTAGGCTTCTCTGGGAAAAGGCTTTCAATTGCTCATGGTATGATGGCACTACTGATATTGAAAGGTCTTCTACAATGCAGGAACACAAGACCTGCACTGGGAGAGAAGAGTTTGGAAACCAAACCGTCCAGTTGTTTGAGACAAATGACCTCAGCTTCACTTATCACACCTACCTGGCTGTTTATGCCTATGCACATGCTCTGCATTCACTTCTTGGCTACCAAGTGGGGTCCGAGGGTTTAATTAATAACAGAACCCGTGCAAATATTAATGATATTCAACCACAGAAGGTGAGTTAAGGATGTATTGTTTGTACCACCTATTTGTCCTCTTCTGTTAGGTCTGCCCAGTGAGAATCCTTTTCCTTTTTTTTTTTTTTTTAAGTGTGTACTGTTGAATCTGATGTTCCCATGGTATGCTAGCAATTTCTGCCCAAAAATTATTAATTATCTAATCAGTCATCAATGAAGAAGAAGTGCAGTACAATAAAACCTAAGTGGAAATTTCGAATCCATTTGTTCGCTTCACAAACTCAATCTCTCCCCTGCCAATCTCTGCCATGACACACACATTGTCTTGCACTTTCCAACAATTAAAGTGGTTGTAACCTCCCAAAAAAAGAGATCCTGTTTTCTTATAGCATATTAAACTGCACAGTGCTTGTGCTGTCTAATCTGCCCCTTTCTAAGATGAAAAAAACCTGGTTGATCCTGCCATTTCCTGTGCCCCCCTCTGTGTACTGACCACGGTAATCATGGCTGCTCATCCCTGATTACCGTGGTCAGTTTACGTGCCTCCATCATCTGCTGTTCTGCTCTCTTCTCCCTCTCCCCCTCCCTCCCTGCCTGTCACCTTCAGTGTGTGTGTGTCTGAACCGTCTCTGCCCCACGTCCTGCCACTATTAGTAGCTGGCAGTAAAGCTAAATGAAGATTACTGTCAGCCCCTCTGTTTTATTAAGCCATAACACACTGTGTACCTGTTTGTGTAAAACGATGCCTGTAATTACCTTTTCTCAGATCTGTTCTGGCCGGTCACGTGACCGGCCAGAACAGCCGATCTAAGGGCTACAGCGGGAGGGGCTGAGCGGCCAGCACATCGGTCATGTGACCTCCCTGGCTGATGTCAGAGGGGAATCTCGGCCCTCTCGCTGTAGCCCTTAGATCAGAGGAGGAGAGCAGCTGGAGGTCACGTGACTGGCCAGAAGAGATCTGAGATAAGGTAATTACAGGCATTGTTTTACACAAACGTGTACATAGTGTGCTATGGCTTAATAAAACATAGGGGCTGGCAGTGAATTTTTTTTTTACTTAACAACCACATTAAGTCATCCTTTGTAGAGTGAGAGCTGCTGTAACACATGACAAAAATGCTCGTAAAATGCTCAAGTCATGCGTTTTCAGGCCTTTCTATTGCAGTCTATGTGGTCAAAAAATGCTTGTAATCTGATAAAAAGAAGCTCATGCCCTTTTTGAGTGACAGGCAATTTGCCCTAGGTGACAGAATGCGCAAATGTGAACAGGGGTCATTAACTGCTTGCCGTCCAGCTGCCGTCATTTTACTGTGATATGTAGAAGAATACATATCGGCCTAAACTGAGAAAAAAATGGGGAAATTTATTATAGCAAAAAGTACAAAATATTGTGCTTTTTTTCAAAATTGTCGCTTTTTTTGTTTACAGCGCAAAAAATACAAACCGCAGAGGCGATCAAATACCACCAAAAGAAAGCTCTATTCCTGGGAAAAAAAGGATGTCAATTTTGTTTGGGTGCAGCGTCGCACGACCGTGCAATTGTCAGTTAAAGCGCCACAGTGCCGAATCGCAAAAAATGGCCCGGTCATTTAGCAGCCAAATCTTCCGGGGCTGAAGTGGTTAAAATGAATGGGGTTTGGCTTGTTGAGAATTTTAAAGCTACAAGTTTCAAGTAGAAAATTGCTCAGGTGTGAACAGGGTCTTACTCTCTGCTGAGCTAAAAGCAGGTGAGAAAATAACCTGTGTCATTCTCAACCTCACATTCTTGTCTGAAGATACTGTAGGTCAATGGGAATAATCTGGCTGTATGTTAGGGGCCCTGTCAAGCAGGTTTTATAGGGCTCCACAATATCTAATGGCCACCCTTCGCACAATTGAATGAGTCAGAGCACGGACTCCTCAATCCTTCTTCTGTAAGGCTCCATCTGAACATTTGAATCAGTGGCAGACTGCTTGAAAAAAGATGACTTCAGCTGTCCTATCTCTTAGAGCTCTGGGAATCCTTTGTTGTGTGTTAATGTCGATTTGTAAAACAAAGACTGTCATAATTGCCAACATTGTAAAAAAAAATTTCGGGACACTTTTTTGGCTGTAGGCGGAGTCAGCCTATAATTAGGGGGCGGGATGCGTTAGTAGGCGTGGCATAGGGAAAAGGAAAAATGCGGCGCGCGTAGAGGGATGGAGGGACAGTAGACCCAGATCCTACACCACAATAGCAATGTGTATTCCAGAGTTTAACCATCAGCAGATAAAGATACTTCAAACACCTCGTGTTAGCGCTTCAATCATACCGGCACCATGGTTGTTATGGTGTCAGGATAATTGAAGCGCATTATTTCTATTATTACATTGTAATATAAAATGAAATCATTCAACTCACCATAATGCAGAATCAGTGGGACCACTGAGCGTGTCACCTGCTATGTCGCCTGCCACCAGATGCCATCAGGTTCCCCCAGCAGAGTCTGTCGTTACATCAGGTGCCCCCAGCAGAGTCTGTCGTTACATCAGGTGCCCCCAGCAGAGTCTGTCTTTGCATCAGGTGCCCCAGCAGAGTGCCTCCTTCCAGTAGGCATTCCCAGCGGAGTGCCTCCTTATATCATGTGTCCCCAGTGGAGTGCCTCTTACATCAGGTGTCCCCAGTAAAGTACCTCTTACATCAGGTGTCCCCAGCGGAGTGCCTCAAATCAGTGCCCACAGCGGAGTGTTGGCTGCAGATGGAGTGTTGGCTACAGTCTAGCTACATCTCCTCAAGAGTGGTGACAAGGGGAGAGAGGTGTGTGGGTGGAGGCATGGTGACTTGGGGTGTTACAGGCTGACTTGGGGAAGGGTGGAGACAGGGTGGTGATTTGGGGGTGCAGGCATGATCGTTACCTGGGGGGTGCAGGCATGGTGGTGACTAGGCCGGAGGGGGTGCAGGCATGGTGGTAACTAGGCCGGAGGGGGTGCAGGCATGGTGGTGACTAGGCCGGAGGGGGTGCAGGTATAGTGGTGATATGGGGTGATAGGTATGGTGATGACATGGGGGAGGGGGGAAGGTATGGTGGTGATATGGGGGGAGGGGGTGCAGGTATAGTGGCGACATGGGGGGAACAGGTATGGTGATGACATGGCGGACGGGGGGCAGGTATGGTGGTGATATGGGGGGAGGGGGCTGCAGGTATGGTGGTGATATGGGGGGGCTGCAGGTATGGTGGTGATATGGGGGAGGGGGTTGCAGGTTATGGTGGTGACATGGGGGAGGGGGAAGCAGGTATGGTGGTGACAGGGGGGAGGGGGGAAGCAGGTATGGTTGTGACTTGGGGGGAGGGGGAAAGAGGTATGGTGGTGACACGGGGGGGAGGGGGAAGCAGGTATGGTGGTGACACAGGGAGGGGGGAAGCAGGTATGGTGGTGACACGGGGGAGGGGGGAAACAGCTATGGTGGTGACACGGGGGGAGGGGGAAGCAGGTATGGTGGTGACATGGGGGGAGGGGGGTGCAGGTATGGTGGTGACACGGGGGGAGAGGGGGGTGCAGGTATGGTGGTGACACAGGGGGAGGGGGGAATCAGGTATGGTGGTAACATGGGGGGAGGGGGGTTCAGGTATGGTGGTGACAAGGGGGGAGGGGGTGCAGGTATGGTGGTGACATGGGGTGCAAGAGGGGAGCCAGGACCATCAATGTCCCCAGCCAGCGGAGCCCCGGTCCTTCCATGCTGGGCCTCAGCCTATGAGAAGAATACTGCAGGGAAAGCTCCAAGCCTCCCACGTAAGGAGAACAATATCAGTGCCCCTGCCCATACACTGAGTACACCCCCTCCCCCTATCTCTCCTCTCCCCCATTACACTGACAGGCCACAACTACGTCACGGGTCAGTCAGAGAACTCCTGAACAGCCAGGTGAAGCCTCCCTTCTTCCCTCCCATCACTCCCACCATTCCCCGAGCCCTGCCGCTCTCATGGTGTCCCTGCTCGTCGGACACACGGGGGCAGAGGGTGACGGTGGTGGTGGGTGGAGGCTGGTCACGTCTTCCTTGTGTTCAGTGGAGAGGGGGGAGGAGTCGCCAATCCCTGCAGCCAATAGGCTTCAGTGTACAATAGAATTTTCTATTTGTACACTGAAGAGAGAAGTCGATTGGCTGCCCCTCTCTCCTGCACTGAACACAAGGGGAAACAACACTGTGACTGACTCGTGGAGGTGACGGTGGCCACTTTTGTGGAGCCGTTGCCGTTTTTTGACAAAAACATTCACCATTTTCTCGGGACGAACCCAAAAATTCGGGAAAACGATCGGGACAAGATTAAATCGGGACGAGGGTCCCAAAATCGGGATTGTCCCGGGAAAATCGGGACTGTTGGCAACTATGGACTGTATATGTTCAGTACTAAAAAAGATATAATACATATTATATTATTATATTAAAATACATACATATCAATTAATAAAAACAGTTAAAGAACATACTGTAAATTAAATAAATAAATAAGATAGAAATAAAATTAACCCCATACCATTACAGTTTCCCTTTAAACTCCCCTGCAATAAAATGTGCGTAATGCTTTAAAGTATAACTAAAGGCTAAACTTTTTTTTTATGTTTTGGATAGAGTGGCGAGGGATTAGAACACTTTAGAACACAGTTTTTATTGCTGTCTGTGTCCCCATTAAGGAGATTCACTCTTTATTTGCCCTATTTACCATTATCATTGAAAACGAAAGTAAAAGAAAATCATTTTGGGTTGTCCCCAGAAAAGTAATAGAGGAGAAATCTTCAAATGGGGACACTAGTTCCGGTCTCCAAGGAATTACCCTAATTTGCAGGGATTTCCTGTTTGGCTATGAGACGGAAGAGAAGGGAAATCTCTGAAATGGGACGCAGTGGGTGAAATAAAATCTGACAGGGGTTATAGCCATTTCTTGCTCTATCCAGAAAGAAAAGTAAAAGGTTTTGCCTATAGTTCTACTTTAAGAATAGTTTGGGTTTGTAAATCTTCCTAGCTAGCTTTTTGCAACGGAATTTGGGGGTATTAAGGTGTTATTAACACCACTCAGTCTCAGCCTTGAGTTCTTTGGGAAGGTAAGAAGATGCAAAAATAAGGCAGGGCAATCTCATTGTTGGAATTTCTGAAAAATGTAAGAATTCAGTGTGAAATCCATTTCACAATGCCCACCTAAACTTTATGAGTTTCAGATGGAACTGGTCTTCAAGTATATTCATTAACAGCTCTTCACTAGCTTTTTATTCTTAAAGCAGACCTGCAACCATCCTATGCACTAGGCATCACGTCACTCCTCCTCTCCTCCACAATGTTAAACTTACAGAATTTTTTTTTTTTTAAATTTGCTTACCTTTTTTTTATTTCTTAAGTTAGCCTCTGTCCCCTGGCCACCATTATCACCTAGGCAAGAATGACATCTTCTATGTTCTAAATAATCTTTGAAAATGCACATTACATACTCTACGATGCTTCAGACATGCAGCTGGAAGTGAGCATATCAGCAACATGTAATCAGGGGTCCTGGCTGCCGGAACCTGGAAGTAATCAATTATATAAGATTAGGGAAACAGGTGTGTAGACCTCATAAAGCTAAAGAATGAAGAATGGAAATGGTTTTGTTTTAGTTGGTTTGAGCGTGCAGCATCTGAAAAGCGTCTTTAGCCCAAGTTGGACTGTGGATAGTTGAGTGAATCAAAGGTCACATGGACAACACATAGAGCATAGGAACAAAGCAGAGGAGGACAAATAGAACCAAAAGAGAAAAGAAAGAGGAAGTGATTAGAGGAGTCAAGGGAAAGGGCATAGAGAAAGGATTGGGGGGGTAACTGGGGTGGAACTGGACACCTTCATTCTTTCACTTGTGGGGCACTTGAGGGTTGTCTAGTATGTACATTTTAACCAATCTTTGCACTGTTGTTACAAAATACCTCAAGTGTTCCGTTACCTGAAGAAAACCAATTTCCACACAAAATCTGGGGAGATGATGAAGTTTAATTCTGAGGGGGACCTTCCTGATTCCTATGACATCATAAATATCCAGATCCTCAGCAATAGCTTTAACTTGGTGAAAGTGGGGAGGATTGACCCACAGGCCAAACTGGGAGAGATGGTCAGCCTGAACATTAGCACCATCCTGTGGAATGATCACTTCTTACAGGAAAATGATTCTAACATTACAGAAGTGAGCTTGTTAGATTTTGCAATCCTAATTCTTACAAAGAAATTATAGATTTTTTTGTTGTTCTTGCGTATTTTTTCTCTACATCTTCCTAGGAATTCAAGCAGACCTTCCACTTTAGGTATAGGTCCACTAATACAATGTGGCCCTTCTTCTCCTTTCTTAAATGGTGCATAAAAGTGTGAAAAAGAACCTGTAAGGGGAAAAACAGTTAGGTAGCATACTATTTTTTTTCCAAACCTCTGTAGAGCTCTGGGCGACTAGGGATGAGCCGAACACCCCCCTGTTCGGTTCGCACCAGAACATGCGAACAGGAAAAAAGTTTGTTGGAACACGCGAACACCGTTAAAGTCTATGGGACACGAACATGAATAATCAAAAGTGCTCATTTTAAAGGCTTATATGCAAGTTATTGTCATAAAAAGTGTTTGGGGACCCGGGTCCTGCCCCAGGGGACATGGATCAATGCAAAAAAAAGTTTTAAAAACGGCCGTTTTTTCAGGAGCAGTGATTTTAATAATGCTTAAAGTCAAACAATAAAAGTGTAATATCCCTTTAAATTTCGTACCTGGGGGGTGTCTATAGTATGCCTGTAAAGGGGCGCATGTTTCCTGTGTTTAGAACAGTCTGACAGCAAAATGACATTTTGAAGGAAAAAACTCATTTAAAACTACCCGCGGCTATTGCATTGCCGACAATACACATAGAAGTTCATTGATGGGAACCCCGAACCAAAATTTTAAAAAAAAAATGACGTGGGAGTCCCCCTAAATTCCATACCAGGCCCTTCAGGTCTGATATGGATATTAAGGGGAACCCCGGCCAAATTTTTTTTAAAAAAATGACGTGGGGTTCCCCCTAAATTCCATACCAGACCCTTCAGGTCTGGTATGGATTTTAAGGGGAACCCCACGCCAAAAAAAAAAAAAAATGGCGTGGGGTCCCCCCAAAAATCCATACCAGCCCCTTATCCGAGCACGCAACCTGGCAGGCCGCAGGAAAAGAGGGGGGGACAAGAGCGGGAGCCTCCCCCCCATGCCATGGGTGCGGAGCGGCCCGAGGAGAAGAAGATAGAAGACGCCGCGGAGGAGATTCTGGATGAGAACGCCGGAGGAAGAACCAGAAGAGCCAGAAGAACCAGAAGATGAAGGAAGATAGAAGAAAGAAGAAGTATTTAAATAAAGGAATTGTCAAAAACTGTCTCTTGTCATTTTTAACATTTTTGACAGTTTTTTAGTGAAATGGTAGGGGTAAGTACCCCCTTACCATTTCACACAGGGGGGGCGGGATCTGGGGGTCCCCTTGTTAAAGGGGGCTTCCAGATTCCGATAAGCCCCCCGCCCGCAGACCCCCACAACCACCGGCCAGGGTTGTGGGGATGAGGCCCTTGTCCTCATCAACATGGGGACAAGGTGTTTTGGGGTGCTACCCCAAAGCACCCTCCCAATGTTGAGGGCATGTGGCCTGGTACGGTTCAGGAGGGGGGTGCCGCACTCTCGTTCCCCCCTCTTTTCCTGCGGCCTGCCAGGTTGCGTGCTCGGATAAGGGTCTGGTATGGATTTTTGGGGGGACCCCACGCCGTTTTTTTTTTTTTTTTTTGGCGCGGGGTTCCCCTTAAAATGCATACCAGACCTGAAGGGTCTGGTATGGAATTTAGGGGGACTCCCATGTCATTTTTTTTTTTAAATTTTGGTTCGAGGTTCCCCTTTGGGGAATTCCCATGCCGTTTTTATCAATGAACTTCTATGTGTATTGTCGGCAATGCAATAGCCGCGGGTAGTTTTAAATGAGTTTTTTCCTTCAAAATGTCATTTTGCTGTCAGACTGTTCTAAACACAGGAAACATGCGCCCCTTTACAGGCATACTATAGACACCCCCCAGGTACGAAATTTAAAGGGATATTACACTTTTATTGTTTGACTTTAAGCATTATTAAAATCACTGCTCCTGAAAAAACGGCCGTTTTTAAAACTTTTTTTGCATTGATCCATGTCCCCTGGGGCAGGACCTGGGTCCCCAAACAATTTTTATGACAATAACTTGCATATTAGCCTTTAAAATTAGCACTTTTGATTTCTCCCATAGACTTTTAAAGGGTGTTCCGCGGCATTCGAATTTGCCGCGAACACCCCAAATTGTTCGCTGTTCGGCGAACTTGCGAACAGCCAATGTTCGAGTCGAACATGAGTTAGACTCGAACTCGAAGCTCATCCCTATGGGCGACACAAGATTCTGGAGAATGCTGAATAACCCAGAAGATACTGTATTACAGCACAGTGTAGGATCGGCTTCACAAAAGATTTATGCTAATCAACAGGGGGTATGGGCAGTCCTTCTGTACTGGGTCCTGGTCCCCCTGCTGATCTGATGGGGCCTTGTTGATAGACTGTGAGCCCTGTAAGCTAAGCTTGGCCCATCTAAAATCAGAAAGGACTGAAAACTATGTGGACCACTTCCAGCTCTACTCTAATGACTTAGCATTTAGCACATTGTCTTGATTGTATTATATTTGTATGTATTGCAGCTTTTACATAGCTTTTATAGAGAATAGGGTACGACAGCTGTTCTTATATGATGCAACTTCAGAAATTAGGACCAGGGGTGGAGGGGACCATGTCAGGTAGGCTGTATGGGGCCCCATGATTTCTAATGCCCCATACACACGGTCGGACATTGATCGGACATTCCGACAACAAAATCCTAGGATTTTTTCCGACGGATGTTGGCTTAAACTTGTCTTGCATACACACGGTCACACAAAGTTGTTGGAAAATCCGATCATTCTGAACGCGGTGACGTAAAACACGTACGCCGGGACTATAAACGGGGCAGTAGCCAATAGCTTTCATCTCTTAATTTACTCTGAGCATGCATGGCACTTTGTGCGTCGGATTTGTGTACACACGATCGGAAATTCCGACAACGGATTTTGTTGTCGGAAAATTTTATAGCCTGCTCTCAAAATTTGTGTGTCGGAAAATCCGATGGAAAATATGTGATGGAGTCTACACACGGTGGTGTCCTATCACACATTTTCCATCTGAAAATCCGACCGTGTGTACGGGGCATTATAGTGGTCATGTTGCTAAACATTCTCTGAGATCTGGCTAAAAGGAAGATTACATCATCCTTGCCTAGGCACACCTTTGCACTTTAATTTAGCTGTAGCCCAGTCTGCAGCTCTGGCAGGAAAAGGACTCTGTGCCTGTGTAGCAGAAGAGAATTAGAACCAGGGGTGGGGGGACCATGTCAGGAAGGATGTATGGGGCCACATGATTTCTAATAGTGGCCATGTTGCTAAACATTCTCTGAGATCTGTCTGAAAGGAAGATAACATCTTCCTTGCCTAGGCACACCTTTGCACTTTAATTGTAGCTGAAGCCCAGTCTGCAGCTCTGGCAGGAAAAGGACTCTGCGTCTGTGTAGCAGAAGAGAATTTTACACAGGCAAAGCCACAGGAGAAGGCTCTAATTGTAGAGCTATGTACAGCCAGTGTGAAGCCTGCCCTCTATCCAATGGGAAGGCACACAGGATATGGAATGCAAGGATTGTGGTAGGTGTAGCTCTGACAGACTGAGCTGGCATGATGGGACGGAGGGGACTTCAGATCCCACAAGACACTGGGGCAAAAAGGAGGGGTAGTTCCCTGTTGTTTTCCTGGGCTGAGGAGATGAAGTGTGGAAACTATTCTGAGAGGACTGAATGCACATCAGGCTGCTCGCAGAAGGTTCACCCCTGCACCTAAGAGTGAGGAGGCACAGTGACCGACATGTTGGGGCATTGGGGAGTGCCACAGATGTTGGTGGAGCCAGCTGTCTGACTAAGGGGGAAGGGCACTGGGGACACTGACCAGCTGCACTTCACACAGTGAACAGAGAGACTTCCCATGCTTACACAGGAGTTGGTGAGAGGCTGCTGGTCAAAGCTATATTACATTTTGATCAAAGAAGGACAGTGTTGTCTGCAAGTAACTTAGCCAGTGCCTGTATCAGTTCCTAAAAGGACAGTAACCTTAGTGCTCTGATGTAACAGTTGGGCCCCAACGAGCTGGTCAGCAGAAGAAGGGGGGGCATTACATTATAGGCTGTTGGGCTGTTGTGTTGGTGTAGTACTGCATACACATCTGGAGTAAATACAGTGACTTAAAAAGGTATTCATACCCCTTGAAATTTTCCACATTTTGTCATGTTGCATCCAAAAACATAAATGTATTTTATTGGGATTGTATGTGATAGACCAACACAAAGTGGCACATAATTGTGAAGTGGAAGGAAAATGATAAATGGTTCTCAAAATGTTTTACAAATAAATATGTGAAAAGTGTGGCCTTCACTTGTATTCAGCCCCCCTGAGTCAATACTTTGTAGAACCACCTTCCGCTGCAATTACAGCTGCAAGACTTTTTGATTAGGTTTCTATCAGCTTTGCACATCTAGAGAGTGACCATTCTTCTTTGCAAAATAGCTCAAGCTCTGTCAGATTGGATGAAGTGCGTCTGTGAACAGAAATTTTCAAGTCTTCTGAATTGGATTTAGGTCTGGACTTTGACTGGATCATTCTAACACATGAATATGATTTGATCTAAACCATTCCATTGTAGCTCTGGCTGTATGTTTAGGGTGGTTGTCCTGCTGGAAAGTGAACCTCTGACCCAGTCTCAAGGCTTTTGCAGACTCAGGTTTTCTTCTAAGATTGCCCTATATTTGGCTTTATTTATCTTCCCATCAACTCTGACCAGCTTCCCTGTCCCTGCTGAAGAAAAGTATCCCCACAACATGATGCTGCCACCACCATGTTTCACGGTGGGGATGATGTGTTCAGGTTGATGTGCAGTGTTAGTTTCTCCGCATCCAATTCACATGACAGGAGATTGTGACTGGCTCTCTATGGAGACGGTTCACATATCTCTGTTGCGGCTGCGGAGAATCTTTGGCTCTGTTTCAGGGCCGAATTCAGGCAAAAATTCGGCCCTAATTCGTCCCTGATATGAAGAACAGGGACCCCTTCTGCAAGGCCGTATCAGTATTAGATGTGAACCCAACCTCAAACTTCTCCATATCCATTTATCCCTGACCTTCTGCTTCTCTGATTAATGCTCTCCTTGCCCGGCCTGTCAGTTTAGGTGGACGGTTAAGTCTTGGTAGATTTGCAGTTGTGCCATTTTTGAATGATGGATTAAACAGTACTCCATGAGATGTTCAATGCTAGGGATATTGAAACCCTGACTTAAAATTCCTCGCAACTTTATCCATGACCTGTCTGGTGTGTTCCTTGGCCTTCATAATGCTGAGGGCTTCACAGAATAGCTGTATTAATACCGAGATTAAATTACACACAGGTGGACTCTATTTACTAATAAGGTGACTTCTAAAGGCAATTGGTTCCACTAGATTTAAGTTAGAAGTATTAGAAGTATTAGTATTAGCGTAAAGGGCGCTCAATACAAATGCACGCCACACTTTTCACCTATTTATTTGTAAAAAAATTGAAAATTATTTATCATTTTCCTTCCTTTTCACAATTATATGCCACTTTGTGTTGGTTTATTACAAAAAATCCCAATAAAATACATTTACATTTTTGGTTTTAACATGACAAAATGTGAAAAATTTCAAGGGGTATGAATACTCTTTGAAGGCACTATATGTTGTTGGCTTCTTCCAAAATGCATATTCTGTTTTTTTACCGAGCTTTGGTTGTTCCTTAGTTTGGGTAGTCACATACAATGCCCGCCCATCCCTCCTCCCTATAAGGTGGTTATGCCACTTCCAGTCTTGATCAGTCCTCTGGAAAATCTTTGCCTGTAGCTCACAAAGGAAAGAGTCAGCATGCAGGTTTAGCAGCCATGTAACCACTGATTCTCCAAGCGTTGTTGGTACCTGGAAGCTATGACACTTCCATATTTTGTTGGCTTTTTCCAGTATGCATTTGCTGTTTTTTACTGAGCTCTGGCTGTTCCTTAGTTTGGGTAGTCACATACAATGCCCCCCAATTCTTCCTTCCTACAAGATGGCTATGTCTCTTCTGGTCTTGACATCAGTCCTCTGTGAAATCTTGGCATGTAGTTCACAAAGGAGAGGACCAGCAAGGAGGTTTAGTGGTCATGCGATCACAGAGAAACACATAAAAAAAAAGTAATTTAATCTAAAGGTAATTTAATGGTAATTTGTATTACGCAAACACCACACAGTGAAAAAGCAATGACCAAATGGTACAACAGCCCAACAGCCCAAAATGAGGTGGAATTAAACAAGTTTAGACACCATTGGCCCACCAGCTCTAGGATTTCCTACCTGTCATGAACACTCGCTGCAGGGACCTTTTCAGCCCACATTCACCCTGTTATTTGTTATTGCTATATTTCTCGTTTTTTTACATTTTTGAGGGACTGTTTTCTTGTATGTGCCCTGAATATACAATACATGTTCATTGATAGAGCTGGTCACATTGGCCTCTGTTCCATGTACTCCAATGTAGGAGCATTGACAGTCTGGGATCCCTGATTAATCAACGCATTGCCTAGATGTGGATTCCCATTGTTTATTGAGTCACCTGATGTTTCTGTCTGTTAGCTAATCCACCTGGAGGTACCTACATGATGGGATTAGTCATTTGTTAACTTTACCTCATTACCTAATCAGTGTGAGAGGTTTATCCCAATGTGCAATATTTGTTTCATAGTACATGTGGAAACTGCCCCTATTTCTGAAGTGTATAAAAACCTGTATTTCTGTTCAATAAATAGTTCCAGTTGCAGATCACCTAAGCTAGTGTTGGCTAGATTCTTGGGTGCTATGCAATGTTCCGCTATATTACCTGGTCCATACTAGAGGAAGCTATATCTCGACGGAAGCACCCAAGCTGGGTGCTGGATGGTTCCGTCACACTACCATTTGGAAACACCAAGTGTTAGCTGAGTCTCCCATGGGCCTCTGCATGAAAATGCTCAAACCCTTCACCTGGCACCTCCTTGTCAATTAGAAGTTCAGCATTTAAGCTGTTGTTTATATGTTGCCCCTTTAAGGAGATAGGGAGGGGGGAGAAAGAGAGGGAAGAAGAGAGAAGAATGAGAACCATGGCTCACCAAAACATTGGTTGCCAAAAAAATTGAAAATAATTAAAATTTTACCTGGGATACTTGTGGAAACATTCCTAGATATACTGTATACCATACACATTTCCATGTATTCAAAAAGTCACCATTTTGGGGGGGGGGATCTAATTCAAGAAACAATTGTGTAATGTTAAAACTCTTTTCATGATTTTCTTAAACACAAATATTTTTTTTTTATAATTACTATTTTGTTTGCTGAAAGATGAAGTATTAAAATAATTTATTTATTACTTGATACAAATAGGTTATTGTATTGTTCTTAAAGCAGGGCACCTGACTTCCGGTTCCGGCGCCGCATGGAGTAGCTGTCTCTCCCCACAGCTCCCGCAACCAGGACAAAAAACCTGCTTATAAAACCGGCCCGGAAGCCCGAATACACCCTCGGCTACCTCGGGCACCAGTACCCACTACATGGACCGGTTCGTGGAAGTCCGCGGCCCCCGCTCCAATACGGCCCAAACGGCGCCGCCGCCCCAGCCGCAAATCGAGGCCCCGGCTTCGGCCTACACGGACCTGCAAACAGGCGCGCAGCCAGCAGATATGGAAGTAAGTGGCAGCGCAGCCCCTCACACATCTCCACAAGCTTCCCAAGCTCAGCCACGACCCCAAGCCGCCTCTCCTCAAGCCCCTCTCTCCCAGGCCTTTCAAACATCGGCCCCCTCTCCACAGCATGCAGGGGACCATAATACAGAGCGCATCGCACAAGCAGTAGCAGCCCTCCTGTCCCCCATGATTGCAACATCTGTGGAGAAAGCTGTAAATGCAGGGATGAAACAAATTAAAGCCCAGCTAGGAGAACATAACACCAGGCTACATGAGCTGGAACACCGCCTTTCCAGTATGGAAGAAGAGATGTATCAAGCCCAAGCCACGGAACAAGCGCAGGACAAGACAAACCAATACATAATACAAAAACTCGATGATTTGGAAAATAGGTCCAGAAGGAGCAACCTGCGATTCGTGGGGTTACCCGAATCGCTACAATCATCTGCTCTAACAGACTTTTGCTCCCATCGCATCCCTGAAGCGCTAGGCCTAACAGGCCCCTGCGCGGTGGAACGCGCCCACAGAATGGGACCATATAGTGAAGAGCGCAAGAACCCTCGCCCCATCATTGCCAAATATCTGAACTACGCAGACAAAGCACTCATTCTCCAAAAATTTAGACAAACCCACACACTCCAAATTGATGGTGTGAAGGTTCTGATCTTTGCCGACTACTCCATCGAGGTCTCCAAAAAACGCAAAGCCTTCCAACAGATATGCACAGAACTCTTCAAGCAACAAATCAAATTTATTCTAGCATTCCCAGCCACCCTACGCCTCAAGACTCCCAACGGTGACCAGTTATCCTTTCAGGATCCACCAGAAGCGGAAGCCTACGTGCGATCGTTACTCTCCAACAATCAACAGCACACCCCCTCCAAGGGCACTCCACTCAACCGCTCTCTGGACCAACGGAGCCCACGCAAAGACTCTCCCAAACGCTTCAGATCCTCATTTCCTGACCAGCATCGCTTCACTCCTCGCTGAACTGTAACTCGCAACCGCCATCGCGGGCTACCCAATCTACGGACAGTTCCCCAACTTGTCCCTTCTCAGGTTTTTTTTTACCTTCCTTCCACGGTATCACGTAATGTATAACGATATATTGTTATGATTGGCTCTCAGTTCTAAGAGGCATTGTTTTTTCTTTCTTTTCCAGAACAATATTTGTTTGAAAATAGTTTTCTTATACGGTTATGTCCTCCTGGCTTCACTGTGTACGGCAACATGCATCCCCCCCCCCTAATTTCTACTTTCTAACCTCAAGTGCATGCATAGACGCCTGTCACCCTTCCACGGGCCTTTCGGGCCCCACTCCGTAACTGTCCTGTTATGGGAGCTGACCTACACAGTGAACCCATGCGGAAAAAAGTGAAGTACTTAGGCTTAATGGTTATGTTATTCCCAATGTTACTTCCCCTCCATGCTATACCCCCCCCTCCTTCTACCCCCTTCCACGGGGCCCAAACCATCTCCCCCACACATCCAATGTAACTCTTGATCATTGTGAAAATGGCATGAATCTTGCCATAGCTGGTGTCTCAACCCATCAACCACAAATTGGTAAATTGACAATATCTGCTCATACCCCTCACAACTCCCCCCTAACATGAAAATAATTTCCTGGAACGTAAAGGGTCTCAGATCCCCTCAAAAAAGAATGAAAATTCTCAGGCATCTTAAACGGCTCAAAACAGATATAGCCCTACTTCAGGAGTCACACCTGCCAGCCTCAGACTTCCACCGTATGCAGAAGCTCTGGGTTGGCACTGTTCTAGGATCTGAGGCAGCAGGACGCAAAGCTGGCGTCCTCCTACTCATTCACAAAAATCTCCCCTGCTCAATCCTGTCGACAAAAACTGACCATCAGGGCCGCCTGCTCACCACACATGTCAAAATAGGCTCCAAAGATCTCATAATCACAAACGTCTACGCCCCTAACGGCCCCAGTAAACAGTTCTACTCCGAGCTTTCCAGTTGGCTTCTAGAAAACACTCACCTCCCCCACCTGATCGGAGGGGACTTCAATGACACCCTTCATCTGATAGATGACAGATCCTCACCAAAAAGTCCAAACCCACGTTCCAACCCTCCAGCCCCTTCCCTCTTCGCAAACACCATGGATTCTATCCATATCCAGGACCTTTGGCGCCTCTCCCACCCAACAGACAGGGAATTTACATTCTACTCCAACCCACACAAAGTATTCACAAGGATTGACTATTTCCTTGGCTCCGACAACTTAATCCCTCTCCTCCAAAACACCACTATACACGACATAACCATCTCCGACCACGCACCTATAGAAGTAACTCTCGACAATCTAAACCTACCCCCACATCCCAACATCTGGCGGTTTCCTTCTTTCCTCCATAACAACACTGACTTCCAACAATACATGTCCGATGCATGGACGGATTACTCCTCCAACAATGCCCCCCACATACACGACCCTAACCTATTCTGGGACGCCGGTAAAGCCTACCTAAGAGGCCGTATCATCTCCTATGCAACCTCCTTTAAACGCAACACCCTGTCTAAATATAAAACAGCCAGCTCACGCCTACACCAGGCACAACGAGCACTATATACCACAGACTCCCCAGCCAACCGATTGGAATGGCAGGCAGCTAAGAGGGACTTCGACACATGGGTAAACACCCTTGAACACACCAAACAGGCCCACTTAGAAGCCTCCTTCCATAAATTTGGAAACAAAGCGGGTAAGCTCTTATCCAGACTATGCAAAGGCCCTTTCCGCCCTACCCACATTACATCACTCCACGACAGTACAGGCACCCTTCAATCCACTCCACAAGCTATTAACAAAGTTATGCAACAATTTTACTCTACACTCTACGCCCCAGATCCCATAGATACACAAAAAGCATGCGCTTTTTTAGGAAAAATAAACTTGCCCAAGATTTCCACACTACAACTAGAAACCCTTAATGCCCCTATAACCCCCACCGAAATATCAACAACCATCCGCCACTTGACTCTCTCCAAGGCCCCAGGCCCAGACGGCTTCACTAGCGAATTTTATAAGACCCTTCAACCCCTTCTGGAACCCACCCTCCTCCAAGTATACCGGAATATCTGGTCAGGGGGCAAGTACATACAGTCGGGGAACCAAGCTCTTATAAAATTACTATCAAAAAAGGGCAAAGACCCCCAAGAACCAGGCTCATACAGGCCCATATCACTTCTCAACCTAGACGTGAAAATCCTCTCCAAAATTATAGCCACCAGGCTGGCTGACATTATCCCCTCCTTAATTCACCCCGCTCAATCAGGCTTCGTAAAAGGTAGAACCGCCACCCTCAATATTCGTAAAGTCATGATGGCCCTAGAACACGCACTCCATCACCCAAACACCAACCACGCCATTATCACATTAGACGCAGAAAAGGCCTTCGATAATGTTAGCTTCGACTGGCTTTCTATGACAATGTCAGAGATGGGATTCTCTGGCCCATTCCATCACCTCATCACTGCCATGTACACAGCCCCATCAGCAAAATTAGTGGTAGCAGGCCTCATGTCAGAAGAATTTCGTCTTCACAAGGGCACCCGCCAAGGATGTCCTCTATCCCCGCTCCTCTTTAACATCGCCCTAGAACCCCTGTCTAGATACTTAACACTAACAGCCCCCTTACATGGCATAAAAATAGGCACACATGATCTACGTACTTCCCTATTTGCGGATGACATCCTCATATTCTCGGCCAACCCCCCCTCTGATATGATAACCATCAAAAAGGTGTTTGATGAATTTCTCTTGTGCTCCGGCCTACGCATCAACTACAGCAAAAGCGAAATCCTCCCCATAGGCACACACTCTGTACCACAATGGGCCCAACAATCTATTTTCCCGGTCGCGAAATCCCATATCACCTATTTAGGGATAAAAATAGGAAAGCTCCCCTCCTCATTATACCATCTAAATTACCCTCCTCTGCTGTCGAAAATATCTCAAGAATTAAATGCCTGGATGGACCTGCCCCTCTCGCTCTTGGGAAGATGCCACCTAATAAAAATGGTCAGTTTCGCAAGATTACTATACCCACTACAAACTATTCCGCTACTACTTCTTCACAAAGATGTATCTTCGCTCAACTCCTCCTTATCAAAATTCCTATGGCGAAACAAAAGACCACGCATAGCTTTAAAAAAACTACATCTTCCCAGGCGCGAAGGGGGCATCAGTTTACCGCACATTAGAATGTATAATATAGCATGCTTGCTTAGAACCAGCATAGACTGGATAACGCAATCCTCCCGCTACTCAAACTTCTCCCTGGAATCGGACATGGCCCATCCTTACTCGCTAGCAGGTCTCCTCCATTGCAGATGGAAGTCAGTCCCCCCCCCCCTTACCAACATAATCTACTATTGAGAGACACAGCGGTGGCTTGGAGAGAAGCTAGGAAAATACTTAAGATATCCCCTTTCGTGTCATCTCATCTCCCGATTCAAGGAAATCCGGCCTTCCCACAGGGACTAGAACATAAACCTTTCAAAATATGGGAACGGAAAGGACTAACAAAATTCTCCTCCCTTTGCAACATTCAGACGGGTCGACCACTGCCTTTTACGGACATTGCCGAAACCTTCGCTCTTCCCACTATGCATTCTTTCCACTATGGGCAATGCATCAGCTTCCTAAAGGAGACATGTAAACAAGCAGAGAAAAGGTTTCCGACAAACATCATAGACCTAATGATATCAAACAACTCATACAAAACCTCGGACATTTACAAACCCCTCCTACTTAAATCATCTCCACCTCTTTCAACATCATCAATAACAAACTGGACTAAAGACTTCCCGGACTCCAACCTAGTGGAAAAAATCATGCAAGGCCTCAACTCCGTACAAAAGCTAACACCCAATGAAGTATGGAGAGAAACGCAATTGAAAATAGCCCACAGAGCTTATATGCCCTTTTCATCGTCAAAGACGGACACTAGCAAAGCCTTTTGCCCACTATGCCATTTCCGGAAACCTACCTTGGCCCACCGCTTCTGGGACTGCTCATACATCTCAACTTTTTGGGACCAAGTTCTTGCCTACATATTCAAAGTGACCCTATTAAAATTACCCAAAGACCCGCTACTCCTCATATTCGGCTACTGGGACCCACTACTCCTACCCTGGTCAAAATTCGCCAACAGCGACACAAGCCCCTCAGAAAACTTGAAAGTCAACGCCTCACACAAAGGGTGGTCCCTAACCTGTCTCCTAATCGCAAGAAGGACTATCTTAAAACATTGGATATCTCCACCCCACCCCAACATCGCCCAAGTCAAAAGAGAGCTTCTACATCTACTCATCAAAGACCGCATTAATACGGACTTCAAACAGAAAACCTCCTCAGACCGCTTCCACTCTAAATGGCACACCTTTATGCTCTCATCTCTCTCTCAAGAAGAAATAGCAAATATGAGCCAATCCACCTTCTCCTACCACGACTCCTGCGAAACAAGAAAATCCCTCCATAAGAGGTGACCCCCTGAATCATTCTAAACCATCCCGACCGCGGCATGAGCTACTCAACTCACAAATCCAAGATCACCAACAGTTCCACATGAAACCTAAAGACTACCAGCTACCTTACTCGCAAAATGCTCGTAATATGGTACAATGTCTATGATCAATCGGATACTATACCCCCACTAACTGTCTCTCTCTCATACATCTCATGCCCCCCCCCCTCCCACCCCTCCCCTGGTTTGGTTTCCTATCACACCTACAGGTATTTGATTGATATTAAATAAGTTGGTACTCGCAGAAATAGTAATAATTGGATCCATCCAGGCTTCCACCACATTACTCTATTATTTACTATGTTTGGGATCTGTCTAATCTTATCTATTTTACCATCCCTTTTACACCTATACTCCTGAAAAATTATTGTCCCACCCTTCCTAGATCAGAGTTAATACCGAAATGTCTCCCATATCTGTGAATGTACAAGTATATCAAAATATCTGTATACAACACTATATTTTATACCTTTTGTTATATGTTTGAAAAGCGAAATAAAAACTTTTTGAAAAAAAAAAGCAGGGCACCACCCAAAAGGATAAGCTCCACTTGTTTGCACCCCCCCACAGTTTTTTGGGGGGAGAGGGTACCTGGTTATGACAGGTACCCACTCCCACTTACAGGTAAGATCAGCGATCTAAGACATTTCTGGCCCCTCCTCCTTCGGCCTGCTGCCTTCTGGGACACACACAAGTCCCAGAAGATGGCGGGACCATTCAGAAAGTGCAGTGCAACTCGGGCATGCACAGTAGGAAGCCGGCTGTGAAGCCTGTAGGCTTCACTGCCGGTTTCCCTTTATGCCCTGTACACAAGACCAGTTTTGCCGTCGGAATAGACTCCGAAGGTTTCTCCCACGGAACTCCAACGGAATTCCATTTAATCGGTCTTGCCTACACACGGTCAAACCAAAGTCCGACCATAGTCCGACTGGGGGCGGAGCGTTTGGATCCATTGTGGGTTTATCAGGACGCATGGCGCGGCTGCTAGTCACATCTGATCCTTACTGGTCTGACGCTACGGTTATTAGACTTGGGAGTGCACCGTTCAGCTTGGGGTTGCTTCAATTCTGATCAGGTATTTTTTTACTCTCCACACTCACCACGTGTGTGTCATGCATCCTTCTCACTACATAGAGATTGTCTACTCTATTCCCATTACAATTCCTACATCTTAACTATCCTTTTTTCTTCATTATTGCTAGCTCATCCTTATTTGTAATATGCATTATATTTTTTATTATTTTTTACTTTACCCCACAGCCTCCCTACCTACACCCTTGGCTATCTCTTTGGGTCATTTTGTTTTAGTGCAGACCAGTTTACTCTTTGTGAATATAGTTAATATATGTATATGTTTGAGACCTACATATCTCTATATACATTTCATTATATATATATTTTTTAGATATGCTTTCGGGCTACATTAGTCATATTTGATTCTTACTGGTTTGACGCTACAGTTATTAGACTTGGGAGTGCACTGTCCAGTTTGGGGTTGCTTCAATTTCCATCAGGTATTCTCTATTTTCCACACTCACTACATGTGTGACATTTATCCTCCATACTACATAGAGATTGTCTACTCTATTCCCATTACTTTTTCTACATCTATATTATCTTTTTTTCCTTCATCATTTTCAGCTCATCCTTATTTGTAATATGCATTATACATACATATTTTTTCATTATTTTTTATTTTTTACTTTACCCCATAGCCTCCCTACCTACACCCTTGGCCATCCCCTTGGGTCATTATGTTATAGTGCAGACCAGTTCACTCTTTTTGAACATACTTACTATTTGTATATGTTTGAGACTTATGTATCTCTATATACATTTCATTACATATATATTTTGTAGATACGCTTTCGGGCTACACTGTACATCCTTCATCATATGTCCCAAGCAGCCGCTGCCATGCATCTGGTTTCCCCCACTTGTGGTTTCCGTTCGCTGAGCCCCCTCAGCTCCCGAGCTGGACTTCCTTTCATCACCGTTTTGGCATCAACGCTCGGTGACCCAACCCAGTAGAGTGGTAAGTAGGAGGTCTCCTACTTCCTTGACCTCTTCCACCAACTACCATACTCCCCCTATTTCTACCCTCTCATCCATCCCCCTATATACCCATTTACCCTATCATGTCTTGTTTCAGATATTATATTGACGCATCTGCCCCTGAAGAGCGAGCTGGGACTCGCGAAACGCGTAGGGCACCATCGATGCTCTTTACATGCCTTTTACTGTTGGGTTGTTATGTTGTGGGTATATCATTCACATATTACCTTATCCATGTATGAAACAATTCACCCATTTGTTACTCTGTATGCCTCCCAACTGATGCAGCTATTCATTATGTATTGTACTCTTGTCTTATAGATATGCACTATGTGTAATGATTGATGTTTTGTCTTTTGCTATTGCTGATAACTTGGCCACTATGCCGGGCAATGCACACTTATTGCTATTCCCATTGGTTGCAGCATTCTGTAAATAATAAAATTATTTTATTACACTGTTACGTATGTGTGCCTAATCTCTTCCACCTCATTCAAAGTCCCAGGGCGATCTCCCCCCCATGTTTCTATGTATTCAGGGATGGAGGTGGTTTGAGTGGTCAGTCCAGATCTTAACTCCCCTTTCTTTCGTAGTCCGACTGTCAAGAACGCAGTGATGTACAACAAGTACGACGGGACTAGAAAAAGGAAGTTCAATAGCCAGTAGCCAATAGCTTCCGTCTCGCACTTGCTTCAGAGCATGCGTCGTTTTTGGTCCGTCGGAACAGCATACAGACGAGCGGTTTTCCCGATAGGAATTGGTTTCGTCGGATATATTTAGAACATGTTCTATTTCTAGGGTTGTCAGAATTTTCAAAAAAAAAAGTCCGATGAGGCATGGACACGATTGGAATATACGATGAAAAGCTTCCATCTGACTTTTTCTGTCGGACATTCTGTTCATGTGTACGCGGAATAACTTACAATGGTGATTCCTGCACCTGAAGTCAATTGACGAATCCGCTCGGGGTACAGACATTGCGGGATCCCTGGACAGATAAGTGTCAGTATAGTAAAAGTCAGCAGCTACAGTATTTGTAGCTGCTGACTTACATTTTTTTTCAGACTGGAGGTCCTCTTTATATATTAATTGTAGTTATTTTTGACTGTTTAAGTCAATAGGCTTATTATTACACATGGCATGCTGATACTCGTACTTTCACATTAGCATATATCTGTTATGGTGCCCCCTGGTAGGTGACATGGGCTTACTCAAGGTACAGAGTCTAAGTACCAGTTGGCCTTCACCAGAGCTCCTGATGGTGGAGCTAGTCAGGAAATCCCAGTGGTCCCCAGTTTTCTTTGCTGCAAACTAGCACCGGGTCACAGCCCTCAGTATCACCCCAACAAAGGGTTTTTGGGACAGAAGGCTATGGTGTGGAGACTGTTCATAATATAGTAGACAAATCAAGGCAGGTGGTGAAGAGTAGTAAGGTCTAGGCAAGGATTTTGGCTGGCAGCAAGCGAGAGAGTAGTCGTTCTGGGTTGGCAATGGGCAACTGGCAGGTAAGTTATATAGTTACATAATTAGTGAGCTTGAAAAAAGACACTAGTCCATCTAGCTCAACAAGAAAAACATACTGAAAACCCCCCATATATACCATCCTATACCCACAGTTGATTTAGAGGGTCTTTTCTCATAGCTGACCTCCTCCATGCCTCTTATCAGTTTGGTTGCCTTTCTCTGCACTTTCTGCAGTTCCAATATCCTTTTTGTGAACTGGTGCCCAAAACTTTAGCTCTCAGGGTAGCTGGTAAAAAGACACAGCACCACCTACTTCAAAGAGTGGGAGCTCAAATACCCTTCTGGTCAGAGAACATGTCTAGCATCATTATTGCCCTGGGAGTAATGAAGGTCCTAGAAATCCTTGAAATCCCAGAAGGCATCCTGTGAGGAATCCTGGAAGATTAGGCAGGGATCCTGGGAGTACTAAAACAATACCATTAAGTTTGAATGTAGGCATACATTTCAGTAAAGTTTGGCTGGTTACTCGTGATATTCCCAATCCAGTTCAGCATACTCTGTATTGGCTGGCCATGTATTCACAATAATATATAATGCTGCAAAAACAGCTACTGTAGTGAATACTGACCCTGTCTTTCTGCTTGCATTCGCTGTCTGTTTATATAGATGTGTCTCTGGCTAGCTCCATTCTTCTACATCCTCCATGTCCAGTCATAATTATATTGTCTCCTTGACAGGTGCAAATCTCTGTCTGCAGTAACAGCTGTCGACCTGGGTACAGGAAAGCCTCTCTGCTGCGGAAGACCCATCTGCTGTTATGACTGCATCCCCTGCTCTGAAGGAGAGATGACCAACTACACAGGTATCATATGGCAGAGCTGGTAAACCTATTGATAAAGAGTTTGGGGTTATGAGCATTTTCATATGGAGGCAGGGTTTGCAGCCGTCAGTAATTTTACTGGCAGCCAGTAACAATTGAGTGTTTTTCTCCTGCCAGTAAATGTCAGTCAGTGCCCATTCTAATTTCTTGTTCTGTCCCTGAGCTACTTACTTACTATAAGGGATGAGCTTCGAGTTCGAGTTGAACTCCTGTTCAACTCGAACATTGGCTGTTCACCCGTTCGCCGAACAGCGAACAATTTGGGGTGTTCACAGAAAATTCGAAAGCCGTGGAATACCCTTTAAAAGTCTATGGGAGAAATCAAAAGTGCTAATTTTAAAGGCTTATATGCAAGTTATTGGGGACCTGGATCCTGCCCCAGGGGACAAGGATCAATGCAAAAAAAGTTTTAAAAAGGCCGTTTTTCGGGAGCAGTGATTTTAATAATGCTTAAAGTGAAACAATAATGGGGGATGTCTATAGTGTGCCTGTAAACGGGCGAATGTTCCCGTGTTTAGAACAGTCTGACAGCAAAATGACATTTCAAAGGAAAAAAAGTAATTAAAAACTACTCGCGGCTATTGATGAATTGCCGGTCCGACAATACACATAGAAGTTCATTGATAAAAACGGCATGGCCAGGTTGAGTGCTCGGATAAGGGTCTGGTATGGATTTTTGGGGGGACCCCATGCCATTTTTTTTAAAATTTTGGCACGTGGTTCCCCTTAAAATCCATACCAGACCTGAAGGGTCTGGTATAGATTTTAAGGGTGACCCCACACCATTTTTTTTAAAAAAATTTTGGCCGGGGTTCCCCTTAATATCCATACCAGACCTGAAGGGCCTGGTATGAAATTTAGGGGGACCCCCACATCATTTTTTTTTTAAACTTTGGTTTGGGGTTCCCCTGTGGGGAATTCACATGCCGTTTTTATCAATGAACTTTTATGTCTATTGTCGGACCGGCAATTCATTAATAGCCGCGAGTAGTTTTAAATGACTTTTTTTCCTTTGAAATGTAATTTTGCTGTCAGACTGTTCTAAACACGGGAAACATGCGCCCCTTTACAGGCATACTATAGACACCACCCAGGTACACAATTTAAAGGAATATTACACTTTTATTGTTTCACTTTAAGCATTATTAAAATCACTGCTCCCGAAAAAAAGGCAGTTTTTAAAACTTTTTTTTGCATTGATCCATGTCCCCTGGGGCAGGACCCAGGTCCCCAAACACTTTTTATGACAATAACTTGCATATAAGCCTTTAAAATTAGCACTTTTGATTATTCATGTTCGTGTCCCATAGACTTTAACGCCGTTCGAGTGTTCGAACAAATTTTTTGCCTGTTCGCAAGTTCTGGTGCGAACCGAACAGGGGGGTGTTCGGCTCATCCCTACTTACTATATTTAAAATAAGAAATATGTTTTTTGCATGAAGCACCCTCTACCATAGGTAGGTGCTAGAGTGGAGATTTTGTAAGGGAAACTGCCAGTGCAGGTACATTTGGGTAGGCCTATGCTTTAAGCTAGGCCTGCTTGTTTTGATCTGGGGGGCAAGGAGTGGTTAGTGCAGCAGTAGGTGTGACCACCTGTGCTTTAGTTCTGAGGCGCCTCCCCTGCTTCCAGTGAGAATGTTCTGGAAGAGGGGCAGGGCCTAGGACTGGAGTAGCAGGCAGCTCATTTGAGGAGCTCTGACCAATCCCCAACTGGGATTGGCAGGCCTCCCATATAAGCTGAGGTAACAGCCCACTGGCTTGAGTTGCAGGCCAGGAGACATGGAGAATGGAGTAGTAGCCAGCAGCAGGCGCCCCATCCCCCTCTGGGGGGGATGCTAGGCCTAGCGGAGGAGCCCAGGAGAGCTGGGAGGAAGCTTCTTTACACGGTCATGGATGAAGTGTTCTGGAACAGAGGGGTTGGAGAAGGTGCCGGAATGTATGTCCAGTTAAAGTTCTCCATCATAGACTCGGGGCAGAAGAAGGTCGGTGAGTAGACCACAGTGGAGTTCTGGATGAGGCATGCCAAGGGAGTTGGGTGCGAGGCCATAGGAGAGACTGTGGGGAGAGTGTCAAATCGCTGTGGCCTGAGGGCACAGGATTTGCAGGCCGGACTAGCTGGGAGCAGTAGTCCACCAATCAGCACATGTTACTAAATTACTAGGCTGCGGGGGAGAGGTACTGCAGACCTCTGGCCTAGTAACAGTACAACAAAGTCTAGCCAGCAACTGAGACTATTCAGAGCGGTCTCTTTTGTCAAAAAGAGGATGATGTGACAGGAAAAATAATCTACAGCGGAAGTTTGTACAAGGGGGTGGAAGTCCTGGGACTGACAATCTGCAGGAGATATGCAGAGGAGGAGAAATAGTCTGCATGGTGTTATGCGGGGGAAGTGACTGTATATATTATGTGTACATCAGTACTTTGAGGCTCAACCTTTCTGGTTAATTCTTAAAAATGATGGCAAAGCAATTGTTCTATGGGCATCCCATATTTCCTTTCCCCCCAACCAAGTTATAGCCCCCAATAAACAAAACAAAAACAACGCAAATGACTGTTCATTGTCTCAGAAGTGATAGATGGAGGTCTGGCAGCAGGGTGACATGGTGAATGTTAGTTACTAGTAGCAACCAAGCGCTACATGCATTAATATCTATCTTAAATCACATTGATAATTGCATATTGTACTTGTTATTAGCTTACATACTAAAATTTGCACTTAAAATTGTAATTTTGTAACTTTTGGAGATGTCTGTAAAAACTTAGCTGTGCCAGTTTATTTCAATCTGGTAGGTTGGCAACACTGTATAGAGGCACATGGGAGACTTGACTAGAACTAGGTGTTTCCAAACTGTAATGCCCTGTACACACAAGCGTTTTTTCCATCGGAATAAACTCTGAAGGCTTCTCCGATGGATTTCCGCTCAAGCTGTCTTGCATACACACGGTCACACCAAAGTCCGACAAGAACGCGGTGATGTACAACACATATGAGGGGACTAGAAAAAGGGAGTTCAATAGCCAGTAGCCAATAGCGTCCGTCTCGTACTTGCTTCAGAGCATGCGCCTTTTTTGGTACGTCGGAACAGCATACAGACGAGTGGTTTTCACGATAGGAATTGGTTCAGTCAGAAAAATTTAGAACATGTTCCATTTCTAAGTCCGTCAGAATTTTCAATGTAAAAAGTCCGATGGGGCATACACACGATCGAAATATACGCTGAAAAGCTCCTGTCTGACTTTTTCTGTTGGAAATTCCGCTCGTGTGTACGCGGCATAAGAAGTCCTGGAGCTGGTAGACCCATGGTGTCTATACTGGTTTCATTCCACCTCATTTAACCGATACACATTCTACTATACAATACAAGTGTTCAAATGAAAAGGTGTAATGTAAATATGAGAGGTATAAAACAAGGTTTAAAAAGTAGAACAAAAAGTAGTGAAGGACTCCAAGTTAAAAAGATAAAAATAAAAAGATAAAAAGGCTGCACTAGCTTCCGATAAGATGAATATGGCAATACTGTGCTGTAGCAAAATAATGTGTGGCGCACCCCCTTTGGAGCCACAAGTAACTGGGTTCCCCCACCCTGCACAGCCAGGCACACTGAATTTCCATAGTCACTCCAGAGACTTTGTTTTTTTTGTTTTATTGAGGGATTACTGTATAACTTGGATGGGGAGTAGGAATTATGGGATGCCCACTTGACTCCAAACAAACTTCAGGGACAACTTCTCCTATATACAGTCTATATAAACTCCTCTGCTTCCTCAAGCACTCACTTGTTTGCAGAACTATGTCATCCAGTAGTAATTTGGTAGCAAAGGCCTATTACAGGCAAGGACTCGCAGTCCCTATACTTGGAGATAAGGTGACACAGCTCGCACTTTCCCAGCAGTTCCTCTTTGTGGTCACTGATCCAAGCACCACCTCTTCAGGCACTGCCAACCCGCCTGTCAAGTACCTTGTGGCTGAGCCTAACATGCAGAAGGATGCCTCTCATACAGCCCAACTCGAGAATCACTGATGTTGCAACGGTGGTCACAGGAGTGCGGTGAGGTACAGGTGCCCATGTGATCTCTCTGCTGGATGAAGAGGTAAGTGCAGATAGCGACAGCAGCAGTAGTGACTGGATGCGTGGTCGGACAAGCCAAGTTGGTAACAAACGGGCAGATGCAGGCAAAGACAGCAGGCAAGGGATCGTCAGGAGACAGGTAGGGTTTGGCAACACAGGATCAGGCAGATATCAGAAGTCCAGTACAAGCCAAGGTCGAGGTAGGTAGCGATCAAGCGAAGTCAGGGTCAAGCTGGGTCAAACACAACAATCAACAGAATCAGATGCAAGGAACACAGGGACAGCTGCAGATCAAACAGCAAAGGACCAGTGCAGCTCTTACA
Organism: Lithobates septentrionalis; assembly: GCA_037952835.1. Lineage (NCBI taxonomy): Eukaryota > Metazoa > Chordata > Amphibia > Anura > Ranidae > Lithobates > Lithobates septentrionalis. The sequence continues at coordinate 2,962,286 of JBBDGP010001852.1, forward strand.
TAGGCTTTTGGGCACCAATGAGACAGCTGCCACGCGCGCATGCGCACATTTGTGTGTGATCGCACTGGCATACGTCTGTTCACATCTGGATAGGTACTCCTGTGCACTCCTGTGCATCTCAGGGTTATTGCAGAATGTTCCTGACAACGGCTTTGCAAAGTAAAACACTTCTTCTAAATCAATACAACAGGTAGCCTAGCAAATATCTATGAGGTGGTTACAGGAAAGGAAGGAGCTGCAGTGAGCAGCCAGAAAAAGAAAAATCCAAAACCAAGAAAAGTACATTTTTTCTAATTTCTCACCAGAGCTATTGATGCAATACATTAGTAACGTATTACCCAAAGAGGGCAATCTCCTCTTCTTCTTCAACCACCTCAAGCCCGGACAGCTTTTAGCACTGTTACACTTTTGCCACGTACACACGATCGGACACTCCGACAACGAAATCCTGGGATTTATTTCCAACGGATGTTGGCTCAAACTTGTCTCGCATAGACACAAATGTTGTCGGAAATTCCGAACGTCAAGAACGCCGTGACGTACAACACGTACGACGAGCCGATGAAGTTCAATAGCCAGTGCGGCTCTTATGCTTGATTCCGAGCATGCGTGGAATTTTGTGCGTTGGATATGTGTACACACGATTGGAATTTCCGACAACGGATTTTGTTGTCGGAAAATTTGAGAACCAGCTCTCAAATTTTTGTTGTTGGAAATTCCGACAACAAATGTCTGATGGAGCCTACACACGGTCGGAAATTTACGACAACAAGCTCACATCGAACATTTGTTGTCGGAAATTCCGACCGTGTGTACACGGCATTAGAATAACAATTACTCAGTCATGTAACACTGAACCCAAATTAAATTTTTATAATTTTTTTGGACATTTAGAGATTTCTTTTGGTGGTATTTAACCACCACTGTTTTTTTTTCCTGCTATATCAACTGAAACAGTTTTGACAAAAAAACTGTTTTTCCTTAGTTTTTGTTATAAAATGTTGCAAATAAAAAAATCTTTCTTCATAAATCTAGGCCAAAATATTTTCTGCTACATTGGTTTGGTAAAAAATAAGCCATACCGGAGTATTTAGTCTGTGTGAAAGTTACAAATATATGGTATATACAGTATATTTGAAAATTGATCAGTCCTGATGTACTGCGGTGATCAGGGCACTGGTATGGGATAAGTTGGCGATCAGGACGCTAGTTTGGGGTATGGCGGTGATCAGGAAGCTGCTATGGGCTATGGTAGTGATTAGGATGCTGGAAGGGGTATGGTGGTGATCAGGACACTGGTATGGCATATGGCAGTTATCAGGACACTGGTATCGCATATGGCAGTGATCAAAATGTTGGTATGAGGTATGGTGGTGATTAGGACGCTGGTGTGGTGTATGGTGGTGATCAGGAAGCTGCTATGGGCTATGGTAGTGATTAGGATGCTGGAAGGGGTATGGTGGTGATCAGGACACTGGTATGGCATATGGCAGTTATCAGGACAATGGCTTCGCATATGGCAGTGATCAAAATGTTGGTATGAGGTGTAGTGGTGATTAGGACGCTGGTGTGGTGTATGGTGGTCATCAGGAAGCTGCTATGGGCTATGGTAATGATTAGGATGCTGGAAAGGGTATGGTGGTGATCAGGACACTGGTATGGCTTTTGGAGGTGATCAGGACACTGGTATGGCATATAGCAGGATGCTGATATGAGGTATGGCGGTGGTCAGGAAGCTGGCATAGCGTATGGCAGTGATCAGGACGCTGGTATGGCATATGATGATGATCAGGACACTGGTATGATGTGGCAGTGATCAGGGTGCTGGTATGGTGTATGGGGATGATGAGGACATGGGTATGGCATATGGCGGTGATTAGGACACTGATATGAGGTTGCAGTGATCAGAATGCTGGTATGGAATAGAGCAGTGATCAGGGCACTGGTATGGTGTATGGCAGTGATCAGGGCATTACTATGGTGAATAATGGTGAACAAGGCGCTGGTATGGTGTATGGTGGTAATCAGGATGCTGTTATTAGGTATGGTGGTGATCAGGGGGCTGGTATTGCATATGGCGATGATCGGGGTACTGGTATGGCATATGATGGTGCTCAGGGCACTGGTATAGTGAATGGCAGTGATCATGGTGCTGGTATAGAGTATGGCAGTGATCAGAATGCTGGTATGGGGTATGGCAGTAAACAGGGCTCTGGTATGGTGTATTGCGGTGATCAGGGCGCTGATATGGCATATGGTGATGATCAGGGCACTGGTATGGTGAATGGCAGTGATCATGGCCCTGGTATGGCATATGATGGTGATCAGAATGCTGGCATCGGGTATGTCGGTAATCAGGTCCCTAGTATGGTGTATGGCGGTGCTCAGGATACTGGTATGGGGTATGGCAGTAATCAGGCCCCTGGTATGGGGTATGGTGGTAATCAGGCCCCTGATATGGTGTATGGTGGTGATCATGGCGCTGGTATGGCAAATGGCTGTGATCATGGCTGGTATGGGGTATGGCGGTGATCAGGATATCGGTATGGGGTATGGTGGTAATCATTGCCTGGTATGATGTATGGTGTGATCAGGGTGCTGATATGGCAAATGGCTGTGATTATGGCTGGTATCGCAGTGATCAGAACATTGGTATGGGGTATGGTGGTAATCAGGGCCCTGGTATGGTGTATGGTGGTGATCAGGGTGCTGGTATGGGGTATGGAGGTAATCAGGAGGCTGATATTGGGTATGGCAGTTATCAGGATGTTGGTAAGGTGCAATGGCGGTGGTGACACTGGGACAGGTGACAGGAGGTGGGTGCAGTTTTTATTGTTATTACACTTGGGGCAGTGATTAAGGACACTGTGGCAGGCTGGCACTGCAGTCTGTGAGTGTACATGGAGAGTGACAAGCTGCTGTACACTCACAGGGTGCAGCAATGGTTCTCTCTGCTCTCACAGTTGATCTCTGTGAAAAATGCAAAGATGGTGGCACCCAAATACTGGCTTCAGGATAGGTATCGGGATAGAGAAAGGGAACAGAAAGGCACTCAATTAAACAAGGTGCAGAATCCAAAGGCAGCACCAGCACATACAATACCTGTAACCAGAGAAAGAAAACTCAAATACATGGCACAAGCTCAAACCCAGGAATCAGATCACAAGGTACGAATCTACAGAGGTAGATATATATGTACATATATATATATATGTATATTTCACTAAACCAGACATAGGTGACGAGAGGGCTGGAAAAAGACTGATCAAGTAGACATAGGATAGACTGACAGAAGCATAAAGAACAGATACACTCCCTAGATAGAATAATGTGAAGGGACAGGAGACAGAAACACAGACCTCATGGGATTGAATCTTGAAAAATGTGTAATTCTGCCTCCAGAAATGCGTAAATGTAGCTATCCTCATTAATCACAACAAAGCCTCCCTTTCACTTGAGATGTGATTTTTATTCTAATATTAATTAATAATTTCAAAATTCTTATTTAGATGCTGGGGAATGTACCAAATGTCCCTTTGATCATTGGTCCTATGGGGAAAGGGACAGGTGTGTCCCGAAGGTCCTAGAGTTCCTCTCCTATGATGAACCATTGGGAATCCTGTTGGTGATAACAGCTGCTATGTTGTCAACCCTCACTGTATGCATCTTAACCATCTTCATTAAATATCAGGACACACCCATTATCAAAGCCACCAATAGGGAGCTGAGCTACATCCTGCTGGTGTCACTCATTTCCTGCTTCCTCTGCAGCCTCGTATTCATTGGTCAACCATCCACATTAAGTTGTCTCCTGAGACAAATCTTCTTCATCATGGCCTTTTCCATCAGTATCTCCTCAGTCATGGTCAAGACTATCATATTGATCCTTGCATTTAAGGCCACCAGGCTGAACAGTCCCCTGAGAAAATGGCTGGGTCCTGCCATCCCTCGTAACATTGTAGGACTTTGTTTAATATTTTAGATGAGCATTTGTTCCTCATGGCTTCACAGGTCCCCTCCTTTTTTAATACTTAACAACCTAAACCATAAAATAATATATGAGTGTAATGAAGGACAGAAAATATTTTTCTATGTGACTCTGGGGTTCAAGGGCTTACTGGCCATGATAAGTTTCTTAGTGGCATTCCTAACAAGGAACCTCCCAGGAAGCTTCAATGAGGCCAAACTCATCACCTTCAGTATGCTGATCTTCTGCTCTGTCTGGATCTCCTTCATTCCGGCCTCTCTGAGCACCAGTGGAAAATACACAGTGGCTGTTCAGATATTCGCTATATTGGCATCCAGCACTGGACTGCTAAGCTGTATATTCCTACCAAAATGTTATATTATCCTGCTGAGACCAGAGGAGAACAGACGAGAGTTCTTATCAGACCGTAAAAAAAATAATGGGTATGCTTAAATAATCTCCTCTGGAATTTTAGCTAAACAAAACGATGCAAAGTTGTATATTGGTTATTCTATTAAAAATGTTATCAATCTCATTGTACATCTCAAAAGTTACCGAAAGAAATGCGCGCAAATAAAGGTTGGTCAGTCTGCAGAAACATTTTCTTGTGCCTTTTTACTATTCAAATCAATGTTAATTAAAAATTTGAAAATCACCAATTATGAACAATGGAAATAAATATAAGGGCAAAGATTTAAGCACAGTATACCCAACTGGAAATTGAAAACATCAGCAAGAGTCAACCATGAGGATAGTAAGGCTTGAGTTTATACATTTTTCTCATATAAGTAACTACTGAAAATAATGGTCACCACATTTAGTTATCTGCAAGAGGGGCAGGATTCCTGCTGACCACTAATGTAAAGGACATTCTTCCTGCTGACCACCAGTATAATAGGGTCCCTTCCCAATGATCACCAATGTAAGGTGGTCCTTCTCCCACTGACCACCAATCTAAGTAAGGGAGCTTTCCACTGACCACCAATGTAAGGGGACATGTTTTCATAGACAGTCCGCTGTGAATGAACTCAGCACACAGTAACATAACCTTTGCAAAAAATTATTAAATAAAGGCATAATATCTAGTCATGACAAAATTGCTAACACATTTCATTATGTGTGGTCTTAATCATAAACTATGATTGATGATATGATGATAGCCTAAGCTAGGATTAAAGACACACAGGTCGAAGCGCTTTACCAAGTTCATCATGACTAGAGGTTATACCTTTATGCAAAAGATTTTGCAAAGGATCCATGGTGACCTTTTTTTGAGGAATAAACAGGAGCCCAAGTTGTGCACTGGTGTTCCATTTGCTTGCATTGGGAGGAAGAAGAGGTTGTGTATAGACCTGTGCAATTCGTTTCAGTCTGAATACAAATTTGGACTCATTTTTGGTTATTCAGAGATTTGGATGTATTTGAATCTCTGAATGAAATAGTAACAAATAGTAACGAATTTTATTGAAATTCATTAAAATTTGTATTGTTAATTCGTTTTCTAACGAATTCCAAATTTTCAAGACAATTAGAATTCGGATCAGTCGAAAAACGACCGGGAACCTAGCTGCCGCGTCCTTAACAACCGATGAGTCATCAGCTGGCTTCCCCACTGACAGAAGAAATGTAAATAAAACAATGCCGGCAATAATAAATTCTGAAAAAACAGCGTGGAGGCCCCCCTAGTCCATACCAGACCCTTATCCGAGCACGCAGCCTGGCAGGCTAGGAAAACGGGAGACAAGCGAGTGTCCCCCCGAACCATACCAGGCCACATGCCCTCAACATGGGGGGTTGGGTGCTTTGGGGTGGGGGGCTCTGCCCCCCACCCCAAAGCACCTTGTCCCCATGTTGATGGAAACAAAGGGCCTCTTCCTGACAACCCTGGGTGGTGGTTGTGGGGGTCTGCGGGCAGGGGGCTTATCAGAATCTGGAACAAGGGGGCCCCCACATTCAATCCCCCAATGTGAATCAGTATAGGATACATAGTACCCCTACCCATTCACCAAAAATGTGTACAGAATGAATAAAGATAGTAAACAAGTTTTTGACGATTCCTTTAATAAAAAATAAAAAGCAATGTCCCCTGATCTAGATCCATTTCACACCACCCATTGCACCGCTGAACCCCAAAAAAAGAAAACCCCAGCCTCATCAAATGCTCCCTGTGGACTGCCTGCTTCTCTGTCTGACATTTCTTATAGAGGTAAGGGGCAGAGCCACCCGGTGACGTCACCTGGTGACCCCACCCCTTGTGGTGTCATCAACCCATCATGTCCCAGTTGGTAACATCACAATGGGCGGGGTCACCTGCTGACATCATCGGGTGACTCCGCCCTTTAGCTATTTAAAAAATGGCAGGCAGTCTGCAAAAAGCGTTCGACAAGGCCGGAGGTTTTTTCTCTTTTTTATGGGTTCGGCGGTGCAGCGGGCAGCATGAAATGGATCTACATCAGGGGACATTGTTTTAGATTTTTTAATAAAGGAATTGCCAAAAACTCATTTACTGTCTTTATTAACTTTATGCACATTTTTGGTGAATGGGTAGGGGTACTAAGTACCCCATACTCATTCACATGAGGGGCTGGGATCTGGGGGTCCCCTTGTTAAAGGAGGCTTCCAGATTCCAATAACCCCTCTGCCTGCAGACCCCCACAACCACCAGCCAGGGTTGTGGAGATGAGGCTCTTGTCCCCATCCACATGTTGAGAGCATGAGGCCTGGTATGACTCAGGAGGGGGGGCGCTCCCTTGCCCCCCCTTTTCCTGGGCTGTCGGGCTGCATGCTCGGATAAGGGTCTGGTATGGATTTTGGGGGGACCCCACGCCATTTTTAAACAAATTTTGACCTAGGATTCCCCTTAGAATCCATACCAGATCTGAAAGGGCCTGGCATGAATTGTGGGGGGACCTCACATTTTTTTTTTTTTTTTAATTTTCTATTGCTGCTATTGTTTTGTTTAAATTTTAGCTATCAGTTGGGAAGCCCGCTGACAACTGATGACGCATCGATTGTTAAGGACACATCAGCTAGCTTAACAATCAGCTATTCTTCACACAGAATTTGAATCGATCAGTCATTTTTCAACCGAACCAAATTTGAACCTTTCTAATGCCCTGTACACAGGATAGGATTTCCCGATGGAAAATGTGTGATAGGACCTTGTTGTCGGAAATTCCGACCGTGTGTGGGGTCCATCACACATTTTCCATCGGAATTTCTGACACACAAAGTTTGGGAGCTTGCTATAAAATTTTCCGACAACAAAATCCGTTGTCGGAAATTCCGATCGTGTGTACACAAATCCGACACACAAAGTGCCACGCATGCTCAGAATAAATTAATAAATTAAAGCTATTGGCTACTGCCCCGTTTATAGTCCCGATGTACGTGTTTTACGTCACCGCGTTCAGAACTTTGTGTGACCGTGTGTATGCAAGACAAGTTTGAGCCAACATCCGTCGGAAAAAATCCATGGATTTTGTTGTCGGAATGTCCGATCAATGTCCGACCGTGTGTACAGGGCATAAAAATTTGGAATTCATTAGGAAAATAATAAACCAAACGAAATTTATTGAAAACCCAATGAAATTTAAGGAATTATGAAACCACACTAAACGAATTCTGAAAAGAAAGAAAACACAATGAGTATATACGAAACAAAACACATTTTTCCATTCTGCACATATCTAATTGAGTATTCATGGTTTCTATATTTTTCCAAGGACCATTTTTCAAGGATCTTTATTTTGAGGGAACACTACCTTATTTTCTGGCTATTATTTTTTGTTTCCTTTCATTAAGATTACTAAAGAACAGTCATGAGTGTCAAAAAGTTTAAGTATGCCATATTCTTTATTTGTTCATGCCAGTTTACAGGAAACTGTAGCTATAGTAATTATTAACAATAAGTAATTTCAAGGGTTCCTCTGTGCTAAATAGGTTGAGAAAGGCTCATTTAGATGGGGGAGATGGGCGGAGCCTAGCAGGGCAGACATGCATTGTTAGAGCTCTGCACCGCTGAGGAGAGAAGAGAAGGACAAAGCGGAGCCTGCAGGCTCAAAAGGTATCCATTTGAACCTTTTTGCCCCAGGGAACAAACTGTGAAAGTTTGGGCAGGAAATATGGTACTGGGAGGAAACCGTGGCAGAAATAAAAATCACCTCACAAAGAGCTCACAGGCACTCACTGCAACTAAAGCAGCTCCAGTCACCTCACAATATACAGCATCAGGGCGCTCTCACAGACAGAAAATGTCACAGCAAGACTCTCCATTTGAGTCAGATACAGAACAAATCCTCTCACAAACTTCTCCACAAGCCTCCTCAGCATCCCCAGTAATATTATTACAATTTGAAAAGATGCTTCATAAGGCTTTAAAACAAACCTCAGACCAAATAACAAAAAGCCTAACCAAAGAAATAAGAGAGCTGGGAAACCACACCGCAGCCTTAGAAATAAAAATGGATGAAATTGAAATTACAACCCAAGTAAATATAACAGAATTGGAACAATTAAAAGAAGAGAATTTAATACTTCAAACTAAGCTCGAAGATTACAAAAATAGAGCCAGACGTTCAAACTTGCGCATAAGGGGAATACCTGAAACTGTGACAGACCTGCAATCTACTATTACTGCTCTATTACAAGAACTAAAGCCAGATATCCCTATTGAACGTTTAGAACTGGACAGAGTACACAGAGCCCTCAAAGCCAAAAAGAAAGATGGACCCCCACGTGATATAATCACAAAATTCCATTATTACAGAACGAAAGAACAAATACTAATTGCTGCAAGAGGAAAAAAAGGAACTTAATTTTCAAGGACACAATTATCAAATTTTTGCTGACCTATCCCAACTTACTATTACTAAAAGACGATCCATGAAACCCCAACTATGGGGATATGATTTCAATTCACATATACTGTACTAGTGACCCCACAATAGGGATAAAACTTTTTCGCAGAAGAGAGTTTAATAAGACTCGTGGCCACTCATTACAATTAGAAGAAAAGAGGTTTAACCTTAAACTACGTAGAGGGTTCTTTACTGTAAGAGCGGCAAGGATGTGAAATTCCCTTCCACAGGCGGTGGTCTCAGCGGGGAGCATTGATAGCTTCAAGAAACTATTAGATAATCACCTGAATGACCACAATATACAGGGATATGTAATGTAATACTGACACATAATCACACACATAGGTTGGACTTGATGGACTTGTGTTTTTTTCAACCTCACCTACTATGTAACTATGTAACTATGTAACTAATGGAACTGCAACGCCACAACATTATGTATCAATGGGGCTTCCCCTTTTCAGTCAGATTTAACTACCAAGGTACAATTTACAGAAGCAGATCAGCAGATGAACTACAACAAACCCTTTTAAAATTAAATCTGACAGAACCCACAAGCAGCAACTCTCCCACATGCAGAAGAATGACATCATCTTCACCTTCAGGCAGCACCCAGAAAATATCAGAACAAAATGGGAATCATCATTCTCACAAAAGAGGCCGTTATGCCACATTATCCATGGACCAAGAAGATTCAATGGACTGACATCCTAATTCCTGATATCTCTTCATTTATTATACTAAGAGATGGTTCTCTATAAAAAAACCTGTATTTATAACTGAATGTAACTGCATTCTGATAGTCACACACTGTGTGGGATCATGTTACATTCCAGTTATATTTCTTATTACTTCTGATTCATATAGCCTTAGAATATATAAGTGAAATAAGGAAATTCTTGTTCAGTTATATATTATCAGGTAATAACAATAGATTTATTACTTTTTAGGACAAATATGTTCAATAATCCAGAAGTAATGGAAGCTTTTTCTTTCTTTTCTTAAAACAAATATATTATTACCTAACTAGTTCCTAGAACTATGTTTTTGTTTATTCTAATCTGAAGCAATACAACTTCAATTTTATGAGTTAACATATCTAAACAGTTACATATGAATAAAATATGTAATTGTTTACTCTAAAAGGGTTAAAATCCCAAAATAATTCAAACTATCTTCATCAATACCAAAGTTATTAACAGTACCTTTCTAACTGAATTATTTAGCCTAGGGCAAGACTAACCATATACAACCACCCTGGATTAAATAATTTCAACAAAAACTATATTCTGCACTCCAATTAATGAAACATCATTTTGATGTCTTTTGACATAGCACTTCTCTCCTGTAAGCGGAAGATCCGTGTACCCCCATTAGCCCTCCTTATTCTCCCAACCATATTATGTGGGAGTGGGACGAAGGCACTTATTTCTCCTGAGAGAGATATTTACTCTCTTTCACGGGTAAATTGTGATTACTTGCAAAAAATAATTTATACAATGTATCATCTAATCTCATATGTTTTTTGTTTACTCTTTACTCCAGAATTCACTGGTTTCTTTTCTATCTATTCATCTCTTCAGTCCACACAGGTTGATCTGCGCAGTCAGCTCTGCATAACAAAAAGTAAGTCAAAACTATTTGATCTGTTGCCATGGCACCACTGAATATACTTTCCCTGAATGTTCAGGGAATAAATGTCCCTCAAAAAAGGACCAAAGCCTTCCGTACTTTTCATAACAAGAAGGCTCACATAGTATGCCTCCAAGAAACACACTTCACCAAAGATTCTACTCCAAAATATATTTCTCCTTTTTATCAACAAATTTACACGGCTTCTGCCTGTACCAAGCAAAGGGGAACTCTAATTGCATTTCACCGATCCACACCATTCACCTTATCATCAGAAATTAAAGACCCAAAAGGTAGATACCTGATACTCATGGGTTATACAATGGATACAGCAATCACAGTGATTTCCTACTACGCTCCTAACAAACAACCTACACCATTCCTCTCACATATATTACAAGTAATTAATACACACAAAATAGGAACAGTGATAATGTATGGGGATTCGAACCAGGTCCTCCTCCCATTTCTAGATAAATCACCTTTTACACCATCCAAAATAACCTCTAGATTACCTTTTTCTCAACTTCTTTCCAAATACAATCTGGTAGATTCGTGGAGAGAAAGTAACCCAATGAAAAAGAAATTCACTTATTTCTCGCACCCTCATCAAACCTTCACCAGAATAGATCATATTTTTCTAACAATAGGAATGATACCAGAAATTATTGCATCAGATATAATTCCGATTCCGTGGTCTGACCATAATGCAGTATACACTACTATAGCCTCAGCCATACCAAAAGCGCATGACCCAACGTGGTACTTACCGGACATAATGCTCAAACACCCACTACATCAGATGGCCATTGAACAAGCTTTAAAGGAATACATATCAATTAATAATACAACAGACATCTCCCCAATAACACTGTGGGAAGCTCATAAGCCTGTCTTGCGTGGTACAATACAAAGACAAATGGCACTTTAAACGGGAACGCAAAAATCTAGCAAAAAAACTAGAACTCAATTTTAATGCAGCCTACATATCATTTCAAGATAATCCATCTCAGAGTACAAAATCTCATCTGGAAAAATCTAGATTGGAATACGATCTATTTCTCACTGAGTCAGTTGATAAATCCCTCAAACGCTCCAAACACAATTTCTACATGAATACAAACAAACCAGGTACATATTTGGCTCGGGCATTAAATTCAACTAACAAATCTTTCAAACCAATACGTTTGAAATTATCAAAAAATGTTTACACTTGTAATCCAGTTAAAATAGTCCATAAATTTCACTCACATCTCGCAACTTTATACAAGACAAACAATGAATTTAATCCTACAGAGGCTGAATCCTTCTTCTCAAAAATAACCTTACCTGAGTTATCTCAGAATCAAAAAAGCAGTTTGGATGAGCCTATAACTATAGATGAAGTTGCTAACGCCATAAAAGACCTAAAACTTAACAAAAGACCAGGCCCAGACGGCTACTCGGCTTTATACTATAAAACATACTCAGAAATACTCTCTCCCATTCTCACTGAAACTTTTAACAAACTTCTAGATGGACATTCTTTTCGGCAAGAAACACTAATGGCAATTGTTTGTATGATCCCAAAACCCCTTTCTGATGATACTTCCTGTGTGAGTTATCGGCCTATCTCTCTGTTAAACCTCGATATTAAATTATTAGCAAAAATAATAGCAAAACGCCTCAATAGCATTATAGGAAAATTAATACATAGAGATCAAGTAGGCTTCATGCCAAATAGACAGGCAGACGATAATATACGCAGGGCAGTGTTATTGGCACATATTGCTAAAAAACGGAAAATCCCTTTATGTTTTCTATCTCTCGATATTAAGAGGGCATTTGACACAGTATCCTGGCAATATATGCAATATTCATTACAAAAATGGGGTTTTGGACCTCACTTTTTAACATGGATCAAAGCATTATATAATAAACCCAAAGCCTATATAAAATATGCTGGATACAAATCTGAAGCCTTTAATATCGAAAGAGGTACCCGACAGGGTTGCCCATTATCTCCCTTATTATTTGCCCTTATACTCGAACCCATGGCCCAATACATCAGAACAAACCAAACTATAACTGGCATTGAAGTAGGAGGTATTACACACAAATTATGTATATTTGCAGACGATATATTACTTTTTCTATCATCACCACAGGTCTCTGGTCCTAACTTAATACCAGCTCTTGATGGATTTGCAGCCCTATCCGGCCTTATGATTAATCCTAAGAAATGCCTAGTGCTTAATATTTCACTCACAAACATGGAATTGATCCCGGCTAGGGCTGCACTCCCATTCACATGTGCAGAAAAATCAATCCCATATCTTGGAATTCATTTAACAGCATCTCATTCTGACTTATTCTCAACCAATTATCCTCCTGTATTAAGACAGATCACAAATCTAATAAAACAATGGTCGCAACTTCCTTTATCCTGGATAGGGAAGATTAATGCAATCAAAATGACTATTCTACCCAAATTGCTTTATCTATTCAGAGTCCTCCCTATTCCAATTCCTTCCTATTTTTTGAGAATAGTACAAAAAAGAGCAACTTCGTTTATATGGGGCTCTTCTAAACCACGTATACCTATACACACACTACATCTTCCCAAAAATAAAGGAGGCCTGGGATACCCTAATTTTACTAACTACTACAGAGCAGCACATTTGGCCAGTCTGTCCAAATACCATGCAAAACAGGAAATCCCATTATGGGTATTTATAGAGGCTTCAGAAAATGACCCTCTAATAATATCAAATTTATTATGGCTTGATCCTAAAGACCGCTTTAATATTCATAATCCCATAACTAAACACTTCTTATCTCTCTGGGATAAACTAAAAACCAAATATCAGTTACAATCTCCACACAATCCTCTCCTTTCTTTTATCAGAAATCCGGCCTTTTATCCGGCATGGATCTACCCAAATTCTTTTAAAGCTTGGACAACATCAGGCATTCAGACACTAAATGACTTCATAGCATCTAAATCATTCCTTTCATTCCCATCGCTTAGAGAAAAATATGATCTACCAAACTCTGAGATATTTATATATCTCCAAATCAAAAATTTCTATACACCATTCCATTATCCCAATTATCCATTTTTGAATCAATCTGTACAAAAGATCTATTTGCTAAAGGTACAATTTCATCACTTCATAATCAATTATATGGAGTAGCAAATCTTAATAGACCCTCTTACGTTCAGAGGTGGGAGGAGGACCCGGGACGAACTTTAGAAGACACAGAATGGTCTAACATTTGGCTCACATCTAAGTCATCTTCACCCAACATCTTAGCACTGGAGACAAATTATAAAGTCCTAACTCGCTGGTACCTTGTACCCGCTAGAGTGGCAAAATATTCACTTAATACCTCAGCTCTTTGTTTTCGAGGATGCCCAGAAATAGGCACATATTTACACATATGGTGGACGTGCCCAGTAATCCAAACCTTCTGGAAGGAAGTCTTCGTGATTGCATCTAAAATATTTAAAAAAATAATACAACCAGATCCATATTTAACTTTACTTAATCTAAAACCGGAATGGTTAACACTCTCTCAATTCAAACTTATGATCCAACTAATAACGGCTGCAAAACAAACAGTGGCCAAGGCATGGAAATCTCCTACATTGGTACTAGCAGAAACAATTCACAGAATGAATAATACAATGTCCCATGCTAAGATGGTAGCCATCGATCAAAATCAAATTCCAAAATTTGAAAAACTTTGGCATCCTTGGATAAAACAACAGTTCCTGTCAAACTTCAATGACTCTGTCCTGTTGCCATGGTAACAGATTAAATGACTTACAGAGACACCCATTCTAAGGCTTCAAAGAGAACTAAAAAGAATAATAAACTGACGATCGGGCCAACCTTGTGGACCATACCTCTACCTTTCAACCCTTTTTCTTCTTTCTCTTTCCTTTTCTCCACCTTACGATTAAAGCTCATTATCAGAATTTATTTGACCTATACACACTCTACTTGTAAACAATATGTATAGTAGGAATAAATCATTTAAATACCTACAAAAGTAACTAAGGAAATGATATATATCTTTAATTTAGGTTTACGTGTACCCAATGTTTAATATTTGAAATTTCATGATATTTACCTATATAAACCCTACTGTAAAACAATGAGCTTACTTTATAGATCCTTGTAAACTTACTTTATGTATCTTTATAATATTGTATACTCAATAAACTTCTTTTGACAAGGAGAAAGGCTCATTTAGAATCTTGATATGTTTTTATAAACAGACTTAAGCCTCATACACACGATGCGACTGTTGGCAGTAGACATGTGCACAGCCAAAAAATTAGTTCATTTTCATTTTCGTTTCATTAGTTTATTATTTTTTTTCGTTTTTCGGGTCATTCATTATGATCGCGATTCGTAAATTCGTTCATTCGTAAATTCGTAAATGCGTTCATTCGTACATTCGTAAATTCGAACATTCGTTCATTCGTACATTCGTTCATTCGTACATTTTTACATTTGTACATTCGTAAATTCGTACTTTCGTAAATTCGTGAAATCGTACATTTGTAAATTAGAAAATTAGAAAATTTGTAAATTCGAAGTTTGAAAATCCAAAAACCCGAAAATTCAAAAATCTGAAATAGTAACTAACTATTAAATTATAGGTATTGTAATTTCCTTTCAAATTTGACTGTCAGTGAACGTAACAAATACGAATTTATCCGAAGTTATGAATTATCCAAAATGAATGCTGCATCTAAACAAATGGAACAGAACAAATTAATAATAAATAATAATAATAAAATGTTGTTATTATTATTATTGTTATTTATTATTATTAATTCATTACGTTCCATTCCGTTTTTTTCGGATCATTCATAACTTCGGATAAATTTGTATGTGTTACGTTCACTAACAGCCAAATTTGAAAGGAAATTACAATACCTATAATTTTAAAGTTACTAGTAATTACTAATAGTTAAGTTATTATTAGTTAACTATTATTTCAGTTTTCCGAATTTTCGAATTTACGAATTCACTATTTTACTAATGTACGAATGTACGAATGTACATTCGTAAATTGCGAATGTACGAATGCCCGAATTTCCGAATGTCCAATTTTATCGAATTTACGAATTTTCGGGAAAAATTAGTTAAACGGGTTTTCGTTCATTCGGATATTCCCGAATTAACGAATTTGCCGAAATTCATTAAAAACTAATTCGGAACAAAACGAATTGCACATGCCTAGTTGGCAGGGGATTGTCTGTTGACAGACTGCTGTCCTAAAATCTTACCGTTAATACGCTCCTCTTGACAATTGTTGTCCAACTTTTGGCCAACAAATGTTGGATGACAGGCTAGTAAATTTTCGGCGGACAACCGTTTGTCATCAGATTTTCGTATTGTCAGTACACAAATCCATCACAGAAAAGTCGAAAGTACAAACATGCCTGCTCTGAATTAATGCTCACCAAACACAAAATTAGCAGAAGGGGCCCAAAGGGTGGCGCTCAAGAGCTGAAGTTCCTCGTAATACGTCACTAAGTTCGTATTTGTTGCACGACAATTGTGTACCATTAGTATGCAAGACAAGATCCTGGCACATGGCCTTTTGACAAAAACCAGACGCTCGGTTGGCCAACAATCGTACCGTGTGTACGAGGCTATAGAATTAAGAGAAGAATTTACTTAAGCAATTAGTGGTCTACTCATATATAGGGTCATGGGGAGCCTTGTGGTTACCTGTGCTGTTGATTACTTAGAAAAAAAGTACAGCCTGCTGGGCAATGGAATAAAAAGCATATGAGGCATAACTAGAAATGGGGCTTTATATTTTGGATAAATCCTGATCTGAACAGATACAATTTCACCATTGTACAAATACAGAGAAAAGTGCGGCAGAGAAGACCGACACCTGATTTCTTTATGAACTGTACAGGGGGAAATACACAACATGTACACATACAGTACATATACAACACAATTGAAAATGCGTTTTGTACTTAACGTCTTTTTTAGTTAAATAAAAAGAACACATTCAAAATCAGATAATGTTTGTACTGCTGCGCCCTAATTTTCATCTCTACATCATCTGTATTTTTTCCAGCTGGCCTTTGGCCAAGATTTTGCAAAATATCCTTTGAGTTTGACGTACCTGCAGTATGTAGTGAACATATCTTAAAATAATTCTTTGTAATGAAATAAGTACATATTTCTGAGTGCCTGCCAGGCATGATCACTTCATCCTTTTATCGTTCACCTCGGCTACAGAACAAGAATATCCACCCATACCAGAAAAACAGTTGTGTATTCTCATTTAGCACATTTTGAGTTTATCTGATCAAAGATACCTAAGTGTGATCATTACAATACAGGGGAAAGAGCTATACCTAACTAAATCTAAATCAAATGTGGGGGCCTGTCCAAGATGGAGACCGGAGCAGACGTGCAGTGAGAGAGCTCCTCTCAGTTTCCGGCCTAAAGTCCTGCTTCCCTACAGACCGGTGATTCTACACAGCCCGGTGAGGCTGCAATAACGGCTGCGGACGGTATGACCCAGGGAAGGGGGTCCCTGTCCACCCGAAAGTCCCATAAAGCTGCCCCAAGTACCGCTGTACGGAGCCCCTGTCCCGCCACTGGCTCCAATATGGTGTCTCAGACCGAGGATACTGAGACTGATCCTGCAGAGAAGGAGCAATCCAACTTTGAGGCCCTCATTCAGGCAATCACTAATTGCCAGTCAACCCTCACGGGCAAGATCGAGCAGATGCAGCTCGATATAAGTCTCATAAGAAGGGACATGGATACTTTCCGATCCGGCCTCACTGAAGCTGAGCGCCGCGTGGGAGATGCAGAAGACACGCTGCAAGACCACACAGTCTCACTCCGCACGCTGCAAACAAAAATAAAAACCCTGGAAACTTGCGCAGAGGATGCAGAAAAAAGAAATAGGAGGAATAACCTCCGTGTGGTGGGCCTCCCTGAGGGGGTTGAAGGAGCGGACCCCACAGCCTTCACGGAACATCTCCTGTGTACCCTTTTACCCCAGGCACCGTTTTCTAATTTCTTTGTGGTGGAGAGGGAACATAGAATGCCTGCTTCCCGGGGGCCCCCGGGAGCTCCTCCACGCACATTCATCCTGAAGCTACTGAAGTTCAGGGACCGAGACTTAGTTCTCCGTGAGTCAAGGAAGATTGATCAACTGAGCTATGAGCGAGCTAAATTAATGATTTTTCCGGACTTTTCGGTGGACACCCAAAAACAACGCTGCTCATTTGATCAGGTGAAGCTTAATCTGCGTAATAAGAATATCAGGGGGCAGGATCATTCCTTATGACACACTAAAAAATGACTTCCAACTGCCCTCCAGAATGTTCTTTCGATACTTGCAACTGCGACATGCAGTACAGGCCCAATACCCTGCAGGAGTTACTTTACAGTCACATGGGGTAGAGACCTTCCTAATTTCCAGAGACGTAGATCGCATTCTATCTTCCCTGTATCTTCGGATATTGAGTGAGGACCTGACTGGGGGGACCAAGCTCTATGACATGTGGAAAGCGGATCTGCCTGCCCTTGCCGCTGATGATTGGGAGGAGGGAATACAACAGTACATTCCCCTTATGGTATCAGCAAGGGATAGATATATTCAACTCAAATTCCTTCATAGAGCATACTATACGCCACAGAGATTATCTAGAATATATCCGACACAATCAGATAGATGCCCGAAGTGCAAGGGGGAACTAGGTACCTTTATACATGTTGTCTGGTCCTGCCCTGTTATACAGCAGTTTTGGTCGGAAGTGGTAGATGTTATCAACTCGGTGGGCAATCTGCATATACAAATTAACCCAATTATTTTACTTCTCGGAGTATGCGACAACCTTATTTCTAATACACACAAAAGATTGTTTGTATTCTACACCTCATTCTATGCTAGGAAAACTATCCTAATTAAATGGAAGCAACCTGATCCTCCCACGGTCTCCCAATGGAAAGCCTTGGTAAATTCCACATTACCACTTTATAAACTCACATATATTAACCACTTGACGACCGCCTCACGCCGATGTACGTCGGCAAGGCGGCACGGACAGGCAAAATCACGTACATGGTACGTGATTTGCCTTCCGCGGGTGGGGGGTCCGATCGGACCCCCCCGCCGCCCGAGGCGGTCCCGTTTTGTCCCCCGGCGATCGGAGACGAGGGGGAGGCCATCCGTTCGTGGCCCCCCCCTCGCGATCGCTGCCGGCCAATGGGAACACTCCTTTGCTGCTGTATGCTAAACAGCAGCAAAGGAAATGATGTCATCTCCCCTCGGGTCGGTAGTTTCCGTTCCGGCCCGAGGAGAGACGACAAGTGAGTGACTGCACCAACACACACACACACAGTAGAACATGCCAGGCACACATTACACCCCGATCCCCCCCCCGATCGCCCCCCGATCCCCCCCCCCGATCACCCACCCCCCCCTGTCACAAACTGATACCAGCAGTTTTTTTTTTTTTTTTTTTTTTTCTGATTACTGCATGGTGTCAGTTTGTGACAGTTACTGTGTTAGCACAGTTACTTTTACCCCCCTGTAGGTCTAGGGTACCCCCCTAACCCCCCCTAATAAAGTTTTAACCCCTTGATCACCCACCGTCACCAGTGTCACTAAGCGATCATTTTTCTGATCGCTGTATTAGTGTCGCTGGTGACGCTAGTTAGTGAGGTAAATATTTGGGTTCGCCGTCAGCGTTTTATAGCGTCAGGGACCCCCATATACTACCTAATAAATGTTTTAACCCCTTGATTGCCCCCTAGTTAACCCTTTCACCACTGATCACCGTATAACTGTTACGGTTGACGCTGGTTAGTTTGTTTATTTTTTATAGTGTCAGGGCACCCGCCGTTTATTACCGAATAAAGGTTTAGCCCCCTAATCGCCCGGCGGTGATATGCGTCGCCCCAGGCAGCGTCAGATTAGCGCCAGTACCGCTAACACCCACGCACGCAGCATGCGCCTCCCTTAGTGGTATAGTATCTGAACGCATCAATATCTGATCCGATCAGATCTATACTAGCGTCCCCAGCAGTTTAGGGTTCCCAAAAACGCAGTGTTAGCGGGATCAGCCCAGATACCTGCTAGCACCTGCGTTTTGCCCCTCCGCCCGGCCCAGCCCAAGTGCAGTATCGATCGATCACTGTCACTTACAGAACACTAAACGCATAACTGCAGCGTTCACAGAGTCAGGCCTGATCCCTGCGATCGCTAACAGTTTTTTTGGTAGCGTTTTGGTGAACTGGCAAGCACCAGCCCCAGGCAGCGTCAGGTTAGCGCCAGTACCACTAACACCCACGCACGCACCGTACACCTCCCTTAGTGGTATAGTATCTGATCGGATCAATATCTGATCCGATCAGATCTATACTAGCGTCCCCAGCAGTTTAGGGTTCCCAAAAACGCAGTGTTAGCGGGATCAGCCCAGATACCTGCTAGCACCTGCGTTTTGCCCCTCCGCCCGGCCCAGCCCACCCAAGTGCAGTATCGATCGATCACTGTCACTTACAAAACTCTAAACGCATAACTGCAGCGTTCGCAGAGTCAGGCCTGATCCCTGCGATCGCTAACAGTTTTTTTGGTAGCGTTTTGGGGAACTGGCAAGCACCAGCGGCGTAGTACACCCCGGTCGTAATCAAACCAGCACTGCAGTAACACTTGGTGACGTGGCGAGTCCCATAAGTGCAGTTCAAGCTGGTGAGGTGGCAAGCACAAGTAGTGTCCCGCTGACACCAAAAAGACAAACACAGGCCCGTCGTGCCCATAATGCCCTTCCTGCTGCATTCGCCAATCCTAATTGGGAACCCACCGCTTCTGCAGCGCCCATACTTCCCCCATTCACATCCCCAACCAAATGCAGTCGGCTGCATGAGAGGCATTTTTATGTCCTCCCGAGTACCCCTACCCAGCGAACCCCCCAAAAAAGATGTTGTGTCTGCAGCAAGCGCGGATATAGGCGTGACACCCGCTATTATTGTCCCTCCTGTCCTGACAATCCTGGTCTTTGCATTGGTGAATGTTTTGAACGCTACCATGCACTAGTTGAGTATTAGCGTAGGGTACAGCATTGCACAGACTAGGCACACTTTCACAGGGTCTCCCAAGATGCCATCGCATTTTGAGAGACCCGAACCTGGAACCGGTTACAGTTATAAAAGTTAGTTACAAAAAAAGTGTAAAAAAAAATATATATATAAAATAAAAAAAAATAGTTGTCGTTTTATTGTTCTCTCTCTCTCTATTCTCTCTCTATTGTTCTGCTCTTTTTTTTACTGTATTCTATTCTGCAATGTTTTATTGTTATTGTTATTATGTTTTATCATGTTTGTTTTTCAGGTATGTAATTATTTATACTTTACTGTTTACTGTGCTTTATTGTTAACCATTTTTTTGTCTTCAGGTACGCCATGCACGACTTTGAGTGGTTATACCAGAATGATGCCTGCAGGTTTAGGTGTCATCTTGGTATCATTCTTTTCAGCCAGCGGTCGGCTTTCATGTAAAAGCAATCCTAGCGCCTGGAATGCCCCCCCCCCCCCCATCGTCTTCCGTGTTTTTCTCTGGCTCTCCTGTCTCAACAGGGAACCTGAGAATGCAGCCGGTGATTCAGCCTGCTGACCATAGAGCTGATCAGAGACCAGAGTGGCGCCAAACATCTCTATGGCCTAAGAAACCGGAAGCTACGAGCATTTCATGGCTTAGATTTCGCCGGATGTAAATAGCACCATTGGGAAATTGGGGAAGCATTTTATCACACCGATCTTGGTGTGGTCAGATGCTTTGAGGGCAGAGGAGAGATCTAGGGTCTAATAGACCCCAATTTTTTCAAAAAAGAGTACCTGTCACTACCTATTGCTATCATAGGGGATATTTACATTCCCCGAGATAACAATAAAAATGATTAAAAAAAAATATGAAAGGAACAGTTTAAAAGTAAGATTAAAAAAGCAAAAAAAAAATTAAGAAAAAAAAAAAAAAAAAAAAAGCACCCCTGTCGCCCCCTGCTCTCGCGCTAATGCGAACGCAAGCGGCGGTCTGTCGTCAAACGTAAACAGCAATTGCACCATGCATGTGAGGTATCACCGTGAAGGCCAGATCGAGTGCAGTAATTTTTCCAGTAGACCTCCTCTGTAAATCTAAAGTGGTAACCTGTAAAGGCTTTTAAAGGCTTTTAAACATGTATTTATTTTGTTGCCACTGCACGTTTGTGCGCAATTTTAAAGCATGTCATGTTTGGTATCCATGTACTCCGCCTAAGATCATCTTTTTTATTTCATCAAACATTTGGGCAATATAGTGTGTTTTAGTGCATTAAAATTTAAAAAAGTGTGTTTTTTCCCCAAAAAATGCGTTTGAAAAATCGCTGCGCAATTACTGTGTGAAAAAAAAAAATGAAACACCCACCATTTTAATCTGTAGGGCATTTGCTTTAAAAAAATATATAATGTTTGGGGGTTCAAAGTAATTTTTTTGCAAAAAAAAATAACTTTTTCATGTAAACAATAAGTGTCAGAAAGGGCTTTGTCTTCAAGTGGTTAGAAGAGTGGGTGATGTGTGACATAAGCTTCTAAATGTTGTGCATAAAATGCCAGGACAGTTCAAAACCCCCCTAAATGACCCCATTTTGGAAAGTAGACACCCCAAGCTATTTGCTGAGAGTCATGTCGAGTCCATGGAATATTTTATATTGCGACACAAGTTGCGGGAAAGAGACAAATTTTTTTTTTTTTTTGCACAAAGTTGTCACTAAATGATATATTGCTCAAACATGCCATGGGAATATGTGAAATTACACCCCAAAATACATTCTGCTGCTTCTCCTGAGTACGGGGATACCACATGTGTGAGACTTTTTGGGATCCTAGCCGCGTACGGGACCCCGAAAACCAAGCACCGCCTTCAGGCTTTCTAAGGGCGTGAATTTTTGATTTCACTCTTCACTGCCTATCACAGTTTCGGAGGCCATGGAATGCCCAGGTGGCACAAACCCCCCCACAAATGACCCCATTTTGGAAAGTAGACACCCCAAGCTATTTGCTGAGAGGTATAGTGAGTATTTTGCAGACCTCACTTTTTGTCACAAAGTTTTGAAAATTGAAAAAAGAAAAAAAAATGTTTTTTCTTGTCTTTCTTCATTTTCAAAAACAAATGAGAGCTGCAAAATACTCACCATGCCTCTCAGCAAATAGCTTGGGGTGTCTACTTTCCAAAATGGGGTCATTTGGGGGGGGTTTGTGCCACCTGGGCATTCCATGGCCTCCGAACCTGTGATAGGCAGTAAAGAGTGAAATCAAAAATTTTCACCCTTAGAAATCCTGAAGGCAGTGATTGGTTTTCGGGGTCCCGTACGCGGCTAGGCTCCCAAAAAGTCCCACACATGTGGTATCCCCATACTCAGGAGAAGCAGATAAATGTATTTTGGGGTGCAATTCCACATATGCCCATGGCCTGTGTGAGCAATATATCATTTAGTGACAACTTTATGAAAAAAAAAAAAAGTGTCACTTTCCCGCAACTTGTGTCAAAATATAAAATATTCCATGGACTCAATATGCCTCTCAGCAAATAGCTTGGGGTGTCTACTTTCCAAAATGGGGTCATTTTGGGGGGTTTTGTGCCACCTGGGCATTCCATGGCCTCCGAAACTGTGATAGGCAGAGAAGAGTGAAATCATAAATTTACACTCTTAGAAATCCTGAAGGCAGTGATTGGTTTTCGGGGCCCCGTACGCGGCTAGGCTCCCAAAAAGTCCCACACATGTGGTATCCCCATATTCAGGAGAAGCAGCAGAATGTATTTTGGGGTGCAATTCCACATAGGCCCATGGCCTGTGTGAGCAATATATCATTTAGTGACAACTTTTTGTAAATATTTTTTTTTTTTTTTTTTGTCATTTTTCAATCACTTGGGACAAAAAAAATAAATATTCAATGGGTTCAACATGCCTCTCAGCAATTTCCTTGGGGTGTCTACTTTCCAAAATGGGGTCATTTGGGGGGGTTTTGTACTGCCCTGCCATTTTAGCACCTCAAGAAATGACATAGGCATTCATAAACTAAAAGCTGTGTAAATTACAGAAAATGTACCCTAGTTTGTAGACGCTATAACTTTTGCGCAAACCAATAAATATACGCTTATTGACATTTTTTTTACCAAAGACATGTGGCCGAATACATTTTGGCCTAAATGAATGACTAAAATTTAGTTTATTGGATTTTTTTTATAACAAAAAGTAGAAAATATCATTTTTTTTCAAAATTTTCGGTCTTTTTCCGTTTATAGCGCAAAAAATAAAAACCGCAGAGGTGATCAAATACCATCAAAAGAAAGCTCTATTTGTGGGAAGAAAAGGACGCAAATTTCGTTTGGGTACAGAATTGCATGACCGCGCAATTAGCAGTTAAAGCGACGCAGTGCCAAATTGGAAAAAGACCTCTGGTCCTTAGGCAGCATAATGGTCCGGGGCTCAAGTGGTTAACCGCAAATGCCCTAAAAAATTCTCCAAGATCTGGGGAGCATGGTCCAAACAATAAGATTGACATAACTTGCAGGATGTGTGGTGAATCAGCGTCTGATGTGTCCTCTCCCTCACCCTCTCTCCCCTCCCCCGGTCCCCCTTTTCTTTTCTTTCTCCCCCCCCCCAATGCCTGGATCCTTCGTAATTCAATACTCAGATACATTGGCAATTAGATAATAATATATTCTGACTCGTTAGCTGAAGGTATTGTTGGGTAGAGGATAGTACTGAAACCCTATATAAGTAAAGAGGTTTCGTTTTCCCTGATGCAACTACTTATATGTACTATGAATTGTACGCAATGACATAATATGATGATTGAAATCTTCTGATTTGAAAGTGTTCACTATGATTATTATGTATATCTACTATGTAGCAGCACTTTGTTATATGTTCATATGTTTGTATGTTTAAACTTTCTCCTTCTGGAGACAAATAAAAACTTTTCTGTTAAAAAAAAAAAAAAAACAATCAAATGTGCAAAAAATATTAATAATCTCCCCAATATTCAAAGCCTAAATATAAAATAGTGAATGCCAGTACTGCTGCCCACAAGTATCAGCAAAAATCATACTGTAAATATCAAACCAGTGCCTAGCAGTACTTTAAATAAATAAATATAGTAAGAATAAAATTATGCCTTATGATAGAAACAATAATTTATCAATAAAAATTGAATAATCAAAATAAAATTTAAAACAACAGTTTAACATGTTCATATATCCTTAATAAACATGAATGTTCATGATAATAATTTTTCCAAATATATCCAATATTGTGCCAAATATTTTTGAAAATTCCACCATAAAAAAATAAATCCCTAGGATGTTTTTTCACCACTTGTGCAAAAGCCCTTCACCAACACTTCAATGCTCTCACCTTGTATTTTGACCTAACATATATTTCCCCTTTAAGTTAGGTCTCATATGCCATGAATGTTGCTTCTCTCTCCTGCATCCAGCTGTTCCTCAATCCACCTCCATCCTCTGCAATCCTTTAGTCAATATATACTTGAAGCTTAAAAAAGAAGAGCATATATAGTGCTCCCTGTATGTATTGTATGAGACCAAGCTCATACAATATTCCAGTAAGGATGAGCCGAACACCCCCTTGTTCGGTTCGCAGCAGAACATCCGAACCGGTAAAAAATTTGGAAGAACACACGAACACCGTTAAAGTCTATGGGACCCGAACATGAAAAATCAAAAGTGCTAATTTTAAAGGCTTAAATGCAAGTTATTGTCATAAAAAGTGTTTGTGGACCTGGGTCCTGCCCCAGGGGACATGGATCAATGCAATTTTTTTTTTAAACGCCCGTTTTTTCGGGAGCAGTGATTTTTTTAGTGCTTAAAGTGAAACAATAAAAATGAAATATTCCTTTAAATATCATGCCTGGGGGGTGTCTATAGTATGCCTGTAAAGTGGCGCATTTTTCCCGTGTTTAGAACAGTACCACAGCAAAATGACATTTCTAAAGGAAAAATTGTCATTTAAAACTGATCGTGGCTGTAATGAATTGTCGGGTCTCGGCAATATAGATAAAACTCATTGGAAAAAAGGGCATGGTTCCACCCCAGTCCATTACCAGGCCCTTTGGGTCTGGTATGAATATTAAGGGGAACCCCAAACGACAATGTAAAAAAAAAATTGTGTGGGGGTCCCCCCAAAATCCATACCAGGCCCTTCAGGTATGATATGAAAATTAAGGGGAACCCTGCGCCAAATAAAAAAAAATGGCACAGAGGTCCCCCTAAAAGCCATACCAGACCCTTCAATGTACCCTATTACCAATTCACATAGGTGGGGGTTGGGATCTGGGGGTCCCCTTGTTAAATGGGGCTTCCAGATTCCGATAAGCCCCCCGCCCGCATACCCCCCACAACCACTGTGCAAGGGTTGTGGGGATGAGGCCCTTGTCCCCATCAACATGGGGACAAGGTGCTTTGGGGTCAGACTCCAAAGCACCCTCCCCATGTTGAGGGCATGTGGCATGGTACGGTTCAGGAGGGGGGGGCACTCTCTCGTTTCCCCACCTTTTCCTGCAGCCTGCCAGGTTGCATGCTTGGATAAGGGCCTGGTATGGATTTTGGGAGAGACCCCTACGCCGTTTTTTTTTTTTTGGTGCAGGGTTCCCCTTAAAATCCACACCAGACCTGAAGGGTCTTGTATGGATTTTGGGGGGACCCCTACGCCATTTTTTTTTATTTGGCAAAGGGTTCCCCTTAATTTCCATTCCAGACCTGAAGGGCCTGGTATGGATTTTGGGGGGACCCCCACACAATTTTTTTTTTTGGTTCGGGGGTTCCCCTTAATATTCATACTAGATCCAAAGGGCCTGGTAATGGACTGGGGGGGAACCCATGCCCTTATTTTCAATGAGTTTTATCTATATTGCCAAGACCCGACAATTCACATTCACATTCACGGCTTCAAATACAGCCGCAATGAGTTTTCTTTCCAATATTTTTATTGAAAATATTATATAGAAAATATACAATACATATTTCTTTAATACAAACGGCAATGTAGAAGAAATTAAAGGAACAGAACTTGGCCAACATGGCCTTCTCATATTACATGTAGCGAAATGTAACAGTTCAACTGGCTAGGTATAATATCTCTACATCTGTCTGTCCTTATACTTTAGTTGCCCCAGAATCATTACCATATCACTTATATATTCCTTGTCGAGAGGGTGTGGCATCGGGCACCCACCCGTCCACCCCCTATGGGATCTACACTGTGGACGGGAGGTCCCCAGCCCCCCCCCCGACTTATGAGCAGCAATTCTGCTATCACTTCTTGATTCTTTGCAATATTGCGAGGGCAATAATACAAGGCAGGAAAACCTGCATAGACTAACAAAAATAAAAGGGGAGAGCTAAAGAGCAAGGTAGAGAAAGAAGAGGAAAAGAAAGGGTGGGGGAGTATTAAGGTTGAGTGCACCCCTAAGGATCTTCTCTAAGATCCATTAGCTATCAAAGCCCGCAGATAGGTATGTCCACCATGGTCCCCAAATCCTATTGAAAGCCTGCTGTTTATCCGAAAGGATCGCCGATAGGCGTTCATTAATCATAATCCATGTCAGTTTAGCTTTTACTAATTCAAATGGGATCAGAGGCTTTCTCCAGGATCTAGCAATCGCAATTCTAGATGCTGTGAAGACAAAAGATATGAGTTTTTTCTTGTACCCAGGCACTCCTTCCACTGGACCCCCTAATAGCGACTGTTGTGGGGATTTGGTTAGGTTAACTTGGGTCAGTGAGTAGATAAAATTATAGATACATATCCAGAATCGGATAACTTTAGGGCATGTCCACCAAGTATGATATATTGTACCTTCCCTTCCACACCCTCTAAAACATAGTGGGGATGCGCCTGGACTATATGTAGCAATTCTCGCCGGAACCATATACTACCGTAATAAGACTTTATAGTTCGCCTCTATCAGGGAGGTATTTATATAACCTTTTGAGGCTAATTGAACCATATTAAACCATGTGTCCGTTTCCATCGTTACCTCCATATCTTGTTCCCACTTTTGCATGTAAAATAGTTTTTCTGTCTTAGAGGACAAAATACCATAGATTTTGAATATGTGGCCTTTATGTTTATCAAAGGACCTGCATAAATATTCCATTGGGGAGAACGTCATGATATCGGATTTACGCTGTAGAGTTTTCAAGAAGTGTACTATTTGAAGGTAATGATAGAATTCTGTATTAGGTAATTGGTGTTTTTCTATAAGAGTTTGTTTTGATAATATACCCCTATGGTCACATAAGTCAGCTATACGAATCAAGCCCTTGTTGGTCCACCATGATAATCTTTGAGTATTAAGACCCGGGGTGAAATCTGGGTTGCCCATTAATGGGGCTAAGGGGGCATGAGGTGAGCGAAATGTAAAAGGTTTTTGTAGTCTATCCCACAAACTTAATGAGAAAGATAATGTGGGACACAAAATGGTCGGTCTGTCTTTCATATGAAGCCACAACAAATGGCTAATCGGTTTTGTGGGGTATGGGGATGATTCCAGTTTCATCCAAGAAGGTTGAGGTAGCCCAGAGTGGGCACAAATTAGTTGAGCCAATTGCCTCAAAATATTTGTCCAAATTTGGTACTCCCAGCCCCCCTTTAAGTTTGCGGGTGTATAGGGTTTGCTGATTCACCCTGGGTCTTTTATCTCCCCATATAAACTTCATTATCTTTTTCTGAAAAACCGTAAGATCAGGCCTATTGATTGCTATAGGAAGGGTTCTGAACAAATACAACAGTCTCGGTAAGAGATTCATTTTAATGGAGTACAGTCTGCCAAACCACGACGGAGGGCTTTTAGCCCATGACATTAGATCTGCTGACAGCTTCCTATAAAGAGGGGGGTAATTGGACTGGTACATACAGAGTCTGTAGATTGCGGGTTAGAAAAATTCAGAGATATGGGAGTTTATTTTGTTGCCATTTAAACTGAAACGTTTTTTGGAGAAGTTGTACTGTCTGCGGTTCTAAGGTTAAATTTAGGGCTTCCGATTTGGAATGATTTATCGTGAGACCTGAGATAGCGGTGAAGTGCCTCAAGACTCGATATAGATTAGGGAGGGACGTAATCAGGGAGGAAAGGAACAGTAGGATATCATCGGCGAACAGAGAGCATTTTTGCTCTCCGTCTCCGCAGCATATACCTTTTATGTCTTGGTGATTTCTAAGCTTTGTTGCTAGGGGTTCTAATGCCAAAATAAATAAAATAGGAGATAGAGGGCATCCTTGTCTTGTTCCCCTGTGTATATTTATTGTGTGAGATTTGTGGCCTTTTATCTGTATTTTGGCTGTGGGTGCGTTGTATAGTACTTGTAATATATTCAGAAAATGGGGCCCAAATCCATATCTTCTCAATGCGTAGTATATATACTCCCACGTTACCGAGTCGAACGCCTTACAAAGATCTAACGACAATATCATACCCTTCCGCGAACCCAAATTGTCCCAGTTTGAGTTAAGTGCTGCAATGATATCTATCGCTCGTCGGGTTTGGTCCAGGGCCTGTCTATTGGGAACAAATCCCACTTGATCAGGATGGATATATTTGGCAAGAAAAGAGTTCATTCTGGTTGCCAAAACTTTAGTCATTAGTGTGAGGTCCACATTAATGAGCGATATCGGGCGATAGTTTGCAGGGTCCCCATGATCCTTTCCTGGTTTAGGGATTACTTGGATGAGGGCCTCATTTTCATGCCTAGATAGGGGGTTGCCTTTCCTTATCGCATTAAAAAAAGAACACAAATGAGGAGTCAATATGGCTGCATATTTTCTATAGTAGTGGCCCGTAAAACCGTCTGGGCCAGGTGCTTTTGTGGGGTTCAAACATTTAATGGCTGCCAATGTTTCTCCTTCAGTGAAGTCTGCTTCCATTAATTCTATGTGTTCCCGTTCTAATGTCGGCAAGGAAATG
Organism: Lithobates septentrionalis; assembly: GCA_037952835.1. Lineage (NCBI taxonomy): Eukaryota > Metazoa > Chordata > Amphibia > Anura > Ranidae > Lithobates > Lithobates septentrionalis. Next base: position 2,991,745 of record JBBDGP010001852.1, read on the forward strand.
TCATTGAAAAATTCATCTGCTCGGTCCTTGGGAAATGGGGTTGGTTTATTATATAGGTCAGTAAAGAACCTTGAAAATTCTTGGAGTATTTCTTGGGGGTTTTGAGTAATTTTTCCATCTCGAGTACGCAATCTCGGCATTGCAGGGTTAAATGGTCGCGGGGTTAGTTTTCTAGCTAAAAGTGTGGTAGATTTGTCTCCCTTGGTATAATAACGATGTCTAGACCAGCGTAGAAATTTCTCTGCTTTGGTTGTTAGACTAAGATTTAGTGCCATTCTAGCTGTATCTATTTTATGTCGCAGGTCTAGATGAGGGTTAGATTTTTGTTCCTGGACTATTTTATGTAGCTCATCTTCCTGTTGTTGGATTTTTTGTGCATCTTCCCTTTTTCTCCTAGATGCCACTTGAATCAGTTTGCCACGAATGGTGGCTTTATGTGCCGCCCAATTGATACTTGGGGATGTGTCTTTAGCTCGATTAACTGTAAAGTATTGTTGTATAGCCTTCTCAATCTCAGTGTATATAATGGGGTCATTAAGTAAAGACGCATTAAGTCGGCACATTGAGGGTTTTGGTCTCTTCCATAGATCAGTTAATGCCATTAGCACTAATGAGTGGTCTGACCATGAGCTAGGTACTATTTTGACTGATTCAATTGAGGGTAAAAGTGAAGATTGTGTTAATAAATGATCTATGCGCAAATACGTTTTACGGACCTGAGAATAATGGGTATAGTCTCTGGTAGTGGGATGGGAATCCCTCCAAGTATCTATGAGATCATAGGAATGTAGGGTCCGGGCTAGTTTAATTCCCTGTTTGGGGGTATGTTTCAGGATAGGTTTATGTACATTGGTCCTGTCTAGGGCTTAATCTAGCGAGACATTGCTGTCACCCCCCATTATTACTTGGCCTTGTACATGAGGCATCAGCGTTCGTAGCATAGTCTCGAAGAAAGTTACCGGACCCGTGTTGGGGGCGTAATATGAAATGAGAGTGACAGCACTGTCGTTTACTTTCCCCGCTACCATGACATATCTCCCCTCCTTGTCTCTAATGACTGTTGAGGGGGTAAATGGTACCCTTTTCGCAATACATATCGCTACTCCTCTTTTTTTATCCATCCCATTTGATAAATAAAACAAGGGGAACCTAGCATTCAGATATTTAGGGGCTGAAGTGCGTGAAAAATGCGTTTTCTGAAGGAGCAGAAAATCTACATCCAGTTTATGGTATTCAAGAAAGGCCTTAGCACGTTTAGTGGAGGAATTTAGACCTTGAACATTATGTGTTAGTACATTAGTGTGTGAATGAGGCAGCTGAGAATTTAGCATTATGGTTTGGCAGACTGTACTTGCCTGTTGTAGATAGTCATCCTGCTTTTCAAGTAAGAGGCATTTCGGTGGGCTTCTTCAAGTTTCAGATGTAGGGGTGCACTCAAGGGGAAAAAGAAGACAAAAGAAAAAAGAAAAGAGAAATCAATGTTAGGATAAGATGAAGTGGACCAATGTCCACCTGTCACCTCAGAAGTAAGATGCATAAAAAACTGATTTATCAACATGAACATATTCGTAATGGTCCTGGAGACAATAGTCTCCACTAAGTAGGGCGAGGTTGTTTCCATCTATACGATGAAGACAAGATCGTCATGAAGTGGCGTGCGGTTACGCCTCGGCACTTTTTGTATAAAATATTGTAGTGGTATAGAGGGGAGTCAGGTAAGTCTAGATGACTTAAACTATCACGATCCCTTAAGTCCAACTGAGCAAGGTTATATTTATCTAGATTGGGGGCGTTCAGGATTTACTATATCAAAGGAAACATTCTAGAAAACAACAAATAAACATAAGTAGCATAGCTCTAATCTCTCAATATCGAGAGGGGGGTTTTATCCCGCCAGGAGTTAGGCAGTCACTTTAGCATCTTGAAGACGAATACTAGCTGAAGTATAGCTAACAGAGTGAGTTCTAGACTGCTGAAGGGGAATCCCATATGGGTTTACGGTGATATCAAATATTAACATGTAGTGGATACTTCTCCTGAAAAAACAGATGTAAGGTAGAAGAAAAAAAGAAGGGGGGTTCATGTCCATCCTCATCCATCCGGTCCAGTTGCTAGGTGTCGCCTTCTAGAAGAATAGAGCTGACGTTGTTCCCAGAGGGGCGAAATTGGGTGATCCATTTCCTGTTGTGCTTTGGGGGCCGATGAGTCCCTGGATATCAAACCAAGGCCCAGGAGGATATCTTCTCCATTCGGAAAATTTGCAAAGGAGTATGTTTTTCCCTTAAAGGAGAGTATTTGATTTGGTGATTGGTGAGCTGCGCCAGTAATGGTTTCAGGGCACGTCGTTTTTGGATAGTCATTTGCGAAATTTCTGCGAAAATTTGTATTGGGTGGCCCAAGAGATTAATATCGCCCCTAGCCCGAGCTGTAGACATTATTTGTTCTTTGATTCTGTAGAAATGCGGGTTGACTATGACGTCTCTAGGAGGGCCATCTTGTCTTGGCGCCATCAAGCTCGGTGTACTCTGTCAATTTCCATGTGCTGTGGGAAAATATCTGGTATCAGATCTTGCATGAGGGCATGTACTGCGTCCTCTAGGTCAGTGACCGTCTTTGGTAAACCTCGGATTCAAAAATTATAATGTCTGGATCTATTTTCCTGATCTTCAATTTTGGCGTTGGCTTGGTCTAATTGATCTTGCAATGAGGCTATCATACTTGAGTTCTGATTTACCCTCCGCACTGTGCCGTCCATTTTGGATTCAATAGTGTCCAGTCTATCTCTTATTTCATTAAAGTCATGTTTCATTTCTGCTGTAATTAATTGGCAAGCTTTGGTAAGCTCTTGCTGTAATAGTGCTGAAAAGCGAGCAAGGAGGACAGAATCCCCTGAATATGTTGCTGGAGGTGGGGGCTGTTGTTCACTTCCTATGCTGTTTTGGCTCAATGCAAGTTCTGCTATTTCAGCCATATTCCTCTCCATGGAGGAAGCTGGGGAATCTGCGCCATCCATTCCTCCCCCCTGATAAGTTTGGGAGGGGAAAAGAGAGAACCGCGGGGATCCATCTCTCTGCAGCCCTGTGGTATCCTCCTGTGACTGGGAGGAGAAGGGGTCTCTATCCAGGCCTGCAGCCACAGTGTTATTAGGAGAGAGTCTTTGTGCAGGGGGGCCCTGATTTCTCTGGGTCCCACTCACCTACTTTGTGGCATCTGCCTCCGTCCTCCGGGCCGACGCCATCTTGGAAGGGGGAGTCCCTGCTGTTGCGTTCCCCCTACGGAATGAATAGCTGGAAGTCGGGGGTTTCTTTTTGGCTGTCCCCCCTCCTCTCCGGTTCATAGTGCCGATCGCTCAAGATCCTGTGGTGTGCGTGGCTTCCCTCTGGCTAATTCTGGCTTGGAAAGGCCGGCGGCGTGCGGAGCAGGTCAGAACATGTCCGCTCCTGTGCCCGCGCGCGTGCGCACTCCCCGCAATCAGTTTTAAATGACAATTTTTCATTTATAAATGTCATTTTGCTGCAGTACTGTTATAAACAAGGGAAAAATGCACCACTTTATAGGGGTACTATAGACACCCCCCAGGCATGATATTTAAAGGAATATTTCATTTTTATTGTTTCACTTTAAGCATTAAAAAAATCACTGCTACCGAAAAAACTGCCGTTTAAAAAAAAAAAAATTGCATTGATACATGTCCCCTGGGGCAGGACCCAGGTCCCCCAACACTTTTTATGACAATAACTTGCATATAAGCCTTTAAAATGAGCACTTTTGATTTTTCATGTTAGTGTCCCATAGATTTTAATGGTGTTCTGGAGGCTTTTGAATTTGCCCCGAACACTGCATATTGTTCGGTGTTTGCTGAACATCCGAACAACCAAAGTTCGGCCTGAATTTATGCTTGGACCGAACTGTTTTCCCATCCAAATATTCCAGCAGTCGGAAAGGTGGAATTAATTTATCTTCATATATTTCTTGAGAGATATTGTTCAGAAATATTGCTGTCCCAAGTGAAAGAGCCCCTTCATTCTTTCAACACAAACAACACATATAGAACCCAGGATAACAGGGGTAACATGAAATGCTGAGTCCAGTGTGGTTGTTCGGTGAGTCTGGTTAGTGCAGACCCAACTGAGGTTCTCGGTCATCCTGTACCCCTAATAGACACAGGGTAATTTACACATAGGAGGGACCGGGGAAGCTGGACAAGAAGTTTCCATAGCTCTCTAAGGTAAGTTGGGTTCCACAAGCTCCCCCGCCCAAAGTGACTCCCATTACACAAGCTATCTCCTGTTGTAGTATGGAGTGTTTTTTTTGTAGACTCGCATAACCACCCTCAATGTAGACAGGGGAACATCAACTGTCTAAATCATGCAGCATTGACCTGCCACTTCACATTTGCAATAGCCATTTAGCCTGAAATGTTTAGGTAAGACATTCTGTATCCACATACTGCTGCAGCAAACCAGTTTAAACATATGGATGGCTTAATAAAGTTTGTCTGCATTCAGAGGTGCATAGTCAAGCTTGATGTTGTTTAAGTGATTCAATAAGTGATGTTGCTATCTGAAATGTGCATTGATTCAAAGATGTTACACCATGACTTTTAGTCCAATGGTCTCAGACTATTATGTAGCTGTGGGTATAACTAGTTACAGCCAGCAAAAGTTCAAATGGCAGTAGATCAGAGAGGCATAGCAAAGCTCAACAGTAGTAGCTCGGGCAGTGGGCAATGCATCCAGTCTCGAAAGTGTAACCTGGACACTATTACTGACACTCAGTGTGATTAGAAACTATAGATCTGCCTGAAGGCTCTCACCGCTTCGGCTCCCTGTGTCATATTCACTCTCGGGTCCCGTGTCTCTCAGCTGCAGTGTTTTACACACGCCTCCTGGACTTGATTCAGAAATGACTCGGTACTGATCAGACCTTGTTGGTGGGCTCTGTCAGAGCCACTCCGTCATGATGGATATGCGCGTTGGGGCAGCGTGTGTATCCCCCCCAGCATGGTGGAACGCTGGGCCTGTAGGCAGTGCCATTTTTAGTCCTGATGCCGTTGGGGCCATTGTTTCATGGTGAATCACTCATTCCCAACTCCCAACAGTATTTGTAATCCCTGGATGACCAAGTAATCAAGTTCTCCCTAGCAGATCCCCTCAACAGACAAGAGAAAAGATAACCACACTCAAAAAAAAAAAAAAACACATTAATGTAGCGCGTAGGCCTCATCACTCTAGTAGCTCTGGCGAGGCCCTTTTAACTACAATCCAGTCCTGAATGACCACTCCCACACTCAGAGTGGTTAAGCATAGGAACAAAGCTGCAGCTCCTGAGTGGAGTCAGGCAAAAGGTAGCCTATCTGATCTTGGGTTTACCTCTCCAGTCTGCATCTCTGTGGGGATCTGTCTCTTGGTCTCACATGGCAGTACAACACTTGAACAGCAGGATACTAAAACAGCAGGATCCTGGAACAGCAGAATCCTAGAACAGCAAGACCCTGTCTGAGAAGCAGCATAAACCTTGTGGTCTCTCAGCTCAGCCTCTTAACTCCCAGCAGCAACACTGAAGCCACATGACCCTAGGCTCTCAGCACTTTGGTTCAGGCACAGCAACCGCAGCTCTGTCTTAAGCCCTGTTCTTGGACTTCCATCAGAGCCACAGTGGCAGCCTCATAAGCTGTCATTTCACAGGCTCTTGAAAGCTTGTTTAATGGGGTGATGGGCAGTGCTAACTCCTGGGCCGTGTGGTGGTTCAAATTCCTCCTAAGGTACTTTACCAAGAGAAGGATCAGTCCTGGACTGCCAGTCTCAGTCCACCTTCAGCTCCCCTCTCCCTATGTTGTTCATCACCAAGGGGGAGCAATGAGCTTTGTGACTGGAGGAAGAACACTCTGCCAAGAGGCTTAAAGGGGCTGCTGGCAGCTACTACACAAACTATTGTATAGTATATGATCACTTAATATTTAACACTGCATTACTGAAAACAGTAGAGTTTTCAAGGGAGAGTAGCACACATACTACAATAAGTAAAAAAAAATAAAAAATAGTACTTAAAGTTGCTTAGCAGAACATGGCATTACCAAGAAAATATGTGAGCCGACAATCTAAAGGGACAAATCATATGTAATAAGATGTGAGCATTGTCGGATAAAGAGGCAATGATGGGACAGTGAGAGAGAATGACAGAGCTCAGATGTTATGGTTGTCTAAAAAAGATCTAATGGAGTTTTTTAGAAGGGTTGAAGAGTCCTGAATGACACCTGGATAGAAATTCCAGAGTAGGGGAGAAGCAGATGAGAAGTCCTGGATGAAGAAGTGTGGGGAGGCAAATTGAGGAGAGAAAAATGACACTATATCAAAATGAGTGATGAAACTGTATGGAAGGGGCACACTATTCCCAGCTGTAAATTAAAGACAAATGTACCACCCTCTTGGTATAGAGAAGGCCATTAGGTAAATTTAGCTTAGCTCCTCTGTAGTCAGTGGAGCATGGGTTAATTGCTTAGGGCTGCTAAGTGTTTCACAGGCTGCTGTTCTGTTACTTCCCCTTGTCTTCTAGAGACTTCTAGAATTACAGTGGAAGAGACAGCAGAATAGGCACCCTGAATATTTATGTGACTCCAGCTAATCCCTTGGGAGGTATGCCCAGAAGGTGGGGAGAGAGCCCATAAATAGTCTGAGGCCTGGGCAGCAGGTTGCAGTGTTCCTGGGTCCAGTCCTGCAGAAGGAGACCACTGGGCAGAGGCTTTGCCCCATTGTGCAGGATCCTTGAGATAGGTTTGAAGAAGACACAAAGGTCCCAGCTAGGCTTAGCTGGGGGGCCTCTTCGCAGATTCATGTCCAGGTATCAGGTTAGGTCAGGAGGTAGCTCACTGGAGTGACCAAGGAGAAAATTGGTGGGAAAGAGTCCAACTGTCCTATCGTGGTGTCAGTCTACATCTCCCTCTCTGAAAAGAGCCTGGTGGATATCGACAGGAGGCATCCAGTGATCCTTTGGCAAAGTGAGAAGATGACCGCAGTGCAGAAGGGAAGTGACTGTGTGTAGCTTTTGACTCTTGAGGGCATACAAGTCCCCAGCAGCATTAGGAATCCTGTTCAACATCCAGTTTGTGAAGTGCAGCCAGAAGCTAAGGAGTCCTCAAATCGTTCAGTTTGCAGTTTATTGGGGTAACCCATGTTTTCTATCCAAGGGTTAGTCAGTGGAGCATGGGTTAATTGCTTAGGGCTGCTAAGTGTTTCACAGGCTGCTGTTCTGTTACTTCCCCTTGTCTTCTAGAGGCTTCTAGAATTACAGTGGAAGAGACAGCAGAATAGGCACCCTGAATATTTATGTGACTCCAGCTAATCCCTTGGGAGGTATGCCCAGAAGGTGGGGAGAGAGCCCATAAATAGTCTGAGGCCTGGGCAGCAGGTTGCAGTGTTCCTGGGTTAGGTTTCCTATCCAAGTTCATTGTTCCAAACAAAAACCCTAAAAAGAACCCCTAGACTGCTTTCGGAGCCAGTAGAATAATTAAAGAAAACTACATTTAAAAAAAAAAAAAAGAATAACAATCTGAAACCAAAATTAGGGACAAGGCTGGCAATTTGTAGACTCCTCAGAAATGCTTACATTTACAGTAATTACAATGTAAGTGATGGTAGTATAATATGATTTTGTTAGTGAACAACATCAGTAGCTGACACTCCTGTGACTGCACTAGGGAGATCTGTTCAAGGTAAAGGTCTATCATTAACATCCCTCAAGGATCTGCTCCTCACCACCACGTATAATTACTGGAAAAAAAAACTGGGACATTTAGCCAGCAATTTTCTAAATCTTGAACCCTTCAGATTCTGTCGCAATTCCCAGAGCCTGTAATCATTGTCCACAATTCCTGTAATCATCAATATTTCTTACTGCATAACAAACATTTAATTTGGCTGATGGTACAGCAACCCCTGGAGGATCTTCAGAGAAGAAACTGAACCAGTAATTATGTCAGTTTGGTGTCAGCAAAGTGCCAACTTCTCACCTGCTCCCCACTGCCAGCTCACGTAACTATCTGTACACTTTTTCTATTTATAGGAGGGAGCATTGACTACGAGGGAACTCACCATACAGATTGAGTAACTTTATATGTATATATACAACTTAAATATCTTCATTTGTACATTTGAATGGAATAGAATGGCTTGAATGGAACTTTAGGATAACAATGATACAAATGATTAATAATCCGTCATCGTAACAGAACGGATTGAGGGTCATGCTATGAGCACATAATATAAAATTTTCTTTATCAAAATGTTATTTAAAAGAATAACATTTGAAATTGGTAATCCATAGACCTATACTTCTGATGACGTCATTCCTCTGTCTATTACTTATCTGTCACAAAATCATCTATTATTGGTAAGTGCACCAAAATGTACTGCAAGAAATTAAGTTGTAGCTCCAGGCTAAATGATTTTGTGAGCTTTTAAAAAAAATGATTACATTTTTTTTTTACAATAATTTAATTCACTCCATATATATTATTCTTAAAGGAACAAAACTAGAGTAGGAGATTGACACAAGATGACTTCATTTAAATAAAATAAAAATTCCCAATTTACTTTTTTACCCCTTTTTTGCAACTTTAAGTTACAAAGTGTATTTAAGCAAAAAGAAATGATGTTTTACAGATTTTTAACTTTTTTTTTTTGATGTTACATTTTTAACAACTGAAAATAACGGAAAAAGCAAGGCAAAGTGTATTGAAGCAAAATTCCATTATTTGTTTGAAATTTTTAATAAATAGATTCCCTACTGTCTGGGTCACTATATCACCCCAGTGCCAGAATGACTGAAATTTGTCAAAAAGCCTCAAAGATGTTTCATATTTTTTTCTCAAACAATTTTATTTACCGTATTTATCGGCGTATAACACATATTTTTTTTTCCCTGAAAACAGAGGGTAAACAGTGCCTGTGTGTTATACGCCCATACTATGTTTTACCAACAGGAGGCGGGATTGGGCGGGCTTACTCGGGAGCCACCCTTTGGGGGGTGTCAGGCCGGCCTCCCCACCTCTCCTGGCCCTGCGACAGCACTGCTTGCATAGTCTAAAGTTGATAAAAAAATCACTTGACAGCCCCTCCTCCTCCTAGCTTTAGCTTTAGACTGACGGAGGAGAGCGGTCACATGACCATCTATGTAACGTCAGAGAGAGCAGTCATGTGACCAGGTCAGTGGAAAAAACTGAGCTATTGAGGTGTATGGAAGCTTCATATTACAATATGAGTGACACAGGAGGAGCAGTGTAGAAGGGGCTGGCAGTGATTTTTTTTCTTAACAGTAGAGAATGCTGGCAGTGCTGTCCCAGGAGACCCCAGTGCAGGGGGAGGGGACTGTATACTAGATGGGGGGCTGTATACTGGATGGGGGTCTGTTTACTGGATGGGGGGTTGTTTACTGGATGGGGGGCTGTGTACCAGATGGGGGGCTGTGTACCGGATGGGGGGCTGTGTACCGGATGGGGGGCTGTGTACTGGGGAGGGGTTGTGTACTGGGGAGGGGGGCTGTGTACTGTGCAGAGGGAGGGTGACTTTGTACTGTAAAGGGGGCTGTGAAAACATTTTTTTCTTAAACTTCCCTTTTAAAATTGGGGTGCGTGTTATACACCTGTGCGTGTTATACGCCGATATATATGGTACTTATATCCATTATTCTCAGAGAAGAAAACCCAAACAGGTTAAATGACACAAGATTACTTCAATAAAATAAATATACAGTATCTCACAAAAGTGAGTACATCCCTCACATTTTTGTAAATATTCATGGTTCCCTCGCACTCATGCAGCCCCAGACCATTACACTCCCACCACCATGCTTGACTGTAGGCAAGACACACTTGTCTTTGTACTCCTCACCTGGTTGCCGCCACATATGCTTGACACCATCTGAACCAAATAAGTTTATTTTGGTCTCATCAGACCACAGGACATGGTTCCAGTAATCCATGTCCTTAGTCTGCTTGTCTTTAGCAAACTGTTTGTGGGCTTTCTTGTGCATCATCTTTAGAAGAGGCTTCCTTCTGGAATGACAGCCATGCAGACCAATTTGATGCAGTGTTCGGCGTATGGTCTGAGCACTGACAGGCTGACCCCCCACCCCTTCAACCTCTGCAGCAATGCTGGCAGCACTCATACGTCTATTTCCCAAAGACAACCTCTGGATATGACGCTAAGCACAAACACTCAACTTCTTTGTTCCACCATAGTGAGGCCTGTTCTGAGTTGAACCTGTCATGTAAAACTGCTGTATGGTCTTGGCCACCATGCTGCAGCTCAGTTTCAGGGTCTTGGCAATCTTCTTATAGCCTAGGCCATCTTTATGTAGAGCAACAATTCTTTTTTTTCAAATCCTCAGAGAGTTCTTTGCCATGAGGTGCCATGTTGAACTTCCAGTGACCAGTATGAGAGAGTGAGAGCGATAACACCAAATTTAACACACCTACTCCCCATTCACACCTGAGATTTTGTGACACTAACGAGTCACATGACACAGGGCAGGGAAAATGGCTAATTGGGCCCAATTTGGACATTTTCACTTAGGGGTGTACTCACTTTTGTTCACAGCAGTTTAGTCATTAATGGCTGTGTGTTGAGTTATTTTGAGGAAACAGCAAATTTACACCGTTAAACAAGCTGTACACTCACTACTTTACATTGTAGCAAAGTGTAATTTCTTCGGTGTTGTCACATGAAAAGATATATCAAAATATTTACAAATATGTGGGGGGTGTACTCACTTTTGTGAGATACTGTAATTCAATTAAAATTAAAAATAATCCCCAATTTAACTTTTTAACTGCCTTTTTGCTTTTGCATTTTTAACAGCTGAAAAAATGGACAAAGCAGGGCAAAGTGTATTTAAACAAAGTTTCATTATTTCTTATAATTTTTACTATGTCATCCCTGTGCCAAGACGACTGATAGCATCTCGATTCAGAGCAGGGAATTCTGAGACTTGGCTGCAATATTTTTTTTTAAACTTTAAAGATTTTTTAGAATTTTTTTTTAACAATAATTTAATTTACTTCATATCCATTATTTATAAAGCAGAAACATTGGAGAGGAAGATTGACACAAGATGACTTCATTAAAAAAAAAAAAATCCCCAATTTACCTTTTTAATGTTTTGCAAGTTTTTGTTTTGGAATTTTCATAAACTGAGGAAAACAGACAGAACATATCAAAAGTTGCAATTCGTCATAGGAACGTTGTCAGGGGCATTCCTATTTGACGAAACACCGCGTAGGGTGGAGCTCTGATGTCACAACACTGTAACGTGTGGCCTTCTTTGTGGTTGGAAACATCTGCTATCCATGACGATTCACAACTTTTGATATGCCTGTTTTTATTTCTCAAAATGTGAGTAACCTGGCTTTTTATATGAAATAAATTTACCTTGGTTTTAAATACTACACCATGAGGAGTTGCTTTCTTGTATCCTATGCATGTACCTATGTATTACCACTGAGTGGGACTACAAGATCCTGTCTTCTATGATCCAATTGAAGTGGTTCTGTGGCGCTGTGGATATATCATGCTTTTTTGACCACTTGCAATTCAGTGGTCTATTTTCTTTGGTAAGAGGCCCGGTGTGTTGATGTTCGGTGGAGGATAATCTCATGTTCACCTTATTGTATCTCTGTCTGCACCATGGGTGGTTCCAGTATTTCCCCTGAACAAAGACTCTGTTTTAACACTATGGACTCTTATTTTATAATTTGATGCTTCTAGCGCTGCATATATTTAACCTTTATGCTTTTTATTGTCACCATACAATTTATGTCAGCTGCTTTATTATTGTTAGCGCAGTGATTCATTTTGAATTAATAATCTAATGTTGTTATATCATCCCTGTGCCAAGATAACTAACGGCACCTGGCACAGGGCCAGTGATTCTGCTAAGTTGGCTAAAAAAAAAGCCCAAAAGTTTTGATATTTTTTTAATAATAATTTCATTCACTCCATTATTTCTAGGGGAGCAAAACCGAGGAGGGAGAATGACACAAGCTGACTTCATTTAAATAAAAAAATGAATCTCAAATTTATTTTTAATCCCATTTTTTACAACTTTAAGGTGCCTGTGTGACTTTGTAATCCTTGTGCCAAGATGACTGATAGCCCTGTAGCAATGTACAGAGCTGAAAATTCTGCTGAGTTGGCTGAAATTTGTCAAAAATGTTCCCTTGCCATTTGGCATCATTGGCCATCGCGCTTCCATCATCCCACCTGCTATGGGGACATTCCTGCCTGTGGGGGTTGGGGGTGATGTGCTGCATCTGCTGGATGCATGTTGGGCATCATCTGGGATCCAATAGGAGGTTCAGACATCATGGAGCTTGGCCCAAAGCATTTGAACACCCCCCTGCCAGTGACCAGAATACATGCCTAGTTGTGGCAGATGGGCAGGTGACATCTGGTGGTGAGCAGCTGCTGTTTCTGTGGATTACCCATGATTCCCCTGAGTGGGGAAGAACTGGGATGTTGCCCTTACCACTGGGGCTTCAGGGCCTGGCACTTGCATAGTGTATACTGAAAGCTCTATAACCACCTTGCCTTAATTGAGGCATATGTTATGTGAAGATCAATCAAAGTTTTTCCACAGTTGACACTGCCAACTGCTAATAGAGAGAGCTAGCTGGAAGGACTCTTTAAAATTTTGCTATGGGCCCCTTGTGATACTTAGTTATATTTTGTATGACAAAAGCAACCAAATGTTCTGATCTTGCATCAGACAGATGGACTGGTGGATATCTGATTGCTCTCTGTTTGAAGATAGGCTCCCTTTACAATGAAAAATTGGAAAAGTTCCTGTTCTTTGAAACATGCAGTAGTGGTGAACAACATGCTGCCATTAAACTACCAACAATAAAGTAATAAAGAGTGGCATATTGTATGACACCATAATATAGTTAATTAAAAGACTTGAGCCAGTAGACTTTCCGAGAACCATCAGAGACTGGATAATGTCAGCAATGGTAGACACCTCTGAATACGTTCATCCATGGCTAAAAATTGCTTGCCATTTTATTATATGTTTCTGCATTGTTGGTTAAACAAAACAAAAAAAAATTCTGTTGTTTGTACATCTCAACATCTCAAGCTCAAATTGCACCTACAGAGGAAGCCCTGCTCTGTATAGTTCAGGAAATACTTTCAGTTAGAGAAGGTCAGTCTAGACGCCAATAGCTGTTGCTGTGCACCCTCTATAGAACACTCATGTGACAGACCTAGCCGGGACAGAGGCTTTTGGTGGGGACTGAATACCAGCCTCTTGCCTACTGATTATGGGCCCCGGCATTTGGGGGAACGCTGCTCATTGTGAGCTGTATGCCTGGGGACCCTGGAGGTGGTGTTACTTTAGATTCAGGTCCATGTCCCCCAAGGCACACAGACTCTGGGGACCCTGGATATGCCATTGTGATGGGAGTCACTAATAGGAGCACAAGGTGAATGAGAACCCCACTATGATCTGTGCTAGTCAGACTCAATGCTGTATATATGTGTATATAATGTGTGCTGTCTCATTATGTTGTGTACTATTTACTGTGATGGTTGGGGTGTGACTGTATTCTATTGTCTATTGTGGCTGTCTGCCTCAACTATTATGGGACGTCTAAGTGTCTTGCTGTGAGGAAAGAGGGAGGGGGGATTCCTCCAGCAGCCCCCCCTGTTAAGACTGTTTACTGATGAGAAGTTAAACACACCTGACCTGTGTGTCCATTGTCATTGGACAGTTTAACCCTCCCTGTATAACATGTGTTTGAATAAAGATTCATTCCTGCTTGAACCTCAAGACAGAGCTTTGTCTCGTTGTCAGGAAAGGTCTCCTCTGCTGGTAATATTGATCATTTGGCGTGCAGTACTGAGGTCCACCAGCAGGTGTCTCCTGGCAGTTTGGAGCTGTCAGAAGAGGTTTTTCCTGCTGGTATTCTGTCACCTTTTCGCCGCAGTACTGGCGTCCACCAGCGGAGGAATCCTGGCAGTATGGAGCAGGTATTCCCCTCTGCAGACAGGTGTCACCTGACCTTATTTAGCAGCTGCAGTATAAATATCCGGCAAGTGCACACTCATGTTGCCCTGGTATTGTCCTTGAGCCCTGACCTGCAGCCTGCTATTCTGATCCTGAACCTTAACCTGAACCTGAAGCCTGATTCCTGGAACCTGTTAATCCTGTTTCCTGTCTGTTACCTGAACCCTGGACCCTGAGCCTTGTACCTGACCCGTCCCTCCTGTGATCCATCCATCCTCTCTTGTCCTGTTTGTTTCCCTTCCCAGCTACTGATCTCCTGTTTATGACCCTGGCTTGGCTTGACTACGATTCTGGTACTCCCTTTTGCTACTGTAGCGCTGGTAGATTTTCAATCTACTGCTTATAGGTAAATTTAGTGGGTTATCTGTTTATACATAGTCAGATTTGCCTCTGTTCCAGCTTGGCTGAGTTGCATGTAGTTTCACACTGTGCCTGTGGGTGTTGTTGTCACCATGGGTTGGTGTTGGAAAGGCAACACGTTGAAGCGTATGAGTGCTCCTCTGTCCCGGAGATAACTCGGTGGAGGCGGTCCTCCGAGTTGCATTCTGAGAGAGGGTATTTATGGGACAGATGCCATGTTTTAGGGTTTGTTTCGTTCCACCTGCTGGCCCTCCTGGCCGACAGGTATGTGCTAGGAGTACTACCTCGTGGTCCTCAGGCCGGGAGGCCCACGTTGCTACAGCGTGTGGGTGGGCCCAGAAGCCTGTCTGGTGCCTACCACAGCGGCAAGGGAATGGTCCTGGGCTGTCTGTCCTACGGGAAGAAGCTGGACAACTGAGAAGATCCCAGGGGAGGACCCATCATGGAAGGATCATGCAGAGTGCTGGTCTGGAGAGGGGCCTCAGTTGGAGGATGCATCCTAAAGTAATCCTACCGCATAGTACTGCCGGGTCGGCTTAAAGGTTCTAGTGCTGTGTTTGCTGTTCATCGTAAACCATTACATCCTGTGGCAGAGGATCGTACAGGTTTTATTCCAATCAAGTCTGTGGCAGAGACTTTTGTTTGTGCTGCGTACTGGCTGCTAGGTTAGTGAGAGAAACCTATCCAGGCGGGCAAAGATTCCACTCCAAAAAGAGAGTACATTCATCTACAAGCTTTCAATTCCTAATACTACACTAAGAAAAGGTATTTGAACTTCCCTGCAACTCTTCTTCTACCTCTTTCCTGCTACTTCCTTCAATTTACGTTTATTAAAGCATTGGAAAAGATACTCAAGTGTCCGGTGCCTACATTGTATGGTATTAAACTCAACGGGACCCTAGACCCGGTTCTGGTGAAATAGAGGTAACGAAGGTGACGGTAACAGCCCGCTTTAAACCAGCAGCTCCACCGAGAGTAATTGCTACACTACATATGCTGGTTGTGTATTATCACTGTTTGGTTGTTTGGGTTGTTCACTCTGTATTGGTGGTGTGTTCACATGTATATGCGTTTACCTTAATAAACTTACCTTCACCTATTTATGTCTGGTTCACTCTGTTGCAGTCCACACAGTTCTGGTCTTATCTGGTATATGACACTCGTACTTGGGGGAGAATTATTTGTATGGGTTACTTGTTCGGCTGATAGAAGGGTTCAGTAGCTGCCTTTGTGTTTGGGTATGGAATGTCCTAAACAACTTTAACCCTTTTCATACTCGGGGTGTTGTTACAACTCATATGGGGAAATTTACTTTGTCTGGGGACACTCTGGTGCTCTCAATGTTTACATGTATATTTTTGACACATTGTGCTTCATTTTCCTCTGTCACCCCGCTCTTGTTTTGAGCCAACATAACTATATCTTCCTATGGCGTTCCAATTTGGCCTTTTGTATTCCCTGTGACCTGTACTTTTAGTGAAATAATAAAAACATTGAACAAGAAAAAAGAGCTGCAGATCAGGGCATTTGTAATTACAAAGCTCTAAAAGTAGTAGGAAGACTCTGTCACTCCTTAGTTTACTGTGAAAGCTCTGCAGATTGGTGAATAAAATTAAAACCTAATCAGCCATGGCCAGATTTTCACACTATATACTCTATACTGATAGATTGCTAATCTTCTTCTAAAATCAATGTGACAAAAGTAAACTCAGACCATATAATACCCTGACCTCGAAACTAACCTCTAATCTGTTGTGTAATACTCTAAATTCTGAGTCTGTTCTATAGTAGACTAACCCCCAAATCTGTTATCTTCCAGTAGGACTTCATCTGGAAGGGTCCATCTCCAGATCGCTAAGATCACCTGAGTGGCCATCATGAGTAGACTCCTGCAGATCCTCCTCCTCCTCTCGTGGTTGGGTGATGGTCAGTCTAGCCCTGGCTGCAGTCTTCAGGGTTGGCCAATGGATACATTCTCACAACCTGGTGACATTCTGCTTGGTGGAGTTTTTGTGGCCCATTCTGGAATTTTTTTCCAACAACCAACCTTACAGGAGAGGCCAAAGCCGGTTTCTTGCACTGGGTAAGT
Organism: Lithobates septentrionalis; assembly: GCA_037952835.1. Classification (NCBI taxonomy): domain Eukaryota; kingdom Metazoa; phylum Chordata; class Amphibia; order Anura; family Ranidae; genus Lithobates; species Lithobates septentrionalis. The sequence continues at coordinate 3,008,255 of JBBDGP010001852.1, forward strand.
TCTGGAGACATACGAATGAACCCAGTGAGACTTCTGGAGACAGCCACAGTGATGTTCATGAGATTGTTTTCTGATTGTGGTCATCTTCTGATGTGTACAATCTTGGACACGTTGCCACATGTTCTGCATACTGGGCAGGACACTACAATACAATCTAAGTACCTTACTCCAAGATGGCTAAAATGCTATAAGTGAACATTTTGGCAGCTCACTACAGTGCCTTGAAAAAGTATTCATACCCCTTGAAATTTTCCACATTTTGTCATGTTACAACCAAAACTCTAAATTTATTTTATTGGGATTTTATGTGATAGACCAACACAAAGTGGCACATAATCATGAAGTGGAAGGAAAATGATAAATGGTTTTCAATTTTTTGTTTACAAATAAATATCTGAAAGTGTGGAATGCATTTGTATTCAGCCCTCTTTACTCTGATACCCCTAACTAAAATCTAGTGCAACCAATTGCCTTCAGAAGTCACCTAATTAGTAAATATAAGCCACCTGTGTGTAATTTAATCTCAGTATAAATACAGTAGTTCTGTGAAGCCCTCAGTGGTTTGTTAGAGAACCTTAGTGAACAAACAGCATCATGGAGGCCAAGGAACACATCAGACAGGTCAGGGATAAAGTTGTGGAGAAGTTTAAAGCAGGGTTAGGTTACAAAAAAATATCCCAAGCTTTGAAAATCTCATGGAACACTGTTCAATTCATCATCCAAAAATGGAAAGAGTATGGCATAACCGCACACTTACCGAGACATGGCTATCCACCTAAACTGACAGGCCGGACAAGGAGAGCATTAATCAGAGAAGCAGCCAAGAGGCCCATGGTAACTCTGGAGTCGCTGCAGAGATCCACAGCTCAGATAGGAGAATCTGTCCACAGGGCAACTATTAGTCGTGCACTTCACAAGTCTGGCCTTTATGGAAGAGTGGCAAGAAGAAAGCCATTGTTGAAAGAAAGCCATAAGAAGCCCCATCTTCAGTTTGCCAAAGGCATGTAAGGGAACACAGCAGACATGTGGAAGAAGGTGCTCTGGTCAGATGAGACCAAGATTTAACTTTTTGACCTAAAAGCAAAACGCTATGTGAGGCGGAAAACTAACACTGCACATAACCCTGAACACACCATCCCACCGTGAAACATGGTGGTGGCAGCATGATGTTGTGGGGATGCTTTTCTTCAGCAGGGACAGGGAAGCTGGTCAGAGTTGATAGGGAGATGGATGAAGTTAAATACAGGGGAATATTCGCAAGAAAAATGTTAGAGTCTGCAAAAGACTTGAGACTGCGGCAGAGGTTCATCTTCCAGCTGGACAATAAACCTAAACATACAGCCAGATCTAAAATGGAATGGTTTAGATCAAAGCATATTCATATGTTTGGATGGCCCAGTCAAAGTCCAGACCTAAATCCAATTGAGAATCTTTGGCAAGACTTGAAATTTGCTGATCACAGATGCTCTCCATCCAATCTGACAGAGCTTGAGCTATTTTGCAAAGAAGAATGGGCAAAAATTTCACTTTCTAGATGTGCAAAGCTGGTAGAGACATCCCCAAAAAGATTTGCATCTGTAATTGCAGAGAAAGGTGGTTCTACAAAGTATTGACATAGGGGGCTGATTACAAATGCACGCCACACTTTTCAGATATGTATTTGTAAAAAAAAATTAAAACCATTTATCATTTTCCTTCCACTTCACAATTATTTGCCACTTTGTGTTGGTCTATCACATAAAATCCCAATTGTAGCATGACAAAATGTGGAAAATTTCAAGGGGTTTGAATACTTTTTCAAAGCACGGTAGATAAGTCTTTTTACTGCACTTCTCCCTTATTATCCTTGACTTGAACGATAGTTCTATTTGACACACAAGATAACCGGTTCCCGACCGGCGCATGCCAATGTACGTCGGCTGAATGGCACGGCTGGGCAAATGGGCGCCGTGCCATCGCACGGATACCCGCGATCGCCTAACAGAGGGGAAGAACGGGGAGATGCTAATGTAAACAAGCATCTCCCCGTTCTGCCTAGTGACAGTGTCACTGATCTCTGCTCCCTGTGATCGGGAGCAGAGATCAGTGACGTGTCACACGTAGCTACACCCCCCCCACAGTTAGAATCACTCCCTAGGACAAACTTAACCCTTACACTGCCCCCTAGTGGTTAACCCCTTCACTGCCAGTGTCATTTACACAGGAATCAGTGCATTTGTATAGCACTGATTGCTGTATAAATGACAATGGTCCCAAAAATGTGTCAAAAATGCCCGATGTGTCCGCCATAACGTCGCAGTCAAGATAAAAAGTGCTGATCGCTGCCATTACTAGTAAAAAAAAAAAATATTAATAAAAATGCCATAAAACTATCCCCTATTTTGTAAACGCTATAACCAATCAATAAACGCGTATTGCGATTTTTTTATAAAAAATATGTAGAAGAATACGTTTCGGCCTAAAATGAGGAAAAAAATATTTTTTTATATATTTTTGGGGGAAATTTATTATAGCAAAATGTAAAAAATAATGCGTTTTTTTCAAAATTGTCACTCTTTTTTTGTTTATAGCGCAAAACATAAAAATATCAAATACCACCAAAAGAAAGCTCTATTTGTGGGAAAAAAAGGACGTCAATTTTGTTTGGGAGCCATGTCGCACGACCGTGCAATTGTCAGTTAAAGCGACACAGTGCCGAATCGCAAAAAGTGCTCTGGTCTTTGGCCAGCAAAATGGTCCGGAGCTTAAGTGGATAATGGACTCAGTATTGATTGTAATTTTTAAATCACTATCACATGATTGGCCATTCTTATGGCCATTCTCACCTATAAGGTCCTAGCCCCTCCCATTTCATAGCTCGCTGTGTATTAATATTTATAATCCCCTGGTGGTGGTGGTGTTGTTAGTTGTTCAGACATTGTTGTTTTATTAGGTAAATAGCTAATAGCATGTAGCGCTACCCCCAGAAGAGCCACTGGCTGAATAGGGCCACTTGGTCAGCCCACAAGTAGAATTTGCCATTTTGATAAAAGTCGGAGAATCAGTACAGCTAAAATAGGTCCCTGTGTTGGTGGTGCCACTGAAAAGATAAAATGCTCTTGTGTTGGTTGTATCACTGGAAGGAAAAACCTAATTCTGTTGGTGGTGTCACTGGAAGGAAAAAATGTCTCTGTCTTGGTGGTGTCACTGAAAGGAAAAAACGTACTTGTGTTTGTGGTGTCACAGGAAAGAAAAAATGGCCCAGCATCTATATTGGCACTGAAAGGAAAAATGCCAGTCAGGGGTGTTGCTAAGAGGAAAAATGTCACTGCAATGCACATGCTGCAAGATGCAGAGCAAGGATCTTTACTATCAGGTTAGGTGAGCATGCCTGTTTTTGAGCGAGAATGCCAAGACTTGTCTCCAGCAGAGGTGGCTCTCTAATTAGGCAAATTAGGCGATCGCCTAAGGCCTCGCACTCACAGGGGCCTCGCGACTGCCTAATTTAAGAGCCACCTCAGCTGACAACAATGCCGCTGCAGCGCAGTCTGCACTCCGGTCAGCAGAGGGTTAGTGCTGCCTGTGAACTCCATGGTCAGGCAGTGGAGAAAGGACGGGGCCGTGGCTGTGTCTTGGGTAGGAGGCAGGGCCGGCCAGCACTGTGTTGTCCAGGGGAGGAGACTCATTCCAGCAGCCGGAGCAAAATGAAACTTATTCCCGCTGCTCCGGAGACGCAGATCACCCCCCGTCATCCCCAACTGAAGTGCTCTGCTAAGTGATCCCCGCACACCCGGAGGAGGCGTCTGACTGGTAAGCAGAGCTCCAGAGGGGAAGAGGAAGGTCCCGCCGGGGAGGAAGCCTCACCAGCATGGTATATGGAGCTGATGGAAGGGGGGGAGGAGAGAAATGGTGTTTGAGCCGACCCTCTCTGGGGCGGTCAATCAGGGTGGGGGGATCCGGGCTCCAGCTGCAGGGAGACACACTGCTACCTTGCTACAACCCGTTCTGCAGCCAGCTACCACCAGCTTGAGAGAGAGCTAAGCCCCCATCCCTGCTCCTCCAGCATGAGAGAGAGTCAGGCCCCATCCCTGCTCCTCCAGCACGAGAGAGAGTCAGGCCCCCCATCCATGCTCCTCCAGCATCCCTCAGCCACTGGCCTTTAAATCCACCCCCTGCCCCATCCCCTCCACTACCTTCCTCCTGGTTATCAGTGCCACAGTCAGGGCAGCTCAGTCCTGTGCCAGTGTCGCAGTGTGCCAACCTGTGCTTGACAGCCCTTCCCTCCACCCGACCCTTAGCCCCACCTATGCAGGGCTCCACTGCGGGGGGGGGGGTCCGGAGGTGCCAGTCCAGTGCTGATCCTCAACCATGGTGCTGGCACTGCCTGTTGATTGGCTTCTCCGCTGCTATCTCCCTCACTGACACCAGCACCGAGATAGAACACTGACACCAGCACCGAGATAGAACACTGACACCAGCACCGAGATAGAACATTGACACCAGCACCGAGATAGAACACTGACACCAGCACCGAGATAGAGCACTGACACCAGCACCGAGATAGAACACTGAAACCAGCACCGAGATAGAACACTGAAACCAGCACCGAGATAGAACACTGACACCAGCACCGAGATAGAACATTGACACCAGCACCGAGATAGAACACTGACACCAGCACCGAGATAGAGCACTGACACCAGCACCAAGATAGAACACTAACACCAGCACCAAGATAGAAAGCGCTGACCCCAGCACCGAGATAGAGAGCACTGACACCAGCACCGAGATAGAGAGCACTGACACCAGCACCGAGATAGAGAGCACTGACACCAGCACCAACATAGAGCACTGACACCAGCACTGACATAGAGCACTGACACCATCATTGAGATAGAGAGCACTGACACCAGCACTGGGATAGAGAGCACTGACACCAGCACCGAGATAGAGAGCACTGACACCAGCACTGAGATAGAGAGCACTGACACCAGCACCGAGATAGAGAGCACTGACACCAGCACTGAGATAGAGAGCACTGACACCAGCACTTTAAAGCTCTTAATATATGTAATTTATACAATTAATTTTTTTATCGCTTGAATTATTTTTCCCTTTATGGGCATAAGTGGGGCCTCATGTCTAGTTTTTGCTTAAGGCCTCACAAAGCCTAGAGCCGCCTCTGGTCTCCAGATGGCCTATTTAAAAGAGAATGCTGAAACAAGAGTTTGCTGGATGATCTTCTTTGATAGCCTGTTGTGATCAGGTTGGTCCCTACCTTAGCTCATCTTTCCAGCTGATGCTGACCTCGGCTTACCTACTGAGCCAAGATCCTGCTGTCTTTCAGTTGCTGACGTTGGCTTGCCTCCTGACCATGTTTTCTGCCTGATATCTGATTTCTGGGTTGTCCACCCTATCATGGGTTCTGGTGCCTCTGTCAGCTGCTTGTTCCAATCTGTTCCTCTGGGGCTTCTTCACCTGGTTCTTTAGTGGTCTCCTCATCAGTCTACAAAAGTACCTCCCTGCCTTGGTACCAACCTAGAGTGTTCACCTGTGGACTGAACTCTCGGGCAAGCATGCTGCTTTGTGCCCTTTCTCTCCCTGTCACTATTTCCAGGTGTGTTTGGACCAGAGGTGGAAGACCTCTCATCCCTTTCGATTCCAACCAGGTACGTGACACTAGCATATTCCAATATATTCGTTGATCTCTCAATGTTCTCTCATCTTGCGTAGGTTCCACATTCGATATTATCGGGATGTTCTTGGTCTCATGTTTGCAGTAGATGAAATTAACAATTCTCAGGACCTCCTGCCTAACATCACTCTTGGCTTCAGTGTACTGGACTCCTGTATGTCAGAGCTCCGGGCTGTGGGTGGAGTTTTGTCCCTAATGTCAGGACTTGGAAACCCCTTTCCTGGATATGGTTGTCATACACATTCAGTCATAGTCGGTATTATAGGTGACAATTATTCCTTTTTATCCATTCCTATTGCTCAGATTACTGGCGTCTTCCAGTTCCCACAGGTATATAAAATTATAGATGTTGTATATGGGTGTATTTATGCTTACATTCTGTGCCTTAAATGGGATTCCATCCAGACAAATAGCTAAATATGCAGGTAAAATATATAGGGGTCTGTTTGACCTGCTAAAGCAGTTGTAATTCTGTTCAGCCAGGCTTTTGAACCAGCCACCCTAACTAGACGGAATGGCCAGGTTGGTGACTTCTTATTTCTCTGATGATGTTAGTGAATACAGCTTGGTCACCAACCTCCCCACTACAAGCTGATCAGACAGTGAAGGATCAACCCTCACTGATGAGGTCATCACACCTATCTTCTCCTACCACCAAGTTACCAGCTTTAAATTATATCACTGCACAATGCCTGTAGTGAATCTACTCTTTCTCCCCGCGAACCAAAGCCAGAAATTAGGAGTATCACTCCAGGCTTCCTGTCTGTCTAGGTCCGGTGACTCTCACTAAAGAGTGCAGGCTGGGGGTTAGCTCGTCTTAGCTCAATGAGAAAACATGCAGGAAGGAGAGATCCCAAATGCCACACAGCCAGCAAAGCCCAGCGGTGTCTATAGTATAAGCAGACTTAGGCTGAACTCCGCCATGTCCCCAATGCGTTTCGCCCTGCAGGACAAAACATGTTAGGGGCATGGTATTAACACAAAAGTCAGTGCTACTACCCATACAACACATAGAAAGCAGAGCTCCCAGGTGCTTGATCCACAGGCTGAGTAGAGTAATGTGTAAAAAAATTATTCACACTCTGGTTGTTGCTCTTAAAAAATTTTCATTTTATTGAATAGCCACAGTGAACAAATGCAGATTAAGTCAGTTGATGCGTTTCAGCCTATAAGGCCTTAGTCATAACCACATTACAGACATAAAACTTTGAAAAAATAGTAGCTCTAAAGATAACAAGCTCCACCCATTATTTGTCTTGATTGATCGCAGGCAATTATCCAAAAAAAGAGAATCAGCTGCAATACATATAGGGTGATCCATGTGTATGCCACAAATTTTCACCCACCTTGTAGTGATAGTATGCACATGTATGTACACACACCCATGTACACACACGTGCATACATTCATACACGTATACACATATGCATAAGAAAACACACCATAAAATTAAGAAAACATTAAATAAAAAAAAAGAAAATAATAATCCAGGTATGTGAAAAAAGACCCCAGAAGAGAGAAAGGAAAAGAGGAAAGAAAAAAGAGGGAGGAGGCTCTGGGGAGAGGCATTCTTAATGTAAGTGCAAGTCCATATCCCCCCTCAGGTTTAAGCCCTGAGGCAATCTAGTTTTTAATCTAAAAATCCACCATGCTTCTCTCCCCAGTAGCCTTCTCTCCCTATCACCTCCTCTGGGCAAGTGAGACCATTGTTCTATTCGTCTGAAGCGAAATGAGGAGATATCACCCTGATGACATTCTCTAAAGTGACGTGTTGTATTCAAAATATTTCTAGCATTTGGATTATTTGTGTCACGGTAATGTTCCCCTATACGGGCTCTCAAAGGACATGTGGTACAACCTACATATCTAAGGCTGCATGAAATACAGGTGATCAGGTAAATTACATATTAACTTACTGAGAGAGTTAGCCTTTAGTCTTCCTGTGGAACCACCTAATTCTTTATGTGGCCTAAACTATTATTGATTGATGTGCCATCTAGCAAGGATACTGACTGTCCCTGTGGCATACAGATAGCCATCCATCTGTAAAACTGAAAATATGGCACAATGTTTCTGTCTATGACCCTATTGGGGAAATCTTCCTTAACTTCCAGTCCCTGTTCTACCAGGATAATAAATTAGGAGATATGTTTGTCACAGCGAAAGGAAGGCATATACAGCAATAAAAACACTGTTGTAAACTCCAATCCTTTATCACTCTGCTAAAAAAAAAGTCATTCTCTTTACAGATAAGTTATGGGTCTACCTTTGCATCTCTCAGCAATAAAATACTGTTTCCATCATTCTTCCGCACGGTACCCAATTTACTTCAGCCAATGGCTCTTGCTGACCTCGCTGGGAAGTTTAGTTGGACTTGGGTTGGCATTTTGGTGGCGGATGATGATATTGGGCATCAGGATGGACAGATTATGGAAACGAGAGTAAAAAGCAATGGAGGCTGTATTGCCTTTCTGGAGAAGATCCATCTCAGTTATTCAGACAAACAGATCAGAAGAGTAGTAGACGTAATTAAAAAAAGCTCTGTCAATGTAATTCTTATGCACTGCCCAGACATCCATATTAAGGCCCTGCTAGAGTCTTTATTTGATGAGGGGGCTACTGGGAAAATTTTCCTTGCTTCAGATTACTTTGGACTTTCGCCTGGAGATTTCTCTAAGAAAACCTGGAAAGTTCTAAATGGGACAATTGGATTGATTCCACGTACTGGTACCATGCAAGGATTTGAGGAATTCCTTCTGAACCTTCACCCAACTGGCAATTCAAGTTATCCATTTATTAGGCCATTCTGGGAAAAAGCTTTCAGCTGCCAATGGACTAATGGAAATAGTGAGATGTCAAATACTCCCGATATAAAGGTAGATGTGACCTGCACCGGGGAAGAAGAACTGGGCAGTAAAGTTGCCCAGTTGTTTGAAATGAATGATCTAAGCTACACTTACCATGCCTACCTGGCTGTGTATGCCTATGTACATGCTCTGCATTCTCTCCTTGGCTGTCCTACTGAGTCAAATGGATTTTTTAATGGGACCTGTGGAAATATTAATGACGCTCAACACTGGAAGGTGAGTTGCTGACTGGCTGGTTCAGATTATAGCACATTAATAATAATTTGGATTATAAGAAAGCACCGTAAACAAAACAAGAGACACACAACACTAATATAACCCATACAGTGCACAGAAAGTCATAACTGTGGCAGTTGCATGTATAGATTAACAAATGTGGACCTGCAGCAGGCTCTCAAACAGCCAATTTTGGGTCAAAGTTTCTAGAAGACAGCCATCTCAAAAAAGATAATATGCAAGAACGTTTTTCCATAAAGACCATCCAGTTGTAGCTTGTTGAGAATCAGTGAGCAGAGATAGCGTGGATAAAATATTACCCTTTAGTGTAAGCTACCGAGACAGGATTTCTTCACCATAACTGGCTGGTAACCCGAGGAGCCTCAAATTTGTCAAAACATTATTCCATGTGTAGCGCAGACCCCAAGCTGATCCCACTGATTTTTTTCCCAGGTTCTATTCCCTAAAGGATGCAGAAAACCTGATTACTGAACCATTGGGTTATAATGGTTGTGGGTTTTTCCCAGAAACTGGTCCTTTCAGGTATAGCCGACAACTCTGTCTAAAGAGGGACATTGTGTTATACAATGCTGTACTGTGGAATTCAGTAGTGTGCTACATATCATTTGGTACAATGTCTCATTACATTACACACTGCTTTAAGGTATACCATAAGCCTGTAATTGCAATGTCGCCTTTAGAGCCACATGAAAAGACTTTTTCATGAAATTTGAAATTTGTCCCCCATATCAGTATCAGGCTTTCCATGTCTTTTGTTTGATAATAGCTTGCTTATAAGCCCAACAAAAGATGTGATTGAATAACAAGATCCCCCTGCTCATAAATCAAACCTTGACCTGTTTGAATACTATTAATACCCATTAGGAATAAAGATATTTATTTTAAGTTTAACTGGTTATTAAATTGCTTTATTTATCAACTTGACCTTTATTTATACCTAATTACCTTACTCTATGACCCCATGGCAGCCAGTGGTCTGGCCCTCTCCAGTGCAGGAATGTTGGTGGACACTTCTATGTCATCATCTACAATGCAGGACCATAGGTGGTCATAGGTATAGCATTACACATGATAACATTGATGGGAGGGTGTCATAGACCAGCAAGAAGAAAGTATTTGGTTAAAGGGTTGTCGTAAACAGTGGGAAAAGAGCTTTCAGGGCCATGGATTAAAGTAAATTTTACTTTTAGTTAGATCGTGCCCTTAAAAAAATGATCAGTAGATCCTTCATCAGCTGGGGAAAGAAGGGCACAATTTAAAGAATGTATAAACCTGACATGATATATTCCTGATTAGGGATGAGCCGAACAACCCCCCCCCCCCCCCGGTTTGGTTCGCACCAGAACCTGCGAACGGACCGAAAATTTGCACGAACGTTAGAACCCTATTGACGTCTATGGGACTCGAACATTCGAAATCAAAAGGGCTCATTTTAAAGGCTAATTTGCATGGTATTGTCCTAAAAAGGGTTTGGGGACCTGGGTCCTGCCCCAGGGGACATGTATCAATGCAAAAAATTTTTTAAAAACGGCCATTTTTTCGGGAGCAATGATTTTAATGATGCTTAAAGTAAAAAAAAAAAAAAGTGAAATATTCCTTTAAATATCGTACCTAGGGGGGGGGGGGGTCTATAGTATGCCTGTAAAGTGGCGCGTGTTTCCCGTTCTTAGAACAGTCCCTGCACAAAATGTCATTTTTAAAAGAAAAAAAGTCATTTAAAACTGCTTTCGGCTTTAATGTAATGTCGGGTCATGGCAATATGGATGAAAATCAGTGAGACAAACGGCATGGGTACCCCCCAGTCCATTACCAGGGCCTTTGGGTCTTGAATGGATATTAAGAGGAACACCGCACCCAAATTAAAAAAGGAAACAGCAGTATACAGGCTCTGTACTCTGAACAGCAGTATACAGGCAGTGCAAACAAGACAGGGACTGTAGGTTTGTTGTTAAGTAGAATCTGTTTGTAATTTTGAACTGGTACATTTTTAACATGTTTAGCTCCAGCCAAAAAATCTATTTTAAGCTTTTTGGAAAACATAGGGAAGGGTTATCACCCCTGTGACATTTGTTTTGCTGTCTGTGCTCCTCTTCAGAAGATTTCACCTCACTTTTTGTCCCAATGACAAATGTTTTTTGAAAATTTGGGGTTTTTTGTGAAACAAGGATTTGTGATAAAGCATCAGTGGAAAGGAGAAATGTTTTTCCCATATTAACTCTTACAGGAGAGAATTTCCCTTCCTAGGGGTAGATTTCATCTCACTTCCTGTTGTCTCCTTCCGTTTGCAAGTAGGAGTCGTTTGTAAGTTGGATGTTTGAAAGTAGGGGCCTGGCCTATATACTCAGCAGAAATTTGGGCCTTAGGTGTTGTTGTGGCCACAACACTGTAAGCCCTCACAGGGCCCTGCTGTGAAATATTAGATCAAGAATTGTAATTACATGCCCCTGTTGAACAGGGGCAGAAAAATTGAGCCTTTGGTGGTGGTGGTGGTGCTGGTGCCACAACACTGTAAGTCCTCACTCAATCTTTGTGGGTGCAGAAACAGGCCCTGCTGTGAAATATTAGATCAAGAATTGTAATTACATGCCCCTGTTGAACAGGGGCTGATAAATTGGGCCTTAGGCACTGGTGCTGGTGCCACAACACTGCAACCCCTCACAGATACTGTAGTTGGAACGCAGAAACGAGCCCTGCTGCAAAGTATTGCATCAAAAATTGTAATAACATGCCCCTGTTAAACAGAGGCTGAAAGATTAGGCCTTAGGCACTCGTGCTGGTGCCACAACACTGCAACCCCTCACAGATACTCTAGTTGGAACGCAGGAACGAGCCCTGCTGCAAAGTATTGCATAAAAAATTGTAATTACACACCCCTGTTAAACAGGGGCTGAAAAATTGGGCCTTAGGCATTGGTGGCGGCGCCCAGAACCAAAAATGTTCTTACAAGCTATCAGCGTAATCACTGAGGAGGAAGAGGATAATTACTCAGGATAGTCACTCAGCATCAGCATAGGCAGTCTTTGAAGGGATCTGAGATTTTAAAACAAATTATTCGGTTACATCAGCATCAGGTGCTTGGTAGCTGGTGGTGATCCAAGACTGATTCATTTTTATGAAGGTCAGTCGATCGACTGAGTCAGTGGACAGACGCACCCTGTGATCGGTTACAAAGCCTCCAGCAGCACTGAATGTGCGTTCCGAAAGAACGCTGGATGCAGGGCAGGCTAGTAGCTCAATTGCATACTGTGCAAGCTCTGGCCAGTGATCCATCCTCAAGACCCAGTAACCCAGAGGATTTTCGGTGGGAAAGGTGTCCAAGTCAGATCTTGCCCCTAGGTATTCCTGCACCATGTAAAACAGACGCTTGCGATGGTTGCTGGAACTGGTCATACCTTGGGGCTGCGGACTAAAAAATTGTCTGAACGCATCGGTCAGACGGCCACCTTCTCCACCGCTCCTTCTTTGACTGACCGAAGCCTCAGCAACACGTTGTGTATTCGAGGCCTCCCGAAGATGTTTCATTCTATGCTACCTCTGCGACGGCAAGATAAGGTCCGCAACCTTACCCATGTAACATGGATCAAGGAGGGTTGTCAGCCAGTATTGGTCCTTCTCCTTGATACCACGAATACGAGAATCCTTACGCAGGCTTTGCAGGATGAGGGAGGGCATGCAGTGTAGGTTTGCTGAGGCATTCGGACCAGGGTCCTCTGGTACAAGTCCATGTGTTTCTTGGGACTGATCCCTTAAAGACTGCTGCTGATGCTGAGTGCCAGGCTCCACCTCCATACTGACACAATCCTCCTCCTCGTACTCTTCCTGTGTGATCGGCGGGCACGCAGGAACACTGTCTGGATAAAGGGGACCTTGAGAGCTAAGGAAGTCCTCCTCTTCCTGCCTCTGTTCTGCCTCAAGTGCCCTGTCCATTATTCCATGCAGCGTGTGCTCCAACAGGTGGACAAGGGGGACAGTGTCACTGATACATGCACTGTCACTGCTCACCATCCTCGTGGCCTCCTCAAATGGTGACAGGACAGTGCATGCATCCCTGATCATGGCCCACTGGTGTGGGGAAAAAAACCAAGCTCCCCTGACCCTGTCCTGGTGCCATAGTCATACAGGTACTCATTGATGGCCCTCTGCTGCGTGTGCAGCCGCTGCAGCATGGCCATCGTTGAGTTCCACCTGGTGGGCATGTCACAGATTAGGCGGTTCCTGGGCAGGTAAAACTCCTTTTGGAGGTCTGCCAGCCGAGCACTGGCATTATATGACCGGCGGAAATGCACACAGATTTTCCTGGCCTGCCTCAGGACATCCTGTAAGCCTGGGTACCTGCCCAAGAACCGCTGCACCACCAAGTTAAGGACGTGAGCCAAACAGGGCACATGGGTCATTTGTCCCTGTCGGAGGGCAGAGAGGAGGTTGGTGCCATTGTCGCAAACCACCATTACTGCCTTAAGTTGGCGTGGCGTCAACCACCTCTGAACCTGCCCCTGCAGAGCTGACAGAACCTCTGCCCCAGTGTGGCTCCTGTCCCCCAAGCACACCAGCTCAAGCACCGCATGGCATCTTTTGGCCTGCATACTTGCGTAGCCCCTTGAATGGATACTGAGCACCGCTGGTTCTGAGGATAAAGCACAGGAAGAGGCCATGGAGGAAGAAGAAGAGGAGGGGGTGGAGGAGAGAGGTGTGTCACAATCATTAGTAGTGGCATTTTGGAGGCGTGGTGGCGGAACAACCTCCAACACTACTGCACCTTGTCCTGCATCCTTTCCAGCTGCCAGCAGAGTCACCCAATGCACCGTGAAAGTTAGGTAACGTCCCTGTCCATGCCTGCTGGACCATACGTCAGCGGTAATATGCACCTTACCGCTGACTGCCCTGTCCAGCGAGGCATGGACATTGCCTTCCACATGCCGGTAGAGAGCCGGAATCGCCTTCTGTGAGAAAAAGTGGAGTTTGGGTACCTGCCACTGAGAAACCGCACATTCCACAAACTCAAGGAAGGGGGCAGAGTCTACCAACTGAAAACGCAGCAGTTGAAGTGTTAGCAATTTTGCCAAGCTAGCATTCAACCACTGGGCATGTGGATGGCTGGGAGCGAACTTCTTTCGGCGGTGCAGCAGCTGGGGCAGGGAAATTTGCCTGGTACAATCTGACGTCGGTGTACCGAAGGCAGATTGCCCACAAGTACTTGGCTGTGACACACCTAATTCTACACCTTCATTCCTCTCAGTGCAGGTCCCAGAGAGGACTGAAGGTATAGTGGGGTTGGAGATCTCAGCTGATGAGGAGCAAGGAGAGGTCCTCTTTGTTCTTTGGTGTGGGTCTTTTAGATACGCTTGCCAACGAACTGCATGGCAGCTCAACATATGTCTGGTCAAGCATGTGGTGCCCAAGCGGGAGATGTTTTGGTCACGCGAGATACGCTTGAGACATATGTTGCAAATAGCAGCGGTGCGATCTGATGAACTCGTCTAAAAAAAGGCCCACACCAAAGAACTTTTGGAATAACGCGCAGAGACAGCAGCGCCCTGCACATGCGGAGCTTTGGGGTGTGATGCAGTCAGTGTGCTGCCCTTAGGCTGGCCCCTTGAGGGCATCCTGCCTCGTTGGAGATGTGTCTCCTCCTCCTCTCTCCTATCAGGCACCCACGTTGAGTCAGTGACCTCATCATCCCCCCTCATCACTGGAGCAAACCTGGCAGAATGGTGCAGCAGGGGGAGCATGACTGCCAGATTGCTGTCCTTCTTGGGCACCCCCTCTGTCCGTGCTCACGTTACTGCCTTCATCTAGCTCAGTATCATCATCAGAGCCTTCTAAATGCTGGGCATCCTCCTGGAGCATGTACCCAACACTGTGGTCAAACAGTTCGAGGGACTCCTCAGGAGGACATGGTGGGGCTAAGGAAGGAGTCACTGATGTAATTGAGCCGAGGGAAGAGGCCGCATTGGCAGCTGCTATATATACACAATACACTGTAAGTGCAGCTAACTCACTGACTGTCCTGCCTAATCTATCTAACTTAAATCAAATGACACTGTCTCTCTGTCTATCTCTTTCAACGCCGGAACACACACTACACAGGGCCGCCGTGCAGGCGGCCTTTATACTGTGGGGCGTGTACTAAATCCCCTGAGCCATAATTGGCCAAAGCCTCCTTTGCTTTGGCCAATTACGGCTCTCTGTTCAGAGGGCGCTTTGATTGGCCAAGCATGCGGGTCATAGTGCATGCTTGGCCAATCATCAGCCAGCAGTGCACTGCAATGCCGCAGTGAATTATGGGCCGTGACGCGCCACACGAATTTGGCGCGAACGCCCCATATCATTCGCAATTCGGCAAACGGGCGAACAGACGATGTTCGAGTCGAACGTGGGTTCGACTCGAACACGAAGCTCATCCCTATTCCTGATATGTGCCTTCTTTACCATGTACTGTACTTGTATGAAAAAGTATTCTGTTCTCTTTGTATTGCTTCCTTTGTCTGAAATCCCTGGTGTTCCTGCCAGTCCATCTGCTTCCCTATTAAAAACTGTTCACACTAGGCATGAAAGCACAGGGTGGTCAGTTCTCTAGCTGTACTGAGAACTCTGTCTGCTCTCCTCCAATGATTATACTTATCCTGACATGGGAAGACCAGCTGTGAATTATTAGTATTACTTGTTTATTAGTATTTTTAATGTTTTTCTTTTTATATCTATACACATATGTCTTGCCTTTAATTTATAGAGTGGAACCTCGGATTACGAGCATAATCCATTTCAGGAGTATGCTTGTAATCCAAAGTACTCGCATATCAAAGCGAATTTTCCCATTGAAGTCAATGGAAATGAAAATAATTTGTTCCGCATTGACTTAAATGGGATGCAAAACCGCATGCGGCCAGAGGCGGGGGGGCGCCGGAGAGCCTCGGAAACAGACAAAAAGGCCGAGGACACTTCAGCTGACCTCGGCAAACCTTGAAAAACCTTCCTACCCGAAGCTCTTCCTACCCGAGATTTGCCGAGGTCAGCCATGCTGCCCTCGGGCCTTTCCGTGCATTTCCGAACGACGGCTGCAAACGGCGACTTTCGGCTCTGCGCCCCCCCATCCCAGGCTAAAAGCGATACTGCACACCGATTTGGCCTGAATCATGCTCGTTTTGCGAGACAACACTCGCAAACCGAGTTACGATTTTTAAAAATACAGTGCTTGTATTGCGAAACGCTCGTTAACCGAGGTGCCACTGTATTTGAAACTAAATAGGTTGTTTACAAGGTGAGGGTTTACATATACGTTGAGATTTTTTTTTAACTGCCCAGAGTTGGGCTTTCAATGTGGCTACGAATAAACTTCCAAGATATTTTTGGTATTCAAAAAATAACACAGGTGTTCCGTTACCTCAAGAAAACCAGTTTCCATGCAAAGTCTGGGGAGATGATGAAGTTTAATGCCAAGGGGGACCTTCCTGCTTCCTCTGACATCTTGAATATGCAGATCCTCAATGACAGCTTCAACCTAGTGAAAGTAGGGATGATTGACCCCGAAGCCAAACTGGGTGAGAAGATTAGTGTGAACTTCAGTGCTATACTATGGAATGATGACTTTTTACAGGTAATTGATTCTGACATTGTACCACTGTTTCTGTCATTTTGGTGGTTTTGGTGGTTTTGAGTGAGCCCTTGGCGTTTGCAAGAGCTGTTGAAACTTTCATGGCTAAAGGGGTCTGAGCCTGCATCTGCATTGTGAGTAAATGGGCACCCGGCTACAGTGGCAATCTAGGGAAGTCTCTTTTCTGTTCCAGCTTGACTATGCCCTTGTGCACAAAACAAGCTCCATAAAGTCATGGATTGACCAGTTTGGTGTGGAGGAACTTTTACTGAAGATCCCAAAACAAAAACAGCATAGTCAACACTCATGTGTTTGAACAGTTTGTGGCATAATCCTAGAGATGATGGTTGAGCAGTGGCTTTACATTAGTAGTGGGCAAGCTGTCCATGAGGTTTCTATTGACCAAAGGTAACCATAAACAGGTGACAGGTTCCTGACCCTTCTGGCTAGATCGGGTATCATTCCCGTATTTTTTGGGCAGTGCACGATAGCCCCAAATGAGGAATCTCAGGAAACAAAACAATCTAGTAGAAACCTTTGTTCGACTACTGTTGTTTTCCTTGCCACTAATACACTTCTATTCTCTGTTGCCCTCACTCCTGTGACTAAGCTGCTTCTGTTTTGGGGAGACACTGGCTTAACCACTTGAGCCCCGGACCATTATGCTGCCTAAGGACCAGAGGTCTTTTTCCAATTTGGCACTGCGTCGCTTTAACTGCTAATTGCGCGGTCATGCAATGCTGTACCCAAACGAAATTTGCGTCCTTTTCTTCCCACAAATAGAGCTTTCTTTTGATGGTATTTGATCACCTCTGCAGTTTTTATTTTTTGCGCTATAAACGGAAAAAGACCGAAAATTTTGAAAAAAAATGATATTTTCTACTTTTTGTTATACAAAAATCCAATAAACTCAATTTTAGTCATACATTTAGGCCAAAATGTATTCGGCCACATGTCTTTGGTAAAAAAAATGTCAATAAGCGTATATTTATTGGTTTGCGCAAAAGTTATACCGTCTACAAACTAGGGTACATTTTCTGGAATTTACACAGCTTTTAGTTTATGACTGCCTATGTCATTTCTTGAGGTGCTAAAATGGCAGGGCAGTACAAACCCCCCCAAATGACCCCATTTTGGAAAGTAGACACCCCAAGGAAATTGCTGATAGGCATGTTGAACCCATTGAATATTTATTTTTTTTGTCCCAAGTGATTGAATAATGACAAAAAAAAAAATATTTACAAAAAGTTGTCACTAAATGATATATTGCTCACACAGACCATGGGCCTATGTGGAATTGCACCCCAAAATACATTCAGCTACTTCTCCTGAGTACGGGGATACCACATGTGTGGGACTTTTTGGGAGCCTAGCCGCGTACGGGACCCCGAAAACCAATCACCGCCTTCAGGATTTCTAAGGGCGTGAATTTTTGATTTCACTCTTCACTGCCTATCACAGTTTCGGAGGCCATGGAATGCCCAGGTGGCACAAACCCCCCCCCCCCCCCCAAATGACCCCATTTTGGAAAGTAGACACCCCAAGCTATTTGCTGAGAGGCATGGTGAGTATTTTGCAGCTCTCATTTGTTTTTGAAAATGAAGAAAGACAAGAAAAAACTTTTTTTTTTTCTCTTTTCAAATTTCAAAACTTTGTGACAAAAAGTGAGGTCTGCAAAATACTCACTATACCTCTCAGCAAATAGCTTGGGGTGTCTACTTTCCAAAATGGGGTCATTTGGGGGGGGGGGTTTGTGCCACCTGGGCATTCCATGGCCTCCGAAACTGTGACAGGCAGTGAAGAGTGTAATCAAAAATTCACGCCCTTAGAAAGCCTGAAGGCGGTGCTTGGTTTTCGGGGTCCCGTACGCGGCTAGGCTCCCAAAAAGTCTCACACATGTGGTATCCCCGTACTCAGGAGAAGCAGCAGAATGTATTTTGGGGTGTAATTTCACATATTCCCATGGCATGTTTGAGCAATATATCATTTAGTGACAACTTTGTGCAAAAAAAAAAAATTTGTCTCTTTCCCGTAACTTGTGTCGCAATATAAAATATTCCATGGACTCGACATGCCTCTCAGCAAATAGCTTGGGGTGTCTACTTTCCAAAATTGGGTCATTTGGGGGGGTTTTGAACTGTCCTGGCATTTTATGCACAACATTTAGAAGCTTATGTCACACATCACCCACTCTTCTAACCACTTGAAGACAAAGCCCTTTCTGACACTTATTGTTTACATGAAAAAGTTATTTTTTTTTTGCAAGAAAATTACTTTGAACCCCCAAACATTATATATTTTTTTAAAGCAAATGCCCTACAGATTAAAATGGTGGGTGTTTCATTTTTTTTTTTCACACAGTATTTGCGCAGCGATTTTTCAAACGCATTTTTTGGGGAAAAAACACACTTTTTTAAATTTTAATGCACTAAAACACACTATATTGCCCAAATGTTTGATGAAATAAAAAAGATGATCTTAGGCCGAGTACATGGATACCAAACATGACATGCTTTACAATTGCGCACAAACGTGCAGTGGCAACAAAATAAATACATTTTTAAAAGCCTTTAAAAGCCTTTACAGGTTACCACTTTAGATTTGCAGAGGAGGTCTACTGCTAAAATTACTGCACTCGATCTGACCTTCGCGGTGATACCTCACATGCATGGTGCAATTGCTGTTTACGTTTGACGACAGACCGCCGCTTGCGTTCGCCTTAGCGCAAGAGCAGGGGGCGACAGGGGTGCTTTTTTTTTTTTTTTTTTTTTTTTCTTTATTTTTTTTTGCTTTTTTATCTTATTTTTAAACTGTTCCTTTCATATTTTTTTTTTAAATCATTTTTATTGTTATCTCGGGGAATGTAAATATCCCCTATGATAGCAATAGGTAGTGACAGGTACTCTTTTTTGAAAAAAATTGGGGTCTATTAGACCATAGATCTCTCCTCTGCCCTCAAAGCATCTGACCACACCAAGATCGGTGTGATAAAATGCTTCCCCAATTTCCCAATGGCGCTATTTACATCCGGCGAAATCTAAGTCATAAAATGCTCGTAGCTTCCGGTTTCTTAGGCCATAGAGATGTTTGGAGCCACTCTTGTCTCTGATCAGCTCTATGGTCAGCTGGCTGAATCACCGGCTGCATTCTCAGGTTCCCTGTTGAGACAGGAGAGCCAGAGAAAAACACGGAAGATGGTGGGGGGGGGGCATTCCCTCCCACGGCTTGTAAAGGCAGTCTAGAGGCTAATTAGCCGCTAGGATTGCTTTTACATGAAAGCCGACCGCTGGCTGAAAAGAATGATACCAAGATGATACCTAAACCTGCAGGCATCATTCTGGTATAACCACTCAAAGTCGTGAATGGCGTACCTGAAGACAAAAAAATGGTTAACAAGGGTTAACAATAAAGCACAGTAAACAGTAAAGTATAAATAATTACATACCTGAAAAACAAACATGATAAAACATAATAACAATAACAATAACAATAAAACATTGCAGAATAGAATACAGTAAAAAAAAGAGCAGAACAATAGAGAGAGAATAGAGAGAGAGAGAACAATAAAACGACAACTATTTTTTTTTATTTTATATATATATATTTTTTTTACACTTTTTTTGTAACTAACTTTTATAACTGTAACCGGTTCCAGGTTCGGGTCTCTCAAAATGCGATGGCATCTTGGGAGACCCTGTGAAAGTGTGCCTAGTCTGTGGAATGCTATACCCTACGCTAATACTCAACTAGTGCATGGTAGCGTTCAAAACATTCACCAATGCAAAGACCAGGATTGTCAGGACAGGAGGGACAATAATAGCGGGTGTCACGCCTATATCCGCGCTTGCTGCAGACACAACATCTTTTTGGGGGGGTTCGTTGGATAGGGGTACTCGGGAGGACATAAAAATGCCTCTCATGCAGCCGACTGCATTTGGTTGGGGATGTGAATGGGGGAAGTACGGGCGCTGCAGAAGCGGTGTGTTCCCAATTAGGATTGGCGAATGCAGCAGGAAGGGCACTATGGGCACGACGGGCCTGTGTTTGTCTTCTTGGTGGCAGCGGGACACTACTTGTGCTTGCCACCTCACCAGCTTGAACTGCACTTATGGGACTCGCCACGTCACCAAGTGTTACTGCAGTGCTGGTTTGACTACGACCGGGGTGTACTAGGCCGCTGGTGCTTGCCAGTTCAATAAAAAGCTTCCAAAAAACTGTTAGCGATCGCAGGGATCAGGCCTGACTCTGCGAACGCTGCAGTTATGCGTTTAGTGTTTTGTAAGTGACAGTGATCGATCGATACTGCACTTGGGTCGGCTGGGCTGGGCCGGGTGGAGGGGCAAAACGCAGGTGCTAGCAGGTATCTGGGCTGATCCCACTAACACTGCGTTTTTGGGAACCCTAAACTGCTGGGGACGCAAGTATAGATCTGATCGGATCAGATATTGATCCATTCAGATACTATACCACTAAGGGAGGTGTATGCTGCGTGCGTGGGTGTTAGCGGTACTGGCGCTAACCTGACGCTGCCTGGGGCTGGTGCTTGCCAGTTCACCAAAATGCTACCAAAAAAACTGTTAGCGATCGCAGGGATCAGGCCTGACTCTGCGAACGCTGCA
The DNA here is from genome assembly GCA_037952835.1 of Lithobates septentrionalis. Lineage (NCBI taxonomy): Eukaryota > Metazoa > Chordata > Amphibia > Anura > Ranidae > Lithobates > Lithobates septentrionalis. The sequence goes on from JBBDGP010001852.1 coordinate 3,029,243, forward strand.
GTTATGCGTTTAGTGCCTTGTAAGTGACAGTGATCGATCGATACTGCACTTGGGTGGGCTGGGCTGGGCCGGGCGGAGGGGCAAAACGCAGGTGCTAGCAGGTATGTGGGCTGATCCCGCTAACACTGCATTTTTGGGAACCCTAAACTGCTGGGGACGCTAGTATAGATCTGATCGGACCAGATATTGATCCGTTCAGATACTATACCACTAAGGGAGGTGTATGGTACGTGCGTGGGTGTCAGTGGTACTGGCGCTAACCTGACGCTGCCTGGGGCTGGTGCTTGCCAGCTCACCAAAATGCTACCAAAAAAACTGTTAGCGATCGCAGGGATCAGGCCTGACTCTGCGAACGCTGCAGTTATGCGTTTAGTGCCTTGTAAGTGACAGTGATCGATCGATACTGCACTTGGGCTGGGCCGGGCGGAGGGACAAAACGCAGGTGCTAGCAGGTATCTGGGCTGATCCCGCTAACACTGCGTTTTTGGGAACCCTAAACTGCTGGGGACGCTAGTATAGATCTGATCGGATCAGATATTGATCCGTTCAGATACTATACCACTAAGGGAGGCGCATGCTGCGTGCGTGCGTGTTAGCGGTACTGGCACTAATCTGACGCTGCCTGGGGCGACGCATATCACCGCCGGGCGATCGGGGGGGCTAAACCTTTATTCGGTAATAAACGGCGGGTGCCCTGACACTATAAAAATAAACGAACTAACCAGCGTCACCCGTAACGGTTATACGGTGATCAGTGGTGAAAGGGTTAACTAGGGGGCAATCAAGGGGTTAAAACATTTATTAGATAGTATATGGGGGTCCCTGTCGCTATAAAATGCTGACGGCAAACCTAAATATTTACCTCACTAACTAGCGTCACCAGCGACACTAATATGATCGCTTAGTGACACTGGTGACAGGGGGTGATCAAGGGGTTAAAACTTTATTAGGGGGGGTTAGGGGGGTATCCTAGACCTAAAGGGGGGTAATACTGTCCCAACACTGTAACTGTCACAAACTGACACCAATGCAGTAATCAGAAAAAAAAAAAAAAAAACTGCTGGTGTCAGTTTGTGACAGGGGGGGGGGTGATTGGGGGGGGATCGGGGGGCAATCGGGGGGGGATCGGGGTGTTTTGTGTGCCTGGCATGTTCTACTGTGTTGTGTAGTGTTGGTGCACTCACAGTGAAGTCTTCTCTCCTCGGCGCTGCAACGGAATACCGAGCCAAGGAGAGATGACATCATTTCCTTTGCTGCTGTTTAGCATACAGCAGCAAAGGAAGTGATATGTTTGGCTGGCGGCGATCGCGAGGGGGGGGCCACGAACGGATGGCCTCCCCCTCACCTCCGATCGCCGGGGGACAAAACGGGACCGCCTCGGGCACCGGGGGGGGGGGTCCGACCGGACCCCCCACCCGGGGGAGGCAAATCACGTACATGTACGTGATTTTGCCTGCCCGTGCCGCCTTGCCGACGTACATCGGCGTGAGGCGGTCCTTAAGTGGTTAAAGGGGTTATAACAACGTTATAGGTGTTCTAACGAAAGGAAGAAGAATGTATATATCTTATGAAAGGCTATCTCCATTGTTTTGCTTCCTTCATGTTCTGTCATGATGACTTTTTCTCCTTGACAGTTGCCGATCTCTGTCTGCAGTAACAGCTGTCAGCCTGGGTACAGGAAAGCTTCTCTGCAAGGAAGACCCATCTGCTGCTATGACTGCATCCGCTGCTCTGAAGGAGAGATGACCAATCACACAGTTATCCGATAGTAAAGCTGCTGATCCTTTGAAATTGGTGTTGGCGGATTAACTGGTTTTAGTATCTCATCTGAACATTGTTTCAGACCTGTCCATCTGGGAGAAAGTTCTGGGAAGGACTGAAAGGAATGTGGGGTTTGTTTACAAAGGGTAATATAGTAGTTGCTAGATAATAATAGGGCAACACAGTGGCTAAGTGGTTAGCACTTCCGCATAGCAGCACTGGGGTGGCTGGCTCGAATCCCAACCATGACGCTACCTGCCTGGAGTTGGCATGTTCTGCTTGCGCCTACATGGGTTTCCTCCCATACTCCAAAGACATGCTGATAGATTAATTGGCTCCTGTCTAAATTGGCCCTAGTATGTGTATGTATGAATGTGAGTTAGGGACCTTAGATTGAAAGCTCCTTGAGGGCAGGGACTGATATGAATGTACAATATATATATATGTAAAGTGCTGCATAAATTCATGGTGCTATATAAATATACTGTAATAATAATAGTTTGTTACATAGTTAATCTGGTTAAAAAAGGACACAGGTCCAGCCAATTCAACTCTTCAAAAATATGCATACACAGATAAAAAACCTCCATATACACTGTCATATACTCACAGTTGATCCAGAGGAAGACAAAAAAAATCAATAAAGCATGGTCCAATTTGCCCCAGCGGCAGAAAAAAAAGAAAAAAATACTTCCTGATTCTCCCAGAGGTAATCGGTTATTCCTTGGATCAACTTTACCCATAAACATTACTATAGAAGTAGAGGCCAACAACTCGACAGCTTCTCCATAGAAAATATTTATTTAAGCATTACAGCAATAACATCATCCAAAAACGCTAACACGTTTCGGCCTTAGGCCTTCATCAAAAGCTTTTGCTTTTGATGAAGGCCTAAGGCCGAAACGTGTCAGCATTTTTGGATGGTGTTATTGCTGTAATGCTTAAATAAATATTTTCTATGTAGAAGCTGTCGAGTTGCCGGCCTGTACTTTCTATGGATCTTTTGTGAGCTTAAATTAGACAGAGCACCGACTACTCTACACACCAACTATACTATATAGCGGTAGAGCTTGGGTGAGTTTTTCTCTTGCATAAATATTACTATCCAGTTATATTTTGTGCATTTAGGAAAGAATGTAGGCCTTTTTAAAAACCATCTACTAAGCTGGGCAGAACCAGCTCTTGAAGGGGGTCTATTCCACATATTCACAGCTCTTACTGTGAAGAAGCCTTTCCGCTTTTGGAGGTTAAATCTCTTTTCCTCCAGAAAAGGAAATCCGATATCAGTGAAGTGGACTGATAAAAATGGCAAACAAGTTGAAAAGAAAAATCACACAACCACCTTGATAAAAGTTTTTGCTGATACCCAATAACTACTGCAACACTGTTCTTCACATGTATTAATCAACTTTTGCATAGGTTTTGTAATGCACAATCAATTTTTTTTTTTCCACTTATAAAGTCTGGGCAGATTGTATTAAGCAGGACAGTGCATGAGGGGTAAGCATGTGCTGGTCAAAGTACAAACAAGGTTCAAAACAGCCAAGCATAATTGGGTCCAAGGGACAGAAGTAGTCCAAAATCTAGTTGGCGAGTCAACAAAGGTAGTTCAACAGGATGATATGCCAAAGCCAAAATCTAAAATGGCTAAAGCTTGAAGAGATAGTCAGGACAGGCAGAAGTCAAGGGAAGTCAGAGAATAAGAATCAGCAACCAGTACAAACAGACCTCCAGTCATGTGTTGGCCATTACCATGGTATAAAATTCCATCTTCCTTGACATATTTATTGACTGTATTAAGTGTGTTACTTACGTGGCTGCATAACTTATATGAAGGGACGCTGATATGGGGTACAGGCAGTTTTTTTTTGTCAGTAGTGGGGCCCGGGCCCAGCAGAAACTGCAGGGTGTCCAAGAGTGGCAGTTATCTGTCGGGGGGTGGAATGCAGAGAGCAAACAGAAAGAAGCCAGAACTGCTAGGTGGGGTGATCTACACCCTATGGCAGGAGTACTGTATAGTCCCAGCCAACATGAAAGGGTCAGCAGCGCAGGAGTTTGTGCTGAAGTACATACACTAAACACCAATGCTGAGGTTTTAATAATACGGAATCAGCCTGCCACTGATCCCCAAAGCTGGAGGGGGGGGGATAGTATAGCTTGAGCATGCATTATTCAGGATCATCTCTGGGGGGACAGGGAGGTTGACAGGTAGACTGTGGGGAGCCCACAAATGTCTAATGTCAGGCCTGCTTATATGGAGTATGTTCCCCACACTCTTTTAAACTGAGAAAGACACTTGGGTGAGTAGTAAAACATTTCCAATATTAGAGGACAAGTCCAGTAGAGTGTTACTAACTTCTGCTATCTGTCATGGACAGGGGTTAATTTCCACTGAGAACAGGACAGTCCAGGAATCAGAAGAGTGCACTAGAGGATACATAAAAATGTGGGTGTGACAGAGGTAATAGGGCACAATGGGAGTCACAGGAAGATATTGGATACAAAGTGGACGCAAAGTGCCGCTGGATACTGTGGAGATACAGAAGGCATGAGATGTACCCCCTATGCTGCCTGCATGTATAGAGATGGTGTGATCTCTAAAAAAAAGGACCAAGGAACAAGGGGTGATGGTCTTTGCTGCAGAATAGCTATAAGGTTGCAGCCTTTAGATACAGTATACCCATGCAGGTGGCAGAAGATCTGAATACACTGAATACTGTGGAATCATAGGAGACACTAGATGCCCAGGGGTCACTGCAGACACAGTTTTCACTGGGGTCACAGGAGACACAGCATGCACACATGCACATGGATCACTGGAGATACCAGATGTGCTGCGGTCACTGGAGACTTAGGATGCAGTGGTGTCCCTAGAGGCACAGGATGCGCTCAGCTCACCGGACACACAGGGTCCACAGAAATCACTGGAGAATCGGGATGCAAAGGGAGCATGGGAGTGCACAGGGGACACAGTGTCTGTAGAACATGAGCATTGGAGACACAGGAGAGTATAGAGGAGCAAGGAATGCTAATGACACTGAGGGTGGGCAAGGGTGCAGCAAGGCTGAAGACATTGGGATGACAGGATTGTTGAGGATGCTTGGATCCATAGGGGTTTGGCAGATAACAGTAAAATGTTGCTCGAATGTCAATCAATGTACTTTTCAGCCCTGGAAGGAAGTGGCCAGGATCTGATTAGTTGGGACACCAGCGAGATCCAGAATCCAGTGGATGTGCACTGGAGCATAGACCTGGTGTTGAAGAAGGTGAGTGTGACTGTATCTATACCATGACCAAGAAAAACACCCTGTTCTATTCACGAATGTGTACCTTTTGGATTAACTGGAACAAAGTTCTCAATAGCTGACCTCACAAATACTATTTTTGCTGATTTGGGTACAAATTCCCACAATGCGCAGTGTCTATAAAGCATAACACGCGTGCATAGTACGTACGATCTGTGAGCGGAGGAAGGAGTAGTGGAGGCGCTGATCGTGATTGCGAAGGTAAGATTTAACATTGGGCCTATACTGCTTCTAGATTGAGGCCTGTATTTGCACAAATTTAGAAGACTTTAGGCTGACATTAGGGTTTGTCTTGTGTTGTGTCTTGCAGTGAAAATGGATATCTTGAAAGATAAGGACTTTATGCCAATCTTCATTGATATGCTCAGGGAGCTGCCCTGTCTGTGGCAGATAAACCACCCTGAATATAAGAACCAAACAAAGAGGAACGAGCGCTGGATAATTTGTTGGAATTTGTGAAGACGGTGATCCCCATGGCAGACATCACCTATTTGAAGATCCTAATTGGTGGCCTGAGGAGCACTTATCTAAGGGAGCACAAGAAGGTCCAGGATTCCCAAAGATCCGGAGCTGCAGATGACATTTATGTCCCCAGGCTGTGGTACTATGACAGGCTGCATTTTCTGGCAGGTCAGACTGAACCCAGGCCAGCACTCTCCACTCTTCCTTCCATGCTTCCTTCCCCCCCAGCTGAGGCTTCTGACGCCCAACCTGGGCCTTCCAGGCAGCAACATGTGGAGGAGCCCAGCTTGAGCCAGGTATAGCATTCTTCTAAATATTTCTGGTTGTCCAATCAATGATATTAAATAGATGTTAGTTTGGAGTACTAATTTATGATTGTGATTGATTATGCAAAAACTAAAACCATGTCCCTTTTTCATACACAGGGAAATCTCAGCCAGGAGGTGGCTGGGCCAAGCAGGCTGCCTGATACCCAGGTCCCTCCCCTCCACCTTCAAAGACAAAGCGGCAGGAAGAGGAGCAACCTGGAGGAGGCTGCCATAGGCCTCTTTTGGAAGGCTACAGAGGCCCTGAGAACCCCCAACAGTGTGGAGGAGGACTTTGCTGGCATAACTGCCTGCAAAATGATGCAGATGGAGGAGGGCCAACGACTCCTGTGTGAGTTCTTAATTTTGGAAGCTCTCAATAAGGGGTTGAGGGGCCAAATAACATGTGCTACCCACATTTGTGACCTCACACATAGTCCTCCTCCTCCTCCTCCAGGTCCTCCTCCTCCTCCTCCTCCTCCTCCTCCAGGTCCTACTCCTCCTCCTCCCACATCTCCAACACCAGAGCCACAGCCGGGAAGGAAGCGTGGAAGGAAGACCAGAGAGTGATGGCCCTGGGTTCAGTCTGGTCTGGCAAAATATGCAGGCTCTTGTATGACCACAGCCTGGGGACACAGATGTCATCTGCTGCTTTCAGGATCTCTGGGACTTCTGGACCAGACTGCACTCCCTTAGATATGGACTCCTCAGGCCACCAATTTTGCTGGAAAATAATTCATGTCTGCCCTGGGGGTTCAAGGCTTCGCCAATTTCTGCTGTTTCTCCAGCGTTGCCTCCCTCTTTGTTTGGTTCTGAGTCCTTAATAAAGGAATTTTTGGTTAAATTATACTCGCCTATGTGTGTTTTCCTTCAAAAAGGACAGTTTGTTTGTGAGGAGGCAGGTACATTTCAAAAAAACAATGTGAAATTAACAAGGGACACCAACACCAAGCAATCTCCTTGAGATTAAATAATACAAGATACCAATGGTGTTGTAGTAACTTGACACACAAAACACACACAAAAATATTATGGAGTAAAACCAAGAAAAAAGATAAAAAACATCAGCCTTGAAACAAATGCAAACCCAAAAAACACAGCCTTGAAAAAAATACAAAACAAAAATAAAACAACAAAAAACAAATTTGGTCAGATGTGACAAATCAAAATATATTGAGGGAATCACGATAAATAATAAAGAAAGAAGTTTGTGAGAAGTCTGTGTGAATATGAGCAGCAAAACTACTTCATTCTTCTCACATTTTAAAGAAGAAGAGAGTGCGCTGTATTAAACAATTTTAAACATTGCAGCGTGACGAAAGTGCTCTATCCATTCCGAACGCTAATTTTACCAGACCAAGCTGTTCCGTCTCGGAATTTCTTCTGAGCCTGCGTGGCACTTTTTGCGTTGTAATTGTCCACACACGGTCGGAATTGACGCAATTGGATTTTGTTGTCGGAAAATTTTATAGCCTGCTCTCAAACTTTGTGTGTCGGAAAATCCGATGGAAAAAGTCCGATGGAGCCCACACACGGTTGGAATTTCCGACAACACGCTCCGATCGCACATTTTCCGTCGAAAAATCCGACCGTGTGTACGGGGTATTAGAGTGCAGAGGTCATAGGTATGTGATACTTAGAGTGCACAGGTCAGAAGTACTGTATGTAACATGCATCAAGAGTATGTTAGGTCAGGGTCAGGAATATGGAACATGCTGAGTGCAGGGGGTCGAAATATGTAAGGTAGAGTGTGCAGGGGTTAGAAGTATGTAATGTACAAAGTGCAGTTTTCAGGAGTATGCAGTGAACAGAGTTCAGGGGTCAGGAATATGTAATACACAGAGTGCAGAGGTCATGAGTATGTATGTAATATTTAGAACACACAGGTTAGAATTATGTAACATGCAAACTGTGGGCATCAAGAGTATGTTATATTGAGAGTGCATGAATCAGGAGTATGTAACATGCTGAGTGTAGGTGTTAGGAATCTGTAATGTACAGTGCGCAGGGGTTAGGAGTATGTATCGTTCAGCGTGCAGGGGTTGAACGATAACGATAATAATGTTTTGACTTTGGACACCAATTTTATTTAAATGGGGGATATTTGATTTGCGGTAATACTGTTTTCATCTTGACATTAGAAGACATGCGCGACTGTTTATTTCTGCATCCAAAAAAATCGAATACAACTTACATGAATCTCTGTGGAAAAGCCATAGCTGATCATAAGGACCATAGGAAGTTAAAGATTTCACTTATTAAGCGAAAATAATTTTAGGGCTGAGATATATAATTACCTGCTCATGGGACACACACGGGTGGATATACAGCAGTTATACAGCACTATTATAATTACCAGCAGTCACAAGGCCAATGGAGCCCTGTAGTTGGTAATTTGGTTCCTCCAGTCTCTGAATTCTTCCCTTCTTGATCAATCTTCCCATCTCTCAGGTCACCAAAGGCGTAGCACTATAATTATAGCACCATAATCCTTGTAATAAGGCAACGTCTTACTATACCGCTTACCTTGGCAATTCCCATAGAGTGTCGAAGTCCCTCAGAGGAGGAAACCAAACCAGTAATTATATCAGATTGGTGTCTGTGGAGTGCTGGCTCCTCGCCTGCTCCATGCCGCCGGCTCTCATCATCTCTATAATTATCACTGCGTCCGTCTCTATTAATACAAGCGAGCACTGTGTAATTCTATATATTGTTCTCTTTGCATCTATGCAACATATTTATCATGTGTATACATTGATGGTCGGCTGGAGCCTTTAGATAAGAGTCATGTATTCAAGTTATCAGTCTGCTGCCATATGGCAAAAGAATTCTGGGAGTTTCCAGCATCTTGTATAAGCATATTATCATTTATATATAACTGAATATTTATAAAAATTGTAATGGATACACCTTAGACATACATCACTGGATAGCACTTTTCCATCTTCTACTATATATCTAAAGTTTTATTTCCATGGTAAGTGATTAAATATTGCTTGCTCTGCTGTAAATAAAACTTTTTGATAGGCAGGTTGGATCTTTGAATAAGATTGTGTTTGAAGTCTACTTGATTTCTGTCTCTCTAATTTCCAACAGTCTATCAGCATACAGTACATCCACTGCACACCTTCCCAGATCTACCTGTTTACAAACAGGGTGCTGTCGCTACCAAAGATTGGCATAGAAGGAAACACCAGTGCAATATGTTTCCAGTGCAACCTTTTTTTTTTTTTTTTAAGCGTGATTTTTTATAGCAACATATAAATCCCACCGTACATGCAACATTTCAATCACAAAAGACTACTTTGTAGACTCAGGGCCTCACACTGTTTCTGAGATTTTGCATGGATGGTTGTGAAAAGAAGTAGTTCTGTAGACCACAGAAGTAGTAGAAGTAGACCACACCCAAATTTATGGTCAGATTGGTAGACTTTTTAGTAATGCATACACAGAGCCAACCACTGAAGCTCATCACGTTGACAATTAGCTACAGTTTCCATGCTGCTTTGAATATGATTATCTTATAGTCATTAACACCTCCATTGGTCATCACTCCATTACTTCATTGTCCTATGATCTCTGCATAACACCTAGACATGTAACACTCATTTTCTTATGATCTTGACTAATCATTCTACAGCAATAATTGATTTTGCAAGTACAATATTATGTCTGGATCAACATCCATATTTCCTAGTCATGACTTAATGTTGTTGCCTATTTCCTTCTTAAAATAAATCAAGAATAAATCAAATGTGACCGAAAAAATCTCAAAACATATTCAATTTAAATTGTGTATATAGACATACTGTAAATTGCAGCATTATTTGTTATAAAGACTACATTTCCAGTATACTAATTTAAGCCCTATCGTCAATGTGCTTTAGGGTTATCCCTGCTTCTTTGGGACCTTGGTATACAGCGGATGTTATATGTCAACAATCCAGTCCATAGAGGTTGTATTTAGTTTTAAATTCCTTTTTAATTAATTTAGCAAAGGGTTACAAACCATAATACATCGCGAGTACAAAAAAAAATTAGGTTTCAAACCCAGCATGACATCAATATTATAACAAATAAGTATATATAAAAGTTGTATCTTCTAGAGCCTTATCATGATATCCATATATATCATAATTCATAATTCTACCCTGGAGAGGAGGCAAGAGGCACCATGACAAGTGTAGAAACCTCACATCTAAATACTACAACTTCGACCAGTCTTCCCCCAAGAAAAATCTAGGGGTGGCCAAGCTTCTCTACCTAATCCTTTCTCCCCAGCTCCCCATGCCCCCCCCTATCACCCCCTTATACTCCCCCCTTCATCACCCCCCAATCATCACTTATTTCCTGTGTTTGTGACATAGCTGGATGGTCAAAAAGAGAGAAAAATAAAAATAAAAAACCTGTGCCAAAAAAAACAAGGAAAAAAGGAAAGAAAAAAAATGCATTGTGATACTTTATGGGGCAGAAACTAGGTAGAGTTATACCTCTCCAATTCAACCATTATCTTCCTTCACCATCCTCCATACCCATCCCCCTTTTCCTTCCCTCCCTCATAATTACCTATTCAGGCCTGTTACGGGCATTCTATGAGGTTGTATTTAGCAAAAGTCAGTTCCAGTGTGTCTATACATCTCTACATTAGGGGCTATTTCAAGCATATGGAAGACCTGGGACAGCACAGTGGCTAAGTGGCTGACCATTCTGTCTGACAGCACTAGGGTCCCCAATTTGAATCCCAATTACAGCACTGCTTGTCTGAGGCTTGCATGTTCTCCTTGTGCCTGATTGGGTTTCTTCTGGGTACTCCGGTTTCCTCCCACGCTCCAAGGACATGCTGGTAGGTTAATTGCCTCCTGACTAAATTGGCCCTAGTAAATGAATGTGAGTTAGGCCAGCCATAGATTAACCGATTGACTTTCCTTTCACCGTGGATGGAAGAAAAGAAAATCGCTAAATTCCCCATGAGTACAAGCAGTGTTGATGGGAGAATGCCTCCTGCAGTGCTACTGTATTCTGTCGATAGGGAGCTTTCCCGACTGGCAGAATATGATGATTACTGCTAGTGGTTATAGCTGGGGGCAAAAATTGCATGCTAAAAATCTGATAGGTTGGTGGTATCCAGCCCCTGTTGAACTGGCTGAGATTCGATCCATCTATGGTCGACTTTAGGGACCTTAGACTGTAAGCTCCTTGCTGGTAGAGAATGATGTGACTGTAATATATATATATATATATATATATATATATATATATATATATATATATATATGCATAAAATGTCAGTGCTATAAAAAATACCCATAATAAAACAATCTGAAAGACCCAGTAGATAAACCTTCAGAGGGTCTACTCAACAGTAAATAGTAGGGTGCCTGTGGAGCAGATCTGTGTCACCCATTATTCAGTGAGCCCTACCTGGGTGGAACCACTAGGGTTCTCTGAGATGGTACCTGAAAGAAGCATGTCTCCTTCAGGGGACACAGATCCTCCCACAAGCACCCTCCTTTTCACTGTCAACTAGACCCTCTTATTGTTTATCTACTGGGTCTTTCATATCCTTCATTGCTTGAAAGGTTGTACTTAATAAAAGCCAGTTCCCACCCGATAATTTCTCATATTACTCCAGCTGTATGCCGTGCGACTTGTCCTGATGAAGTAGAGAGGACCCCGAAACTTGTTGACAATAGGGCTTAAATATGTTTTGTTATTAGAATGCTGGAAATGTAGTCTGTATAACACATAATGCTGAAATGTAGACTCACTGGCCACTTTATTAGGGACGCCTGTTCAATTGCTTGGTAACATAAATTGCTAAACAGTCAAACAAATGGCAACAACTCAATGCATTTGGAAATTTAGACATGGAGAAGATGACTTGCTGAAGTTCAAACTGAGTATCAGAATAGGGAAGAAAGGGGATTTAAGTGACTTTGAACAATGCATGGTTATTGGTGCCAGAGAGACTAGTCTGAATATTTCAAAAACTGCTGATCTACTGGGATTTTCACACACAACCATCTCTAGGGTTTACAGAGAATGATCTGAAAAAGAGAAAATATACAGTGAGTGGCAGTTGTGTGGAGGAAAATGCCTTGTTGATTTCAGAGATGGGAGAAGAATGCACAGCAGTAACTCAAATAACCACTCGTTACAACCAAGGTATGCATAATACCATCTCTAAACGCACAACACATCAAACCTTGAAGCAGATGGGCTACAGCATCAGAAGACCACAACGGGTGTCACTCCAGTCAGCTAAGAAAAGGAAACTGAGGCTACAATTTGCACAGGCTCACCAAAATTGGACTATAGAAGATTGGAAAAACATTGCCTGGTCTGATGAGTCTCAGTTTCAGTTGCGACATTCAAATGGTAGGGTCAGAATTTACCATAAACAACATGAAAGCATGGATCCATCCTGCCTTGTATCAAAGGTTCAGGCTGGTGGTGGTGGAATGGTGTGGGGGATATTTTTTTGGCACACTTAGTACCAATTGAGCATCTTTTTAACACCACGGCCTACCTTAGTATTGTAGCTAACCACGTCCATCCATTTATGACTAGTGTACCCATCTTCTGATGGCTCCTTCCAGTAGGATAATGCACCATGTCACAAAGCTCAAATCATATCACCACTGGGTTCTTCAACATGACAATGAGGTCACCGTACTCCAATGGCCTTCACAGTCACCAGATCTCAATCCAATAGAGAACCTTTGTGATGTGGTGGAACAGAAGATTCTTATCATGGATGTGCAGCCAACAAATCTGCAGCAACTACGTGATGTTATCATGTCAATATGGACCAAAATCTCTGAGAAATGTTACCAACACCTTGTTGAATCTATGCCATGAAGAATTAAGGCAGATCTGAAGGCAAAAGGGGTCCAACCACATACTAGCAAGGTGAACCTAATAAAGTGTCCAGTGAGTGTATGTCTATATACCCAATTTCTATATAGCCTCTTTTTCAATGGATACTATTTAGGCTTACATGAATAAATAAAACTTTTGAATTTTTATCTATATAAAAAAATAAATGTTATGTCTTTCCTAAAATTGCTGCATACATAATCTCATGCTCTTATCAATATTTTTTTTAATATATTAGCCTATTTTCAACCTTTTACCCCAGAGGAACCCTTTTAAATAATTTTCAGGTCTCAGGGAACCCCTGGTAATATTAGTCCATTGAGGGACATTGGGACCATGTCACCAATGTTGGTGGTGGTAAGTGGGAAGAATACTCTCCTTACAGGGATCCCCAGAATGGCACTCTTGCAGTCATGTTGCTGGCTCCGTCAAGTGGTGTTGGTACCTGGCACTATGCAGGCACTATGAGATGGGAGGCCAGTTAGCCACAGCTCAAGGAACCCCTAAGCAACCCTGGAGGAACCCTAGGTTTCCACTGAACTCTGGTTTAGAATGGCTGCATTATATGCTTGGGGGATGACAGCTCTTTGAGGTACCTGCAAATGTATAGTGTGCCTTCACTCATTCTCTGTTTACTAGTAACAATTAAAAAAATTAACCATCTAAATCAGTAACGTGGAATTCTTCTAATAAGCACAAATGTTCTTGAAGCGACTTTGTCTCTTTACGAAGAGTCCAAAGAACCCTCTTCACACAGTGTGATCTGTAAAATTCACATAGGTTTCAGGGTCTATTTATAAATGTCAGAACTGAGATTTTGGTCTTTTTTTTAAGAACCAATTTATAACTATCAGCAGTTTTTCATTTCATATAAGAGATCTGGTTGGATTTTAAGTGGTTTCCTTTATTGGCTTACTGAAGTTATTAAAGATGCAAACTTTTGGGATAATGTAGATCCTTTGATCAGGCTGAGAGTGCTCTAAACAATTATTTACATGATTCAAATAAACTGAAAATAACAGAGAATGTTTGGATACAAGTCTTCAATTTGTAAAGATTTCCTTCTAGCCATTTTTTATTGATCATTATGAAAAGTCCCCTCTTTAGTGTCTGTCCTACCCTGCCTATGTGTCAGTAAGAATGACAGATGTACAACAGAGCACAAGAAGGACTGGAGATCAAGGGTGAAGTTTGGCAACCAGAGCATTCCGGTAGCATGCTGGACTACTAGGTCCTAAAGGCAATGTTGCCAATGTCCAAAAGAAAAAAATCCACACAATAGAATATTACTGTGAAAAGTCTAAAGGCAGAATTCCAAGTGAAATATCCATCCTTTTTACAGTGATAGCACAAAACAGAATAACCATCTAATGTTAAAATACTTAACAGAATTCCTGGGATCAAGGGAGGTGTCACACAGAACAGCCCTTATGGCCTTAGTAAAGATTAATAGAAATAAACAAATTCTGAGGATTTCAGGTGAAGTCCACTGGGCTTCATCAGCCTGTAGCTTTTATTTAACTGTTGGGGTCTATAGTGGTGAGATAAATAGCCTGACTATAGTGCATGGCTTTGTTCCTTCCCACCTCAGAGTACTGGGTGTTCTTCACCTTGTGGTGCTTCAGTTCCTCCTAATATACAATTAAACAAAAACCCAAAGACCTGGGAACAAAACTGCAGAGCTTTTGCAAGAAAGTACTAGAAGATTTAACTCCCAGCAGCTAACAATGATATAATATTTTAAGTATGCCTGTTGCTTCATCACTTACAGCAAACAAACTCTAATCGCCAACCCTTCATCTTTCAGTTAACCAATATTAGCTCATTTTGGCTTTGAGTGATATGTAGATCTTGATCAACTCTAACCTTTGAACTGAATGGCAATTATGGGGAGACTCCTTCAGATCCTCCTACTACTCTTATCACTGGATCACAGTCATTCCAGTCCTGGCTGCAACCTCCAATGTTGGCCAATGGATGCCTTTTCACAATTAGGGGACATCCTGATTGGGGCTGTTTTTGTGGTTCACTCTGGATTTATCTTCCAAGCACCAACCTTCCTGCAGAGGCCAAAGCCAGTTTTTTGTATGAGGTAAGTTCTGGGGGCAGTTGAAATATAGCAGACATGATCTGTGATTGTTTTCTCCTCTTGATAGTCTCATGATGTAAAAATAGTTCAGTAAAAGTTACCATTGGCTCTGATTGCACCAAACACTCTGCTTTAAACCCATTCTGCCGATACTAAATGTTGTAGATGGACAGCTAATATGATTATCATATAGAACCAATAAATAATTGCGCTATTACAAAAAAGTAGTGCGAGTGATAGCTGCCAGCATGTAACAATGTGGTAGACAGTGTAGAAATGAATAGATACTAAACCCATGCAGCGCTAAAAATATGCATTTACATCTTAAACATGTATAGGTGACAAAATGCTGAGTGCATAACTTATGCCACGATAGGCAATGTGTGTAGTTAGTGGACATTTAACACATAAACAAATTTAGGGAAAAAAAAAAAGGTCCATTGGTGTGTGATGAATAATATGTTAGTCCACAGAAACTGGGGGTTCATGGGCATATGTGGTGCCACAACTATGCATGGGGCGGAGGCTGGAGCAAACTATGTATAAGGAGGCACTTTACACACAGATCTTCTAAAATTCCAACTCAAAACTGCAAACGATAGGAGTGAATATCCTTACCAGAAGGGATGGGCATAGTCACCGTACGGTGACCCCTGGGGGGGTTAAATAGAGAAGGGTTGGCCAGCCCTGTGTGGAGGGCTACTGGGCTTAGGGCTACGTCATTTGCATTGATTGTACCTTCAACACCACTAGGGTTAACCAAAAAGTTTCGCTGTTTTCTTTTAAACTTCTTGACATCAATAAAGGTCTCAAACTTGTTCAACTTTTTAGAGGCAGCAAATTTGAGGCCCTTGTGCAGTACATATAGTTCGGCGTTGGAAAATGATTTTTGACTGAGATTAAAAATGCCACTCGTTTTTAGTGTCGTTTTCTTTTTCCTGGTCCTCCAACCTCCTCTGGAGCCTCGTTTACGTCTGTTCTTCGTTTGTGCCCAGATGGTCCCCGGGGAAAATCCTCATTGCGTGGAGGATCTGGATATGAATGATTGTATGTATATGGTGATCTGTCAAGTTGGTAGTGGTCCCTAGTGTGTAGTTCGTCTCTTATCTCATTCTTTTTTGTGATCACGTTTTATCCATTGAAGTGCACTGTTTAGCACTTTTTAGCTTTCCAATAAAAGCTTTTTTTTAACGGATTCATGCCCTATGTGGAGATTTTTTGTTCTTTCCTTCTTCTGTGAATGGGACCCCGCTGAACCCTAGCCATTTTTCTCTGCACACTCATTCCATCTGAGAGAGATATCCCGATTGGTCGTGGACTCACACATCATTGAACAGCTACGGTCGCCCCGGATGGGACTCCCCGCCAGGACTTTTCCAGCCAGATATCCCTGGGATCGTTGGATCCCTCAAGCCTGTACGACACTCCACCGTACGGTGACTGTGTCCATCCCTTCTGGTAAGGATATTCACTCCTATCGTTTGCAGTTTTGAGTTGGAATTTTAGAAGATCTGTGTGTAAAGTGCCTCCTTATACATAGTTTGCTCCAGCCTCCGCCCCAATGCGCAGTTGTGGCACCACATATGCCCATGAACCCCCAGTTTCTGTGAAATAACATATTATTCATCACACACCAATGGACCTTTTTTTTTTTTTTTTGCTAAATTTGTTTATGTGTTAAACGTCCACTAACTACACACATTGCCTATTGTGGCATAAGTTATGCACTCAGCATTTTGTCACCTATACATGTTTAAGATGTAAATGCATTTAGCGCTGCATGTGTTTAGTATCTAATATGATTATCATGCACATCTATGGTAGATAATCACATTTAATTGGACTTTTTTTTTATAATGTTGAAGCTGTTTCATAGCTTGTCTATCATTGTCCGGGGACAGGCTTGGAGACTAGTAGCTATAGCAGTAAAGAGGCTCTCACAGGCCTGCTGTTACAAGTCACAGGGTTCCGTAAAAGCCTACCAGACAGCCCCCCCAACCACCAAAAATATCAAAAAATATTTTCACCAAAATACACTAAAATCATTATTAGTGGAAACAAATTTAACATAACTTACAAAATTCCTGCTAAATATAAAAGATAAAACTGGATTGAGTTAATAAATAAAGTTGGTCTTGGAGCTCATTCACGTGGGTGATGTGTCTTGTCCAGTGTGAACCAGATTTTCTTTTTTTTTTACGTGGCTGGAACTGGGTGCTGGGTAGCCTATGTTAGGCTATGGGGATGCAGCAACTGTATAAACACAGCCACGGGTCCTAATTTGTGTGAATGCAGGTGAATGGTCCGAAACACTGACAGTCTCCTTATTGGAAACCCTGGGCTCCCACCGACCTGCAGATAAGTGCAGCAGCAGGTCACTTTGGTGGATGACACAGGCTCATCTGAAGTGCAGAGTCTAATCACTAACCAATGTTCACCAGAGCACCTGATGGTTGAAATGGGCATTGCTGAGTGTTAGTACAAGGTTGTGGTCCTCAGGATTGCCCCACTAGGAGATGAGCAAGCCAGAGTCCAGTAGCAGATTTAGCAGGTAGAAATCAAGCAAGAGCGTAGTCAATAAACAAGCTAAAGGTCAGTAATAAGTGGTCACAGGTTGGGATTAAGCAGAAACATAGTTAAGGAACAAGCCAAAGGTCGGTAACAAGTGGTTGCAGGTTGGGATTAACCAGAAGCATAGTCGATGAACAAGCTAAAAGTCGGTAATGAGTGGTAGCAGAGATAGGGACAGCAGCAGGAGTGACAAGAGCAAGATATTGGCCAGAAAGAGCATAATAATCTGGCAAACAGGAAGTGCAAAGGCATGCCTTAAATAGGAAGTTCATGAGAGAAGCAGGAAGTTCAAGGTATCGCAGAAACAAGGCACATTGCAGGATTATCTGATGGATCAGACAGGATGCTGTCCAGCATCTCAGATGGCTCAGCAAGAAGAAACATCGCCAGATACAGCAGAGATTGCAGGTTCAGACATTGTCAAGCCACTTCTTCAGTTCTAATGAGTTTCAGGAAGATATTTTACTATTTATAGCTATACACTTAGGACACCTTAATCCAGTCATCATGGACTGCATAAATGCTGATTGTCCATGAGCAAGTTGGGAGTTGTGAAAGATGTGGTACAATCCTGTCTTAGTTACTTAACCTCATTGTTGGTGTCAGTGAGCTTGCTTAGGTGGCGGTTCCTCAACTTATGTAGGTAAAGGTGACATTGTTGACAAATTGCTGTGGTAAAGACATTAAAACAGCATTATATGTGGAAGAAAAGAAAGATTGTGATGAAGGCCCCACCCCAGTTCAGGGATGGTTGTTCCATTTTGATGTATGTATTTGATGGCCTCTTTCACATCTCTTGCAATCCATTTGTCCTCTCTGTCCAAAATGTATTGTACACTCAACTGTCCTAAAAGGATGTCCATTTTCTTTAAGGTGTAGAAATACTGCTGAGTCTTGGCCTGTAGAATTTTTTCAGTCAAGACTCAGCAGTCTTCCTAAACCTTAGGGAAAGGGACATTCTCTTGAGGACAGTGAAATGCACATTTGGGACATAGAGGACAAATGGTTCACAATAGGCATGAACAAGGCCATCTGAACCGGTTTGGTTCATGTTAGAACTCTCGAACATTGCAAAAGTTCGGACCCATTCGGACCCATTGAAAAATCAAAAGTTCCCATTTTGAAGGCTTATATGCACGTTATTGGCCATAAAAAGGCTATGTGGGCCTGGGTACTGCCCTGGGGGACATGTATCAATGTAAAAAAATGTTTTTGAAAAAGATCTTTTTACTGTCGCAGTGGTTTTAATGATGCTTAAAATGAAACAATAAAAATGAAAATTTCTTTCAAATATAGTGTATGAGGTCCCCTTAGTCTGCCTGCAAAGTAGCTCATCTGTACCATGTATATAACCTGCTGCAACAAAAATGAAATTTATAAAGAAAAAAAAAATTACATTTAAATTGCCGGCAATACATAAATCTAAAAAAAAAATGGCTTGGGAGTCCCCCTAATCCATAGCAGGCCCTTAAGATATAATGTCTGAAAGTCAGCTTTAAGATACAATTTACATAACTTACCTGGATGTCAATAAAGTTGTCTTTCTCTATTCCTATTCCTGGTAGAGTCAATGATTACCCCTTCAAGCACTCTTAAAGTATAACTAAAGGCTTTTTACTTAGTTTTGGATAGAGTGAAGAGGGATTAGAACAGCTGTCAATTTTTATTGCTGCCTGTGCCCCCATTAACCACTTGCCATCCAGCCGCCGTCGTTATATACGGCGGCAGGTCGGCTCTCCTGCGCAAATCGCCGTAGGGTCAGGTGGACTCGATGTCCGTCGGCGACCCGCGATCGCCTAATACAGAGGCAGAACGGGGAACTGCCTTTGTAAACAAGGTGATTCCTCGTTCTAACAGGGGACATGTCAGAGATCTTCTGTTCCCAGTAATCGGGAACAGTGATCTCTGTCATATTCCAGTAAGCCCATCCCCCCTACAGTTAGAACACACCTAGGGAAAACAGTTAACCCCTAGTGTTAACCTCTTCCCTGCCAGTGACATTTACACAGTAATCAGTGGCTATTTATGGCACTGATCGCTGTATAAATGTCAGTGGTCCCAAAAAAGTGTCAAAGTGTCCAATCTGTCCGCTGCAATGTTGCATTCCGGCTAAAAATCGCAGATCGCCGCCATTACTAGTAAAAAAAAAGCCATAAAACTATTCCCTATTTTTTTTTTTTTCTCATTCAAAGATTTTTATTGAGTTTATAGTATTTTACAGGAAAGGTTGGAAATGGAGAATGTACACAAATGATAATAAAGGAAAATAAAATAAAATAAGAACAATAAGAACAATAAGAAGCACATATTTAGAGGAGTCGTATGATAAATCTTCAGGTCATGTATACAGTTATTTATGTATAATGATATTTATCAGTCCATGTTTTCCACAATTTGTCAAATTTATCACATCCAAGCGAGTTAATTGCTATAAGTCGTTCAAAAGTATAATTTTGCTGGACCTTCCTAGTTACATCCGTGATGTTAAGTGTTGGAGCGTTTTTCCAGTTACTGAGTATTAGGGACCTAGCAACCAACAGTATGTGTGTTACTACATGCCTCACAGAGTAGGGGAATTTTTCTAATCAATTAATAATATAGCTAGTTTTGGGTCTGGGGGTGTTATAATGCCTGTAATTTCCCCTAAGAGTTTAAAGATGTTCTTCCAGAAGCTGGTGACGTTAGGGCATTCCCAGAACATATGGAGAAGATGGCCTTTGTGTCCACATTCTCTCCAGCATAAAGGTGAGGTGTTAGGAAACATTTGTGAGAGTCTGCAAGGGGTATATTGCCAGCGGTGTATTATCTTGAGCGATGTTTCCCAGTGTGTGGTGCAGTGTGATACAGTTTGTATGGTCTTAAACGCGAATTGCCATTGATTATCAGTAATTGAAGTTCTCATGTCCATATCCCATCTAAAGTGTGTTCTTGATTTTTGGAACTTTGTTTTCCCCTGAAGTAGATTATAGTATAGAGATATTCCTTTGTTGTGGAATGATCCTCTGGTTAGGTGATGCCATGCTGGGATTGGCAGGTGGATACTATTCCACGGGTGTTTGTGTGTGAGGTGAGCTACACGTAAGCAGGTGAAAAGCATGTTATGTGGCATGTTATGGTCCTTCATTAAGCAGGCTGCAGATTTTGGTCTATTTTTGTGATATAAGTCTTGTACACTGTTAATCTTTTTAGAAGGGAATTTTTTCAGGGATATCATTGGTATATTTGCTTCAACCACACTTAAAGGGAGTGTATAGTCTATTTCTCTACTATCAGTAATTTGACGAGACCTGAGGAATCTCCAGGCTTTGAGTGATATGATGATAGTGGGGGGCAGATTCTTAAGATTCCAGGGTATCCAACTATCACTTATGAGGATCAATGGTAGATCTGATATAGGAGCCAAGGTTTTTTCAATCTCCACCCACAGTGGTACTTCATTAGGAGAAAACCAGTATTTAAGTTGGTCTAATCTAGTTGCCCACTTATAATCATGAACATCTATTAGTCCCGCCCCTCCTGCTCTTTTATGGGGAATTAGAGTAGCTTGTGAGCATCTTGCTTTCTTTGTACCCCACAGGAGTTTCCATTGGAGACTAGAAAGGGATTGGAGATAATGTTCCGGGATGGTGATCGGGAGTACCCTAAAGGTGTACAGGATTTGAAGGAGGATTAACATTTTAAATGCTGCTAACCTACCCAGCCAAGATATTTCGTGTTTGGCTATATTGTTGGTTTGAGTCGTTAGTTTGGTTAGAAGGGGTTTCAAGTTAGCATCAATTAGGGAGCTGGTATGGTTAGTAAGGGTAATGCCTAGGTATGGTATACCTTTGGAGCTCCAAGTGTACAGGAGTGATTGTTGTAATGCGTTGCGATTTTTGGTGGTCACACCTAGGTCCAAAATAAGGGATTTGGAGCAGTTCACCCTATAGTATGATACATTACTAAAGGAAGTTAGTATTTCATGCACTGTAGGGAGTGATGTACTCGGATTTGTGAAAAATAATATCACATCGTCGGCGAATAAATTGATAAGGAGTGTGGTGATTCCAAATTGAAAACCAGTTATGCAAGCATGTGATCTAATGGCCTCCGCCAGGGGTTCAATCATGAGGTTGAAAATCGTTGGGGATAAGGGACAACCCTGGCGGTTTCCATTTGTTATTTGGAATGGAGTGGAAAGCATACTGGACGTGTACACCCGGGCCGAGGGACAGGAATACAAGGCCAGAATCGCATTCATTATGTGGCCTCTAAGACCATATTTAGATAAAGTCATTGACATGTATTTCCAGTTCACTCTATCAAACGCCTTCTCTGCGTCTATGGATAGCAGCAGAGAAGGCGTTTTTGTTATTTCGGCATGATGAATGATGTTAATTATTCTCCTCGTAGCATCTGAGGTTTGTCTCCCCCTCACGAAACCCATCTGATCTTTTTGAACTAGTGATGGAATGTAAGTAGCTATTCTTTTAGTTATTAGCTTGGCATAAATTTTTATATCGGAATTTAAAAGAGAGATTGGACGAAAATTGGGTGGTGTGGTAGGTTCTTTGCCTGGTTTGGGTATGGTAACTATATAAGCTTGTAGCATCTCTGGGGGAAAGGTTGCTGTGGTTGCTGCTTTTGTAAAAACTGTGGTACAAGATGTGATCTGAATGTTTTGAAGTATTCGTTTGAAAACCCGTCAGGTCCGGGTGACTTACCATTTGGTAGTGTTTCTATAGCAGCAGCTATTTCAGTTATAGTGAATGGGGAATTTAACGTAAGGAGTTGGGATTCTGATAACACTGGTAATTTTAAATTTTGGAGGAAGTTTTGGATGCTGTCGTGCGTGGGTTGGCATGTAGAAGGGTCGTCTTTAATGTTGTATAGGTTGCTGTAGTAGTCAGCGAACTGGTTAGCTATGTCTTGCGGGTTTGTGATTTTATGTTTGAGAGTGGGGTGTAGCAGATGGGCAATTCTCGTTTTGGTTTTCGCTGCTTTTAGTCTATTGGCTAAGTATTTGCCTGCTCTGTTGGCATTGGCGTAGGACTGTAGTTTCAGACGTCTAAGATGATAATCGTATTGTTGAGATAGCCTATTTCTGAGGTCATCTCTTAAAGCTGAGAGTTTTTTGGTTAGATTAGCGTTAGGTTTTTGTTTATTTTGTGCTTCTATGGTGTGGATGTCGTTTAAGATTAAATCGATATGGGCATTATGCTTTTTTTTTCCCTTGCTCCTAATTGTATGAGTATGCCTCTCATGTACGCCTTATGGGCATTCCATAAGGTGAAAGGGTTTTCAACAGAATCTGTATTGTTTAGAAAGAACTCTCTAATATGTTGGGAGATCTTTGTGGAAGTTCGAGGGTCTTGTATTTATCTTACATTGCTACGCCAGATGGGTGAGGAGGAGGAGACAACCTGGTCGTTGATGGTGATAGTAATAGCAGCATGGTCAGACCATGTTATGTCATGTATTTTCGCACACAAGATATTCTGTAACAGCCACTTGTCTGTCAAGAATAGGTCAATGCGAGAATATAAGCAATGCCTGTGGGAGAAAAAAGTGTAATCTCTTGCGTTTGCGTTTAAACATCTCCAAACATCATATAGTTCCGCTTGGTGTATTATTTTGCTCAGAGAGGAGGAGCTGTGTGCTTTTGGAGTAGACATATCCATTTTTTGAATCTACTATAAGGTTAAAGTCGCCACAGACAATAAGATTGCCATATAGATGATTCTGCAGTTTCTTGAATAGTCTGTTGATGAAACGGGTTTGATGTGAGTTCGGTGCATATAAGGATATTAATGTATACGGTTTTGAGTTGATGTCTGATGTCAGGATGATGTATCGGCCATTGGGATCAAGGATAATGTCCTTTTGTTGAAATGACACAGTGTTCCTCAGTGCTATTAATACTCCACCCTTTTTCTTCTCTGGTGTACATGCCATGAATATGTGTGGGTAGTCTTTGTGTGAACATTTAGGAGCTTTTGTGTCTTGGAAGTGGGTCTCCTGCACACATAAGACGTCTGCTTTGTGTATCTTGGCTTCCTTCCACATGGAGAGTCTCTTTGCGGGGTGGTTCAGACCCCTAGCATTTATGGATAAGCAGTTAATGGGCTAGGGCCGCTCCACCTATGTCCCCGATCTGTCTGAATTATCAGACTTCCCTTTGTCCCTTCCGCCCTCCCCCCCTCCTGGGGTGTGCCGTGGTGGGCCCAATGCACTGGGTGTTTTTACCCCCCATTCATCTGGGAACTTGTTTCACTACAGCCTTTGGCTGCATGGACGCCCAAGGGCTGGCTTTACTGTCAGCCCGCCCCTTCGGGCGGGACCATCGCGGTGTTCCAACGCCTGCTCACGCCTCCCCTCCCTTCTGTCTCCCTTGGATGATGTGAGGTTCTCCCCCTTCTTCCTTTGGAGCCTTCCGTTGCACCTTCCCATCTGTCGATCACGTCACAGGTAACAGCCGCCATGTGACCGGACCGACGTTCGGACTTATGGGATATGTAGGCAGATGACATTGGCTACTGCGCATGCGCCCTGTCTGCCTGTCGTCTGTTCCTGACCAGCTGATTTTTATCATGCTGATCAGGTGGGGGTTTTAAAAGGCAGCCTTGCTCTCAGTGTTTTTTATCTCTTTGCTGCGGGACCATTTTGGGGAGTTGGCTACATATGTAAAAGGTAATAGATCCAACAAACTTCTTTCATCACAGCAAGCATCTGTCATTATATTGCCACACATGGCTGTACTGGCTGAACTTTCTTGCTAACAGTCCCTTTGTCATATGCATTGACTTTTAGACCATCTACAACAACCGGTGTCATCAGAAAGATCTACTGTGGAGGTTCCAACGTTTAGCTAAGATATTGGCGGAACCTCATTCATAGGATGCATTCTTATTTCTAACTTAATGCCTATTCGGTAAGCCTTACTCACTATATTCAACATATTTCACTATGTCCCTTAATCTGAAATTCACTGATATATTTATGTGTATCAATATCATTTCTCTTATACTTTCTCCCCCTTTCTTGAATCCATTTTACAGTCCCTTTGACCACATTCATGCAATTTTTTTACATGAACTGACTGCGCTGTGAATCTCCCTTGTGCAACATTGAGCGCCTTGGTTTTGCATATAATTAGGGTATGTAATTGAGGCTGAGGTCCCTCTTGTTAAATAAAATTAAAAGAATTTTCAATACTTATATGCTATACTTCTCTTTTCAGGCGCCCTTTAATTCCCCTGTAGCCAATTACTGGGCTGAGTGTAACTCCCATTCCTAGTGTCTTGGTGGTGTCCTCCTTGCGTCTTGGAGCCCGCATGGTATGTTTTAGGTGTGGGGGGTGGGAAGATTGTGGGATATGGGTGGGCGGCAATTTGACCGCTATGCGATGCAATGGCTTGCCTCCAGCATTACAAGATTATGTTGATCCAATAATGCATTTTTTTCTTTATTATAGTGGTTTTACTCTCTGCAGTACATTTATACATTCCCCTGATGAAGCCAATGTTTTGGCGAAACTAGTTGGGAACAAAAGACTATGATCACCCCTCAACATCTTTGGTGACGGTCATTTATTTGAACTGTATTTTTGTTTTTGCCTTGTATTTTTTGTACTCTTTCATGTAAACATTTGAGATGTTTTTGATATCAATAAAATAAATGAAATGATTTTATATAAAATATCATTCTAGTAATTTTGATTTTTGGTGGCACCGCAATAATCCCATCATCCCTCTTCCCCCATTTTGAGATCTTTGACTCGGGATGAGGTGCCGTATCTAGTAGGACACACCACCCACAATCCAAGGGCATATGAGGGTATTTTTGGTGTCTGCTGTGTTATGAAGATTAGGTACTCACTGTGGCCGTAACAGAAGATCAGGAGGAGATGGGTATGCCGTCTTCGTCCAGGCTTGGAGGGATGTTCGCTGCCGGATGGTGTGCTTCAAACATATAGTAAGGAAAATAAAAGTGGTGAAAAAAGAACAGAGTTATTGAAATGAGTGTGAATTCAATAAGAAAAGGATCCATAAACTGATCCAAAGGCAGACGTAACTGCTGCAAAAGATAACTGGAGGTAAAAGGGTTATTAATCATGTAACCCCTGTTGTCCGGAGAGATTTGAGTTTTGTATAGCGTTTTATCTTCATCCACTTCCACCGGTAGCCTTCTTTGAGGAACGTTTGCGGGAGACCACTTGCCAGTCCTCCTGCAGTGGGCTAGGTGCAGGGCTCTGAGTAGCCGACTTGTCTTGGTCAGTTAAGATACCCCATTTGCGTAGTGCTGCAATACCTTCTTCCAGTGTGGATATCATTATTGATGCTCCATTGTGGGTAATCGAGAGCTTGGCGGGTATTTCCACTTATGTATTATGTTGTGGTTCCTCAGGGCCTTAGTTATGGTCGCGAGGTTGCGACGCTGTTGGAGCGTATGCCTGGACAAGTCCGGGAGTATTTGTAGTTCTGCATACTGCGGGTGTCTATCATCGGGTCTGCGGGACGTTGTGAGAATTTGTTCTTTGATATGACAGTAGTGCACCCGAAGTAGCATATCTCTAGCAGTGTTTTCAGAAAGAAATGCAGGTTTGGGTATACGGTGTATACGATCCACTATTAGATCTTGTGCTGATAAGGATGGTAGCAGAGTTGAGAATAGTGCCTGCGTGTATGGCAGTAGTTGCGTGGTAGGTATGGTTTCTGGGATCCCCCTGATTTCTAGATTGTTCCGTCTGGAACGGTCTTCCAAATCTGCGACCTTATTTTTGAGCCATGCGATTTCTTCATCATGGTTTCTGTGGGCATCCACCATTGTATTAAATGAGGAAGTAAAGTCACCTATTTGCTGTTCTATATGATCCACCCTGTTGCCTAAGGCCTGAACTTCTCTCTGGCAGTGGTTAATACCAGCAGTCATGTCAGCATGCAATGATGCTTTTAGAGAGAGCAGCATCTCTTTGAGGACTGTGTCTGACACTGGCTTGTCAGATGTAGGGAATGCTGCTATGGGGTCCTGTGAGATATGCACTGCTGGGTCTGCATCGTTCTGAGGCCTGCTTACCTCCATCTCGGGGTCCGTCAGCGGCCGATCCGGGGATGATATCCGCTGTATTTGCTTGGCTGGACTCCTGGTGGAGGGGCTCGAGGCTCCAGAGGAAGATCCGCTGTTTAGATGGGAGCTTTGATGTTGTTTTGAGGAGCCGGAGCGGCCGTTGTTAATCGCGGCCTGCGGCTCCGTCCGTCTTCCTGAGGCGCCGGCGCCATTTTGTGGAATCTCGCGCCCTTTGAAGAAGTCCTGCATTTTTTGCAAATTTTGCAGATTTTTCCTGTGCCTGGGCATCTCGTCATGCACAGCGTGTCCCGGTGGGTCCGTGGATGCTTTTTGCTGTTCAGATGGGGCCGGTGAACGTGGATGTGTGTGGATTCTCTCCGGCGGCCGAGCAGAGCTCTCTGGTTAAGCTTCCTTTTGGAGCTCGGTCGCCACGCCCCAACTATTCCCTATTTTGTAGACGCTATAACTTTTACGTAAACCAATCAATATACGCCTATTGGGATTTTTTTTACCAATATGTAGAAGAATATATATCGGCCTAAACTGATGAATAAATTTGTTTTTTATATATTTTTTTTGGATATGTATTATAGCAAAAAGTAAAAAAAATTTTTTTTCAAAATTGTCGCTCTTTGTTGGTTTATAGCGCAAAAAATAAAAACCACAGAGGTGATCAAATACCACCAAAAGAAAGCTCTATTTGTGGGGGAAAAAGGGATGTCAATTTTGTTTGGGTATAACGTCGCACGACCGCGCAATTGTAAGTTAAAGCGACGCAGTGCCATATCACAAAAAATGGCCTGGTCATTAAGGGGGCAAATCCTTCCAGGGCTGAAGTGGTTAAGGAGATTCACCCTCTCTTTTTTTCTGTTTACCATTATCACTAAAACTGAAAGTAAAAGAAAATCCCCAATTTTGGGTTGTACCCAGAAAAATAATAGAGGGGGAACCTTCTAATGGGGACACTAGACCTGGTGACCTGGGGGTCCTCAAGGAATTCCCTTAATTTGCATCGATTTCCTGTCACTTCATGTTTGGCTATGGAACAGGAAGTGAAGGGAAATAGCTAAAAAAAAAAAAAAAAAGATCTGACAGGAGTTATAATCTTCCCTTACTCTATCCAAAATGAAAAAAAAAAGTTTTGCCTATAGTTTTACTTTATTTTAATATCCACGTTTTAATATGGGTTTATTTTTGATTGAGTCCAATAAAGACTTACCATACCTTGGATACCAAGGATGCTCAAACAATTATTTATTCAATAACAAACTTGGCAAGTGAATGGCAGAAAAACACCGAACATGTTCTCTTATCTTGTGTAGGTTCCATATTCGTTACTATAGGGACGTTCTTTCCCTCATGTTTGCAGTGGATGAAATTAACAATTCTCCAGACCTCCTGCCTAATATCACTCTTGGCTTCAGCCTCCTGGATTCCTGTATGTCAGAGCTGCGGGCTGTTGGAGGAGTTCTGTCCCTGCTGTCAGGACTTGGAAAACCCTTTGCAGGATATGGTTGTCATACACCATCAGTCATGGTCGGGATTATAGGTGAACGGTTTTCCGCCTTATCTCTTCCTATTGCCCAAATACTTGGTGCCCTTCACTATCCGCAGGTATTCAAAATTTTACATTTCGTGAACAATGAAAAATGATATTCAAAGAAATGCTAACCAAAGCCTGGACTGTTAAAACTGAGCACTACATAGAGAGTACTAGATCCAGAGATTTTTTTTTTGCATATAGTTATCTATTAAGAACCTGTATTCATCATTAAAATTAACATTTGACCCAATCGAGGATCCCTATTTTCTGTATTGCACCCCACTCAAGGTGCTTAGAGGCACAAAAAAACTATACAAGCACCCCCCACCTACATTGGGAGTACTTAAATCATAAGTGTTATTTGTAACCTTGGGCGGGGTTCACTATAGCAAATGGCGATGGTAAGATTCTTATACCCTTCAGGTGTTCTGTTAATTGTTAAAGTCTAACAACAATGCATCTATTATTTCTTTCCTATGGTAGATCAGTCACGGGGCAACCTTGTCGGCCCTCAGCAATAAAATAAATTTCCCTTCTTTCTTTCGTACCATGCCCAGCAACTTCTATCAGAATATTGCTCTCCCTCAGCTAATTGGCCAGTTTGGTTGGACTTGGGTTGGAATGTTGGTGGTGGACAATATTGTTGGACAGGAGGGTGCCCAGGTTATACAAGCTGGGATAGAGAGAAATGGAGGCTGTATTGCTTTTCTAGAGAAGATCCATCTGAGTTATTCAGCTCAGCAGATCAAGAGAGTGGTGGATGTTATAAAAGGAAGTTCCATCAATGTGATTGTTCTCCACAGCCCAGAGGTCCATATGATCGCCCTGCTAGATGCCATGTTTGATAGTGGAGAGACTGGGAAAATGTTCATCTCTTCTGCTTCCTTTGGACTCACACCAGGACTCTTTTCTAAAAAAGCATGGAAGGTTCTAAATGGGACTCTTGGCCTTATTCCTCGCACCGGCACCATGCCAGGGTTTGATCAATTTCTCCTAAACCTTAACCCAAATGGTAATTCAATATATCCATTTATTAGGCTTCTCTGGGAAAAGGCTTTCAATTGCTCATGGTATGATGGCACTACTGAGATTGAAAGGTCTTCTACAATGCAGGAACACAAGACCTGCACTGGGAGAGAAGAGTTTGGAAACCAAACCGTCCAGTTGTTTGAGACAAATGACCTCAGCTTCACTTATCACACCTACCTGGCTGTTTATGCCTATGCACATGCTCTGCATTCACTTCTTGGCTACCAAGTGGGGTCTGAGGGTTTAATTAATAACAGAACCTGTGCAAATATTAATGATACTCAACCACAGAAGGTGAGTTAAGGATGTATTGTTTGTACCACCTATTTGTCCTCTTCTGTAGGTCTGCCCAGTGAGAATTCTCTTCCTCTTTTTTTTTTTAAGTGTGTACTGTTGAATCTGATGTTCCCATGGTATGCTAGCAATTTCTGCCTAAAAATTAATAATTATCTAATCAGTCATCAATGAAGAAGAAGTGCAGTACAATAAAACCTAAGTGGAAATTTTGAGTCCATTTGCTCGCTTCACAAATTCATTCTCTCCCCTGCCAATCTCTGCCATGACACACACATTGTCTTGCACTTTCCAACAATTAAAGTGGTTGTAAACCCCCCCTTTTTCCTTATAGCATATTAAACAGCACAGTGCTTGTGCTGTCTAATCTGCCCCTTTCTAAGATGTAAAAAACCTGGTTGATCCTGCCATTACCTGTGCCCCCCTGGGTGTACTGACCATGGTAATCATGGCTGCTCATCCCTGATTACCGTGGTCAGTTTACGTGCCTCCATCATCTGCTGTTCTGCTCTCTTCTCCCTCTCCCCCTCACTCCCTGCCTGTCAGCTCCTGTGTGTGTGTGTCTGAGCCGTCTCTGCCCCACCTCCTGCCGCTATTAGTAGCTGGCAGTAAAGCTAAATGAAGATTACTGTCAACCCCTCTGTTTTATGAAGCCATAACACACTGTGTACCAGTTTGTGTAAAATTTTGCCTGTAATTACCTTTTCTCAGATCTGTTCTGGCCGGTCACGTGACCTCCGGCTGCTCTCTTTCTCCAATCTAAGGGCTATAGCGGGAGGGGCTGAGCGGCCAGCACATCGGTCATGTGACCTTCCTGGCTGATGTCAGACGGGGATCTCAGCCCTCTCACTGTAGCCCTTAGATCAGAGGAGGAGAGCAGCTGGAGGTCACGTGACTGACCAGAAGAGATCTGAGATAAGGTAATTACAGGCATTGTTTTACACAAACATGTACAGTGTGCTATGGCTTAATAAAACATAGGGGCTGGCAATACATTTTTTTATGAATTAACAACCACATTAAGTCATCCTTTGTAGAGTGAGAGCTGCTGTAACACATGACAAAAATGCTCATAAAACGCTCAAATCGTGCGTTTTCAGGCGTTTCTATTGAAGTCTATGTGGTCAAAAAATGCTTTTAATGTGATAAAAAGAAGCTCATGCCTTTTTTGAGTGACAGGCAATTTGCCTTAGGTGACAGAATTCTCAAATGTGAACAGGGGCCATTTTACTGTGGCAGGTCGGCGCATTCCCGCGAGCCGTCGTAGCTATACGTCGGCTCGTGGGATCGGGATAACAGGCACGCGCACGCGCCCACTGCACTGCAGGGGTGCCAATGCTCGTGGCTGATGGTCACGATGACTGCCGGTAATGAGCGATCGCGGGCACGAGAGGCAGAACAGGGAAGTGTGTGTGTAAACACACAAATCCCTGTTCTGCTCTGTGAGGAGAGACAGATTGTGTGTTCCTAATAGCTAGGAATCACGATCTGTCATTTCTTATAGTCAATTCCCTCCCCCTACAGTTAGAAACACATAGCAGGGAACACATTTAACCCCTTGATCGCCCCCTAGTGTTAACTCCTTCCCTGCCAGTGACATTTATACAGTAATCAGTGCATTTTTATAGCACTGATCGCTGTATAAATGCCAATGGTCCCAAAAATGTGTCAAAAGTATCCAATGTGTCTGCCATAATGTTGCAGTCCCGATAAAAATCGCAGATCACCGCCAATACTAGTAAAAAAAATAATGATAATTTAAAAAATGCTATAAATCTATCCCCTAAATTGTAGATGTTATAACTTTTGCGCAAACCAATCAGTATATGATTATTGCGAATTTTTTTACCAAAAATATGTAGAAGAATACATATCGCCTAAACTGAGACAAAAATTGCTTTTTTTAAAAAATAATGGGGATATTTATTATAGAAAAAAGTACAAAATATTGTGTTTTTTCAAAATTGCCGCAGAGATGATCAAATACCACCAAAAGAAAGCTCTATTCGTGGGAAAAAAAAGGACGTCAATTTTGTTTGGGTGCAGCGCCGCATGACCGACCATTTGTCAGTTAAAGCAACGCAGTGCCGAATCGCAAAAAATGGCCCGGTCATTCTGCAGCCAAATCTCCCGGGGCTGAAGTGGTTAAAATGAATGGGGTTTGGCTTGTTGAGAATTGTAAAGCTACAAGCTTCAAGTAGAAAAGTGCTCAGGTGTGAACAGGGCCTTACCCTCTGCTGAGCTAAAAGCAGGTGATAAAATAACCTGTGTCATTCTCAATCTCACGTTCTTGTCCGAAGATACTGTAGGTCAATGGGAATAATCTGGCTGTATGTTAGGGGCCCTGTCAGGCAGGTTGTATGGGGCTCCACAATATCTAATGGCCGCCCTTCGCACAATTAAATGAGTCAGAGCACGGACTCCTCAATCCTTCTTCTGTAAGGCTCCATCTGAACATTTCAATCAGTGGCAGACTGCTTGAAAAAAGACAACTTCAGCTGTCCTATCTCTTAGAGCTCTGGGAATCCTTTGTCGTGTGTTAATGTCGATTTGTAAAACAAAGATTGTATATTTTTAGTACTAAAAAAGATATAATAAATATTATATTATTATATTAAAGAACATACATATCACTTAATAAAAACAGTTAAAGAACATACTGTACATTAAATAAATAAATAAGATACACATACAATTAACCCCACACCATTACAGTTTCCTTTTAAACTCCCCTGCAATAAAATGTGGGTATTGCTTTAAAGTATAACTAAAGGCTAAACTTTTTTTTAACGTTTTGGATAGAGTGGCGTGGGATTAGAACACTTTAGAACACAGTTTTTATTGCTGTCTGTGTCCCCATTAAAGTGGAGTTCCACCCAAAAGTGGAACTTCAACTCATCGGATTCCTCCCCCCCTCCGGTGTCACAGTTGGCACCTTTCAGGAGGGAGGGGGGTGCAGATACCTGTATATTACAGGTATCTGTACCCACTTCCGGCACAGATAGCCGCAGAATCTGCGGTTATTTATGCCACTTCCTGTTCCCCCCCCCGCTGTCTGCTGGGAAACACACGGGTCCCAGAGACAGCAGGGACCAGCCATATTGCGCTGCGCGACTCGCGCATGCGCAATAGGGAACCGGGAAGTGAAGCCGCACGGCTTCACTTCCTGATTCCCTTACCGAAGATGGAGGCGGCAGCACCCGAGGACCGAGAGACGGTTCGGCCTCGGGTGCCGACATCGCGGGCGCCCTGGACAGGTAAGTGTCCATGTTTTAAAAGTCAGCAGCTGCAGTATTTGTAGCTGCTGACTTTTGAAAAAAAAAATTTGGGCGTAGCTCCGCTTTAAGGAGATTCACCCTCTTTATTTGCCCTATTTACCATTATTATTGAAAAAGAAAGTAAAAGAAAATCATACATTTTGGGTTGTCCCCAGAAAAGTAATAGAGGAGAAATCTTCCAATGGGGACACTAGTTCTGGTGACTTGGGGGTCCCCAAGGAATTACCTTAATTTGCAGGGATTTCCTCTGACTTCCTGTTTGGCTTTGAGACGGAAGGGAAGGGAAATCTCCAAAATGGGACGCAGTGTGTGAAATAAAATCTGACAGGGGTTATAGCCATTCCTTGCTCTATCCAGAAAGAAAAATAAAAGGTTTTGCCTATAGTTCTACTTTAAGAATAGTTTGGGTTTATAAATCTTCCTAGCTAGCTTTTCGCAACGGAATTGGGGGATACTAAGGTGTTGTTAACACCACTCAGTCTCAGCCTTGAGTTCTTTGGGAAGGTAAGAAGATGCAAAAATAAGGCAAGAAAATCTCATTGTTGGAATTTCTGAAAAAATGTAAGAATCCAGTGTGAAATCTATTCACAATGCACACCTAAACTTTATGAGTTTCAGATGGAACTGGTCTTCAAGTATATTCATTAACAGCTCTTCACTATCATCTGACCTTTTTATTCTTAAAGCAGACCTGCAATCATCCTATGCACTAGGCATCACGTCACTCCTCCTCTCCTCCACAATGTCAAACTTACAGTAATTATTTTTTTATTTTATTTACTTACCTTTTTTTATTTCTTAAGTTAGCCTCTGTCCCCTGTCAACCATTATCACCTAGGCAAGAATGACATCTTCTATGTTCTGAAGAATCTCTGAAAATGCACAACACATACTCTACGATGCTTCAGACATGCAACTGGAAGTGAGCATATCAGCAACATGTAATCAGGGGTCCTGGCTGCCGGAACCTGGAAGTAATCAATTATATAAAATTAGGGAAACAGGGGTGTAGACCTCATAAACCTAAAGAATGAAGAATGGAAATGGTTTTGTTTTGATTGGTTTGAGCGTGCAGCATCTGAAAAGCGTCTTTAGCCCAAGTTGGGCTGTGGATAGTTGAGTGAATCAAAGGTCACATGGACAACACATAGAGCATAGGAACAAAGCAGAGGAGGACAAATAGAACCAAAAGAGAAAAGAAAGAGGAAGTGATCAGAGGAGTCAAGGGAAAGGGCATAGAGAGAGGATTGGGGGGGGGGGGTAACTGGGGTGGAACTGGACACCTTCATTCTTTCACTTGTGGGGCACTTGAGGGTTGTCTAGTATGTACATTTTAACCAATCTTTGCACTGTTGTTACAAAATACCTCAGGTGTTCCGTTACCTGAAGAAAACCAATTTCCACACAAAATCTGGGGAGATGATGAAGTTTAATTCTGAGGGGGACCTTCCTGATTCCTATGACATCATAAATATCCAGATCCTCAGCAATAGCTTTAACTTGGTGAAAGTGGGGAGGATTGACCCACAGGCCAAACTGGGAGAGATGGTCAGCCTGAACATTAGCACCATCCTGTGGAATGATCACTTCTTACAGGTAAATGATTCTAACATTACAGAAGTGAGCTTGTTAGATTTTGCAATCCTAACTCTTACAAAGAAATTATAGATTTTTTTTTGTTGTTCTTGCGTATTTTTTCTCTACATCTTCCTAGGAATTCAAGCAGACATTCCACTTTAGGTATAGGTCCACTAATACAATGTGGCCCTTCTTCTCCTTTCTTAAATGGTGTATAAAAGTGTGAAAAAGAACCTGTAAGGGGAAAAACAGTTAGGTAGCATACTATTTTTTTTCCAAACCTCTATAGAGCTCTGGGCGACACAAGATTCTGGAGAATGCTGAATAACTCAGAAGATACTGTATTACAGCACAGTGTAGGATCGGCTTCACACAAGATTTATGCTAATCGACAGGGGGTATGGGCAGTCCTTCTGTACTGGGTCCTGGTCCCCCTGCTGATCTGATGGGGCCTTGTTGATAGACTGTGAGCCCTGTAAGCTAAGCTTGGCCCATCTAAAATCAGAAAGGACTGAAAACTATGTGGACCACTTCCAGCTCTACTCTAATGACTTAGCATTTAGCACATTGTCTTGATTGTATTATATTTGTATGTATTGCAGCTTTTACATAGCTTTTATAGAGAATAGGGTACGACAGCTGTTCTTATATGATGCAACTTGAGAAATTAAGACCAGGAGTGGAGGGGACCATGTCAGGTAGGCTGTATGGGGCCCCATGATTTCTAATGCCCCGTACACACGGTGGAACATTGATCCGACATTCTGACAACAAAATCCTAGGATTTTTTCCAACGGATGTTGGCTTAAACATTGTCTTGCATACACACGGTCACACAAAGTTGTCGGAAAATCCGATCATTCTGAATGAGGTGACGTAAAACACGTATGTCGGGACTATAAACGGGGCAGTAGCCAATAGCTTTCATCTCTTAATTTACTCTGAGCATGCGTGGCACTTTGTGCGTTGGATTTGTGTACACACGATCGGAAATTCCGACAACGGATTTTGTTGTCGGAAAATTTTATAGCCTGCTCTCAAACTTTGTGTGTCCGAAAATCCGATGGAAAATGTGTGATGGAGCCTACACACGGTCGGAATTTCCGACAACAAGGTCCTATCACACATTTTCCGTCGGAAAATCCGACTGTGTGTACGGGGCATTATAGTGGTCATGTTGCTAAACATTCTCTGAGATCTGGCTGAAAGGAAGATTACATCATCCTTGCCTAGGCACCCCTTTGCACTTTAATTTAGCTGTAGCCCAGTCTGCAGCTCTGGCAGGAAAAGGACTCTGTGCCTGTGTAGCAGAAGGGAATTAGAACCAGGGGTGGGGGGACCATGTCAGGAAGGATGTATGGGGCCCCATGATTTCTAATAGTGGCCATGTTGCTAAACATTCTCTGAGATCTGTCTGAAAGGAAGATAACATCTTCCTTGCCTAGGCACACCTTTGCACTTTAATTGTAGCTGAAGCCCAGTCTGCAGCTCTGGCAGGAAAAGGACTCTGCGTCTGTGTAGCAGAAGAGAATTTTACACAGGCAAAGCCACAGGAGAAGACTCTAATTGTAGAGCTATGTACAGCCAGTGTGAAGCCTGCCCTCTATCCAATAGGAAGGCACACAGGATATGGAATGCAAGAATTGTGGTAGGTGTAGCTCTGACAGACTGAGCTGGCATGATGGGACGGAGGACACTGGGGCAAAAAGGAGGGGTAGTTCCCTGTTGTTTTCCTGGGCTGAGGAGATGAGGTGTGGAAACTATTCTGAGAGGACTGAATGCACATCAGGCTGCTCGCAGAAGGTTCACCCCTGCACCTAAGAGTGAGGAGGCACAGTGACCGACATGTCGGGCATTGGAGAGTGCCACAGATGTTGGTGGAGCCAGCTGTCTGACTAAGGGGGAAGGGCAGTGGGGACACTGACCAGCTGCACTTCACAGAGAGACTTCCCATGCTTACACAGGAGTTGGTGAGATGCTGCTGGTCAAAGCTATATTACATTTTGATCAAAGAAGGACAGTGTTGTCTGCAAGTAACTTAGTCAGTGCCTGTATCAGTTCCTAAAAGGAAAGTAACCTGAGTGCTCTGATGTAACAGTTGGGCCCCAACGAGCTGGTCAGCAGAAGAAGGGGGGGCATTACATTATAGGCTGTTGGGCTGTTGTGGTGGTGTAGTACTGCATACACATCTGGAGTAAATACAGTGACTTAAAAAGGTATTCATACCCCTTGAAATGTTCCACATTTTGTCATGTTGCATCCAAAAACATAAATGTATTTTATTGGGATTGTATGTGATAGACCAACACAAAGTGGCACATAATTGTGAAGTGGAAGGAAAATGATAAATGGTTCTCAAAATGTTTTACAAATAAATATGTGAAAAGTGTGGCCTTCACTTGTATTCAGCCCCCCTGAGTCAATACTTTGTAGAACCACCTTTCGCTGCAATTACAGCTGCAAGACTTTTTGAGTAGGTTTCTATCAGCTTTGCACATCTAGAGAGTGACATTTTTGACCATTCTTCTTTGCAAAATAGCTCAAGCTCTGTCAGATTGGATGAAGAACATCTGTGAACAGCAATTTTCAAGTCTTCTGATTTGGATTTAGGTCTGGACTTTGACTGGATCATTCTAACACGAATATGATTTGATCTAAACCATGCCATTGTAGCTCTGGCTGTATGTTTAGGGTGGTTGTCCTGCTGGAAAGTGAACCTCTGACCCAGTCTCAAGGCTTTTTCAGACTCAGGTTTTCTTCTAAGATTGCCCTATATTTGGCTCTATTTATCTTCCCATCAACTCTGACCAGCTTCCCTGTCCCTGCTGAAGAAAAGCATCCCCACAACATGATGCTGCCACCACCATGTTTCACGGTGGGGATGATGTGTTCAGGGTGATGTGCAGTGTTAGTTTCTCCGCATCCAAATCACATGACAGGAGATTGTGACTGGCTCTCTATGGAGATGGTTCACATATCTCTGTTGCGGCTGCGGAGCATCTTTGGCTCTGTTTCAGGGCCGAATTCAGGCAAAAATTCGGCCCTAATTCGTCCCTGAAATGAAGAACAGGGACCCCTTCTGCAAGGCCGTATCAGTATTAGATGTGAACCCAACCTCAAACTTCTCCATATCCATTTTTCCCTGACCTTCTGCTTCTCTGATGAATGCTCTCCTTGCCCGGCCTGTCAGTTTAGGTGGACGGTTATGTCTTGGTAGATTTGCAGTTGTGCCATTTTTGAATGATGGATTAAACAGTACTCCGTGAGATGTTCAATGCTTGGGATATTGAAACCCTGCTTTAAGCTTCCTCACAACTTTATCCATGACCTGTCTGGTGTGTTCCTTGATCTTCATAATGCTGTTTGTTCACTAAGGTTCTCTAACAAACCTCTGAGGGCTTCACAGAATAGCTGTATTAATACTGAGATTTAATTACACACAGGTGGACTCTATTTACTAATTAGGTGACTTCTAAAGGCAATTGGTTCCACTAGATTTAAGTTAGGAGTATTAGAGTAAAGAGGGCACAATACAAATGCACGTCACACTTTTCACCTATTTATTTGTAAAAAAAATTGAAAATTATTTATCATTTTCCTTCCATTTCACAATTATGTGCCAAATCCCAATAAAATACATTTACATTTTTGATTGTAACATGACAAAATGTGAAAAATTTCAAGGGGTATGAATACTCTTTGAAGGCATTATATGTTGTTGGCTTCTTCCAAAATGCATATTATGTTTTTTTCCCGAGCTTTGGTTGTTCCTTAGTTTGGGTAGTCACATACAATTCCCGCCCATCCCTCCTCCCTACAAGGTGGTTATGCCACTTCCAGTCTTGATGTCAGTCCTCTGGAAAATCTTTGCCTGTAGCTCACAAAGGAAAGAGTCAGCATGCAGGTTTAGCAACCGTGTAACCACTGATTCCTCAACCGTTGTTGATACCTGGAAGCTATTCCACTTCTAGCTCTGGCTGTTATTTAGTTTGGGTAAGGCTATGTCTCTTCTGGTCTTGACATCAGTCCTCTGGGAAATCTTGGCATGTAGTTCACAAAGGAGAGGACCAGCAAGGAGGTTTAGTGGTCATGTGATCACAGAGAAACTCATTAAAAAAAGGTAATTTAATGTAAAGGTAATTTAATGGTAATTTGTATTATGTAAACACCACACAGTGAAAAAGCAATGACCAAATGGTACAACAGCCTAACAGCCCAAAATGAGGTTGAATTAAACAAGTTTAGACACCATTGGCCCACCAGATCTAGTCCAGGATTTCCTACCTGTCATGAACACTGGCTGCAGCCCATATTCACCCTGTTATTTGTTATTGCTATATTTCTCATTTTGTTGCATTTTTGAGGGACTGTTTTCTTGTATTTGCCCTGAATATACAATACATGTTCATTGATAGAGCTGGTCACATTGGCCTCTGTTCCATGTACTCCAATGTAGGAGCATTGACAGTCTGGGATCCCTGATTAATCAAAGCATTGCCTAGATCTGAATTCCCATTGTTTATTGAGTCACCTGATGTTTCTGTCTGTTAGCTAATGCTCCTGGAGGTACCTACATGATGGGATTAGTCATTTGTTAACTTTACCTCATTACCTAATCAGTATGAGAGGTTTATCCCAATGTGCAATATTTGTTTCATAGTACATGTGGAAACTGCCCCTATTTATGAAGTGTATAAAAACTTGTATTTCTGTTCAATAAAGAGTTCCAGTTGCAGATCACCTAAGCTAGTGCTGGCTAGATTCTTGGGTGCTATGCAATATTCCGCTATATTACCTGGTCCTTACTGGAGGA
The DNA here is from genome assembly GCA_037952835.1 of Lithobates septentrionalis. Lineage (NCBI taxonomy): Eukaryota > Metazoa > Chordata > Amphibia > Anura > Ranidae > Lithobates > Lithobates septentrionalis. The sequence goes on from JBBDGP010001852.1 coordinate 3,068,195, forward strand.
AGCTATATCTCGATGGAAGCACCCAAGCTGGGTGCTGGATGGTTCCGTCACACTACCATTTGGAAACACCAAGTTTTAGCTGAGTCTCCCATAGGCCTCTGCATGAAAATGCTCAAACCCTTCAGCTGGCACCTCCTTGTCAATTAGAAGTTCGGCATTTGAGCTGTTGTTTATATGTTACCCCTTTAAGGAGATAGGGAGGGGGGAGAAATAGAGGGAAGAAGAGAGAAGAATGAGAACCATGGCTCACCAAAACATTGGTTGCCAAAAAAATTGAAAATAATTAAAATTTTACCTGGGATACTTGTGGAAACATTCCTAGATATACTGTATACCATATGCATTTCCATGTATTCAAAAAGTCACCATTTTTAATGTTAAAACTCTTTTCATGATTTTCTTAAACACAAATATTTTTTCTTTATAATTACTATTTTGTTTGCTGAAAGATGAAGTATTAAAATAATTTATTTATTACTTGATACAAATAGAATATTGTATTGTTCTTAAAGCAGGGCACCACTCAAAAGGGTAAGCTCCACTTGTTTGCACCCCCCCCCCACTTTTTGGGGGGGAGAGGGTACCTGGTTATGACAGGTACCCACTCCCACTTACAGGTAAGATCGGCGATCTAAGACATTTCTGGCCCCTCCTTCTTCGGCCTGCTGCCTTCTGGGACACACACAGGTCCCAGAAGATGGCGGGACCATTCAGAAAGTACAGTGCAACTCGGGCATGTGCAGCAGGAGACCGGCTGTGAAGCCTGGAGGCTTCACTGCCGGTATCCCCTTATGCCCTGTACACACGACCGGTTTTGCCGTCGGAATTAACTCCGAAGGTTTCTCAGACGGAACTCCGATGGAATTCCATTCAAGCGGTCTTGCCTACACACGGTCAAACCAAAGTCCGACCAAAGGCGGACCATCAAGAATGCAGTGACGTACAACACATACGACTGGACTAGAAAAAAGAAGTTCAATAGCCAGTAGCCAATAGCTTCCGTCTCGTACTTGCTTCAGAGCATGCGTCATTTTTGGTCCATCGGAACAGCATACAGATGAGCGGTTTTCCCGATAGAAATTGGTTCCGTTGGAAATATTTAGAACATGTTCTATTTCTAGGTCCGTCAGAATTTTCTAAAAAAAAGTCAGATGAGGCATGTACACGATCGGAATATACGATGAAAAGCTTCTGTCGGACTTTTTCTGTCGGACATTCCACTCATGTGTACGCGGCATAACTTACAATGCTGATGCCTGCACTTGAAGTCAATTGATGAATTTGCTCGGGGTACAGACATTGCAGGATCCCTGGACAGATAAGTGTCCTTATAGTAAAAGTCAGCAGGTACAGTATTTGTAGCTGCTGACTTACATTTTTTTTCAGACTGGAGCTCCTCTTTATATATTAACTGTAGTCATTTTTGACTGTTTAAGTCAATAGGCTCATTATTACACATGGCATGCTGATACTTGTACTTTCACATTAGCATATATCTGTTATGGTGCCCCCGGTAGGTGACAGGGGCTTACTCAAGGTACAGAGTCTAAGTACCAGTTGGTCTTCACCAGAGCTCCTGATGGTGGAGCTGGGCAGGAAATCCCAGTGGCCCCCAGTTTTCTTTGCTGCAAACTAGCACCAGGTCACAGCCCTCAGTATCACCCCATCAAAGGGTTTTTGGGACAGAAGGCTATGGTGTGGAGACTGTTCATAATACAGTAGACAAATCAAGGCAGGTGGTGAAGAGTAGTAAGGTCCAGGCAAGGGTTTTGACTGGCAGCAAGCAAGAGAGTAGTCATTCTGGTTTGGCAATGGGCAACTGGCAGGTAAATTACATAGTTACATAACTAGTGAGCTTGAAAAAAGACACTAGTCCATCTAGCTCAACCAACAAGAAAAACATACTGAAAACCCCCATATATACCATCCTATACCCACACTTTTCTTATAGCTGACCTCCTCCTTGCCTCTTATCGGTTTGGTTGCCCTTCTCTGCCCTTTCTGCAGTTCCAATATCCTTTTTTTGAACTGGTGCTCAAAACTTTAGCTCTCAGGTAGCTGGTAATAAGACACAGCACCACCTACTTCAAAGAGTGGGAGCTCAAATACCCTTCTGGTCAGAGAAGATGTCTAGCATCATTACTGCCCTGGGAGTAGTGAAGGTCCTAGAAATCCTCGAAATCCCAGAAGGCATCCTGTGAGGAATCCTGGAAGATTAGGCAGGGATCCTGGGAGTACTAAAACAATACCATTAAGTTTGAATGTAGGCATACCATTAAGTTTAAATGTAGGCATACAACCAGCCAAAGTTTGGCTGGTTATTTGTGATATTACCAATCCAGTTCAGCATACTCTGTATTGGCTGGCCATGTAGTAACAATAATATATAATGCTGCAAAAACAGCTGGTGAATATTGACCCTTTCTTTCTGCTAGCATTCTCTGTCTGTTTATATAGATGTGTCTCTGGCTAGCTCCATTCTTCTACATCCTCCATGTCCAGTCATAATTATATTGTCTCCTTGGCAGGTGCCGATCTCTGTCTGCAGTAACAGCTGTCGGCCTGGGTACAGGAAAGCCTCTCTGCATGGAAGACCCATCTGCTGTTATGACTGCATCCCCTGCTCTGAAGGAGAGATGACCAACTACACAGGTATCATATGGCAGAGCTGGTAAACCTATTGATAAAGAGTTGGGGGGTAAGAGCATTTTCATATAGAGGCAGGGTTTGCAACGGTCAGTATTTTTACTGGCAGCCAGTAACAATTGAGTGCTTTTCTCCTGCCAGTAAATGTCAGTCAGTGCCCATTCTAATTTCTTGTCCTGTCCATGAGCTACTTACTTACTATATTTAAAATAAGAAATATGTTTTTTGCATGTAGCACCCTCTACCATAAGTAGGTGCTAGAGTGAGGATTTTGTAAGGGAAACTGCCGGTTCCAGGTAAATTTGGGCAGGCCTATGCTTTAGGCTAGGCCTGCTTGTTTTGATCTGGGAGGCAGGGAATGGTTAGTGCAGCAGTAGGTGTGACCACCTGTGCTTTAGTTCTGAGGCGCCTGCCTGCTTCCAGGGAGAATGTTCTGGAACAGGGGCAGGGCCTAGGACTGGAGTGGCAGGCAGCTCATTTGAGGAGCTCTGATCAATCCCCAACTGGGATTTGCAGGCCTACCATATAAGCTGAGGTAACAGCCCACTGGGTTGAGTTGTCGGCCAGGAGACATGGAGAATGGAGTAGTAGACAGTAGCAGGGGCCCCATCCCCATCTGGGGGGGTGCGAGGCCTAGCGGAGGAGCCCAGGAGAGCTGGGAGGAAGCTTCTTTACATGGTCATGGATGAAGTGTTCTGGAACAGAGGGGTTGGAGAAGGTGCCGGAACGTATGTCCAGTTAAAGTTCTCCATCATAGACTCGAGGCAGAAGAGGCAGTCGGTGAGTGGACCACAGTGGAGTTCTGGATGAGTCATGCCAAGGGAGTTGGGTGCGAGACCAGAGGAGAGACTGTGGGGAGAGTCTGAGGGCACAGGATTTGCAGGCCGGACTAGCTGGGAGCAGTAGTCCACCAATCAGCACATGTTACTCCTCCCACCGGGGAGAGTTACTGCAGACCTCTGGCCTAGTAACAGTACAACAAAGTCTAGCCAGCAACCGATTCAGAGTGGTCTCTTTTGTCAAAAAGAGGATCCTCCTTTGTCAAAAAGAGGATGATGTGACAGGAAAAATAATGATCTACAGCGGAAGTTTGTGCAGGAGGGTGGAAGTCCTGGGAATGACAATCTGCAGGAGATACGCAGAGGAGGAGAAATAGTCTGCATGGTGTTATGCAGGGGAAGTGACTGTATATATTATGTGTACATCAGTACTTCAAGGCTCAACCTTTTGGTTAATTCTTAAATATGATGGCAAAGCAATTGTTTTATGGGCATCCCATATTTCCTTTCCCCCACCCAAGTTATATCCCCCCAATAAACAAAACAAAAACAACGCAAATGACTGTTCATTGTCTCAGAAGTGATAGATGGAGGTCTGGCAGCAGGGTGATGTGGTAGATGTTAGTTACTAGTAGGAACCAAGCGCTACATGCATTAATATCTGCCTTAAATCACATAATGCATGATAATTGCATATTGTACTTGTTATTAGCTTACATACTGAAATTTGCACTTAAAACTGTAATTTTGTAACTTTTGGAGATGTCTGTAAAAACTTGACAGTAAATTTCAATCTGGTAGGTTGGCAACACTGTATAGAGGCACATGGGAGACTTGGCTAGAACTAGGTGTCTCCAAACTGTAATGCCGCGTACACACGATCAGAATTTCGGCCCGCAAAAGACCCATGAAAGTTTCTTGTCGGAAAATGCGGCCATGTGTATGCTTTATCAATCTTTTGCTGGCCGAATTCCAGCCAGCAAAAGATTGAGAGCATGCTCTTAATTTTTCGGTCGGGAAAAGTTCCTATGCGAAAATGCGATCATCTGTGGCAATTTCGACGCGCAAAATCCCTACGCGTGCTCGGAAACAATTCGACGCATGCTCGGAAGCATTGAACTTCATTTTCTCGGTTCATCGTAGTGTTGTATTTCAGTGAACTTTTGCGTGACCCGGTGTATGCATAGCAAACTTGAGCGGAATCCCGTCGGAAAAGCCATCATATCTTTTTCCGACGAGAAAAACGATCGTGTGTACGCGGCATAAGAAGTTCTGGAGCTGGTGGGCCGAAGGTATATATACTGGTTTCATTCCACCTCATTTAACCGACACACATTCTACTGTAAAATACAAATGTTCAAATGAAAAGGTGTAATGTAAATATGAGAGGTATAAAACAAGGTTTAAAAAGTAGAACAAAAAGTAGTTAAAAAGATAAAAATAAAAAGATAAAAAGGCTGCACTAGCTTCTGATAAGATGAATATGGCAATACTGTGCTGTAGCAAAATAATGTGTAGCACATCCCCTTTTGGAGCAGCAAGTAACTGGGTTTCCCCACCCTGCACAGCCAGGCACACTGAATTTCCATAGTCACTCCAGAGTCCAGGACTTTGTTTTTTTCTGTTTTATTGAGAGATTATAACTTGGATGGGGAGTAGGAATTATGGGATGCCCACTTGACTCCAAACAAACTTCAGGGAAAACTTCTCCTATATACAGTCTATTTAAACTCCTCTGCTTCCTCAAGCACTCACTTATTTGCAGAACTATGTCATCCAGTAGTAATTTGGTAGCAAAGGCCTATTACAGGCAAGGACTCGCAGTCCCTATACTTGGAGATAAGGTGACACAGCTTGCACTTTCCCAGCAGTTCCTCTTTGTGGTCACTGATCCAAGCACCACCTCTTCAGGCACTGCCAACCCGCCTGTCACGTACCTTGTGGCTGAGCCTGACGTGCAGAAGGATGCCTCTCATACAACCCAACTCAAGAATCACTGATGTTGCGACAGTGGTCACAGGAGTGCGGTGAGGTACAGGTGCCCATGTGACCTCTCTGCTGGATGAAGAGGTAAGTGCAGATAGCGACAGCAACAGTAGTGACTGGATGCGTGGTCGGACAAGCCAAGTCATTAACAAACGGGCAGATGCAGGCAAAGACAGCAGGCAAAGGATCGTCTGGTAGGGTTTGGCAACACAGAATCAGGCAGATATCAGAAGGCAGAGCAAAGTCCAGAACAAGCCAAGGTCGAGGTAGGTAGCGATCAAGCGAAGTCAAGGGCAAGCTGGGTCAAACACAACAATCAACATAATTTAGATGCAAGGAACACAAGAACAGCTGCAGATCAAACAGCAAAGGACCGATGCAGATCTTATATAGGCTTTTGGGCACCAATGTGACAGCTACCACGCACGCATGTGCACATTTATGTGTGATCGCACTGGCACACATCTGTTCACATCTGGATAAGTACCATCCAGCCCACTCCTGTGCATCTCAGGGTTATCGCAGAATGTTCCTGACAACGGCTTTGCAAAGTAAAACACTTCTTCTAAATCAACACAACAGGTAGCCTAGCAAATGTATCTGAGGTGGTTACAGGAAAGGAAGGAGCTGCAGTGAGCAGCCAGAAAAAGAAAAATCCAATACACCAAGAAAAGTCAATTTTTTCTAATTTCTCCCCAGAGCTATTGCTGCAATATATTAGTAATGTATTACCCAAAGAGGGCAATCTCCTCTTCTTCTTCAACCACCTCAAGCCCGGACAGCTTTTAGCACTGTCACACTTTTGCCGCATACACACAATTGGACATTCCGACAACGAAATCCTGGGATTTATTTCCAACGGATGTTGGCTCAAACTTGTCTCGCATAGACACGGTCGCACAAATGTTGTCGGAAATTCTGAACGTCAAGAACGCGGTGACGTACAACACGTACGTTGAGCCGATGAAGTTCAATAGCCAGTGCGGCTGTAATGCTTGATTCCGAGCATGCGTGGAATTTTGTGCGTTGGAATTGTGTACACACGATCTGAATTTCCGACAACGGATTTTGTTGTCGGAAAATTTGTGAGCCAGCTCTCAAATTTTTGTTGTCGGAAATTCCGACAACAAATATCTGATGGAGCATACACACGGTCGGTATTTGCGACAACAACCTCACATCGAATGTTTGTTGTCGGAAATTCCGACCGTGTGTACGCGGCATTAGAATAACAATTACTCAGTCATGCAACACTGAACCCAAATTAAATTTTTATAATTTCTTGGACATTTAGAGATTTCTTTTGGTGGTATTTAACCACCACTGTTTTTTTTTTTCTGCTATATTAACTAAAACAGTTTTGACAAAAAAACTGTTTTTCCTTAGTTTTTGTTATAAAATGTTGCAAATAAAAAAATCTTTCTTTATAAATTTAGGCCAAAATATTTTCTGCTACTTTGGTTTGGTAAAACATAACCCATACCGGAGTATTTAGTCTGTGTGAAAGTTATAGAGTCTACAAATATATGGTATATACAGTATATTTGAAAATTGATCAGTCCTGATGTACTGACTGCCTATCTCCTTCCTTTCCTTGCTTAAGAACCTAAAAATGGCAGGACAGTACAAATACCACCCCCCCCCCCCCCCCTTTCCCAATGACATTTAGTAAGAGGCATTGTGAGTTTTTTGCAGTTGTAAATTTTTTGTTACAGTTTTTTGGATAATAAAGAAATTAACTGAAATGATTTTTTTTGGCAAAGTTGTCATTTTAGCAAGCTATTTCTCACACACAGCATAGGCATACTTGCAATTACATCCCAAAACACATTATGATATGCCTCCTTAATATGGGGATACCACATGTCTAAGAATTTTTTACAGCCTAGATGCATAGAAGGGTCTGAAACTAAGGAGCACCTTTAGGCGTTCCAGGGGCATAAATTATGCATCTAATTTCTTGACTATCTATTACATTTTTGGAGGCCCTGGAGAACCATGATAGTTGGAACAATTGGGGACACTAGCTCTGTTGACACTGGTACTGGTATGGTGGTGATCAGGACACTGGTATAGCAGTGATCAGGACACTAGTATGGGGTATAGCGGTGATCAGGACACTGGTATGGGGTATGGCAGTGATCAGAGCGCTGGTATGGGTTATGTTGGCGATCAGGATGCTGGTATGGTGTATGGCGGTGATCAGGATGCTAGTATGGGGTATAACAGTAATCAGGATACTGGAATGTTGTATGACGGTGATCAGGGCACTGGTATGGGATATGTTGGCGATCAGGACGCTAGTTTGGGGTATGGCGGTGATCAAGACACTGGTATGGCATATGGCAGTTATCAGGACACTGGTATCGCATATGGCAGTGATCAAAATGTTGGTATGAGGTGTGGTGGTGATTAGGACGCTGGTGTGGTGTATGGTGGTGATCAGGAATCTGGTATGGGCTATGGTAGTGATTAGGATGCTGGAAGGGGGTATGGTGGTGATCAGGACACTGATATGGCTTTTGGAGGTGATCAGGACACTGGTATGGCATATAGCAGGATGTTGATATGAGGTATGGCGGTGGTCAGGAAGCTGGCATAGCGTATGGCAGTGATCAGGACGCTGGTATGGCATATGATGATAATCAGGACACTGGTATGATGTGGCAGTGATCAGGGTGCTGGTATGGTGTATGGGGATGATAAGGACATGGGTATGGCATATGGCGGTGATTAGGACACTAGTATGAGGTTGCAGTGATCAGAATGCTGGTATGGCATAGAGCAGTGATCAGGGCACTGGTATGGTGTATGGCAGTGATCAGGGCATTACTATGGTGAATAATGGTGAACAAGGCGCTGGTATGGTGTATGGTGGTAATCAGGATGCTGTTATTAGGTATGGTGGTGATCAGGGTGCTGGTATTGCATATGGCGATGATCGGGGTACTGGTATGGCATATGATGGTGCTCGGGGCACTGGTGTAGTGAATGGCAGTGATCATGGTGCTGGTATAGAGTATGGCAGTGATCAGAATGCTGGTATGGGGTATGGCAGTAAACAGGGCTCTGGTATGGTGTACTGCGGTGATCAGGGCGCTGATATGGCATATGGTGGTGATCAGGGCACTGGTATGGTGAATGGCAGTGATCATGGCCCTGGTATGGCATATGGTGGTGATCTGGGGTATGGCGGTAATCAGGTCCCTAGTATGGTGTATGGCGGTGCTCAGGATACTGGTATGGGGTATGGCGGTAATCAGGCCCCTGGTATGGTGTATGGTGGTGATCATGGCGCTGGTATGGCAAATGGCTGTGATCATGGCTGGTATGGGGTATGGCGGTGATCAGGACATTTGTATGGGGTATGGTGGTAATCAGGGCCTGGTATAATGTATGGTGTGATCAGGGTGCTGGTATGGCAAATGGCTGTGATCATGGCTGGTATGGTGGTGATCAGGGCCCTGGTATGGTGCATGGTGGTAATCAGGGCCCTGGTATGGTGTATGGTGGTGATCAGGGTGCTGGTATGGGGTATGGAGGTAATCAGGAGGCTGGTATGGGGTATGGCAGTTATCAGGATGTTGGTAAGGTGCAATGGCGGTAATGACACTGGGACAGGTGACAGGAGGTGGTGCAGTTTTTATTGTTATTACACTTGGGGCAGTGATCAAGGACACTGTGGCAGGCTGGCACTGCAGTCTGCGAGTGTACATGGAGAGTGACAGGCTGCTGTACACTCACAGGCTGCAGCAATGGTTCTCTCTGCTCTCACAGTTGATCTCTGTGAAAAACGCAAAGATGGTGGCACCCAAATACTAGATTCAGTATAGGTATCGGGATAGAGAAAGGGAACAGAAAGGCAGTCAATTAAACAAGGTGCAGAATCCAAAGGCAGCGCCAGCACATACAATACCTGTAACCAGAGAAAGAAAACTCAAATACATGGCACAAGCTCAAACCCAGGAATCAGATCACAAGGTACGAATCTACAGAGGTAGATATATATGTACATATATATATATATATATATATATACAGTATATGTATATTTCACTAAACCAGACATAGGTGACGAGAGGGCTGGAAAAAGACTGATCAAGTAGACATAGGATAGACTGACACAGAAGCATAAATAACAGATACACTCCCTAGATAGAATAATGTGAAGGGACAGGAGACAGAAACACAGACCTCATGGGATTAAATCTTGAAAAATGTGTAATTCTGCCTCCAGAAATGCGTAAATGTAGCTATCCTCATTAATCACAACAAAGCCTCCCTTTCACTTGAGATGTGATTTTTATTCTAATATTAATTAATAATTTCCAAATTCTTATTTAGATGCTGGTGAATGTACCAAATGTCCCTTCGATCATTGGTCCTATGGGGAAAGGGACAGGTGTGTCCCGAAGGTCCTAGAGTTCCTCTCCTATGATGAACCATTGGGAATCCTGTTGGTGATAACAGCTGCTATGTTGTCAACCCTCACTGTGTGCATCTTAACCATCTTCATTAAATATCAGGACACACCCATTATCAAAGCCACCAATAGGGAGCTGAGCTACATCCTGCTGGTGTCACTCATTTCCTGCTTCCTCTGCAGCCTCGTATTCATTGGTCAACCATCCACATTAAGTTGTCTCCTGAGACAAATCTTCTTCATCATGGCCTTTTCCATCAGTATCTCCTCAGTCCTGGCCAAGACTATCATGGTGATCCTTGCATTTAAGGCCACCAGGCTGAACAGTCCCCTGAGAAAATGGCTGGGTCCTGCCATGCCTCGTAACATTGTAGGACTTTGTTTAATTTTTCAGATGAGCATTTGTTCCTCATGGCTTCACAGGTCCCCTCCTTTTTTAATACTTAACAACCTAAACCATAAGATAATATATGAGTGTAATGAAGGACAGAAAATATTTTTCTATGTGACTCTGGGGTTCATGGGCTTACTGGCCATGATAAGTTTCTTAGTGGCGTTCCTAGCAAGGAACCTCCCAGGAAGCTTCAACGAGGCCAAACTCATCACCTTCAGTATGCTGATCTTCTGCTCTGTCTGGATCTCCTTCATCCCGGCCTCTCTGAGCACCAGTGGAAAATACACAGTGGCTGTTCAGATATTCGCTATATTGGCCTCCAGCACTGGACTGCTAAGCTGTATATTCCTACCAAAATGTTATATTATCCTGCTGAGACCAGAGGAGAACAGACGAGAGTTCTTATCAGACCGTAAAAAAAATAATGGGTCTGCTTAAATAATCTCCTCTGGAATTTTAGCTAAACAAAATGATGCAAAGTTGTATATTGGCTATTCTATTAAAAATGTTATAAATCTTATTGTACATTTCAAAAGTTGCCGAAAGAAATGCGCGCAAATAAAGGTTGGCCAGTCTGCAGAAACATTTTCTTGTGCCTTTTTACTATTCAAATGTTAATTAAAAATTTGAAAATCACCAATTATGAACAATGGAAATAAATATAAGGGCAAAGATTTAAGCACAGTATACCCAACTGGAAATTTAAAACATCAGCAAGAGTCAACTATGAGGATAGTAAGGCTTGAGTTTATACATTTTTCTCATATAAGTAACTACTGAAAATAATGGTCACCACATTTAGTTATCTGCAAGAGGGGCAGGATTCCTGCTGACCACTAATGTAAAGGACATTCTTCCTGCTGACCATCAGTATAATAGGGTCCCTTCCCAATGATCACCAATGTAAGGTGGTCCTTCTCCCACTGACCACCAATCTAAGTAAGGGAGCTTTCCACTTACCACCAATGTAAGGGGACATGTTTTCATAGACAGTCCGCTGTGAATGAACTCAGCACACAGTGACATAACCTTTGCAAAAAATTATTAAATAAAGGCATAATATCTAGTCATGACAAAATTGCTAACACATTTCATTATGTGTGGTCTTAATCATAAACTATGATTGATGATATGATGTTAGCCTAAGCTAGGATTAAAGACACACAGGTCGAAGCGCTTTACCAAGTTCATCATGACTAGAGGTTATACCTTTATGCAAAAGATTTTGCAAAGGATACATGGTGACCTTTTTTGAGGAATAAACAGGAGCCCAAGTTGTGCACTGGTGTTCCATTTGCTTGCATTTGGAGGAAGAAGAGGTTGTGTATAGACATCTGCAATTCGTTTAAGTCTGAATACAAATTTGGATTCATTTTTGGTTATTCGGAGATTCGGATGTATTTGAATTTTCGAATGAAATAGTAAAAAATAGTAACAAATTTTATTGAAATTCATTAAAATTTGTATTGTTTATGCGTTTTCTAACGAATTCCAAATTTTCAAGACAATTAGAATTCGGATCAGTCGAAAAATGACAAGGAACATAGCTGCCGCGTCCTTAACAACCGATGAGTTATCAGCTGTCAGCTGGCTTCCCCACTGACAGAAGAAATGTAATTAAAACAATGCCAGCAATAATAAATTCTGAAAAAACAGCGTGGAGGCCAGACCCTTATCCGAGCACGCAGCCTGGCAGTCTAGGAAAGCGGGAGACAAGCGAGCGCCCCCCGAACCATACCAGGCCACATGCCCTCAACATGGGGGGGTGGGTGCTTTGGGGTGGGGGGCTCTGCCCCTCCACCCCAAAGCACCTTGTCCCCATGTTGATGGAAACAAAGGGCCTCTTCCTGACAACCCTGGGTGGTGGTTGTGGGGGTCTGCGGGCAGGGGGCTTATCGGAATCTGGAACAAGGGGGCCCCCACATTCAATCCCCCAATGTGAATCAGTATAGGATACATAGTACCCCTACCCATTCACCAAAAATGTGTACAGAATGAATAAAGATAGTAAACAAGTTTTTGACAATTCCTTTAATAAAAAATAAAAAGCAATGTCCCCTGATCTAGATCCATTTCACGCCACCCATTGCACTGCTGAACCCAAAAAAAAGAAAAACCTAGCCTCATCAAATGCTCCCTGTGGACTGCCTGCTTCTCTGTCTGACATTTCTTATAGAGGTAAGGGGCAGAGCCACCTGGTGATGTCACCTGGTGACCCCACCCCTTTGTGGTGTCATCAACCCATCATGTCCCAGTTAGTGACATCACAATGGGCGGGGTCACCTGCTGACATCATCAGGTGACTCCGCCCTTTAGCTATTTAAAAAATGGCAGGCAGTCTGCAAAAAGCGTTCGACAAGACTGGAGGTTTTTTCTCTTTTTTATGGCTGCGGCAGGCAGCATGAAATGGATCTACATCAGGGGACATTGTTTTAGATTTTTTAATAAAGGAATTGCCAAAAACTCATTTACTGTCTTTATTAACTTTATACACATTTTTGGTGAAAGGGTAGGGGTACTAAGTACCCCATACTCATTCACATGAGGGGCTGGGATCTGGGGGTCCTCTTGTTAAAGGGGGCTTCCATATTCCAATAACTCCCCTGCCTGCAGACCCCCACAACCACTGGCCAGGGTTGTGGAGATGAGGCTCTTGTCCCCATCAACATGGCTCCAAAGCACCCCTCATGTTGAGAGCATGAGGCCTGGTATGGCTCAGAAGGGGGGGCGCTCCCTTGCCCCCCCTTTTCCTGGGCTGTTGGGCTGCATGCTCGGATAAGGGTCTGGTATGGATTTTGGGGGGACCCCACGCCATTTTTAAACAAATTTTGACCTAGGATTCCCCTTAGAATCCATACCAGATCTGAAAGGGCCTGGCATGAATTGTGGGGGGACCTCACGTTTTTTTTTTTTTGAAATTTTCTATTGCTGCTATTGTTTTGTTTAAATTTTAGCTATCAGTTGGGAAGCCCGCTGATAACTGATGACGCATCGATTGTTAAGGACACAGCGGCTAGCTTAACAATCAGCTATTCTTCACACAGAATTTGAATCGATCAGTCATTTTTCAACCGATCCAAATTTGAACCTTTCTAATACCCTGTACACACGATAGGATTTTCCGATGGAAAATGTGTGATAGGAAATTCCGACCGTGTGTGCGATTTCCGACACACAACGTTTGAGAGCAGGCTATAAAATTTTCCGACAACAAAATCCGTTGTCGGAAATTCCGATCGTGTGTACACAAATCCGACACACAAAGTGCCACACATACTCAGAATAAATTAAGAAATTAAAGCTATTGGCTACTGCCCCGTTTATAGTCCCGATGTACGTGTTTTACGTCACCGCGTTCAGAGCGATCGGATTTTCCGACAACTTTGTGTGACCGTGTGTATGCAAGACAAGTTCGAGCCAACATCCGTCGGAAAAAATCCATGGATTTTGTTGTCGGAATGTCCGATAAATGTCCGACCGTGTGTACAGAGCATAAAAATTTGGAATTCATTAGGAAAATAATAAACAAAACTAAATTTATTGAAAACCAAACGAAATTTAAGGAATTACGAAACCACACTAAACCAATTCTGAAAAGAAACAAAATTAGTAACACAATGAGTATATACGAAACAAAACAAATTTTTCCATTCTGCACATGTCTAATTGAGTATTCATGGTTTCTATATTTTTCCAAGGACCATTTTTCAAGGATCTTTATTTTGAGGGAACACTACCTTATTTTCTGGCTATTATTATTTGTTTCCTTTTATTAAAATTAGTAAAGAGCAGTCATGGGTGTCAAAAAGTTTAAGTATGCCGTATTCTTTATTTGTCCATGCCAATTTACAGGAAACTGTAGCTATAGTAATTATTAACAATAAGTAATTTCAAGGGTTCCTCTGTGCTAAATAGGTTGAGAAAGGCTCATTTAGAATCTTGATATGTTTTTATAAACAGACTTAAGCCTCGTACACACGATGCGACTGTTGGCAGTAGACATGTGCACAGCCAAAAAATTTGTTCATTTTCGTTTTCGTTTATTATTTTTTTTTTTGTTTTTCGGGTCATTCGTTATGATCGCGATTCGTAAATTCGTTCATTCGTAAATGCGTTCATTCGTACATTCGTACATTTGTACATTCGTAAATTCGTACTTTCGTAAATTTGTGAAATCGTACATTTGTAAATTAGAAAATTCGAAAATTTGTAAATTCGAAGTCTGAAAATCCAAAAACCCGAAAATTCAAAAATCTGAAATAGTACCTAACTATTAAATTATAGGTATTGTCATTTCCTTTCAAATTTGACTGTCAGTGAACGTAACAAATACGAATTTATCCAAAGTTACGAATTATCCAAAATGAATGCTGCATCTAAACAAATGGAACTTAACAAATTAATAATAAATAATAATAATAATAAAACGTTGTTATTATTATTATTGTTATTTATTATTATTAATTCATTACGTTCTATCCCGTTTTTTCGGATCATTCATAACTTCGGATAAATTTGTATGTGTTACGTTCACTAACAGCCAAATTTGAAAGGAAATTACAATACCTATAATTTAAAAGTTACTAGTAATAATAGTTAAGTTATTATTAGTTAACTATTATTTCAGTTTTCCGAATTATCGAATTTACAAATTTACGAATTCACTAATTTACTAATGTACGAATGTACATTCATAAATTGCAAATGTACGAATGTGTGCGAATGCCCGAATTTACGAATGTCCAATTTTATCGAATTCACGAATATTCGGAAAAAATTTGTTAAACGGGTTTTCGTTAATTTGGATATTCCCGAATTAACGAATTTGTCGAAATTCCTTAAAAAACTAATTCGGAAAGAAACGAATTGCACATGCCTAGTTGGCAGGGGATTGTCTGTTGACAGACTGTTGTCCTAAAATCTTACCGTTAATACACTCCTCTTGACAATTGTTGTCCAACTTTCGGCCAACAAATGTTGGATGACAGGCTAGTAAATTTTCGGCGGACAACCGTTTGTCATCAGATTTTCGTATTGTCAGTACACAAATCCGTCACACAAAAGTCGAAAGTACAAACACGCATGCTTGGAATCAATGCTCACCAAACACGAAATCAGCAGAAGGGGCCCAAAGGGTGGCGCTCAAGAGCTGAAGTTCCTCGTAATATGTCACTAAGTTTGTATTTGTTGCACGACAATTGTGTACCATTAGTATGCAAGACAAGATCCTGGCACACGGCCTTTTGACAAAAACCAGTCGCTCGGTTGGCCAACAATCGTACCGTGTGTACGAGGCTATAGAATTGAGAGAAGAATTTACTTATGCAATTAGTGGTCTACTCATATATAGGATCATGGGGAGCCTTGTGGTTACCTGTGGTGTTGATTACTTAGAAAAAAAAGTACAGCCTGCTGGGCAATGGAATAAAAAGCATATGAGGCATAACTAGAAATGGGGCTTTATATTTTGGATAAATCCTGATCTGAACAGATACAATTTCACCATTGTACAAATACAGAGAAAAGTGTGACAGAGAAGACCGGCACCTGATTTCTTTATGAACTGTACAGGGGGAAATACACAACATGTACCCATACAGTACATATACAACACAATTGAAAATGCGTTTTGTACTTAACGTCTTTTTTAGTTAATAAATAAAAAGAACACATTCAAAATCAGATAATGTTTGTACTGCTGCGCCCTCATTTTCATCTCTACATCATCTGTATTTTTTCCAGCTGGCCTTTGGCCAAGATTTCGCAGAATATCCTTTGAGTTTGACGTACCTGCAGTATGTAGTGAACATATCTTAAAATAATCCTTTGCAATGAAATAAGTACATATTTCTGAGTGCCTGCAAGGCATGATCACTTCATCCTTTTATCGTTCACCTCGGCTACAGAACAAGAATATCCACCCATACCAGAAAAACAGTTGTGTATTCTCATTTAGCACATTTTGAGTTTATTTGATCAAAGATACCTAAGTGTGATCATTACAATACAGGGGAAAGAGCTATACCTAACTAAATCAATCAAATGTGGGGGCGTGTCCAAGATGGAGACCGTAGCAGACGTGCAGTGAGAGAGCTCCTCTCAGTTTCCGGCCTAAAGTCCTGCTTCCCTGCAGACCGGTGATTCTACACAGCCCGGTGAGGCTGCATTAACGGCTGAGGACGGTATGACCCAGGGGAGGGGGTCCCTGTCCACCCGAAAGTCCCATAAAGCTGCCCCAAGTACCGCTGTACGGAGCCCCTGTCCCGCCACTGGCACCAATATGGCGTCTCAGACCGAGGATACTGAGACTGATCCTGCAGAGAAGGAGCAATCCAACTTTGAGGCCCTCATGCAGGCAATCATTAATTGCCAATCAATCCTCACGGGCAAGATCGAGCAGATGCAGCTCGATATAAGTCTCATAAGAAGGGACATGGATACTTTCCAATCTGGCCTCACTGAAGCTGAGCGCCGTGTGGGAGACGCAGAAGACACCCTGCAAGACCACACAGTCTCACTCCGCACGCTGCAAACAAAAATAAAAACCCTGGAAACTCGCGCAGAGGATGCAGAAAAAAGAAATAGGAGGAATAACCTCCGTGTGGTGGGCCTCCCTGAGGGGGCTGAAGGAGCGGACCAGACAGCCTTGACGGAACATCTCCTGCATACCCTTTTACCCCAGGCACCATTTTCTAATTACTTTGTGGTGGAGAGGGCACATAGAATGCCTGCTTCCCGGGGGCCCCCGGGAGCTCCTCCACGCACATTCACCCTGAAGCTACTGAACTTCAGGGACCGAGACTTAGTTCTCCGTGCGTCAAGGAAGATTGATCAACTGAGCTATGAGGGAGATAAATTAATGATTTTTCCGGACTTTTCGGTGGACACCCAAAAACAACGCTGCTCATTTGATCAGGTGAAGCTTAATCTGCGTAATAAGAAGATAAAATATAGCATGTTGTTCCCAGCCAGGCTGCAAGTCCAAGATGGCGAATTTTTACCTCCCCTGAAGATGCATCGCACTGGCTGGAGACCCTGCCCAGAGATTGATGACCCCCAACTGTTGTGGGGTATGCTTGAGTTATCCTGTGTTTATTTCCCCATTGATCCCAGGGCCTTCCTGATCACTGGGGTTGATGGGGTTTGGGTTGATGTCCTGTCCCCCCCCCTTACTATTCGTGGACGGGGGTGGGGGGTGGATGGCCACGGCTTCACGGTCCTCCTGAGCTCCAGTTGAAGGAATCAATGTCTTGTGTGCATACCTGCTTGTATACTATATTTGGTTTTCACACGCAACTGACGTGCACTCAGGGGAGGAAGGGAGTGAGATGCCTCTGAACTTTTAACTTTACACAAGGCTTGTACCTGTTCAAGTTTTGTACCCCCGGAGGGGTCTGTTTGTCTCTCCGGGAGATTCATATTCATATTCTATATTCTGCAAGGAACGTTGATCCTTACAAATTGCTGGAAGACATACTGCATGTACTGTGACACTCGGGTGTCCTTTTGTTCATTTCCCCATTTGGCAGTTGCCATGACAGTTCTTGGGAAAGAAGCACACCAAAGTTTGGGGGGTGGTGCGGGGTGGGGGGGATGGTGGACGGGGTTGGAGCACATGTTTTTGCTCCTTGTTGGGACTTTTTTTTTTGTTGCTGCTGCATATATGTTAGATCTAGCGCCTATGTTTTCTACATCGGGGTCAATGCAGTCCTGATATCTCTCCACTAGATAGCATGAGAGATCTCCCTGATGACACTCTAAAATTGATGCATAAGGCTCTGCTATTTTTGTGTATACTCATAACCAGTATGATTCTGATAATGGCAATTTGCTGCCCTCATTTATTCATTACAAAAAGTCAATGTCTCCCCTGATTATTCTGTCTTGGAATGTTCAGGGTTTGAACTCCAAAGTTCAGAGGTGCTTGGTTTTCAATTTTTTGAAACAATATAACCCGCATATATGTGTGCTCCAGGAGACCCATTTGGTTGGGAGCAGGACGCTGGCACTTCGGAAGTCATGGGTTGGTGCATATTACCACTCCACTCGACCTATTCCTCTTACTCTAGGGGTGTCAGCGTCCTGGTCCATAAGTCACTTGGGTTTGCTGGATCTTCATTTGGATCCAGATGGGAGATATGTAGCCCTTCATGCAATGTGTGATAGACTAGAGTTGCTGATTGTGGGTATATATATTCCCCCTCCAGCCACAGTAGATATCCTTAAAAAGCTTACTCTAATAATAGCACAATATCCATCGGCTGGAGTTATTTTAACTGGAGATTTCAACATGACCCCAAATTCGGCTTTAGATAGACTCAGTGAGGGACCCCCTAGTGTATCCCCCTTATCACAATGGGCAGACAATTATGGGTTTAATGATGTGTGGAGAATGAGACACCCAGATAAGAGGCAATATACCTGTCACTCGGCCACATATGCGTCTTTCTCTAGGATTGACTTGATCTATACAACTGACTCCCTGCTCTCCCGGATACAGGACGTGGAGATCTTGCCGCGTGGCATTTCGGATCATGCACCCCTCCTACTTAAATTACAAACAGACTTGCCAATGGGCACTGCACTTTGGCGGCTCTCCGGGTTTTGGATTACAGATGAGAGGGTGGCCCCCCTGGTGGAGGGTGAGCTGGGAGTCTATTGGGCGCTTAATGAGGGTACGGTCCCCCCACCGGTACTCTGGGATGCCTTCAAGGCGTACACCAGAGGGCAATATAAAACAGCGATTGGGAAGGTCAGAAAAGACACGAGGTTGGCATTGGAAGAAGCAGAAAGGAAGGTTCTCCTCTTAGAAAACAATTATGTGCACACTAAAGACGTTCTGACATATGACGCTATGCAATCTCTACACATAGAAATTTCTCTAATGAGGATTGAGACCACTAAGAAACAATGACTTGCTCAATCACAAAGAATTTTCGAACAGGGAGAGAAGACAGGTAGATTATTAGCCTGGCTGGCTAGGGAACGTTCCTCCTCATTACATATTGCTCACATAAGGGATGACACGGGGGTGCTTCGTTCTGACCCCATTGGTATTAATGATCAATTCGCAGGATATTATGAACATCTTTATACTTCCAAGGCCACCTTTACCAGAGAGAGCCTGCAGACCTTTCTAAACCAAAAAGAATTCCCACAACTTTCAGATGAGGCCCGAAATACACTAGACGCCCCAATTACTGTCAAGGAGGTCCAGGCAGCTGTAGCATCACTACAATCAGCAAAAACTCCGGGCCCTGACGGTTTACCGGCAGAATTTTATAAAACAAACAGTGAACTTCTTGACCCTAAATTCCACAACCTGCTCCTGAAAATGTTACAGTAGGGTTGCCTCCCTCCCTCTATGTCGGAGGCGGTGATTGTGGTTATAGCCAAACCTGATAAAGACCCCACATCATGTAAACCACTAAAATACTCTCAAATAGACTCAACTCGGTCATCCTCTCTGTAATTCATGGCGAACAGACGGGCTTCATGCCGGGCAAAGGTACCGACATTAATCTGCGTCGACTTTATACTAACATATCTCATGCAGGGCAGAAGCCTTCGATTCGGTGGAGTGGGAGTTCTTATGGCAGGTGCTTGAACGTTTTAATTTTGGTCCTAAGTTTATCTCCTGGATAAAACTCCTGTATAGTAACCCCACAGCAAGAGTTCAAACAACCGGAATGCTTTCCTCCCCCTTCTCTTTAGGCAGGGGAACCAGGCAGAGATGCCCACTATTCGCCTTAGCCATTGAACTCCTACTTAGAGCATCCCCAAAGGTTGGGGGAATAGCGGTTGGTCCACTGACTGAGAGGCTTTCATTATATGCTGATGATGCATTGTTGTACTTTCCAGATGCGTCTGCCTCTTTGTCGGCGGCCCTGGAAATTATTAATAAATATGGATCCTTCTCAGGCATTCAGATCAATTTGATTACATTGATTATATTTTCCCTGTCCCCGATCCCACCTTCTGTGGACCCATTGATCCCACTAATCATGGTGTCTAAGTTCAAATATTTGGGAATTGAAATCCAGCGAACACCATCTCTATATCTAATAGATAATGTATATCCGGTCTTACACCAACTTACTGCCCGATGTCAGGCTTGGAAATCTCTTCCCCTCTCACCTGTAGGAAGGATTAATCTTATCAAGATGACGTTTCTTCCCAAGTTCCTCTATGTCTTCCGCAATACTCCTGTACCCATCCCTAACTCCTTCTTTGACAAGCTAGACCAAGTAGTTAACACATTTGTATGGGGGGACTGGCCCCTAGAGTCGCCCGGACCACCTTACAGCTCCCCTTGTCACTAGGGGGTCTGGCGCTCCCTTGTTTTAAGAAATATTACTGGGCGGCAGTTGTTGTAACTGTCCGCTGGTGGTTTTCCCAGCCAAAGTCTAACCCAACAGTTAATCTTGAAGCTGCTATACTGGGATCTTACTCGGCATTGAGTAATTTGGTGTTCAGGGGTCCCAGACATGACAATTTCAATGCAAACGACGGTTGGAGTATGGAAACAGATGTCGCGGAAACTTACTGGAACGAACACTATTTCCCCATACACACCACTATGGGGCAATCCCAAACTAAAACATCTTCAAACAGTCCCAGATCCAGCCTTGTGGGCAGGACATGGAGTTAAGATCATACAACAAATAATATCAGGGGGCAGGATCATTCCTTATGACACACTAAAAAATGACCTCCAACTGCCCTCCAGAATGTTCTTTCGATACTTGCAACTGCGACATGCAGTACAGGCCCAATACCCTGCAGGAGTTACTTTACAGTCACACGGGGTAGAGACCTTCCTAATTTCCAGAAACGTAGATCGCATTCTATCTTCCCTGTATCTTCGGATATTGAGTGAGGAGCCGACTGGGGGGACCAAGCTCTATGACAAGTGGAAAGCGGATCTGCCTGCCCTTGCCGCTGATGATTGGAAGGAGGGAATACAACAGTACATTCCCCTTATGGTATCAGCAAGGGATAGATATATTCAACTCAAATTCCTTCATAGAGCATACTATACGCTGCAGAGATTATCTAGAATATATCCGGCACAATCAGATAGATGCCCGAAGTGCAAGGGGGAACTAGGTACCTTTATACATGTTGTCTGGTCCTGCCCTGTTATACAGCAGTTTTGGTCGGAAGTGGTAGATGTTATCAACTCGGTGGGCAATCTGCATATACAAATGAACCCGATTATTTTACTTCTCGGAGTATGCGACAACCTTATTTCTAATACACACAAAAGATTGTTTGTATTCTACACCTCATTCTATGCTAGGAAAACTATCCTAATTAAATGGAAGCAACCTGATCCTCCCACGGTCTCCCAATGGAAAGCCTTGGTAAATTCCACATTACCACTTTATAAACTCACATATATTAACCGCAAATGCCCTAAGAAATTCTCCAAGATCTGGGGAGCATGGTCCAAACAATAAGATGGACATAACTTGCAGGATGTGTGGTGAATCAGCGTCTGATGTGTCCTCTCTCTCCCCTCCCCCGGTCCCCCTTTTCTTTTCTCCCCCCCCCCCCCACCAATGCCTGGATCCTTCGTAATTCAATACTCAGATACATTGGCAAATAGATAATAATATAATCTGACTCGTTAGCTGAAGGTATTGTTGGGTAGAGGATAGTACTGAAACCCTATATAAGTAACGAGGTTTCGTTTTCCCTGATGCAACTACTTATATGTACTATGAATCGTACACAATGACAAAATATGATGTTTGAAATCTTCTGATTTGAAAATGTTCACTATGATTATTATGTATATCTACTATGTAGCAGCACTTTGTTATATGTTCATATGTTTGTATGTTTAAACTTTCTCCTTCTGGAGACAAATAAAAACTTTTCTGTTAAGAAAAAAAAAAACTATCAAATGTGCAAAAAATATTAATAATTATGCCTTATGATAGAAACAATAATTTATCAATAAAAATTGAATAATCAAAATAACATTTAAAACAACAGTTTAACATGTTCATATATCCTTAATAAACATGAATGTTCATGATAATAATTTTTCCAAATATATCCAATATTGTGCCAAATATTTTTGAAAATTCCACCATAAAAAAATAAATCCCTAGGATGTTTTTTCACCACTTGTGCCAAAGCCCTTCACCAACACTTCAATGCTCTCACCTATATTTTGACCTAACTCATATTTCCCCTTTAAGTGGGGTCTCATATGCCATGAATGTTGCTTCTCTCTCCTGCATCCAGCTGTTCCTCAATCCACCTCAATCCTCTGCAATCCTTTAGTCAATATATACTTGAAGCTTAAAAAAGAAGAGCATATATAGTGCTCCCTGTATGTATTGTATGAGACCAAGCTCATACAATATTCCAGTAAGGATGAGCCGAATACCCCCCTGTTCGGCTCGCAGCAGAACATCCGAACAGGTAAAAAATTTGGAAGAACACACGAACACCGTTAAAGTCTATGGGACACGAACATGAAAAATCAAAAGTGCTCATTTTAAAGGCTTGAATGCAAGTTATTGTCATAAAAAGTGTTTGTGGACCTGGGCCCTGCCCCAGGGGACATGTATCAATGCAATTTTTTTTTTAAACGGACGTTTTTACGGGAGCAGTGATTTTTTAATGCTTAAAGTGAAACAATAAAAATGAAATATTCCTTTAAATATCATGCCTGGGGGGTGTCCCTAGTATGCCTGTAAAGTGGCGCATTTTTCCCGTGTTTAGAACAGTACCACAACAAAATGACATTTCTAAAGAAAAAATTGTCATTTAAAACTGATCGCGGCTGTAATGAATTGTCGGGTCTCAGCAATATAGATAAAACTCATTGAAAAAAAGGGCATGGGTTCCCCCCAGTCCATTACCAGGCCCTTTGGATCTGGTATGAATAGTAAGGGGAACCCCCGAACCAAAAATAAAAAAAAAATTGTGTGGGGTCCCCCCAAAATCTATACCAGGCCCTTCAGGTCTGATATGGAAATTAAAGGGAACCCTGCGCCAAATAAAAAAAATGGTGAAGAGGTCCCCCCAAAAGCCATACCACACCCTTCAATGTACCCTATTACCAATTCACATAGGTGGGGGTTGGGATCTGGGGGTCCCCTTGTTAAATGGGGCTTCCAGATTCCGATAAGCCCCCCGCCCGCATATCCCCCACAACCACTGGGCAAGGGTTGTGGGGATGAGGCCCTTGTCCCCATCAACAAGGGGACAAGGTGCTTTGGGGTCAGACTCCAAAGCACCCTCCCAATGTTGAGGGCATGTGGCCTGGTACGGTTCAGGAGGGGGGGCGCTCTCTCGTTTCCCCACCTTTTCCTGTGGCCTGCCAGGTTGCATGCTTGGATAAGGGCCTCGTATGGATTTTGTGAGAGACCCCTACGCCGTTTTTTTTATTTTGGTGCAGGGTTCCCCTTAAAATCCACACCAGACCTGAAGGGTCTGGTATGGATTTTGGGGGGACCCCCACACCATTTTTTTTTATTTGGCACAGGGTTCCCCTTAATTTCCATTCCAGACCTGAAGGGCCTGGTATGGATTTTGAGGGGGACCCCCACACAATTTTTTTTTATTTTTGGTTCGGGGGTTCCCCTTACTATTCATACCAGATTCAAAGGGTCTGGTAATGGACTGGGGGGGAACCCATGCCTTTATTTTCAATGAGTTTTATCTATATTGCCGAGACCCGACAATTCACATTCACATTCATGGTTTCAAATACAGACGCAATCAGTTTTAAATGACAATTTTTCATTTATAAATGTCATTTTGCTGCAGTACTGTTATAAACAAGGGAAAAATGGACCACTTTATAGGGGTACTATAGACACCCCCCAGGCATGATATTTAAAGGAATATTTCATTTTTATTGTTTCACTTTAAGCATTAAAAAAATCACTGCTACCGAAAAAACTGCCGTTTAAAAAAAAAAAATTGCATTGATACATGTCCCCTGGGGCAGGACCCAGGTCCCCCAACACTTTTTTGACAATAATTTGCATATAAGCCTTTAAAATTAGCACTTTTGATTTTTCATGTTAGTGTCCCATAGACTTTAATGGTGTTCTGGAGGCTTTTGAATTTGCCCTGAACACTGCATATTGTTCGGTGTTTGCTGAACATCCGAACAACCAAAGTTCGGCCTGAACTTATGCTTGGGCCGAACTGTTTGCCCATCCAAATATTCAAGCAGCCGGAAAGGTGGAATTAATTTATCTTCATATATTTCTTGAGAGATATTGTTCAGAAATATTACTGTCCCAAGTGAAAGAGCCCCTTCATTCTTTCAACACAAACAACACATATAGAACCCAGGATAACAGGGGTAACATGAAATGCTGAGTCCAGTGTGGTTGTACGGTGAGTCTGGTTAGTGCAGACCCAACTGAAGTTCTCGGTCATCCTGTACCCCTAATAGACACAGGGTAATTTACACATAGGAGGGACCGGGGAAGCTGAACAAGAAGTTTCCATAGCTCTCTAAGGTAAGCTGGGTTCCACAAGCTCCCCCGCCCAAAGTGACTCCCATTACACAAGCTATCTCCTGTTGTAGTATGGAGTGTTTTTTTTTGTAGACTCGCATAACCACCCTCAATGTAGACAGGGGAACATCAACTGTCTAAATTATGCAGCATTGACCTGTCACTTCACATTTGCAATAGCCATTTAGGTTGAAATGTTTAGGTAAGACATTCTGGATCCACATACAGCTGCAGAAAATCAGTTTAAACATATGGATGGCTTAATAAAGTGTGTTTGCATTCAGAGGTGCATAGTCAAGCTTGATGTTGTTTAGTTGCTACAATAAGTGATGTTGCTATCTGAAATGTGCATCAATTCAAAGATGTTACACCATGACTTTTAGTCCAATGGTCTCAGACTATTATGTAGCTGTGGGTATAACTAGTTACAGCCAGCTGGGTAAAGACAGCAAAGTTCAAATGGCAGTAGATCAAAGAGGCATAGCAAAGCTCAACAGTAGTAGCTCGGGCAGTGGGCAATGCATCCAGTCTCGAAAGTGTAACCTGGACACTATTACTGACACTCAGTGTGATTAGAAACTATAGATCTGCCTGAAGGCTCTCACCGCTTCGGCTCCCTGTGTCATATTCACTCTTGGGTCCCATGTCTCTCAGCTGCAGTGTTTTACACATGCCTCCTGGACTTGATTCAGAAATGACTCGGTACTGATCAGACCTTGTTGGCGGGCTCCGTCAGAGCCACTCCGTCATGATGGATATGCGTGTTGGGGCAGCGTGTGTATCCCCCCCAGCATGGTGGAACGCTGGGCCTGTAGGCAGTGCCATTTTTAGTCCTGATGCCGTTGGGGCCATTGTTTCATGGTGAATCACTCATTTCCAACTCCCAACAGTATTTGTAATCCCTGGATGACCAAGTAATCAAGTTCTCCCTAGCAGATCCCCTCAACAGACAAGAGAAAAGATAACCACACTCAAAAAAAAAAAACACATTAATGTAGCTCGTAGGCCTCACCACTCTAGTAGCTCTGGCGAGTCCCTTTTAAGTACAATCCAGTCCTGAATGACCACTCCCACTCTGAGTGGTTAAGCATAGGAACAAAGCTGCAGCTCCTGAGTGGAGTCAGGCAAAAGGTAGCCTATCTGATCTTGGGTTTACCTCTCCAGTCTGCATCTCTGTGGGGATCTGTCTCTTGGTCTCACATGGCAGTACAACACTTGAACAGCAGGATACTAAAACAGCAGGATCCTGGAACAGCAGATTACTAGAACAGCAAGACCCTGTCTATGAAGCAGCATAAACCTTGTGGTCTCTCAGCTCAGCCTCTTAACTCCCAGCAGCAACACTGAAGCCACATGACCCTAGGCTCTCAGCACTTTGGTTCAGGCACAGCAACAGCAGCTCTGTCTTAAGCCCTGTTCTTGGGCTTCCATCTGAGCCACAGTGGCAGCCTCAAAAGCTGTCATTTCACAGGCTCTTGAAAGCTTGTTCAATGGGGTGATGGGCAGTGCTAACTCCTGGGCCATGTGGTGGTTCAAATTCCTCCCAAGGTACTTTACCAAGAGCAGGATCAGTCCTGGACTACCAGTCTCAGTCCACCTTCAGCTCCCCTCTCCCTATGTTGTTCATCACCAAGAGGGAGCAATGAGCTTTGTGACTGGAGGAAGAACACTCTGCCAGGAGGCTTAAAGGGGCTGCCGGCAGCTACTACACAAACTATTGTATAGTATAATGATCACTTAATATTTAACACTGCATTACTGAAAACAGTAGATTTTTTAAGGGAGAGTAGCACACATACTACAATAAGTAAAAAAAAATAAAAAATAGTACTTAGAGTTGCTTAGCAGAACATAGCATTACCAAGAAAATATGTGAGCCGACTATCTAAAGGGACAAATCATATGTAATAAGATGTGAGCATTGTCGGAAAAGAGGCAATGATGGGACAGTGACTCAAGAGAATGACAGAGCTCAGATGTTATGGTTGTCTAAAAAAGATCTAATGGAGTTTTTTAGAAGGGTTGAAGAGTCCTAAATAGCACCTGGATAGAAATTCCAGAGTAGGGGAGAAGCAGATGAGAAGTCCTGGATGAAGAAGTGTGGGGAGGCAAATTGAGGAGAGAAAAAGGACACTATATCAAAATGAGTGATGAAACTGTATGGAAGGGGCACACTATTCCCAGCTGTAAATTAAAGACAAATGTACCACCCTCTTGGTATAGAGAAGGCCGTTTTAGCTTAGCCCCTCTGTAGTCAGTGGAGCATGGGTTAATTGCTTAGGGCTGGTAAGTGTTTCACAGGCTGCTGTTCTGTTACTTTCCCTTGTCTTCTAGAGACTTCTAGAATTACAGTGGAAGAGACAGCAGAATAGGCACCCTGAATATTTATGTGACTTCAGCTAATCCCTTGGGAGGTATGTCCAGAAGGTGGGGAGAGAGCCCATAAATAGTCTGAGGCCTGGGCAGCAGGTTGCAGTGTTCCTGGGTTAGGGTTCCTATCCAAGTTCATTGTTCCAAACAAAAACCCTAAAAAAGAACCCCTAGACTGCTTTCTGAGCCAGTAGAATAATTAAAGAAAACTACATTTAAAAAAAAAAAAAAGAATAACAATCTGAAACCAAAATTAGGGACAAGGCTGGCAATTTGTAGACTCCTCTGAAATGCTTACATTTACAGTAAGTACAATGTAAGTGATGGTAGTATAATATGATTTTGTTAGTGAACAACATCATTAGCTGACACTCCTGTGACTGCACTAGGGAGATCTGTTCAAGGTAAAGGTCTATCATTAACATCCCTCAAGGATCTGCTCCTTACCACCACGTATAATTACTGGAAAAAAAACTGGGACATTTAGCCAGCAATTTTCTAAATCTTGAACCCTTCAGATTCTGTTGCAATTCCCAGAGCCTGTAATCATTGTGCACAATTCCTGTAATCATCAATATTTCTTACTGCATAACAAACATTTCATTTGGCTGATGGTGCCGCAACCCCTGGAGGATCTTCAGAGAAGAAACTGAACCAGTAATTATGTCAGTTTGGTGTCAGCAGAGTGCCAACTTCTCACCTGCTCCCCACTGCCGGCTCACGTAACTATCTGTACACTTTTCTATTTATAGGAGGGAGCATTGACTACGAGGGAACTCACCATACAGATTGAGTAACTTTATATGTATATATACAACTTAAATATCTTTATTTGTACATTTGAATGGAATAGAATGGCTTGAATGGAACTTTTGAATAAGAATGATACAAATGATTAATTATCCGTCATCGTAACACAACGGATTGAGGGTCATGCTATGAGCACATAATATAACATTTTCTTTATCAAAATGTTATTTAAAAGAATAAAATTTGAAATTGGTAATCCATAGACCTATACTTCTGATGACGTCATTCCTCTGTCTATTACTTATCTGTCACAAAATCATCTATTATTGGTAAGTGCACCAAAATGTACTGCAAGAAATTAAGTTGTAGCTCCAGGCTAAATGATTTTGTGAGCTTTTAAAAAAAAATGATTACATTTTTTTTTTTTTACAATAATTTAATTCACTCCATATATATTATTCTTAAAGGAACAAAACTAGAGATGGAGATTGACACAAGATGACTTCATTTAAATAAAATAAAAATTCCCAATTTACTTTTTTACCCCTTTTTTGCAACTTTAAGTTACAAAGTGTATTTAAGCAAAAAGAAATGATGTTTTACAGATTTTTATCTTTTTTTTTTTTTTATGTTACATTTTTAATAACTGAAAATAACGGACAAAGCAAGGCAAAGTGTATTGAAGCAAAATTCCATTATTTGTTTGAAATTTTTAATAAATAGATTCCCTACTGTCTGGGTCACTATATCACCCCAGTGCCAGAATGACTGAAATTTGTCAAAAAGCCTCAAAGATGTTTCATATTTTTTTTTCAAACAATTTTATTTACCGTATTTATCGGTGTATAACACGCATTTTTTTTCTCCTGAAAACAGAGGGTAAACAGTGCCTGTGTGTTATACGCCGATACTATGTTTTACCAACAGGGGGCGGGATCGGGCGGTCTTCCTCGGGAGCCACCCTTTGGGGGTGTCAGGCCGGCCTCCCCACCTCTCCTGGCCCTGGGACAGCACTGCTTGCATAGTCTAAAGTTGATAAAAAAAATCGCTTGCCAGCCCCTCCTCCTCCTAGCTTTAGCTTTAGACTGACGGAGGAGAACGGTCACATGACCATCTATGTAACGTCAGAGAGAGCAGTCATGTGACCAGGTCAGTGGAAAAAACTGAGCTATTGAGGTGTATGGAAGCTTCATATTACAATATGAGTGACACAGGAGGAGCAGTGTAGAAGGGGCTGGCAGTGATTTTTTTCTTAACAGTAGAGAATGCTGGCAGTGCTGTCCCAGGAGACCCCAGTGCAGGGGGAGGGGGCTGTATACTAGATGGGGGGCTGTATACTGGATGGGGGGGCTGTTTACTGGATGGGGGGTTGTTTACTGGATGGGGGGCTGTGTACCTGATGGGGGGCTGTGTACCGGATAGGGGGGCTGTGTACTGGGGAGGGGTTGTGTACTGGATGGGGGGGCTGTGTATTGGGGAGGGGGGCTGTGTACTGTGCAGAGGGAGGGTGACTTTGTACTGTAAAGGGAGCTGTGAAAACATTTTTTCCTTAAACTTCCCTTTTAAAATCGGGGTGCGTGTTATACGCCTGTGCGTGTTATACGCCTGTGCGTGTTATACGCCGATAAATATGGTACTTATATCCATTATTCTCAGAGAAGAAAACCCAAAAAGGTTAAATGACACAAGATTACTTCATTAAAATAAATATACAGTATCTCACAAAAGTGAGTACATCCCTCACATTTTTGTAAATATTCATGGTTCCCTCGCACTCATGCAGCCCCAGACCATGACACTCCCACCACCATGCTTGACTGTAGGCAAGACACACTTGTCTTTGTACTCCTCACCTGGTTACCGCCACATACGCTTGACACCATCTGAACCAAATGAGTTTATCTTGGTCTGATCAGGCCACAGGACATGGTTCCAGTAATCCATGTCCTTAGTCTGCTTGTCTTTAGCAAACTGTTTGCGGGCTTTTTTGTGCATCATCTTTAGAAGAGGCTTCCTTCTGGAATGACAGCCATGCAGACCAATTTGATGCAGTGTGCGGTGTATGGTCTGAGCACGGACAGGCTGACCCCCCACCCCTTCAACCTCTGCAGCAATGCTGGTGGCACTCATACGTCTATTTCCCAAAGACAACCTCTGGATATGATGCTGAGCACAAACACTCAACTTCTTTGTTCCACCATAGTGAGGCCTGTTCTGAGTGGAACCTATCCTGTTAAACTGCTGTATGGTCTTGGCCACCATGCTGCAGCTCAGTTTCAGGGTCTTGGCAATCTTCTTATAGCCTAGGCCATCTTTATGTAGAGTAACAATTCTTTTTTTCAAATCCATAGAGAGTTCTTTGCTATGAGGTGCCATGTTGAACTTCCAGTGACCAGTATGAGAGAGTGAGAGTGATAACACCAAATTTAACACACCTACCTGAGATTTTGTGACACTAATGGTCACATGACACCGGGCAGGGAAAATAGATCATTGGGCCCAATTTGGACATTTTCACTTAGGGGTGTACTGTTGACAACAGTTTAGACATTAATGGCTGTGTGTTGAGTTATTTTGAGGGGGCAGCAAATTTACACCGTTAACTGCTTGATATCCGCGCTATAGCCGAATGACGGCTACAGCGCGGACCTGAATTCCCGGGAGGCCATCATATGACGGCCTCCCCTGTGCACGGCGCGCGTGGAGCGCGCTGTGATCACCGAGTCACTGAGACTCGGGTGATCACCGATCCATGTAAGGGGCTGGTCCCGGCCCCTTACCATGTCATCAGCTGTCAGCCAATGACAGCTGATCACATGATCAAAACAAAAGCTCTGTGATCGTCTTTTTTTTCTCCTCGCACTGACAGTGCGAGGAGAAAAAAAAGACGATCACCGGCTCACCAGCAAGGGATATCGGTCCCGAAGAGGAGGAGGCAATAATGCCTCATACGTGCCTCAATTGTGCCACCAGTACGCCCTGCCAGTGCCACCTTACATTGCCTCATCACAGTGCCCACAATGCCCACCAGTGCCACGTATCAATACCCCTAAGTGCCACCTATCAATGCCTACAAGTGCCACCTATCAATGCCCACCATTGCCACCTAACAATGCCCACCAGTGGTGCCAATCAGTGCCATCTAGCAGTGTACAAGATCAGTGCCCATTATTGCCACCAATCAGTGCCCATCACTGCCACCCATCAGTGCCCATCACTACCACCTATCAGTGCCCATTGGTGCCGCCTCATCAGCGTACATCAATGAAGGAGAAAAATTACCTTTTTTAAAATTTTATAACAAAATATTTATAAAAAAAAAAAAAATTAAATTCGGTCTTTTTAAATTTTCTTAACAAAAAATAAAAACTGCAGAGGTGATCAAATACCACCAAAAGAAAGCTCTATTTGTGGGAACAAAATGATAAAAATTTCATTTGGGTACAGTGTTGTATGACCGCGCAATTGTCATTCAAAATGCCTCAGCGCTGAAAGCTGAAAATTGGTCTGGATAGGAGGGGGGTTTAAGTGCCCTGTAAGCAAGTGGTTAAACAAGCTGTCCACTAACTACTTTACATTGTAGCAAAGTGTCATTTCTTCAGTGTTGTCACATGAAAAGATATATGTGAGATACTGTAATTCAATTAAAATTAAAAATAATCCCCAATTTAACTTTTTAACTGCCTTTTTGCTTTTGCATTTTTAACAGCTGAAAAAATGGACAAAGCAGGGCAAAGTGTATTTAAACAAAGTTTCATTATTTCTTATAATTTTTACTAAATAGATTCCCTATTGGCTGTGTCACTATGTCATCCCTGTGCCAAGATGACTGACAGCATCTCAACAATGAGATCAGGGTATTCTAAAACTTGGCTGCAATATTTTTTTTTTTTAACTTTAAAGATTTTTCAGAATTTTTTTTAACAATAATTTAATTGACTTCCTATCCTTTATTTACAGAGCAGTAACATTGGAGAGGAAGATTGACACAAGATGACTTCATTAAAAAAAAAAAATCCCCAATTTACCTTTTTAATGTTTTGCAAGTTTTTGTTTTTGAATTTTCATAAACTGAGGAAAACAGACAAGACATATCAAAAGTTGCAATTCGTCATAGGAACGTTGTCAGGGGCATTCCTATTGGACGAAACACCGCGTAGGGTGGAGCTCTGATGTCACAACACTGTAACGCGTGGCCATCTTTGTAGTTGGAAACATCTGCTATCCATGACGAATTGCAACTTTTGATATGCCTGTTTTTTTTTCTCAAAATGTGAGTACCCTGGCTTTTTACATGAAATAAATTTACCTTGGTTTTAAATACTACATCATGAGGAGTTGCTTTCTTGTATCCTATGCATGTACCTATGAATTACCATTGAGTGGGACTACAAGATCCTGTCTTCTATGATCCAATTGAAGTGGTTCCGTGGCTCTGTGGATATATCATGCTTGTTTGACCACTTGTAATTCAGTGGTCTATTTTCTTTGGTAAGAGGCCCGGCGTGTTGATGTTCGGTGGAGGATAATCTCATGTTCACCTTATTGTATCTCTGTCTGCATCGTGGGTGGTTCCAGTATTTCCCCTGAACAAAGACTCTGTTTTAACACTATGGACTCTTATTTTATAATTTGATGCTTCTAGCGCTGCATATATTTAACCTTTATGCTTTTTATTCTCACCATACAATTTATGTCAGCTGCTTTATTATTGTTAGCGCAGTGATTCATTTTGAATTAATAATCTAATGTTGTTATATCATCCCTGTGCCAAGATAACCAACGGCACCTGGCACAGAGCCAATGATTCTGCTAAGTTGGCTGAAAAAAATGCCCAAAGTGTGATATTTTTTAATAATAATTTAATTCACTCAATTATTTCTAGGGGAGCGAAACCGAGGAGGGAGAATGACACAAGCTGACTTCTTTTAAATAAAAAAAAAATAATTTGAATCTCTCAATTCATTTTTAATCGCATTTTTTACAACTTTAAGGTGCCTGTGTGACTTTGTAATCCTTGTGCCAAGATGACTGATAGCACCGTAGCAATGTACAGAGCTGAAAATTCTGCTGAGTTGGCTGAAATTTGTCAAAAATGTTCCCTTGCCATTTGGCATCATTGGCCATCGCGCTTCCATCATCCCACCTGCTATGGGGACATTCCTGCCTGTGGGGGTTGGGGGTGATGTGCTGCATCTGCTGGATGCATGTTGGGCATCATCTGGGATCCAATAGGAGGTTCAGACATCATGGAGCTTGGCCCAAAGCATTTGAACACTCCCCTGCCAGTGACCAGACTACAGGCCTAATTGTGGCAGATGGGCAGGTGACATCTGGTGGTGAGAAGCTGCTGTTTCTGTGGATTACCCATGATTCCCCTAAGTGGGGAAGAACTGGGATGTTGCCCTTACCAGGGGCTTCAGGGCCTGGCACTTGCATAGTGTATACTGAAAGCTCTATAACCACCTTGCTTTAATTGAGGCATATGTTATATGAAGATCAATCAAAGTTTTGGCACAGTTGACACTGCCAACTGCTAATAGAGAGAGCTAGCTGGAGGGGCTCTTTAAAATGTTGCTATGGGCCCCTTATGATTCGTAGTTATGTTTTGTATGACAAAAGCAACCAAATGTTCTGATTTTGCATCAATAGATCCCATCAGACAGATGGACTGGTGGATATCTGATTGCTCTCTGTTTGAAGATAGGCTCCCTTTACAATGAAAAATTGGAAAAGTTCCTGTTCTTTGAAACATGCAGTAGTGGTGCACAACATGCTGCCATTAAACTACCAACAATAAAGTAATAAAGAGTGGCATACTGTATCCCACCATAATATAGTATCCACAAGACTTGAGCCAGTAGACTTTCCGAGAACAATCAGAGACTGGATAATGTCAGCAATGGTAGACACCTCTGAATACGTTCATCCGTGGCTAAAAATTGCTTGCCGTTTTATTATATGTTGTTTCTGCATTGTTGGTTAAACAAAACAATTTCTGTTGTTCGTACATCTCAACATCTCAAGCTCAAATTGCACACACAGAGGAAGCCCTGCTCTATATAGTTCAGGAAAGACTTTCAGTTAGAGAAGGTCAGTCTAGACATCAATAGCTATTGCTGTGCACCCTCTATAGAACACTCATGTGACAGACCTAGCCGGGACAGAGGCTTTTGGAGGGGACTGAATGCCAGCCTCTTGCCTACTGATTATGGGCCCCGGCATTTGGGGGAACGGTGCTCATTGTAAGCTGTATGCCTGGGGACCCTGGAGGTGGTGTTACTTTAGATTCAGGTCCATGTCCCCCAAGGCACACAGACTCTGGGGACCCTGGATATGCCATTGTGACGGGAGTCACTAATAGGGGCACAAGGTGAATGAGAACCCCACTATGATCTGTGCTAGTCAGACTCAATGCTGTATATATGTGTATATAATGTGTGCTGTCTCATTATGTTGTGTACTATTTGCTGTGATGGTTGGGGTGTG
Organism: Lithobates septentrionalis; assembly: GCA_037952835.1. Classification (NCBI taxonomy): domain Eukaryota; kingdom Metazoa; phylum Chordata; class Amphibia; order Anura; family Ranidae; genus Lithobates; species Lithobates septentrionalis. Next base: position 3,102,527 of record JBBDGP010001852.1, read on the forward strand.
ACTGTATTCTATTGTCTATTGTGGCTGTCTGCCTCAACTATTATGGGATGTCTAAGTGTCTTGCTGTGAGGAAAGAGGGAGGGGGGATTCCTCCAACAGCCCCCCCTGTTAAGACTGTTTACTGATGAGAAGTTAAACACACCTGACCTGTGTGTCCATTGTCATTGGACAGTTTAACCCGCCCTGTATAACATGTGTTTGAATAAAGATTCATTCCTGCTTGAACCTCAAGACAGAGCTTTGTCTCGTACTTGGGGGAGAATTATTTGTATTGGTTACTTGTTCGGCTGATAGAAGGGTTTGGTAGCTGCCTTTGTGTTTGGGTATGGAATGTCCTAAACAACTTTAACCCCTTTCATACTCTGGGTGTCGTTACAACTCATATGGGGAAATTTACTTTGTCTGGGGACACTGGTGCTCTCAATGTTTACATGTATATTTTTGACACATTGTGCTTCATTTTCCCTTGTCACCCGCTTATGTTTTGAGCCAACATAACTATATCTTCTTATGTTGTTCCAATATGGCCTTTTGTATTCCCTGTGATCTGTACTTTTAGTGAAATAATAAAAACACTGAACAAGAAAAAAGAGCTGCAGATCAGGGCAGTTGTAATTACAAAGCTCTAAAAGTAGTAGGAAGACTCTGTCACTCCTTAGTTTACTGTGAAAGCTCTGCAGATTGGTGAATAAAATTAAACTTAATCAGCTATGGCCAGATTTTCACACTATATACCCTATACTGATAGATTGCTAATCTTCTTCTAAAATCAATGTGACAAAAGTCAACTCAGACCATATAATATCCTAACCTCTAAACTAACCTCTAATCTGTTGTGTAATACTCTAAATTCTGAGTCTGTTTTATAGTAGACTAACCCCCAAATCTGTTATCTTCCAGTAGGACTTCATCTGGAAGGGTCCATCTCCAGATCGCTAAGATCACCTGAGTGGCCATCATGAGTAGACTCCTGCAGGTCCTCCTCCTCCTCTCTTGGTTGGGTGATGGTCAGTCTAGCCCTGGCTGCAGTCTACAGGGTTGGCCAATGGATACATTCTCAAAACCTGGTGACATTCTACTTGGTGGAGTTTTTGTGGTCCATTCTGGAATTGTTTTCCAACAACCAACCTTCCAGGAGAGGCCAAAGCCGGTTTCTTGCACTGGCTAAGTTCTGGAGACATACGAATTAACCCAGTGAGACTTCTGGAGACAGCCACAGTGATGTTCATAAGGTTGTTTTCTGATTGTGGTCATCTTCTGATGTGTACAATCTTGGACACGTTGCCACATGCTCTGCATACTGGGCAGGACACTACAATACAATCTAAGTACCTTACTCCAAGATGGCTAAAATGCCATAAGTGAACATTTTGGCAGCTCACTACAGTGCCTTGACAAAGTATTCATACCCCTCGAAATTTTCCACATTTTGTCATGTTACAACCAAAACTGTAAATTTATTTTATTGGGATTTTATGTGATAGACCAACACAAAGTGGCACATAATTGTAAAGTGGAAGGAAAATGATAAATGGTTTTCAATTTTTTGTTTACAAATAAATATCTGAAAGTGTGGAATGCATTTGTATTCAGCCCTCTTTACTCTGATACCCCTAACTAAAATTTAGTGGAACCAATTGCCTTTAGAAGTCACCTAATTAGTAAATATAAGCCACCTGTGTGTAATTCAATCTCAGTATAAATACAGCAGTTCTGTGAAGCCCTCAGTAGTTTGTTAGAGAACCTTAGTGAACAAACAGCATCATGGAGGCCAAGGAACACACCAGACAAGTCAGGGATAAAGTTGTGGAGAAGTTTAAAGCAGGATTAGGTTACAAAAAAATATCCCAAGCTTTAAACATCTCATGGAACACTGTTCAATTCATCATCCAAAAATGGAAAGAGCATGGCATAACCGCAAACCTACCAAGACATGGCCGTCCACCTAAACTGACAGGCTGGGCAAGGAGAGCATTAATCAGAGAAGCAGCCAAGAGGCCCATGGTAACTCTGGAGAAGCTGCAGAGATCCACAGCTCAGGTGAGAGAATCTGTCCACAGGGCAACTATTAGTCGTGCACTCCACAAATCTGGCCTTTATGGTAGAGTGGCAAGAAGAAAGCCATTGTTGAAAGAAAGCCATAAGAAGTCCCATCTTCCGTTTGTGAGAAGTCATGTAAGGAAACACAGCAAACATGTGGAAGAAGGTGCTCTGGTCAAATGAGACCAAGATTTAACTTTTTGACCTAAAAGCAAAACGCTATGTGAGGCGGAAAACTAACACTGCACATAACCCTGAACACACCATCCCACCGTGAAACATGGTGGTGGCAGCATGATGTTGTGGGGATGCTTTTCTTTAGCAGGGACAGGGAAGCTGGTCAGAGTTGATAGGGAGATGGATGAAGTTAAATACAGGGCAATATTAGAAAAAAAACTGTTAGAGTCTGCAAAAGACTTGAGACTGCGGCAGAGGTTCATCTTCCAGCTGGACAATTAACCTAAACATACAGCCAGAGCTACAATGTAGATCAAAGCATATTCATATGTTTGGATGGCCCAGTCAAAGTCCAGACCTAAATCCAATTGAGAATCTTTGGCAAGACTTGAAATTTGCTGATCACAGATGCTCTCCATCCAATCTGACAGAGCTTGAGCTATTTTGCAAAGAAGAATGGGCAAAAATGTCACTTTTTAGATGTGCAAAGCTGGTAGAGACATCCCCAAAAAGATTTGCATCTGTAATTGCAGCGAAAGGTGGTTTTACAAAGTATTGACTCAGGGGGCTGATTACAAATGCACGCCACACCTTTCAGATAGGTATTTGTAAAAAAAAAAGTTAAAACCATTTATCATTTTCCTTCCACTTCACAATTATTTGCCACTTTGTGTTGGTCTATCACATAAAATCCCAATTGTAGCATGACAAAATGTGGAAAACTTCAAGGGGTTTGAATACTTTTTCAAAGCACGGTAGATAAGGCTTTTTACTGCACTTCTACCTTATTATCCTTGACTTGAACGATAGTTCTATTTGACCCACAAGATAACCGGTTCCGGACCGGCGCACGCCGATGTACGTCGGCAGAATGGCATGGCTGGGCAAATGGGCGTATGTACATCCCTTTAAATTTGCCGCCGTGCCATCGCACGGATACCCGCGATCGCCTAAAGGAGAGGAAGATCGGGGAGATGCTAATGTAAACAAGCATCTCCCCGTTCTGCCTAGTGACAGTGTCACTGATCTCTGCTCCCTGTGATCGGGAGCAGAGATCAGTGATGTGTCACATGTAGCCACGCCCCCCCACAGTTAGAATCACACCCTAGGACAAACTTAACCCTTACACTGCCCCCTAGTGGTTAACCCCTTCACTGCCAGTGTCATTTACACAGGAACCAGTGCATTTGTATAGCACTGATTGTTGTATAAATGACAATGGTCCCAAAAATGTGTCAAAAATGTCCGATGTGTCCGCCATAATGTCGCAGCCACGATAAAAATCGCTGATCGCTGCCATTACTAGTAAAAAAAATTATTAATAAAAATGCCATAAAACTATCCCCTATTTTGTAAACGCTATAACCAATCAATAAACGCTTATTGCGATTTTTTTATGAACAATATGTAGAAGAATACGTATCGGCCTAAACTGAGGAAAAAAATGTTTTTTTTATATATATTTTTGGGGGATATTTATTATAGCAAAATGTAAAAAATAATGCGTTTTTTTCAAAATTGTCGCTTTTTTTTGTTTATAGCGCAAAGAATAAAAACCACAGGGGTGATCAAATATCACCAAAAGAAAGCTCTATTTGTGGGAAAAAAAGGACATCAATTTTGTTTGGGAGCCACGTCACAATTGTCAGTAAAAGCAGCGCAGTGCTAAATTGCAAAAAGTGCTCTGGTCTTTGGCCAGCAAAATGGTCCGGGGCTTAAGTGGATAATGGACTCAGTATTGAATGTAATTTTTAAATCACTATCAGATGATTGGCCATTCTTATGGCCATTCTCCCCTATAAGGTCCTAGCCCCTCCCATTTTATAGCTCGTTGTGTATTAATATTTATAACCCCCTGGTGGTGGTGGTGGTGTTGTTAGTTGTTCACACATTGTTGTTTTATTAGCTAAATAGCTAATAGCATGTAGCGCTACCCCCAGAAGAGCTACTGGCTGAATAGGGCCACTTGGTCAGCCCACAAGTAAAATTTGCCATTTTGATAAAAGTCTGGGAATCAATACAGATAAAATAGGTCCCTGCGTTGGTGGTGCCACTGAAAAGATAAAATGCTCTTGTGTTGGTTGTATCACTGGAACTATACCAGCAACAATGTCCAATGTTGTTCCAATTCGGAAGTTTTAAAGTAATTCAACTAAACATATTAGAAGTGAGTGACCCATTATCTAAACATAGATTGACTAAACATACCCATACCTATACGTCATAACAATCCACTCATTGTGTTATATTTTAACCACTTTAGACGAAGCGCTCTTTTGTGTTACATCCCTGAAAAAGGATAAAAATAGTATTTACCCTGAAACGCGTTGGGTGTGAACAAGAGCCCTCGTACAATTAATTGCTTGGTAACAATACTGCTATTTTTTGTTCCTGTAATATGTTCCGTCGAATGTATGACACAATATGTTTTTAACCTATGTGATGTTAAAATAAAAATCTTTTTTACTCTTTACACTCTGTTATATGTACTCACTATTGAAAATTTATTAGCAAGTTCCGGTAAAGTCCACTCAGGGGAATTGCTTTTTCTCATACATATCACTGGAAGGAAAAACCTAATTCTGTTGGTGGTGTCACTGGAAGGAAAAACCTAATTCTGTTGGTGGTGTCACTGGAAGGAAAAAATGTCTCTGTCTTGGTGGTGTCACAGGAAAGAAAAAATGGCCCTAGTGTTGCTAAGAGGAAAAATGTCACTGCAATGCACGTGTTGCAAGATGCAGAGCAAGGATCTTTACTATCAGGTTAGGTGAGCATGCCTGTTTTTGAGAGAGAATGCCAAGACTTGTCTCCAGATGGCCTATATAAAAGAGAATGCTGAAACAAGAGTTTGCTGGATGATCTTCTTTGATAGCCTGTTGTGATCAGGTTGGTCCCTACCTTAGCTCATCTTTCCAGCTGATGCTGACCTCGGCTTACCTCCTGAGCCAAGATCCTGCTGTCTTTCAGTTGCTGACGTTGGCTTGCCTCCTGACCATGTTTTCTGCCTGATATCTGATTTCTGGGTTGTCCACCCTATCATGGGTTCTGGTGCCTCTGTCAGCTGCTTGTTCCAATCTGTTCCTCTGGCGCTTCTTCACCTGGTTCTTTAGTGGTCTCCTCATCAGTCTACAAAAGTACCTCCCTGCCCTGGTACCAACCTAGAGTGTTCACCTTTGGACTGAACTCTCCGGAAACCATGCTGCTTTGTGCCCTTTCTCTCCCTGTCACTATTTCCAGGTGTGTTTGGACCAGAGGTGGAAGACCTCTCATCCCTTTCGCTTCCAAACAGGTACGTGACACTAGCATATTCCAATATATTCGCTGATCTCTCAATGTTCTCTCATCTTGTGTAGGTTCCACATTCGATATTATCGGGATGTTCTTGGTCTCATGTTTGCAGTAGATGAAATTAACAATTCTCAGGACCTCCTGCCTAATATCACTCTTGGCTTCAGTGTGCTGGACTCCTGTATGTCAGAGCTCCGGGCTGTGGATGGAGTTTTGTCCCTAATGTCAGGACTTGGAAACCCCTTTCCTGGATATGGTTGTCATACACATTCAGTCATGGTCGGTATTATAGGTGACAATTATTCCTTTTTATCCATTCCTATTGCTCAGATTACTGGCGTCTTCCAGTTCCCACAGGTATATAAAATTATAAATGTTGTATATGGGTGTATTTATGCTTAAATTCATTGCCTTAAACAGGATTCCATCCAGACAAATAGCTAAATATGCAGGTAAAATATATAGGGGTCTGTTTTACCTGCTAAAGCAGTTGTAATTCTGTTCAGCCAGGCTTTTGAACCAGCCACCCTAACTAGACGGCATGGCCAGGTTGGTGACTTCTTATTTCTCTGATGATGTTAGTGAATACAGCTTGGTCACCAACCTCCCCACTACAAGCTGATCAGACAGTGAAGGATCAACCCTCACTAATGAGGTCATCACACCTATCTTCTCCTACCACCAAGTTACCAGCTTTAAATTACATCACTGCACAATGCCTGTAGTGAATCTCCTCTTTCTCCCCGCGAACCAAAGCCAGAAATTAGGAGTATTACACCAGGCTTCCTGTCTGTCTAGGTCCGGTGACTCTCACTAAAGAGTGCAGGCTGGGGGTTAGCTCGTCTTAGCTCAATGAGAAAACATGCAGGAAGGAGAGATCCCAAATGCCACACAGCCAGCAAAGCCAGTGGTGTCTATTGTATAAGCAGACTTAGGCTGAACTCCACCATGTCCCCAATGCGTTTCGCCCTGCAGGACAAAACATGTTGGGGGCATGATATTAACACAAAAGTCAGTGCTACTACCCATACAACACATAGATAGCAGAGCTCCCAGGTGCTCAATCCACAGTCGCTTGCTGAGTAGAGTAATGTATAAAAAAATTATTCACACTCTGGGTGTTGCTCTTAAAAAATTTTCATTTTATTGAATAGCCACATTGAACAAATGCAGACTAAGTCAGTTGATGCGTTTCAGCCTATAAGGCCTTAGTCATAACCACATTACAGACATAAAACTTTGAAAAAAATAGTAGCTCTAAAGATAACAGGCTCAACCCATTATTTGTCTTGATTGATCGCAAGCAATTATCCAAAAAAGAGAATCAGCTGCAATACATATAGGGTGATCCATGTGTATGCCACACATTTTCACCCACCTTGTAGTGATAGTATGCACATGTATGTACACACACCCATGTACACACACGTGCATACATTCATACACATATACACATATGCATAAGAAAACACACCATAAAATTAAAAAAACATTAAATAAAAAAAAAGAAAATAATAATCCAGGTATGTGAAAAAAGACCCCAGAAGAGAGAAAGGAAAAGAGGAAAGAAAAAAGAGAGGGGAGGCTCTGGGGAGAGGCATTCTTAATGTAAGTGCAAGTCCATATCCCCCCTCAGGTTTAAGCCCTGAGGCGATCTAGTTTTTAATCTAAAAATCCACCATGCTTCTCTCCCCAGTAGCCTTCTCTCCCTATCACCTCCTCTGGGCAAGTGAAACCATTGTTCTATTCGTCTGAAGCGAAATGAGGAGATATCGCCCTGATGACATTCTCTAAAGTGACGTGTTGTATTCAAAATATTTCTATCATTTGGATTATTTGTGTCACAGTAATGTTCCCCTATACGGGCTCTCAAAGGACATGTGGTACAACCTACAGGTGATCAGGTAAATTACATATTAACTTACTGAGAGAGTTAGCCTGTAGTCTTCCTGTGGAACCACCTTATTCTTTATGTGGCCTAAACTATTATTGATTGATGTGCCGCCTAGCAAGGACACTGACTGTCCCTGTGGCATACAGATAGCCATCCATCTGTAAAACTGAAAATATGGCACAATGTTTCTGTCTATGACCCTATTGGGGAAATCTTCCTTAACTTCCAGTCTCTGTTCTACCAGGATAATAAATTAGGAGATATGGTTGTCACAGCGAAAGGAAGGCATGGACAGCAATAGAAACACTGTTGTAAACTCCAATCCTTTGTCACTCTGCTAAAAAAAAAGTCATTCTCTTTACAGATAAGTTATGGGTCTACCTTTGCAACTCTCAGCAATAAAATACTGTTTCCATCATTTTTCCGCACGGTACCCAACTTACTTCAGCCAATGGCTCTTGCTGACCTCGCTGGGAAGTTTAGTTGGACTTGGGTTGGCATTTTGGTGGCGGATGATGATATTGGGCATCAGGATGGACAGATTATGGAAATGAGAGTAAAAAGCAATGGAGGCTGTATTGCCTTTCTGGAGAAGATCCATCTCAGTTATTCAGACAAACAGATCAGAAGAGTAGTAGACGTAATTAAAAAAAGCTCTGTCAATGTAATTCTTATGCACTGCCCAGACATCCATATTAAGGCCCTGCTAGAGTCTTTATTTGATGAGGGGGCTACTGGGAAAATTTTCCTTGCTTCAGATTACTTTGGACTTTCGCCTGGAGATTTCTCTAAGAAAACCTGGAAAGTTCTAAATGGGACAATTGGATTGATTCCACGTACTGGTACCATGCAAGGATTTGAGGAATTCCTTCTGAACCTTCACCCAACTGGCAATTCAAGTTACCCATTTATTAGGCCATTCTGGGAAAAAGCTTTCAGCTGCCAATGGACTAATGGAAATAGTGAAATGTCAAATACTCCCGATATAAAGGTAGATGTGACCTGCACCGGAGAAGAAGAACTGGGCAGTAAAGTTGCCCAGTTGTTTGAAATGAATGATCTAAGCTACACTTACCATGCCTACCTGGCTGTGTATGCCTATGTACATGCTCTGCATTCTCTCCTTGGCTGTCCTACTGAGTCAAATGGATTTTTTAATGGGACCTGTGGAAATATTAATGACGCTCAACACTGGAAGGTGAGTTGCTGACTGGCTGGTTCAGATTATAGCACATTAATAATAATTTGGTTTCTAAGAAAGCACCGTAAACAAAACAAGAGACACACAACACTAATATAACCCATACAGTGCACAGAAAGTCATAACTGTGGCAGTTGCATGTATAGATTAACAAATGTGGACCTGCAGCAGGCTCTCAAACAGCCAATTTTTGGTCAAAGTTTCTAGAAGACAGCCATCTCAAAAAAGATGATATGCAAGAACGTCTTTCCATAAAGACCATCCAGTTGTAGCTTGTTGAGAATCAGTGAGAAGAGATAGTGTGGATAAAATATTACCCTTTAGTGTAAGCTACCGAGACAGAATTTCTTCACCATAACTGGCTGGTAACCCGAGGAGCCTCAAATTTGTCAAAACATTATTCCATGTGTAGCGCAGACCCCAAGCTGATCCCACTGATTTTTTTCCCAGGTTCTATTCCCTAAAGGATGCATAAAACCTGATTACTGAACCATTGGGTAATAATGGTTGTGGGTTTTCACCAGAAACTGGTCTTTTCAGGTATAGCTGACAACTCTGTCTAAACAGGGACATTGTGTTATACAATGCTGTACTGTGGAATTCAGTAGTGTGCTACATATCATTTGGTACAATTTCCCATTACATTCACACTGCTTTAAGGTATACCATAAGCCTGTAATTCCAATGTCGCCTTTAGAGCCACATGAAAAGACTTTTTCATGAAATTTGAAATTTGTCTCCCATATCAGTATCAGGCTTTCCATGTCTTTTGTTTGATAATAGCTTGCTTATAAGTCCAACAAAAGATGTGATTGAATAACAAGATCCCCCCGCTCATAAATCAAACCTTGACCTGTTTGATTACTATTAATACCCATTAAGAATAAAGATATTTATTTTAAGTTTAACTGGTTATTAAATTGCTTTATTTATCGACTTGACCTTTATATATACCTAATTACCTTACTCTATGACCCCATGGCAGCCAGTGGTCTGGCCCTCTCCAGTGCAGGAATGTTGGTGGGCACTTCTATGTCATCATCTACAATGCAGGACCATAGGTGGTCATAGGTATAGCATTACACATGATAACATTGATGGGAGGGGGTCATAGACCAGCAAGAAGAAAGTATTTGGTTAAAGGGTTGTCACAAACAGTGGAGAAAGAGCTTTCAGCACCATGGATTAAAGTAAATTTTACTTTTAGTTAGATCATGCCCTTAAAAAATGATCAGTAGATCCTTCATCAGCTGGGAAAAGAAGGACACAATTTAAAGAATGTATAAACCTGACATGATATATTCCTGATTAGGGATGAGCCGAACACTCTCCCAGTTCAGTTCGCACCAGAACCTGCAAACGTACCGAAAATTTGCACAAACGTTAGAACCCCATTGACGTCTATGGGACTCGAACGTTCGAAATCAAGAGTGCTTATTTTAAAGGCTAATTTTCATGGTATTGTCCTAAAAAGGGTTTGGGGACCCAGGTCCTGCCCCAGGGGACATGTATGAATGCAAAAAAAAACTTTTAAAAACGGCCGTTTTTTCGGGAGCAGTGATTTTAATGATGCTTAAAGTAAAAAAAAAAAAAAGTGAAATATTCCTTTAAATATCATACCTGGGGGGTGTCTATAATATGCCTGTAAAGTGGCACGTGTTTCCCGTGCTTAGAACAGTCCCTGCACAAAATGTCATTTTTAAAGGAAAAAAAGTCATTTAAAACTGCTTGCGGCTTTACTGTAATGTCGGGTCCTGGCAATGTGCATGAAAATCAGTGAGACAAACGGCATGGGTACCCCCCAGTCCATTACCAGGCCCTTTGGGTCTTGTATGGATATTAAGAAGAACACCGCACCCAAATTAAAAAAGGAAACAGCAGTATACAGGCTCTGTACTCTGAACAGCAGTATACAGGCAGTGCAAACAAGACAGGGACTGTAGGTTTGTTGTTAAGTAGAATCTGTTTGTAATTTTGAACTGGTACATTTTTAACGTGTTAAGCTCCAGCCAAAAAATCTATTTTAAGCTTTTTGGAAAACATAGGGAAGGGTTATCACCCCTGTGACATTTGTTTTGCTGTCCTCTTCAGAAGATTTCACCTCACTTTTTGTCCCAATGACAAATGTTTTTTGAAAATTTGTTTTTTTTTGTGAAACAAGGATTGGTGATAAAGCATCAGTGGAAAGGAGAAATGTTTTTACCATTCTAACTCTAATGTCCCGTACACACGGCCGGACATTGATCGGACATTCCGACAACAAAATCCCAAGATTATTTCCGACGGATGTTAGCTCAAACTTGTCTTGCATACACACGGTCACACAAAGTTGTCGGAAAATCCGATCATTCTGAACGCGGTGACGTAAAACACGTACCTTGGGACTATAAACAGGGCAGTAGCCGATAGCTTTCATCTCTTTATTTATTCTAACTGAGCGTGCGTGGCACTTTGTGCTTCGGATTTGTGTACACACGATCGGAAATTCCAACAACGGGTTTTGTTGTCGGAACATTTATAGTCTGCTCCCAAACTTTGTGTGTCAGAAAATCCGATGGAAAATGTGTGATGGAGCCTACACACGGTCGGAATTTCCGACAACAAGGTCCTATCACACATTTTCCGTCGGAAAATCCGGCCGTGTGTACGGGGCATAACAGGAGAGAATTTCCCTTTCTAGGGGTAGATTTCATCTCACTTCCTGTTGTCTCCTTCCGTTTGCAAGTAGGAGTCATTTGCAAGTTGGATGTTTGAAAGTAGGGGCCTGCCCTATATACTCAGCAGAAATTTGGGCCTTAGGTGTTGTTGTGGCCACAACACTGTAAGCCCCCACAGGGCCCTGCTGTTAAATATTAGATCAAGAATTGTAATTACATGCCCCTGTTGAACAGGGGCAGAAAAATTGGGCCTTTGGTGGTGGTGGTGGTGCTGGTGCCATAACACTGTAAGTCCTCACTCACTCTTGGTGGGCGCAGAAACGGGCCCTGCTATGAAATATTAGATCAAGAATTGTAATTACATGCCCCTGTTGAACAGGGGCTGAAAAATTTGGCCTTAGGCACTGGTGCTGGTGCCACAACACTGCAACCCCTCACAGATACTCTAGTTGGAACGCAGGAATAAGCCCTGCTGCAAAGTATTGCATCAAAAATTGTAATTACATGCCCCTGTTAAACAGGGGCTGAAAAATTAGGCCTTAGGCACTCATGCTGGTGCCACAACACTGCAACCCCTCACAGATACTCTAGTTGGAACGCAGAAACGAGCCCTGCTGCAAAGTATTGCATCAAAAATTGTAATTACATGCCCCTGTTAAACATGGGCTGAAAAATTAGGCCTTAGGCACTCATGCTGGTGCCACAACACTGCAACTCCTCACAGATACTCTAGTTGGAACGCAGGAACAAGCCCTGCTGCAAAGTATTGCATCAAAAATTGTAATTACACGCCCCTGTTAAACAGGGGCTGAAAAATTGGGCCTTAGGCACTGGTGGCGGCGCCCAGAACCAAAATGTTCTTACAAGCTATCAGCGTGATCATTGAGGAGGAAGAGGATAATTACTCAGGATAGTCACTCAGCATCAGCATAGGCAGTCTTTGAAGGGATCTGAGATTTTTTTTAAAAATATTCGGTTACATCAGCATCAGGTGCTTGGTAGCTGGTGGTGATCCAAGACTGATTCATTTTTATGAAGGTCAGTCGATCGGCCGAGTCAGTGGACAGGCGCACCCTGTGATCGGTTACAAAGCCTCCAGCAGCACTGAATGTGCGTTCCGAAAGAACGCTTGATGCAGGGCAGGCCAGTAGCTCAATTGCATACTGTGCAAGCTCTGGCCAGTGATCCATCCTCAAGACCCAGTACCCCAGAGGATTTTCAGTGGGAAAGGTGTCCAAGTCAGATCTCGCCCCTAGGTATTCCTGTACCATGTAAAACAGACGCTGGCGATGGTTGCTGGAACCGATCATACCTTGGGGCTGCGGACTAAAAAATTGTCTGAACGCATCGGTCAGACGGCCACCTTCTCCACCGCTCCTTCTTTGACTGACCGAAGCCGCAGCAACACGTTGTCCAGAAACAGGAGTTTGTAACCTCCCAGTCTCTGGGAACGCATTGCACAGACCTTTCTGCAAGGCCTCCCAAAGATGTTTCATCCTCTGCTCCCTCTGAGATGGCAAGATAAGGACCCGCAACCTTACCCTTGTAATGTGGATCAAGGAGGGTTGCCAGCCAGTATTGGTCCTTCTCCTTGATACCACGAATACGAGGATCCTTACGCAGGCTTTGCAGGATGAGGGAGGCCATGCAGCGTAGGTTTGCTGAGGCATTCGGTCCGGAGTCCTCTGGGTCACTAAGGACGACATGGTCTGCAGCCACCTCCTCCCAGCCACGTACAAGTTCATGTGTTTCTTGGGACTGATCCCTTAAAGACTGCTGCTGATGCTGAGTGCCAGGCTCCACCTCCATACTGACACAATCCTCCTCCTCCTCCTCGTCCTCTTCCTGTGTGATCGGTGGGCACGCAGGAACACTGTCTGGATAAAGGGGGCCTTGAGAGCTAAGGAAGTCCTCCTCTTCCTGCCTCTGTTCTGCCTCTAGTGCCCTGTCCATTATTCCACGCAGCGTGTGCTCCAACAGGTGGACAAAGGGGACAGTGTCACTGATGCATGCACTGTCACTGCTCACCATCCTCGTGGCCTCCTCAAATGGTGACAGGACAGTGCATGCATCCCTGATCATGGCCCACTGGTGGGAAAAAAACAAGCTCCCCTGACCCTGTCCTGGTGCCATAGTCGCACAGGTATTCATTGATGGCCCTCTGCTGTGTGTGCAGCCACTGCAGCATGGCCAACGTTGAGTTCCACCTGGTGGGTATGTCACAGATTAGGCAGTTCTTGGGCAGGTTAAACTCCTTTTGAAGGTCTGTCAGCCGAGCACTGGCATTATATGACTAGCAAAAATGCACACAGACTTTCCTGGCCTGCCTCAGGACATCCTGTAAGCCCGGGTACCTGCCCAAGAACCGCTGCACCACCAAGTTAAGGACGTGAGCCAAACAGGGCACATGGGTCATTTGTCCCTGTCGGAGGGCAGAGAGGAGGTTGGTGCCATTGTCGCAAACCACCATTACTGCCTTAAGTTGGCATGGCGTCAACCACCTCTGAACCTGCCCCTGCAGAGCTGACAGAACCTCTGCCCCAGTGTGGCTCCTGTCCCCCAAGCACACCAGCTCAAGCTCCGCATGGCATCTTTTGGCCTGCATACTTGCATAGCCCCTTGAATGGCTACGGAGCACCGCTGGTTCCGAGGACAAAGCACAGGAAGAGGCCACGGAGGAAGAAGAAGAGGAGGGGGTGGAGGAGAGAGGTGTGTCACAATCATTAGTAGTGGCATTTTGGAGGTGTGGTGGCGGAACAACCTCCAACACTACTGCACCTTGTCCTGCATCCTTCCCAGCTGCCAGCAGAGTCACCCAATGGGCGGTGAAACTTAGGTAACGTCCCTGTCCATGCCTGCTGGACCATGAGTCAGCGGTAATATGCACCTTACCGCTGACCGCCCTGTCCAGCGAGGCATGGACATTGCCTTCCACATGCCGGTAGAGAGCCGGAATCGCCTTCCATGAGAAAAAGGGGCGTTTGGGTACCTGCCACTGGGAAACGCACATTCCGCAAACTCACAGAAGGGGGCAGAGTCTACCAACTGAAAAGGCAGCAGTTGAAGTGCTAGCAATTTTGCCAAGCTAGCATTCAACCGCTGGGCATGTGGATGGCTGGGAGCGAACTTCTTTCGGTGGTGCAGCAGCTGGGGCAGGGAAATTTGCCTGGTACAATCTGACGTCGGTGTACCGAAAGCAGATTGCCCACAACTACTTGGCTGTGACACACCTAATTCTACACCTTCATTCCTCTCAGTGCAGGTTTCAGAGAGGACTGAAGGTATAGTGGGGTTGGAGATCTCAGCTGATGAGGAGCAGGGAGAGGTCCTCTTTGTTCTTTGGTGTGGGTCTTTTAGATACGCTTGCCAACGAACTGCATGGCAGGTCAATATATGTCTGGTCAAGCATGTGGTGCCCAAGCGGGAGATGTTTTGGCCACATGAGATACGCTTGAGACATATGTTGCAAATAGCAGCGGTGTGATCTGATGAACTCGTCTCCAAAAAGGCCAGCACCAAAGAACTTTTGGAATAACGCACAGAGACAGCAGCGCCCTGCACATGCGGAGCTTTGGGGTGTGATGCAGTCAGTGTGCTGCCCTTAGGCTGGCCCCTGGAGGGCATCCTGCCTCGTTGGTGATGTGCCTCCTCCTCCTCTCTCCTATCAGGCACCCACATTGAGTCAGTGACCTCATCATCCCCCCTCACCACTGGAGCAAACCTGGCAGTATGCTGCAGCAGGGGGAGCATGACTGCCAGATTGCTGTCCTTCTTGGGCACCCCCTCTATCCGTGCTCACGTTATTGCCTTCATCTAGCTCAGTTTCATCATCAGAGCCTTCTAAATGCTGGGCATCCTCCTGGAGCATGTACCTAACACTGTGGTCAAACAGTTCGAGGGACTCCTCAAGAGGACATGGTGGGGGTAAGGAAGGAGTCACTGATGCCATTGAGCCGAGGGAAGAGGCTGCTGCTTTGCCAGACAAAGTACCCTGAGCATGGGTGAGAGAGGATGAGGAGGATGAGGACGGCTTGGTCATCCACTCGACCAAGTTTTCCGAATGTTGCGGCTCAACACGGCCAGCTGCCGAAAAAAAGGCCAAACGTGTCCCACGGCCACGTGCTGATGATGCACCATCTCCACGACCAGCACTGTTGCCTCTAGATACAGAGCCTGCTTGCCCTCTTTTATTGGCTTGTGACTGTCTGCCTCTCCTTGTTGGCCTTCCAGACATACTAATGGCCTGTAGCTGCTCTAAGCTGGGATATATATATATATATATATATATATATATATATATATATATATATATATATATACTGATACTGCAGCTAGCAAAATCAACTGCCTGCCTGTAGTATGAGAACACCACCAACCTTCTACAGGTAGCTTTAGCTGAACACTGTGCAGAGCTCGCAAAAAACTAACTTGTAGCTTATTTAGCTGCCTGCGGTAGTGATAGGATCAGGAAAACACCACCAACCTTCTACAGGTAGCCAGGGGCGGGCTGGGCCGGGGGGGCAGAGTGGCAATTTCCCCCCGGGCCGCTCTGATTCCCTGTAAAAGGGCCGCTGTGCAGCCAGCTCAATACTGCGCATGTGCAGTTCCCGGACCCAGCCGAGTGCTATTGCTCGGGCAGCAGGGGGGCGGGGTTAACGGGCTGGATGCTGAATTTAGCGGCCGTATTGTTGTGAAAGAGCAGTGATCCCTCCATCCCATGCTGCAGCTGTGTTCCGTCTTGCTGAGCACAAAGTACAGCCCTCCTCTAGTCTACACCAATGGGAGAACGATCAGCTCTGCCTCTTCCCGCCCCTCTCTCCCTGTGTCCGCCCACACTCGATGCAGCCCATGTGCTGTGTGAAGGGGTTATGCGGACGGGAAGCTTTAAAGTCGGCAGCCACAATGTCCCATCCTAAACATGAAGACACTGAGTGAGGCACCGAGCCTTCTGCTGGGACTGTGCATTGTGCAAGTGAGTGAGATGTGACCAGACTCTCCCCTCCTCCCTCTCTTCCTCCCTACTCCATCTCTCCCTCAGCCTTATCATTTAACCTCTTGCCTGCGAGGCACTTTCACCCCCTTCCTGCCCAGGACAATTTACAGCTTTCAGTGTTCTCACATTAAGCCCAGGTTCACCTTGGAGCGATTTGGCATGCAATTTGACATGTTAAACCGCATGCCAAATTGGTGGCAATTGCCGAGGATTGCACCATCTGAATCGGTACAGCGCCGCATAGATTCCACTTGCGGTGTCACCCCGATTCCCAAAAGTAGTTTCTGTACTACTTTTGGCAAGTTTGGGGTGCAATTTCAATAGACATTTGTACAGGAACCCGCACAGATGTCTCTGATATTGCACCCCAAAGTCGGGACTGACATGGGAGTATGAAATCTTTCAGCTGAACTCGCTCGATTTCATCCCCGATGTCAGTGTGAACCTCGGCTCTGAATGACAATTGTGCAGTCAAGCAACACTACATATTACATCCTTTTTTTTTCACACAAATGGAGTTTTTGTTTTGGTGGTATTAAATCACAACCGTGGTTTTTTATTTTTTGCTAAAATATGAAAAAGACCACATTTTTTTTGTAAATACAGCACCTTGAAAAAGTATTCATACCCCTTGACATTTTCCACATTTTGTCATGTTACAACCAAAAACAGAAATGTATTTTATTGGGATTTTATGTGATAGACCAACACAAAGTGACACATAATTGTTACATAGTAGGTGAGGTTGAAAAAAGACACAAGTCCATCAAGTCCAATCTATGTGTGTGATTATTGTGAAGTGGAAGGAAAATGATAAATGGTTTTCAATATTTTTTTTTTCAAATAAATATCTGAAAAGTGTGTGTGTGTGTGTGTGTGTGGGGAGATATTTATTCAGTCCCCCTTTACTCTGATACCCCTAACTAAAATCTAGTGGAACCAATTTCCTTCAGATGTCACCTAATTAGTAAATAGAGTCCACCTGTGTGTAATTTATCCCCAGTATAAATACAGCTGTTCTATGAAGCCCTCAGAGGTTTGTTAGAGAACCTTAGTGAACAAACAGCATAATGAAGGCCAAGGAACACACCAGACAGGTCAGGGATAAAGTTGTGGAGAAGTATAAAGCAGGGTTACGGTATAAAACAATATCCCAAGCTTTGAACATCTCACGGAGCTCTGTTCAATCCATCATCCGAAAATGGAAAGATTATAGCCTTGTACACACGATTGGATATTCCGACAACAATTGTCCGACGGATGTGTTTTGTCGGACAATCCGACTGTCTGTATGCTCCATCGGACAATTGTTGTCGGAATTTCCGACAACAAATGTTGGCTGTGCATGCTCTCAAATTGTCCGACAACATATGTGTTCCATCGGATTATCTGATCATGTGTACACAAACCTGTCAGACTAAAATCCAAAGTACAAACACGCATGCTCCGAACCAATGCTAAACATCAGACAACAATAGCAGAAATTGCCCAAAGGATGGCGCTAAAGAGCTGAAAGACCATGTGGTTTCGTGAATGTTGGCTGAAAATGTTCTGCCGTGTGTATGCAGAACAAGTTCATGGACAACGCCCTTCGAGCTTCGAGCAAAAATCCACAGATTTGTCCGATGGAAGTCCGATTGTGTGTATGAGGCTTTAGAGCCTGCAAAAGACTTGAGACTGGGGCGGAGGTTCACCTTCCAGCAAGACAACGACCCTAAACATACAGCCAGAGCTACAATGGAATGGTTTAGATCAAAGCATATTCATGTGTTAGAATGGCCCAGTCACAGTCCAGACCTAAATCCAATTGAGAATCTGTGGCAAGACTTGAAAATTGCTGTTCACAGACGCTCTCCATCCAATCTGACAGAACTTGAGATATTTTGTAAAGAAGAATGGGCAAAAATGTCCCTCAGTAGATGTGCAAAGCTGGTAGAGACATCCCCAAAAAGACTTGCAGCTGTAATTGCATAGAAAGGAGGTTCTACAAAGTATTGACTCCGGGGGGCGCAATACAAATGCCCCCCCACACACACTTTTCACATATTTATTTGTAAAAAAAAATGAAAATCACTTATCATTTTCCTTCCACTTCACAATTATGTGCCACTTTGTGTTGGTCTATCACATAAGATCCCAATAAAATAAATTTACGTTTTTGGCTGTAACATGACAAAATGTGGAAAATTTCAAGGGGTATGAATACTTTTTCAAGGCACTGTAAGTCATTTTTCTCATTTACTGAAGTTCACTGATAGGGGGCACTGATAGGTGGTGGCACTGATGGGCGGCACTGATAGGTGGTGGCACTGATAGGCGGAACTTATGGGCGGTACTGTTGGGCACTGATGGGTGGCATTGATGGGTATTAATGGGTGGCACTGATGGGCACTGAAAGGCAGCACTGATTGGTGTCACTGATGGGCACAGACTGGCGTCACTTTCTAGGCACTGCTAGGGCTGTAATCAGTGCCCTAACTATCTGTACAGTCTCCCCTGCGAGGAGATGCCGCTGATCGGCTCTCCTCACATGCTGTCATTTACATGTGATTGGCTGTTATTGGACACAGCAAGTCACATGAGTAAAGAGCCGCGTAGTCTGCTCTTTACCAAGATCGGGGTCATGCTGTCATTGCTGTGTCATATTTGTCTTGCTTCACAACATCAATTTATGTTATAAAAGCCGGTGGGCATGGATGTTGGGCTGATTCGGTGGTACAATGGGCCACTCGACTGGACTTGCCCCCCAGGCTTAAGGCTGCCAGCCCTCCCCTGCTGGTAGCTTTAGGTGAACACTGTGCAGAGCTCGCAAAAAACTAACTTGTAGCTTATTTAGCTGCCTGCGGTAGTGATAGGATCAGGAAAACACCACCAACCTTCTACAGGTAGCTTTAGGTGAACACTGTGCAGAGCTCGCAAAAAACTAACTTGTAGCTTATTTAGCTGCCTGCGGTAGTGATAGGATCAGGAAAACACCACCAACCTTCTACAGGTAGCTTTAGGTGAACACTGTGCAGAGCTCGCAAAAAACTAACTTGTAGCTTATTTAGCTGCCTGCGGTAGTGATAGGATCAGGAAAACACCACCAACCTTCTACAGGTAGCTTTAGCTGAACACTGTGCAGAGCTCGCACTACACTAACTTGTAGTTTTAGCTGAACACTGTGAGGAGGACGCACTATACTAACTTGTAGCTTTAGCTGAACACTGTTCAGAGGACGCACTACACTAACTTGTAGTTTTAGCTGAACACTGTTCAGAGGATGCACTACACTAACTTGTAGTTTTAGCTGAACACTGTTCAGAGGACGCACTATACTAACTTGTAGCTTTAGCTGAACACTGTTCAGAGGACCCACTACACTAACTTGTAGTTTTAGCTGAACACTGTTCAGAGGATGCACTACACTAACTTGTAGTTTTAGCTGAACACTGTTCAGAGGACGCACTACACTAACTTGTAGTTTTAGCTGAACAATGTGCAGAGGTCACACTAAACAAACTTGTAGCTTTAACTGAACACTGTGGGGAGGACGCACTACACTAACTATAAATAGTCTAGCTGCCTGTCTGTGGTACTAATAGGATCAAAAGAACACCAGCAATTTTCTTCAGGTAGCTGTAAATACTGTAACAAGACAGGCCTGCCTGTCAGCAGGAAGATAACAGGAATGGATCTAGCTAAACTGAATACAGTGTATATATATATATATATATATATATATATATATATATATATATATATATATATATATATACACAACACCTGGGATGTGTATATATATATATACACACAATACACTGTAAGTGCAGCTAACTCACTGACTGTCCTGCCTAATCTATCTAACTTAAATCAAATGACACTGTCTCTCGTCTAACTATTTCAATGCCGGAACACACACTACACAGGGCCGTCGTGCAGGCGGCCTTATATAGTGTGGGGCGTGTACTAAATCCCCTGAGCCATAATTGGCCAAAGCCTCCTTGGCTTTGGCCAATTACGGCTCTCTGTTCAGACAGCGCTGTGATTGGCCAAGCATGCGGGTCATAGTGCATGCTTGGCCAATCATCAGCCAGCAATGCACTGCGATGCCGTTCGCGCCAATTCGTGTGGCGCGTCACGGCCCATATCGTTCGCAATTCGGCAAACGGGCGAACAGACGATGTTCGAGTCGAACATGGGTTCGACTCGGACACGAAGCTCATCCCTATTCCTGATATGTGCCTTCTTTACCATGTACTGTACTTGTATGAAAAAGTATTCTGTTCTCTTTGTATTGCTTCCTTTGTCTGAAATCCCTGGTGTTCCTACCAGTCCATCTGCTTCCCTATTAAAAACTGTTCACACTAGGCATGAAAGCACAGGGGGGTCAGTTCTCTAGCTGTACTGAGAACTCTGCTCTCCTCCAATGATTATACTTATCCTGACATGCCCCGCACAGCCATTCACTGGGAAGACCAGCTGTGAATTATTAGTTTTACTTGTTTATTAGTATTTTTAATGTTTTTCTTTTTATATCTATACACAAATGTCTTGCCTTTAATTTATACAGTGGAACCTCGGATTACGAGCATAATCCGTTTCAGGAGTATGCTTGTAATCCAAAGTACTCGCAAATCAAAGCGAGTTTTCCCATTGAAGTCAATGGAAACGAAAATAATTCGTTCTGCACTGACTTCAATAGGATGCAATACCGCAAGCGGCCAGAGGCGCGGGGGGCGCCGGAGAGCCTCGGAAACAGACGAAAAGGCCCGAGGACACTTCAGCTGACCTCGGCAAACCTTGAAAAAACTTCCTACCCGAAGCTCTTCCTACCCGAGATTTGCCGAGGTCAGCCGTGCTGTCCTCTGGCCTTTCCGTGCATTTCCGAATGACGGCTGCAAACGGCGACTTTCGGCTCTGCTAGGCCCATCCTGGGCTAAAAGCGGTACTGCACACCGCTTTGGCCTGAATCATGCTCGTTTTGCGAGACAACACTCGCAAACCGAGTTACAATTTTTAAAAATACAGTGCTCGTATTGCGAAACGCTCGTTAACCGAGGTGCCACTGTATTTGAAACTGAATAGGTTGTTTACAAGGTGAGGGTTTACATATACGTTGAGATTTTTTTTTTTAACTGGCCAGAGTTGGGCTTTCAATGTGGCTACGAATAAACTTCCAAGATATTTTTGGTATTCAAAAAATAACACAGGTGTTCCGTTACCTCAAGAAAACCAGTTTCCATGCAAAGTCTGGGGAGATGATGAAGTTTAATGCCAAGGGGGACCTTCCTGCTTCCTCTGACATCTTGAATATGCAGATCCTCAATGACAGCTTCAACCTAGTGAAAGTAGGGATGATTGACCCCGAAGCCAAACTGGGTGAGAAGATTAGTGTGAACTTCAGTGCTATACTATGGAATGATGACTTTTTACAGGTAATTTATTCTGACATTGTACCACTGTTTCTGTCATTTTGTTAGATTATGGTGGTTTTGAGTGAGGCCTTGGCGTTTGCAAGAGCTGTTGAAACTTTCATGGCTAAAGGGGTCTGAGCCTGCATCTGCATTGTGAGTAAATGGGCACCCGGCTACAGTGGCAATCTAGGGAAGTCTCTTTTCTGTTCCAGCTTGACTATGCCCTTGTGCACAAAACAAGCTCCATAAAGTCATGGATTGACCAGTTTGGTGTGGAGGAACTTTTACTGAAGATCCCAAAACAAAAACAGCATAGTCAACACTCATGTGTTTTAACAGTTCGTGGCATAATCCTAGAGATGATGGTTGAGCAGTGGCTTTACATTAGTAGTGGGCAAGCTGTCCATGAGGTTTCTATTGACCAAAGGTAACCATAAACAGGTGACAGGTTCCTGACCCTTCTGGCTAGATTGGGTATCATTCCCGTATTTTTTGGGCAGTGCACGATAGCCCCAAATGAGGAATCTCAGGAAACAAAACAATCTAGTAGAAACCTTTGCTCAACTACTGTTGTTTTCCTTGCCACTAATACACTTCTATTCTCTGTTGCCCTCACTCATGTGACTAAGCTGCTTCTGTTTTGGGGAGACACTGGCTTAAAGGGGTTATAACACGGTTATAGGTGTTTTAACGAATGGAAGAAGAATGTATATCTTATGAAAGGCTAGCTCCATTTTTCTGCTTACTTCATGTTCTGTCATGATGATTTTTTCTCCTTGGCAGTTGCCAATCTCTGTCTGCAGTAACAGCTGTCAGCCTGGGTACAGGAAAGCCTCTCTGCAAGGAAGACCCATCTGCTGCTACGACTGCATCCCCTG
The DNA here is from genome assembly GCA_037952835.1 of Lithobates septentrionalis. NCBI lineage: Eukaryota > Metazoa > Chordata > Amphibia > Anura > Ranidae > Lithobates > Lithobates septentrionalis. The sequence continues at coordinate 3,125,051 of JBBDGP010001852.1, forward strand.
CTCTGAAGGAGAGATGACCAATCACACAGGTATCCGATAGTAAAGCTGCTGATCCTTTGAAATTGGTGTTGGCGGGTTAACTGGTTTTAGTATCTCATCTGAACATTGTTTCAGACCTGTCCATCTGGGAGAAAGTTCTGGGAAGGACTGAAAGGAATATGGGGTTTGTTTACAAAGCGTAATATAGTATTTGCTAGATAATAATCAATACGGGGTGATTTGCTTCCCTAGGTAAAGAAATGCAGTGCCACATCCAAAAATACACATATATATAGAAAAAGGAGGTTCCCCTAAGTGGACTTTAATGGCACTTGCTAAAGAATATTAAATAGTAAATATGTGTAACAAAGTATGAAGAATAAAAGGATTGTTTATTTGAAAATGACATAGATTAAAAACAATGTATACCATAAATTCAACGGAACATATTACACAATCAATAAGTTTAGCATTGTTACCAAACGGTAAAGTTTTATACGAGGGCTCTTTTTCACACCCAATGCGTTTCAGAATAAACAGGGTTTTTGTCCTTCTTCAGGGGTGTAGTAGAAAAGAGAGATTCATCCCCGTCTCCCCTGGATGCCAGAGGCCAGAGCGATATACTGAGGCAAAAAAGGAGGGAACCCCTGTTTAGAGCAAGTGTAGAATATGCCAGCCACGCATCCCAGCATCCAGCGTTTACAGGGGTTCAGTGTACAGGGGTTCCCTCCTTTTTTGCCTCAGTATATCGCTCTGGCCTGTACGCATCCGGGGGGAGACGGGGATGAATCTCTCTTTTCTACTACACCCCTGAAGAAGGACAAAAACACTCTTTATTCCGAAATGCGTTGGGTGTGAAAAAGAGCCCTCGTATAATACTTTACCGTTTGGTAACAATACTAAACTTATTGATTGTGTAATATGTTCCGTTGAATTTATGGTATACATTGTTTTTAATCTATGTCATTTTCAAATAAACAATCCTTTTATTCTTCATACTTTGTTACACATATTTATTATTTAATATTCTTTAGCAAGTGCCGTTAAAGTCCACTTAGGGGAACCTCCTTTTTCTATATATATTGCTAGATAATAATAGGGCAACACAGTGGCTAAGTGGTTAGCACTTCCGCATAGCAGCACTGGGGTCGCTGGCTCGAATCCCAACCACGACGCTACCTGCCTGGAGTTGGCATGTTCTCCTTGTGCCTACATGGGTTTCTTCCCATACTCCAAAGACATGCTGATAGATTAATTGGCTCCTGTCTAAATTGGCCCTAGTATGTTTATGTATAAATGTGAGTTAGGGACCTTAGATTGAAAGCTCCTTGAGGGCAGAGACTGATATGAATGTACAATAAATATATATATGTAAAGTGCTGCATAAATTGACGGTGCTATATAAATATCCTGTAATAATAATAGTTTGTTACATAGTTAATCTGGTTGAAAAAGGACACAGGTCCAGCCAGTTCAACTCTCCAAAAATATGCATACACAGATAAAAAACCTCCATATACACTGTCATATACTCACAGTTGATCCAGAGGAAGACAAAATAAAGCATGGTCCAATTTTCCCCAGCGGCAGAAAAAAAAGAAAAAAATCCTTCCTGATTCTCCCAGAGGTAATCGGCTATTCCTCGGATCAACTTTACCCATGAACATTACTATAGAAAATACAGGCCAGCAACTCGACAGCTTCTCCATAGAAAATATTTATTTAAGCATTACAGCAATAACATCATCCAAAAACGCTAACACGTTTCAGCCTTAGGCCTTCATCAAAAGCATTTGCTGCGGTCACTGGAGACTTAGGATGCAGTGGTGTCCCTAGAGGCACAGGATGCGCTCAGCTCACCGGACACACGGGGTCCACAGAGATCACTGGAGATTCAGGATGCAAAGGGAGCATGGGAGTGCACAGGGGACACAGTGTCTGTAGCACATGAGCATTGGAGACACAGGAGAGTATAGAGGAGCAAGGAATGCTAATGACACTGAGGGTGGGCAAGGGTGCAGCAAGGCTGAAGACATTGGGATGACAGGATTGTTAAGGGAGGCTTGGATCCATAGCGGTTTGGCAGATAACAGTAAAATGTTGCTCGAATGTCAATCAATGTACTTTTCAGCCCTGGAAGGAAGTGGAAAGGATCTGATTAGTTGGGACACCAGAGAGATCCAGAATCCAGTGGATGTGCACTGGAGCATAGACCTGGTGTTGAAGAAGGTGAGTGTGACTGTATCTATACCATGACAAAGAAAAACACCCTTTTCTATTCATGAATGTGTACCTTTTGGATTACCGTATTTATTGGCGTATAACACACACCGGCGTATAACACGCACCCCAAGTTTAGGAGGGAATTTTAAGGAAAAAAAAACTTTTAGGAGGGAAGTTGAAGGGAAAAAAACTTAATTAATTATTATTATTATTATTAATTAAATTTGTAAATAACATTTAAATGCCCATCATTGCAGCCTTCTCAGTGCAGCCTTGCCCCAGTGCAGCCATGTCAGTGCAGCCTTGTCAGTGCAGCCTTGTCAGTGCAGCCTTGTCAGTGCAGCCATGTCAGTGCAGCCTTGTCAGTGCAGCCTTGTCAGTGCAGCCTTCACCAGTGTCCATTGCAGCCTTATCCCAGTGCAGCCTTGCCCCAGTGCAGCCTTGCCCCAGTGCAGCCTTGCAGCTCGCAATTTGAAAATGGTGCCGCTCCCCTGCGATCCTGTGATCCCCTGCGATCCTGTGATCCCCTGCGATCCTGAGCTTCAAAATCGCCGACCGCGATTTGAAAATGGCACCACCGGCGCCGAAATACACAGAGCCTCGGCTCTTCTCGGCGGCTCTCGTTCACTTTCGGCTCCACCCGTAGTCCAGCCCGGGATGGGCGTGACTGTGAGCGGAGCTATCCGAACCTAGCCGAGTACACTCGGCTAGGTTCGGGCGGCGCTCGAGTGAAGCCGAAAGTGGCCGAGAAGAGCCGAGGACCGGATCTGTGTATTTCGGCACCGGCGGCGCCATTTTCAAATCGCGGTCGGCGATTTTGAAGATCTGTCAGCTCAGGATCGCAGGGGATTGGCGTATAACACGCACCTGCGATTTTCCCCTGATTTTAAGGGGAAAAAAGTGCGTGTTATACGCCGATAAATACGGTAACTGGAACACAGTTCTCAATAGCTGACCTCACAAATACTATTTTTGCTGATTGGGCACAAATTCCCACAGATACACTCCAAAATCTTGTACAAAACCTTCCCAGATACCTAAATATACAGTAATTTTGTAACTATTATACTACTAAAACAGGTGTCATATAGCATTAACACACACTGATAAGGTAAGATTATTATTTCTAGTACAGGGGGTTCCCGGGTTACGAACAAGATAGGGATTGTAGGTTTGTTCTTAAGTCGAATTTGTTTGTAAGTCGGAACAGTACCTTTTTTAAGTGCAAATCCAGTCTCAGAGACAGGAAGTGAGATAAAATCCATCTAATGAGGATACAGACAACAGTAAAAACTTCAGTGGCTCTATAAATAAATAAATACAATGTAGACAGGTGTTTGGTTTAACATATTATTTATGTTTACCTGTGCATGTAGATGCAGATGCATACATGTAAATTCTTAAACATTTTCAAACACTGTACAGTACTGTACAGAACAGTACAACCTTAAACAATTATGGTAGAGGATGATGGGCTTGTTGAAGAGGATGGGACTGTTATTATAGAATCTGATTCAGCTGTTGGACTCTTGAAGTAGGCATCAAGGGATGTTTGCACAGCGCTTTTCTTTTTCTCATCAAAAATAGCCCTGTAGCATCTCAGGCCGTCAGTAACTGTACTATAAACTCTGGTAAACCTCTCTGTATCAGGATCTTGCTCCTCTAACTTTACCATTCCTGCTTCAACAAGATGAAAAGCATCAGCTAACCGTTTTGTAGAAAACTTTTTCAATGTTGGAGTTTCTAGGTCCTGGTTTTCTTCACTAAATGCTGTCATCTTCTGCTCTAGTTCCATAAGCTCTTCATTGCTTAGTTCTTGCCCATGGGAGTCCAGTAACTCGATGATATCATTTTCACTGATGTCCAACTGCAGTTGATTACCAATGGTAACCACAGCTTGCCTGGTTGCGGAGATTTCTTCATCTGTAAATCCCAGAAATTCTTCTGTGAATTGGGGGCACAAATTTTTCCAAACACCTCTCATATTTGTTTCTTTCACTTCAGCCCAAGCATCAGCAATATTTTTGATGGCATCATAAATGTGATAATTCTTCTAGAACTCTCTTAAGGTCATCTGATCCTTTTGGGTAGCCCTGATAGCTTGTGAAAATGTCCTCCGTAAATAATAGGCCTTAAAGGAGGCTATGACTCCTTGATCCATAGATTGAAGTAGTGATGTGGTGTTGGGGGGTAGAAATACCACCTTTACATTGGGGTGCAAGTCAGCTAAAGTGTTTGGATGTCCAGGGGCATTGTCAAGGAGAAGAATAATTTTGAAGGGAATGTTTTCCCTCAAACAATAACGTTCAACAGCAGGGACAAAATGGTTCAAAAACCAATCTTCAAACATTGTAGTTGTAACTCAAGCCTTTGTATTTGCCTTCCAAATAACAGGAAGAGATGCCTTAGTGACATTACGTAGTGCCCTGGGATTTAAGAAGTGATGCACTAACAAAGGCTTGAGCTTTAAATCCCCAGATGCATTACCCCCAAGTAATACAGTCAGCCTGTCCTTTGATGCCTTATGTCCTGGTGCACATGTTTCCTCTTTTGAAATGTGGGTCCTAGCTGGCATTTTTTTCCAAAACAAGCCAGTTTCATCTACATTAAAAATTTGTTCTGGCATATAACCTTCGTTGGCAATAATAGCTTTCAATATCTTGGGAAAATTATTTGCAGCACTTACATCGGCACTTGCTGCTTCACCTTGAACTCTAATGCTATGCAAATTAGCTCTTTCTTTAAAGCGATTGAACCAACCCCTACTTGCACCAAATTCTTCATTGCAATCATCTTCTCTTGGATGGGCAGCTTTTAAATCGTTGAAAAGGCTTTGAGCCTTTTCTTGAACAAAAGTAAGACTGATAGGCATATTACGCTGATTTTGGTCTTCTATCCAAATTGTCAGCAGCCTTTCCATCTCGACAATTAAACCACTGCGTTGCTTGTAATAATCGTAGCATGCATTGGGGTATGGCCTTTCACATGCTCCATTATTCTACCTTTATCTTTTAAAATCGTTGCGATCGTTGACCGATTGTAGCCCAATGCTCTGCCAATAGATGATGGAGTTTCACCTTTTTCTGATATTTTTATTATTTCTACTTTATTTTCCATGGTGATGGATCTTCTTTTCTTTGCTGTATCACCAGCACTTGCATCAGATTTGTTTTTCGGCATGTTGAAGACAAAAAATGTGGAATGAAGTGCACTCTAGAAAAGAAGAACAAGAAGGAAAAAAAGTGTAGCAGCCAGCCAATTTATTACCAATTTATTCTAGTTAGACTGGAACTGTATAAAAACACTCACTGTGGCGGCAAGATAGATACAGTATACCCGCTTGTTGTGCGTCCTCAGAGCCGTCCAGCACTGTGGGATTCAGTACAGTACAAAAAAACAGGGCTAAAAGAGAACAGAAGGATACAGTAGTGGTTACATTCAGGACCAAGCAAAGATGGTATAAAAAACACGCGCGATTGGGTGGGGGCTCCGCATGGGTAGATGGCATGGGCTCGTGCTGGGACACAGGGATACATTCTGTCCCTGTGTTCCAGCGTGGGCTCATGTTGTCTGCCTATTGTGGAGCTCTCATTCAATTGTGTGTGTGGTACAAGCAGGGCCGGATTTGCTCTCCCTGCCCCCCAAGGCCAGGTTCCGCAATGCACCCCCTCCCTGCCAACCGAACCACCCCCCCAAAAATGGCAACTGGATGGCATTTTTTACTTTTTTATCACTTTTTTTAATTTTTATTTATTAGCTTGTCGTTTACTGTACTTTTTTTTAATTTTTGTATAATTTTCTTATTTTTAATTATTCTTTACTTTTTTTAATTACTTTGTTATTTTATTAATTTAATTATTACTGTATTTCTTATTTTTTTATTTTTATTTTTTTTTATATCAATTTTTTTTCACTTAACGTTATTGCTATCACACAGGAGAAAACAATTTCCTGTGTGATAGCAATTGGAGGTGACAGGTTCCCTTTATTGACCCTGTCACCTCCAAAACAGGAGTCCTAGCACTGTGCTAGATTTCCTGTCATAGCTGAGAAGGGAGGAGCACAGCTCTCCCCTCTCACTCTTTACATGGCGGCAGGGACAGGAGGAAGCAGAGAGGTACAGTACACTGTATAAAGTACAGTACTTAAGCATATTACAGCAGGGAGATGGATAGATGGTGTGTCCAGGCAGGCCGGCCGTGGTGCACCTCCGCGGGGCAGCGCTCACAGGAAAGACCGGGGATCCTGGAGGCTTCACTAGGCCGGACAAGGCCGCGGCCACAACGGGCAGTTTTAGCGGCCTGGCAGGCCACCGGCAGGACACCGGACCGCACCAGGCCTGTGGATGGGCAGGCAGGATAATGAGGGGGGCCCCTTAACTTCACAACCAGGCCAGGGACAGAGGAAGGGCTCACTCCAGCAAGGAGAGGGATGGCGTCGGCCAGCAGTGACGTCACTCGGGCCCAGTTCGTAAGTAGGGGTTGTTCGCAACTCGGATGTTCGTAAGTCGGGGACCCCCTGTATCTTTATAAAATACTGCAACCAGAGACATGATTTATTCTGATTACTAATATAACATTTCCATATTTTATTAAGATGCGGATGAGTGTACGATATGTCCTTCTGATCAGTGGTCCAATGAGGAGAGGGACAGGTGTGTCCAAAAAGTTTTGGAGTTCCTCTCATACGATGAGCCATTGGGAATCATGCTGGTGACAACAGTTGTCATGTTGTCAACACTCACACTCTGCATCCTAATTATCTTCATTCAATATCAGGAAACACCTATTATCAAAGCCACCAATAGAGAGCTGAGCTACATCCTGCTGGTGTCTCTCATTTTATGCTTCCTCTGCAGCCTGGTCTTCATTGGTCAACCTTCCACTTTCAGTTGTCTCCTGAGACAAACCTTCTTCAGTGTGGTCTTCTCCATTTGTATCTCCTCAGTCTTGGCCAAGACTATAATGGTGATCCTTGCCTTTAAAGCCACTAGACTGAACAGCCCTTTGAGGAAATGGCTGGGTCCTACCATCCCTCGTAGTGTTGTAGGGATCTGTTCAGTTTTGCAGATCAGCATTTGTTCATTTTGGCTATCCAACTCCCCACCATTTCCCATGCTGAACACCAAAAGCCATAAGATAACATTTGAGTGTAATGAAGGACAGAGGGTATTTTTCTACATGACTCTGGGTTTCATGGGATTTCTGGCTATGGCAAGTTTTCTAGTGGCCTTCCTAGCAAGGAACCTTCCAGGAAGCTTCAACGAGGCCAAATTGATCACCTTCAGCATGTTGGTCTTCTGCTCTGTCTGGATTTCCTTCATCCCGGCCTATCTGAGCACCACTGGCAAATACACAGTGGCTGTTCAGATATTTGCTATCTTGGCCTCCAGTGCAGGATTGCTAAGCTGTATATTTCTGCCCAAATGTTATAATATTCTGGTGAGACCAGACAGGAACAACCGTGATTTACTATCAGGCAGTAAAAAAAGGAGAAATGTGTTTGAATAAAACTTTTCCTGAGCCTATAGAAATAATGTTAAAAAGTAAGCCTTTTGTATTTCATTTTAGATCTTCATCAACTTGCAGAGAACACTGGGTACAAGTAAACGTTGGATAGTCAACAAAAAGCATTGTCTTCTTATTTTATTTTAACTTCACTTGTACAACCACAAGATAATAGGACTATTGATATAATATATGTTTTTTTTTTACGTTTTATGGTTTAGCCAATCAGATAAACACAGATTTACATAGGTACTTACTGTATCTTCTCTGAAGTACAAATGTATTACATAACCGATAATAGATAACATTGCAAATCTTTTGGTCAATGTATCACCTTTTTCAAGACCCAAGCCACTCTTTGATATACTTGCTGAAAATAAAATCTAAGAACACATATAATAAGTGTGTAAGGATTTTATTTAAATTTCAATTCCCATTAGCACATCACTCAGATGTGTAGACTTTGCCTCTCTTGCATGTGCTAGCACACAGAGATGCATTTCACAGGGAGGCCTATTAGTTTGTCATAAGTACAATACAGGAACAGAGACACTGTGGTTTGTGAACTGGAGTGCTACAGGTAGAGCAGAATTTACTCACAATGATTAATGCTTCATGGAATTTGACTATGCTTGTAGTTTCTGGCAGCAAAGTTCCAGGAGATAGTTTCAAAGACAAGGGAGCCATTGTGCATATTTTATTCATTAATACACAAGTTATAAGTAGCACCAAAAGTTTGTGAAGCTCTTAACAATATAAAGTCAGACAATACAGTTGCGTTACAGTTCAATACAAGAGGGTTAGGAGGGCTCTGCTCAATCTAAAATGGATGGGTGGGTGGTACAAAAGGTAATAACTGTGTGCAGATGAGTTGATAAAAAAAAAGTTAAGTTGCTAGGTTGAGGCAGGATAGGGTTCCTGAAGAGATGAGGTTTTAGAGATTGGTGGACAGAGTTGGATATAGTTGGACAGATTGGGACAGAGTATTCTAGGGGATTGGAGAGGGTCTGGGGAAGTCCTGAAGGAGACAAGCATGGAGGGAGGTGACTCCAGAGCTAGCGAGCAAGAGGTCTTGGGAGGTGCGGAGAGGACAATTTGGGCTATATATTTTGAGATCATAGTTACATGGTAGGCGAGGTTGAAAAAAGACACAAGTCCATCAAGTCCAACCTATGTGTGTGATTTTATGTCAGTATTACATTGTATATCCCTGTATGTTGTGGTCGTTCAGGTACTTATTTAATAGTTTTTTGAAATTATCGATGATCCCTGCTGAAACCACTGCCTGTGGAAGAGAATTCCACATCCTAACCGCTCTTACAGTAAAGAACCCTCTGCGCAGTTTAACCACTTGCCGACCAGCCACAGCAGTTGTAGTGCGAAGCGACGTTATGTTGCATCGCTTTTTCCTGTGGCCACTAGGGGCACACGCGCCGCCGGAGGCGCGGGAGCGCACGCTGCTCGCCCCCGGAGCCGATGCGAGTGCCCGGTGGTCACAATCACCACTGGGCTCCCGCGATCGTGGCTGACACACGGAGAACCGGGATCTGTGTGTGTAACCACACAGTTTCCGGTTCTCTAAGGGGACAAGAGACAGATCATCTGTTCATAAAGAGTATGAACAGCGATCTATCATCTCCCCTACACAGCCCCCTCCCCCTTCAGTTTGAATCACCTCCCTGGAAACACAATTAAGCCCTTGATCGCCCCCTAGTGTTAACCCCTTCCCTGCCAGTGGCATTTTTACAGTAATCAATGCACTGATCGCTGTAAAAATGCCAATGGTCCCAAAAATGTGTCAAAATTGGCACAGCCTCCACAAGGATCTTTGTGTGATCCCAGGAGAGCTGTTGGAAATGAAAGCTTGTGGTCAGAAATGTAAGTAACCAGACTGTGAGTGCCGAACCAGTATACATAATTTTTTTCTGTTTAACTTTTTAGTTAATAAGAGTAGCAAAATCCTTTTTGCTATTATCACTGACTGCTACAACCAAATAGATATGGCATCTGTCCTTGTATACCATCAATAGAGGGATACATCTCTATGACAATGGCATCACGGGGGGGGGGGGCAGAAGGGACCCTGACCCCCCCAACATTATGCTGTGCCCCACCATGTGCCCCCCCCCCAATGAAAACATTTTTTTTTTACAAAAAGGCAATGTCTGTTTGTTTGCATTTGTAGCGGATGCGCCACATCATACTCGGGCCGCTGCTGTAACACAGTCTCTATTGAGAGGGAGAGCGTTCCTAGTCAGCTCCTGCGGGTGATTCCTCCCCCTCCCTCTGCTTACTGACACTGCATCACACAACCACGGCCGCCCGATCTGCTCCTTCCCCTGCATCCTCATTGGCAGGGAGAAGAGCGTGCTGCAGGAAGGACTCCACCAGGACTCTCAGTTACTGATAAAACAGACTGATTTCTCCCTTCCTTAGGACAGGAGAACCAGCCTGTAAATAACAAGATATGCCAGACCAGCACTGTCAATAGCAGGGGCAGGACAGCAAGAGGAGGCTGGGGAACCCCACAGTGGCAGAACACCAGGGCCCGGTGGAAAGACAACCTTTGCAACCCTGATAGTTCTCCCACTGCTTTGGGCCCTTATATTTTCTTGGTATGCTGGTGACATATATATCTTGTTTTCTGCCACCCTGGGGGGGGGGGGGCCCAATACAGTAGGAAGGGAGCTCACTATTTTGTATGTGCTTCACTGTGAAATTCAATAATCAAAGAATTAACATAAGTGTTAAATAAAAATAAAAAATTAATAATTAAAAAAATTAAAAAAAAAACCCTGGTTGCTGCAGTCAAAAAACTATTCCTCCAGCTTGTGAAAAAATGTGTAAAATAAGTGTATATCTGGTGTTGACTGCGCTACCATTTAAACAATCTACATATACATCAGTGATTTTCATTAACTGTTAATATCACCACTCAAATCTACCATTCTAAAAAACATATATAAATTGAAATATATAAAGTCCAGGTTAAATTCACTTGTGTTGATAAAAGTGTGGGTCCCTGAGTGGGCTCTCCACTGCCGTTGTGCTGTTTGTAGTGCTCTAGTTTCTCCTTAGTGCTTAAAGTGACTTTCAGTGCCAACACCACCACCGCATATAAATTGGCCACTCACCAGATACAAATACACACAAGCCCTCGGTTCATTAAGGGATAACCAATCCGCTTTAAGCTGTCACCAATGCCGTTTTGCACATCAATCCATCCTCATAGAAAACAAATAGCATTCATAGTGCAATATGCTAAAACCATTTATTAAAGATCAAGTAAAAACAAAGGCTATACAACTCACATGTTGCCGGTGCCCATGAGCCGGCACCAAGCTTATCCAGCAATTTGAATGGATGGTAAGGGTTGCCGTCTATCTTGTTCGCCTGCGTGCGGAACAAGTCTCGTCCCCGCTCATCTTCCGGTTTTGTGGCTCAAGCCTCGCTTTCGCCTGACGGGAGATGACGTTGTGGCGTCACGCGTAAATTCCCAGCAGCCTCTACGCGTTTCGCAATAGTAATGTCGTCATCAGGAGAAACTAGAGCACTACAAACAGCACAACGGCAGTGCAGAGCCCACTCAGGGACCCACGCTTTTATCAGCACAAGTGAATTTAAACTGGACTTTATATATTTCAATTTATATATGTTTTTTAGAATGGTAGATTTGAGTGGTGATATTAACAGTTAATGAAAATCACTGATGTATATGTAGATTGTTTAAATGGTAGCGCAGTCAACACCAGATATACACTTATTTTACGCTTTTGGTTTTGTTCTATTTTCATACCTTCCCCTATCTGGAGTTTAAAAGGAAAAATAGATATATTAAAACCATATTTAGTACTTTACTTCCAGTGGTTCGCCAATCTGACCATGTCTTCTCTCCTCTAAGCGGGGATCCCATTTTTCCAGCCAGGGCCTCCACATCCTCTCAAATTCTCTAAGATTTCCTCTTTTGTGTAAACTATTCTCTCTTTACTTATAGTTTCATTAATAAAAGGAAAAATAGATATATTAAAACCATATTTAGTACTTTACTTCCAGTGGTTCGCCAATCTGACCATGTCCTCTCTCCTCTAAGCGGGGATCCCATTTTTCCAGCCAGGGCCTCCACATCCTCTCAAATTCTCTAAGATTTCCTCTTTTTGTGTAAACTATTCTCTCTTTACTTATAGTTTCATTAATAACAGTAATCCAGTCCCTTACTGCCGGGGGTGTCCTTGACTGACATCTTATCGCAATGATTTTATTAGCTTGGAATAAGAATCTCAGTATTGCTACTGTGGTACTTTTCCTCTCCCCAGGTTCCTTCCTGTATCCGAGTATACAAAGCCCGGCTTCCATCTTCAGAGTTGTCCCATAGATCTGACCCATGGTACTAAGAATAACTTTGGACATCTCCATACCATATGGATGAGATTTCCACTCCCTGGGAATCTATGGCATTTATCATCTGATCTTCTACCATACTTAAGCAGCCTCTTGGGAGTATAGTAAGCTCTATATATCAGCATCAAAGGAGATACTTTCTGCGAGGGTGAGACTGACAACTCTATTATAGTATAATATATCCATGTTTGTAAAATATGATGTACTAAATATCCGGGTATGCATTTCTTGATATCTTTCTCTATAGAACAAACTCCCTGAAGATGACTGTTTAGGTCGAAACACGTCAGTTGTGTTCATTCGGACACCACTTTTGTAGTGCAACCTTTTGGGGTGTTCATGTGGACACCATCTCTGTAATATAATAACTCCTTGACTAATCTATTTGTGGAATCCAACAGATGTAATGAAACAAGTTTTTTTTTATATACCTGTAGCCAGAACTATATCTCCACTTTTTGAATTTGATTCTGTCCAATAAAGATTTTATTAAAAACTAAAATACTTTGATTAAAACATTCAGCTGCTAAAAAACCCCTTGGGGAAACCAGTCCATTTGTGTATATTTCCGGGGTGTGCAGCCCTTTAGACTCTTTGATATGGGTTTTTCTATTCATCATCAATTTAAGGGCTCCAGGGGCAAGCGGCCCCCCTCCTCTCAGCTCACTGATCCATCCCCACAGGGTAAAAAAGACAATCTCCTCAGGGCTCCACTCTATTTAAAAGCAACCTGGGCACACCTCCCCAGGGAAGCTCTGAACAGACCAAACCATACAGTTAACTGCTCCTGTGAGTACAGCAGAAGCCACAAATTAGATTTGCCATCAGCCTAACTAGCAGGGTGCTACACATGATTGGTCCATTTATGGTTGGACCTTCTGGAAAAGACATTCTCTTTCAACTGCCACAAAGTTTTTTTGTTTTTGTTTTCCAAGATGCCCATCTTGCCAATCCTTTTTAACTATGGAACTCAATGAAAACTGTTTGAAATATTCATTTTGTAGATACTTTCAGAGAGCTGGGATAGCAACACCTGCTTAAAACTTGCCCTCCAGGTATCCAGTTTATTGTCACCAAACCGGTTGCAGTATAGTAGTTGGCATTATTGTCAATTATTTAGTACATGTTGCAGCGTGAGATCACCCTGCATGATATTGTACTGATTATAGGAACCAGGAAGGGTTTACGAGTGCAGCACCTGGCAAAGCCAGGGAACATATTGTCTTGTCCTATATTACTCTGCAACCATTGTTATTTTATGTAGCAATGCAAGATTTTAGTTATGCTTTCTACTGCAGGGCATCTTAAGGTCACTGTGTCACCCTTTCCACCTACGCCCTGCAACTACAAAATGGGACTAAAATAGTCATTTGGTAATTTTTGTAAACAGACCTGTTTTAAGTAAGTCTTTCTGGCCTTCCCCTCAGTCTTGCGCAGTTGTACAGGCTGCTCTCCTGTACTGTGATTTCCCTGCACATCGTGATCTCCTCACAATGTGCATTCGAATCTGCAGCAAGTCAAGTAGAACCTGACTGTCTGATATGTAGGTGGTGTGCAGCGTGGTGCGGTGCAATAACACACTGTCAGAAACCATGAATCAGACAGAAGTACAGTTAAATCACATTTGTTTATTAGTAATAAAAAGGTAAACAGAGTAAACGTAGTCAAAATATCGCCAGAGTTCAGGAACCGGAACAGATAGAGATGGCAAAACGTCAGGGAGCCAGAGATGAGCACAGTAGAACAGCAAGCAGGATCTGGAGCCAGAAGGAATGTCAGCCAAGCAAGTCTTTAACAGGAACACAGGAGAGCATCTCTAGAGATGTGACCAAGGTGAAGGCAGAGATCATCTGGGCTGGACGGCTTAAGTAGGCAGAACTGACGAGCAGGATATCATCAACAGGTCACAGTGGAGAGAAAGGAGCTGGCAATTAGCCGACAGCTGAGCAGCCAGCTTTGAGAAGGAAGGGCTGAGCCCAGCCCTGACACACACACACACTCACAGTCCATGTGCGATGAAAAAACTTCTATTGAGACAGTTCACAATTAAACCGGTGGGAAGACAGCTCAACCAGGAACACTCATAGGTTCAACAGTGTGTAGAGAGAAGGATGTGTTCCACTGGTACAATTGGGCCCCAATGGTAGCCGGCCTGTTGAGAGGGGCAGAATGTGGCTTGGCTGACTTGTGCCCAAGCAGGAAGATGTCCAGGGAAGTTGTGAGCCCCACATTTTCCCTCCTCTTCAGGAACCTTTCCCTTCTGCTACCTTTGTCCCTACCAGGTGGGGTACTTGTCCCTGCTCTACCCACTCACAAGATGAGCACCAAGCCTAAAAGCCAGGGCCTTCAAGTGGTTGTATATCCCAATGCGGAGGTTGTACCTATAGGTAAGGCTTACCTATAGGTACTGTAAATATCTCCTAAACGTGAGCCGTTTAGGAGACATTTACCTTGTAGTGTGCAGATGATGTCATCAGCGCTTGTGCTGTGAAGAAACGGCCCTCCGTGCCATTTCTTCACTAGCAAGTGCCGTGACTGACGGATGCTGCACGCATGCGTGGAAATGACGTCACGCGATTCCGGACAGTCACAGAGCCCGAGTCCACGGCCACGGAAGAAAGAGGGGAAAGATGGATGCAGCCACCAGCGGGGACAGCACAGGCTTTGATTGCAGGTAAGTGGAACATAATGGGCTAGTATGCGATGCATACTAGCCCATTATGCTTTTACTTTGCAGGGGAAAAAAGAGGAAATAAAACCCATCAGGGTTTACTTCCTCTTTAAAAATGCTCTACCTGACCCAAGATGGCTGCTAGAGTCACATGTGGTGGCAGCATCCAATAGGATTGCTTCCCCAGTGGCCCAGGAAACCATAGAGGAACCTTGTTCCTCTGGACTTCCTCACCAACAACAGTGCCGATGTGGAAGAGCGCCACCTGAAGTAGAGACTCCACTTGCCTACATATCTCCTGTCCAGGACCTATCCCTGGCATCCTGTGAAAAATATACCATGCTTGGAATTCTTCTTCAAAATGTTTCTTGCATACAAACAGTTCCCATGCCTAGAGGAGAGGTATAAATGTATTTTCCAAGATGGCATGCCAGTGATCCAAACAGACTCTCTGGTCCTCCACTCACCTTAGGTTCCTGTTCCATCTGAACTTAAAATCAAAATATAGGGAATGGCGCTGTGTTAGAACAAAAAGTGTAACTGTAGAATTAACAAGTGCTCTAGTGCGTGATATAATCGCTTCTTAGAAATGAAAAAATATTATAATATAAAACTCCCAAAAATCAATATATCAATATATATTATTATAAAGTGATAACTCCTTATTTAGTGGTAGAGGGAATAGTCAGCTATGTATGCAAGCAGTAACAATCCCATCCAATGGGCAAACTCAAACTTTAAATTATCACCGTTATATAACATGTGTTGACAATGGCATATATAAATCTACTAATTAGTAAATATAAAGTGACAAGTGCCAGATGGTGCTATGTATAAAAAACTGTGGTTATCAAACCATTGTGCAATAATGTGCAAAAAAACATTTAAAAATTGTAAATCATTATTTATGTGTAAAATCCTCAACAATATATCAAAAAAAATCCCATATACTATGAGCGGGGGTATGAGCGTATGATGTTGATCCTGTTGGTCTCTCCCATTGTATGGGTGCCGGTATCCTTCCACGTGTCCCAATCCAAAACAGCCACTTGCATAGAGGGAGGTGGGGACTCACTGTCCCTTGTTGTAATGCAGGTCCCAACTAGATATCCACTTTGATGTTTTAAATAAAAAATAAAAGGTTCCACATAGCGTGACTCTGTTTAAAATTGATTCATTTATTTGTATTAAACAGTCCAGTCATATAAGACTGAATCCACACTAACAGATAAAAAACACTTTGAAAATAGTGTTCCCAAAGAGGAGAGGGAGCTCACAGGCTCGTATACTCTCCACACGGTCCGGGGACGCAGCGCTAACATGAACCGCCGCTTGCGTTCCACCGGTCAGGTTTCTGGAACCAGGATACACGGAAGTGACGTTGTGCGTGCCAAGATAGTCCCGCCTTACGCGTTTCGTCATACGGACGTCATCGGAGGCGCCTCCCTCTATGCAAGTGGCTGTTTTGGATTGGGAAACGTGGAAGGATACCGGCACCCATACAATCGGAGAGACCAACAGGATCAACATCATACGCTCATACCCCTGCAGGGGTGGAGTGCTCCGGTGAGTGCAACCACATTGGGGGGAGATTGCCAATAATTACAGCACGGCTCTTCACTACCAAAGAAGAACCTTCTGCATGATTTCTATGGGAATTTGGTGCATGGCACATTGTATTACTGCTACGAACACTTTGCAATAAATAATATATGGGATTTTTTTTATATATTGTTGAGGATTTTACACATAAATAATGATTTACAATTTTTAAATGTTTTTTTGCACATTATTGCACAATGGTTTGATAACCACAGTTTTTTATACATAGCACCATCTGGCACTTGTCACTTTATATTTACTAATTAGTAGATTTATATATGCCATTGTCAACACATGTTATATAACGGTGATAATTTAAAGTTTGAGTTTGCCCATTGGATAGGATTGTTACTGCTTGCATACATAGCTGACAATTCCCTCTACCACTAAATAAGGATTTATCACTTTATAATAATATATATTGATATATAGATTTTTGGGAGTTTTATATTATAATATTTTTTCACTTCTAAGAAGCGATTATATCACGCACTAGAGCACTTGTTAATTCTACAGTTACACTTTTTGTTCTAACACAGCGCCATTCCCTATATTTTGATTTTAAGTTTTTTTTGGGGTATCACTGAGGTGTTCCCTACTCACATAGGGGGGCTGCAGTTGTAAAATAGTCTGAAGCGCAGATCTATTGATAAATTTATAATCCTGTTCCATCTGGCCATGCCAAGAGTGACACAAATGTATGTTCCACTTGACTTCCTCTCCAACTGCAGTGTCGCTGCGGAATAACTCCACCTGCAGGGGAGAAACTAGACTGCACCTGCTTACAGACAGCCTGACAGTCCCTGGCCTGACCCTTAGCGTGATCTGCATGCCAAAACAGCCTGCCTAGGAGCACCCACTCCTCCAGACTGACACCCACCCATCAAGGCATTTTAAGATTTGCATAACTTCTCCCGACAGCCAGAACACTGCTTTCATTGAAGGTGAGGGCTCCTGAGTGGAGTACTGAGGCAGGGTGCTGTGATGTTTTCAGGATGCTATGTACAGCACCCTGCTGGCCCCTCCCACCAGCCATGATCTGCCTGCATTGCATAGAGAATGACAGACACCCAGTGGTGACATAACTACATCTTAAATAAAGTATTGAATGAAAATTGAAAAATGGTATTAGCATGTTGATGACGGGGGTAGAGGGTAACCAGGGAAGGGAAAATATTAGCAGATTAAACCTCAGCTTTAAAAAAAAAGATGGAACAGAACTGCAAGCTAAATTTATAGGACCATTTCCGGTGAAGAGACGGATCAATGAGGTTGCGTATGAATTAGAGTTGCCTGAGTCATTTAGAATCCACCCTGTGTTCCACATAACCTTGTTGAAACCTGCCATTCCTGACCCCTTCCCAGGATAAAGTTCCGGCCCGCCTGAACCTGTAATTATTGACGGGGAGGAAGAGTTTGAGGTGGAAACAATCTTAGACTGCAGGAAGAGAAGAAATCAGATCCAGTTCCTGATAAAATGGAAAGGGTATGGGCCAGAGGACAACTCCTGGAAACCTGAAGGTAATATCCATGCCTGAAATTTGGTTCAAGCTTTTAAGAACTCCCATCCTGACAAGTGGCCAAGTTGGGCATCCGGAGGCTGCCCTTTGGGGGGGGGGGCAGTGTCAGGAAGGGCATGCCAGCACCCAAGATGGCTGCCGAAGAAGACGACCTGTTACCTCTGCCCCTGTCAGAATGCCATTGGTGCACACACACCCTGTGACAGCTTTTGACACCCAAACAGGCTACTTAAACTCAGTCAGTTTCCAGATTCAGTGCTGTCTGCTCTACAGCGTTCCCTGTGTATCCTGCAATTACCTACCTGACTTCCATTCCTGTTGTGACCCGGCTTGCATCCTGACGTTCCTGTTTCCTGCCTGCATCCGACCCCGGCTTGTCCTCTACTCTGCATCTGCCTTATCCTTCTGCCACTTTGCTGCCAGTCTGCTGACGACCCGGCCTGTAATCTGATTCCGCTTCTGCTTCAGCCTCTGTTCCTGACGTGCCCGTTTATGTATGACCCGGCCTGCCTGTACCTGCCTTCTCTTCAGCCTCGAGGGTGCCACCATCCCTTCTGCTGCACCCGCACTTCTGCCTGTGGGGACCGGTTGTCCCCTCACTCCAGCTACCTGCCTACCACTGCTCTGGGATTCCTACAGACACCTCTACAGCCTGGCCGAGTGCTCCGATCCAGCTCCAGGTTCAGCGATCCCGCCAGGCACTCGTGTGACTCTGCATCTTGGTGCTTCCTGTCAGCTCTATCAGGGGCTCCAAGTCAGAGTTGTAAGAGAGGCCGTCCTCTGCATATCAGGCTCCATCACCAGGTACGTGACAGGGGTATGGTGGTAATCAGGGCCCTGGTATGGTGCATACTTACCAACTGTCCCGAATTTCCCAGGACATTCACGGATTTGGACCTTTTTCACGATTTTAGCATTTCCCGGGAAATGTCCCGGGAAATTATTTTTTCCAGATTTTTTTTTTTTATTCTCCACTAGAGGTCCACGGCCAGGGGAGACAATGTCTCCGCCGGCCGCCATTTTCCCGAAGACCAAGAACAAGAAGTGGAGCCGGACGGGAATCTGTAAAACAAAGCCCACTGTGTGCCTTCATCCCACCCAGCCCCTCCCACCCAGTTAAACCCCGCCTATTCCCTGCAGCCCCTCCCACCCTGATACACCACACTGCCCCCCCAGTGACCTTTAATGTAACCCGGAAGCTGATATGGTCTGGGTAAGCCTTCCTGTGTAGCAGCGCTGTGTATGAGGAAGTGGCTTGCGTTCCACGCCTCGGCTGGGTGACACTGTCCCTGTTTAAGTCTGTGGTTATGGCGGGAGAGGAGCACGGAGGAGGCTGGAGAGTGCTGCAAGGGGTTATGGCGGCATCTCTCTTGTCACTTTCCCCCGTCTTGTGTTATACTACTCCAGGCACCCGGAGCCCTGGGGACACCAGATGTAAGGAGGGCTCCGCTGGGGACACCAGATGTAAGGAGGGCTCCGCTGGGGACACCAGGTATAAGGAGGGCTCCGCTGGGGACACCAGGTGTAAGGAGGGCTCCGCTGGGGACACCAGGTGTAAGGAAGGCTCCGCTGGGGACACCAGGTGTAAGGAGGGCTCCGCTGGGGACACCAGGTGTAAGGAAGGGGTCCGCTGGGCACACCAGGTGTAAGGAAGGGGTCCGCTGGGCACACCAGGTGTAAGGAAGGGCTCCGCTGGGGACACCAGGTGTAAGGGAGGGCTCCGCTGGGGACACCAGGTGTAAGGGAGGGCTCCGCTGGGGACACCAGGTGTAAGGAAGGGGTCCGCTGGGGACACCAGGTATAAGGAAGGGGTCCGCTGGGGACACCAGGTGTAAGGAGGGGCTCTGCTGGTGGCACCTGATGCAAGGACAGACTCTGCTGGTGGCAGGTGACACGCTCAGGGATCCCACTGATTCAGCATTATGGTGAGTTGAATGATTTCATTCTATATTACAATGTAATGATAGAAATAATGCACTTCTATCATCCTGACACTATAACAACCATGGTGCCGGGATGATTGAAGTGCTAACACCAGGTGTTTGGAGTATCTTTATCTGCTGATTGTTAAACTTTCTAGAATACACATATTTCTATTGTTGTGAAGGATCTGGGGCTGCTTTCCCTCCATCCCTCCCCCCCCCCTTTCCCTCTCCATCCCTCATTCATCTCAGACTCTAACCACACCCCTTTGAGCCACGCCCATTTAAGCCGCGCCCATTATTGTACGTAAACCACGCCCATGTGTTGCCGCATTTTAATTCTCCCTGTGACACACCTACAAATGCATGCCCCACCCCCTAATTATATTTACAATGTTGGCAACCCTGTATGGTGGAGATCAGGGTGCCTGCCTTCCAGCCTGATGTCTCGGTGCCAGTGTTCCAGCCGGAAGTGCCAGTGCCTGCTCTCCAGCTTGATGAGCCCGCTGCCCTTCTTGATGAGCCCGCTGCCCAGCTTGATGAGCCTGCTGCCGAGCTTGAAATGCCCATGCCTGCTGCCGAGCTTGAAGTGCCCATGCCTGCTGCCGAGCTTGAAGTGCCCATGCCTGCTGCCGAGCTTGAAGTGCCCATGCCTGCTGCCGAGCTTGAAGTGCCCATGCCTGCTGCCGAGCTTGATGTGACACCATCCGCTGCCCAGCCTGATGTGCCACCGTCCGCTGCCCAGCCTGATGTGCCAGTGTCTGCTACTCAGCCTCTTGTACCAATGCCTGTGCCCGCTGTCCAGATTGAGGTCCCAGTGCCTGCTGCTAAGCCTGACATCCCAGTGTCCATGTTCCAGTCTGACGCTCCAGTGACTACTGCCCAGTCTGATGCACCCGTTGTTCAGCCTGTTGTGCCACCACCTGTTGTTCTGCCTGATGTGCCAGCGCCTTTGTCTGCTGCCCAGTCTGAAGGTCCAGTACCTGCTGCCTGGTCTGATGTCTCGGTACCCGCTGTCCAGTCTGATGAACCTGCTGCCCAGCTCGAGGATACCCGGAGCCCGCTGTCTGGCGTGATGTGCCCGCTGTCTGCCCTGAGGTGCCTGATGCCCCGCCTGAAGTGCCTGTGGCCCAGCCTGACGTACCCCCATCTGTTGTTCTGCTTGATGCCATAGACTATGGACAATTACAACCAGTTGGAGCGTCCGGAGGCCGCTCCTTTGAGGGGGGGTACTGTCAGGAAATGTTCCATCCGCTGGTAATATCTGTTATTCGGCATGCAGTACTAAGGTCCACCAGCAGGTGTCTCCTGGCAGTTTGGAACTGTCAGGAGAGCTTTTCCCTGTTAATGTTATGTCATCTTTGGGCCGCAGTACTGGCGTCCACCAGCGGATGGATCCTGGCAGTATGGAGCAGGTATTCCCCTCTGCAGACAGGTGTCACCTGACGTTAATTAGCAGAGCTGCAGTATAAATACCCGGCAATTGCACACTTATGTTGCCCTGGTATTGTCCTTGAGCCCTGATCTGCATCCTGTAACCTGGAACCTGTTGATCCTGTTTCCTGTCCATTACCTGAACCCTGAACCCTGGACTCTGGACTCTGGACTCTGAGCCTTGTACCTGACCCATCCCTTCTGTATCCATCCATCCTCTCTTGTCCTGTTTATCTCCCTTCCCAGCTACTGATTCCATGTTTATGACCCCGGCCTGGCTTGACTACGATTCTGGTACTCCCTCTTGCTACATACAGTATGCTGGTTGGTTTTATATCACTAATTGTTTGGTTGTTCACTCTGTATTGGTGGTGTGTTCACATATGCATTTTCCTTAAATAAACTTACTTTCACCTATTTATGTCTGGTTCACTCTGTCGCAGTCACACAGTTCTGGTCACACCTGGTTTATGACAGTAATGAAGGACAGAAAATATCTTTCTATGTGACTCTGGGGTTCATGGGCTTTCTGGCCATGATAAGTTTCTTAGTGGCGTTCCTAGCAAGGAACCTCCCAGGAAGCTTCAACGAGGCCAAACTCATCACCTTCAGCATGCTGATCTTCTGCTCTGTCTGGATCTCCTTCATCCCGGCCTCTCTGAGAACCAGTGGAAAATACACAGTGGCTGTTCAGATATTCGCTATATTGGCCTCCAGCACTGGACTACTAAGCTGTATATTCCTACCAAAATGTTATATTATCCTGCTGAGACCAGAGGAGAACAGACGGGAGTTCTTATCAGACCGTAAAAAAAATAATGGATCTGCTTAAATCTCCTCTGGAATTTTAGCTAAACAAAATGATGCAAAGTTGAATATTGGTTATTCTATTAAAAATGTTATCAATCTCATTGTACATCTCAAAAGTTGCCAAAAAAATGTGTGCAAATAAAGTTTGGCCAGTCTGCAAAAACATTTTCGTGTGCCTTTTTACTATTCAAATCAATGTTAATTAAAATTTTGAAAATCACCAATTACAAAGAATGGAAATAAATGTAAGGGCAAAGATTTAAGCACAGTATACCCAACTGGAAATTGAAAACATCAGCAAGAGTCAGCCATGAGGATTATAAAGCCATGTACACACAAGCGGAATGTCCTACAGAAAAAGTCAGACGGAAGCTTATCATCGTATATACCGATTGTGTGTAGGCCTCATCGGACTTTTTTTTTTTAAAAATCTGGCAGACCTAGAAATGGAACATGTTCTGAATATTTCCGACGGACCCAATTCCTATCGGGAAAACCGATCGTCTGTATGCTGGTCCGACGGACCAAAACAGACGCATGCTCTGAAGCAAGTACGAGACGGAAGCTACTGGCTACTGAACTTCCGTTTTCTAGTCCCGTCGTAAGTGTTGTACGTCACCGTGTTCTGGACGGCTGGACTTTGGTTGGACTTTGGGTTGACCGTGTGTAGGCAAGACCGCTTAAATTGAATTCCGTCGGAGTTCCGTCGGAGAAACAGCCGGAGTTTATTCCGGCGGCTAAACCGGTCGTGTGTACGCAGCATAAGGCTTGAGTTTATACATTTTCTAATATAAGTAACTACTGAAAATAATGGTCACCACATTTAGTTATCGGCAGGAGGGGCAGGATTCCTGATGACCACCAGTATAATAGGGTCCCTTCCCAACGATCACCAATGTAAGGTGGTCCTTCTCCCACTGACCACCAATCTAAGTAAGGGAGCTTTCCACTGACCACCAATGTAAGGGGACATGTTTTCATGGACAGTCCGCTGTGAATGAACTCAGCACACAGTAACATAACCTTTGCAAAAAAATATTAAATAAAGGCATAATATCTAGTCATGACAAAATTGCTAACACATTTCATTATGTGTGGTCTTAATCATAGACTATGATTGATGATAGCCTAAGCTAGGATTAAAGACACACAGGTCGAAGCGCTTTACCAAGTTCATCATGACTAGAGGTTATACCTTTTATGCAAAAGATTTTGTAAAGGATCCATGGTGACCTTTTTTTGAGGAATAAACAGGAGCTCAAGTTGTGCACTGGTGTTCCATTTGCTTGCATTGGGAGGAAGAAGAGGTTGTGTATAGACATTTGCAATTCGTTTCAGTTTCAATACAAATCTGGACTCATTTTTGGTTATTCGGAGATTCGGATGTATTTGAATCTCCAAATAAAATAGTAACGTATTTTATTGAAATTCATTAAAATTTGTTTTGTTTATTCGTTTTCTAACGAATTCCCAATTTTCAAGACAATTAGAATTCAGATCAGTCAAAAAAGGACCAGGAACCTGGCCGCTGCGTCCTTAACAAACGAGGAGTCATCCGCTGTCAGCTGGCTTCCCCACTAACAGAAGAAATGTAAATAAAACAATGCCCGCAATAATAAATTCTGAAAAAAACAGCGTGGAGGCCCCCCTAGTCCATACCAGGCCCTTATCCGAGCACGCAGCCTGGCAGGCTAGGAAAGTGGGAGACAAGCGAGCGCCCCCCGCCTCCTGAACCATACCAGGCCACATGCCCTTAACATGGGGGGGGTGGGTGCTTTAGGGTGGGGGGGCTCTGCCCCTCCTCCCCAAAGCACCTTGTCCCCATGTTGATGGAAACAAAGGGCCTCTTCCTGACAACCCTGGGTGGTGGTTGTGGGGGTCTGCGGGCAGGGGGCTTATCGGAATCTGGAACAAGGGGGACCCCCAGATTTCATCCCCCAATGTGAATAAGTATGGGATACATAGTACCCCTACCCATTCACCAAAAATGTGTACAAAATGAATAAAGATAGTAAACAAGTTTTTGACAATTCCTTTATTAAAATATAAAAAACAATGTCCCCTGATGTAGATCCATTTCACGCCACCCATTGCACCACTGAACCCAAAAAAAAGAAAAACCTAGCCTCATCAAACAATCTCTGTGGACTGCCTGCTTCTCTGTCTGACACTTCTTCTTATAGAGGTAAGGGGCAGAGCCACCTGGTGACCCCACTCCCTTTTGGTGTCATCAGCACAGCATGCCCCAGTTGGTGACATCACAATGGGCAGGGTCACCTGCTGACATCATCGGGTGACTCCGCCCCTTAGCTATTTAAAAAATAGCAGGTAGTCTGCGAAAAGCGTTCGACCGGAGGTTGAATTGTTTTCGATTTTTTAAGAAAGGAATTGTCAAACTCATTTACTATCTTTATTAACCTTTTACACATTTTTGGTGAATGGGTAGGGGTACTAAGTACCCCATACTCATTCACATGGGGGGCTGGGATCTGGGGGCCCCCTTGTTAAAGGGGGCTTCTAGATTCCAATAAGACCCCTGCATGCAAACCCCCACAACCATCGGCCAGGGTTGTGGAGATGAGGCTCTTGTCCCCTTCAACATGGCACCAAAGCTCCCTTCATGTTGAGAGCATGGGGCCGGGTATGGCTCAGGAGGGTGGGCGCTCCCTTGCCCCCCCCCTTTCCTTAGCTGTCAGGCTGCATGCTCGGATAAGGGTCTGGTATGGATTTTGGGGGGACCCCACGCCATTTTTAAACAAATTTTGGCCTAGGATTCCCCTTAGAATCCATACCAGACCCGAAAGGGTCCTGACATGAATTGTGGGGGGACCCCACGTTGTTTTTTTCGGAAATTTTCTATTGCTGGCATTGTTTTGTTTAAATTTCAGCTGTCAGTTGGGAAGCCCGCTGACAACTGATGACTCATCGATTAACAATCAGCTATTCTTCACACCGAATTTGAATCGATCAGTCATTTTTCAACCAATCCAAATTTGAATCTTTCTAAAAATTTGGAATTCATTAGGAAAATAATAAACAAAACTAAATTTAACGAAAACCTTTTAAAAATGTAAAGAATTACAAAACCACACTAAATAAATTCTGAGATGTACCGAAATTAGTAACATAATGCGTATATACGAAACAATTTTTTTTTTCCATTCTGCACATGTCTAGTTGAGTATTCATGGTTTCTACATTTTTCCAAGGACTATTTTATAAGGATCTTTATTTTGAGGGAACACTACCTTATTTTCTGGCTATTATTATTTGTTTCCTTTCATTAAAATTAGTAAAGAGCAGTCATGGGTGTCAAAAAGTTTAAGTATGCCATATTCTTTATTTGCCCATACCAATTTTACAGGAAACTGTAGCTATAGTAATTATTAACAGAAAGTAATTTCAAGGGTTTCTCTGTGCTAAATAGGTTGAGAAAGGCTCACTTAGAATCATGATATGTTTTTATAAACAGACTTAAGCCTTGTACACACGGTATAATTGTTGGCAGGGGATTGTCTGTTGAGAGACTGTTGTCCTAAAATATTACCGTTAGTACGCTCCTTTTGACAATTGTTGTCCAACTTTCGGTCAACAAATGTTGGATGACAGGCTAGTAAATTTTCGTTGGACAATGGTTTGTTATCAGATTTTCGTATCGTCAGTACACAAATACGTCACACAAAAGTCGAAAGTACAAACACGCATAATCTCAATTAATGCTCACCAAACACGATATTAGCAGAAGGGGCCCAAAGAGTGGCGCTCAAGAGTTGAAATTCCTCGTAGTACGTCACTAAGTTCGTGTTTGTTGCATGACAATTTTGTACAGTTAGTATGCAAGACAAGATCCTGGCACACGGCCTTTTGACAAAAATCGACGCTCAGTTGGCCAACAATCGTACCCTGTGTACGAGGCTATAGAATTGAGAGAAGAATTTACCGTATATACTTGAGTATAAGTCGTTCTGAGTATAAGTCGAGGCCCTAATTTAACACAAAAAAAAATGGGAAAAACTTATTGACCCGAGTATAAGACGAGGGTGAGAAATGCACAGCTACTGTAAGTGGAAAGGAGGGTCAACAATGCCCATTTGCAGCATCACTGTGCCCATTTGCATGCCTCACTGTGCCCATTTGCAGCCATAGGTCCCCTGAACTTCAAACTCGGTAGTTAAGGGTTCCTAGATGCCCCCTAGCTGCAGCCAAAATTTGGGGTCTCTGAACCCAAAGGGTCCCGAAATGACATTGCTGCAGATAGACACAGTTGACCAAATTTGGGGCCCCGTATCTCGAGGCCACTTAGTGCTAAGAACCCCAAATTTAGTGTGCAAACCCAGTGGAACTAGCACCATAAAATTTCCAAAGCTGGAGTTTCTAGCACCAAGTGGCCCCGAGATACAGGGCCCCAAAAATCAGTTCAGAAAATGTCAAGCACTTTTCTGCAGCAGAGAATGACATTTTCCGAACCAATTTTGGGGCCCCGAATCTCGGGATCACTTAGTGCTAGGAACTTCAGCTTTGGATATGTTGTGGTACTAGGTCCACTGGGTTAGCATACCAAATTTGGGGTTTCTAGCCCTGAGATACGGGGCCCCAAAATCAGTTCGGAAAATGAAATTTTTTGCTGCAGAAAAGTGCTTGACTCGAGTATAAGTCGAGGGGGGCACTTTCAGCACAAAAAAATGTGCTGAAAAATTCGACTTATACTCGAGTATATACGGTACTTATGCAATTAATGGTCCACTCATATATAGGGTCATGGTGAACTTTGTGGTTATTTGTGGTGTTATTTACTTAGAAAAAAAGTACAGCCTGCTGGGCAATGGAATAAAAACCTATGAGGCATAACTAGAAATGGGGCTTTACATTTTGGATAAATCCTAATCTGAACAGATACAATTTCACCATTGTACAAATACAGAGAAAAGTGCGGCAGAGGAGACCGGCAACTGATCTCTTTATGAACCGTACAGGGGGAAATACACAACATGTACACATACATTACATGTACAACACAATTGAAAATGCGTTGTGAACGTCTTTTTTAGTTAATAAATAAAAAGAACACATTCAAAATCAGATAACGTTTGTACTGCTGCGCCCTAATTTTCATCTCTACATCATCTGTGTTTTATCCAGCTGGCCTTTGGCCAAGATTTCGCAAAATATCCTTTTGACGTACCTGCAGTATGTAGTGAACATATCTTAAAATAATCCTTTGTAAATAAATAAGTACATATTTCTGAGTGCCTGCAAGGCATGATCACTTCATCCTTTTATCCATCACCTCGGCTACAGAACAAGAATATCCACCCATACCAGAAAAACAGTTGTGTATTCTCATTTAGCACATTTTGAGTTTATTTGATCAAAGAAAACTAAGTGTGATCATTACAATACAGGGGAAAGAGCTATACCTAACTAAATCAATCAGATGTGCAAAAAATATTAATAATCTCCCCAATATTCAAAGCCTAAATATAAAATAGTGAATGTCAGTACTGCTGCCCACAAGTATCAGCAAAAATCATACTGTAAATACGAAACCAGTGCCGAGCAGTACTTTAAATATATTAAGAATAAAATTATGCCTTGTGATAGAAACAATAATTTATCAATAAAAATTGATTATTATTAAAATTAAAACAGTTTAACATGTTCACATATCCTTAACAAATGTGATCTTAAAACATGAATGTTCATGATAATAATTTTTCCAAATATATCCAATATTGTGCCAAATATTTTTCAAAATTCCACCTAGGATGTTTTTTCACCACTTGTGCAAAAGCCCTTCACCAACACTTCAATGCTCTCACCTTATATTTTGACCTAACATATATTTCCGCTTTTAAGTGGGGTCTCTTATGCCATGAATGTTGCTTCTCTCTCCTGCATCCAGCTGTTCCTCAATCCACCTCCATCCTCTGCAATCCTTTAGTCAATATATACTTGAAGCCTAAAGAAGAAGAGCATATATAGTGCTACCTGTATGTATTGTATGAGACCAAGCTCATACAATATTCCAGTAAGGATGAGTTTGGTTCGCAGCAGAACATCCGAAAAGGCAAAAAATTTGGAAGAACACACAAACACCATTAAAGTCTATGGGACACGAACATGAAAAATCAAAAGTGCTAATTTTAAAGGCTTAAATGCAAGTTATTGTCATAAAAAGTGTTTGTGGACCCGGGTCCTGTTCTAAGGGACATGTATCAATGCAGTGATTTTTTTAATGCTTAAAGTGAAACAATAAAAATGAAATATTCCTTTAAATAGCATGCCTGGGGGGTGTCTATAGTATGCCTGTAAAGTGGCGCATTTTTCCGTGTTTAGAACAGTACCACAGCAAAATGACATTTCTAAAGGAAAAATTGTCATTTAAAACTGATCAGGGCTGTAATGAATTGTCGGGTCTCGGCAATATAGATAAAACTCATTGAAAAAAAGGGCATTGGTTCCACCCCAGTCCATTACCAGGCCCTTTGGGTCTGGTATGAATATTAAGGGGAACCCCAAATGACAATGTAAAAAAAAATTGCGTGGGGGTCCCCCCAAAATCCATACCAGGCCCTTCAGGTCTGATATGGAAATTAAGGGGAACCCTGCGCCAAATAAAAAAAATGGCGCAGGGGTCCCCCCCAAAAGCCATAGCAGACCCTTCAATGTACCTATTACCAATTCACATAGGTGGGGGTTGGGATCTGGGGGTCCCCTTGTTAAATGGGGCTTCCAGATTCCGATAAGCCACCCCGTGCGCATACCCCCCACAACCACTCGGCAAGGGTTGTGGGGATGAGGCCCTTGTCCCCATCAACATGGGGACAAGGTGCTTTGGGGTCAGACCCCAAAGCACCGTCCCCATGTTGAGGGCATGTGGCCTGGTATGGTTCAGGTGGGGGGCGCTCTATAGTTCCCCCACCTATTCCTGCGGCCTGCCAGGTTGCATGCTTGGATAAGGGCCTGGTATGGATTTTGGGAGAGACCCCTACGCTGTTTTTTTTTATTTTGGTGCAGGGTTCCCCTTAAAATCCATACTAGACCTGAAGGGTCTGGTATGGATTTTGAGGGAACCCCTACGCCATTTTTTTTATTTGGCACAGGGTTCCCCCTTGATTTCCATTCCAGACCTGAAGGGCCTGGTATGGATTTTGGGGGGACCCCCACACAATTTTTTTTAATTTTTGGTTCGGGGGTTCCCCTTAATATTCATACCAGATCCAAAGGGCCTGGTAATGGACTGGGGGGGGAACCCATGCCCTTATTTTCAATGAGTTTTATCCATATTGCCGAGACCCGACAATTCACATTCACGGCTTCAAATACAGCCGCAATCAGTTTTAAATGACAATTTTTCATTTATAAATGTCATTTTGCTGCAGTACTGTTATAAACAAGGGAAAAATGCACCACTTTATAGGGGTACTATAGACACCCCCCAGGCATGATATTTAAAGGAATATTTCATTTTTAGTGTTTCACTTTAAGCATTAAAAAAAATCACTGCTACCGAAAAAACTGCCGTAAAAAAAAAAAACATTGCATTGATACATGTCCCCTGGGGCAGGACCCAGGTCCCCAAACACTTTTTATGACAATAACTTGCATATAAGCCTTTAAAATGAGCACTTTTGATTTTTCATGTTAGTGTCCCATAGACTTTAATGGTGTTCTGGAGGCTTTTGAATTTGCCCCAAACACTGCATATTGTTTGGTGTTTGCTGAACATCCGAACAACCAAAGTTCGGCCTGAACTTATGCTTGGGCCGAACTGTTCGCCCATCCAAATATTCCAGCAGTCAGAAAGGTGGAATTCATTTATCTTCATATACTTCTTGAGAGATATTGTTCAGAAATATTACTGTCCCAAGTGAAAGAGCCCCTTCATTCTTTCAACACAAACAACAAATATAGAACCCAGGATAACAGGGGTAACATGAAATGCTGAGTCCAGTGTGGTTGTACGGTGAGTCTGGTTAGTGCAGACCCAACTGAGGTTCTCGGTCATCCTGTACCCTTAATAGACACAGGGTAATTTACACATAGGAGGGATCGGGGAAGCTGTACAAGGAGTTTCCAGAGCTCTCTAAGGTAAGCTGGGATCCACGTGCTCCCCCGCCCAAAGTGAATCCCATTACACAAGCTATCTCCTGTTGTAGTATGGAGTGTTTTTTTTGTAGACTCGCATAACCACCCTCAATGTAGACAGGGGAACATCAACAGGTAACGACAGCAAAGTTCAAATAGCAGTAGATCAAAGAGGCATAGCAAAGCTCAACAGTAGTAGCTCGGGCAGTGGGCAATGCATCCAGTCTCTTAAGTGTAACCTGGACAATATTACCGACACTCAGTGTGATTAGAAACTATAGATCTGCCCGAAGGCTCTCACCGCTTCGGCTCCCTGTGTCATATTCACTCTTGGGTCCCGTGTCTCTCAGCTGCAGTGTTTTACACACACCTCCTGGACTTGATTCAGAAATGACTCGGTACTGATCAGACCTTGTTGGCGGGCTCCGTCAGTGCCACTCCGTCATGATGGATATGCGCGTTGGGGCAGCGTGTGTATCCCCCCCAGCATGGTGAAACGCTGGGCCTGTAGGCAGTGCCATTTTTAGTCCTGATGCCGTTGGGGCCCTTGTTTCATGGTGAATCACTCATTCCCAACTCCCAACAGTATTTGTAGTTCCTGGATGACCAAGTAATCAAGTTCTCCCTAGCAGATCCCCTCAACAGACAAGAGAAAAGATAACCACACTAAAAAAAAACACATTAATGTAGCGCATAGGCCTCACCACTCTTGTAGCTCTGGCGAGGCCCTTTTAAGTACAATCCAGTCCTGAATGACCACTCCCACTCTGAGTGGTTAAGCATAGGAACAAAGCTGCAGCTCCTGAGTGGAGTCAGGCAAAAGGTAGCCTATCTGATCTTGGGTTTACCTCTCCAGTCTGCATCTCTGTGGGGATCTGTCTCTTGGTCTCACATGGCAGTATAACACTTGAACAGCAGGATACTAAAACAGCAGGATCCTGGAACAGCAGATTACTAGAACAGCAAGACCCTGTCTGAGAAGCAGCATAAACCTTGTGGTCTCTCAGCTCAGCCTCTTAACTCCCAGCAGCAACACTGAAGCCACATGACCCTAGGCTCTCAGCATTTTGGTTCAGGCACAGCAACAGCAGCTCTGTCTTAAGCCCTGTTCTTGGGCTTCCATCAGACCCACAGTGGCAGCCTCATAAGCTAAAATTTCAGAGGCTCTTGAAAGCTTGTTCAATGGGGTGATGGGCAGTGCTAACTCCTGGGCCATGTGGTGGCCATTCAAATTCCTCCCAAGGTACTTTACCAAGAGCAGGATCAGTCCTGGACTGCCAGTCTCAGTCCACCTTCAGCTCCCCTATCCCTATGTTGTTCATCACCAAGAGGGAGCAATGAGCTTTGTGACTGGAGGAAGAACACTCTGCCAGGAGGCTTAAAGGGGCTGCCGGCAGCTACTACACAAACTATTGCATAGTATAATGATGACTTAATATTTAACACTGCATTACTGAAAACAGTAGATTTTTCAAGGGAGAGTAGCACACATACTGCAATAAGTAAAAAAAAAATAAAAAATAGTACTTAGAGTTGCTTAGCAGAACATAGCATTACCAAGAAAATATGTGAGCCGACAATCTAAAGGGACAAATCAAATGTAATCAGATGTGAGCATTGTCGGATAAAGAGGCAATGATGGGACAGTGACTCAAGAGAATGACAGAGCTCAGATGTTATAGTTGTCTAAAAAAGATTTAATGGAGTTCTTTAGAAGGGTTGAAGAGTTCTGAATGGCACCTGGATAGAAATTCCAGAGCAGAGGAGAAGCATATGAGAAGTCCTGGATGAAGAAGTGTGGGGAGGCAAATTAAAGAGAGAAAAAGGACACTATATCAAAATGAGTGATGAAATTGTATGGAAGGGGCACACTATTCCCAACTATGTACATTAAAGACAAATGTACCACCCTCTTGGTATAGAGCAGGCTGCTAGGTAAATTTAGCTTAGCTCCTCTGTAGTCAGGGGAGCATGGGTTAATTGCTTAGGGCTGCTAAGTGTTTCACAGCCTGCTGTTCTGTTACTTCCCCTTGTCTTCTAGAGGCTTCTAGAATTACAGTGGAAGAGACAGCAGAATAGGCACCCTGAATATTTATGTGACTCCAGCTAATCCCTTGGGAGGTATGCTCAGAAGGTGGGGAGAGTGCCCATACATAGTCTGAGGCCTGGGCAGCAGGTTGCAGTGTTCCTGGGTCCAGTCCTGCAGGAGGAGACCACTGGGCAGAGGATTTGCCCCATGGTGCAGGATCCTTGAGATAGGTTTGAAGAAGACACAAAGGTCCCAGCTAGGCTTAGCTGGGGGGCCTCTTCGCAGATTCATGTCCAGGTATCAGGTTAGGTCAGGAGGAAGCTCACTGGAGTGACCAAGGAGAAAATTGATGAGAAAGAGTCCAACTGTCCTATCGTGGTGTCAGTCTACATCTCCCTCTCTGAAAAGAGCCTGGTGGATATCGACAGGAGGCATCCAGTGATCCTTTGGAAAAGTGAGAAGATGACCGCAGTGCAGAAGGGAAGTGACTGTGTGTGGCTTTTGACTCTTGAGGGCATACAAGTCCCCAGCAGCATTAGGAATCCTGTTCAACATCCAGTTTGTGAAGTGCAGCCAGAAGCTAAGGAGTCCTCAAATTGTTCAGTTTGCAGTTTATTGTAGTAACCCATGTTTTCTATCCAAGGGTTAGGGTTCCTATCCAAGTTCATTGTTCCAAACAAAAACCCTAAAAAGAACCCCTATTTTTGTAATAATAGCTATGATTTGTGTTTTGTAGGATTCATGAAATTAATATTAAAATGTGTAGCAAGAAAGCAGTTAACTCTTTATTGTGTCTTTTCTTCCTCTAGAACATTTTAGATACCCAGGAACAATTGTTAGACATTTCTGTATGTTGAGTAGGCCAGGGTTGCTGGTTGCACTGCAAGAGAGGTTGTTGGAGAGTGGAGCTACAGGGTCCATAGCTGAGAGATGAGTGATGGTGTAGGGTCTCAGGGCCAGTGAAAATGGGCATATCATGAAGAGACAGCAGAGAGGAGGATAGAAAGTTTGATTTCTGCATAGAAGCAAATGAAAGGAGGGGAGATAATAGCAGGTTATGATCAGAGAAGTAGAAGAGAGAGTTAGAACAAATCAGTGAGGAATCATGAAGATCAAGTCCGGGGTGTGACTGTTAGGGATAAGCTAGGGGTTGGTCTGAACCTGGAAGTTATCTGTCATTGCTGGGTGAGATATTCCCTGCCCTTCAGCTGCATGTATACAAAGGGATGGGGATGCTCGGCATATCAGTAACCTAAGATGGCCACATGGCCATTTTAGGTCAAGGAATTGACCTAATATGGCCACATGTCCATAGTAGGTGATTGACATTGACCTAATATGGCTACATGGCCATGGTAGGTCAATGACATTGTGTCAGGGAAGGCATGTCCGTGCTGGTATCTCTTGGTGCACACATATGCGCACATATGCGCATGCGCAGACCGGCAAATGCCTGGGCAGATGTGCATAATTGTGAGCAAAGGTGCGCATCTATGCGTTCATCTGTCACTAATGCTGGTGCCAAGCGGGCTATTTAAACACAATTCAGTATGGGCTCATTGCTGCTTGGTCTGCAGCTTCTGTGTGTTA
The DNA here is from genome assembly GCA_037952835.1 of Lithobates septentrionalis. Taxonomy (NCBI): domain Eukaryota; kingdom Metazoa; phylum Chordata; class Amphibia; order Anura; family Ranidae; genus Lithobates; species Lithobates septentrionalis. The sequence continues at coordinate 3,158,824 of JBBDGP010001852.1, forward strand.
TTCCTGATTCCGTGTGACTTTCTGATCTTGATCCGGCTTACCCTCTGACCTGCATTTGTCTGCTACCTGCCCTGAGCCCGGCTTGTCTTTGAATTCTGCTCCTGCCTCCTGTTTCTGCTTGATTGATCTCCTGGTGCTGACTTAGCTTGTTACCTGACCATTCTGCTGCCTGCCATCTATGCCTGATCTGCCTGACTGCTACCAATCCGGCTTGTCTAACACTGCACCTTGCTCATTTAGCCTTCTAGTCCAGCAAGTCCCCATCTGGTTTCTGCTTCCAGTTGTCTACTACAGTGTGCCGCCAGCCAAGCATCATGCCAGTTCATCTATTCCCAGTCTGCTCTGCTGCTACTTTTACCTGCTGATTGCTGCCATGCAGACTACTGGACTGATTACAGGCACTCATACCTCACCATGCTCTTGTAGTTGCTACCAGTGATCCTTGAGCCGGAGCTGTACGAAAGGCCTTTCTCTACATTTCAGGCTCACTGACCAGGTACGTGACACATTGACCTAATATGGCTACATGGCCATGGTGGGCCAATGACATTGACCTACTATGGCTACATGGTCATATTAAGTCAATGACATTGATCCATTATTGCCATGTGCCCATTTTATTTTAGGGTATCTCTGCCCCTTTGTGTATGTAAACAGTACGTGGCCATCTTAGGTGAACGACATTGGTCTGATATAGCCACATGTCCATAGTAGGTCAATGAAATTGACCTAATATGGCTACATGACCATGGTAGGTCATTTACATCAACCTATTATGGCCACGTGCCCATTTTAAGTCTATGGTGTCATGAGTATCTCCACCCCTTTGAGTCAGCTGCAGGATGGAAGATCTCCAGCTCACAGCTCATTGGTCCTGCCATGACAACTAACTTCGGGCGAAACTCAAGCCCAAATCCAAGCTCATCCCTAGGGTGTGAGAGGAAGCAGATGACCATTGTAATAAGACAAAGGTGAGAATAGCAGTTTTTGGTTTCAGTGGTACTATGTTTTTTTTTTCTAAAGAGAGAGTACAGGAGTAGTTATCTCCTTTCATACACAATGTCTCTCTTGGAAACCTTGGAACCACTGCTCTGACCTTTCCACATGTGTGTATGTAAATCCAGCTTGAGGTATTTAGCTCTGCAAACAACTGTCTGTAAACCTTAAAAGAGGAACTGTAAAATATGTGAAAAGTAGCTAACGATCCTAAAGATTCAGACTTCAAAGGAATATACTGTACTAAATATTGATGTACAATATTTCTCTATGAAAAAGAGGAAAACTACATTTTAAAAAGAAAAAAAAGAATAACAATCTGAAACCAAAATTAGGGACAAGGATGGCAATTTGTAGACTCCTCTGAAATGCTTACATTTACAGTAAGTAGTAAGTACAATGTAAGTAATGGTAGTATAATATGATTTTGTTAGTGAACAACATGAGTAGCTGACACTCCTGTGACTGCACTAGGGAGATCTGTTCAAGGTAAAGGTCTATCATTAACATCCCTCAAGGATCTGCTCCTTACCACCACGTATAATTACTGGGAAAAAAAAACTGGGACATTTAGCCAGCAATTTTCTAAATCTTGAACCCTTCAGATTATGTTGCAATTCCCAGAGCCTGTAATAATGGTCCACAATTCCTGTAATCATCAATATTTCTTACTGCATAACAAACATTTAATTTGGCTGATGGTGCCGCAACCCCTGGAGGATCTTCGGAGAGGAAACTGAACCAGTAATTATGTCAGTTTGGTGTCAGCAGAGTGCCAACTTCTCACCTGCTCCCCACTGCCGGCTCATGTAACTATCTGTACACTTTTCTATTTATAGGAGGGAGCATTGCCTACGAGGGAACTCACCATACAGATTGAGTAACTTTATATGTATATATACAACTTAAATATCTTTATTTGTACATTTGAATGGAATAGAATGGCTTGAATAGAACTTTTGGATACGAATGATACAAATGATTAATAATCCGTCATCGTACCACAACGGATTGAGAGTCAGGCTATGAGCACATAATATACAATTTTCTTTATCAAAATGTTATTTAAAAGAATAAAATTTGAAATTGGTAATCCATAGACCTATACTTCTGATGACGTCATTCCTCTGTCTATTACTTATCTGTCACAAAATCATCTATTATTGGTAAGTGCACCAAAATGTACTGCAAGAAATTAAGTTGTAGCTCCAGGCTAAATGATTTTGTGAGCTTTTAAAAAAATGTTTACATTTTTTTTTTTTTTTTTACAATAATTTAATTCACTCCATATATATTATTCTTAAAGGAACAAAACTAAAGTAGGAGATTGACACAAGATGACTTCATTTAAATAAAAAAAAAAAATTCCCAATTTACTTTTTTACCCCTTTTTTGCAACTTTAAGTTACAAAGTGTATTTAAGCAAAAAGAAATGATGTTTTCCAGATTTTTAACCTTTTTTTTTTTTTATATTGGATTTTTAACAACTGAAAATAACGGACAAAGCAAGGCAAAGTGTATTGAAGCAAAATTCCATTATTTGTTTGAAACTTTTAATAAATAGATTCCCTACTGTCTGGGTCACTATATCACCCCAGTGGCAGAATGACTGAAATTTGTCAAAAAGCCTCAAAAATGTTTCATTTTTTTTTTTTCAAACAATTTTATTTACTGTATTTATCGGCGTATAACACACATTTTTTTTCCCCTGAAAACAGAGGGTAAACAGTGCCTGCGTGTTATACGCCGATACTATGTTTTACCAACAGGGGGCGGGATCGGGCGGTCTTCCTTGGAAGCCACCCTTTGGGGGGTGTCAGGCCGGCCTCCCCACCTCTCCTGGCCCTGGGACAGCACTGCTTGCATAGTCTAAAGTTGATAAAAAAAATCACTTGCCAGCCCCTTCTCCTACACCGTTCCTCCTGTGTCAGTGTCATTATAAAACGAAGCTTGTAAATATCTCAATAGCTCCGTTTTTTCTGGCTGCTCTTCTCCTTCTGCTCCTCCTCCTAGCTTTAGCTTTAGATTGATGGAGGAAAGCGGTCACATGTAACGTCAGAGAGAGCAGTCATGTGACCAGGTCAGTGGAAAAAACTGAGCTATTGAGGTGTATGGAAGCTTCATTTTACAATATGAGTGACACAGGAGGAGCAGTGTAGAAGGGGCTGGCAGTGATTTTTTTCTTAACAGTAGAGAATGCTGGAAGTGCTGTCCCAGGAGACCCCAGTGCAGGGGGAGGGGGCTGTTTACTGGATGGGGGGCTGTATACTTGATGGGGGGCTGTGTACTGGGGAGGGGGCTGTGTACTGGATGGGGGGCTGTGTACTGTGCAGAGGGAGGGTGACTTTGTACTGTAAAGGGAGCTGTGAAAACATTTTTTCCTTAAACTTCCTTTTTAAAATTGGGGTGCGTGTTGTAAGCCTGTGCGTGTTATACGCCGATAAATATGGTACTTATATCCATTATTCTCAGAGAAGAAAACCCAAAAAGGTTAAATGACACAAGATTACTTCATTAAAATAAATATACAGTATCTCACAAAAGTCAGTACATCCCTCACATTTTTGTAAATATTTTATTATATCTTTTCATGTGACAACACTGAAGAAATGACACTCTGCTACAATGTAAAGTAGTGAGTGTACAGCTTGTATAACAGTGTAAATTTGCTGTCCCCTCAAAATAACTCAACACACAGCCATTAATGTCTAAACCACTGGCAACTAAAGTGAGTACACCCCTAAGTGAAAATGTCCAAATTGGGCCCAAAGTGTTAATATTTTGTGTGGCCACCATTATTTTCCAGCACTGCCTTAACCCTCTTGGGCATGGAGTTCACCAGAGCTTCAAAGGTTGCCACTGGAGTCGTCTGCCACTCCTTCATGATGACATCACGGAGCTGGTGGATGTTAGAGACCTTGCACTCCTCCACCTTCTATTTAAGGATGCCCCACAGATGCTCAATAGAGTTTAGGTCTGGAGACATGCTTGTTGAGTCCATCACCTGTACCCTCAGCTTCTTTAGCAAGGCAGTGGTCATCTTGGAGGTGTTTTTGGGGTCATTATCATGTTGGAATACTGCCCTGCGGCCCAGTCTTCAAAGGGAGAGGATCATGCTCTGCTTCAAATGTCACAGTACATGGTTCCCTCGCACTCATGCAGCCCCAGACCATGACATTCCCACCACCATGCTTGACTGTAGACAAGACACACTTATCTTTGTACTCCTCACCTGGTTACCACCACATGCGCTTGACACCATCTGAACCAAATGAGTTTATCTTGGTCTCATCAGACCACAGTTCCAGTAATCCACGTCCTTAGTCTGCTTGTCTTCAGCAAACTGTTTGCGGGCTTTCTTGTGCATCATCTTTAGAAGAGGCTTCCTTCTGGAATGACAGCCACGCAGACCAATTTTATGCAGTGTGTGGCATAAGGTCTGAGCGCACTGACAGGCTGACCCCCACCCCTTCAACCTCTGCAGCAATGCTGGCAGCACTAATACGTCTAATTCCCAAAGACAACCTCTGGATATGACGCTAAGCACAAACACTCAACTTCTTTGTTCCACCATAGTGAGTAGGGATGAGCCGAACACCCCCCGGTTCGGTTCGCACCAGAACCTGCGAACGGACCGAAAATTTGCACGAACATTAGAACCCCATTGACGTCTATGGGACTCGAGCGTTCAAAGTCAAAAGTGCTAATTTTAAAGGCTAATTTTCATGGTATTGTCCTAAAAAGGGTTTGGGGACCCGGGTCCTGCCCCAGGGGACATGTATCAATGCAAAAAAAACTTTTAAAAACGGCTGTTTTTTCGGGAGCAGTGATTTTAATGATGCTTAAAGTAAAAAAATAAAGTGAAATATTCCTTTAAATATTGTACCTGGGGGGTGTCTATAGTATGCCTGTAAAGTGGCGCGTGTTTGCCCCTGTTGAACAGGGGCTGAAAAATTGGGCCTTTGGTGGTGGTGCTGGTGGCACAACACTGCAACCCCTCACAGATACTCTAGTTGGAATGCAGGAATGAGCCCTGCTGCAAAGTATTGCATCAAAAACTGTAATTTCATGCCCCTGTTAAACAGGGGCTGAAAAATTGGGCCTTAGGTGCTGGTGCTGTTGCCACAACACTGCAACCCCTCACAGATACTCTAGTTGGAATGCAGGAACGAGCCCTGCTGCAAAGTATTGCATCAACAATTCTAATTAAATGCCCCTGTTAAACAGGGGCTGAAAAATTGGGCCTTAGGCGCTGGTGCTGTTGCCACAACACTGCAACCCCTCACAGATACTCTAGTTGGAATGCAGGAACGAGCCCTGCTGCAAAGTATTGTATCAAAAATTGTAATTACACGCCCCTGTTAAACAGGGGCTGAAAAATTGGGCCTTAGGCACTGGTGCTGGTGCCACAACACTGCAACCCCTCACAGATACTCTAGTTGGAGCGCAGGAACAAGCCCTGCTGCAAAGAATTGCATCAAAAATTGTAATTACATGCCCCTGTTAAACAGGGGCTTAAAAGTTGGGCCTTAGGCACTGGTGGCGGCGCCCAGAACCAAAAATGTTCTTACAAGCTATCAGCATGATCATTGAGGAGTAAGAGGATAATTACTCAGCATAACAGGATAGTCACACAGAATAAGCATAGGCAGTCTTTGAAGGGATCTGACATTTCAAAAAAAATTATTCGGTTACATCAGCATCAGGTGCTTGGTAGCTGGTGGTGATCCAAGACTGATTCATTTTTATGAAGGTCAGTCGATCGACCGAGTCGGTGGACAGACGCACCCTGTGATTGGTTACAAAGCCTCCAGCAGCACTGAATGTGCGTTCCGAAAGAACGCTGGATGCAGGACAGGCCAGTAGCTCAATTGCATACTGTGCAAGCTCTGGCCAGTGATCCATCCCCAAGACCCAGTAACCCAGAGGATTTTCGGTGGGAAAGGTGTCCAAGTCAGATCTTGCCCCTAGGTATTCCTGCACCATGTAAAACAGACGCTGGCGATGGTTGCTGGAACCGATCATACCTTGGGGCTGCGGACTAAAAAATTGTCTGAACGCATCGGTCAGACAGCCACCTTCTCCACCGCTCCTTCTTTGACTGACCAAAGCCTCAGCAACACGTTGTCCAGAAACAGGAGTTTGTAACCTCCCAGTCTCTGAGAACGCGTTGCACCGACCTTTCTGCAAGGCCTCCCGAAGATGTTTCAACCTCTGCTCCCTCTGCAACGGCAAGATAAGGTCCGCAACCTTACCCTTGTAACGTGGATCAGGGAGGGTTGCCAGCCAGTATTGGTCCTTCTCCTTGATGCCACGAATACGAGGATACTTCCGCAGGCTTTTCAGGATCAGGGAGGCCATGCAGCGTAGATTTGTTGAGGCATTCGGTCCGGAGTCCTCTGGGTCACTAAGGACGACATGGTCTTCAGCCACCTCCTCCCAGCCACGTACAAGTCCATGTGTTTCTTGGGACTGATCCCTTAAAGACTGCTGCTGATGCTGAGTGCCAGGCTCCACCTCCATACTGACACCATCCTCCTCCTTCTGTTCCTGTGTGATCGGCGGGCACGCAGGAACACTGTCTGGATAAAGGGGGCTTTGAGAGCTAAGGAAGTCCTCCTCTTCCTGCCTCTGTTCTGCCTCAAGTGCTCTGTCCATTATTCCACGCAGCGTGTGCTCCAACAGGCGGACAAGGGGGACAGTGTCACTGATGCATGCACTGTCACTGCTCACCATCCTCGTGGCCTCCTCAAATGGTGACAGGACAGTGCATGCATCCCTGATCATGGCCCACTGGCGTGGGGAAAAAAACAAGCTCCCCTCACCCTGTCCTGGTGCCATAGTCGCACAGGTACTCATTGATGGCCCTCTGCTGCGTGTGCAGCTGCTGCAGCATGGCCAACGTTGAGTTCCACCTGGTGGGCATGTCACAGATTAGGCGGTTCTTGGGCAGGTTAAATTCCTTTTGGAGGTCTGCCAGCCGAGCACTGGCATTATATGACCGGCGGAAATGCACACAGACTTTCCTGGCCTGCCTCAGGACATCCTGTAAGCCTGGGTACCTGCCCAAGAACCGCTGCACCACCAAGTTAAGGACGTGAGCCAAACAGGGCACATGGGTCAGTTGTCCCTGTCGGAGGGCGGAGAGGAGGTTGGTGTCGTTGTCGCAAACCACCATTCCTGCCTTGAATTGGCGTGGTGTCAACCACCTCTGAACCTGCTCCTGCAGAGTTGACAGAACCTCTGTCCCAGTGTGGCTCCTGTCCCCCAAGCACACCAGCTCAAGCACCGCATGGCATCTTTCGGCCTGCGTACTTGCGTAGCCCCTTGAACACCTACGGAGCACCACTGGTTCCGAGGACAAAGCACAGGAAGAGGCCATGGAGGAAGAAGAAGAGGAGGGGGTGGAGGAGAGAGGTGTGTCACAATCATTAGTAGTGGCATTTTGGAGGCGTGGTGACGGAACAACCTCCAACACTACTGCACCTTGTCCTGCATCCTTCCCAGCTGCCAGCAGAGTCACCTAATGCGCCGTGAAACTTAGGTAACGTCCCTGTCCATGCCTGCTGGACCATGAGTCAGCGGTAATATGCACCTTACTGCAGACTGCCCTGTCCAGCGAGGCCAAGACATTGCCTTCCACATGCCGGTAGAGAGCCGGAAATGCCTTCCGTGAGAAAAAGTGGCATTTGGGTACCTGCCACTGAGGAACCGCACATTCCACAAACTCACGGAAGGGGGCAGAGTCTACCAACTGAAAAAGTAGCAGTTGAAGTGCTAGCAATTTTGCCAAGCTAGCATTCAACCGCTGGGCATGTGGATGGCTGGGAGGGAACTTCTTTCGGCGGTGCAGCAGCTGGGGCAGGGAAATTTGCCTGGTACAATCTGACGTCGGTGTACCGAAAGCAGATTGCCCACAAGTACTTGGCTGTGACACACCTAATTCTACACCTTCATTCCTCTCCGTGCAGGTCTCAGAGAGGACTGAAGGTATAGTAGGGTTGGAGATTTCAGCTGAAGAGGAGCAAGGAGAGGTCCTCTTTGTTCTTTGGTATGGGCCTTTTAGATACGCTTGCCAACGAACTGCATGGCAGGTCAACATATGTCTGGTCAAGCATGTGGTGCCCAAGCAGGAGATGTTTTGGCCACGCGAGATACGCTTGAGACATATGTTTCAAATAGCAGTGGTGCGATCTGATGCACTCGTCTCAAAAAAGGCCCACACCAAAGGACTTTTAGAATAACGCGCAGAGACAGCAGCGCCCTGCACATGCGGAGCTTTGCGGTGTGATGCAGTCAGTGTGCTGCCCTTAGGCTGGCCCCTGGAGGGCATCCTGCCTCGTTGGTGATGTGCCTCCTCCTCCTCCTCTCTCCTATCAGGCACCCACGATGAGTCAGTGACCTCATCATCCCCTCCCTCCTCATCACATGGGTTCGACTCGAACACGAAGCTCATCCCTAATAGTGAGGCCTGTTCTGAGTGGAACCTATCCTGTTAAACTGCTGTATGGTCTTGGCCACCGTGCTGCAGCTCAGTTTCAGGGTCTTGGCAATCTTCTTATAGCCTAGGCCATCTTTATGTAGAGTAACAATTCTTTTTTTCAAATCCTCAGAGTTCTTTGCCATGAGGTGCCATGTTGAACTTCCAGTGACCAGTATGAGAGTGTGAGAGCGATAACACCAAATTTAACACACCTACTCCCCATTCACACCTGAGATCTTGTGACACTAATGAGTCACATGACACCGGGCAGGGAAAATGGCTAATTGGGCCCAATTTGGACATTTTTACTTAGGGGTGTACTCACTTTTGTTGACAGCAGTTTAGACATTAATGGCTGTGTGTTGAGTTATTTTGAGGAGACAGCAAATTTACACTGTTATACAAGCTGTACACTCACTACTTTACATTGTAGCAAAGTGTCATTTCTTCTGTGTTGTCACATAAAAAGACATATCAAAATATTTACAAATACGTGGGGGGTTTACTCACTTTTGTGAAATACTGTAATTCAATTAAAATTAAAAATAATCCCCAATTTAACTTTTTAACTGCCTTTTTGCTTTTGCATTTTTAACAGCTGAAAAAATGGACAAAGCAGGGCAAAGTGTATTTAAACAAAGTTTCATTACTTCTTAGAAGTTTTACTAAATAGATTCCCTATTGGCTGTTTAACTATGTCATCCCTGTGCCAAGACGACTTACAGCATCTCAACAATCAGAGCAGGAAATTATGAGACTTGGCTGCAATATTTTTTTTTAAACTTTAAAGATTTTTCAGAATTTTTTTTTAACAATAATTTAATTTACTTCATATCCATTATTTACAGAGCAGAAACATTGGAGAGGAAGATTGACACAAGATGACTTCATTAAAAAAAAAAAAAACCCAATTTACCTTTTTATTGTTTTGCAAGTTTTTGTTTTTGAATTTTCATAAACTGAGGAAAACAGACAAGACATATCAAAAGTTGCAATTCATCATAGGAATGTTGCCAGGGGCATTCCTATTGGACGAAACACCACGTAGGGTGGAACTCTGATGTCACAACACTGTAACGTGTGGCCATCTTTGTGGTTGCAAACATCTGCTATCCATGACGATTCGCAACTTTTGATATGCCTGTTTTTATTTCTCAAAATGTGAGTACCCTGGCTTTTTATATGAAATAAATTTACCTTGGTTTTAAATACTACACCATGAGGAGTTGCTTTCTTGTATCCTATGCATGCACCTATGTATTACCATTGAGTGGGACTACAAGATCCTGTCTTCTATGATCCAATTGAAGTGGTTCCGTGGCGCTGTGGATATATCATGCTTGTTTGACCACTTGTAATTCAGTGGTCTATTTTCTTTGGTAAGAGGCCCGGTGTGTTGATGTTCGGTGGAGGATAATCTCATGTTCACCTTATTGTATCTCTGTCTGCACCGTGGGTGGTTCCAGTATTTCCCCTGAACAAAGACTCTGTTTTAACACTATGGACTCTTATTTTATAATGTGATGCTTCTAGCACTGCATATATTTAACCTTTATGCTTTTTATTGTCATCATACAATTTATGTCAGCTGCTTTATTATTGTTAGCGCAGTGATTCATTTTGAATTAATAATCTAATGTTGTTATATCATCCCTGTGCCAAGATAACTAACGGCACCTGGCACAGGGCCAGTGATTCTGCTAAGTTGGCTGAAAAAAAAAGCCCAAAGGTTTTGATATTTTTTTAATAATAATTTAATTCAGAGAAAAACAAAAAAATCCCCGTACTATCATAAAAAAACCCCCAAGGAAGTAGCAGTTCAACTGTGAAATATTCACAACCAAAAAGAAAAACAAAGAAACAACTGCGCTATACAGTGAATAAAAAGTGCAAAAAAATCAATATATGCAGTACCCAGGTTGAAACAACAATAGGTAAAATGACTAAAATTAAAAAAACTTATGCCATTGAACCCTAAAGTGTTGAATAGATAAAATAAGCCACACGGATGTTCAATAAGTAAGTAAAAACACACAATGGTATGAGCTCATGTCAACCTGATTGCACTGAAAAACGGCTTCACTCAAGCTTATGGGAAAGGTACCTATAAAATGTATTAAATTACGGCATAGCGCCATCTTGTGGAGGGAAAGGAAATACCACCCAAAAGGGATATCATTCAAAAATTGTGAGATGAAAAGATATAAAAATATACTAGTAAAAATAATAAAAAATATATATAGTAGTATGGAAATGAATGGACCTAAAAAATGGCCATATCTACATTCAATATATGGACAAAAACTTCCAATGACATACTCCTAGGTGTAAAGCATATGGAAGACAACCCCACGCCACTATCTAAGTCCATAAGGGGCTACCACCCAACAGCAGTGAAGCAATGATATTATTTAAATAAATAGGTACATAGTATATAAAATGACAGTAAATACTAACAAAAAAGTGTATACTTCCCACAAAATTTGAGGATGATGTATATACATACTGTCATAAACCCAAAAAAAAGGGGGATACATAAACTAAGAAGGATGCGTGTATAGAAGATTTCTATATATAAACACATGCACACACCCAAGCTGAATATGACTCCGAGATGTCACAACAAGTTCACAAAGGCATACAGGGTAGTATCAACATATAAATTCAAATAATGCCTATAATATGAAAAACAGCATCATTAAGCATTAACTCTGAGATGTTAAACCAAGTTCACGAAGGCATACAGGGTAGCATCGACATAAAAGCTCGAAAAATGCATGTAATATGGAAAACAACATTACTAAGCACTATCAATAAACGCATTTAAGTCTACCTCTACGTTCAACCTGAATGGTGTGTAGCTCTTAATTCTATATATCCAAGCCATTTTGAGGCGCGAAATACCTCAAACTAGGGAACCACCCCTCCAAGGACAAGTAAATTTGTCTATCCCCAAAAATATAGTTTTATCTGGATTTTTATTATGAACTTCCAGATAATGCCTAGACACAGGATGCTTAGGAAAGCCATTAATGTTGTTTGTCACATGCTCATTAAGCCTAACCATAAGGGGTCGTTTAGTCCTGCCCACATACTGTAGCCCGCATGGGCATTGGAGCAGGTATACGACCCCCTTAGTGGAGCATGTGATAAAGGGCTTGATCTCGAACTCGACCTGAGTGCTATTAGATCTAAAAGAATGAATTCTCCTATGAGTGCAATCATTCAGTCAGCAAATTTTGCATCTTCTACATTGATAAAATCCCGTAAAGCTATCGAAAAACCCCCTCTTAAAGATGGGGGGATCGATGATATTGTTGGCAATAGTGTTCCTGAGGGAAGGTGCCCCCCTGTAAACCACCTGGGGTTTAACTGGGAGGATAGTGTTAAGAGTAGGGTCACTTGTAAGAATGTGCCAGTGTTTTTTAATCAATTGGCTAACCGTCCTATGCTGGATGGAATATGTTGTGATGAAAGGAGTGGAAGGTGCCCTGTTGGTATTGGGTGTCTTCTCTTTGAGCAATTCACTCCCATCAATGCACAATATCTCTTCAAGGGTGTTTCTTAGGAGGGTGTCCAGATAGCCCTTCTCTAGAAAACGTTTAGTCAGGACATCCGCCTGCAGAAGAAACTCACCTCTATCTGAACAGTTACGACTCAAGCGGATGTACTGACTTTTTGGCACCGACCTAATCCAGGCCTCATGATGGCAGCTGTTAGTGGGGATATATGAATTACGGTCGGTGTCTTTAAAGTAAGTAGCAGTGGAAAATTGACCCTCTTTGATCCGAATGGTGAGGTCTAAGAAATGAATCTCATGTTGGCTGGCTTCGTAATTAAGAAAAATGCCCCTATTATTCACATTGAGTCCTCCAAGAAAGGAATCAAGGTCAGACTTATCTCCATCCCATAGGAGGAGGATGTCGTCTATATACCTGGCCCACAGAACCACCTGGGGTATCTGTTAAGCATAGACGACATCCTCCTCCCACAGGGACATAAAGAGGTTCGCCAAGCTGGGGGCATATTTGGCCCCCATGGAGACTCCTCTGTCTTGCTTATAGAATTGGCCTCCGAACCAAAAATAATTTTGAGATGCAGCAAATTGGAGCAATTCCATTATAAAGGATATTTGCTCATCGAATAGACCAGAGTCACGCCTAAGGAAAGACTTGACCGCAAAGAGACCCAGGCTATGTGTTATGACAGTGTAGAGGGATGTGACATCAGCTGTCACCATCCACAAACCTAGTCTAGGGGTCTGAGCCGCTAATATGTTAATCACATGACATGAGTCTTTTATGTAGGAGGGCATCCTATTGACTATTGGCTGGAGAAAAAAATCAAAATACTTGCCCACCCGAGACGTAACAGAATCAATGCCACTAACAATGGGACGACCCGGGGGGCAAGTGGGATGTTTATGGACCTTGGGCAAATAATAAATCACCGGTGTCTGCGGTGCAAACCAGTCCTCAAGGAGGACGTCCCCAAGGGGGCACAGTCAGAACTATCCCCCCCTTATACAGCGCAAAAACGCCAAGGTTACCACTACAACAATGGTGGAGCTTTTCCACACTCTCGTGATACTGGATATGGGGATAATTCTCACTATGTATATGATATGCAATACGAATTCAGGTCTCATTATCAAAAAAGATATGGAACTCAATTTCAACATTTTGATTCCAACAAGCTCTACGAGAAGCGAGATGAAGGTGACTATAATATAAGTACATCTAATAGTTTCTACCCATTATGGGATTTAGAAGGTCCCTATGAGAATCCCGTTAGCAAAACTGGTCCGGCCAATCCATCCCAGTATTCCAAACCTGGTACCAGTGACAATTTTGCTAGCCCTGGTCCCTCTGGCCTAACCTATCATTGGGGTTTTCAGAGACCTACTCAGGGCACAAAAAGGCCAATAGACCCAAAAGAGGGCGCCGGGGAGGGAGAAAGTTATGAACAAAAAAGGAAAAAATCATAACGGACATGGAATATTTAATTTGAGCACTGTCACTTTAACGGATACTGAAAAACTTGTGTTGAGTAAAGGTTTAAAATTTGCCCCTCCACGTAGGCTGAATAAATTTCAGACCTACATTGATATACATAAATTTATTAGAAAGCTGAGTATTAAGCGCTATATGATCTCCAATTCCATTCTGGGTAGTCAGACCTTATCCAACAGTTTCAGGCATTCAGGGCTCACTAATGCTTCCCTTTTTAACCTCCCCCCCCCAGGGCTTTGGCTCCTTCCCTGAAGGTTTTCAGTTATGTGGTTCTCAGAGACTTGGACCAAGTTCCGGTTAATAAGGTGAGAATTGACAGGGAGTTCGTTGCTGATCTCGATTCCCTGTGTGAGAAGAAGTGTTTGGTGATTAGACTGGCTGACAAGGGGGGGTGGGATTATTATTCTCGATAAAAACGACTATCTCACTGAAATGCATAGAATATTGGCGGAAAGGAACACCTACAACCCCCTTGGTTTTGATCCAAAAATTAGATACAAAAAGGAATTGGAAGTCCTTATTCAAAAGGGCTTTGAATTGGGTATTCTTAACAAAAAGGAAAGGTCACACCTGATACCAAGGGCACCGCGGACACCGGTGATTTATTATTTGCCCAAGGTCCATAAACATCCTACTTGCCCCCGGGTCGTCCCATTGTTAGCGGCATTGATTCTGTTACGTCCTGGGTGGGCAAGTATATTGATTTTTTTTCTCCAGCCAATAGTTAATAGGATGCCCTCCTACATAAAAGACTCACGTCATGTGATTAACATATTGGCGGCTCAGACCCCTAGACCAGGTTTGTGGATGGTGACAGCTGATGTCACATCCCTCTACACTGTCATAACACAGCCTGGGTCTCTTTGCGGTCGAGTATTTCCTTAGGCGTGACTCTGGTCTATTCGATGAGCAAATATCCTATATAATGGAATTGCTCCAATTTGCTGCATCTCGAAATTATTTTTGGTTCGGAGGCCAATTCTATGAGCAAGACAGAGCAGTCGCCACGGGGGCCAAATATGCCCCCAGCTTGGCGAACCTCTTTATGGCCCTGTGGGAGAAGGATGTTGTCTATGCTCAACAGAAACCCCAGGTGGTTCTGTGTGCCAGGTATATAGACGACATCCTCCTCCTATGGGATGGAGATAAGTCTGACCTTGATTCCTTTCTTGGAGGACTCAATATGAATAATAGGGGCATTTTCTTAATTACGAAGCCAGCCAACATGAGATTCATTTCTTAGACCTCACCATTCGGATCAAAGAGGGTCAATTTTCCACTGCTACTTACTTTAAAGACACATAATTCATATATCCCCACTAACAGCTGCCATCATGAGGCCTGGATTAGGTCGGTGCCAAAAAGTCAGTACATCCGCTTGAGACGTAACTGTTCAGATAGAGGTGGTTAAGAGGGGGTTTTTTCGATAGCCTTACGGGATTTTATCAATGTAGAAGATGCAGAATTTGCTCACTGAATGGTTGCACTCATAGGAGAATTCATTCTTTTAGATCTAATAGCACTCAGGTCGAGTTTGAGATCAAGCCCTTTATCACATGCTCCACTAAGGGGGTCGTATACCTGCTCCAATGCCCATGCGGGCTACAGTATGTGGGCAGGACTAAACGACCCCTTATGGTTAGGCTTAATGAGCATGTGACAAACATCATTAATGGCTTTCCTAAGCATCCTGTGTCTAGGCATTATCTGGAAGTTCATAATAAAAATCCAGATAAAACTATATTTTTGGGGATAGACAAATTTACTTGTCCTTGGAGGGGTGGTTCCTTGGTTCGAGGTATTTCGCGCCTCGAAATGGCTTGGATGTATAGAATTAAGAGCTACACACCATTCAGGTTGAACGTAGAGGTAGACTTAAATGCGTTTATTGATAATGCTTAGTAATGTAATTTTCCGTATTACATGCATTTTTCGAGCTTCTATGTCGATGCTACCCTGTATGCCTTCGTGAACTTGGTTTAACATCTCAGAGTTAATGCTTAATGATGCTGTTTTTCATATTATAGGCATTATTTGAATTTATATGTTGATACTTTGCCTTTGTGAACTTGTTGTGACATCTCAGAGACATATTCGGCTTGGGTGTGTGCATGTGTTTATGTATAGCAATCTTCTATACACGCATCCTTCTTAGTTTATGTATCCCCCTTTTTTTGGGTTTATGACAGTATGTATATACATCATCCTCAAATTTTGTGGGAAGTATACACTTTTTTGTTAGTATTTACTGTCATTTTCTATACTATGTACCTATTTATTTAATTAATATCATTACATCACTGCCGTTGGGTGGTAGCCCCTTATGGACTTAGATAGTGGTGTGGGGTTGTCTTCCATATGCTTTACACCTAGGAGTATGTCATTGGAAGTTTTTGTCCATATAATGAATGTAGATATGGCCATTTTTTAGGTCCATTCATTTCTATACTACTATATATATTTTTTATTATTTTTACTAGTATATTTTTATATCTTTTCATCTCACAATTTTTGAATGATATCCCTTTTGGGTGGTATTTCCTTTCCCTCCACGAAATGGCGATATGCCGTAATTTAATACATTTTATAGGTACCTTTCCCATAAGATTGAGTGAAGCCGTTTTTCAGTGCAATCAGGTTTTCATTTTAGTCATTTTCCTATTGTTGTTTCAACCTGGGTACTGAGTAATTGGCCTTAGTGAAACTTCCTTTTGGTTGCTTCCAGGTTCTATCCTTGCAGCTGAGTGGCTGTTTATGCTTGACGCCTGCGAGATGTCACAATGGGGTGTGGTTTCTTTTGTTTTTTAATGCGATGAGTCAGAGCGTCGCCCATTCCCCAGACAATGTCAGTGATAGACGAAACGTACGTCGGGAGGTTGACGCTCTGACGTCATCGCACCTAGCCACGAACAGGCGCTCGCTTGCCGGCCGGCGATTGCTTCTTTTATACTACTATTTTGTAAGTGTTCTACTTTATTTTAAATAAATTGTCCTATCGGATTCACGCTATGGCTGCCTTTCTTCTACCCTTATGTTCTTAATTCAGGTTGTTGTGTGGTTGGAGTCACGCTGTACGGAGGGATATC
The DNA here is from genome assembly GCA_037952835.1 of Lithobates septentrionalis. Taxonomy (NCBI): domain Eukaryota; kingdom Metazoa; phylum Chordata; class Amphibia; order Anura; family Ranidae; genus Lithobates; species Lithobates septentrionalis. The sequence goes on from JBBDGP010001852.1 coordinate 3,175,401, forward strand.
GTTGGTAGGACACCGGGACCCAGTCTATACGCGCTTGAGATGCTTATCATCCATTGTAGTATCTGGAGTAGTGTTTCATTGCTAAGCTGCTTAACCTGGATGTAGTCCTGAGACGTGCCTGTTGTGCTTTCCATCTGGTAAGCGCATATGTTTGGTGGTGGAGGATCACTGTGTAGGGTGTGTTTGCTTTCCACTTTCTCACTTGATTTTCACGGAGAATTGTCAGGGGACTCCTCCTACCTCCTCACCTATGGACTTTGCTACCATTTGTGCACTAATGATCTGATGTCATTGGATGTATATTTTTGTGTTTACTGCATATATTGATTTTTTTGCACTTTTTATTCACTGTATAGAATAATTTAATTCACTCCATTATTTCTAGGGGAGCGAAACCGAGGAGGGAGAATGACACAAGCTGACTTCAGTTAAATAAAAAAAAAACAATTTGAATCGCAAATTAATTTTTAATCGCATTTTTTACAACTTTAGGGTGCCTGTGTGACTTTGTAATCCTTGTGCCAAGATGACTGATAGCACCAAAGCAATGTACAGAGCTGAAAATTCTGCTGAGTTGGCTGAAATTTGTCAAAAATGTTCCCTTGCCATTTGGCATCATTGGCCATCGCGCTTCCATCATCCCACCTGCTATGGGGACATTCCTGCCTGTGGGGGTTGGGGGTGATGTGCTGCATCTGCTGGATGCATGTTGGGCATCATCTGGGATCCAATAGGAGGTTCAGATATCATGGAGCTTGGCCCAAAGCATTTAAACACTCCCCTGCCAGTGACCAGAATACATACCTAGTTGTGACAGATGGGCAGGTGGCATCTGGTGGTGAGCAGCTGCTGTTTCTGTGGATTACCCATGATTCCCCTGAGTGGGGAAGAACTGGGATGTTGCCCTTACCAGGGGCTTCAGGGCCTGGCACTTGCATAGTGTATACTAAAAGCTATATAACCACCTTGCCTTAATTGAGGTATATGTTATGTGAAGATCAATCAAAGTTTTGGCACAGTTGACACTGCCAACTGCTATAGAGAGAGCTAGCTGGAGGGGCTCTTTAAAATTTTTCTATGGGCCCCTTATGATTCTTAGTTATGTTTTGTATGACAAAAGCAACCAAATGTTCTGATCTTGCATCAATAGATCCCATCAGACAGATGGACTGGTGGATATCTGATTGCTCTCTGTTTGAAGATAGGCTCCCTTTACAATGAAACATTGGAAAAGTTCCTGTTCTTTGAAACATGCAGTAGTGGTGCACAACATGCTGCCATTAAACTACCAACAATAAAGTAATAAAGAGTGGCATATTGTATCCCACCATAATATAGTATCCAATTAAAAGACTTGAGCCAGTAGACTTTCCGAGAACCATCAGAGACTGGATAATGTCAGCAATGGTGGACACCTCTGAATACGTTCGTCCGTGGCTAAAAATTGCTTGCCATTTTATTACATGTTGTTTCTGCATTGTTGGTTAAACAAAAAAAAATTTTGTTGTTTGTACATCTCAACATCTCAAGCTCAAATTGCACACACAAAGGAAGCCCTGCTCCATATAGTTCAGGAAAGACTTTCAGTTAGAGAAGGTCAGTCTAGACGCCAATAGCTATTGCTGTGCACCCTCTATAGAACACTCATGTGACAGACCTAGCCGGGACAGAGGCTTTTGGAGGGGACTGAAAACCAGCCTCTTGCCTACCGATTATGGGCCCCGGCATTTGGGGGAAAGCTGCTTGTTGTGAGCTGTATGCCTGGGGACCCTGGAGGTGGTGTTACTTTAGATTCAGGTCCATGTCCCCCAAGGCACACAGACTCTGGGGACCCTGGATATGCCATTGTGACGGGAGTCAGTAATAGGGGCACAGGGTGAATGAGAACCCCACTATGATCTGTGCTAGTCAGACTCAATGCTGTATATATGTATATATAATGTGTGCTGTCTCATTATGTTGTGTACTATTTGCTGTGATGGTTGGGGTGTGACTGTATTCTATTGTCTATTGTGGCTGTCTGCCTCAACTATTATGGGATGTCTAAGTGTCTTGCTGTAAGGAAAGAGGGAGGGGGGATTCCTCCAGCAGCCCCCCCTGTTAAGACTGTTTACTGATGAGAAGTTAAACACACCTGACCTGTGTGTTCATTGTCATTGGACAGTTTAACCCTGTATAACATGTGTTTGAATAAAGATTCATTCCTGCTTGAACCTCAAGACAGAGCTTTGTCTCGTACTTGGGGGAGAATTATTTGTATGGGTTACTTGTTCGGCTGATAGAAGGGTTCAGTAGCTGCCTTTGTGTTTGGGTATGGAATGTCCTAAACAACTTTAACCCCTTTCATACTCTGGGTGTCGTTACAACTCATATGGGGAAATTTACTTTGTCTGGGGACACTCTGGTGCTCTCAATGTTTACATGTATATTTTTGACACATTGTGCTTAATTTTCCCTTGTCACCCCCGCTCTTGTTTTGAGCCAACATAACTATATCTTCCTATGTCGTTCCATTTTGGCCTTTTGTATTCCCTGTGACCTGTACTTTTAGTGAAATAATAAAAGCATTGAACAAGAAAAAAGAGCTGCAGATCAGGGCAGTTGTAATTACAAAGCTCTTAAAGTAGTAGGAAGACTCTGTCACTCCTTAGTTTACTGTGAAAGCTCTGCAGATGATGGTGAATAAAATTAAAACTTAATCAGCTATGGCCAGATTTTCACACTATATACTCTATACTGATAGATTGTTAATCTTCTTCTAAAATCAATGTGACAAAAGTCAACTCAGACCATATAATATCCTAACCTCTAAACTAACCTCTAATCTGTTGTGTAATACTCTAAATTCTGAGTCTGTTCTATAATAGACTAACCCCCAAATCTGTTATCTTCCAATAGGACTTCATCTGGAAGGGTCCATCTCCAGATCGCTAAGATCACCTGAGTGGCCATCATGAGTAGACTCCTGCAGGTCCTCCTCCTCCTCTCGTGGTTGGGTGATGGTCAGTCTAGCCCTGGCTGCAGTCTCCAGGGTTGGCCAATGGATACATTCTCACAACCTGGTGACATTCTGCTTGGTGGAGTTTTTGTGGTCCATTCTGGAATTGTTTTCCAACAACCAACCTTCCAGGAGAGGCCAAAGCCGGTTTCTTGCACTGGGTAAGTTCTGGAGACATACGAATGAACCCAGTGAGACTTCTGGAGACAGCCACAGTGATGTTCATAAGGTTGTTTTCTGATTGTGGTCATCTTCTGATGTGTACAATCTTGGACGCGTTGCCACATGCTCTGCATACTGGGCAGGACACTACTGCAAGATGGCTAAAATGCCATAAGTGAACATTTTTACAGCTCACTACAGTGCCTTGAAAAAGTATTCATACCCCTTGAAATTGTCCACATTTTGTCATGTTACAACCAAAACTGTAAATTTATTTTATTGGGATTTTATGTGATAGACCAACACAAAGTGGCACATAATTGTGAAGTGGAAGGAAAATGATAAATGGTTTTCAATTTTTTGTTTACAAATAAATATCTGAAAGTGTGGAATGCAGTTGTATTCAGCCCTCTTTACTCTGATACCCCTAACTAAAATCTAGTGGAACCAATTGCCTTCAGAAGTCACCTAATTAGTAAATATAAGCCACCTGTGTGTAATTTAATCTCAGTATAAATACAGCAGTTCTGTGAAGCCCTCAGTGGTTTGTTAGAGAACCTTAGTGAACAAACAGCATCATGGAGGCCAAGGAACACACCAAACAGGTCAGGGATAAAGTTGTGGAGAAGTTTAAAGCAGGGTTAGGTTACAAAAAAATATCCCAACCTTTGAACTCATGGAATACTGTTCAATTCATCATCCAAAAATAGAAAGAGCATGGCATAACCCCAAACCTACCAAGACATGGATATCCACCTAAACTGACAGGCCGGACAAGGAGAGCATTAATCAGAGAAGCAGCCAAAGGGCCCTTGGTAACTCTGGAAAAGCTGCAGAGATCCACAGCTCAGGTGAGAGAATCTGTCCAAAGGGCAACTATTAGTCGTGCACTTCACAAGTCTGGCCTTTATGGAAGAGTGGCAAGAAGAAAGCCATTGTTGAAAGAAAGCCATAAGAAGTCCCATATTCCGTTTGCGAGAAGCCATGTAAGGGAACACAGCAAACATGTGGAAGAAGGTGCTCTGGTCAGATGAGACCAAGATTTAACTTTTTGACCTAAAAGCAAAACGCTATGTGAGGTGGAAAACTAACACTGCACATAACCCTGAACACACCATCTCACCGTGAAACATGGTGGTGGCAGCATGATGTTGTGGGGATGCTTTTCTTTAGCAGGGACAGGGAAGCTGGTCAGAGTTGATAGGGAGATGGATGAAGTTAAATACAGGGCAATATTCGAAAAAAACTGTTATGCCCCGTACACACGGTCGGATTTTCCGATGGAAAATGTCCGATCGGAGCGTGTTGTCGGAAATTCCGACCGTGTGTGGGCTCCATCAGACATTTTCCATCGGATTTTCCGGCACACAAAGTTTGAGAGCAGGCTATAAAATTTTCCGACAACAAAATCCGATCGCGTCAATTCCGACCGTGTGTGGCCTGTTCCGACGCACAAAGTGCCACGCATGCTCAGAAGAAATTCCGAGACGGAACAGCTCGGTCTGGTAAACTTAGCGTTTGCAATGGATACAACACTTTCGTCACGGTGCAATGTTAAAAATGGTTTAATACAGCGCACTCTCTTCTTCTTTATAATGTGAGAAGAAGGGATGAGCCGAACACCCCCCTGTTCGGTTCGCACCAGAACATGCGAACAGGAAAAAAGTTTGTTCGAATACGCAAACACCGTTAAAGTCTATGGGACACGAACATGAATAATCAAAAGTGCTAATTTTAAAGGCTAATATGCAAGTTATTGTCATAAAAAGTGTTTGGGGACCTGGGTCCTGCCCCAGGGGACATGGATCAATGCAAAAAAAAGTTTTAAAAACGGACATTTTTTCAGGAGCAGTGATTTTAATAATGCTTAAAGTCAAACAATAAAAGTGTAATATCCCTTTAAATTTCGTACCTGGGGGGTGTCTATAGTATGCCTGTAAAGGGGCGCATGTTTCCTGTGTTTAGAACAGTCTGACAGCAAAATGACATTTTGAAGGAAAAAACCCATTTAAAACTACCCGCGGCTATTGCATTGCCGACAATACACATAGAAGTTCATTGATAAAAACGGCATGGGAATTCCCCAAAGGGGAACCCCGAACCAAAATTAAAAAAAAAAATGACGTGGGAGTCCCCCTAAATTCCATACCAGGTCATTCAGGTCTGGTATGGATATTAAGGGGAACCCCGGCCAAAATTTTTTAAAAAAATGACGTGGGGTTCCCCCTAAATTCCATACCAGACCCTTCAGGTCTGGTATGGATTTTAAGGGGAACCCCGTGCCAAAAAAAAAAAAACGGTGTGGGGTCCCCCCAAAAATCCATACCAGACCCTTATCCGAGCACGCAACCTGGCAGGCCGCAGGAAAAGAGGGGGGGACGAGAGTGCGGCCCCCCCTCCTGAACCGTACCAGGCCACATGCCCTCAACATTGGGAGGGTGCTTTGGGGTAGCCCCCCAAAACACCTTGTCCCTATGTTGATGAGGACAAGGGCCTCATCCCCACAACCCTGGCCGGTGGTTGTGGGGGTCTGCGGGCGGGGGGGCTTATCAGAATCTGGAAGCCCCCTTTAACAAGAGGACCCCCAAATCCCGGCCCCCCCTGCGTGAAATGGTAAGGGGGTACTTACCCCTACCATTTCACTAAAAAACTGTCAAAAATGTTAAAAATGACAAGAGACAGTTTTTGACAATTCCTTTATTTAAATGCTTCTTCTTTCTTCTATCTTCCTTCATCTTCTGGTTCTTCTGGTTCTTCTGGCTCTTCTGGTTCTTCCTCCGGCGTTCTCGTCCAGCATCTCCTCCACGGTGTCTTCTATCTTCTTCTCCTCGGGCCGCTCCGCTCCCATGGCATGGGGGGAGGCTCCCGCTATTCTCTTCTTCTTTTCTTCTCTTCTTCTCTTCTTCATTTTCTTCTCCGGGCCGCTCCGCACCCATGCTGTCATGGAGGGAGGCTCCCGCTGTGTGACGGCGCTCCTCGTCTGACAGTTCTTAAATAACGGGGGGTGGGGCCACCAGGTGACCCCGCCCCCCTCTGACGCACGGTGACTTGACGGGACTTCCCTGTGACGTCACGGGGAATGCCACAGGGAAGTCCCGTCATGTCCCGTGCGTCAGAGGGGGGCGGGGTCCCCCGTTATTTAAGAACTGTCAGACGAGGACCGCCGTCACACAGCGGGAGCCTCCCTCCATGCCAGCATGGGTGCGGAGCGGCCCGGAGAAGAAAATGAAGAAGAGAAGAAAAGAAGAAGAAAAGAGCGGGAGCCTCCCCCCATGCCATGGGTGCGGAGCGGCCCAAGGAGAAGAAGATAGAAGACGCCACGGAGGAGATGCTGGACGAGAACGCCGGAGGAAGAACTAGAAGAGCCAGAAGAACCAGAAGATGACGGAAGATAGAAGAAAGAAGAAGCATTTAAATAAAGGAATTGTCAAAAACTGTCTCTTGTCATTTTTAACATTTTTGACAGTTTTTTAGTCAAATGGTAGGGGTAAGTACCCCCTTACCATTTCACACAGGGGGGGGCCGGAATCTGGGGGTCCCCTTGTTAAAGGGGGCTTCCAGATTCCGATAAGCCCCCCGCCCGCAGACCCCCACAACCACCGGCCAGGGTTGTGGGGATGAGGCCCTTGTCCTCATCAACATGGGGACAAGGTGTTTTGGGGGGCTACCCCAAAGCACCCTCCCAATGTTGAGGGCATGTGGCCTGGTACGGTTCAGGAGGGGGGGCGCACTCTCGTCCCCCCTCTTTTCCTGCGGCCTGCCAGGTTGCGTGCTCGGATAAGGGTCTGGTATGGATTTTTGGGGGGACCCCACGCCGTTTTTTTTTTTTTTTTTGGCGCGGGGTTCCCCTTAAAATCCATACCAGACCTGAAGGGTCTGGCATGGAATTTAGGGGGAACCCCACGTCATTTCTTTTTTTTAATTTTGGTTCGGGGTTCCCCTATGAATTCCCATGCCGTTTTTATCAATGAACTTCTATGTGTATTGTCGGCAATGCAATAGCCGCGGGTAGTTTTAAATGGGTTTTTTCCTTCAAAATGTCATTTTGCTGTCAGACTGTTCTAAACACAGGAAACATGCGCCCCTTTACAGGCATATTATAGACACCCCCTAGGTACGAAATTTAAAGGGATATTACACTTTTATTGTTTGACTTTAAGCATTATTAAAATCACTGCTCCTGAAAAAACGGCTGTTTTTAAAACTTTTTTTTGCATTGATCCATGTCCCCTGGGGCAGGACCCAGGTCCCCAAACACTTTTTATGACAATAACTTGAATATTTGCCTTTAAAATTAGCACTTTTGATTTCTCCAATAGACTTTTAAAGGGTGTTCCGCGGCATTCGAATTTGCCGCGAACACCCCAAATTGTTCGCTGTTCGGCGAACTTGCGAACAGCCAATGTTCGAGTCGAACATGAGTTTGACTCGAACTCAAAGCTCACCCCTAGTGAGAAGAATGAAGTAGTTTTGCTGCTCATATTCACACAGACTTCTCACAAACTTCTTTCTTTATTATTTATCGGGATTCCCTTAATATATTTTGATTTGTCACATCTGACAAAAATATTTTTGTGTTGTGTTTTTTTTTTCTTTTTTTTTAAAGGCATAATTTTTTATTTTTTTTTTAGGTTTGTATTTTTTCCAAGGCTGATCTTTGTTTTATTTTATTTTTAGTTTTACTCCATAATATTTTTGTGTGTGTTTTGTGTGTCAAGTTACCACGACACCATTGATATCTTATATTATTTAATCTCAAGGAGATTGTTTGGTGTTGGTGTCCCTTGTTAATTTCACATTGTACTTTACAAATGTACCTTAATCCTCACAAACAAACTCCTTTTTGAAGGAAAACACACATAGGAGAGTATAATTGAAATCAAAAATCCTTTATTAAGGGCTCAGAACCAAACAAAGAGGGAGGCAACGATGGAAAAACAGCAGAAATTAGCAAAGCCTTGGACCCCCAGGGCAGACATCAATTATTTAACATCAAAATTGGTGGCCTGAGGAGTCCATATGTAAGGGAGTGCAGTCTGGTCCAGAAGTCCCAGAGATCCGGAAAGCAGCAGATGACATCTGTGTCCCCAGGCTGTGGTACCACAAGAGGCTGCATCTTTTGCCAGACTAGACTGGATCCAGGGTCATCACTTTCTGGTCTTCTTTCCACGCTTCCTTCCTGGCTGTGGCTCAGGTGTTGGAGATGTGGCAGGAGGAGATGTAGGACCTGGAGGAGGAGGAGGACTAGTAGGACCTGGAGGAGGAGGAGGACGAGTAGAAGGACCTGGAGGAGGAGGAGGAGGACCATGTGTGAGGTCACAAATGTGGGTAGCAGATGTTATTTGGCCCCTCAACCCCTTATTGAGAGCTTCCAAAATTAATGACTCACACATGAGTTGTTGGCCCTCCTCCATCCGCTGCATTTTGCAGGCAATTATGCCAGCAAAGTCCTCCTCCACAGTGTGGGGGGCTGTCAGGGCCTCTGTAGCCTTCCAAAAGAGGCCTATGGCAGCCTCCTCCAGGGTACTCCTCTTCCTGCCACTTTCTCTTTGCGGGTGTAGGGGAGGGACCTGGATATCAGGCAGCCTGCTCGGCCCGGCCACCTCCTGGCTGAGACTTCCCTGTGTATGAAAAAGGGACATGGTTTTAGTTTCTGCATCATCAATCCCAATCATAAATTAGTACTCCAAACTAACATCTAGTTAACATCATTGATTGGACAACCTAAAATATTTAGAGGAATGCTATACCTGGCTGAAGCTGGGCTCCTCCACATGTTGTTGGCTGGAAGTCCCAGGTTGGGCGTCAGAAGCCTCAGCTGGGGGGGAAGGAAGCATGGAAGGAAGACTGGAGAGTGCTGGCCTGGGTTCAGTCTGACCTGCCAGAAAATGCAACCTGTCATAGTACCACATCCTGGGGACATAGATGTCATCTGCTGCTCCGGATCTCTGGGAATCCTGGACCTTCTTGTGCTCCCTTAGATAAGTGCTCCTCAGGCCACCAATTAGGATCTTCAAATAGGTCATGTCTGCCGTGGGGATCACCTACTTCACAATTTCCAGCAATTGATCCAGGGCTGCCTTCCTCTTTGTTTGATTCTTATAATGTGGGTGGTTTATCTCCCACAGACAAGGCAGTTCCCTGAACATGTCAATGAAGATTGCCATAAAGTCGGTATCTTTCAAGATATCCATTTTCACTGCAAGATACAACACAAGACAAACCCTAATGTCAGCCAAAACTCTCCTAATCTAGTTACAATATAGGCCTCAATCTAGAAGCAGTTTAGGCCCAAGTTTGGCTCTTACCTTCGTTATCACGATCAGCGCCTCCGATACTCCTTCCTCCGCTCACAGATCGTACGTACTACGCACGCGTGTTACACTTTATACACACTGCGCATGCGTGTAACCCTGCCCGCCCCTGACCTTCTTTCTAGTCTATTCCCCATCCCTTTTCGTTCGGCGCAGTGGGTGAAGAGCACATGGCGGAGTCAGAGCAGGTGTGTGCTAATTGAAGCAACGAGGAGGAGGAGGAAAGCCCGGATCCGGAAACGTCCCGATCCAGAAGGAGACGATTTAAGGCCTCAAATATGTCCTTTGGTGAGAAGTTGGAGATGGTCGACATCCTGAGTAAGGCCGAATATGATGGAAAGTATGGACCTTACCTCAAACCCAATATCAGAAAGGCCAAGATCATGGCGAAAGTGGTCAAAAGTCTGCACCGGAATTTCGGGGTACGTTGATCGAAAGATCAGCTCAGGAAGCGGTGGCCGGACCTGAAATTAAGAGAGCCCAAGCAGTACCGAAAGATCCGGAGAGTGCTGCAAAAAAGTAAGTAGTTGTGCTGTGTTCCTATTCTTTTTGTCTGTATTACGTTCGTGCTGCTCCATGTGCTTTTCTTAAGTGTTGTACAGTTTATAAAATGGCAACTTTTATGTTCATGGGCACATTATTCGTTCATATCAAACATTTTTCTTTCGGCCTATAAAACACCATTGTTTAGGCCATATGCATTTGCCCACATTTTTTAGGGCCTACTTGTATGAAAAATATTTGGTTGTGTAGATGGGTTTGTTACTAGAATGAAATGCAAACTAGATTCTGTGTAAGGAGAGGACACTCAGCAGCTGTTTTCACATCAGGACGCTGGAGCACTAGTGTGGGACACCAGAACACCATTTTTATTAGGGGGCCCCACACAGGTGCTCCAGTGTATACTATAGGGGGGTCTCCATCTGTGAAGCTTGTACAAAACAGGTAAAGTCTTGAAGCTTGACAATGGACAATAAAAATTCTACATCTTGGAACTCTGCAAAAATAGACAATTGTACACCACTTCCAAGCAATGTTTCATATTTATAGTTCTGCCATAAAACATCTGTGTGCTAAGTATACCATTTTTGTTTTACATAGGGGAGAAAAGACTCGGAGGACACCACTCATCCGAGGAGACCACAGACCCCCCACCTCGGGAAGAAGGGGAAATACCCCCAACCCAAGAAGAGCAGGAGGAGGAAGACGTGGTGGAAATTGGCACCGCAACAGGTGAGTGTCTGCGACCACAGACTCAGGTAAGAGATGGATGCCGGCATATTTATAATACCTGTTTTTTTTTTGTGTTTCTATCTTTTTAGGTGATCGTGATGTTGTGGATCCTGATCCTTTCACCTCGGAAAGTGCCCAGATCCTGATTAGGGAGATCATGGGGTGTAATTTAGCTTTGGAAAACATCAAGAAAAACATCAATGATGTTATTCAAAAAAATAATAACATCATTGATGTTTTGGGGAGAGTTTAAAACCCCTCCAAATCCCTTTGTTTTTTGTGTGCTACAATGTTAAAAATGTATAAGCGATTTTTAGAAAAGCCAAATTTTGAGGATGCACACAGTGTGTCAACATGTGCTATCTGCATCACGGGAGATCAATGGATGCGTTTTGGGGGTGCAACCCCTTCCTCAATAATAAAGTAGCTGAGAGGAAGGGGTTGCTCCCCCAAAACACGTCCCTTGATCCCCCGAGATGGCAGCTAGCACATGTTGACATTCGTAAATTGGTGTGCATCTTCAAAATTTGGCTTTTCCTGGGGTGACTTCATCCCATCTGAACGCAATATCAAACACAGTTCCTAAATACTCATGTCTGATATTGCCTTCAAGTTTTACCAAATGTGAACTTTGTAAGTTTAAGATTTGTGTCTTTCTTGTTGGTTTGAAACATGCCTGTTTTATCTTAAATGGGCATTTCTATTTTTGATAATGCCAACCCAAAAATTGTTATACAAAATCATGTTGGTTTGTTTTAAAAACCTTTTCTAAATGCACATGTGATTGTGCAGGTATTAAAAAGATTGTTAATCAAGAATTTGTGTATTATTGTCTCAACGCTACAACACTTTTGTGGTGATGTAATTGCTGCTTTCTGTGACAATGGGTGTTATTTCCTAAGGGCAAATACACTTTGCACTACAAGTGCAGTTTCAGTGTATTTTCAAGTGCATTTGTAGTGCAAAGTGTATTTACCTTTAGTAAATAACACCCAACAGTGCTTTGTATAAGGTTACACAATCACGCCATTTTCAGGACTCACCACATTTCGGTCAGGGTCAGCTAAAACAAACACAAGCAGTAAATGTCACCACCAAAGATTTGCTTAATTTTTTTTTATTTGATCAAGGTTTCACAAATTGTCTGGCATATTGATGGCCCCCCTACCCGCAAAGAACTCAAGGTATCTTAGCCGGACATCACGGGCACTCAGGGAGGGCAAGCCAGGATGGCCACTTTCAAGCGCCGTCAGGATTGTTTCATTTATAATTCCGGCCTCAGGCCCAACTGAGCCAGCATAGTTGGCAGAATGTTGCCGTAAAAAATGTAGAACACAGCATGCCAGGATTATATGATTCAGTTTATACTCCGCCATATGGATGGGTGTAAGAAATAGGCGGAACCGGTTGGCCATGATTCCAAATGTGTTCTCCACCACTCTTTTGGCTCTGGCCAGCTGGTAATTAAAAACCCTCTGTTCCGGGGTGAGGGTCCTCATCGGGAATGGCCGCATAAGATGGTCCCCCAGCGCAAATGCTTCATCCGCAATGAAGACGAATGGGAGTCCTTCCACATTCTCTTCTGGAGGTGGCAAGTCCAAGATGCCATTCTGGAGACGCCTGTAAAACTCCGTCTGGGCGATGACTCCACCATCGGACATCCGGCCATTCTTCCCCACATCCACATACAGGAACTCGTAATTAGCCAACACCACCGCCAACATCACAATACTATTGAACCCCTTGTAATTATAATAGTACGACCCCAAGTTGGGTGGTGGGACGATGTGGATGTGTTTCCCATCAATTTCCCCTCCGCAGTTAGGAAAGTCCCACCGCTGGGCAAAGTGGGAGGCCACAGTCTGCCATTCCTGTGGCATGGAAGGAAACTGTTGAGGAAAACAAAAATAAATTAGTATTTTTGCACAAACATGGAAAGCAGATTAGACACAAACATTCTTGGCCAACATCCAGATAACATTTATTAAGAGTAATTTTACAACACCAAAGTATAAGGTACACCTATCATATTCCCCCTCCCCCCTCTCATGGGCCATTTCTAACATTATGGGGGGGGGGGGATCTTGGACAGGTAACCCTCTCCACTTCATTGAGAGATGAATGCCTAAATAATGGGTATTACTTGGAACAGCCCCTCCTTAGTTACACTATTGGCAGCCCACTGGACAGGTAAGAAGTGTCACAATACAAAGATATAAATACACACTGTACACATTTGAGCACATTTGGACATTCTGTTATTACCTATCAAGATAATAATAGAATACAAAAACTTTAAACAGTACCATTTGAAAGTATACAGGCAGGCCCTTGCACTACATGCTTTGGGAAATTCATCCATAAATCTGACCACAAAAGAGCTAGGTATAGTGTGTATGGGTTTGGCAAAGTCAGCAGATAGATGATTGAGGATAGATAGAGAATTGGGATCAGCTGACTTAGCAGTTGGGGGGAGGGAGGGTTAAAAATGATTTGGGGACACCACAAAAAAAAGCCTCTGGCACTCTGCCTGAATTTAAAGCACAAATCACATTTCTAAACATTTTAGGGGTTGTTTGGGGTAAAGCACTACTATGGAGCTGATAAAATACATTGTTAAGTGACTACATGATATGAATATAGGGCAGGAGACCATGCTGGGGAGGTAAGTGAAGGCAAATATGTATGAAGGACAAAGAAAAAACATAAAATTCCAGCATGCATGAGGACAAAGGGGACATTCACAGCATATTCCAATCATGGTAATTAGGGAATGAGGAAAGAAATACAATATATTAGCAAACATTATATACAATAAAATGTGATATTAAAGGATAAAAATCTTACCTTCATATACTCCTTCTGCAGGACCTGTATGATGGCAGAACAGGTCTCTGGGATAATGATCCCCAGAGCCTGGGGGGAGATGCCTGTCGAACTTCAAGTCCTGCAGGCTTCTCCCCGTCGCCAAGTACCGCAGGGTAGCGACGAGCCTCTGCTCCGGAGTGGTGGCTTGCCTCATGCAGGTATCCTGCCTGCTGATATAGGGGGTCAGCAAAGCCAACAAACGGTGAAATACGGGGTCCATCATCCTGAGAAAGTTCCTGAAATCATCAGGATTATTCTCACGGATCTCACGGAGCAAAGGCATATGAGAGAACTGGTCACGCTGAAGCAACCAATTCTTGGTCCATGAACTCCTCCCCACCCTGTTCATGGACTGGACTTGTGTCAAGGTCAGGACCCCAACACCAAGCCCCCGCACAGCACAAACTCTACGAGGAGTACGTATACGCAACATGGCTAGTAAACGGTCGGCTGCTCAGAACGAAGTAACAGAACACACTGAAGAACAGCAAGGCCTGTGAAGAGCGACCTGAAAAACAGTAACGAACCGCAGAAAACGATCTGAAAGCCACGAGTCTGAAAAAAGCGCGAATCGTCTCTCACCAAATTTTTACTAACACGAGATTAGCAAAAGGAGCCCAAAGGGTGCCGTGCTTGGTTCTGAAATGGTCTTTTCTAGTCTCGTTGTACCTGGTTTACGTCACAGCGTTCCTGGCGATCGGAAATTCTGACAACTTTGTGCGACCGTGTGTATGCAAAACAAGTTTGAGCCAACATCCGTCAGAAAAAATCCTAGGATTTTGTTGTCGGAATGTCCGATCAATGTCCGACTGTGTGTACGGGGCATTAGAGTCTGCAAAAGACTTGAGACTGCGGCAGAGGTTCATCTTCCAGCTGGACAATTAACCTAAACATACAACCAGAGCTACAATGGAATGGTTTAGATCAAAGCATATTCATATGTTTGGATGGCCCAGTCAAAGTCCAGACCTAAATCCAATTGAGAATCTTTGGCAAGACTTAAAATTTGCTGATTACTGATGCTCTCCATCCAATCTGACAGAGCTTGAGCTATTTTGCAAAGAAGAATGGGCAAAATGTCACTTTTTAGATGTTCAAAGCTGGTAGAGACATCCCCAAAAAGATTTGCATCTGTAATTGCAGCGAAAGGTGGTTCTACAAAGTATTGACTCAGGGGGCTGATTACAAATGCACGCCACACTTTTCAGATATGTATTTGTAAAAAAAAAAAATTAAAACCATTTATCATTTTCCTTCCACTTCACAATTATTTGCCACTTTGTGTTGGTCTATCACATAAAATCCCAATTGTAGTATGACAAAATGTGGAAAATTTCAAGGGGTTTGAATACCTTTTCAAAGCACGGTAGATAAGTCTTTTTACTGCACTTCTCCCTTATTATCCTTGACTTGAACGATAGTTCTATTTGATACACAAGATAACCGGTTCCCGACCAGCACACGCAGATGTACGTCGGCAGAATGACACGGCTTGGCAAATGGGTGTACCTGTACGTCCCTTTAAATTTGCCCGCCATGCCATCGCACGGATACCCGCGATCGCCTAACAGAGAGGAAGAACAGGGAGATGCTAATGTAAACAAGCATCTCCCCGTTCTGCCTAGTGACAGTGTCACTGATCTCTGCTCCCTGTGATCGGGAGCAGAGATCAGTGACGTGGCACACTTAGCCACACCCCCCCACAGTTATAATCACTCCCTAGGACAAACTTAACTATTACACTGCCCCCTAGTGGTTAACCCTTTCACTGCCAGTGTCATTTACACAGGAATCAGTGCATTTGACACAAATGTGTCAAAAATGTCCGATGTGTCCGCCATAATGTCGCAGTCACGATAAAAATCGCTGATCGCTGCCATTACTAGTAAAAGAAAATTATTAATAAAAATGCCATAAAACTATCCCCTATTTTGTAAACGCTATAACTTTTGCGCAAACCAATCAATACACACTTATGAAAAATATGTAGAAGAATACATATCAGCCTAAACTGAGGGAAAAAAATGTTTTTTTATATATTTTTGGGGGATATTTATTATAGCAAAATGTAAAAAATAATGCGTTTTTTTCAAAATTGTCGCTCTTTTTTTGTTTATAGCGCAAAAAATAAAAACCGCAGGGGTGATCAAATACCACCAAAAGAAAGCTCTATTTGTGGGAAAAAAAGGATGTCAATTTTGTTTGGGAGCCACGTCGCACGACAGTGCAATTGTCACGCAGTGCCGAATCGCAAAATGTGCTCTGGTCGTTAGTCAGAAAAATGGTCCGGGGCTTAAGTGGATAATGGACTCAGTATTAATTGTAATTTTTAAATCACTATCAGATGATTGGCCATTCTTATGGCCATTCTCACCTATAAGGTCCTAGCCCCTCCCATTTCATAGCTCATTGTGTATTAATATTTATAACCCCCTGGTGGTGGTGGTGTTGTTAGTTGTTCACACATTGTTGTTTTATTAGGTAAATAGCTAATAGCATGTAGCGCTACCCCCAGAAGAGCCACTGGCTGAATAAGGCCACTTAGTCAGCCAACAAGTAGAATTTGCCATTTTGATAAAAGTCCGAGAATCAGTACAGCTAAAATAGGTCCCTGCGTTGGTGGTGCCACTGAAAAGATAAAATGCTCTTGTGTTGGTTGTATCACTATAAGGAAAAAACTAATTCTGTTGGTGGTGTCACTGGAAGGAAAAAATGTCTCTGTCTTGGTGGTGTCACTGAAAGGAAAAAACGTACTTGTGTTTGTGGTGTCACAGGAAAGAAAAAATGGCCCAGCACCTATATTGGCACTGAAAGGAAAAATGCCAGTCAGGGGTGTTGCTAAGAGGAAAAATGTCACTGCAATGCACGTGTTGCAACATGCAGAGCAAGGATCTTTACTATCAGGTTAGTTGAGCAAGCCTGTTTTTGAGCGAGAATGCCAAGACTTGTCTCCAGATGGCCTATTTAAAAGAGAATGCTGAAACAAGAGGTTGCTGGATGATCTTCTTTGATAGCCTATTGTGATCAGGTTGGTCCCTACCTTAGCTCATCTTTCCAGCTGATGCTGACCTCGGCTTACCTCCTGAGCCAAGATCCTGCTGTCTTTCAGTTGCTTATGTTGGCTTGCCTCCTGACCATGTTTTCTGCCTGATATCTGATTTCTGGCTTGTCCACCCTATCATGGGTTCTGGTGCCTCTGTCAGCTGCTTGTTCCAATCTGTTCCTCTGGGGCTTCTTCACCTGGTTCTTTAGTGGTCTCCTCATCAGTCTACAAAAGTACCTCCCTGCCCTGGTACCAACCTAGAGTGTTCACCTGTGGACTGAACTCTCGGGCAAGCATGCTGCTTTGTGCCCTTTCTCTCCCTGTCACTATTTCCAGGTGTGTTTGGACCAGAGGTGGAAGACTTCTCATTCCTTTCGCTTCCAACCAGGTACGTGACACTAGCATATTCCAGTATATTCACTGATCTCTCTATGTTCTCTCATCTTGCGTAGGTTCCACATTCGATATTATCGGGATGTTCTTGGTCTCATGTTTGCAGTAGATGAAATTAACAATTCTCAGGACCTCCTGCCTAATATCACTCTTGGCTTCAGTGTGCTGGACTCCTGTATGTCAGAGCTCCGGGCTGTGGGTGGAGTTTTGTCCCTAATGTCAGGACTTGGAAACCCCTTTCCTGGATATGGTTGTCATACACATTCAGTCATGGTCGGTATTATAGGTGACAATTATTCCTTTTTATCCATTCCTATTGCTCAGATTACTGGTGTCTTCCAGTTCCCACAGGTATATAAAATTATAGATGTTGTATATGGGTGTATTTATGCTTACATTCTGTGCCTTAAACGGGATTCCATCCAGACAAATAGCTAAATATGCAGGTAAAATATATAGTTTTACCTGCTAAAGCAGTTGTAATTCTGTTCAGCCAGGCTTTTGAACCAGCCACCCTAACTAGACGGCATGGCCAGGTTGGTGACTTCTTATTTCTCTGATGATGTTAGTGAATACAGCTTGGTCACCAACCTCCCCACTACAAGCTGATCAGACAGTGAAGGATCAACCCTCACTGATGAGGTCATCACACCTATCTTCTCCTACCACCAAGTTACCAACTTTAAATTACATCACTGCACAATGCTTGTAGTGAATCTCCTCTTTCTCCCCCGCAAACCAAAGCCAGAAATTAGGAGTATCGCTCCGGGCTTCCTGTCTGTCTAAGTCCGGTGACTCTCACTAAAGAGTGCAGGCTGGGGGTTAGCTCATCTTAGCTCAATGAGAAAACATGCAGGAAGGAGAGATCCCAAATGCCACACAGCCAGCAAAGCCCAGCGGTGTCTATAATATAAGCAGACTTAGGCTGAACTCCGCCATGTCCCCAATGTGTTTCACCCTGCGGGACAAAACATGTTGGGGGCATGGTATTAACACAAAAGTCAGTGCTACTACCCATACAACACATAGATAGCAGAGCTCCCAGGTGCTCGATCCACAGTCGCTGGCTGAGTAGAGTAATGTGTAAAAAAATTATTCGCACTCTGGTTATTGCTCTTAAAAATTTTTCGTTTTATTGAATAGCCACAGTGAACAAATGCAGATTTAGTGAGTTGATGCGTTTCAGCCTATAAGGCCTTAGTCATAACCACATTACAGACATAAAACTTTGAAATAAATAGTAGCTCTAAAGATAACAGGCTCCACCCATTATTTGTCTTGATTGATCGCAGGCAATTATCCAAAAAAGAGAATCAGCTGCAATACATATAGGGTGATCCATGTGTATGCCACAAATTTTCACCCACCTTGTAGTGATAATATGCACATGTATGTACACACACCCATGTACACACACGTGCATACATTCATACACGTATACACATATGCATAAGAAAACACACCATAAAATTAAAAAAACATTGAATAAAAAAGATGAAAATAAAAATCCAGGTATGTGAAAAAAGACCCCAGAAGCAGTGGCGTCTCCAGCTTTCATATTTAGGGGGGGCACATGGGGGGACAGGGACAAAAGTAGGGGGGCAACTATAAAATGCATAGATAGATAGATAGATAGATAGATAGATAGATAGATAGATAGATAGATAGATAGATAGATAGATAGATAGATAGATAGATACTGAGGCCCTTCACTACGACCCCACAAGGGCCCTTTCACATGTTCTGCAGTGAGCTCCCTTCCTACTGTATTGGGGTCCCCCAGGGTGGCAGAAAACAAGATATATATGTCACCAGCATACCAAGAAAATATAAGGATCCAAAGCAGTGGGAGAACTATCAGGGTTGCAAAGGTTGTCTTGCCTCCGGGCCCTGGTGTTTTGCCACTGTGGGGTTCCCCAGCCTCCTCTTGCTGTCCTGCCCCTGCTATTGACTGCTCTGGTCTGGCATCTCTTGGAATTTACAGGCTGGTTCTCCTGTCCTAAGGATGGGAGAAATCAGTCTGTTTTTTCAGTAACAGAGTCCTGGTGGAGTCCTTCCTGCAACTCGCTCTTCTCCCTGCCAATGAGGATGCAGGGGAAGGAGCAGATCGGGCGGCCGTGGTTGTGTGAGCGCTCGCATTATGCAGTGTCAGCAAGCAGAGGGAGGGGGGAGGAATCACCCGCAGGAGCTGACAGGGGACTCTCTCCCTCTTAGACATTGATTTTTTGTAAAAAAAAAAAAACTATTTTTTTATTGGGGGGGCACATGGTGGGGCACAGCATAATGTTGGGGGGGTCAGGGCCCCCTCTGCCCCCCCTAGGGACGCCATTGCCCAGAAGAGAGAAAGGAAAAGAGAAAAGAAAAAAGAGAGAGGAGGCTCTGGGGAGAGGCATTCTTAATATAAGTGCAAGTCCATATCCCCCCTCAGGTTTAAGCCCTGAGGCGATCTAGTTTTTAATCTAAAAATCCACCATGCTTCTCTCCCCAGTAGCCTTCTCTCCCTATCACCTCCTCTGGGCATGTGAGACCATTGTTCTATTCCTCTGAAGCAAAATGAGGAGATATCGCCCTGATGACATTCTCTAAAGTGACGTGTTGCATTCAAAATATTTCTAGCATTTGGATTATTTGTGTCACAGTAATGTTCCCCTATACGGGCTCTCAAAGGACATGTGGTACAACCTACATATCTAAGGCTGCATGAAATACAGGTGATCAGGTAAATTACATATTACATTACTGAGAGAGTTAGCCTGTAGTCTTCCTGTGGAACCACCTTATTCTTTATGTTTTTCTATTTTTTATTCTTTATGTGGCCTTAACTATTATTGATTGATGTGCCATCTAGCAAGGACACTGACTATCCCTGTGGCATACAGATAGCCATCCATCTGTAAAACTGAAAATATGGCACAATGTTTCTGTCTATGACCCTATTGGGGAAATCTTCCTTAACTTCCAGTCCCTGTTCTACCAGTATAATAAATTAGGCGATATGGTTGTCACAGCGAAAGGAAGGCATGGACAGCAATAAAAACATTGTTGTAAACTCCAATCCTTTGCCACTCTGCTAAAAAAAAGTCATTCTCTTTACAGATAAGTTATGGGTCTACCTTTGCAGCTCTCAGCAATAAAATACTGTTTCCATCATTTTTCCGCACGGTACCCAACTTACTTCAGCCAATGGCTCTTGCTGACCTCGCTGGGAAGTTTAGTTGGATTTGGGTTGGCATTTTGGTGGCGGATGATGATATTGGGCATCAGGGTGGACAGATTATGGAAATGAGAGTAAAAAGCAATGGAGGCTGTATTGCCTTTCTGGAGAAGATCCATCTCAGTTATTCAGACAAACAGATCAGAAGAGTAGTAGACGTAATTAAAAAAAGCTCTGTCAATGTAATTCTTATGCACTGCCCAGACATCCATATTAAGGCCCTGCTAGAGTCTTTATTTGATGAGGGGGCTTAATTTTCCTTGCTTCAGATTACTTTGGACTTTCGCCTGGAGATTTCTCTAAGAAAACCTGGAAAGTTCTAAACGGGACAATTGGATTGATTCCACGTACTGGTACCATGCAAGGATTTGAGGAATTCCTTCTGAACCTTCACCCAACTGGCAATTCAAGTTACCCATTTATTAGGCCATTCTGGGAAAAAGCTTTCAGCTGCCAATGGACTAATGGAAATAGTGAGATGTCAAATACTCCCGATATAAAGGTAGATGGGACCTGCACCGGGGAAGAAGAAGTGGGCAGTAAAGTTGCCCAGTTGTTTGAAATGAATGATCTAAGCTACACTTACCATGCCTACCTGGCTGTGTATGCCTATGTACATGCTCTGCATTCTCTCCTTGGCTGTCCTACTGAGTCAAATGGATTTTTTAATGGGACCTGTGGAAAAATTAATGACGCTCAACACTGGAAGGTGAGTTGCTGACTGGCTGGTTCAGATTATAGCACATTAATAATAATTTGGATTATAAGAAAGCACCGTAAACAAAACAAGAGCCACACAACACTAATATAACCCATACAGTGCACAGAAGGTTATAACTGTGGCAGTTGCATGTATAGATTAACAAATGTGGACCTGCAGCAGGCTCTCAAACAGCCAATTTTTGGTCAAAGTTTCTAGAAGACAGCCATCTCAAAAAAGATGATATGCAAGAACGTCTTTCCATAAAGACCATCCAGTTGTAGCTTGTTGAGAATCACTGAGCAGAGATAGTGTGGATAAAATATTACCCTTTAGTGTAAGCTACAGAGACAGGATTTCTTCACAATAACTGGCTGGTAACCCGAGGAGCCTCAAATTTGTCAAAACATTATTCCATCTGTAGCGCAGACCCCAAGCTGATCCCACTGATTTTTTTTCCCAGGTTCTATTCCCTAAAGGATGCAGAAAACCTCATTACTGAACCATTGGGTAATAATGGTTGTGGGTTTTCACCAGAAACTGGTCCTTTCAGGTATAGCTGACAACTCTGTCTAAAGAGGGACATTGTGTTATACAATGCTGTACTGTGGAATTCAGTAGTGTGCTACATATCATTTGGTACAATGTCCCATTACATTACACACTGCTTAAAGGTATACCATAAGCCTGTAATTCCAATGTCGCCTTTAGAGCCACATGAAAAGACTTTTTCATGAAATTTGAAATTTGTCCCCCATATCAGTATCAGGCTTTCCATGTCTTTTGTTTGATAATAGCTTGCTTATAAGCCTAACAAAAGATGTGATTGAATAACAAGATCCCCCCGCTCATAAATCAAACCTTGACCTGTTTGATCACTATTAATACCCATTAAGAATAAAGATATTTATTTTAAGTTTAACTGGTTATTAAATTGCTTTATTTATCAACTTTACCTTTATATATACCTAATTACCTTACTCTATGACCCCATGGCAGCCAGTGGTCTGGCCCTCTCCAGTGCAGAAATGTTGGTGGGCACTTCTATGTCATCATCTACAATGCAGGACCATAGGTGGTCATAGGTATTGCATTACACATGATAACATTGATGGGAGGGGGTCATAGACCAGCAAGAAGAAAGTATTTGGTTAAAGGGTTGTCGCAAACAGTGGGGAAAGAGCTTTCAGGGCCATGGATTAAAGTAGATCATGCCCTTAAAAAAATGATCAGTAGATCCTTCATCAGCTGGGTAAAGAAGGGCACAATTTAAAGAATGTATAAACCTGACATGATATATTCCTGATATGTGCCTTCTTTACCATGTACTGTACTTGTATGAAAAAGTATTCTGTTTTCTTTGTATTGCTTCCTTTGTCTGAAATCCATGGTGTTCCTGCCAGTCCATCTGCTTCCCTATTAAAAACTGTTCACACTAGGCAAGGAAGCACAGGGTGGTCAGTTCTCTAGCTGTACTGAGAACTCTGTCTGCTCTCCTTCAATGATTATACTTATCCTGACCTGCCCCACTCCCGCACAGCCATTCACTGGGAAGACCAGCTGCGAATTATTAGTATTACTTGTTTATTAGTATTTATAATTTTTTTTTTATATCTATACACAAATGCCTTGCCTTTAATTTATACAGTGGAACCTCGGATTACGAGCATAATCTGTTTCAGGAGTATGCTTGTAATCCAAAGTACTCTCATATCAAAGCGAGTTTTCCCATTGAAGTCAATGGAAACGAAAATAATTTGTTCCGCATTGACTTCAATGGGATGCAATACCACATGCCCCCAGAGGCGGGGGGGGGCACCGGAGAGCCTCAGAAATGCCCGAAAAGGCCCAAGGACACTTCAGCTGACCTCGGCAAACCTTGAAAAACTTCCTACCCCAAGCTCTTCCTACCCAAGATTTGCCAAGGTCAGCCGTGCTGTCCTCGGGTCTTTCCGTGCATTTCCGAACGACGGCTGCAAACGGCAACTTTCGGCTCTGCTAGGCTCCGGCACCCCCCCCACCTCAGGCTAAAACCTGTACTGCACACCGCTTCGGCCTGAATCATGCTCGTTTTGCGAGACAACACTCGCAAACCGAGTTATGATTTTTAAAAATACAGTGCTCGTATTGCGAAACGCTCGTTAACCGCGTTACTCGCAATCCGAGGTGCCACTGTATTTGAAACTGAATAGGTTGGTTACAAGGTGAGGGTTTACATATACGTTGAGATTTTTTTGTTAACTGCCCAGAGTTGGGATTTCAATGTGGCTACGAATAAACTTCCAAGATATTTTTGGTATTCAAAAAAATAACACAGGTGTTCCGTTACCTCAAGAAAACCAGTTTCCATGCAAAGTCTGGGGAGATGATGAAGTTTAATGCCAAGGGGGACCTTCCTGCTTCCTCTGACATCTTGAATATGCAGATCCTCAATGACAGCTTCAACTTGGTGAAAGTAGGGATGATTGACCCCGAAGCCAAACTGGGTGAGAAGATTAGTGTGAACTTCAGTGCTATACTATGGAATGATGACTTTTTACAGGTAATTGATTCTGACATTGTACCACTGATTCTGTCATTTTGTTAGATTATGGTGGTTTTGAGTGAGGCCTTGGCGTTTGCAAGAGCTGTTGAAACTTTCATGGCTAAAGGGGTCTGAGCCTGCATATGCATTGTGAGTAAATGGGCACCCGGCTACAGTGGCAATCTAGGGAAGTCTCTTTTCTGTTCTAGCTTGACTATGCCCTTGTGCACAAAACAAGCTCCATGAAGTCATGGATTGACCAGTTTGGTGTGGAGGAACTTTTACTGAAGATCCCAAAACAAAAACAGCATAGTCAACACTCATGTGTTTTAACAGTTCGTGGCATAATCCTAGAGATGATGGTTGAGCAGTGGCTTTACATTAGTAGTGGGCAAGCTGTCCATGAGGTTTCTATTGACCAAAGGTAACCATAAACAGGTGACAGGTTCCTGACTCTTCTGGCTAGATCGGGTATCATTCCCGTATTTTTTGGGCAGTGCACGATAGCCCCAAATGAGGAATCTCAGGAAACAAAACAATCTAGTAGAAACCTTTGCTCGACTACTGTTGTTTTCCTTGTCACTAATACACTTCTATTCTCTGTTGCCCTCACTCATGTGACTAAGCTGCTTCTGTTTTGGGGAGACACTGGCTTAAAGGGGTTATAACAAGGTTATAGGTGTTTTAACAAATGGAGGAAGAATGTATATCTTATGAAAGGCTAGCTCCATTTTTCTGCTTCCTTCATGTTCTGTCATGATGATTTTTTCTCCTTGGCAGTTGCCGATCTCTGTCTGCAGTAACAGCTGTCAGCCTGGGTACAGGAAAGCTTCTCTGCAAGGAAGACCCATCTGCTGCTACGACTGCATCCCCTGCTCTGAAGGAGAGATGACCAATCACACAGGTATCCGATAGTAAAGCTGCTGATCCTTTGAAATTGGTGTTGGGGGGTTAACTGGTTTTAGTATCTCATCTGAACATTGTTTCAGACCTGTCCATCTGGGAGAAAGTTCTGGGAAGGACTGAAAGGAATATGGGGTTTGTTTACAAAGCGTAATATAGTAGTTGCTAGATAATAATAGGGCAACACAGTGGCTAAGTGGTTAGCACTTTCGCATAGCAGCACTGGGGTCGCTGGCTCGAATCCCAACCACGACGCTACCTACCTGGAGTTGGCATGTTCTCCTTGTGCCTACATGGGTTTCTTCCCATACTCCAAAGACATGCTGATAGATTAATTGGCTCCTGTCTAAATTGGCCCTAGTATGTGTATGTATGAATGTGAGTTAGGGACCTTAGATTGAAAGCTCCTTGAGGGCAGGGACTGATATGAATGTACAGTATATATATATGTTAAGTGCTGCATAAATTGACGGTGCTATATAAATATCCTGTAATAATAATAGTTTGTTACATAGTGAATCTGGTTGAAAAAGGACACAGGTAAAGCTAGTTCAACTCTCCAAAAATATGCATACACAGATAAAAAACCTCCATATACACTGTCATATACTCACAGTTGATCCAGAGGGAGACAAAAAAAATCAATAAAGCATGGTCCAATTTGCCCCAGCGGCAGAAAAAAAAGAAAAAAATCCTTCCTGATTCTCCCAGAGGTAATCGGCTATTCCTCGGATCAACTTTACCCATGAACATTACTATAGAAAGTACAGGCCAGCAACTCGACAGCTTCTCTATAGAAAATATTTATTTAAGCATTACAGCAATAACATCATCCAAAAACGCTAACACGTTTCAGCCTTAGGCCTTCATCAAAAGCATTTGCTTTTGATGAAGGCCTAAGGCCGAAACGTGTCAGCATTTTTGGATGCTGTTACTGCTATAATGCTTAAATAAATATTTTCTATGTAGAAGCTGTCGAGTTGCCAGCCTGTACTTTCTATGGATCTTTTGTGAGCTTAAATTAGCCAGAGCACCGACTACTCTACACACCAACTATACTATATAGCGGTAGAGCTTGGGTGAGTTTTTCTCTTGCATAAATATTACTATCCAGTTATATTTTGTGTATTTAGGAAAGAATGTAGGCCTTTTTAAAAACCATCTACTAAGCTGGGCAGAACCAGCTCTTGAGGGAGTCTATTCCACATATTCACAGCTCTTACTGTGAAGAAGCCTTTCCGCTTTTGGAGGTTAAATCTCTTTTCCTCCAGAAAAGGAAATCAGGTATCAGTGAAGTGGACTGATGAAAATGGCAAACAAGTTGAAAAGAAAAATCACACAACCACCTTGATAAAAGTTTTTGCTGATACCCAATAACTACTGCAACACTGTCCTTCACATGTATTAATCACCTTTTTGCATAGGTTTTGTAATGCACAACCAAGTTTTTTTTCCACTTATAAAGTCTGGGCAGATTGTATTAAGCAGGACAGTGCATGAGGGGTAAGCACATGCTGGTCAAAGTACAAACAAGGTTCAAAACAGCCAAGCATAATTGGGTCCGAAGGAAAGAAGTAGTCCAAAATCTAGTTGGCGAGTCAACAAATGTAGTTCAACAGGATGATATGCCAAAGCCAAAATCTAAAATGGCTAAAGCTTGGAGAGATAGTCAGCACAGGCAGAAGTCAAGGGAAGTCAGGGAATAAGAGTCAGCAACCAGTACAAACAGACCTCCAGTCATGTGTTGGCCATTACCATGGTATAAAATTTCATCTTCCTTGACATATTTATTGACTGTACTAAGTGTGTTACTTACGTGGCTGCATAACTTACATGAAGGGATGCTGATATGAGGTACAGGCAGTTTTTTTTTGTCAGTAGGGGGCCCAGGCCAGGCCCAGCAGAAACTGCAGGGTGTCCAAGAGTGGCAGTTATGTGTCGGGGGGGGGGGGTGGAATGCAGAGAGCAAACAGAAAGAAGCCAGAACTGCTAGGTGGGGTGATCTCCACCATATGGCAGAAGTACTGTATAGTCCCAGCCAACATGAAAAGGGTCAGCAGCGCAGTAGTGTGTGCTGAAGTACATACACTAAACACCAATGCTGAGGTTTTATTAATACGGAATCAGCCTGCCACTGATCCCCAAAGCTGGAGGTGGGGGGGGGATAGTACAGCTTGAGCATGCATTATTCAGGATCATCTCTGGGGGGGACAGGGAGGTTGTCAGGTAGACTGTGGGTAGCCCACAAATGTCTAATGTCAGGCCTGCTTATATGGAGTTTGTTCCCCACACTCTATTAAACTGAGAAAGACACTCGGGTGAGTAGTAAAACATTTCCAATATTAGAGGGCAAGTCCAGTAGAGTGTTACTAACTTCTGCTATCTGTCATGGATAGGGGTTAATTTCCACTGAGAGCAGGTCAGTCCAGGAATCAGAAGAGTGCACTAGGGGATACATAGAAATGTGGGTGTGACAGAGGCAATAGGGCACAATGGGGTCACAGGAAGATATTGGATACAAAGTGGACGCAAAGTGCCACTGGATACTGTGGAGACACAGAAGGCATGAGATGTACCCCCTATGCTGCCTGCATGTATAGAGATGGTGTGATCTCTAAAAAAAAAGGACCAAGGAACAAGGGGTGATGGTCTTTGCTGCAGAATAGCTGTCAGGTTGCAGACTTTAGATACAGTATACCCATGCAGGTGGCAGAAGATCTGAATACTGTGGAATCACAGGAGACACTAGATGCCCAGGGGTCACTGCAGACACAGTTTTCACTGGGGTCACAGGAGACACAGCATGCACACATGCACATGGATCACTGGAGATACCAGATGTGCTGCGGTCACTGGAGACTTAGGATGCAGTGGTGTCCCTAGAGGCACAGGATGCGCTCAGCTCACCGGACACACAGGGTCCACAGAGATCACTGGAGATTAAGGTTGCAAAGGGAGCATGGGAGTACACAGGGGACACAGTGTCTGTAGCATATGAGCATTGGAGACACAGGAGAGTATAGAGGAGCAAGGAATGCTAATGACACTGAGGGTGGCCAAGGGTGCAGCAAGGCTAAAGACATTGGGATGACAGGATTGTTGAGGATACTTGGATCCATAGGGGGTTCGGCAGATAACAGTAAAATGTTGCTCGAATGTCAAGCAATGTACTTTTCAGCCCTGGAAGGAAGTGGCCAGGATCTGATTAGTTGGGACACCAGCGAGATCCAGAATCCAGTGGATGTGCACTGGAGCATGGACCTGGTGTTGGAGAAGGAGAGTGTGACTGTATCTATACCATGACCAAGAAAAACACCCTCTTCTATTCGTGAATGTGTACCTTTTGGATTAACTGGAACACAGTTCTCAATAGCTGACCTCACAAATACTATTTTTGCTGATTGAGCACAAATTCCCACAGATACACTCCAAAATCTTGTACAAAACCTTCCCAGATACCTAAATATACAGTAATTTTTTAACTATTATACTACTAAAACAGGTGTCATATAGCATTAACACACACTGATAAGGTAAGATTATTATTATGAAAACCGGAGATAATCAGGTGCAAATTACGCCACCCCTGACCTATATTACCACCTCCACGCTATCTTAATAAATGTCCAAACCCTACCAAAGCTGCCACTTAACAATAAAATGTATATAAACCAAATTCACCAAAAGAAAATTATGGATGAAATAGTGGCGCTAATCCCCAGGTGGGGAGATGCCAGACACTCTTATCCAGCCAGTGAGCTGAATACAGACGTGACTAGAAAAAAAGTGAAAAAAACATATATTGCTAAAACTCCCAAAAAGTAAAAATTAATATTAAATAAAATAAATTATTCAATAAATTCAATATGAGCTAATATAAATTATAACACTCAGTGAAAGTGATATACAAATATATAAATCAAAGACAAAATATATAATAAAAATTGAACACAGTAAATGTCTATAAAGTCCAGAAACCAATCAATCGTGAAAAATAATCGTGAAAATATTTGAAGAAAGTCCAAAAAAAGAGTGAGGGTGACTCCAAAACTGCTCAGCTGTGTTTTCAAACATCCACCACACCTCTGTGACGTGAATCCACTCCCTGCTGAGATTTAAACTCACCAGCTGTTAAGGCCTCTTACTCTCGTGTTTGGCCTGACAGAGCCTCTAACCCACTTACATGGGGGTTCACATGCGAGCATACACCTCCAGTGCTCCATAGGAACACCGCTTTTCTCAGGTTGGTAGTATGACATAAAAATAAAAGAAGCTCCAATAGTGTAATCTCGTTCAAAAGATTTAATCACATATAAAACAACTTGTAATGAACTCACATTTAAAATAAAATAACAGGCAAGTCACTTCACGGCAAATGGA
Organism: Lithobates septentrionalis; assembly: GCA_037952835.1. NCBI lineage: Eukaryota > Metazoa > Chordata > Amphibia > Anura > Ranidae > Lithobates > Lithobates septentrionalis. The sequence continues at coordinate 3,204,133 of JBBDGP010001852.1, forward strand.
GAACTCCCACAGCACAGCAAGCAATAGCAACTGAAATAACAACAAGCAGGCCACGGCGGACCCAGGAGGTGTGTGTGCTCACGTTCGTCTCACCCGTCCGCAGCACTCGTCCCTTCACTGGAGCTCCGCTCTGTCCCCCTTCACTCCCTCCTCTAGTTTCTCGTGTGAGATCGCCGTGTAGCTACGCCCCAACATGTTTCATCATAAAGATTTAATCATGGGGTTCCATGAATAAATGGGGGAACCCCATGATTAAATCTTTGTGATGAAACATGTCGGGGCGTAGCTACACGGCGATCTCACACGAGTGCTAGAGGAGGGAGTGAGGGGGGACAGAGCGGAGCTCCAGTGAAGGGACAAGTGCTGCGGACGGGTGAGACTGAACGTGAGCACACACACCTCCTGGGTCCGCCGTGGCCTGCCTGTTGTTATTTCAGTTGCTATTGCTTGCTGTGCTGTGGGAGTTCTCCATTTGCCGTGAAGTGACTTGCCTGTTATTTTATTTTAAATGTGAGTTCATTACAAGTTGTTTTATATGTGATTAAATCTTTTGAACGAGATTACACTATTGAAGCTTCTTTTATTTTTATATCATACTACCAACCTGAGAAAAGCGGTGTTCCTATGGAGCAGTGGAGGTGTATGCTCGCATGTTAACTCCCATGTAAGTGGGTTAGAGGCTCTGTCAGGCCAAACACGAGAGTGAGAGGCCTTAACAGCTGGTGAGTTTGAATTTCAGCAGGGAGTGGATTCACGTCACAGAGGTGTGGTGGATGTTTGAAAACACAGCTGAGCAGTTTTGGAGTCACCCTCACTCTTTTTTTGGACGTTCTTCAAATATTTTCACGATTATTTTTCACGATTGATTGGTTTCTGGACTTTATAGACATTTACTGTGTATAATTTTTATTATATATTTTGTCTTGGATTTATATATTTGTATATCACTTTCACTGAGTGTTATAATTTATATTAGCTCATATTGAATTTATTGAATAATTTATTTTATTTAATATTAATTTTTACTTTTTGGGATATTTAGCAATATATGTTTTTTTCACTTTTTTTCTAGTCACGTTTGTATTCAGCTCACTGGCTGGATAAGAGTGTCTGGCATCTCCCCACCTGGGGATTAGCGCCACTATTTCATCCATAATTTTCTTTTGGTGAATTTGGTTTATATAAGATTATTATTTCTAGTATCTTTATAAAATACTGCAACCAAAGACATGATTTATTCTGATTACTAATGTAACATTTCCATATTTTATTTAGATACGGATGAGTGCACCATATGTCCTTCTGATCAGTGGTCCAATGAGGAGAGGGACAGGTGTGTCCCAAAAGTTTTGGAGTTCCTCTCATACGATGAGCCATTGGGAATCATGCTGGTGACAACAGTTGTCATGTTGTCAACACTCACACTCTGCATCCTAATTATCTTCATTCAATATCAGGAAACACCTATTATCAAAGCCACCAATAGAGAGCTGAGCTACATCCTGCTGGTGTCTCTAATTTTATGCTTCCTCTGCAGCCTGGTCTTCATTGGTCAACCTTCCACTTTCAGTTGTCTCCTGAGACAAACCTTCTTCAGTGTGGTCTTCTCCATTTGTATCTCCTCAGTCTTGGCCAAGACGATAATGGTGATCCTTGCCTTTAAAGCCACTAGACTGAACAGCCCTTTGAGGAAATGGCTAGGTCCCACCATCCCTCGTAATGTTGTTGGGATCTGTTCAGTTTTGCAGATCAGCATTTGTTCATTTTGGCTATCCAACTCCCCTCCATTTCCCATGCTGAACACCAAAAGCCATAAGATAACATTTGAGTGTAATGAAGGACAGAGGGTATTTTTCTACATGACTCTGGGTTTCATGGGATTTCTGGCTATGGCAAGTTTTCTAGTGGCCTTCCTAGCAAGGAACCTTCCAGGAAACTTCAACGAGGCCAAACTGATCACCTTCAGCATGTTGGTCTTCTGCTCTGTCTGGATCTCCTTCATCCCGGCCTATCTGAGCACCAGTGGCAAATACACAGTGGCTGTTCAGATATTTGCTATCTTGGCCTCCAGTGCAGGATTGCTAAGCTGTATATTTCTGCCCAAATGTTATATTATTCTGGTGAGACCAGACAGGAACAATCGTGATTTACTATCAGGCAGTAAAAAAAGGAGAAATGTGTTTAAATAAAACTTTTCCTGAGCCTATAGAATTAATGTTAAAAAGTAAGCCTTTTGTATTTCATTTTAGATCTTCATCAACTTGCAGAGAACACTGGGTACAAGTAAACGTTGGACAGTCAACAAAAAGCATTGTCTCCTTTTTTTTTAACTTCACTAGTACAACCACAAGCCATAGGACTATTGATATAATATATGTTTTTTTTTTTTGCGTTTTATGGTTTAGCCAATCAGATAAACACAGATTTATATAGGTACTTACTGTATCATCTCTGAAGTAAAAATGTATTCCCATTAGCACATCACTCAGATGTGTAGACTTTGCCTCTCTTGCATGTACTAGCACACAGAGATGCATTTCACAGGGAGGCCTATTAGTTTGTCATAAGTACAATACAGGAACAGAGACACTGTGGTTTGTGAACTGGAGTGCTACAGGTAGAGCAGAATTTACTCACAATGATTAATGCTTCATGGAATTTGACTATGCTTGTAGTTTCTGGCAACAAAGTTCCAGGAGATAGTTTCAAAGACAAGGGAGCCATTGTGCATATTATAGTCATTAAGGGTAAACAGTTTTTCTTCTAATTTTGGTGAACGGCTGCGTGTCTTATTAACCACTTAAATCGGAGCCTCGTTTTGAGATTTGTGTGTTTACAAGTTTAAAACAGTTTTTTTTGGCTAGAAAATTACTTAGAACCCCCAAACATTATATATTGTTTTTTTTTTCTAACACCCTAGAGAACAAAGTGGCGGTCATTGCAATACTTTTTTTTTTCAACCGTATTTGCGCAGCGGTCTTATAAGCGCACTTTTTTTGGAAAAAATTCACTTTTTTTAATAAAAAAATAAGACAACAGTAAAGTTAGCCCAATTTTTTTTTGATATTGTGAAAGATAATGTTACGCCAAGTAAATTGATACCCAACATGTCACACTTCAAAATTGCCCCAGCTCGTGGAATGGCGTCAAACTTTTACCCTTAAAAATCTCCATAGGTGACGTTTAAAAAATTCTACAGGTTGCATGTTTTGAGTTGCAGAAGAGGTCTAGGGCTAGAATTATTGCTCTTGCTCTAACGGTCGTGGTGCTACCTCACATGTGTTTTACCACCGTTTTCATATGCGGGCGCTACTCAGGTATGCGCTTGCTTCTGCGCGCGAGCTCGTCGAGACGGGGTGCTTTAAAAAAAAAAAATTTCTTATTTATTTTACTTTATTTTATTTTTTCACTGTTCTTAAAAAAAAAAAAAATTGGATCACTTTTATTCCTATTACAAGGAATGTAAACAACCCATGTAATAGAAAAAAGCATGACAGGTCCTCTTAAATATGAGATCTGGGGTCAAAAAGTCCCCAGATCTCATTTTTGGACTTAAATGCAAAAAAAAATTAAAAAATAAAAATTTTGTCATTTGAAAAAATGACAACAAAAAAAATGGCCCTTTAAGACGTATGGGCGGAGCTGACGTTATGACGTCGCTTCCGCCCTCCTATGGTATGGAGATGGGTGGGGGCCATCTTCCCCTCACTCGTCTCTATACCACAGACATGACAGGTCCCGATCGCCTCCGCCGCTACGACGGCTCTGGTAAGTGGCGGAGGGCGCGGAAGCGCGGCGGGAGGGTGGTGGTACCTCTCCCGCTGCCGATAAAAGTGATCCCACGGTGAATCCGCCACAGAGACCACCATTATCGTAAACACGACTGGCTCCTGAAAAGATGGATACCTCGGATGTGGCAGCAGCTGCTGCCGTTACCGAGATATCCATCTTCAAAGTGCCGACGTGTATGTACATGAGCCGGTCGGTAAGTGGTTAAATTCCCTTTCCTCTGAAAAGTTTTATCCCTATTGTGGGGTCACCAGTACTGTATTTGTACATTGAAATCATATCCCCTCTCAAGCGTCTCTTCTCCAGAGAGAATAAGTTCAGTGCTCGTAACCTTTCCTCATAACTAAGGTCCTCCAGTCCTTTTATTAGTTTTGTTGCCCTTCTCTGGACTCTCCCCATTTCCAGTACATCCTTCCTGAGGACTGGTGCCCAGAACTGGACAGCATACTCTAGGTGCAGCCGGACCAGAGTCTAGTAGAGTGGGAGAATTATCATTTTATCTCTGGAGTTAATCCCCTTTTTAATGCATGCCAATATTCTGTTTGCTTTGCTTGCAGCAGCTTGGCATTGCATGCCATTGCTGAGCCTATCATCTACTAGGACCCCCAGGTCCTTTTCCATCCTAGATTCCCCCAGAGGTTCTCCCCCTAGTGAGTAAATTGCATTCATATTTTTGCAACCCAATTGCATTATTTTAAATTTCTCTACATTAAACCTCATTTGCCATGTAGTTGACCACCCCATTAATTTGTTCAGATCTTTTTGCAAGGTTTCCACGTCCTGCGGAGAAGTTATTGCCCTGCTTAGCTTAGTATCGTCTGCAAATACACAGATTGAACTGTTTACCCCATCCTCCAGGTCGTTTATGAACAAATTAAATAGGATTGGTCCCAGCACAGAACCCTGGGGAACCCCACTACCCACCCCTGACCATTCCGAATACTCCCCATTTATCACCACCCTCTGAACTCGCCCTTGTAGCCAGTTTTCAATCCATGTACTCACCCTATGGTCCATGCCAACGGACCTTACTTTGTACAGTAAACGTTTATGGGGAACTGTGCCAAATGCTTTTGCAAAATCCAGATACACCACATCTACCGGCCTTCTTTTATCTAGATGGCAGCTCACCTCCTCATAGAAGGTTAATAGATTGGTTTGGTAAGAACGATTCTTCATGAATCCATGCTGATTACTGCTTATGATACCGTTGTCATTACTAAAAATCTTGTATATAGTCCCTTATCTTCCCCTCCCATCCTCAGTGGTGAGGACCTCGTTGAATACTCGAACCTTGTGTCTACTTGGCTCCGCTATATTGACGATGTCTTCGTCATATGGGAGGGGCCGGAGAGTGCCCTTCTGGAGTCCTTCCAGAAAATCAACATCAACGATTACAACTTGAAATTCACTATGGTCCATGATAAGAAAACCATTACATTCCTAGATGTCAAGGTAACCTGTAATACGGAGGGACGACTATGCAGTACCTTATACTGCAAAGACACCCCTGGTAATATGGTACTGCATGCGGAGAGCTTCCATCCCACCTCTCTAAAAAAATTCCACTCTATATGGACAGTACCTGCGTTTACGCAGAAACTGTTCAGATGATGCCCTATTCAAGGATGAAGCTGGAAAGCTTCAGAGTAGACTGCTAAAAAGAGGATACAGCCGATCATGCTTACGCAAAGCGTATAAAAAAACAATGAATCACGCTCCAAGATGCTTTTCAAACAGAAGTCCAAAAATGCAGGTGAAACTGACTCCACGAGACTAATTATGTGCTTCTCTAGACAACACACACAGATCAGAGAAATTGTACAAAGACATTGGTCCATCCTTTTAGATGATCAGAAGGTCCAACAGTTCATATCAGAAATAACTTACAAGCAAGCTCCCTCTATAAAAGATAAAATCGTTCAAAGTGAGTACAAAGGAAACCCCAAAAAACACTATTCGATCAACAGTTCCTTCCCATGTGAACATTGTTCGCATTGTCCCCTAATTGGAAGGGAAAAATCTTTTCTTCTCCCGAACGGTGAAATGCTCACACCCATGCACTTCGTTAATTGCCAAACATGGGGGGTAATCTATATGATGGAATGCAAATGTGGTGCCTTCTATAGGCAAGAAGAAACAAGAATTCTGGCAGCGTATTTCCAAACATACCTGCAGCATGGAAATTGGAAATTGGTACCTCCCAGTAGGCAGACACACAGTGTTTAAACACGACTATAGAATGCCCAAAGTAACTTTCACTGCTTTGGATCGAATACATATTCCAGATCGAGGCAGTGACTGAAACAAAATACTGCTCCAACACAAACAAAGATGGCACCTTCCCAGGCCTGAATGAATCCATCTCCTATGCTCCTTTTTTAGAAGGATTTGCATCAGGGAGGACACAATAAGAATACAATTTTTCTTTTAATTGGATTGAAAAATGTGAATATTCTTTAATGCATAAATAAAGACTAATACGATGAATATCTGACACGCCTCAAGCTCATTTCCAACAATACATTTTTTTTTTAAATCTAACAAGGATCCAAAGAAATCTCTATGGGAATATATTCAAACTGTTCTTATCACACTGTGAAATAGATGTTATGTTCATGTATAAATAATTTTTGTCCGTTGGGTCCGTTGGGTCCGTTCAGTGACAGGTTTCCCGGCAAGGTAGGGAGATGTAATTCCTCACTTATCTCCCTATATGCTTCACCAGTGGTGTCTCTTTTGACCACTGGTGGAAGTGTCACCTTGCCCGGGGGGCGGCCTGTGGGCCCCACATGCACGTGACGTCATGGCGTCATGCTCGTGCAGCGGAGATGACGGCGACATCGGTCTTGGCTTCAGCCGTCAAGGACGCCAAGGGAGCCACACTATGGCTGTCACCATGACGACCAAGCCAGGGAGGAGAGGGGGGAGTGTATTGGATGGCACCTTTGGTTGATCAAGCCCTAATTGGGGAACATATAATATAAAATGGCACAGCCTCCACAAGGATCTTTGTGTGATCCTAGGAGAGCTGTTGCAAATGAAAGCTTGTGGTCAGAAATGTAAGTAACCAGACTGTGAGTGCCGAACCAGTATACATAATTTTTTTCTGTTTAACTTTTTAGTTAATAAGAGTAGCAAACTCCTTTTTGCTATTATCACTGACTGCTACAACCAAATAGATATGGCATCTTTCCTTGTATACCATCACTAGAGGGATACACCTCTTTGACAATGGCGTCACTAGGGGGGGGGGGAAGGGGCCCTGACCCCCCCAACATTATGCTGTGCCCCACCATGTGCCCCCCAATTTAAAAAAAATGTTTTTTTTGTGTTTTTTTTACAAAAAGGCAATGTCTGTTTGCATTTGTAGCGAATGCGCCGCATCTTACTCGGGCCGCTGCTGTGGAGTAACACAGTCTCTATTGAGAGGGAGAGCGTCCCCAGTCAGCTCCTGCGGGTGATTCCTCTCCCCTCCCTCTGCTCGCTGACACTGCATAATGCGAGCGCTCACACAACCACGGCCGCCCGATCTGCTCCTTCCCCTGCATCCTCATTGGCAGGGAGAAGAGCGTGTTGCAGGAAGGACTCCACCAGGACTCTCAGTTAAAACAGACTAATTTCTCCAGTCCTTAGGACAGGAGAACCAGCCTGTAAATAACAAGAGATGTCAGACCAGCACTGTCAATAGCAGGGGCAGGACAGCAAGAGGAGGCTGGGGAACCCCACAGTGGCAGAACACCAGGGCCCGGTGCCAAGACAACCTTTGCAACCCTGATAGTTCTCCCACTGCTTTGGACCCTTATATTTTCTTGGTATGCTGGTGACATATATCTCTTGTTTTCTGCCACCCTGGGGGGCCCCAATACAGTAGGAAGGGAGCTCACTGCAGAACATGTGAATGGGCCTGTTATGGGATCGTAGTAAAGGGCCCCGGGATATATATATATATATATATATATATATATATATATATATATATATATATATATATATATATATATATATATATATATATATATATATATATATATTTGCATTTTATAGTTGCCCCCCTACTTTTGTCCCTGTTCCCCCATGTGCCCCCCCAAATATGAAAGCTGGAGACGCCACTGCTCTTTGAGCAAGGCAGTTGAAAGCTCAACAGTCAACTCAACACAATTTTTTACCAGCTAAGGCAATTTACTTTTGTTTTTTGTGAGTGATTTCATTTTGCTTTGGTTTGGTTACTGCGCCTTGGTTGTTACTTCTTTTGGTCTTTAGTTTTAGTTTTCACAGACTATTTAATGGGATTTTTTTGGTAGTGTAGCTCAGCTTACTTTACCTCCACATACCCACCTCACACCTTCATTCCCCCCTCCCTCCCCCACACTTGTTTATCACACGACACCCCCCCTCCCCTTCCCCACTCTCAATCATTCTCCTTGCACACATCTTCATTCACCCCTGACACTTACTTCATATATACTTAGTTTATTTCATCGGTTCCCAATTTTTACCCAGCACACACCTCCATTCGCTCACACATCTGACAAACACTCAGCCCAATTCATTATTCCAGTTTCCCCCCACACACATCATTCATTTTGACACCTCTCCAAACATCACTCTGCCTATTTCACTTGCCGCATTTTTCATCCAATTTGCCATACACTCACCAATATGTTCCTCCCCTCTTCCATTTTTCACACACCTCACCATATTTGATAACAAACTATCACCCACGTTATTTTAAAGATTAAAAAATCTGGAGAACATTTAATCAGTAGATAACATATAACTTTTAAAGAACCAGAGTAGACTGGCAGTCACTGCTCCGGCATCTCTTTCACTGGTGCTGCTGAGTTGACCACATTAGCTGTATACTTCACGTAATGTATATCATTAATTTCCACTGAATAAATAAGACTATTGTAATAATACCACAGGTGCAGGGCACTCCCTCATCTCCCAAGGTTTCATTGTGTGGCTCCTTGTAAGCCTCTCAGAACTGGACTCTATCTGGAGGAGGTGGGAACGGCGCATGGAGAATATGGGATCGCTGGGACCTTTTTAAAAGCAAAGTCTGGCTATAGGACAGTTTCCTCTTCTGAGCGGTAATTACAACTCTTTTTTTTCAATTTTTTCCAATACAAAATTCAATAACACAATAATCATTACAATCATAACAAGGGACAGGTATAACGATTATATTTTCATATTCCAATATTGCAATGCATTACATACGTTCTCTTCCCCCCTCCCACCCCCTTTTTTCCCAACCCATACTAAGCACACATATAGTCTCTATATGTATAGAAATTTATTATCTATTTTACTCTTTTGGTTTTGTTCTATTTTCATACCTTCCCCTATCTGGAGTTTAAAAGGAAAAATAGATATATTTTAACCATATTTAGCACTTTAATTTCAGTGGTTCGCCAATCTGACCATGTCCTCTCTCCTCTAAGCGGGGATCCCATTTTTTCCAGCCAGGGCGGCCTCCACATCCTCTCAAATTCTCTAAGATTTCCTCTTTTTGTGTAAACTACTCTCTCTTTACATATAGTTTCACATATAACAGTAACCCAGTCCCTTACTGCCGGGGGTGTCCTTGAGTGCCATCTTATCGCAATGATTTTTCTAGCTTGGCATAAGCATCTCAGTATTGCTACTGTGGTACTTTTCCTCTCCCTAAGTTCCTTCCTGTGTCCGACTTCCATCTTCAGAGTTGTCCCATAGATCTGACCCATGGTACTAAGAACCCCCTCCCAGTATCTAAATAACTTTGGACATCTCCATACCATATGGATGAGATTTCCACTCCCCAGGAATCTATGGAATTTATCATTTGATCTTCTACCATACTTAAGCAGCCTCTTGGGAGTATAGTAAGCGCTATATATCAGCATCAAATGAGATACTTTCTGCGAGGGTGAGACCGACAACTCTATTATAGTATGATATATCCTTGTTTGTAAAATATGATGTACTAAATATCCGGGTGTGCATTTCTTGATATCTTTATCTAGAGAACAAACTCCCTGAAGATGACTGTTTAGGTCGAAACGCGTCAGCCGTGGTCATTCTGACACCACTTTTGTAATGCAACCTTTTGGGGTGTCCATGCGGACACCATCTCTGTAATGTAATAACTCCTTGATTGATCTATTTGTGGAATCCAACACATGTAATGAAACAAGTTTTTGTATATACCTGTAGCCAGAACTCTATCTCCACTTTTTGAATTTGATTCTGTCCAATAAAGATTTTATTAAAAACTAAAATATTTTGAATGAAACATTCAGCTGCCAAAAAAACCCCTTGGGGAAACCAGTCCATTTGTGTATATTTCTGGGGTGTGCAGCCCTTTAGATATGGGTTTTTCTTTTCATCAGCTCCCAATGTAAGGGCTCCAGGGGCAAGCGCCCCCCCCTCCTCTCAGCTAACTGATCCACTATTTAAAAGCAACCTGGGCACACCTCCCCAGGGAAGCTCTGAACAGACAAAACCATACAGTTAACTGCTCCTGTGAGTACAGCAGAAGCCACAAACTAGATTTGCCATCAGCCTAACTAGCAGGGTGCTACACATGATTGATCCATTTATGGGGTGACCTTCTGGGGATGACATTCTCCTTCAACTGCCACCAAGTTTTTTTTTTTTTTTTCCATGATGCCCATCTTGCCAATCCTTTTTAACTACAGAACTCAATGAAAACTGTTTGAAATATTCATTTTGTAGATACTTTCAGAGAGCTGGGATAGCAACACCTGCTAAAAACTTGCCCTCCAGGTATCCAGTTTAATGTCACCAAATCAGTTACAGTACAGTAGTTGGCATTATTGTCAACTATTTAGTACATGTTGCAGCGTGAGATCACCCTGCATGATATTGTACTGATTAGAGGAACCAGGAAGGGTTTACGAGTGCAGCACCTGGCAAAGCTCACTTTGACGTTTAGCTATATAGGGAACATATTGTCTTGTCCTATATTACTCTGCAACCATTGTTATTTTATGTAGCAATGCAAGATTTTAGTTATGCTTTCAACTGCAGGGCATCTTAAGGTCACTGTGTCACCCTTTCCACCTACGCCCTGCAACTACAGAACGGGACTAAAATAGTCATTTGGTAATTTTTGTAAACAGACCTGTTTTAAGTAAGTCTTTCTGGCCTTCCCTTCAGTCTTGCACAGTTGTACAGGCTCCTCTCCTGTACTGAAATGGCTTACTCTGATTTCACTGCACATTGTGAGTTCCTCACAATGTGCATTCGAAAATGCAGCAAGTCAAGTAGAACCCGACTGTCTGACATGTAGGTGGTGTGCAGCGTGGTGCAATAACACACTTTCAGAAACCATGAATCATACCGAGACAGAAGTACAGTTAAATCACACTTGTTTAATAATAATAATAATAAAAAGGTAAACAAAGTAAACATAGTCAAAATATATCCAGAGTTCAGAAAACCGGAACGGATAGTCAGACAAGCCAAAATGTCAGGGAGCCAGAGATGAGCGTAGTAGAACAGCAAGCAGAATCTGGAGCCAGAAGGAATGTCAGCCAAGCAAGTCTTTAACAGGAACACAGAAGAGCGTCTCTATAGATGTGACCAAGGTGAAGGCAGAGATCATCTGGGCTGGATGGCTTAAGTAGGCAGGACTGACGAGCACGGTATCATCAACAGGTCACTGTGGAGAGAAAGGAGCTGGCAATTAGCCAACAGCTGAGCAGCCAGCTTTGAGAAGGAAGGGCTGAGCCCAGCCCTGACACACACACACACTCACAGTCCACGTGCAATGAAAGAACTTCTATTGAGACAGGTCACAATTAAGCTGGTGGGAAGACAGCTCAACCGGGAACACTTATAGGTTCAACAGTATGTAGAGAGAAGGATGTGTTCCACTGGTACAATTGGGCCCCAATGGTAGCCAGCCTGTTGAGAGGGGCAGAATGTGGCCTGGCTGTCTTGTGCCCAAGCAGGAAGATGTCCAGGGAAGTTGTGAGCCCTACATTTTTCCTCCTCTTCAGGAACCTTTTCCTTCCGCTAGCTCTATCCCTACCAGGTGGGCTACTTGTCCCCACTCTACCCACTCACAAGATGAGCACCAAGCCTAAAAGCCAGGGCCTTCAAGTGGTTGTATACCCCAATGCGGAGGTTGTACCTATAGGTAAGGCTTACCTATAGGTACTGTAAATATCTCCTAAACGTGAGCCGTTTAGGAGACATTTACCTTGTAGTGTGCCGATGATGTCATCAGCGCTTGTGCTGTGAAGAAACGGCCCTCCGTGCCATTTCTTCATTAGCAAGTGCCGTGACTTACGGTTGCTGCACGCATGCGTGGGAATGACGTCACGCGACTCCAGACAGTCACACAGCCCGAGTCCACGGCCACGGAAGAAAGAGGGGAAAGATGAATGCGGCCACCAGCGGGGACAGCACAGGCTTCGATTGCAGGTAAGTGGAACATAATGGGCTAGTATGCGATGCATACTAGCCCATTATGCTTTTACTTTGCAGGGGAAAAAAGAGGAAGTAAAACCCATCAGGGTTTACTTCCTCTTTAAAAATGCGCTACCTGACTCAAGATGGCTGCTAGAGTCACATGTGGTGGCAGCATCAAATAGGATTGCTTCCCCAGTGACCCAGGAAACCATAGAGGAACCTTGTTCCTCTTGACTTCCTCACCAACAACAGTGCCGAGTGCCTGAAGTAGAGACTCCACTTGCCTACATATCTCCTGTCCAGGACCTATCCCTGGCATCCTGTGAAAAATATACCATGCTTGGAATTCTTCTTCAAAATGTTTCTTGCATACAAACAATTCCCATGCCTAGAGGAGAGGTATAAATGTATTTTCCAAGATGGCATGCCAGTGATCCAAACAGACTCTCTGGTCCTCCACTCACCTTAGGTTCCTGTTCCATCTATAGCGCCACCTGCAGGGGAGAAACTAGACTGCACCTGCTTACAGACAGCCTGACAGTCCCTGGCCTGACCCTTAGGGTGATCTGCATGCCAAAACAGCCTGCCTAGGAGCACCCACTCCTCCGGACTGACATCCACCCATCAAGGCATTTTGATATTTGCATAACTTCTTCCGAGAGCCAGAACACTGCTTTCATTGGAGGTGAGGGCTCTTGAGTGGAGTACTGAGGCAGGGTGCTGTGATGTTTTCAGGATGCTATGTACAGCACCCTGCTGGCCCCTCCCACCAGCCATGATCTGCCTGCATTGCATAGAGAATGACAGACACCCAGTGGTGACATAACTACATCTTAAATAAAGTATTGAATGAAAATTGAAAAATGGTATTAGCATGTTGATGACGGGGGTAGAGGGTAACCAGGGAAGGGAAAATATTAGTAGATTAAACCTCAGCTTTAAAAAAAGAGATGGAACAGAACTGCAACTTTGCTCTATTCCCAAAGATCATCAGACATGCTGATACCTGTAGTTCCATGGCTTTAATTTGCACAGTTCTGATTTTACATGTTATTCTATCTGATGATGATTCAATTAGCTACAAGACCAGTTCAGCCATCCCATCTCCTTTTCTTGTTATATCAGTTTTAAACTCAAAAGCAAACATTTACTATATTGCGGCTTGCCAATTCTTAGATGCAAACTACTTTAGTTTTCTTTTTTTTATGCTTTCTTTCTTCTATTTTCAGCTGGTGATCTGGCCATTAAGTCTGTTGTTTTTCAAAAGAACGACTCTCTCTTGTAGTTGTATACATTTAGTGGAATGTGAGAAGTGAAGTTCAGGAAGGGAGCTATACTGTGGACTTCTAATGACCATTAAACTGCATTTCCCAAAGGGAGATTGCCAGGAGGAGGGGAAGGAGCTGCATTTTCTCAGGCTGCACAGGACTTCCTAATGCCACGAGGGAGACCGGAGAGTGCACATCGATATTCAGTGTGCACCATCACTGTCCGAGCGGGATTCGGAGTGCTGTGTCCAGATGCGTCGACAGCCAGAGGGACCTGAGTGCAGAGCAGAGAGTGGACTAATCACTGCGTGTGACCGGATAATGAGCTGCAATATTGTTAGAGAGACTGAGCTCTTTAGGAACTGACCATACAGCCACCTAGTAGCCTTATTACTGCCTGCAGGCTTATGTGACAGGGACTATTCTCATGTGTGCCACTGGTACAATTGGCCCCAATGCTAGCCGGCTGAAAAGTTAGGACTAAATACTGCCCTTTTACAGCTGCTACACAGAAATCTCCACCTATTGTTTATACTAGAAGGTACCTCTCAGGGGTCATTGCACCATATCCTAGTTATTCTCCTAAAGTGCTCTCTAATCTAGTTATAGTATTATTATTTCACTGCAGTTAAAAGAGTTGCAAAGGAAAAAGTTTTTTTTAATCTTAATGCATTCTATGTATTAGGATAAAAAAAAAACTTTGTGTGTAGCAGGCCCCCCAGCACCCCCTAATACTTACCCTGAGCCCCTTCTCTATCCAGCAATGTCCCTGATTCCCTCGGCCGTCCTGGACTCTCCTCCTGATTGGCTGGGACACACTTGTGGTATTGGTACAGGCAGCTGTCAATCAAAGTCAGTTAGCCAATCAGGGGAGAAAGGGGGCGGTGCTGGGTTCGGTCTCCGTGTCTGAATGGATACAAAGAGCTCTGACTCGGCTCGGGTGCCCCCATAGCAAGCTGCTGGTCTTTGGGGGCACTCATCAGGAGAGAAGGGCCAGGAGCACCGAAGAGGGACCTGAGAAGAGGAGGATCCGGTCTGCTCTGTGCAAAACCACTGCAACAGAGGAGGTAAGTATAACATGTTTGCTATTTATTTATTTTTAAATGCTTATATGTACTGTTTATGGCTGACTTGCTGATTCATGAGTTAATCCCAGTCTAGTGGTATAGAGCTCAAACCACTATTTACTCTAACCTATACCAATACATTGAGTTAATTTACCACTAAATGGTCTTGTGTCAATTTCTTAGTGCTAATTCACAACCACTTTTGTTCCTATAAGTTCTTGCAGTGACTTTCATTCAACCAGGTGATCCAGAGAGGCTGAGGTTGTTCTTAGTCCTTAAAGTGATTGTAAAGTCTTTTTTTTCTATTAAAATAACAAACATGTTATACTTACCTGCTCTGTGCAGTGGTTTTGCACAGGACAGCCCGCATCCTCCTCTTCTCGGGTCACTGCTGGAGCTCCTGGCCCCTCCCTCCTGTTTAGTGCCCCCAAAGACCAGCAGCTTGCTATGGGGGCACCCGAGCGGAGTCAGAGCTCTTTGTATCCATTCAGACATGGAGACCCAACCCAGCCCTGCCCCCTTTCTCCCCTGATTGGCTAACTGACTTTGATTGACAGCTGCGTGTACCAATGGCGCCACGGGTGTGTCCCAGCCAATCAGGAGGAGAGTCCCGGACGGCCGAGGGAATCATGGACATTGCTGGATAGAGAAGGGGCTCAGGGTAAGTATTAGGGGGTGCTGGGGGGCCTGCTACACACAAAAGGTTTTTTTTATCTTAATACATACAAGCAAACAAGCAGCTTGCTATGGGGTCACCCGAGTCGAGCTGCAGTTCCATGCGGTTAGTTCCAGCCCCCTCTCTCTCCTGATTGGCTAACTGAGTTAGATTGACAGCAGCGGGAGCCAATGGAGCCGCTGCTGCATCTCAGCCAATCAGGAGGGAGAGTCCCGGACTGACAAGGTACTTGTGGACATCGCTGGATAAAGATGGGGCTCAAGTAAGTATTAGGGGGCTGGGGGGGGGGCTACACACAGAAGGCTTTTTATGCCTTCAGAATTTTGGTATGGAAATTCAACTAGGCTGGCCTGTTCTGCGAGATTACAACCCTTTTTAGGCAGGTGCAGTCTATTTTTTCCACTTCAGGTGGCGCTCATCTGCAGTGTCAATATAGATGGAGGAGGAAGTAGAGAGGAACCTAGTTCCTCTATGATCTCCTCAGTCACAGAGAGGCAGCATCTGACCTGATGCTTGCATCCTTTTTGACTTTGGGTGCCATCTTGGGTCAGGCAGAGTCTATTGAAGACCCTGGCTCCCGGGTTTGGCACACATTTTGCATGTGGCTAGAGTAGGGGGACAGGTCACCCGTCTGTCAGGGACAGTCCTTAGCAACAGGGAAAGGTTCCAGGCAAGTAGGGAAAATGCAAGGACACACCCTCCATCCTGGAAGCCTCCCCACTTGGGTACAGACCAGTCAGGCCTCATATCACCCGCAGAGACAGATGCTGTTGGCACACCTGAGACCTACTGCTACTATTCATCGCTGTACATCCTGTGAGTGTCCCCGGTTGGGTTTTCTTCCCACCGGGCTTGTTGTGCATTACTGAATTTAAATTTTAATACAGTTTTGTTTTCTGCAATTGGACTCTGAGTGTTTACTGCCACCGCACCAAGCTGCACCTATCCACACCTTTACCACATATATGCAGTGGTAGATCCTCAGTCACAGTAGGTCGGAGTACAGGCACAGTCTACATTACCAGGATGCATCTGCTGAAAGGCCATTAGACACATGTAGTAGCCCTGTTGCTTGTAGGCTGGAGTAGGTAGCTGCAGTGGATCTAAAAAAACGTTGGCTATGTGGGTCATGTAGTGGTATCCCCTATTCTTTCCATCCTTGCACTGTAACCTCTCCCTAACACTAATCCCCTGTCCCTGTCAAACAGAGTTCCTCTCCCTACACTGTCCACTTGCAAATGTACACTAATAACCCAACAGGACACTGTTATTTATTAGCGCTGCCTCAATCAAGATGGCCGCGGAAGGTCACTAGGGGCTGCAGTGTCCAATGGGATAGCTGCTCCCCTAGTGACATCTAGGGAGGCTGCAGAGGAACATAATTTCTCTGAGACTCCATTCCATCTCCAAGGTGGCAAGGCGCCACCTGCTGGGTGGAGTAGGACCTACACCTGCCAACACGTGTCTGCAGTTTGCTTCAGTGTCTCCCAGTGTATTTGTAGTCTGTTTCCTGCTCGGTTTCCCCATGCACCTTTACCTGTTCCTAGAGATTCCTCTTTGTCTCTTTGCATTGCTACTCACTCCTAGTTGTACTACTCCATGCACATGTTCTTAGTGTCTATGTGTCCATGTACACCTGTGAGCTTGGACTGTAATCTCTACTGCTTTTCGATCCCTGTGCCTCAGCGCTGCAAGGGCCTCTTATCTGTTTATTAGCCCTTGGTTGCAAGGAGCTGCCTACTCAGGTGAGTTAGTGTAATATGACAAACCTCAATAAGAGTAGTAGACCTGTCTAAGGGTTCCAGACCTCCATCAGACCTTTATCAGCCCCTCCTATATCCCTTAGTGTAGCATGACAAGCTTAATTAACCAAAGAAGTGGCAGACCTGTATACGGGGTCTAGATCTCTATCAGCCCCTCATGAATTCCTCAGTGTAATACGACAAGCCCCATTAACCAAAAGAGTGGCAGACCTGTGGGAGGGTTCTAGACCTCCATCAGCCCTCTATCAGCCCATTAATAATTGTTCAGTGTAATACAACAAGCCCTGATAACCATAAGAATGGCAGACCTGTGGGAGGGTTCTAGACCTCCATTATATCTTATCAGGCCTCCATCAGACCTCTATGAGTTCCTTCTGAAATCCTCCGTGTAAAATGACATGCCTCAATAACCAAAAGAGGGACAGAGCTGTGTGAGGGTTCCAGACCTCTATAAGACTTCTATAATTTTCCCCTGGATCCCTCAGTGTAATACAACAAACCTCATTAACCCAAAAGAGCCAGCTGACTTGTATGAAGGTTCTGTACCTTCATCAGATCTTTGTCAGACCTCTATCAGACCTCCATTAGTCCTCTACCAGCTCCTCCTGAATTCCTCAGTGTAATACAACAGCCCCAAAAAAGTGGTAGACCTGTGTAAAGGTTCCAGACCTCCATCAGATCTCCATCATTCTAAGAATTACAGGAGTAGGTAATGTACAGAGTATAGGGGTCAGGAGTAGGTAAAGTACAGAGTACAGGGGTCAGGAGTAGGTAATATACAGAGTACAGGGGTCAGGAGTGGGTACTGTACAGAGTACAGGGTCGGGAGTGGGTAAGATACAGAGTACAGGGGTGAAGAGTGGGTAATGTACAGAGTAAAGGGGTCAGGAGTAGGTAATGTAGAGAGTGCAGGGGTAGAATTGGGTAATGTACATAGTTCAGGGGTCAGAGGGGAATTACCGGCATTACTGAACCTTGACTGACTACAATGGCTTGGAGTATAAGGCTGCTGGGCTGTACAAGAGAGCTACTAAAAATGTGTGAAGGCACTACTCGGTGCTTGCGTTGCAGGAGCTGAAGCATGTTCAGTGTCCTTAGGGTGACATCAGATGTACTTTAAATTAAGTCTTGGAATTAGCTGATGACACGCACATGGTGAATGGAGCATATCATTATATATTGCTCAAAGGCATTAGAAGCTGAGCCTCTGCTTATCACAGCTCATACACAGTAACTAATTACAGGGTAATGATATATCATCAACAGCTCACAAGGGGGTTCGCCTTTAAATTAACAGTGGAGCAATCACAGTACAAATGGATCTATGATATTTTATTTCTACAAATTCTGGATCTCCCTTCATCCTAACCAATCTTCCAATTTTCAGGGTCACAGATGTGGGTATGTAAATATAAATCAATCTTTAAATAAAATCAACATTTTAAAGAAGAATTCCAAGTATGGTATATTTTTACAGGATGCCAGGGATGGGTCCTGAACAGGAGGTATGCAGGTAGGTTCAGTCTACTTTCTAAAATATACAAAATAAATGCAGCACTAGTAAAATTAGTGATCAACTAAACAAGTGACATGAAAACTAAAACAGAATTCAATTGAAGAAAATCCAAGTGATAAGAAAACTAAAGCAGAGTCCCATTGAGATTTAAGTCCATATATCAAACAATGAATACCCATCCATATAAAAGTGATAGTATGCAGTAGAAAAATCAGTGAAGAGATCCTTCATATAAGTGCCTCCAACACCACACCCAGGTGAGAAAATAATCTGCTTACCAGATAACCGTGACCACTAATCAGTGATCTCACCAAGCTCAGGGAATGGCTAGGTCTCCCCAGGACCTTTAAAAGGCTGTCTGGAACTGTAGCTGGGGCCAATGGTACTCAAAAAACATAAAAAGAAAGGCTCCCATAGCGTGATACTGGATAAAAACAGATTTAATAAAGCAAATGAATTTGCACTTACAAAGTAGAAGCCATTTGAAAGCGATACAGCATTGTTGATTAAACACGGAACCGCAGCGTCTCCAGAAGCTTCTGTTCACTTCCTGTATAATTCGCCCATTCACCTCCTGAGAGGAAAAACGTGGCTCCGCCCTACGCATTTCGTCACTAGCGGACATCAACTGGGGGAATGGCCAGATGACGGTGTCATCACGCTTGTTCATTATATACACCACCTGAACCATTGTCAGAGAAATAATGGAAACAAAACTTGCCAGTATCGGAATGTTCCTGTGCGTCTGCGCGGCAGAATCGCGCTCCGGCGCATGCGGGTCCTCGATGTAGCGGAACGGCGCACACGGGTTCATGACACGGCGCAATGGCATAACGGCGCACGAGCGTACACGCGTTAGCGTTACACCCCCATGCTGACCTATAAAAGACTGATCTGTTCCTTGTATAACTGCTGGTTTGTCTTTCAGCCTCCTGTGTTCCGTTCCTGAGTTCTGCTGCCTGTGTTTACCTGCTGTGACCCGGATTGACTTGACCTACTCTGCCTCTCTCCAGTGCTTTGACCCCGGCTTGTTTAAGGACTTCTCTATTACCTGCCTGCTGTGTTTGACCCTCGGCACGTCCAGATGAAGCTACACACGTTTGTTTTGTGAAACGCGTTGACGTCATTTCCGCCCGGACGTCACGCCTGCAGTCATCCCCCGTTGGGGCTAGCCGGCTCACACACTGAGAGGGCGTTCCGCTCCATGCCGTGAACACACCGTACGGAAGGAAACAGATGCAGCTGCACGGCCGCTCATCCATCTCTATGAGCAACACTATCTGGCTCATGGTTAGTGAATAACCACACCGGGACAGTGCCCGATACAGCTTACAGTGGCAGTGGAGCAGCTCAACACACAGAGGCTACTGCTATCCGGAAATATCCAAGAATTCCCAATCGGGACCCGGGACCCGGGAGTGGTAACGTACTTAGCCATCTGTTCTTGTAGCGCTGCTCATGCCAAGTATTGCCTATCCCTATCATAGGAAGACTGTGTGTATAAGTGCCTACACCACACTGGACCACTGTATATGATAGCTGCATAGCTGCATACTATCCCGGACTTTGGTTACCAAGACCCACTCACTTTACGTGCAAGGCCGGCATATTCCCACCATCAACATGAATTGATATCCCATTACAGGACTCAATTCCGGCATCCCAGTCCACGGTTATCACCCTCTCCCTTTCCCTGACCCCTGCCCTCTCCCCACATCCCGGTCCCCCCCCCCCCCCTTACCGCATCTTGAGCCGCCCCTCCCCCGGGGGAATTGATGTCTGCTTAGCGAAACCTTATTCAGCAATTGCTGCATACTCCTCATTGTTGGTTTGCGCAGACATCAATAGCATTGACGTCCGGACGTGTGTCTCTGTATGTCTTGTAATGTTACATGTTCCTCATGTCTGTGTGGTTTTTGTTTTTGATCAACCCAGGTTTTTGATCAAATTTTATTAGGGCAAGGTCATACCATGGTTATGCTGCTGCATTTTTCTTCATGTCTTTTCTACTGTGTACCAACAATAAATTATTCATTGATATACTATACATCTTTTTGATTGCCTTCCCCATAAGCCCCGCTTTTCTTTTGGTCCCCACCTGTTTGGGACAACTTTTTGGTTAACAATAATTAGGGGTTGGTAGGCTATCATAGGCTCAGGTCACGGTATTCTGCGCATGTCAAAAACAAGCCTCTTTATATTTTTATATTTGATACATGGTTTGTCTTTCAGCCTCCTGTGTTCCGTTCCTGAGTTCTGCTGCCTGTGTTTACCTGCTGTGACCCGGATTGACTTGACCTACTCTGCCTCTCTCCAGTGCTTTGACCCCGGCTTGTTTAAGGACTTCTCTATTACCTGCCTGCTGTGTTTGACCCTCGGCCCGTCTTAAGGATTCTCCTGCCTTCCTGTGTATGACCCCGGCTTGTCTAACGGACTCCTCTGCTATCTACTTACAGTGCACGATCCCCAGCTCGTCTTCAGGACTTCTCTGCTGACTTACTGCTGTGTTTGACCCTCGGCTTGTTTAAAGGACTTCCTTATCCACCTGCTTCCAGTGTATGACCCCGGCCTGCACCACAGACTTTCTCCTACTGAGTTCTCTGTGCCTGACCTCCAGCGCTCAGCCCAGTCCCAATCTCTACTGGGTCCTGTGGGTTAGAGCCCCAGCCGGGTCTCCTACCTCAGTCCAGGTGCTGGGTTCACGGCTGCTCCACATCTCCACACTGCAGGAGTCCTCCTTTCAAGAACCATCTACCTTCTGGCGACCCGTGCCTCTCTGTGCCCTATACCCTCTGTACCACTTCCAGAGGTAGAGTGCACTTAGCTGCAAGGGAAGCCACTCCCAGCATTTCGGCTTCGGTGAGTACCGTGATAGTACAAACCAGCCATTTCTGAGGCCGACAGAGCGGGCTCCCCTCTTGAGTCACTATGCCAACAGGTAACAGCTCTCACGCAAGCAGTCCAGAGGTTACAAGATGGCTTTTTTCAACTTGAAGGTTGTCTCCAACACCTAACATTATCTCCTGGGGATACAGCCTCCGCATACTCCAGTAGAACAACCTCTTCGCAAGATCACTCCAGCACAGCTCCTGCAGTTGTTATGACTCTTCCAGAGCCCAGGGTTCCCACACATGAGCGATTTTCCAGAAACCGAAAAAGGTTCAGAGCATTTAAGAACGCCTGCTTGTTATGCTTGGCTCATCAACCTAAGACTTTTAGTTCTGAAACAGTAAAAGTAGGGTTCATTATTTCTTTGCTTTCTGAGGAACTCCAAGCCTGGGCCCATAACCTCCTGGAACAGAAGAGCCCCTTACTAAACTCCGTGGAAACCTTCTTCGAATCCATGTGAAAATTATACGACGGCCCCTAACGCACAGCCACTGCCGAAACCATCTTGCATACCTTAGTCCAAGGGAAGAGACCAGTGGAGGATTACACGGTCGAGTTCCGAAAATGGTCTGGGGACACTGGATGGAATGAGGCGGCTCTCAAATATCAGTACCACCAGGGGCTCTCAGAAACCCTTAAGGATGCACTGGCACGCATTGATTCTTCTTCTACCCTGGAGGAGTTGATCCAGCTAGCCATAAAATTAGACAGACGTTTACGGGAACGACGCTCCGAACGTTTCCAGTCCCCACGGCCTACCTAGATGCTACCCAGGGTCCCTCCAGCTCACCCTCCTCCTTCAGTCCCTCCTTCCTCTACCCCTGAAAGTGAGCCAATGCAACTGGGCCTGGTCCGGGCTCCACTTACGCCTGATGAAAAGCAACGCTGGCGAGAAGCCAACCAATGCATAAACTGTGGAGGGTCAGGCCACTTCCAGCGCAATTGTCCTATAAGACCCAGTAAGTCTCATCCACAAAGAATTATGAACTTTCAGGTGGCTGGTCCAACCTCAACTTACCTTGTCCTTCCTGTCTCCCTACAGGTGGCAGGCGAGGAGATCCGGCTACTAGCCATTATTGATTCTGGCGCCTGCAGCTGCTTCCTGGATGCATCTTTGGCCTGAAGCCTGCATATTCCTCTGCAAAACAAAAGACAAAGACTCCAAATACATCTGGCCGATGGATCTTCACCTTGCTCAGGACCCGTTACCCAGGAGACCAAACCCACTCTCACCATTACAGATTCAGGTCATCAAGAATTTCTTTGCTTTGACATCATATGCTCTCCCATGTTCCCTATCATCCTGGGACTTCCATGGTTACAAGCTCACAACCCCCACATTAATTGGAGTAAGAAGGAAATCTCCTTTTCCTCGGCCTACTGCTCCCAGCATTGCTTTACCTCTGGTCCCATCAGCACTCCCTCCTGCCTGACCATCCAGCCAGTACCCGATCATCTACAGCACGTCCCTTCAGCCTACCACGGATTTATGGACATTTTTGATAAAAAGAAAGCCGACAGTTTACCCCCTCACCATCCATATGACTGTCCCATTGATCTTTTACCTGGCTCTGAGATCCCCTTTAGTCGTATATTCCCGCTATTAGAAAACGAGTTGGAGGCCCTTCGGTCCCACATTAACGAAAACCTTGAAAAAGGGTTCATGCGTCCTTCCTCCTCTTCAGCCGGAGAGGGAATTTTCTTTGTTGAAAAGAAGGATGGCACCCTAAGACCCTGTGTGGACTATAGGGAGCTCAACAAGATCACTGTCAAAAACCGCTATCCGCTCCCCCTTATCCCAGAGCTGTTCCAACGGTTCGGAACCACTCAAATCTTTTCTAAACTTGACTTACGGGGAGCTTATAACCTTGTTCGGATAAGCCCGGGGATGAGTGGAAGACGGCTTTTAGGCCTAGATTCGGATACTTTGAATATCTAGTGATGCCATTCGGACTGTGTAACGCCCCAGCTATGTTTCAGCATCTAGTGAATGATATGTTACGAGAATACTTGGACAACTTTGTGATCGTTTACCTTGCGATATTTTGATCTTTTCTACCACCATTGAGCTGCACCAAGTTCACGTAAAAAAGGTACTCATGATTCTCAGGACACACAGACTTTACCTAAAAGGGGAAAAATGTGAGTTTGAAAAAACGGTGGTCCAATTCTTAGGGTTCATCATCTCCACTGAAGGGGTCGCAATGGACCATCAGAAGGTGAAATCTATCCATGAATGGCTAGCTACTGTAGATAAAAAGGGGATTCGTGGGCTTTGCTAATTTCTACCGCAGGTTCATAAAAGGATTTTCATCAATCATTTACCCATCACCCAATTGACTCGCCAGCAAAGCCGATTTCAGTGGTCCCAGGAAGCTCAGGAGCTTTCAATAAACTGAAGGATCTATTTACTTCTGCGCTGGTACTACTACACCCAGACCCCGCTTTGCCATATGTGTTGGAAGTGGACGCCTCAGAGTCAGCTATAGGAGCAATTCTGTCTCAAAGGCGAGGTCATAAAGCTCTTCTTCACCCTGTGGCTTTCGCCTCCCGGAAATTAACCCCGCCAGAAAGGAACTATGACGTTGGGGAACGTGAGCTACTGGCCATCAAATTTGCTCTAGAAGAGTGGAGATATCTTTTGGAGGGTGCGTCTCACCCCATTATGATCTTCACAGATCACAAGAACCTGGAGTACCTCAGGGCAGCAAAACATCTCAGACCCCGGCAAGCCCGCTGGGCTTTGTTCTTCTCCAGGTTCAACTTTCACATTTCTTATCGACCAGGCTCCAAAAATGGGAAAGCAGACGCACTCTCCCGGACCACCCAGACAGCAGAACCTGGTACCATTCTGTCTTTGCAAAATTTTCTTTTTTTAATCCAGCCTGACCTAAGGACTGCCATTGAACAGGCCTCCAGCCAATATTTAGACCCTGAAGTACCTTTGTTGAGGAAACAGGATGGTCTGCTGTGGACTCAAAACAAAATATTTTTCCCAGTACAAGTAAGGCTCTTGATATTAAAGACTTTTCATGATAACAAGTTAGCAGGACATTTTGGGGTACAAAAGACCTCTGAACTAGTACATCGTTCCTTCTGGTGGCCGGGGTGGAGACAGGATTGTAAAAACTATGTCAAATCTTGTATTGTCTGCCAACACAGCAAGGGGTCCAACGCGAAAGCCTGGGGCCTGCTAAGACCATTACCCATACCAGAACAACCCTGGAAGGAAGTGGCTATGGACTTCATCGTTGACCTACCGCCGCCCTCTGAGGGGTTTTCCACCATTCTGGTAGTGGTTGATCGCCTTTCAAAAATGGCTCACTTCCTACCTATGAAAGGCACGCCCTCTGCCTCAGATACCGCAGATATATTTATTAAAGAAGTGTTTAGGCTCCATGGAGTACCCGATAACATCGTATCTGACAGAGGAGTTCAGTTTATCTCAAAATTTTGGAAAGACCCTTGCAAATCCCTAGAAATCAAGGTATGTCTGTCCTCAGCCTATCACCCCCAAAGTAACAGCCAAACAGAGAGGACGAACCAAACCCTGGAACAGTATCTCCGCTGCTTCTGCTCATGCTCCCAAGACAACTGGATTTCTCTCCTCCCCTGTGCGGAATTTGCCAACAATAATTCCATACACAGCCACCAACGAAACTCCTTTTTGGGCCAATTATGGGTTTCACCCTTCCTTTTTGCCTAACTCTTTTCCAGAAGTGTCAGTTCCTGCAGTACAAGACCGAATAAGTTTTAT
Organism: Lithobates septentrionalis; assembly: GCA_037952835.1. Classification (NCBI taxonomy): domain Eukaryota; kingdom Metazoa; phylum Chordata; class Amphibia; order Anura; family Ranidae; genus Lithobates; species Lithobates septentrionalis. Next base: position 3,229,285 of record JBBDGP010001852.1, read on the forward strand.
CCAAACTAATTTTCAACTAATTCAGGAAGCTATGAAGAAGGCTCAGGACAGCTACAAAAAATATTAGTGGGAGTTTTTTATTTTTTATTCATTTTTCAGTTTTTCTAGCACTCAACTCTTATAGACTTTTGGTGGTGTTTTTCTATTCCACTAGTCACTACCAACATAATTATCAATTTTTCATGGACTATATTATTTGATTTGCCACACATGTACGGTTTTCTAGACCCACTACTCATCCTTATACTACGGATTTATATCACTTATTTACTGTAGCCACTTTTAACCACTTAAGGACCAGCCTCGTTTTGGATTTTAGGTGTTTACATGTTTAAAACAGGTTTTTTTGCTAGAAAATTACTTAGAACCCCCAAACATTATATATGTTTTTTTTCTAACACCCTAGAGAATAAAATGGCGGTCATTGCAATACTTTTTTTTGCACCGTATTTGCGCAGCGGTCTTATAAGCGCACTTTTTTTGGAAAAAAATCACTTTTTTGAATAAAAAAATAAGACAACAGTAAAGTTAGCCCAATTTTTTTTTTTATATTGTGAAATATAATGTTACGCCAAGTAAATTGATACCCAACATGCCACGCTTCAAAATTGCGCCCGCTCGTGGAATAGCGTCAAACTTTTACCCTTAAAAATCTCCATAGGCGACGTTTAAAAAATTCTGCAGGTTGCATGTTTTGCGTTACAGAGGAGGTCTAGGGCTAGAATTATTGCTCTCTCTCTACCGGTCGCGGCGATACCTCACATGTGTGGTTTGACCACCATTTTCATATGCGGGCGCTACTCACGTATGCGTTTGCTTCTGCGCGCGAGCTCGTCGGGACAGGGCGCTTTAAAAAAAAATTATTTTTTTTTTATTATTTATTTTACTTTATTTTATTTAAAAAAAAAAAAAAAAAGTCGTTTAAAAAAATGACACAAAAAATTGTGCCTTTAAGAGAAGTGGGCGGAGCCATCATAACGACGTCGCTCCGGCCGTCACGTGGTATAGAGACGGGTGGGGGCCATCTTGGCCTCACTCGTCTCAGTACCTCGGCAGTGACAGGTCCCGATCTCCTCCGCCGCTACCGACGGCTCCGGTAAGCGGCGGAGGGCGCGGGAGAGCGGCGGGAGGGGGGGTGGCACCTCTCCCGCCACCGATAATGGTGATCTCGCGGCGAACCCGCCGCAGAGACCACCGTTATCGTGTACAGAACCGCTCACTGTAAAGATGGATACCTCGGTTGTGGCAGCAGCTGCTGCCGTTACCGAGATATCCATCTTCAAAAAAATGACGTACATATACAGTGAGCGGTCGTCAAGTGGTTAAATGCTAATTTGTATCACCTAGTGTTGTTTCAATACTTGTTTTTTTCCCAGAAAGGACATACAGATTCACTGTTTATATATGTTATACTTATAATTTATATATACACATAGTGCTACACTATTTTTTACTATTTTTACAAAAAATATTATGACAGGGGAAGGAGGAGCAATCCAACCTTCAAGATTGGAGATAAAAATTGATAAATAGTACAGCGCTGCGTGGAAAGTAAGTAAACAGCTGCCAACACACCTATAGACCCAGGCAATAGATAAAAATATATAAAAAGTGTAGCGCTATAAACTCCGAAATAAAATTATAATTGAATAAGTGACATTTCAAAAATCGAATAAATGTGTATATAATGACATACCATATGGTTAGATATGATATGAAGAGGCCAAGTGCAAATCTATATAATATACAAAGGTTGTGTAAAAGACCCCTGCAATATTAGTGTAAATTTAAAAAAAATGTATAAACTCTATATAGTACATAAACTGACGTCAAAACATGTGAACAGTGGTACAAAAATTATAGAAGTCCAAAGAGTTATAAATGAGTTATAAATGAGATTGGCGCCACAAGGAGCCACCATATTAAAGTCCACCAACAATAAAGGAGTGAAGAAGCCACCACCTAGGATCTTAGGGGGTTTACCAGAAATGAATGACTTGGAACTACTTATGCCGGCCAAGTCACAAAAGGCTATGAGACCAACAGGTCACATGAGTGTAGTACTTTAAACGCCCATATTGGATTGTAGATTGAAATAGAAGATGTATGAGGAGGCTGTGTGAAAGCGACCAGAATTCCCAAGAAAGGCAATGACGGTGGAAAGAGGCCGTCACCTGAAGATATTAAAGGCTTACCAGAGGTTGTTGACCTGGGGAGACTTATGTCATCCAAGTCAGACAGGCATGGTGACCAACTGGTCAGAAAGGTACTTCCCCTCTAAATATCTTCAATGGAATCCAAAACAAGGCAGCTGCTTAGCATCCACAGTTATCCTCAACAATCGTAGAAAATAATATCTCAATGGAAGGCCACAAACAAAATTTTCAATCAATTTTCGGACAGGGAACGAGCTGTGGTCGGAGGTAATGGGGAAGCAGTCACCACTAAGGGACCATCCACCTTATTATTGGAGACTACTGTGAGTAAGCTTGAGCAAGTACCAGAGCAGTCTTCTCACCAGCTGGGTACGGTGAAGAAGTGGGAAAGCTTCAACGAGTGCCAAGCCAGGGACCCAGCAGGTTAGCTGGGGTGACGCTTGGGGAGTATACAGCGTGTTAGCTGTGGAAGAGTTCAGGAGATCTGGTGATGACTGGGATCTTGAAGTCTAGTGAGAGACGGGGAGCTCAGTGAGTGAAGACCTACAGTGGGATACTGTGAGACAAGAGACAAACTATTCTGTGTTACCAAGAGTTATGTACAACTACCTTTAATGACTGTTACAAGTTCAGCTGCCATAGGAGACAGCAGTCCTACCTATACAGATGTGGCATCTGGAGGCCTTTCCCTGTATAGCTGTCTACCTATAGTGTCTCGGAGTCTGCCAATAAACACTGAATCCACCTAAGGGTGTCCTGGCCCTAACCCACTCTCCCACAGTTCTTGTGAAGAGACAATAAATCTTTTGTTTGCATTCAAAAAGTGACTGGCGCCCATCATTTCATCTTGTATTACACCCACCAAGCCTGTTAACCCACTCTGCAAGGCAGGATGTCAGTTTTCCCTAACTCTTGAGGTCACCATCAGGTCCCTACAGGTCCGGGAGGTCGCTACATGATGAAAATGTGTTGCACCACTCTCCTCTGGTCATTAGGAGAATCAAAGCCAAGCAAACTCATAGCCTTCCATGCAGGACACTGGGAACTTTGGGAGGTGTAGTCCAAAGCAACAGCCATGTTGGGGAACACCCAGGTTTCCAAACTACAGATGACTGTATGCTTTGGCACAGAGGGGGAGACACGAGGATTTAAGATGAAATCACCTGGGAAAAACCACGCTCTTGACGCCACAGGAGTTCTGGCAGATGCATCCACTGGCCTGAGCCTTCAGGGAGGTGGAGCCAGTCAGGCTCGGCACGAATCACCAATTGGAGTCCGATGCTTCTAGCAGCCCAGCTTGCATCGCAAATTTTCTCTCATTGCCGTTGAGAGACCCAAGTGTTCCCTGGCTCACCGCTACAGACTGCTGGACTCTAGATACCTCCTAGAGGAACTAAAGGGGCCCCTTCCACCATCAAAGCAGTCCGCTGAGTCCAGGAGTTGGTAAGAGATCTGCAACCCTGCGTTTCTTTCTATTGTTACACACAAGGGCTGCTTAAAGCAAGATATTTAAGCAGCAGAACTCTTTCACACCCAATATAATATAATATTATATATTATCACACCCAATATAATATATACCACCCAAGAGGTCTATCAGGCTATACCTCCCCCAAAAAGTCTGAGCCACAGGAATTTTGAACTGCTCCAATAACTGATTGCAGCTACAAAGGATTATTCTGAAACAAGCTGGTATTCACTGCCTACTCACTAGCTGCAAGTCCTCAAGAGGGACTTTCACCAAGTGCACCAACGTTCTTAAAGGACCCCAACGGTAGCTGTTGGGAGACCCATATTAGAGACTGCCCCTTCTGTTATTATTGTTGTGTCCCATTAGTTTCTTTAAGCATTCAGTCATTTTTATATGGCCTAAGCATATCCAGTCAGTTTAGGCCTGGCATAGCTACCACTAGTGCACAATAGCAGTATAGGCTCATCCATTTAGTAATTTAAACTTGATCACTGCTTGTGGCTGTACTTCTGTGGTATTGTTACTCTTAATTCTGATCTGGAGGTCAAACCCAAATGTTCTTTTATATTCTTCTAGTGATACCCTGTATTGCATCTCTTTGTTCACCTGGTTATTCATTGACTTTATTCACAATACATTAAGTTATCTTTTACTATCCAATTTGGTGTTTGTCTCTTTGGTAGAAAGTTATCGTTGGGTGTAAGGCACCGCCCAGCAGTTTTTAATGGTGCTACACAGGCCCCTACACAAACAGGCAAGTCAGAGATGTTGAGGCATCTGAAGAGTTTAAGGCCAAGTGCAGGAGGACCCATTCCATTCAGTGGCCCCTATGGGGGTAGTGTTACATATACAGTACATACAATAGTTACATTGGTCCAAGTTGGACCAATGTAAATATGTAAAAATATACCATGCCTGGAATTCCTCTTTAACAATAGTCTTAAAGATCTTTAAATGCACATCGTCTCTCTAAATTTTTTGAAGGTTCACAACAAAGATTCATTGGGTCTAAGCTGTATTAGGATAGATAGGTGAAAGCAGTGTTTCTCAACAGGGGTCCTGCGGCACCCTGGGTGCCATTTGGACTCACCTGGGGTGCCGCAAGCATGGGAGACAGTTTGTCCTGAATTAGCATAATTATTTACCATGGTACAAGTGGACCAAACTCCAGCACCATAAAGGCCAATGATGATCTAGGCCCACAATGTCATTTGTTGCTATTGTATTGGCAGAAGGCCCACCTGCACCATGGCAATGCATGGCAGTGATCTAGTATGTCCTCATCATTCAGTCTATCTCATTCTGACTTGTTCTACCTCCCGTCCTCTGCAAGTACCAAGAGGTAGGGCTCTGATGTGAAGAGAGGACTGTGTAATTGGGGGTTCTGTGATGAGGGACTGTGTGGGGGGGCCTCAGATTTGATGAGCGGAGTCTATGATGGGGGTACTCTGTCATGGGGTCATTTTGATGTGATGGGGATTTCTCATGTATAGAGAGGCCTTTGATGTATAGGGAGGTCTCTGATGAGTTGATGAGACTCTGACATGATCAGGGGACTCTGATGTGATGGGGGAGCTTCTGATGTTAATTCCATCAAGGTTGTTGTATACATCGTCTTAGGTTCAGGTTTCTCATTGATAAGTAACCTTTATATTATTTACATTTTAGACTGAGGCCTTGAGATTTTGCAAATTTTTAAAGAGTGCCATGAACTAAAAGGAGGTTGAGAAACCCTAGGTTTAAAAAATGACTGGCAAGGTCAGAATAGAACAAAAGAAGTTTAAATGTTGGAGGCAAGATGGATCTATCAGCTTGATACTTTAGCATCAGATGGCTTAAAGTGATTGTAAAACTTAAATTTTTTTTCCTTACAATAATAAACATGTTTACTTACCTGCTCTGTGTAATGGTTTTGCACAGAGTGGCCCAGATCCTCCTCTTCTAGGGGTTCCATGCTGGCGCTCCTTGCCCCTCCATCCTGTCGAGTGCCCCCACAGCAAACAGCTTGCTAATAGCCAATCAGGAGTGCGAGTAACCCGAGGTCCCAGAGAGGCAAGCCTCTTGTGGACATCGCTAGAGCGAGAGGGGGCTCAGGTAAGTATTTGGGGTGCTGCTGCACACAGAAGGTTTTTTACCTTCATGCATAGAATGAGGTATATAAACCTGTTTTATGTACATTCTATTATATTTTATTATTATGGTAGTTGGAGAAAGAATGGTGGAGGAAGTGACTAATGGGATTGAGTGTATGTACTGTACTGTAAATAAAAGTAGGTCTGATCCTCACACTTGCCTGCTCCTGATGATGGCCTATTGGCTGAAACATGAAGGGCAGGAGCAGGAAGTGTGACATCAGACCCTACCATCTTCTTCACCCATGTTGTAAGTGGAAGTGCCTCCAGGTTGTTTAAAGGGACCAAATACCATGGAATAAAAAGATCCAGTGCAAAAGACCTTCAGGGAGGTGGATGGATTCACTGTTTCCCTGAGGACAGGATGGATGTATCCTACGGGCACATGTCCTCTTAAAGGGCCAAAAGGCCATTGTCAAATCCCACTGGGAGATATTGGATGGCCCAGGGATCAAGGGATTAAGGGTGGGCTTTATAAGTTAAAGAACGTTTTAGGATTGTGTTTTTTATTTAATGAATGATTTATATGGTTATGGTTGCAGAGCTTCATCAATTTTCTTTTTTTTATGTATTTGTGGGCGTATGTACCACAGTAACAGGGTGCTTTTTGTGATGGTTCATTGAAGGAACACTGGGATTTCTTGACTATGTAGGACCTGTAATTTGGATGCCATTGTAATAACACAATAAATCCTATTATTCCCAAGAGCCCAAATAAATGTGATCCTGGTAGAACAATATAAGTAGCGCTAAGTACCAGTGATAGGTCATACAGCACTCAAAAGTGATCTAGTACATCTATCAACAACAAAATCATAAAAAAACTTATTCAAATACAGGATAAAAATGCAAAATAAAAATGCAAACGTGCCAATTACAAGGCCATAATGATGACACATAAACAAAAGTGAAATCAAGTGGTAAAGTCCATAGAGTCCATAAATAGAACACCGTGCAAGAAATGTGATGAATCTGGAAAACGGTCCACCAATTGACTTAGTGTCAGTGATTCCACTCCCCTTAAAATCAGCACTCACCGACTCACAATGCCTCACACTCTCGTGTTTTGGCAGTAAAGCATAGATGTAATGCGCATCAGCTGGGGGTATAAGCTCCGAATTCCTTGTTAATCCCAGTGTCACCTGCTGTTGTTCCTGGTTCCTGGTTACTTCTGCAAGTCTTGGCGCATGATTACCCCACTGAGACCCTTGGAGGAGAAAACTAAACTGGTAATTATATCGGATTGGCATCCGCAGAGTGCCGGCTCCCCAGCTGCTCCCTGTGGCTGGCTCTATCTCTATTTATAGGAATCGAGTGCTGTTCTGTATGTAGTTCTCATAACACCTATGCAACTTATACTGTATATTATGTCTAAATTCTAAAGGCTGACCTGATAATAGGCATGTACTGTATACAAGTTATCAGTCTAGTGGTGTGAGGCACAAAGGACTGTGGGAGTTTCCAGCATCTTATATATACATTTTAACTAAGAAATATAACAAATTATTTACAACACTTGAAATGTTCTATGGATCTACTGTGTTGTGCTCCATGTTGGGAGATACCCTGTAATGCAATCTTGATAGTGCTATACTGCACTAGGAAAAGGTGAGCTTTATGGTTTTATAGGATATAGTCATTCGCTGAGCACAATTTGCCAGTGATACTTTACTAAAGGAGGGAGATATCCAGAAACTTTTATTTATCAACTGTTGGTGGATTTACACATCCTGGATTATTTCGGGGATTGACCGTAAGCACATTTTCATCTTCCTATATTTACAGGTCAAATAAAGAAAGAAAGTAGGACTTTCATGGTGTCAACCAAAAGTGCAATGGTGAATTCATTAAAAATTAAGTATTTTATTGACGCATAATTAAAACCATTATTTCATATAAGCACCTATGCTGCCCCTCCAAACTTTCTAAACAAGGGGCCAGTTGACTGTCCTTGAGACTGCACTGCAGTCAATGGGAGTAGAAAATGCTCTGTTGTCAGTTAGAGTAAACAATGATTCAGCCTTGGTGGTCAGTGGGGATAAAAAATAACATAGCACCTATGGTAAGTAGGAGAAGAGATAGTGCTCCATCATTGGTATCAGTGGGAGGAATTGGGCCCCATCATTGGTATCAGTGGGAGGAATAGGGGTCCATAATTGTTATCAATATGGTCAGTGGGAGGAGTAGTGCACCATTGTTGGTGTCAGTGGAAGGAATTGTGCACCATTGTTCATGGAGAGAGAGGAAAAGTGTCTCATTGTGAGTGATTGTGGGGGACATTGTTGGTGTCAGGGAAAGAACTGGTGACCCATTGTTGGTATTAGTTGAATGAATTATGTCCCATTGTTGGTGTCAGTGAGAGGAATCATACCCCTTTGTTGGTGCCATTGGGGGAATTATGCCCCATTGTTAATGTCAGTGGGTAAAATAGAGCTCTATTGTTGGTGTCAATGGGAGAAATGATTCCCTATTGTTGGTGTCAATGGGAGAAATATTCCCCTATTGTTGGTGTCAATGGGAGAAATAATGCCCTGTTGTTGGTTTCAGTGGGAGAAATATTTCCCCATTGTTGGTGTCAGTAGGAGGAATAGTGCTCTAACATTGGCATCAGTGGGAGGAATATTTCCCCATTGTTGGTGTCAGTAGGAGGAATAGTGCTCTATCATTGGCATCAGTGGGAGGAATAGTGCCCTATTGTTGGTGTAAATTGAAGGATTAGTGCTCTATCTTTGGCATCAGTGGGAGGAATTATGCCCCATCATTGGTGTCACTGGAAGAAAAAGTGCTATGCAGGCCAGGTAAAGGCAGGGAAAGGGCTACATCCAGAGAACGACCCACAGTTTGTGGACCACTATTAGGGGTTAAACATGACACCTATAACATATACACCTCATGCACCGCATATTTAAGGGTAAAAACATGAGGGAAGTAAAAAACTATGACAGAGCAGTGAAGTCTTACAGACAATTGTGAGAAAGTCCCAACAGCATTCTCCTGCCTGTATTCCTAATTTACACACCCAGTAGGAGGAAATCCTAGAAGGCTCAGATTCCCTCCCTACTGGCTCTGGCTTCTCAATGACTCCCGCTATGGCCCCCCTTCACATATGGGGCTTTTAGCCATTGAATCGTGACACCTATGACACATGAGGCAAAAACTTTGATGCATATTGCCTCCACTCTCCTGAAGAACTGGATAGCAAAACTTATCAAGACACTTCAGGCACATCAAGAAAGCTGGTTGGATTTCCTGACTCCAGGAGAGCTATTCATATAATTGGAAGCACTCTGGCACCCAACACATTAAGAGAGAAAAAGCCTAGGTAACAAAAATTCAAAGTGGAAAGTTTTTTCATTAGAGAAATTGCTAGGAAATTCAAGCTGTCAGTAAGGACAGTGTCCAACACCATCCAAAGACATTTAGAAACTGGTGGAAAGTCAGATGGGAATGTGTCCAGGAGACCCAAAGCCACAATAGGCCAGAAGACATGTTTCTGACAGTCAACAGAGTGGTGTGATGGGCACCTCTCAGGACAACTACTTCAAGCACTGAACGGATATTTTGACAGCCACAAGTGTCAATTATCAGCAAATAATAGCAGGCACACAGTGTAACATGGATGGAGGAATCAAGTGATTTCTCCTGTTCATCTCATGGGGCTGAACAATGGAAATTCCCCCCCTGTGTATGGCCAGCTTTTGTTTTTAACCCTAATAATACTGTAATCTCTGACCTCCTTATCTTTCAGTTGGACTGGTTGAGCACATTCTCTAGTTCAACAAGACCTCATAAATGGCCATCACAAGAAGACTGCTGCAAGTCTTCCTCCTCCTCTCATGGCTGGATGAGGGTCAGTCTAGTCCCAGCTGCAGTCTCCAGGGTCAGCCAATGGATACCTTCTCACAATTTGGGAATATTCTGATTGGAGCAGTTTTTGTAGTTCACTCTGGATTCATCTTCCAACTACCAACCTTTCAGGAGGAACCAACGCCAGTTTCTTGTACAGGGTAAGTTCTGGAGGCAGGTGCTTAAAGGCCAAAGTGAAATGCATTGGGTTGTTTTCTGCTTGTGGTCATCTGAAGTAGAATGTATGACAAAGTTACCAGGTGATTTATTATATGAGCTTATCATTATCAAGACTAGGGAGGAGCTGAACTGCCCTGGATTCAGTTTGAGCGTTGTTGGTAAACTTAAAAGTGCAGCTCCTGAACCCCATAGAAATTCATAAGGGTTGGTTCTGCCAAATTAAAAATGCCCATTTTCCAGGCTAATAAGCAAAGGGGTATCAAAAACTAGAGGTGGTACAAGGGGTGGGCCACTCCCCTGAGGAACGTGTACCAGTGCAAAACACATTAAATAAAATTCTGTTCAGCCAGTAGTGATTGTATTAAATCCTAACACAAAGCTTCATTTACAAAGCCAGTCCAAACCAACAATTTTCTTCAGTATGTGGAACAGACTCCCTCAAGAACTAGTTTTGGCCAGCTCAGTAGACTGTTTAAAAAAGGCCTGGATTCTTTCCTAAATGCACAAAATATAACTAAATACTAACATTTATAAGTAATAAACCCAGGGGTAGTTGATCCAGGGAATATCTGATTGCCTCCTGGAAGATCAGGAAGGAATATGTTCCTCCATTTGGGCAAATTGGATCATGCTTTATTGTTTTTTTCCCTCTCCTGGATCAACTGTGCATATAAGATCGTGGATACAGAGGTTTTCTATTTGTGTGTGTGTGTTTTTTTTTCATTTGGTTGAACTAGATGGACTTGCGTCCTTTCTGACAGACTAACTATGTATGTAGCACAGGTACTCACTGGCAGTGCTGTATAAAATGTATATAGAACCACTTACATACTGTATACAGTGCTGTGTTCCGGCAGCAGTATGAGGACTTTCCGTCCCATTACTGGAACTAAATAGAGTCGGACTGAGTACTGCTCAGGCATTCACAGGAAGCCTTCTATTTTATGAATAAATATAATGCTTCCTCTGATTGGCTGAGGTGGAGATCGTGAAGTCATCTGCCCACTTTTTCACTTCAGGCAGTGACAGAATTTCCAAGGTCGCAAAGGTCGTACTTGCGACCTGGCTTTGGAGTTCCTCCACCGTGGGGGGGGGGGGGGGGGGCAAGACAGCAGGAAGGGTCCCACTGTAGGAACGTAATTAGGAGCTTTAGGAAGGAAGGAACACCTTGGAAACACGTTACCACCATCTGGATAGATGTAGACCACGAGGTGGAATGGCAGTGGTTAACGCTGCTTGATGCGGACACTGTTCGCTACACTGAGCAGGTCCCCTTATGCCGGCATCGGGATTGCCAGCTGCTTCTGCTTCATACAGCCCTGACTGCCTGTGTGCACATCTTGGTCCCTTCCATCCCTGCTAATATAGAGCTGCTTGAATTTATGTGTGCTATATTTTTTGTACCAATAAATACTATTTGTTTTTAATGGGATCCTGCACTTCTGTTTGGGATGGGATTAAAATGCACCAGGATCAGTGGGAAGGGCCCCGGGCCTGGAGGGAAGGGCCTTGGGACTAATGGAAAGGAGCCAAGAGGGTCAGGAAGGCCCTTCATTGTTTCTTGCACCGGAGCCCTGGAGGTTCTAGTTACAACCCTGACCTCAGGCAATCAGAGGAAGCCTTATATTCATTCATAAATCAAAAGGCTTCCTATGAATGTCTAAGCAGTGCTCAGCCCGACTCTATTTTGTTCCAGTAATGGGACAGGAAGTCCCTGTAATGCTGCCGGAACATAGCGCTGCACACTGTATGTCGTTCATACAGGGCTGATAAGTGGCCATATGTATTAGTGAAGGAAAAAAATAGTTTGGACCAACGAGGTCCAAACAGAAACTATTTAGTGGTAAATGAAATCTGGATGTAGGCTTTCAATGCTTTCAAAATGTCAAATTCTTTTAAAGTGATATTAAAGGGGTTTTTTTGTAAAAAAAAACATAAAAAAAATAAACATGTCATACCCCTGGCTCCCCCCCCCCCCCCCTTTGACCAGTGCCTCCAATAGCAAGCCGATTCCTATAGGGGCATTGGTGCATGCTCTCTCCTGAGCCCTGCTCTATGCATCCATAAGACACATAGAGCCACAGCTCAGCCCCGCCCCCCGTTCTCTCCTCATTGGCTCATTGGCTGTGATTGACAACAGAGGATAGTGAGACCTGGGACAGCTGAGGCTCCCGAACACATTGCTGGATCGAGAGGGGGCTCAGGTGAGTATTGGGGGGTGGTTTGTGGGGGGAGCAGCACACATGTTTTTTACCTTCATGCATAAAATGCATGAAGGTAAAAAACCTTCAGCCTGTAAAACCACTTATAATATATAATATGCCTGGGGGGGAGTGGAGGGGGTGGGGCCCTAAATTTGCCTGTGAGAAGGCTCATCTCTATGATGTACAGAAAGTGCTGCAGCAATGACAAACGTTTTCAAATTGCAGCAAATGACATTTGTTGACAGCTTTATTGTTTATTGGGTTTTTTTAAATAGCATTCAGGCCCCTCCAAGGGTTTGCTATGTATTTTGGAGGACCTTATTCCAAAAGCTGAAAGTTTCAGCAAAAAAATAATCACATACAAACAGATATTTGTAAGAAATGATTGATTACATTTAGTGGCGATATTTTTTTATTTGTCACTTTTGCTGGGATTCATCCTACAGATGTGACAACTGTGCCTGTTTAAGGCATTCCATAAGCCTATTATTAAAAGGAAGTATACTTTTAATGTTGCACTTGAAGTCATGTTACAAAACCTGCTCAGCGCTGAATTGTTTTTGCATTGGTACATGTACCCCATGGCAGTACCCAGCTACCGATGTACTTTTTATCAGAGTCTTGCAAATTGGCCTCAATAAAATCCAGAAAAAAAAATTGAAGATTTGGCTACCATAGATTTCCATGGGTTCCCTAATCCTCCCTCGAGCCAAACCTAGGCCATTTTTAATTAATGCAATGGGATAACCGGTGATTGTGTGTAAAATAATGTATATATACCCTCATCTCTCTAAGTTCTCTCATCTTGTGTAGGTTTCACATTCGTTACTATCGGGATGTTCTGGGCCTCATGTTTGCAGTAGATGAAATTAACAGTTCTCCAGACCTCCTGCCTAATATCACTCTTGGCTTCAGCTTCCTGGATTCCTGTATGTCAGAGCTCCGGGCTGTGGGAGGAGTTTTGTCCCTGCTGTCAGGACTTGGAAAATCCTTTCCAGGATATGACTGTCACACACCTTCAGTCATGGTCGGGATTGTAGGTGAACATTTTTCTGCGTTATCTCTTCCCATTGCCCAAATGCTGGGTGCTCTACATTACCCACAGGTATCTAAAAGTTACGTTTCTTTAGATTTGTACACTCAACAAGTAATTTATGAGGAACACTATACTAACACGAGGTAGGGCTTCCCTAAACTCCCTAAACTTTTTGCGTGAACTTCATAATCCACATTCTTTTTGGTACATGTTGGCATGCAATTTCTGCAAATATCTCAGCTGCACATTCAGGTTGTAAATCTTCCATTCTACCACATCAGAAAGGTTCTATTGAATTTAGATTCATTGACTTGCCAGTCATCTGTGTGCCTTGGCATAGATTCAGAATCTATATAGACCAGGCTACAATTTTCCAGTCTTCATCTGTTCAGTGTTGGCTTTCCTGTGCTCACTGCAGCCCCAGTCCCTTGTTCACGACTGGCAAAAGGGAAACCCGGCATGGTCTTCATCTTTTTGTAGCTCATCCACCTGAAGGTTTTACCAATTGTGCATTTTGAAGTGCTTTTCTGCTCACCGAAATTGTAAAGATTAGTTATTTGAGCATTCACAGATTATGCCATGCTAATACATATGTAGCGGTGCCCCTGTGGGGTCACTGCATGTAGTAGTTCCACACGTAACCCTGCTTGGCCAGGCATTCACTTCAGACACACTTTGCCAGGCAATGAACAGTCCTTTAGCTTGTTTTTGTTGTTTTTATTTTAGGGGTTTAAACTTGCGTGGGGAAAAGGGACATGGGATGTTCAAATAATGAAACTTGCTTGCTTGAACAAAGATGGTTTAGTATATATGAACAGTTTCTAAAGCTGCACACTACTTGAGATCACTTTGCGTCCTCTACTGTACAATCCTAGATTCCTGTCACTGTCAGCACATGGTTAGGCCTCACTCTGAATAAGTCCCAACAGTTCACTAGTAGCCATTTGCTGGCAAGGCTCTGCAGTACCCTATGGTGTAGCAACCAATAGTGATGAAGAAAAAGATGTTTGTGCTGACTGAAACTTGGTGGACTACTGATCCCAGAAAGTCCAGTGTAAATCCTGCCAACCCTCCTGGCTGCAGCAACTTGACTTCAACGACACTGCAGTCTCTCCCTCTGGTTTCACATTCAATAGTGACATGTCCCTCCCAAAGCTTCTAACTGTGCTTCTCACTCACCGACTCCAGCATGGATCCCTCCTGAATGACTTTCCCGGCAGTGCTCCCCGCTGTCCTCCTCCTGTTCCAGGACAACTCTCAATGACCGTATAGAGAGAGGCTCCCGAGCTCCAGGCCCGAGTTCACCCCCCCCCCCCCAGAAAGGGGCACGACAGTCTAACACTCCATCACTCAGTTCTTCCACTCAACAACTCCTCCCACAACAGGCTGACCATGAGTATATATATAGGAGGCCTGCCCCCTGCCAATCCTAGTTGGGGCTCCCATATACACTCCATGTCACTCCAGCCCTCTGCCTTGCCTCTTTTCCAGAACCCTCTGGAAACAAAGGAGGCACCATAGAGATGAAATACATGTCAGTCACCTGCTGCTACACTAAACTACTCCCCAGCCCCCAGATCAGAAAGCAAACAGGCCTAACTCACAGCTAGGCCTGCCTAAATTTACCTGCACTAGCTGCAACAAAAAAAAAACACACTACTCTAGTGTGACCGTGTGTATGCAAGACAAGTTTGAGCCAACATCCGTCGGAAAAAATCCATGGATTTTGTTGTCGGAATGTCCGAACAAAGTCCGACCGTGTGTACGCGCTAGTAGAGTGTAAATACCTACCAAAATAGTATATACCTGTTTTTGTACGTAATTTATTTGTATAGTTCCCCATCCAAGTTGTTTCCCTTCCCCCATCCAACTTAATTCATGGGATGCCCTTGCTCCTGGGCCCAGGAGCCGTTTTTAAATTTTTGCTCAGCTTGGAACCAGCTGTATTCTGGTGGGGGGTTAGTGTAGCACCCTCTACCTTAGGTAGGTAGGTTGCTAGCAAAGTTGTCGGAAAATCCGATCGTTCTGAACGCGGTGACGTAAAACACGTACGTCGGGACTATAAACGGGTCAGTGGCCAATAGCTTTCATCCCTTTATTTATTCTGAGCATGCGTGGCACTTTGTCTGTCGGATTTGTGTACACACGATCGGAATTTCCGACAACGGATTTTGTTGTTGGAAAATTTTATCTCCTGCTCTCCAACTTTGTGTGTCGGAAAATCCGATGGAAAATGTCCGATGGAGCCCACACACGATCGGAATTTACGACAACACGCTCCGATCGGACATTTTCCATCGGAAAATCCGACCGTGTGTACGGGGCATACATCACAACTAACACTACTAGCTACAGGTCCCTGCAGCTAAACACATAGAACATTTCTGAGCCAGAGCATTTCTCCCGCAGGAAAAATACTCTGCTCACAGCATTTTTGTCCTCCAAAACGATGTGGATTGACAGCCGTCCTATCCCTGATGACCATAAGAGAAAACATAAGTCATACATCCTGCACTTACATTCTACCTATACACTATAAAAATCTCCAATGAGAGGGGGTTATGATCCTTCCAGCAAAGAAAATCTGTAGCACACATATATATATATATATATTTCTGCTTGTTTTGTTCTGTCAGAAGGGAACTACTAATCTAAAAACAGAACAACCACAACAAAACATATATACTACACTTGAGAACAGTCCTTCTTTGGCTCCTGACAGGAGGGGCCCCTCCCCAGACAAACAGGCTCCAAAGAGGTGAGCAAGAACAGTGCACCCAAAGTGTCCATGACTAGACAGTCCCTCTATCAGGCACACTGGGTGGCAGGCATAGTCTTTCCTTCAAAAGTCAGAAAGGAAACACACACAACTCTGCCACTTCCCTTCAGTCCATGTGGCTATTTCTATGGTGACTGTACAACACAACAGTCCTCCTCACACATAGAAGCGGGGATCCGGCAATCTCCTCCTTCTATCCCCTTCCTCTCTGATAGAGACCGAATGGCTCCTGGTAGGCCAACCCACCTTTACAACCAGGACTTGATCCCTGTAGATAGCACGCCCCAATTTCCACTCCTCACGAATCTCCACAAATTGGGCCCAGGCTTCACTTTCTGGCACCCGCAGGGGTTTGGGGATGTGCAGAAAATTCCAGATAAGCTCCCACTCTCCCCGGGAGTTCTCCACAATGTCCATTATCTGGGAGGGGACATATGGGTAGTCCAGACCCCAGTCCAGAGCAACCCTTCTGCACTGTCACATGTGTTACAATGTCTTATTTCTATATGTAGTTTTTCCCTATGTAGCCATGCCCCTGTAGGGGTTGCTGAATGTAGTGGTTTACCTGTCACCCTGCCCATCTCGGCATCCATCTCACAGACACTCAGAGACATAGAACAGTCCATAAGCTTTGTTTTTTTTGTATTTTATTGAGGCCATTGAACTTGAATGGGAAATGTGAAATCATGGGATGCCAAGGAACATTCAGTGCAACTTGCTTGGGACTTCTATATACACTCCAGTATATACACTCCAATCTTCTCTCCAGCACAAACTCCTATTACTTCTCTAGACTAGCTAGCACCGCATGATTAGGCCTGACACTATCTCAGCCAGGCCTCAGTGAACTGCCTTTTGCTGGCAGGGACCTCGGGCCTGGGGGTGTAGAAACAGTTCAGATGCTAACTGTCCTCTATTCAGCTACCAATCCCAGATAGCTCTCTTCAGGTCCTGCCAGTCAGCCTGGCTGCAATGACCCTTTTCCACTGCCCTTTCTACAGTCCACTCTTCTGGTTCTGCACCCATCTCAAACTGCAATCTCCCAGTTCTCTCAGGGGTGTGCCGCTCCAGTCCTCCCGACTGTGTTCCACTCACCAGCCCTCCTGGCTGTGAACAGTTGTCCTCCCTCCTCCCTGGAGTCTCTTAGTAGTGTTCTCTACCGCTGTCCTCTCCTTGCTCTCTCATGTGCCTCTCCTTCCAGGATCTCGTCTCTCCTCCTGGATGCACCCGAGCCCCGGCCCAGGGTCCCCCCCCAGACTGGGGAGCTCTCAGTGGGCCCCGACAACCATCACACTCTCTCACTCCAGCTCTTCCACCCGACAACTCCTCCCCAGCTGGGCTAACCCTGGGAATTTAAAGAGGCCTGCCCCCTACCAATCCAAGTTGAGGATTGGTTAAGGCTCCTTAGAATACCCAAGGCAGCTCCTCCTCTCTTTCTAGCACCTTCTAGAAAGAAGAGGGAGGTAACAGTGATGCTACCTGTGAGTCACCCAGCCCTGCCCTGAGCCACTCCCAGCCCAGAATAAAAACAAACAGGCCTAGCCACCAGCTAGGCCTGCCTACATTTTCCTACTCTCCAGAAAAAAAATCATCACTCTAGCACCTACCTAACTAGAGGGTGCTACACTTACATATTTCCAAAATGCTTTTTGGGACACCTTTTTTTCTGTGTCCCAGAAAGCCACTGTAGGCAGATCATTGCTTTAATTAGGAGCAGGGCATTCATTTATTATGGGTGTGGTTCTACAATAAGCAAGATAAATATAAAGGTGAAAAGTGGGCATGGCTAATTACACTAAATATTGGGTGTGGCTTAAAGAGGGTGTAGCTAAATAGAGTCTGAGATGACTTACACAGTGCAGAATGTGGTAATGGTAAATAGGAAATGTACAGTGCAGAACGAAGTGTGAACCTTCACCCCATATCAACTTTTTAAAGAATGAAGATGACATGGAGATGATATGGTAGATGACTGTGTGCAAGACGGAGATGACATGGAGATGACTGTGTGCAGGATGGAGATGACATGATAGATGACCCTCGGGTACCCACGTCGCCTCACTCAGACTGACCAATCTGCAAACAGGCAGGCAGCACCTGACTTTCTATAGGAGGAGGAAGTAGGGGGAGGGATCTCTATGACTGTGAGTGTGTCTCTATTTTGATTCGACCGTTTTCAATACAGTTAACCGGCATGTCTCAGAGTTATCCGTGAAAGAGCTAAATTTTCAGGATTCTGGACAAGCTCTAAACGGAACATTGGTCAGATTTTCAGGAATGTCCCGGCGTTTCAGGACTGTTGGCAACTATGTACTTATCCCTTCAGTTATATAAGACTCATACTAAATCATTGAAAACCTCCTATAATTCTTAATGCAAATCTATAGGTATCATCTGTCAATAGACTTTTATGATAACAACAAACTCTATATTTCGCTTAACCTGTAATTGATTTATTGGTAGATCAAGGATGATGACTGCATCCTTGGTGCACAGATAACCATATATATTTTATGCATTTATAGCACATAAAGTATGCCATAATGTAAAGATCTCATTTAAAAATGACCCTGCAATAATTCCTAACACCTAAATGAAAATGAAAGCCCCACATGTTTAAAAAGATGATCATTTGTTACATTTATCTTTATGTTTAAATCAGTCCTAAGCAATGATATTTATGTCATTCCCTTCACAGATCAGTCATGGGGCAACCCTGTCAGCTCTGAGCAATAAAATTAATTTTCCGTCCTTTTTTCGCACCATGCCCAGCAACCTTTTTCAGAACATTGCTCTCATCCAGCTGGTTGGTCGGTTTGGTTGGACTTGGGTTGGCATGCTGGTGGTGGACAATGATGTTGGGCAGCAGGGTGCCCAGGTTATACGAGCTGGGATAGAGAGAAATGGAGGCTGCATTGGTTTTCTGGAGAAAATCCATCTGAGTTATTCAACCCAGAAGATCAAGAGAGTGGTGGATATCATTAAAAGAAGCTCCGTTAATGTAATTGTTCTTCATAGCCAAGAGGTCCACGTGAAGGCCCTGCTAGATGCCATGTTTGATGAAGAAGTCACTGGGAACATTTTCATCTCTTCAGCTTCCTTCATAATCACCCCTGGACTTTTCTCTAAGAAAGCCTGGAAGGTTCTAAATGGGACAATTGGGCTGGTTCCCAGTGCTGCTCCTTTACCAGGGTTTGAGAAGTTCCTCCTAAACCTTCACCCAAATGCCAACACAACATATCCATTTATTAGACTGTTCTGGGAGAAAGCTTTCAGCTGCTACTGGCCTGTTGAAAATCCAGATAGCGAGAGGTCAAATGCTCCCATTTTAAAGGAAGACGTGACCTGCACTGGTGAGGAAGGGTTCAGAAGTGAGATTGCTCAATTATTTGAGACAAATGATCTCAGCTTGACTTATCATGCCTACTTGGCAGTATATGCCTATACACACACTCTGCATTCACTGCTTGGCTGTCCAACTATATCGGAGGGTTATTTCAATCATGGAATATGCTCAAATATTAATGATGCTCAGCCCAGAAAGGTGCGTGACAAATGATGTATGAAATCTAAATACTTAGATTGTGATCTGTATTCATGACCGTTTATATAGAGCAAACTGATAAATAGCAAAAGCATAAACTCACTTTCAGCAGTTTGCAATCTTGAAGAGAAAAGTGAGAGTGCTTTTTTTCTGCTGAAATTTAACAGGAATAACTACTGCCTTGTGAAGTTCAATTTGTGTGTCTAGTATGTCAATGTGTTACTCTTTCTATGGCCTTTCCTGTCTAGTTACTTTAATGACGTAAGCCTCCACTTTACACTGCTTTCTTACTCAATTTAAATAATAATGCAAGGGCTTCCAACCACTGTTTTGTTTTTTTCCCCTGTTTCTTTACCATGTGTAGCGAGGTCCCAGGCCTCCTTCCATCTAATAAGAACCTCCAGGGCCAGAGATAGCTGACATCCTTCTGTATGTGCTTACAAAGACTGTGCCTATTGTGTCATTCCCGTACACTTTTGCTGTAAAAGCTGGGCTTGGCCCCTCCTATCACATTAAAAACCAATAGAGAGGCTTGGAAGGTAGGAAAACAAGACTCTTATAGGAATAAAAATTTGTATATCACTTCATCTTCCTCTCCATTTGAATCTACTGATCTCCTTTGATATACAATCTTTGCTGTACGTAGGCTCTGCTTATGTGCTGTTATATGCTCAATTTAAATTCTTCAGGTATATGAGAGGCCTGTTTTAAAAATAAACAGGTCTTCTGACATATGGCTCCCCAAAACAATACTGTTCTTACTGGTTGTGCTATAATTCTTGACTATTCCCAAAACACCGATATAACCAGGAAGTCAAGATCAAGGCAGGTTTGGTGCTGGGTATAGAGGGGTTGATTTATTGCCCTGATGGGAATTTTAATACAATTATACTTCGCCATTCTCCAGTCTGCTTGTACAAGAGATGCTATGGTCAGTCCAGTTCCTGATTATTGTCTAGGCTCCACATATTATTGGTTTGTGATGACATAACAGTGGTTTGTATCTCTTTATTAATAAAAAAAAATAAGAAAGTCAATAAGTAAAAAGCAACAGGAAAGATTTATGTGAAATTAAAAAGCTCAAAAAATATAAAAAATGTGTTAATCGTTTATCTTTTTCCTGATCAAAGATAATTGATGCTTTGGCCAAGTTTAACAGTGTTTGTATGTTGGTTAATGTGACAATGACTTTAGGACTCATTTACCTATCTAAGTAAAAGTTTATATTTTTACAGACATATCAAATTATATATATATATATATATATATATATATATATATATATAGTATATTTTTTTATTCATTTTCATTCTTGTAATATAATTGTTCCTGAGAATTACAGTATTAAAAAGAGGCATTGCAGTTACTACTGTGGCTCAAACAGTGGCAGTAGTTGTCTGCAGGCTGAAGGCTCTTCTTTTCTCAATGATATATCCATCCTACATGTGAATATAGCTGACATAAAGAGCACATGATTAGGGAATCACTCCAGTTGGTTCCTAATTGTCAGTGGAGACCTGAGCTTTCAGTTACAACTGGTATAGAGAGTCACCAGCCGTGCAAACTGTTGGCAGATGGCTCTCAGAGGGAGGGCATATCCTAGCAATGGACATTATACTCATGAACATTAAGGGGGCAAATCCTTAAATCCTTAAATCCTATAGACAATATTGCCTTGTTGGATGGCTGTCGGCAAAATATGGGACACACCTCTTGGTGACTTGGCAACACAACAATGGCCATAAAAAAACGAGTTGCTCTTTAAATATTTGAATACTTTGCAATAGTTCTCTACTATTATCAGATATTTTTATTCTTAAAATTAATTAAAATGAATAGTAAAAAAATTCTAACCTTTAGTGGAGTTGACATTTTAGTACAGTCTTTCTCAACCTTCTCAACACAGAGGAACCCTTGAAATAACTTTCAGTCTCAGGGAACCCCTGCTAAAAATTACTACATCTGCAACTCATAATACATTAGTGTGATGGTCAGTGGGAAGAATGCCCTTTACACTTGTGGTCAGTGGGAAGAATTTCTCCCTTACAGATTCAAAAAAGATCAATGGTTGCAGTGGGAACTTATCTGAGAGGCACAAATTGCTCATTGCTCAAAGAACCCCCAGCAACTTCTGGAGGAACCCTAGGGTTTCATGGAACCCTGGTTGAGAAACCACGTTTTAGCATGATTATTTTTCATAATACATCCATACTAACACCATATATATAATAATGTACGAAATAATAAATTCAGAATGATACCATGCATAACTATTCTTAAAGAGGTGCTAAACCCTTGCGGTTTTTCCACCTTAATGCATTCTATGCATTGAGGTGAAAAACCTCTTGTAGTGCACCAGCCCCCCAGAGCCCCCCTTTTACTAACCTGAGCCTGAGCGTTCCTGCGCCAGGGACGAGCAAACCCGCTCCAGCCGGTGTCTCAAGTCCTGAATGGATAGATTTATAGCAGCGCAGCCTTTGGCTCCCACTGCTATCAATCAAATCCAGTAACGCGGGGCGGAGCCGAGTCCTGCTGTCTGTGTTAATGGACGCAGCAGCAGGACACGGGAGCGCGCCTGCACGGGTGCCCCGAGGGAGAGCACTTCTCTGACGAGGCACTCGAGAAGAGGAGAAGCCAGGAGCACTGCTGAGGGACCCCAGAAAGGGAGGATCTGAGCCACTCTGTGCAGAACCAACTGCACAGAGGAGATAAGAATGACATGTTTGTTAAAAAAAAAAAATAAATGAACGTTTACATATTCTTTAACTGTCAATACAAAGCTGAAGCTCCTATTATTTGGTGTTCAAAAATACTTCAGGTGCTGCGTTTCCTCAAGAAAACCAATTTCCACACAAAGTCCGGGGAGGTGATGAAATTTAATTCTGAGGGGGACCTCCCGGCATCATATGATATCATTAACATCCAGGTCATCAACGGCAGCTTCAACCTGGTGAAAGTGGGGAGGATTGACCCTGAGGCCCAACCCCCCACGGAGAAGATAAGTCTAAATGTTAGTGCCATCCTGTGGAATGATCATTTATTACAGGTAATTGTCCAATATGTGATATGTGCTGAATTTTAAGTCTTTCGTTTTCTTTAGGTCTTCAGTGTTGAGGGATCCATTAAAGTGTAACTAAAGGCAGAAGTGTTTTTTTTTTCATTTTGGATAGAGTAAGGGAGGTTATGATCATCATCAGTTTTTTTGTTTGTTTTTTTGCCATCTGTCACTTTGGGGAGATTTTCCTTCACTTCCTGTCCTGTAGCCAAAAACAGGAAGTGAAAGGAAATCGCTCCAAAATGAGCCAGTCACCAGAACTAGTGTACCCATTGGAGGATTTCCCTTCTATAACTGTTCTGATATGAACCCAAAGTGTGGGATTTTCTTTTACTTTCAACTTCTTTCATTATTATTATTATTATTCAGGATTTATATAGCGCCAACAGTTTACGCAGCGCTTTACAATATAAAAGGGAGACAATACAGTTACAATACAATACAATACAATAGGATTAAGAGGGCCCTGCTCAGAAGAGCTTACAATCTAATAGGGTGGGGCAGGTGGTACAAAAGGTTGTAACTGTGGGGAATGAGCTGGTGGAAGTGGTAGGAGATTAGTTGGAGACGTGATAGGCTTTCCTGAAGAGATGAGTTTTCAGGGATTGCCTGAAGGTAGCAAGAGTAGGGGATAGCCGGATAGATGGAGGTAGCGAGTTCCAGAGGATGGGAGAGGCTCTGGAGAAATCCTGGAGACGAGCATGGGAGGAGGAGATGAGAGAGCTTGAAAGCAGGAGGTCTTGAGAAGAGCGGAGAGGTCGATTTGGGTGATATTTGGAGACAAGATTAGTGATGTAGCTTGGGGCAGAGTTGTGAATGGCTTTGTATGTTGTGGTTAGAATTTTGAATTTAATTCGCTGGGTGATTGGGAGCCAGTGTAGGGATTGAAGTAGAGGGTTGGCAGACACTGAGCGGTTGGTAAGGTGGATAAGTCTGGCAGCAGCATTCATGATAGACTGAAGAGGGGATAGCCTATGGAGCGGTAGGCCAATGAGAAGGGAGTTGCAATAGTCAAGGCGAGAGATAACAAGGGAGTGAATGAGGAGCTTGGTGGTTTCATTTGTTAAAAAAGGACGAATTTTAGAGATGTTACGGAGGTGAATTCTACAAACTTTTGACAGCGATTGGATTTGAGGCTGAAATGACAAGTCAGAGTCTAGGATTACACCTGGTACCCTGGCGTGAGGGGAGGGACTGATGGTTGCATTGTTGATTTTGATGGAAAAGTCATGGAGGGGGGCACGGGCGGGGGGGAATATTAATAGCTCAGTTTTAGAGAGATTTAGTTTAAGGAAGAGGTGCGACATCCATGCTGATATGTCAGTTAGTAAGTTAGTAATGCGAGAGGAGACTGAAGGAGTGAGGTGAGGAGTAGACAGATAGATTTGGGTGTCATCAGCGTATAAGTGGTATTGGAAGCCGTGGGCAATTATTAAGTGACCAAGGGAGGAGGTGTAGATAGAGAAGAGAAGGGGTCCAAGAACCGAGCCTTGGGGGACCCCCACAGAAAGGGGCAATGGAGAGGAGGAGACAGAGTTGTAGGTGACACTGAAGGAGCTGTGAACTTTCATGTTCGATGATAACGGTAAACGGGGAAAAATAGAGAGGGTGGATCCCACCACAGGGGGAACAGACAGCAATAAAAACTGACAGAAATAAAAGCTGACAGGGGTTCTAATCCCTCTCCTCCTGAGAAAAAGAGGAATACTACAAAGTAGATTTTCCCAGTAGTCCTAACCTAGGGTGAGATTGCTCCTCCATATATACAATACAGAGTTTTGTCACCCTAGGACAGGAAGTGTGTTAGTGGCAGGATCACGGAGTGAAAAGAAAGGGAAAATAAGGGAAATAAGAAAACTGATGCAGCCACCATATCTAAGGATTGCCAAGTTATACGTTTTAACTCCAGGTACACATAGTTGAAATATATTATACAATTAATTTAATTTTTTGTCTATACCAGGGTTTCTCAGCCTTTTAATCACGAAGGAACCCTCCAAATAATTTTCCAGTCTCAGGGAACCCTAAAAATTCCTATATCTACAACTCCTGATACATTGGTGCGATGGTCATTGGGGAAATGGCTCCTTACACTTGTGGTCATTGAGAAGAATTATCCCTTACAGATAGCTTAAAAGATCAATGATGTCAGTGGAAACTTATCTGAGAGGCAGAAATTGCTCATTGCTCAAGGAACCCCTAGCAACCTCTGGAGAAACCCCAGGGTTCCATGGAACCCTGGTATTTACCCTCCTGAGAGCCCTGCCAGGCAGTAATGATGGACCAGACTTATTTCTGCTGCAGTTATGAATTACACCTTACACAGTCCAAAATCGAAAGACATAACTTAAAGCTTGTGGATCACATCCACAAAAAAGCAAAAAACAGAAATACTGGACTTTAACAGTTGCCAACTGTAATCCCAAATGAGGAAAAAAGCGAGTACCCAAATTTATAAAAGTATACAAAGTTTATTTGATAACATGATTAAAATCACATAGTAAAAATGTCAAAAAGTATGTGCACTCTATAATGTGTAACATTCAACCATAGGCTGGATGGCTAGTATGGTGTGTGCATATGTACAAAAAGATCTGTTAGGTTGGCCCACGTCAATAGTATCTATTAACAGAGAGTTAGATAAAGGACTATAACAGACCAAACCCAGGTATCAATATACCATCACCAGTAGGAATCGCTATGCGTTTCGCCAAGGGCTTCCTCAGGGATCCTAATGGTATTAGATATGTAAAGCCAAAGTGAGAGCCGTGGAGCATATAGTCCACAACAGCAGGGGAGAGAGAGGGAGCAACACACATCCAAATAAGTGGAAGAAGATAACACCTCAGGGTCAGTGCAGCTAAAAAGGAGCTTCACTATGGTATAGCCAATACTTCAAGAAAAGAGATAACCGCAAGGCTGTAGACAGTATACAGTAGGCTCTTAGTTCACAACTCCATATGGAGTCCCATGTATACAAAACGTCCTGTTTTTTGCTTTTTTTTCTTACACCTTACACAGTCACCTTCTTGCCCCAAGTCTGTGATTGGACAATAAGAAACCACAGACTGATAAACTCCTCTCTCGACTCACTGTGATCTCTCCTCCTGTCAGAATGATTTTATATGCACATGTGCATGCAACACATCTGATTGGTGTCTAGTGATTCCCCTCCCTCTCCCAGTCTGACCATTTCTATATTTACATTAGTTGCTTTTAAAATAAATTGAATTGTCTTTCTAATTAATACAGAGCCATATCAATTGATGTTTATTTCTATCATCCTGTAGTCCAACTTTAGGTCCAAACATTAATATATGAAGTAAAATGTTTGTTAAAAACACATGTAGGTAGGTGCAGTTTATCCTCCCCCTCTGTAGGTGGCACTGTTTATCTGGCCACTGTACAGAGGGAATGGAGGTCAAGGGGAGCTTTGTTCCTCTGAAGCCTCCATAGGTGTCATCAGGGGAGCAGCTGTCAAATTAGACGCTGCAACACTCGTTGACTTCCACAGCCATCTTTAGTGAGGGCAATGCTAATAAATAGCACAGCAGTCCCACAGCAGTTGACGTGGTCCCACAGCAGTTGACGGGGGACAGTGTATTTACAGCTAGGGAGAGGTTCCTGTGGAGGAGCGACAAAGCAGGTATACATCTTCTGGCCCCGTTAACTGGGGGCTCTAGAGAGTTGGGACAAGGCTCTTTCAATCCGTCTACTAAGTGCACCTGTAGTGCTGCTCTGCCACCCCCTTCACTCAGAAGCTGTTCCGGTAACATTAATCCTTATTAAAGTGTCATCTCAAGTGCTGGGACTGTCTTAAAGTACTGCCTTCATTGCTAAGAAATGTTGTACCGGAGTCCCCTGTGACATGAATGAAGGAGATGAGATGACAATCACTGACCCGGTGACCATTGTGACCAAGCCCCGGTGGGTGGGGTGAAACACATTATCACACCACTGGGTTGGTGAGCGGCGTCTCATCTCCTTCATTCCTGTCTCATGTACACATCTGAATAGTGTATAGACGCCTGCACCCACTCTCTGAGAACTTTCATCCTCCAGCTTCTGTTATCAAGACTCCAATGCTATATTGTTTGAATAAGCATCTTGCCGCTGTCTTCCACGTGTTATATGTTACCTCTAGTTACCAAATAATAACAGTGCCACTTTCCTTGGTCTCTGTGTACCTTCACTCCATCTTGGATACCAATCAACTGGCCCTGCCCACACACATGTAGGTGGGGTGTAGCGTGTGCGGCAGCAATAATTCACACAGTCGGGTGCAATGTAAAACTTGCATCGAAGTAATGCGGCAACAATTCCCAACAAAACCAGTGGGCAGGCTACCCAGTCAGGTGCACTTACAGTTTCCAACAACATGAAGATGCAGATTCCAGCTGGACTGACAGCGTCTGCAGTGAGGGAGCAAAATGCGGCCTGGCCATCTTGCTCCCAATGGAGGAGGTGTCCAGAAGAGATGCGAACCTACACTTTCACTCCTCGTCTGGAACTTTTCCTTAGCGCTAGTACTGTCCCTCACAGGCAGGGTACCTGTTCCTATTCTACCAAAAGCGCACCAAACCTTGGAGCCAGGGCCTTAAATAGGCTCAGCCTGACCCAAGATGGTTGCCAGGGTCACATGGGGCAGCAGCATCCAGTCGGATCGCTTCCTCAGTGACTCAGGAAACCATAGAGGAACCATGTTCTTCTTGACCTCCTCTCCAAATACAGTGCCGCTGCAGATAACGCCACCTACAGTGGAGAAAGTAGATTGCACCTGCCTACACACAAACCAGAAACCAATGTAGGGTTGATGTAATTGCTGATGATTTTGTCTCCTCGGCAGGTGCCAATCTCCATCTGCAGCAATAGCTGTCGGCCTGGGTACCGGAAAACCCCTCTCGAAGGAAGACCTATCTGCTGCTATGACTGCATCCCCTGCTCTGAGGGAGAGATTACTAATTACACAGGTATCGTATGGTGGAGCTGCTGTTTCTTTTAATTTATGTGGGTGCTTTGAATATCTTAAAGACCCCTGGGGGCCTTTCCTGGAGCTAATCAAGGTATGTTTGACACAAAGCTAGCAGTAGTTTTTCAACTGGACTTGTGTTGAGGAAAGTTTACCACTCACCTGAGTAGCAATGGGTGGACAATTGGTAAAATATACTCAACAATACAAAACAAGTCCAGGTGAAAGTTAGTAACTGTTACTAGCTAAACCATGACTTGGATAGAAGCCTTCATGGATATGTAGCTAAGACCCCTGACAGGTTCTGCTGATTTGTTCCAGGCTCTCTTCCTGTCTGAGTCCCCAGGCAGCCAGGCATACAACACTTGTACCGTTTATCGCACAATAACCACACAATGGATGTCTTTTTAGGCTTTATTACTGGTAAAACTTAGATAGGGTGTCCTGAGAAGCTTTGGGATACTCCACAATTCAGTACACAAAGTATTTGGAGGACACTCTCTATTCTGTCTACTCTCTTCATGGGCATTCCCCTCTTGACAGATATTAGAGACACAAGCACTTCTGGGACTCCCAGCAGGGCAAATTCCACTTTAGCAACACTGACATGGTCACACAAGAGGTTAAACAGCAGACAGTCACTAGGATCCTACTTCCGGGCCTCTACGCACTGTGTCTCCAGATACTTGGATGCCTCCTGTCCAATATTGGCGAGACACTGTACCGTGACTCTCCAGGCCAGATTCTCAGTGCACCCTCTTGACTTGGCTCAAAACTGCTTCTAGGAAAAATTGTCCCCCCAGCTCCCACTGAGTAGGGGTGTGGAATTTAATCGCTGCATCGATGCATCGCGATTCGGGGGTCCCCGATGCGGCATCGATGCAAGCCCCCCTAAACATCGATGTCGGGTGTGACGTCATCCCGACTTGCCCCGCCCCTCCCGGAAGTGTACTCCAAGCGTTTTTTGTCAAAATGGCTTTTGCTATTAAATTCAATAGTAATCCATTCAGTGGTGATCGCTGTATGTGTTTTTTTTTTAAAATATATGTAGCTTCATACCTCGTTTTTAGTTGTGTATATAACTGTATATCCGGCGTACATGTGACTGCTCGGTCCGGCCCGCCCCTCTCCTCTCTGTCCCTCCTGACGTCAGCTACGCCCGCCTCTCTTCTGATCTGATAGCTACAGTTGGTGGGCGGGGCTGAGAACTCCCACTGACATCAGGAGAATCAGAGAGACATGAGACAGAGGAGAGAGATGCGGACCGGACTGAGCAGTCACATGACCGGCTTATACAGTTTTACACACAGACTAAAAAAAACGAGGTATGATGCATATATTTTAAAAAAAACACACACAGCGATCACCACTTAATGGATTACAATTGTATTTATTAACAAAAGCCATTTTGACAAAAACACAGTTATATTTACACAGACAAAAATAAGATATGCAGCTGCATAAATTTTAAAATGCAGATACAGCAGTGGGCACTTAATGGATTTTAGCTGCATTTTTTTTACCACACAGGTATTTTATCAGCTGTATGTAGAGTACAAGTGTGTTTGTATTCTACTTACACTGTCTCCTACATGTGCTGTGTGACATTATTTCTCTGCCCCCCTCCCAGTTTGCACATTCCACTGTGTTAACTCCTAGTGTGCTGGAAGGTGCAAACAGGGGAGCCCAGAGAAATGTCACAGAGACAGTAGAGGAACTTCACGGGGCTGTTTGTCAGTTGTGGATTGTAATCCCTCCTGACCTTCCAGCAGCCGTGTGTGTGAATTCCTGTACCTTGTAGTGCACCAGATTAGTGCACTACGTAAAGTGGAGTTCCACCCGTTTTTTTAGTTTATTAAAAGTCAGCAGCTACAAAAAGTGTAGCTGCTGACTTTTAATAATCAGACATTCACCAGTCCCACGGTCCATCGATGCGGCCGCACGGAGCCTCGCTCCTCTCCCTCTCCTCGGCGCCGTCATATCTACTGTGGGCAGTGACACCCGCCTGTGACAGCTTATGGCTTCACAGCCGGGCGCAGACTGCACGAGCCGCACTGCGCTCTGCCATTGGCCAGCCCATCTTCTGGGACCCAGAAGATCGCTGGCAGGGAGGGGCCGCCTAGTAAATTTTTTGTTTATTAAAAGTCAGCAGCTACAAAAAAAGTGTATCTTCTGACTTTTAATAAAAAGACACTCACCTGTCCCACAATCCAGCGACGTGGCCACCCAAACCCTCCATTCTCTCCCCTGCCTGTCCACGGCGCTGGCAATACTACTGTGGGCATCCGGCTGTGACAGCTTGCAGCTTCACAGCCGGGTGCGCATGTCTCACTGCACTGTCCTGCACAGCCGGGCAATCTTCTGGGAACTGTGATGTGTCCCAGAAGATTGCAGGGAAGAAGGGCCGCCTAGGCAGCCCAAGCAGAAGTGGGAGCTCGTCGGTAATCGTGATGCATCGCGGAATCGAATCGAATCGAATCGTTGACCAGATAATCGTAATCGAATCGAATCGTGAGACCAGTGAAGATGCGCACCCCTACCACTGAGCTGGGACCTTGATGAGCTCTCTCCAGGCTTCAGTTAACCTGCCCATAAGGGAAGCAGCTCTTCAGGCTGGGATCTCCTCCTCCAGGACAAGAACATTTCTGTTCCAGGCCTCTGGCTATTTATCTACATCTCAGCCACCTACTGGGCAGGGATTGGCTGAAACAGCATACATTTTCAGGGCCAGGGTCTGCCTCTACCAGCCCACTACATTCTAGAACCTGCTAGAAGGCAGGGAGAAGTAGCTGAGCCTGCAGCCAGTGAGGCCCAGAGCAACCAAAACTAATAACACACTTCTCCAGTGTTTACAGAGGAGCCAAACAAACTAAATTTAACTGAACCTCTCTAGCAACCTATGGTATGTGTGTGATGGAAAAATCTGGACAGCCGCACTCCGGATTGGAAAAGTGAAAAATAAAATCCTCTTTATTGAAAAAGTAATAACATGATTAAAATCCGTACATGGCTTTGTTGGGATAATGCAGCATAACCGCTAACGCGTTTCACGCTCCCATAGAGCGCTTACTCATAGCTGGTTTGTACGAAAGTGATCACCACTTATATACACATAATTTATCTACCACATGACTGCATATTGATTATCTGATTTTAAACAGCTGATCGTTAGTCTGTGTGGGATCTTTTTGGCATAGATGTGATTGGATGTGCGTCCTATAGTGGATTCACTAATGAAGACATAAATATATAAATGAAATGTATTCATATTGGCAAATGTCAACATATATAAATAATAAAAAATTCTATTCAAGGTTTTTGAAAAACATGTTTGTTATTTTTCCAAAACCACAAGAATGAGATGGGTGCTGGAATTTGACGTTCAAACGTATAAATTATCATACGGATAGGCGCAAGTATGGGCAAACTATGTGAGCTGGTGGCTGCGGTATAATGTAAACGGTGTATAGAATGAGAATTGGAATTAGGTCTATATGCATGTGATAAAAAGATGTGCATCCAACACCACTATCAGTGTCTACAAGAAAAGACTAAATATGTGTGTATGGTGCATAAATATATGCAAAAAAATTTTAAACGACATAAAGATAAAAATAATGATGAAAAGCAATTCTTTATATGTGTGTGTATGTGTATATACATGATGATTTCAACTTTCAAAAAATGTGGTGACATATGTGAATTGGAAGCTGGGCAGAAAACTGTTGACATTTGCCAATATGAATACATTTCATTTATATATTTATGTCTTCATTAGTGAATCCACTATAGGACGCACATCCAATCACATCTATGCCAAAAAGATCCCACACAGACTAACGATCAGCTGTTTAAAATCAGATAATCAATATGCAGTCATGTGGTAGATAAATTATGTGTATATAAGTGGTGATCACTTTCGTACAAACCAGCTATGAGTAAGCGCTCTATGGGAGCGTGAAACGCGTTAGCGGTTATGCTGCATTATCCCAACAAAGCCATGTACGGATTTTAATCATGTTATTACTTTTTCAATAAAGAGGATTTTATTTTTCACTTTTCCAATCCGGAGTGCGGCTGTCCAGATTTTTCCATCACACACATACCATTGGAATAGCAATTGCCGGCACCTGGGGCTCTCACAATCATCCACACAGCGGAGGACGGGAAGCTTGAACCCGGTTACCTAGAGCGGTGGTAATTATCCTGTTTATCTCTCTAGCAACCTATTCTACGAGGGTGCTACATATATGTTCCATGCAATGATAATGGGATGTCCTAAGAAAAAAGACTTACAGGAGTTCACCAATAAAGTTATATGTTCTTCCAGGTTTAGGAGAACCAAACTGATCATGGATTGTCTTTATAACAGCTCTTTTGTTGCTCCTTGTAGCCATGCCATCTACTGCATCCCACCAGCTCTATGCTTCTCATATCTAGGAAAACTCTGCATTAACATTCACATAATGTATCCTGCCAATAATAAAGACATTTGGAGCCTCTATTAGGACTATAGCTGAGATGAAATTTCAGAAAATCGCTTAGATAATGTACTCAAGGAACAGGACGGACACTGGACCTTCTGTACCAGAGACACTGGAACATTTTTATTACAGTATTAGCAACACTGGTACAGTTCTTGCTATCAAGTGTGCCCCCTCTTGTGTGTGTACTTCAATAATTACATATGCACTTTGTAAAGTCAAACGTGTTATAACAATAACCATTATGATGTACCATTGTCCAATGAGTGTACTGTCTGATTCTTTTTGATACTCTTTCGATGTATTGTACTTGCTATCTTATTCCTGTTTCAATAAAATCTTTTTTGTGGAAAAAAAAAAAAAGAAATTTCAGAAAATCAAGTCAAAGTGATTTCTAACTATCTCTATCAGAATTAATATACTTATGGTGAATGATTTCTGCCCATACCTGTACTGTATAGTGTGCACCCAGGAAGTACACAACTATAAAACAGTATTGTGTTCAATTATTCATGAGTCTTTCCAGAGACTTACACGGACATAAGAAGGTAAGAATCACAATTGCTATGTGGCTGCACAAAATTTAACCCTGACCTGAAAAGAAGGAGCTTTGACCAAAAGGACATGGGTGGAGGGCCTCTCATGATATGGGGGAAGGGGATCCTGAGAAGTGGGGGAGGCAAGGGGCAAGAAAAAGGAACAAAAGTACAGGGTCACATTACCATATGGGGTGGTCTCATGGAGAAGAGGTATAACTGGCAGAGCTGATCAGTGTATTCTGGCAGTAGGGAAGTCTCCCCACTGTCAGAATACAATAGCTCAGTGGGGAAGATTTCCCAATCCACCTCAAATATGTAGATGGGGGAATCTGGTCAATTTTTTTCATTCAACCCACTGGTTGAACAAAAAAAAATGATTCATGTGTAGCACTCTGCCCTAAATAAGGGCTTCCAGTAAATTTAGCTTTGCTAGGTTGTAGTTAGCCTAGTTAATCTGTAGTCTTTGTTATCATTTGAGGTTTCTTCTTTTCCAATAGATTTATATTTAACAGTTTAACAGAGTACAGAAGTACAAACATTACTGAACAAATGTCAAAAGATGAATGCACCCTCCAATATAATCAAAGGCCCGAGTACTGTAGAAAAAACACAAATGAACAAGCCTAACAGGCTGGCCCCACCAAATAGAATGACTGCTTACCAAGGGCATAAGCTCGGTGAATGTAATCACCCTATTACAAAAATGAATAAAAGAACATTACATTAATGTTGCTTGTGCACTTTCAGTTATTGGAACCTAATTGTATTAATAAAGAGGTCTATATGGCCATTAAAAGTGAGGTTTGTGCTGGATGAGTTTGCTTGTGGGAATACAAGTGATACGGGGTGGGGGGTTTGGTGAACAGAGAAAACAGGGTGTAGGGATAGGCTCCCTCTGTATTTCCCAAATCAAGAACTGCTGTGATGTCTGCTGGCAACCAGGGTTCCCACCCATGTAGCTTGAGGGGCTCATTGATGTCTGTTCTGAGTAGAAGAAAATGGCTTTGCCGTTTTCTTCAGAATTAGTAAGCCTTTAATTGGGTTCTGGAGTCTGTAGGATTTTTGCAGAGTATCGGGTGGGATGAAACCTCCAACCCTTGGTCCACATTTTGCTGTCAATCAGCACACAGGCTGCAGCTGTGTCCAAGCCTTATATTAAGAAGAAGAATAGACTTCAGGGCTTTACTTGTGATTGAATGATAATGGAGGAGGGGACCAGTTGGGTGTCTGCAGCAACATAGATGTTAGATTGTCACAGCTGAATCAGGAGATTGTCACCTGACATCGTCTTGTGCAGAGGGCACAGCACCAATGGGTATCTACTAGTAAATATAGATGTTCTAAAAATGCCAAAAGCTAAAGAAATATTATCAATTACAAAAAAAGCTGACCATAGATTCTCTTTAGGTCCAGTGACTGAAGACAACATCTGTTTACATGTATTTAAATAATTTACACATTCTTGTTTAGATGCCGATGAATGCACCAGATGTCCCTCTGATCAGTGGTCCAATGAGGAAAGAGACAGATGTATCCCGAAGGTCATAGAGTTCCTCTCATACAATGAACCATTGGGAATTGTATTAGTGATAGCAGTTGCCATGATGTCTATCCTCACACTCTGCATCCTAATCATCTTTATTAAATATCAGGACACACCCATCATCAAAGCCACCAATAGGGAGCTGAGCTACATCCTGCTGGTGTCTCTCATTCTCTGCTTTCTCTGTTGCCTGGTGTTTATTGGTCAACCATCCAAATTCAGTTGTCTCCTGAGACAAACCTTCTTTAGTGTGGCCTTCTCCATCAGCATCTCCTCAGTCTTGGCCAAGACAATAATGGTGATCCTTGCCTTTAAAGCCACTGGAATGAACAGTCCCTTGAGAAAATGGCTGGGTCCAACCGTCCCTCGTAATGTAGGACTTTGCATAATTTTGCAGACAAGCATTTGTTCCTTATGGCTTCACAGGTCGCCTCCCTTTCCAACACTGAACAATCAGAACTATAAGATAACATTTGAATGCAATGAAGGACAGAAAGAATTTTTCTACATGACTTTGGGGTTCATGGGATTTCTGGCCATGGTAAGTTTTCTAGTGGCCTTCCTAGCAAGGAACCTCCCAGGAAGCTTCAATGAGGCCAAACTAATCACCTTCAGCATGCTGGTCTTCTGCTGTGTCTGGATTTCCTTCATCCCAGCCTATCTGAGCACCAGTGGCAAATACACAGTAGCTGTTCAAATATTTGCTATCTTGGCCTCCAGTGCTGGACTGCTAAGCTGTATATTCCTACCGAAATGTTATATTATCTTGCTGAGACCAGAGAGGAACAATCGAGATTTCTTATCAGGCAATAAAAAGAAGAGAAACTTTGATAATTAAAATCCTGTATAGAGATGACTCTACAAATAAAATTATACATTTCTATTGTATTATGCCGCAAACACACAATCAGAGTTCTCGTCAGAAAAAGATATGACGGCTTTTCCGACGGACTTCCACTCAAGTTTGCCTTGCATACACATGGTCACGCAAAAGTTTGCTGAACTTACGACCGTCAAGAACGCAGTGACATCCAATACTACGATGAGCCAAGAAAATGAAGTTTAATGCTTCTGAGCATACTTCGAATTGTTTCCAAGCATGCGTAGGAATGTTGCGCGTTGGAATTGCCACAGACTTTTCGGATAGTAACTTTTTCCAACCAAAAAATTGAGAACATGCTCACAATCTTTTGCTGGCTGGAATTCGGCCAGCAAAAGTCCGATGGAGCATACACACAGTCGCATTTTGTTCACATTATTGCCAGCCAAGCCCTGATGAAGGGGACACTTGGGACCCCAATACATGAGGCTACTTTTTTGGATTGTACCCTGACTTTTAATAGAATAAAGTTTGTATATGGACCTTTTAGCAGTGTTGTGGCACTTTAATTTCAATTCTGGGACACCATGTCACATATACCAGGAGGCTTTATGAGTAGGACATAGAGTGACTGGTGAGGGAGCATTGCATGTCATCGTGGGCTGGCTGCCATATCCTGAAGCCAAGAAGGACCGTGATAGTGGCACAAACACAAAAAAAGTAGCCCAACCAGGAACACTCACAGTTCCAACAGCATGTAGAGAGCATTTAGCAGATGAACTGACAGCGTCTGTAGAGAGGAGAAGAATGCGGCCTGGCTGCCCTGTGCCCAACAGGCGGGTGTCCAGAGAAGTTGCAAGCATTAAAGCTTTTCCTCCTTGTCAGGAACCTTTCCATGCTAGTTATGTCCCTACCAGGCGGGTTACCTGCCCCTACTCTACTAGCTAGCAATTACGTGCCAAGCCCGGGAGCCAGGGCCTTAGGCTCTGCCTGATCCAAGATGGCTGCCAATGTCACATGAGGTGGCAACATCCAATCGGATGCTTCTCCAGTGACCCAGGAAACCATAGAGGAACAATGTTCCTCTTGACTTCCTCTCTGACTGCAGTACCGCTGCGGAAGAGCACCACCTGCAGCGGAAAAAGTAGACTCCACTTGCCTACATGTGCATCGAGGATAATTCTGCACAACAGGTAAGTGGGGGTTAAAAACCAAAATTCCAGGGAGGAATGAAGTTCCTCTTTAAAGAAACTCCAATTTTGTTTAAAAAAAAATAGCTGAACAGTTCATGTAAACTGAACAAATTGTGTTCTTTCAACATAATCAAATGAGAGTCTCTGGTATTGTAATCATTCTTAAATTGTGATTAGTAGAGTTAGGAGAGAAGACCTGTGTACATCTCTAGAGGGGTCTCCTGGGATTGTCATATCCTACACACACAGTGAACATCAGCATTGGATAATATTATAATACGTGTTGCTGGAAGGTATCAGAAGCTGAGCTTCTGCTGATTATTACTCATACACAGGAACTAATTACAGGGTGAATATATAAAATTACGAGCTCACAATTGGACTTTTCCTTACTGGAGAACAGTAGTGCAGTCACAGGACAAATGCAACCATGCAGCCAGTAATTTGATTCTCCCAATCCCTGGTCTTTTCACATCCAATTTTACAGGTTACTGAAGAGCTGGACCTGTAATTATGGCACCATAATACCTGTAATCACACAATATCTCACTTTACCACTTACTGCTTACCTAGGCAAGTCTTGGGGCATGATGACCCCACCGAGAGCTTCAGAAGAGGAAACCAAGCCAGTAATTATATCAGATTGGTGTCCGCACAGTGTAGGCTTTTCACCTGTTCCCTGCAACTGGTTCCATGTAAATATCAGTGCGCCTGCCCCTACTTAGAGATGTAAGCACAGTCACAGAGAACATTTCAGTACTTATTGTGGAATGCTGTATGTATCTCCCTAATACCCACAAAATTGACAATATTTATTATGTGTTGCTGGGCAAACTATATCAATCCTATATACTAATAATATTATGTCTTAATTCAAAATGCCAAGAGAAGCCTATTATAACATATTATCTCTCTGCCGGCATAGCACAATGGATACTGGAGTTTTCAGCATGTTATATAAACTATTTATGACGGTAATAAAACCAATGTAATAGCATGTGACATGGATACACCATCGACTTACATCATTGAAACCTTCTGCATTTATCCACATGACAAAGTTTTATCTTGTCGCCGGTAAGTGCTAATCATGCTGAGTATTAAAAAAACAAGAACGGCCTATATGTCTCTGTTAGTGATGGGTTTCATTTAATCCAGTGGTTCCCAACCTCTGTCCTCAAGGTTTTCAAGTTCCATGATGTTTTCAAGATTTCCCTCATCTTGGTGCTTTAAACCAATGCCAATGGCTTGGTATTTATGACAGCTATTTTAATTAAGGGAACTTTCAAAAACATTGGGGGTACTTGAGGTCTGAGGTTGAAAAGCACTGCTCTAATGCAGTGTACTCGAACTGGAACTTTTGATAGTTGTTTAAGAGTAAATAATGTAAAACTATTTTCTTTGGTAACCATCAAGACTTTCCCTGCGCAACCTTTTGATTTGGTGCCACTTTACTGAGTCCTGCCGCTTTCTGATTCTGTTATCCAATGAGAGTGCCTTTAATGGCCATTGAAAATTAAGGAAAGTGGAAAGATAACGCTGGGCCCATATCTTACTGGTACTGCTATCCAGTCTTCATATGATGATGTTGATGTAGGTGATCTGATTTTAAGGCAGGTGGCTTCTACAGCCCAGGGGTCTTCCACAGTTTTCTTGGCTTGTAGAGTAGTATAGCAAACATTTGAATTGCTGGCCACTGAGGCTTCCTTTCTTGGTCAGTGATATGTACATAAACACCATATAGCCATAATATATTATGAGGGAGTCTGCTAAAGGTTTTTTTTAAAGGTTGCAGCAAGTGTTCAGGTCCAGGGACGCAGCACAGAGATCTCACCAAATCCTGGAGTAGAAAACCATTAGATGGTTTGACTCTCCAGAGCTTACAATTCAGTATTCTAGATAAACTAAACCTTTAAACCAGATAATACTGTAATTTGTGTCCCCTTATCTTCCAGTTGGACTGGTCGAGCGCACTCTAATAAATATGCAGCTCTAGTTAACCAAGATCCCACCGATGGCCTTAAACAGGGGACTCCTGAAGGTCCTCCTCCACCTTTAATGGCTTGGTGAGGGTCAGTCTAGTCCCCACTGCAGTTCCCAGGATTGGCTGAAGGATACCCTCCCACAATTTGGGGATATTCTGATTGGGGCAATTTTTGTGATCACTCTGGCTTCATCTTTCAACCACCAACCTTTCAGGAGGAGCCAAAGCCAGTTTCTTGTACAGGGTATGTTCTGAAGGTTGCTGTCTGAAAGCCATAACATTGTTTTCTAATTGTGGTCATCTAATGGTAATCAGGGCTGGTGCAAGGATTGTTGACACCCTAGGCGAAACCTCATTTTGCCGCCTATTGGCTCCGCCCCTAACCCCACCCCTTTGCCCTGTCCAAGTTTGTACAGGGATACTTTCTCAACTCCTTGCCAACATTAACTCCGTTAGTGGGGGCAGTATGTAGTGAAAGCAGTATGTACTGGGGCAGTATGTGAGGGCAGTATGTAGTGGGGGGAGTATGTACAGGGGGCAGTATGTAGTGAAGGCAGTATGTAGTGGGGGCAGTATGGAGTGAGGGCAGTATGTAGTGGAGGCAGTATGTAGTGGGGGCAGTATGTGAGGGCAGTATGTGAGGGCAGTATGTAGTGGGGGTAGTATGTACAGGGGGCAGTATGTAGTGAAGGCAGTATGCAGTGGGGGCAGTATGGAGTGAGGGCAGTATGTAGTGGAGGCAGTATGTAGTGGGGGCAGTATGTGAGGGCAGTATGTAGTGGGGGCAGTATGTAATGGGCGCAGTATGTAGTGAAGGCAGTATGTAGTGGGGGCAGTATGGAGTGAGGACAGTATGTAGTGGGGGCAGTATGTACTGGGGGCAGTATATGAGGGCAGTATGTACTGGGGGCAGTATATGAGGGCAGTATGTAGTGGGGGCAGTATGTAGTGAAGGCAGTATGTAGTGGGGGCAGTATGGAGTGAGGGCAGTATGTAGTGGGGGCAGTATGTACTGGGGGCGGTATGTAGTGAGGGCAGTATGTACTGGGGGCAGTATGTAGTGAGGGCAGTATGTACTAGGGGCAGGATATAGTGAGGGCAGTATGTAGGGAGGGCAGTATGTAGGGAGGGCAGTATGTAGTGAGGGCAGTATGTACTAGGGGCAGTATGTAGTGAGGGCAGTATGTACTAGGGCAGTATGTAGTGAGGGCAGTATGTACTAGGGCAGTATGTAGTGAGGGCAGTATGTACTAGGGCAGTATGAAGTGAGGGCAGTATGTACTAGGGCAGTATGTAGGGAGGGCAGTATGTAAAGGGCAGTATGTAAAGGGCAGTATGTAATGGGGCAGTATGTAACTGGGGGAAGCATTATAGACAAAAGGAACTTCTGCAGGGGAAATTTCAGTCACACACCTAATGGTTACAGGTGAAGATACCCAGGGCTGCCATCTCAGCTCCTCCTCCCAGTGCAGTGCATTTTCAGCCAGAGTGGACACCAATGTATGTGGGAGTCAGCCACACCCCGACCCCGCCCACCATCTCAATCAGCCCCGGGAGAATCTACAGGCTTCAGAGAGAGTCCTTACAGGCTGCCAGCCCTACGAGGCTAATCGCCGGGTAAGGAAATACAGTACAGTATAGTAAAGTATAGTCAACATGGTCTTACAAGTAGTGTTGAGCAGTGGCAAGAGTTTGAGTGGAAGTGAGAACAGGGGAGAAGGATAGGAGTCATATTTCCTTTCCTTTCTCTATTGTAAAGTTTGGGGTTGTATAGCTCAAGTGTAGCCCTCACTAGTGAGTACAGTCCACGCAAAATATTTCCGTTTAAGGGCTTGTTGGCCCACTTTTATTTAACAGTAAGTTCACACAAAGTCCCAGAAAACATAGTCCATAGGTTTTCCGTGCAGGGGGTCTTCACCATTAACACAAAAATTAAATATCCAGCCTCCATTAGTACAGAAATAGTTGTTCAGCCTCCTGGCTTGCACCTACAGCAGTGCTGCTCAATCCTTCCACTTCAGGCCCTTCAAGACTGTCCACATAGATAGTAGCCCTTTGCTTCTCTAGCCGTCAGACTTGGGTCTCCTGGCTTCTCCAGCACAGACATGCACCCCTCTGGCTTCTCCCTTGCACACAGTGTGTAGCTAGCATGTCTGGCACCTGGGGCTGGTCATTTATTTGCACCCCTCTCCCCCCCAAGAAAAATGGTATGTGGCAATATAGCAGCACCACGCCAAAACTGTGGGTGTGGTCAGAATGCATCAAGCGTGGGAGGGGCTTAAAGGATAATAAGCTTTAATGACTGTGCCACAAGCCAGTATGTAGCAGACAGTACAAACCGCAGTATACTAATTTTAATAAAATAAAACTGTTCTATTGCATATGCTTTACTACACACTTGTTTTTTGTTTATTATTCTAAATAATAAACATGTTATCAGTTGCGGCTGGTGCTCAAAATTTTTTTAGGGGGGGTGCAAACAAACTGAAAAATTCAGAAAAAAAAACATCAATTGCAGCCTCACTGTGCCCCATCTTATGCAGCCACTGTGCCCATCAAATGCAGCCACTGTGCCCATCATATACAGCCAACTGTGCCCAGCAAATGCAGTCAACTGTGCCCATCATATGCAGCCAACTGTGCCCATCATGTGCTGCTACTCTGCCCATCATATGCAGCCACTGTGCCCATCATATGCAGCCAACTGTGCCCATCATATGCAGCCAACTGTGCCCAGCAAATGCAGCCAACCATGCCCATCATATGCAGCCAACTGTGCCCAGCAAATGCAGCCAACTGTGCCCATCATATGCAGCCAACTGTGCCCGCTATATGCAGCCACTATGCCCAGGATATGCAGCCCTCTGTGCCCATAATATGCAGCCACTGTGCTCGTCCGCTGTCTGCTTGGCACTTAAACCATCATGGTGGCGGGTCAGGCAGCGGGTGACCGCAGCGAGCCGTGGTACGGTTAATGTGGGTCAGGCAATGGCTCCTGTGTCCTCCCTGCATCTCTTCTTCCTGTTCTGTTGGCGGCCAATGGGATCGCATCTGCTTTCAGCCAATCAGGTGACCGCTATTAGACCTGCACCT
Source organism: Lithobates septentrionalis (assembly GCA_037952835.1). Taxonomy (NCBI): domain Eukaryota; kingdom Metazoa; phylum Chordata; class Amphibia; order Anura; family Ranidae; genus Lithobates; species Lithobates septentrionalis. The sequence continues at coordinate 3,270,313 of JBBDGP010001852.1, forward strand.
CCTGATTGGCGGAGAGGAGGCGGTTCAATGTTAGCAAAGCAAATATTCATTTGCTATGCTAACACACCTGGGTGGACTACGAGCGCAATGGTTTGTACTTCTCCTGTTTTTTTAAGCCTATTAGAGCCTATGGCTGTAATCAGGTGCTTCAAAAAAACACCCCGGCTGCTGTAATTCGTCCGAAAAGGGGCCGGACACCTGAATGGGGGGTGGCTACAGCAGCCATGGATAGATTCATGCACTCACCACATGCGCCCTTAATGGAAGCACCACCACTGGTTCAGGGTCTCCAGACACCCCCTCTTCTAATCTGGGACCTTCCGGCAACCCCTCACCTAGTCCAGTATCTCCCTTGTACCCACCCTATCCAGGGACCTTTGCTACACCAACCACTAATTCTTAGTCCAGGGCCACCTCTGCACTCCTCTCCCAGTCCAGAGCCTCCTCTGCACTCCTCTCCCAGTCCAAGGCCCCCTTTACAGCCCACCCCAAGTTCAGAGCCTCCTCTGCACCCTGCTCTCCAAATCCAGGTCCTTTATCAACCCCCCAAGCCCAGGGTCTCCTCTACACCCTTGCAGTCCAGGGCCTCCAGGGTACTCCCCTCCGAGTCCAGGGCCTCCTCTGCACCCCCCAGTCCAGGGCCTCCTCTGCCCCTCAGTCCAGGGCCTCCTCTGCACCCCCAGTCCAGGGCCTCCTGTGCACTCTCCTCCTAGTCCAGGGCCTCCTCTACACCCCCGGAGTCCAGGGCCTCCAGGGTACTCCACTCCTAGTCCAGGGCCTCCTCTGCACCCCCTCAGTCCAGGGCCTCCTCTGCACCCCCAGTCCAGGGCCTCCTGTGCACTCTCCTCCTAGTCCAGGGCCTCCTCTGCACCCCCCTACTCCAGCACCTCCTCTGCACCCCCCCAGTCCTGGACGTCCTCTGCATCCCCCCTCCAACCCAGGGCCTCTTCTGCCCCCCCCTACTCCAGGGCCTTCTTTAATGCCTCCACTTCTCTGGGATGTCTCACGCAGAAAATACATAGGCTGCTTGCCTCTCCTCTAGGGTGTCACTGCCGCCCAATCAAGTGTAATGGACAGGCAGCGCCGGCTGCATAGTTTGCCAAACTATGCAGTGGGCGCTGCCTGCCCATTACACTTGATCAAGCGGCAGTGACACCCTTAGAGCAGCAGTTCCCAGTGCGGGTGGGTGCAGCACCCCTGGCGGCACCCCCTAGATGCGTCACCCAGGGCAGGCGCCCCCCTAGTTTCGGCCCTGAGTATAGGAATTGGTAGAATAACATAGGTTAGGAGAGGATAGGATAGAATAAGATTGGATAGCACAGGATAGTATGGGATAAGATTGGATAGTACAGGATAGTATGGGATAAGATTGGATAGGTTAGGATACAATAGGATAAGATCGAATAAGATAAGGTAGATTAACATAGGATAGAATAATACAGTATAGGATAAGATTGGATACAATAGGATAAGATTGAATATTATAGGCTACAATAGGATACGATAGGATAGGATACAGTAGAATAACATAGGCAAGGTAAATATAGGATATGGTTGAAAAGGATAGGATAAGATAGGGTAGAATAGGATAGGATACGATAGAACAAGATTGGATAGGATAGGGTAAGGTAGGATATAACAGTGATACATGACAAAAGTACAATATGAAATAAAGCTTTGAAGTCAAATTAACAGATTATCTTCAGATAAAAAGCCCATCCTTTATTGCTACTGATACTCACCTTCCCCACACTGCCCAACCCCATTCATTTACCAGAGACCCATATATACAGCCCTGGGTAAGCTCTATGTCGGTCCATGTTGGAGCTTACACTGGGTTAAGGGCCTTCCTCCCCCAACTATGTGACAAAGCTTAGGCCTGGTGATCCCCCATACCAGAAAGTACGAAACAAAATGGTTCCAGTTGGTGATTAATGCGGTGGGAGAGCTCAGGTAAGGTAAATGCTAGTAGTAGAGAAGGTGCAGTATGACGAGAACCCGGTAATTTGTCCTGAATTGATAAAATTACACTTTTCCTTAAAGTGGAGTTCCACCCAAAAGTGGAAGCTCCACTTATCTACTTCCTCGACTGCTCCACTTATCTACTTCCTCGACATTTGGCACTTTTCAGGGGGAGGGGGGAACGGTTACCTGCTTTTTCACAGGTACCCATCCCCACTCCCGGGAGACCTGGCTGTGGCGAGAATGCGGCAAGGTCCCCCGGAAGTTCACCACCCCCCTCCTCCTTCTCCCGCTGCCAGGGAATTCACAAAGTGCAGCACTCTTCACGCATGCGCAGTGGGGAACTGGCTGTGAAGCCGCAAGGTTTCACTGCCAGTCTCCCTTACAGGCAATGGCGGCGGCAGCACTCCGAGAGCCGATGGAAACATCAGCTGGGGTGCCGACATTGCTGGATTCCAGGATAGGTAAGTGTCCAGTATTTGTAGCTGCTGACTTTAAATTTTTTTGTGGTAACTGTAGTAATAAGTTAGAATAAGGATTCTTAAAGTGGTTGCAACAATCCCCTGTGTTATGTTATAGTATGTGCCCCAGTGTATGTTATCTATAAAAAAAAAATGCAGCTGAATAACTAATTTCTGTGCTCACGTGACCGCCCACTGGTACTATCCCGACATCCCGGTAAATGAATGGGGTGGGGCAGTGTGGGGAAGGTGAGTATCAGTAGCAATAAAGGATGGGCTTTTTATCTGAAGATAATCTGACAGCTACAATGGGTGGGACCAAGTATCCCCCGCTGACGACGGCCAGGAGGAGGAGAGGCGGTTATGTGAGCGCGAGCAGCACTCTGAAATTAGGTATTCAGCAGCATTTTTTTTTAAATAAATAACACACACTGGGGCACATACTGTAACATAACACAGGGGATTGTAGAAACAAATCAGTAATTTTAGCAGAAGGAGGGGAGGGGCAGGCACTAACACAGCTGACAGGCAGGGGGGGGAGAGGGTGATCAGCCTATGACAGAGGCATGTAAACTGATCACGGTATCAGGGGCTCAGCAGCCATGATAAACGTGTTCAGTTTACAAAGGAGAGGGCAGCACCAGGCAGGATCAGCCAGGTATTTTAGATGATAGAATGGGCCAAATTACACAATCACACAAATTACACAGTATGTAAATAAGGCAGATCCCCGTTCTGATAGGGGAGAACACTGAGATTGTCTGTTCCTAGTAATTAGGAACAACGATCTCTGTGTTGTCCCAGTAAGCCCATCCCCCACACAGTTAGAACACACACTGAGGGAACACATTTAACCCCTTGATCGCCCCTGATGTTAACCCCTTCCCTGCCAGTGCCATTTATACATTGATCAGTGCTTTTTTTTTAACACTGATCACTGCATTGGTGTCACTGGTCCCCATAAAGTCTCACTTAGGCTGCTTTCACACTGAGGCGGTAGGGGGCGTCGGCGGTAAAACAGCGCTATTTTTAGCGCTGTTTTACCGCGGTATTCGGCCGCTAGCGGTGCGGTTTTAACCCCCCGCTGGCGGCCGAAAAAGGGTTAAAACCACTCGTACAGCGCGGCTATAGCCGCGGTATTGCCGCGGTATAGCCGTGCTCTCCCATTGATTTCAATGGGCAGGAGCGGTTTAGGAGCGGTGAATACACCGCTCCTTCACCGCTCCAAAGATGCGGCTTGCAGGAGATTTTTTCTTCTCCTGCCAGCGCACCGCTTCAGTGTGAAAGCCCTCGGGCTTTCACACTGAACAAACAGCGGACGCTGTTTTGGGGCGGTTTGCAGGCGGTATTTTTAGCGCAATAACGCCTGCAAACCGCCCCAGTGTGAAAGGGGCCTTAGGGTCAGATTTGTCCGACGCAATGTATCAGTCCCGCTAAAAATCGCAGACGGCCGCCATTGCCATTAAAAACAATAAAAAAAATTAAAAGTCCATAAACCTATCCCCTATTTTGTAGACAGAATAACTTTTGCGCAAACCAATCAATCTACGCTCATTGTGTTTTTTTTGCCAAAAATATGTAGAATACATATTGGCCTAAACTGATGAATACATTTGTTTTTTATATTTTTTATTGGATATGTTTTAAAGCAGAAATTAAAAAAAATATATATATTTTTTTTTCAAAATTGTCGGTCTTTTTTTTGTTTACAGCGCAAAAAATAAAAATCACAGAGGTGATCAAATAGCAGCAAAAGAAAGCTCTATTTGTGGGGGGAAAAAAGACGTCAATTTTATTTGGGTACAGTGTTGCACTAAAAATCGCAAAAAAATGGCCTGGTCATTAAGGGGGCAAATCCTTCCAAGGGTGAAGTGGTTAAAGGAACAGGATCCATTTTTTTTTTTTTTTAGGGTTACAACCATTTTAATAGTATTGATAATTAAGAAGAGAAACACTTTAAATTTGAATTTATTATAATGGCTATATTTATATTAGAACAGACATACCGACTATTAGTACTCTATCATTGTATTACAGCAGAAGTAATTTATAATAATGATACATTCGTCTAGGAGTACTCTATCATTGTATTACAGTAGAAGTACTTTATAATAGTGATACATTAGACTTGGAATACTCTATCATTGTTTTACATTAGAAGTATAGGTAATTTATAACAGTGATACATTAAACTAGAGTACTCTATCATTAAAATAGATTGAAAGTGCTTTATGACAACGACACATTAGAATAGGAGTACTCTTTGATGAATTTACAAGGAACATGTTTTTTTATTTAATAAAGGACCTTTCAAACGTTTGGGTGTTTTTTTTTTCTAGGTTACATTTTTTTTAGGGGGTCTTCCAGGTTTAAATAATACCCCCAGCCACAGTCCCCCACAACCACCGAGCCAAGGTTGTGGGAAAGAGGCTCTTGTACTCATCAACAAAGGGACAAGGTGCTTTGCCAGGGGGTTCCACCCATGTTGAGGGCATGTGGGCTGGTATGGTTCAGGAGAAGGGGGAGATGCATGCTTGTTTTTATTTTTTCATGGGATACCTTCTTAAAATGCTCAAAAAAGGGAAAGTGGGACTTTGAATGAGATGGATGACTTTGTGGAAGCAAGTTTGAATGAATAAATACAGATTTTTATTAGTAAACATATTGAATACAATAAATATATCAATACGTGTCAAATCCACCCGCACAAGACATACAGGTGCGGCATGGATAAAAATTACAAGAGTATAAAGATTCAAAACAATTCATGGTTACATTGCATGGAATGGGTTCATATAACTACATATCACACAAAAGACAGCACCAGCAGCGAGAATGTGAATATAAAAAGAGAAAGTTTTATGGACCATAATAGATATATAAAAATGTCAAAATTGTTAATCTACTGCAGACCAGGGTAAATATGTCCATTGCAGACATAAATCAGCATCACGTGTGCCCGACACGTTTCGTGTAGAGACACTCTTCAGGGGCGGATGCTCAGGTATGTCTGCAGAGTATAAAATTGATAAGTTATATTAGTCTATTTGTTGGGTAATATAAAGGAATGGCAGATTTGCCAAACCTAAATACTCACAAAAAGTCCAGTGCGGTGAGGTGCTGCGATCATGCGATCAGGGTCCCCAAAGTAGTCTCCCCGTGGACCTGAGGTACTCATGGCCGTGCGCAGCAAAGCGCCCAACACGGAACCTCCCGATGGTCCATGACACAAAAGCTGGTGCGTGAGTGAAAAACCAGGGTAACCCAAAATGGTAACCTGGGGTGATCTAAAAAGGGTGTAGATGGGAATGTGTGAATGAGTGAGCAAAAAATGAATATAAAAAATATAACGATAATTGAAACATGATGTAAAAAATGTGGGGAAAAAAAAAAAAAAAGTGAATTAAGTGGACAAAGTGATGGTGAGCTGACATGACAAAGAAGGAATGTAGGGGTGTAAGGTGATAAGGAAGAGGAAAAGATGGGGCCCCTCCATGTCTTGTAACCTTCTTAAAATGCATACCAGATTTGAAGGGTCTGGTATGCATTTTTGGGGGACTCTATGCACATTTTTTGTAAATCTTGCTGTAAGATGTGTTAAAGCAAAAGTGGCATTACCAAAAAAAATAAAAGATACAATTTAAATAAAATGTAATTTTGTCTTTCCAAATAACCTTTAAGGGCCTGCTATGTATTTTGGGAATCAATATAGGGGTCTGTGTGCCAGCCAGGGAAATATCAGTTTCCGATAATTTAAAACATTTTTTTCAACAATATCTAGCGTTTTACTAACACATGCCAAAATAGCAAAATTATGTTCAGACATTAAGGGGCTAAACAACCTATGTGCACAGCACAGCTATGTTCTGAGATGTGCTGGAAAATTTAGTCTAAATAACTTATCAGTTGTCAATAGAAGAATTGTATGGATTAATTAAATTATAGGGGATCCAGCAGGAACTCAAGCTTCCTACTTTATACTACTGAATGTCCCACCAATGAGAATCAGCATTCCTGTGATGTCACCAATCTTTGGGCAGATTTGTCACATGTCCCGTTCCCCTCCTCCTATCTTTATACAACCTCCCCCTACATATATTGCAGCATAGAGGGGCTCAGTGAAGATGTCAGTGAAGGTGTGGAGGTGTTGGATGGGAATATCCAACTCATAAAAAGAGAGATGCCCCGCCTTATAATCCAGACACACCCTGACTCTGTGTATTGGGATGTTGGCCAATGTATTTGACTGTTTGTTATGTTTCCATAACAGATTACCGTTCCACTCCAGACACCAGGACTTCTCATTGTAACCAATCTCTGACATCTCTCCTGTCCTGGCTATACTGGGGTAACACATCCCGACTCTCCAGTGTGATGATCCCCCAACATCTACATCCCAGTAATGGCGCCCTGAGGAGAAACTCTGACTGCTCAACACCTTAGGAAATATTATTTCTCTGTATTGTGGAACATCCTTGCGTAGATTAGAATCATAAACACTGCCATTTTCTACTTGGTAGACCTGAAATCTCTTTTGTGTATTAGGACGATTCATATTTTTAATCGTCTTGAGTGCAGTCTTCCTATCATCTGAGATATTTAGGTAATTATGAGCTGTGTCTGGATCCAGTGTTATATTTGCAGGTTCTGATACAGTTATCCCTTTATTTACCTCTGTTATTATATCAAATAATCCTGTATGTAATGTGTGTGAGATTCCAGTCACATCTAGTTCCCCCCCACCATGAAGGAGTTTATCTCGCCTCTCTTTGTCCTTCTCATCCCCATCCTCAGTATCACACAAGTCACCTGTGTCTGATTCCTGTAAAACACTCAGTGGATCCGTCATGTTATATATCTCCTTGATGCGACGCACCTTCCTGGACAGCTCATCCTTGGTTTTCTCCAGCTCCTGGATTAAATCAGCGGCTGGAAATAGGACATTATTTTTCTGGCAAGAGATTTGGTTAAGAACTCTCTTCTCCAGGATGTCCAGTTGTCTCCTGATGTCTCTAAATAGGTTGGTGACTCTCTTGGTTACACGTCTGCACTGCCTTGTACTTTTCTTGTGTACTTCTGCAGACTCTTGATGCTTTCCTCCATCTCCTCTCTCTTTTTCACCAACTTCTGCAAAGCATTGGCCAGGTTCTCCTTCTTCTTCTCAGTGGCCTCCTCCAGGGCCTCCACCTGGTGTTCCTGATGGTCTCCATGCAGCCTGCAGGACCCACAGAGACAGGATGAGTCCTCGGTGCAGTAATATTTTAGGATCTTCTCATGGACGGAGCATTTCTTGTTCCTCTGGGGAGTGGTGAGGTCAGATAGGACATGTTGGGATGACTTGTTATGGACTCTCAGATGGTCATCACACAGAGAAGCTTCACACAGCAGACAATATTTAACAGCAGGTACAGGAGAGTGAATACACTACGTACAAAAGATCTGGCTCTCCTTCTCCTCCTCCTTTTCTGGCTCGGTAGATTGGAAACTCTCCACTATGTTGCACAGTGTTGTGTTCCTGCTAAGTTCAGGCCGCTCCTGGAACTCTTCTCTGCATTCAGGACAGCAATAAACGTCAGACCCCCTCTGTGTATCCAGAACACCTTCTATACAGTCCTGGCAGAAGTTGTGTCCACATCTCAGTGTCACAGGATTGGAATAAATGTTCAGACAGATGGAACAGTCCAGCTCCTTCCTCGCATCAGAGAACGCCATCGCTGACCGCAGCAGAAAAGAGAAACAAAACTAAGTAGATGTGTGTCAGAAGGAGGGAGTCAGAGGGGAGGGCGTAGAAGAAGGGAGTCAGATGAGGATTTACTGGAATAGAAGAGAAGAAGAGAGAAACGAAACTAAGTAGATCAGTGTCAGAGGGAGGGGGTCAGAGGATAGCTTACTATAAGATATCTCGGTGTGCAGAACAGGAGGGAGGGGAGAGATCTGCTGATCACCTTGTCCAAGAATTTACTGATGTGATCAGAACAATGGAAGAAATAATCAGGGAGCCAAAGAGTTATAGTGATATTAGTATTCCATCTCAGCTGTTGGATCTACAGATATATTATTATTATTATTATTATGTAGCCCTCCTTTGAGGGGGTTATGAGAAATGACAAACAAAACCAAAGAAAATTTCTAGCTTAACATACCGACCAGCCTGCAACCAACCAAATTATCCTGTCTAATAGTTTGCGTTCAAAACAGGGGTTTCGTTTGCACACATTTGCAAATACGTGCATGAGCTACAGAGCGTCTTCATTACAACCCAATATTATCTGCTGTCTTAACGCTAAACTTTGAGAGCCTCCATAGTAGAAGCACATGCATTATAATGGACTGGCAGGTAAGCCTGGAGGGAGCCCACCCCTCCTTAGAGGCACAGGGGGATACCCCGCATATAGTACAATGGCAGCAAAGGTGTCCAATGCGTCCCCTCACCAGTATTCCAACAGTACAAAACAAATGGCCACTGCCCCCACCTATAAGTTACCTTTGCAGCAAGGAGCACATGAAAAGGAAACACATGTCAAACAAAACCAAAGAAAATTCCCAGCTCATACTAACAGTATGCATTAAAAGTATGTATGCATTTGTATATGAAATGACCCTCCCTAAACAGTATATTGTGCTAAACCTGTAGGTAAATAAGAGAACCAGTCAGGGTAGCCATCAGAAATTTTTGGGCCACTTACACAGCTTTAGGCCTACCCCCCACCCTGAGCCTGACCACCAACATTCCCCAGGGCTTACCCACGGGCCATCCTACCGAATCCGCACATCGGCCACCCCACTGGTACACACTCAGCCCCTCTCAATTCTGTGTATTTGTCAGCCTTCCTCACACCTGTATATACAGTGGGGACAGAAAGTATTCAGACCCCCTTAAATTTTTCACTTTTTGTTATATTGCAGCCATTTGCTAAAATCATTTAAGTTAATTTTTTTCCTCATTAATGTACACACAGCACCCCATATTGACAGAAAAACACAGAATTGTTGACATTTTTGCAGATTCATTAAAAAAGAAAAACTGAAATATCACATGGTCCTAAGTATTCAGACCCTTTGCTGTGACACTCATATATTTAACTCAGGTGCTGTCCATTTCTTCTGATCATCCTTGAGATGGTTCTACACCTTCATTTGAGTCCAGCTGTGTTTGATTATATTGATGGGACTTGACTAGGAAAGCCACACACCTTTCTATATAAGACCTTACAGCTCACAGTGCATTTTAGAGCAAATGAGAATCATGAGGTCAAAGGAACTGCCTGAAGAGCTCAGAGACAGAATTATGGCAAGGCACAGATCTGGCCAAGGTTACAAAAAATTTCTGCTGCACTTAAGGTTCCTAAGAGCACAGTGGCCTCCATAATGCTTAAATGGATAAATATAGGTTTGGGTTGACCAGAACCCTTCCTAGAGCTGGCCGTCCGGCCAAACTGAGCTATTGGAGGAGAAGAGCCTTGGTGAGAGAGGTAAAGAAGAACCCAAAGATCACTGTGGCTGAGCTCCAAAGATGCAGTCAGGAGATGGGAGAAAGTTGTAGAAAGTCAACCATCACTGCAGCCCTCCACCAGTCGGGGCTTTATGGCAGAGTGGCCCGACAGAAGCCTCTCCTCAGTGCAAGACACCTAAAAGCCCTCATGGAGTTTGCTAAAAAAACACGTGAAGGACTCCAAGATGGTGAGAAATAAGATTCTCTGGTCTGATGAGACCAAGGTAGAACTTTTTGGCTTTAATTCTAAGCGGTATGTGTGGAGAAAACCAGGCATTGCTCATCACCTGTCCAATACAGTCCCAACAGTGAAGCATGGTGGTGGCAGCATCATGCTGTGGGGGTGTTTTTCAGCTGCAGGAACAGGACGGCTGGTTGCAATCGAGGGAAAGATGAATGTGGCCAAGTACAGGGATATCCTGGACGAAAACCAGAGTGCTCAGGACCTCAGGCTGGGCCGAAGGTTTAAGGAATGGAAAAAATTCTGCACTACCACTATGTGAAACCCCCCCCCCCCCCCAGAAAAGCAGCAGTTAAACTGTGGGATACACACAAAAAATACCAAATATATAGAAAAAACTGCGCTATACCATAAATAATGTGTGAATGTATGAAAATGAATCATGCATATCATAAAGTGAAGAAATGTGAAATCTGAAAAACTCCTCTCATGAAATATCAACATCAGAAAAAATCAATCAAAAAAAAAAAATACAGTGATCAAATTACCATAAAAAGTAAATACTAAGCAATGCAAATGGGACTATGAATCAATATATGCATATCAGAGTTCATAAATAATCTTGAATGGAGAAAATCAGAAAACCTCTAGGAAAGACGAAGAAAGTCCCAGAGAAATGCCCCTATGCTCTGCGGAGAGGACTTAGATATGAAGACTGTATGAAAACACCGCTCACAGTGATCTTCCACCACATAGAATTTGCGCTTACCACAAAGCAAGCAATAAAAGCTTGTGTGCAGACCCAAATCAGGGATATCCAGCTGATAATGGAGCTTCTCTGTATGGAGCGTGACTCCGGAAATGCAATAGGAGATCCACCCACTCAAGCTCAAAGGCCTTCAGTCTTGCACAGTTGTACAGTTTCTCACAGTGTGCAATTGAAGCTGCAGCAAGTCAGACAGAACGTGCCTGTCAGGGCTGGGCTCAGCCCTTCCTTCTCTGAGCTGGACGCTCAGCTGTTGGCTAATTGGCAGCTCCTGCCACACACCTGTTGGGCCGAAGGTTTACCTTCCAACAAGACAATGACCCTAAGCACACAGCTAAAATAACGAAGGAGTGGCTTCACAACAACTCCGTGAATGTTCTTGAATGGCCCAGCCAGAGCCCTGACTTAAACCCAATTGAGCATCTCTGGAGAGACCTAAAAATGTCTGTCCACCAACGTTTACCATCCAACCTGACAGAACTGGAGAGGCTCTGCAAGGAGGAATGGCAGAGGATCCCCAAATCCAGGTGTAAAAAACTTGTTACATCTTTCCCAAAAAGACTCATGGCTGTATTAGATCAAAAGGGGCTTCTACCAAATACTGAGCAAAGGGTCTGAATACTTAGGACCATGTGATATTTCAGTTTTTCTTTTTTAATAAATCTGCAAAAATGTCAACAATTCTGTGTTTTTCTGTCAATATGGGGTGCTGTGTGTACATTAATGAGGAAAAAAATGAACTTAAATGATTTTAGCAAATGGCTGCAATATAACAAAGAGTGAAAAATTTAAGGGGGTCTGAATACTTTCCGTCCCCACTGTATGCCAGCCCCCCACACACACACCTGAATATGTCAGCCCCCCTCACACCTGTATATATGCCACCCCCCATACACCTGTATATATATGTCAGCCCCCCACGCACCTGTATATACTACCCCCCCCCCCCACACACACACACACACACCTGTATATATGTCAGCCCCCTCACACCTGTATATATGCCACCCCCACACACCTGTATATATATGTTAGCCCCCCACACACCTGTATATATATGTTAGCCCCCCCACACACCTATATATACTACCCCCCCACACACACACACCTGTATATATGTCAGCCCCCTCACACCTGTATATATGTCAGCCCCCCTCACACCTGTATATATGCCACCCCCCACACACACACACACACACACCTGTATATATGTCAGCCCCCCTCACACCTGTATATTTGTCAGCCCCCCTCACACCTGTATATATGCCACCCCCCACACACACCTGCATATATGTCAGCCCCCTCCCACACACCTGTATGTATGTCAGCCCCCCACACACCTGTATATATGATAGCTCCCCCACACACACACACACACCTGTATATATGTCAGCCCCCCTCACACCTGTATATATGTCAGCCCCTTTCACACCTGTATATATGCCACCCCCACACACCTGTATATATATGTTAGCCCCCCACACACCTGTATATATATGTTAGCCCCCCCACACACCTGTATATACTACCCCCCCCACACACACACACCTGTATATATGTCAGCCCCCTCACACCTGTATATATGTCAGCCCCCCTCACACCTGTATATATGCCACCCCCCCCACACACACACACACCTGTATATATGTCAGCCCCCCTCACACCTGTATATTTGTCAGCCCCCCTCACACCTGTATATATGCCACCCCCCACACACACCTGCATATATGTCAGCCCCCCCCCACACACCTGTATGTATGTCAGCCCCCCACACACCTGTATATATGCTAGCTCCCCCCCCCACACACACACACACCTGTATATATGTCAGCCCCCCTCACACCTGTATATATGTCAGCCCCTTTCACACCTGTATATATGCCAGCCCCCCCACACACCGGTATATATGTCAGCCCCCACACACACCTGTATATATGCTAGAGCCCCCCCCCCGTATTCACCCCCTTTGTTATGCAGCCTATAAAAAGCTCTGGTGCAACCAATTACCTTCAGAAGCCACCCCCCACACACCCGTATGTATGTCAGCCCCCCCACACACCCGTATGTATGTCAGCCCCCCACACACCTGTATATACTACCCCCCCACACACATACCTGTATATATGTCAGCCTTCCTCACACCTGTATATATGTCAGCCCCCCACAAACACCTGTATATATGCCAGCCCCCCACACACACACCTGTATATATGTCAGCCCCCCTCACACCTGTATATATGACACCCCCCACTCACCTGTATATATGACACCCCCCACACACCTGTATGTATGTCAGCCCCCCACACACCCGTATGTATGGCAGCCCCACCACACACCTGTATATACTACCCCCCACACACCTGTATATACTACCCCCCCTCACACCTGTATATATGTCCAGTGGCGTAGCGTGGGGGGTGCTGAGGGTGCCGTGGCCCCGGGCGCGACATTTAGGGGGGCGCAATTTCGTGCCACCTCCTAATTTTAATCTCCTGTGTCCCCCGCGCTCCGGCCACCATGTTAATTGTTTGGCGCCCTGTGATTGGGCGTATGGGGGTCATGTGCGGCGTGGGGCTGGCCTATCCGCGATCACAGTTACTCCTGGAGTCCCGCCTCCACACATGACTCCCATACGCCCAATCACAGTGTGCCGGGAAACAACACGGTGGAAAGTGTGAGCCGCTGGGGCCGCTGTCTTCGCCTCCTCCTATCCTTCGGACCGATGCAGGACAAGAAGGTAAGGAATGGATAAAGGGGGGGGGAAGAGAGAGGCGCCGTATATGTAGTGTCAGTGTAGGAAAACTGTAGGCGGGACAGTATAGTGTACAGTGTAGTGTAGTGGTCATTGTAGTATAGTGGTCAGTGTAGTATAGTGGTCAGTGTAGTGGTCAGTGTAGTATAGTGGACAGTATACTATAGTAGTCAGTGTAGTGGACAGTGTATTATAGTGATCAGTGTAGTGTAGTGTATAGTGTAATATAGTGGACAGTGTAGTATAGTGGTCAGTGTAGTATAGTGGTCAGTATAGTGGTCAGTGTAGTATAGTGGTCAGTGTAGAGTAGTGGACAGTGTAGTATAGTGGTCAGTGTAGTGTAGTGGACAGTATAGTATAGTAGTCAGTGTAGTGGACAGTGTAGTGGTCAGTGTAGTATAGTGGACAGTGTAGTGTAGTGGACAGTGTAGTGGTCAGTGTAGTATAGTGGACAGTATAGTAGTCAGTGTAGTGGTCAGTGTAGTATAGTGGTCAGTGTAGTGTAGTGGACAGTGTAGTATAGTAGTCATTGTAGTGGACAGTGTAGTGTAGTGGTCAGTATAGTGTAGTGGACAGTATAGTGGTCAGTGTAGTTCTCAGTGTAGTATAGTGGTCAGTGTAGTATAGTGGACAGTGTAGAGTAGTGGACAGTGTAGTATAGTGGTCAGTGTAGTGTAGTGGACAGTATAGTATAATAGTCAGTGTAGTGGACAGTATAGTGGTCAGTGTAGTTCTCAGTGTAGTATAGTGGTCAGTGTAGTATAGTGGTCAGTGTAGAGTAGTGGACAGTGTAGTATAGTGGTCAGTGTAGTGGACAGTGTAGTATAGTGGTCAGTGTAGTGTAGTGGTCAGTGTAGTATAGTGGACAGTATAGAAGTCAGTGTAGTGGTCAGTGTAGTGTAGTGGACAGTGTAGTGGACAGTATATTAGTCAGTGTAGCGGTCAGTGTAGTGGTCAGTGTAGTATAGTAGTCAGTGTAGTGGACAGTGTAGTGTAGTGGTCAGTATAGTGGTCAGTGTAGTTCTCAGTGTAGTATAGTGGTCAGTGTAGTAGACAGTATATTGGTCATTGTAGTGTAGTGGACAGTATAGTATAGTAGTCAGTGTAGTGTAGTGGACAGTATATTGGTCAGTGTAGTGGACAGTGTAGTATAGTGGTCAGTATAGTGTAGTGGACAGTATAGTGGTCAGTGCAGTGTAGTTCTCAGTGTAGTGGACAGTGTAGTATAGTGGTCAGTATAGTGTAGTGGACAGTGTAGTATAGTGGTCAGTATAGTGTAGTGGACAGTATAGTGGTCAGTGCAGTGTAGTTCTCAGTGTAGTGTACAGTGTAGTATAGTGGACCATTACACTACACTGACCACTACATTGTCCACTATACTGTCCACTACACTGACCATTATACTGTCCACTACACTGACCACTATACTTATACTGTCCACTACACTGACCACTATATTGTCCACTACGGTGACCACTATACTGTCCAATTTACTGACCAGTATAGTGGTCAGTGTAGTGGACAGTGTAGTATAGTGGTCAGTGTAGTGTAGTGGACAGTGTAGTGGTCAGTGTAGTATAGTGGACAGTATAGTAGTCAGTGTAGTGGTCAGTGTAGTATAGTGGTCAGTGTAGTGTAGTGGACAGTGTAGTATAGTAGTCATTGTAGTGGACAGTGTAGTGTAGTGGTCAGTATAGTGTAGTGGACAGTATAGTGGTCAGTGTAGTTCTCAGTGTAGTATAGTGGTCAGTGTAGTATAGTGGACAGTGTAGAGTAGTGGACAGTGTAGTATAGTGGTCAGTGTAGTGTAGTGGACAGTATAGTATAATAGTCACCCCTCCCCACACACACCTGTATATATGTCAGCCCCCCCCACACACACCTGTATATATGTCAGCCCCCCACACCCACACCTGTATATATGTCAGCCCCCCACACACACACCTGTATATATGTCAGCCCCCCTCACACCTGTATATTTGTCAGCCCCTCTCACTACTGTATATATGCCACCCCCCCACACACCTGCATATATGTCAGCCCCCTCCCACACACCTGTATGTATGTCAGCCCCCCACACACCTGTATATATGCTAGCTCCCCCCACACACACACCTGTATATATGTCAGCCCCCCTCACACCTGTATATATGTCAGCCCCTTTCACACCTGTATATATGTCAGCCCCCCACACACCTGTATATATGCTAGCCCCGCACCCCCCCCCCCCCCGTATTCACCCTCTTTGTTATGCAGCATATAAAAAGCTCTGGTGCAATCAATTACCTTCAGAAGTCACATATACACACCTTTGTGAAAGGCCCCAGAGGCTGCAACACCTAAGCAAGAGGCACCACTAACCAAACACTGCCATGAAGACCAAGGAAGTCTCCAAACAAGTAAGGGACAATGTTGTTGAGAAGTACAAGTGAGGGTTAGGTTATAAAAAAATATCCAAATCTTTGATGATCCCTAGGAGCACAATCAAATCTATTATAACCAAATGAAAAGAACATGGCAGAACAGCAAACCTGCCAAGAGACAGCCGCACACCAAAGCTCACGGACCGGGCAATTAATCAGAGAGACAGCAAAGAGACCTAAGGTAAACCTGAAGGAGATGCAGAGTTCCACAGCACAGACTGGAGTATCTGTACATAGGACGACAATAAGCCGTACGCTCCATAGAGTTGGGCTTTATGGCAGAGTGGCCAGAAGAAAGACATTACTTTCAGCAAAAAACAAAATGGCACGTTTTGAGTTTGCGAAAAGGCATGTGGAAGACTTCCAAAATGTATTGAGGAAGGTGCTCTGGTCTGATGAGACTAAAATTGAACTTTTTGGCCATCAAAGAAAATGCTATGTCTGGCGCAAACCCAACACATCACATCACCTAAAGAACAACATCCCCACAGTGAAACATGGTGGTGGCAGCATCATGCTGTGAGAATGTTTTTCAGCAGCCGGGACTGGGAAACTGGTCAGAGTTGAGGGAAAGATGGATGGTGCTAAATACAGGGATATTCTTGAGCAAAACCTGTACCACTCTGTGTGTGATTTGAGGCTAGGACAGAGGTTTACCTTCCATCAGGACAATGAACCCAAACACACTGCTAAAGCAACACTTGAATGGTTTAAGGGGAAACATGTGAATGTGTTGGAATGGCCTAGTCAAAGCCCAGACCTCAATCCAATAAAAAATCTGTGGTCAGACTTAAAGATTGCTGTTCAGAAGCGCAAACCATCCAACTTGAAGGAGCTGGAGCAGTTTTGCAAGGAGGAATGGGCAAAAATCCCAGTGGTAAGATGTGTCAAGCTCATAGAGACTTATCCAAAGTGACTTGGAGCTGTGATAGCTGCAAAAGGTGGCTCTACAAAGTACTGACTTTAGGGGGGTGAATAGTTATGCACAACTTTTTCTGTTACTTTGTCCTATTTGTTGTTTGCTTCACAATTAAAAAAAAAAAACATCTTCAACGTTGTGGGCATATTCTGTAAATTAAATGATGCAAATCCTCAAAATCCATACCAGACCCTTATCCAAGCACGCAACCTGGCAGGATGCAGGAAAAGAGAGGGGGACGAGAGAGCATCCCCCCCCTCCTGAACTGTACCAGGCCACATGCCCTCAACATGGGGAGGGTGCTTTGGGGTCTGACCCCAAAGCACCTTGTCCCCATGTTGATGGGGACAAGGGCCTCATCCCCAACAACCCTTGCCTGGTGGTTGTGGGGGTTTGTGGGCGGGGGGGCTTATCGGAATCTGGAAGCCCCCTTTAACAAGGGGAGCCCCAGATCCCGCCCCCCCCCTATGTGAATTGGTAACGGTCATATATGGTAAAAAAAGACAAGAGACAGCTTGGGACAAGTCCTTTATTAAAAAATAAAAAAATAAAAATGTCCAGCAATGTAAATTCACACTGCCCGACAGACCAAAAAAGAAAAAGCCACAACTGTTCTGCCTCCATGGGAGGCTCCTGCCGTGTGACGCTTCTTCTGGGTGACAGTTCTTACATAGCTGAGGGCGGGGCTATCCAGTGACGTAAACGGGTGACCCCACCCCCTCTGACGCCACAGTCTTTTTTCATCTGTTTGCCAAAAAATAAAAACCCCAGTGGTGATTAAATACATATAGCATTAGCAGCGCTTCCTGGAAAAAACACCCAGTGTGTCTCCAATAATTGTGTTAAACACCAATAAAAGTCCAAACAGATTAAAATCCAAGGAAACACCATTCTAATGCCCTGTACACACGATCGGACATTGATCGGACATTCTGACAGCAAAATCCATGGATTTATTCCGACGGATGTTGGCTCAAACTTGTTTTGCATGCACACGGGTTGCACAAAGTTGTTGGAAAATCCGATCGTTCTGAACGCGGTGACGTATAAAAAATAGACGTACGTCGGGACTATAAACAGGGCAGTAGCCAATAGCTTTCATCTGTTAATTTATTCTGAGCATGCGTGGCACTTTGTGCGTCTGAATTGTCCACACACGGTCGGAATTTACGCGAACGGATTTTGTTGTCTGAAAATTTTATAGCCTGCTCTCAAACTTTGTGTGTCGGAAATTCCGATGGAAAAAGTCCGATGGAGCCCACACACGGTCGGAATTTCCGACAACAAGCTCCGATCGCACATATTCCATCGGAAAGTCCAACCGTGTGTACAGGGCATTAGACCAGTGTCCAAAAACAATCCTCGGGTCTCGTCACCACACCTCGTGAGACCTCTCCCTTAGGTATTAGACTCACCAGAAGTATTATGTTCATAAGCCTGTAATAAATGTTTTCCTGGTTTCGGGACCGTCTTTGATCTAGGTAGCTCTCATGACAAAATATATATTCTTAAAGGAGAACCATTATGGGGATAAAACTCCATTTGTTGTTGCCATCATCCCACTATATTGTATATAAAGGTGAGTACCCCCCGGTACAAAAAGGGACTTTAAGGGCGAACTTTTAAAAAAAAAAAAAAAATGTTTTAGAAAACATAAACATAAATAAACTGTCATAAACAAACATGACAGTGATGTACAAAGTAGTATACAACATTCATGTGTAGCGTGTGAGCAAGACGACACAGCACTTCTCCTGTTATCTGACGCGTTTCGGGATGTTTGAAGTAAATCCCTTCTTCGGGGGCATAAAGGAGACAATGGTTGGAAATGCTCTGGAACAGAAAAACAGATCAAATCTAGACTTAAAGAAGGAAAAAGGACAATGTCGAATATGGAGAACATCATGGCTAAAAAATGTACATACCAATGCTGTTTTCATGAAATATTAAACTTAGATGGCTAAGGATGGTACCAAATAGGTGTGAAGACAATAAATCCAGGCGGGGAAGGTGGTTATCCAAAAAGAAAACATAAGTCCTCGAGACCTGGGAGATCCCACGCAAGGGTCCCCGAAAATAAAGTGAGTCCTCTCAACAAAAAGGGGAGAAGTGTAAGCTAATGTATAGATACACTTGTTGAGGAAAAACAGTCCTACAAACAACAAAAAATGAAAAAATATATACCTTATGCTTTCCATAGTAAGAGCATGCAACATATTACATGCATCAAGCAATGCCCTCATATAGACACAGAATATAAAACTTTTTGCCACTTCTCATAAGAGAAAGGAGAAACAAGGACAAATTATATAGTAGTGTAATTGTATAAGTAGTAGACTGTACCTTAGTTAAGAGATGGCGGCGTTTGTCTCACACACAATCCCGGAAGGTAGCAACCGCATGGAGCAGATGCGCCATCCGGGATCATATAGGTACGCCAGCGCATGCGCAGCTTGAAAAACAACAACGTACCGCGTCATCGAGCTGGTCACATCACGGGCGTGATGACACCGCGTCACGTGTCCACCGCGATCACATGACAAAAAAAGATTGTCTAGATTTAAATACAAAAAGACCAGAGCGGTCTTAATAGGATTGGGACACAAAGATGGTACAGAAAGATTGGCAAAGTAATCTCTTCAAACCGGATGGAAAATAAGAATAAAGATAATGGAGACAAATGCTGAAAGGGGTTTACAAAATGTTCATGGAGGACACACAAGGGGAACCTCAGAGCAAGGATTGCATGGTGCGACCCCAGAACACCCGACTAAAAAACAGGGGGCTTGGGGGGCGTCTTGCAAAACAAGCTCAACAGCGCAAGCAGAGGGTAAAGGCATGGAGAGATGGGAGGGCACCAAACAGTGCTGGGGCCAACCCAAATCATCCGCCATACCCCACAAAACAGAAGCTCGCCCCTAGGTAATAGGGTAACAGGCCTCCATGCGCTGGGTGGGGAGCTGACAGGTCAAGAAGCTAGAGGAGGAGGATCGAGAAAGTTATTGTTGTTTGTCCTAACTCTGCAAAGAGTCAGGGAAAAAAACTGGATATTGTCGACCATGGTTACCATGAAATAAAAAATAAATAATAAAAATTAAAAAATTAAAATTTTAGGTATACACATAAAAAACATCATGATGCATGCACACTCGACTTACATGTGATGACCAAAGAGGGGGAACAGGCTAACTATAAGTACAAAAGAATAACAAGATTAGTGATTCCAAATATCATATGCAAATAATAGCGCATATCACATGACAAGAACAGAAAAGGACTTTATTGAGTACCAACTTTGAAAGAGAACATATCATTAAGTAAGTTTATTCTTTCTCGCACCCTCCTGAGGCAAAACCTTCTAGAAAAGGACTATAGCTCAATTGTGTATTGAGGCCTGGAAACGAGGTGGCGTTTAGCTCAACAATCCAACGCACTTCACGTTGGAGTAGGAGCTTGTTCCAATCGCCACCTCTGTTATCAGGATGCACCCAATCTAGGATGGTGAAAAGTATACAGGGAGGTCGGCCTTGATGGCAGTCTCTGACATGACGTCCTAAAGGAAGGTCAGGGTTAGCATTAGACATACTACTTATGTGTCTAGCAGCCCTTCTCCAAAATTCGAGTTTACTTTTCCCTACGTAAAAACTTTGACATTGGCATGTTAACAGATAAATAACCCCTGCAGTTTTGCAGTTTGCAAAATGCTTTGGTTTATAAGGTTTTCCATTGGGTAAAGAAATATTGGTTTGTGTATTCATATATCTACAAAATGAGCAGCCCCTGCAGGTGAAGGTACCTAGTCTTTTGCAAGGATCAGACTTAAAAGCAGGGCTTTTTTTCAGGGGAAACTTTGTGGAACTCAGTTCCACCACCTCTGGCTCAGACCCTTTGGTGCCTACTCACCACAATCACTTGTAAACACAGAAGTCCGGTTTCTGTGTTTACAAGTGACAGCTCTGCACTCTGTATGTAATGCAATCCTGGTATTTAATGCCCCTATAAGACCCTCCTACTGTTTTCGTGAAATTTGACTGAACACACCCACTATTTGATGTGACTTGGAGGGTGTGTGTAGGGGGAGGGGTTTTGTGGGGCCGTGGTTAAGTTCCAGCACCTATTGTTTGAGAAAAAAAGCCCTGCCTAAAAGTACCCACATATTCACTCTTAACAAGTTGATGTTTTAAAGAACGAGTTCTTCTATATGTAATAGCGGGAATGTTCGGTATGTGTACATTCAAAATGGGGTCAATCTGTAATAAATGCCAATGCTTCTCGATTATTTTTCTAACAGCCTTCTGTTGTTTGTTATATGTAGTAATTAGGCGAATGATTTACTGTACCTGTTTTACGTTTTTTATGGGAAAACAGTAGATCTTGCCGTGATTGGCCACGAGCACGGCGGAAAGCCTTTTTCAAACATGTTGGAGAATAACCTCGCTCTAATAGTCTATTTCTAAGTAAGTCTGCCTCATGACAAAATTCCTCATTGGTAGAACAATTTCTTCTTAGCCGTAAATATTGGCTGTAGGGGATTGACATTATGTTGTGAACTTGGCGCATGCAGGACGGTAACAAAAGTGTGCAAAATCTCGGGTGTGCCATCCCATATCATCAAAATATCATCGATGTGTGGTGAAAAAGCTCAGATCATCGCAGAGTAATAGAGAACGTTCCCAATCCCCCAGGTACAGATTGGCGTACGATGGGGCACAACACGTCCCCATCGCCACACCCTGTAACCTGGAGGTAGTGGGAACCATCGAACGAAAAAACATTATGTGTTAAAATGTACTCAAATGCAATGAATTTATGATCATCTTTATGAGATTGAGAGATAAAATGTTTAACAGCAGAAAGACCAAGATTGTGGGGGATGGAACTATATAAGGCTTCTACATCTATTGCCACTAGAAGAGAGCCAGGCGGAAGACATAGTCCATCAAGATTTTGTAAAAGGTGAATTGTGTATTTGATATAGGATGGGAGATTGGTAACAAAGGGTCTTAGATGGTCATCAATGAACTTACTTAGGTTTTCGGTGATTGCACTGTTGCCTGAAATGATTGGGCGACCAAGGGGATTTTTTAAATCCCTATGTACCTTTGGAAGGCAATAGAAAGTAGGCATACGAGGAAAGTGTGATCTTGTATATTCCCATATGTTCTTATCAATCGTCCCTTGGGAAAACGCCCCATCTATAAGATCATAAAACATATCATTGAATTTCTCAATGGTATTTTTTGAGACAGGTTTGTACCAAGATTTGTTAGAAATAATTTTTTTGCGAATGATTTTATATTGTTCGTTAGTCATGATGACAATTTTCCCCCCTTTATCAGAGGATTTAATAGTCAATGAGTGCTCACTTTTTAGCGATTGCAAATGATTAGATTAAATTTGATTACCGTAATTTGATTAATTTAATTAATTAATTTAATTAGTTTGATTCCCTTGATTAGATTAAAACTAATAGAGAGGTTTTTTGCACAGGAATGTGTCTTTAATGTATGTATTTCCGTGGTAGATGCCACAAAGGCTGCTAGATTAGGGTTGCCTGAGAAGGAAGGGAATGTGTCTGATTTCCTTTTAAATTTGGGTATTTGTGATATTGAGGTAGTTTTATCAATATGTTCATTTAATAAAGTTTCAATTTGCTATCAATAAGATCGCTGGGGTCTTGTTCCTCCAACAAAGTTAGCAAGTCATCGAGAGCCTCATCAGATTTTTGTGGATCTTGTTTAATATGTTCTGCCTCCTTAGAGTATAAACTCTTGAAGTGCAGTTTTCTTGCAAACAAGTTTAAATCTTTAATTGTATCAAAAATGTTCATATTGGTATCTGGGCAAAAGTTGAGGCCCTTTACCAGTAAACTTTCTTCAATTGTGGTAAGTCTGTGATTAGAAAGATTGATGATATCAAGTGTAGTGAATGAAAAAGTATCTGAAGTTGAAAGGGGTAGTGTATCTAATGCCGCGTACACACGAGCGGACTTTACGGCAGACTTTGCCCGGCGGACTTTTCAATGGACTTTATGAGGGACTTTCCGAATGAACGGACTTGCCTACACACAATCCACCAAAGTCCGTCGAATTCGTACGTGATGACGTACGACCGGACTAAAACAAGGAAGTTCATAGCCAGTAGCCAATAGCTGCCCTAGCGTGGCTTTTTGTCCGTCAAACTAGCATACAGACGAGCGGACTTTTCGACCGGACTCGAGTTCGACGGATAGAATTAAAACATGTTTCAAATCTAAGTCCGTCCAACTTTTGAGAAAACAAAGTCCGCTGGAGCCCACACACGATCGAATTGTTTGACGAAATCCCGTCCGCCGGGCAGAGTCTGCCGTAAAGTCCGCTCGTGTGTACGCGGCATAAGTGTTGTGAGGAGTTTCGTCCATCTGGTGTAAGAAGAAATCTTTATCAATATTTGGACTTTTAGAATAGTGTTGTCACCTGGAGGTGTGGACATAGTAGAGCTACCACCTGAAGCACCAAGAGAACGAACAGAATTAGCACCACGTGAATTACCTTTACTTATAGCTCCCAAAGAAGAGAGAATGGATTGTTGTTGTGTTTGAGTATAATTGATGAAAGATTTCTTGTGTATTGAAGAATCATCACCCAATGGTGAACGTTGAGTTTTCTGGGGCTTCCGATTTCTATGTCTGCTTTGGGAGGAAGAATAAACAGAAGAATTTAAAGATGAATTTGACCCTGAATCTTTAGATAAACGTCCAGAACCGCTGTTTTGATAGCGTTGTGGGCGGTCAGTTTGATGCCATTTATAAGCTTTACCTTCCTGAAATGCTCTCTTATCACGCCAGAATTTCTTGTGTTAGTTGGTCTAAATGAATCTTACTCTTTTCCTCATGTTCTTTAAAAATAGTCAAATCTTTGAATGGGACTAATTTGGCATAGATAGTTTTGATTTCTCTATCAAATATACTAATGCGTCTTTTATATTTATCATCATAGTTTTTGTACATTGTTGTAGATTTTTTTCCCATTTTGATTTAAAGGTGGAATCCACCTCATCCAAAAGAGGAAAATTTGTATGCGTAAGCCGAAAGGATTGATGTCCTCTTGATTGATCTTTTATATTGATCGAAACTATCTGCATGCCAAAAACAAGCTGCCTTTTTTATCAACGATTTTACCCAATTGAAAAAATAGTGAGGAAATTTCCACTTGGGAGGAAGATTTTTTAGTGTAGTCTTTGGAGAAGCCTGCCATTAAAGCATCCCATTCTTTGCCTTGAAAGTCCTGACTATATTCAGTTCACAGTCACAGAGAATAACCAAACATTAATCAAATATACAGTATTAATACCACAAAAAGACATTCATTGACCAAGAAATTATTTATATGTTATGTTCCCTGTGGGGATGCTTCAATAAGGACCCCAACAGTGAGCACATATATTTATAAAAAAAACTTTTAACGAATGATAATGGTTCAAAAGGAGGGATGGGTAATTGCTACCCCTATTGGTTATATTCTTAAAGGAGAACCATAATGGAGATAAAACTAGATTTGTTGTTGCCACTCTATATAAAGGTGAGTACCCTCTGGTACAAAAAGTGACTTTAAGGGCGAACTTTTTGAAAAAATATAAATGTTTTAGAAAAATAGAAAAATATTTATTACATTTATTTTATTGCATAAAAACCCTGTCATAAACGAACATGACAAAAGATATAGTGCACATAGCGTGATACCGTCTCAAAAAATGTTTATTTAAAACCAGTACCCCCTTACAGATGTACACTTACAAACAAAATAATGATAAAAAGCATGCAACATAATTTATTTATTTTTATTTATTTCAGGTTCTTATATAGCGCCATCAATTTACGCAGCGCTTTACATATACATTGTACATTCACATTGGTCCCTACCCTCAAGGGGCTTACAATCTAAGGTCCCTAACTCACATTCATACATACTAGGGACAATTTAGACAGGATCCAAATAACCTACCAGCATGTCTTTGGAGTAATACGGTGCGGCTGGTGTGTCTGCATCTCACCGCTCCACGGATGTCTCGATGTGCGGTGTTACCTGGGTAGAGACTTCACCTGCTTGCACCTACGATACCCGCATGGTCACGCCCTAACCGGTTTCGTCATCACTTCGTCAGAGGGCGTGGCCACACAGTGCGGCTCTTTACGTTTATAGGGTGTAAGAGCAGAGCAATAACCCTGCCCTCCCCCCCACAGTCATGAGAGCTACCTAGATCAAAGATGGTCCCGGATCCAGGAACGGATTTATTACAGGCTTATGAACATAATCCTTCTGGTGAGTCTAATACCTAAGGGAGAGGGCTCACGAGGTGTGGTGACGGGACCCGAGGATTGTTTCTGGACACTGGTCTAAGAATGGTGTTTCTTTGGATTTTAATCTGTTTGGACTTTTATTGGTGTTTAACACAATTATTGGAGACACACTGCGTGTTTTTTCCAGGAAGCGCTGCTAATGCTATATGATATCCATGACTGTTTGTTTTAGAGCATATGAGTTTTGACATTGTATTTTTTATAGCAGCTGCCATTATATTTTGTTTTAACAATTTTATGATATTTCCTCGTGCCCCGGGAGAGTGACATTTTTAAACCAAGGTTCATAGATCCACTAGTTTTATGGTGATTAACCGCTTGCCGACCAGCCGCCGTCATTATACGGCGGCAGGTCAGCACGATCCCGAGAGTCGTCGTAGCTGTACGTCGGCTCCTTTAAGCGGGATAGTAGGCGCGCGCACGCGCCCGTTTCACTGCGGGGGTGCAGATGCTCATGGCTGATGATCGCGATGACTACCGGCCACGAGCGATCGCGGGCACAAGAGGCAGAACAGGGACATGTGTGTGTAAACACACAAATCCCTGTTTTGTTCTGTGAGGAGAGACATATCGTGAGTTCCTAATAGCTAAGAACCATGATCTGTCATTTCCTCTAGTCAGTCCCCTACAGTTAGAACACACACTAGGGAACACAGTTAACCCCTTGATCGCCCCCTAGTGTTAACCCCTTACCTGCCAGTGACATTTATACAGTAATCAGTGAATTTTTATAGCACTGATCGCTGTATAATTGTCAATTGTCTCAAAAATGTATCAAAAGTGTCCGATGTGTCCGCCATAATGTCGCAGTCATGATAAAAATCGCAGATCGCCGCCATTACTAGTAAAAATAAAATGAATAAAAATGCCATAAATCCTTCTCCTATTTTGTAGATGCTATAACTTTTGTGCAAACCAATCAGTATAACAATTTTTATTACCAAAAATTTGTAGAAGAATACATATCGGCCTAAACTGAGAAAAAAATTCGCTTTTTAAAAAAAAAATTGTAGATATTTATTATAGCAAAAAGTACAAAATATTGTGTTTTTTTTTCAAAATTGTCGCTCTTTTTTGTTTATAGCGCAAAAAATAAAAACTGCTGAGATGATCAAATACCACCAAAAGAACTCTCTGTTTGTGGGGAAAAAAAGGACGTCAATTTTGTTTGGGTGCAATGTCGCACGACTGCGCAATTGTCAGTTAAAGCGACGCAGTGCCGTATCGCATAAAATGCTCTGGTCATTGAGCTGTCAAATCTTCCAGGGCTGAAGTGGTTAACTACAACCAAAAGAAAGCTCTATATGTGTGAAAAAAATTATAAAAATTGTCATATGGGTACAGTGTTGCATGATCGCACAATTGTCATTCAAAGTGAGACAACATGGAAAGCAAAAATTGGTCTGGACAGGAAGGGAGTGAAAGTGTCTGGGATTGAAGTAGTTTAATGAAGATTGGGAATCATCTTCATCATGTAGATACTTTTTTTCACAGGTAATACTGATTAAATTCAAACTAAAGCCCAGCAAATGTAATTTGACTCAAAACAGACCAATTATCTGGGGCATATCATTTGAGCCAAAGAGATCTCCTTACACCCTACAAAAATTCATACAGGTCAGTGTTGGCCAACACCGAAAATTCAGAACTGCACTCCTTTATGGGTTGGTGGGCTATTATTGATAATACAATACAGGCTTTCTCAACCTTTTAACCCTAGAGCAGTGGTTCTCAACCTGGGGGTCGGGACCCCCTCGAGGGTCAAATAACGATCTGCCAGGGGTCACCAAATCCTGGGCTGTTCCTGAAGCCTGCATCGCTCTCCCAGTCTTTTCACAGCCGCCCATTCAGTTCATGGCATGGCTGGGGGGCAGAGACTAGAGGCCAGCTGACTAGTGAGGAATGTAAAGTGGGAGGGGCTGGAGGGGACCCTATCTCCTGATTTCGGCATAGGTGTCACTGCTGCAAGACACCACAAAGTCGGAGACACAGTGAGTAACACTACCTGTGATTATAGTTTCCATTAAATGTCCGCACTACTTTTTTTGGATCAGCAGATGACCTTGATCAAGAGCACCTAAGTTGGCTGTTCAGAACTCCCCCCAGCACTGCCACTCATCCCATCGCCTCCCCCAACAAAGGAGTAAGAGAAGGAATAAAAATAGAGAATACATGGAAGGGAGAGGAAAAGTGGGGGAGGAACAAAGAAAAAAGGGAGACAAAGAATAAGAGAAAGAATAAGAAAGACAGTTAGAGAGAGGGATGGGGGGAAAAAAACAGGAAATTAGAGAGAGATAAAAGGCAAAGAGAGTGGTACATCCTAAAATTTACCATAAGGGTTTTTTTTTAATACTGTACGAGTGTAAGGGACTCGGGCAGCGCTAAATGTCCGTGGGTTAGGGGTGCAAATTACTTGTCTTGTCTTGGGTGGTGAAAACCCACGCTACGAAAAAAAAATTTCTGTTAGGCTTCCCCACAACTTTGGAAATGTTATCAAGGGGTCACAGCACTGGGGAGGTTGAGAACCACTGCCCTAGAGGAACCCCAAAAATAATTTTCATGTCTCGAGGAACCCTTCCTAAAACAAAATCATCAGGGCTCAATAGGAACAATGCTCCTTACATTGGTGGTCAATAGGAAGAATGTCCCTCTTAAAGTGGTGTTCAGAATTCTACCCTTAAAGACAGCTACAAAGATATTTGGTGTCATGCTGCTGGCTTTGCTAAGTGGTGTTGAACCTTGAACTCTGTAGATATCATCAAATAGGTGGTTCATCAGCCACAGCTCAAGGAACCCCTAGCAACCTCTGGAGGAACCCAAGGGTTCAATGGAGCCCTGGTTGAGAATGGCTGATATAATAGATGTTGGCTTTGTAGACAGCCCAGTACTTTAAAAGGTTAAACCTTCTCTTGCATTGTGTCCTATTGACAAACTGCTCAAAAGCAAGCATTTTGCATTTTTCAATGAGAAACTAGTAACATCACCAATTTTGGCATGTGCTGACTGCCTTAGGCCTTTCTGACTGTATACAGAAGGTAGTTCACTGAGGTTAGGAGCTGTGCTCACTCAGGAGCAAGATAAAGTTAAATGCCAGTAGAAGATTGAACATGTAGTGCTACCCCAGAAGAAGTCGCTGGATTGTTTTTGTGATTTCTTTGCACACCTGAAGATGACACACCTTGCTCACCAAGCACTTACCAACACACCCTGAGGTATTCAAAGAATTTATTAGGACAATCCTAGCCTAAAATAAGAAAGGATTAGCGAGTGTACTTATACAAATGATCAATAAGACAATAATGTTATTCTACGAGATATGGGTAGACACCTGCAGAAATCTGACTAACAGTAATTAATAGAACTAGGATACATTTACCTAGCAACAGTTTATAAAGACAGTCCTAACTTACTATAGTAGTGCTTGTTTTGTTACATTGGTCAGTAAATGATGAAAAAGAAAAAAAAAGACTTTGGCCAGCAAAGTTTGGGCCCTTGAAGAAAGCACAACAGTTCCCAGCAAACAAAAGATTAACATGTATGATGTTAGCCTCTTACCAGTTCCCAGGGCACCCTCTTCTGGGTCTCTTAATTTGTGCTTTGATTCTGTAAAAGTCAAGTTCAAGTCAGACAGGGATAGGAGTTGCTGTGATGTCTCTCTTTCAGTCCTGCGGAGACAGTCCCTCTTTTTCTTCCTTAGAAGTGGTTGGAGTGCTCTCTAGTACAGTCTTTGTAAATCAAAGTGGCACTGGATTGTTCCCAAATAAAGAAGGGTTAAGGCAACCCCACTTGCCACAGTAGGCACTCTCAAAACTCCAGGTGTTTACACGTAGGTTTGCAAAAGGGTCCTACCTTGCAAGCTAGTGCCTAGCAGCAGTAGCCAGTGGTCCACTCCTGATAGCCAGGGCCCTGCTGATGGTTATGGTCCAGCATGAGCTGATCCCCAGTGAAGGCTCTCAGGATCCAGGTCTCCTCACGTGTTACATTGCACAGGGTAAAATTGCAGCAGCAGTCTCTAATCAGCACTCTTCTCCTGGGCAGCACAGCATCAGATAGCTCTAGCAAACTCTGGCCAAACACCACTGTCCTCCCCTCATTGCAACCTTGTGGTGCTCTCTCTTTGCTGCTCAGCACAGGAAATGGTTGCCGCTGTCCCTGGTCTCCTCAGCCCTCTGGAAGTTGTAGCCCCTCTCATCCTCCCAGAGCCATGGCTTTACTACTGTAGGTACTGCATTCCCCAGTAGCCTGCAGACCACTTCTCCATTCTCTGTTGCATCAGCTTATCACTCAACCCAGGCCCAGCCAAGATGGCTGCTCCTTTCACTGGAGAAACTCCATAAATGAGCATAGGAAAAAGCAGTCTCCTTAAAGACGGCTGCTGCACTTTTGAATCAATGAATATTCAGTTTAACACTATCCACGCTGCAGAAGGATAATACAGCAGCAACAAAGAAAGACGTTCAGCTACAGTTCGGGTTACAAGCACAACTCAGCTAATTTTAGCTCCTGTTCAATTAGAAAATATTTTTTGGGCTGTAACCCAAAAAATTGCTGAATTCTTACTAGGTTGCCAAGCAGACATTTATACTGTCAACAATAATCAATTGGCCTGTTTGGGAACCACTAAATTGGGTGCCCTTGAATAATGTTGGGTGGCTTAGTTGGCTCCTCCAACTTAGACCACTATATCATTCATTACAAACCAGGGCATGCAAACACCAATGTTTATGCTCTGTCACAGTGTCCCTACGCACAGCCCCAGGGGATATTGATCAACATCTGGAAGGGGACAAAATAGTTCCATCCCAGGTAAGGGGCCTTGAACCAATTCCAACTTTTGGAATAAAAAGGACCTATTTACAGTTATCCACCCCTGAAATAAACACTCAAAAGGAATGGGTACTCTACCAAGACAAGATCCTGATATCCACCAGCTCATAGAATTCTTGTTAAAAACCATGCCCGTCCTTCATTGACTGCTCGGCTATTACCCTGAGAATAGGATGAAATGGAAATCTGGGATGGACTTCTCTATAGATGGGAAAAATTCTAGGTGAACTGTGTGACATTTGCCAAATGGTAATTCCTCAAAATACGAGGTTAGGAATCTGCCAAATCTTGCTTCAGGTAGGGGGACATTTTAACATTGAACACAAAAAAATGTTAGTTAGGAAATACTTTTACTGCCCAGGCCACTCCACCTGGTTTCATAAGGCCTGTCAGCTATATCGAAATTGTGCTGTTCATAATAGAAAAGCTGAACATACTTCTCCACATACTATAACTAACATCCGCTTGGAAGAAAACCATCAGGCCTTCAGAAAAAAACTTAAGACCTACCTCTTCTATGGAGCTGGACGACACAGGACAGATAAGCGCCTTGAGGTGATTCAGTTCACATTTGCAGCGCTATACAAGTCTTTCATTCATTCATACTGGAGAACTACTGCAGTACTGGAGAACTCTTTGAGTTATTAACTATGGACTTATTTATGGTAGAAACAGTTGCTCTGAGATCATTATGAACCTTTTTTCTGGCCACATTTCTAATTTGCTACTTTTTTACCAATTTGAGAAATTACAGCTCTTACTACAGTCAAACTTTTATTATGGTGCAGTTTATCTGTTTGGTTGCTCTAAATAAGTATTATCATATCCAGGCCCCAATGTAGAGTCACGGGCATTCTCTGAGTTATGTTGCATCAATGGCATGTCAAAATCTCATACTACCCCTTACCATCACCATGAGTTTGTGAATGATTCAACAGAGCTTTATCTACTATACTTAGCACAAGAAAATTAGAAACATGGGTTTCTGTATATGGGAGATTTTGTTTGGGCCTACAATCATATAATCCATGGGGTAATGGGGCATGCACCTTTCTTTATGTTGTTTGGTAGACATGGGAGGTTACCCATCTACTTGCTGTTAGGAAATCTAGGGACTGTGGTCGAAAGGATTATACACCAATGGTTTAGAAAATGTTGTCAACACCTTACTAAGATCAAACAATTTGTGTAAAGCACCAGAACTTGACTAATAAGGACACAGTAAGACTATTGCTGTTAAGGCCACGAGATAGAGTCTTGATCCAGAATCCCAAGCATTCCTTTGGTAATAAACTGGAATTAAAAAAGGCAAACAAGTCTGTATTATGTAAAGCAACAAACCTTTCCTGGAAAATAAAAAAGAGGTTTATAGGGAGCACAGGACTAACATGATCCAGATAATGTCTCTACTACAATTAGGCAGTCCAAAATAATAGGAGAGGTATGGGTGAATATGATGGGATGATGGAATAATCTTCAGCAGGAAGGGCTGCAACTTTTATAAGACTGAAGCAGGCTCTATATAGACACAAAAGAAACAAAAAAAGGCGCCTCTAAGTGCAGAAGATTAACAATTTTAATGCCCCAAAAAGGGTTAAAAACACTTACAGAAAGGAAGTGGTTATTAGGCACATCATAACTGGAGCTGCATTGGAAGGGATGACGGTCAGGGGAAGCCTTCAGATGGAATGGATGTGATCACTGAACACAGCGGTGTAAGACACAGGGAACCGCTGTGAGGCCGGCATCATCAGCTGGAAGGAAGACGAACCCGGAAGTGATGTCATCCACAGGGCGGCTCAATAACCAGCCTGAACCGCAAACAAACAGCCTGGACGAGGATGTGATGTCATCAGAAAGGGACGCGTTTCGGAACCATCAGTCGTTCCTTTATCAACCTATGGCCATGCTGATGACTTGAAAGGAATATATACACACCCACTGACAGTGGATTGGCCAGTGGGCGGGGGCAGCAAGGAAACATTTATTAAATTGTGAACAGTTCGTTTTTGCATATAAATGAAGAGAAACAAGTGGATACCTGCTGCAGCAATCTAAAAACCATTGTAAAAAACATTAAAAGCATAAAAAACGGGAAAAAATAAAAAATATATATAATAAATATATATGTAAAAAATAAAATAATATAATGTATGGAACAATGCTGGACATTGACCAATCATAGAGCCTGCAAGACATATAACAGAAAAGATGACGGTTGGTGACCAATCATAGATCATAGAGCCTGCAAAATGGGGATGGTGTGAGCAGGCTAATGTCGATATAAAACTACAGGCCTTGAGGGAAACTTACTACTATCAATAATAAATCGTTAAAATGGGGATAGTTGAAACAACCTAAAATACCATGTTAAAGTATGGCGCTAACTTCAAAATCTTCATTTAACCCTCCAGGGGCTAAAACATTAAGTAAAAATATCCAATACATTTCTCTATGGCATAGGCGTCGGTAACGTTCAGCAGCGGGGAGGTCTTTTGGCATTGCCTCAATAATCCATACTTTGAGGCCATTTGTGGACTTATTATGGGTGTGGAGGTAATGTCTGGGGACACTATGGTTGTCTAGTCCACCTTCAATTAAACGGCGATGCTCACCAAACCGTTTCCGTAGTGGCCGAATAGTGCGCCCTACATAAAATAAACCACAGGGACATGTGAGACAGTAGATGACATGGTCTGAAGAACATGTGTGAAAGCCCTTTATTGGGTATGTTTTGCCTTTAATATGGAACTCTTTCTGGCCGTGTGTCACAAAGCCGCGAGTCTTGCACAAGGGCTTGCGGCACTGGTACATACCAGACATGGCTAAAAACGTGGGCATATGGTAGCCCGGAGGCAGAGGTTTGGCCCTAAGTTTGCTGGTTGCTACCTTGCTTTTAATGTTGGGTGCCTTTCTATAAGCAAACTGAGGTCTATTAGGCAGGGTAGGGAGTAGATGTTCATCTTGTAATAGCAGAGACCAATGTTTTTTAATAATTTTTTCCATATGTTTATGACGGGTGTGAAACTGGGTGATGAATCTTAGATTATCTTTCTGAGTATTGGAACGTGAATGAGATTTCTTAATGGGCAATGTGGTCTTATATTGTTGATAAGCTGAGTCAACAAGATCTATAGGGAAACCTTTTTCAAGAAACTTGGCTTTCAGAATTTCACCTTCAATGTCGTAGTCGCTCTTCAGGGTACAGTTCTTTTTGAGTCTACAGAACTGACTCTTAGGAACATTGTTTAGCCACAGAGGGTGATGACAACTTTTATAATGGAGGAATGAGTTTCCAGCTGTGGGCTTGGTGAAATTTTTTGCATGAATCTCTTTGCCTGTCCAAAAGAGTTCAAGATCGAGAAAGGCTAGCTTATTTTGGTCGATGACTGAGGTGAAAGTGAGGCCCATGTTGTTGGTGTTACAGTATGACACAAAATCCGTAAATGTTGGTACATTGCCATCCCAGATGATAATCACGTCATCTATATAGCGGCCATAAAAAACAATGTGAGGGAGAAATGGGTTGTTGTTCCATATATATAAGTGTTCCCAATACCCCATAGTAAGATTAGCATACGAGGGTGCAAAGTGCGCCCCCATAGCTGTCCCTTGTAATTGCAGATAGAAATTATCCTCAAATTTAAAATAGTTGTGAGTGAGACAGAAGGATGTGGCTTCAACGATAAAGGAAGCCTGTCTAGGGTTCAGCATTGGGTCCTGGCAGAGAAAAAACTGTAGGGCGTTGAGGCCTACTTCGTGAGGTATCGATGTGTATAGGGATTGGACGTCTAAAGATGCCCAATGATAATTATTTTCCCAAGAGTATGGGGTTAGAGTTTCCAGTAGATGAACACCATCTCTTATATGGGACTGGAGAGATTGGGCCAATGGCTGGAGGAATTGGTCTATATATTGCGACAGTCCGCTGCTGATGCTATCCATAGATGCCACAATCGGTCGCCCTGGTGGTATTTTAGGGTCTTTATGCACCTTCGGTAGATGGTAGAAATAAGGAGTAAAGTGTATTTCTTTAACTAAGAAAGAGGCCTCTTGCTGTGAAATGATGTTGTCATTTAATGCCCTTTTTACTAGAGAGGAGGCTTCAATGGTGAATAAAGGCAAGGGATCTTTGTGAAGTCTGATATATGTATTCGTGTCGGTTAATAATCGGATAGCTTCAGAAACATAGTCAGCTCTGTTTTGTATCACTATACCTCCACCTTTGTCCGCACTTTTTATAACCAGATCTGAATTATTGGTAAGTGTGTCAAGGGCTCTTTGTTCCTGATGAGAAAGATTGGAAGTGGATTTTTTATTGTTTTTACACAGTGCCTGTATCTCTGCATGGACGATGCGATAAAAAGCATCAATGCATGAGCCTTTGGACTGGGTGGGATAGAAAACCGAAGAGGGTTTGAAGGTGGTGTTTTGGATGGGTGGGGAGGTCATAAGGTGTTGTGTGTACAACACAAAGTCATTATCATAATCTATAGAAGGGGACAATGAGATGGGGGAATGACTGTAAAGATCTTCTGGAATGGAAAGAAGGTCACTATCTGTATGGGCATCAGTGATACTATGGGTCACATCAGGTGTATGGGGATCATTATGTAATCTGCGTTGGTTGGATTGGATGTTGAAGAATCTCTTCAAGGTAAGGAGGCGGAAAAATTTGTTCAGGTCCTTGAAGAGAAGAAAGGGGTTAGGTGCAGCTGATGGAGCAAAGTTTAGACCTCGGTTTAATAGGGAAATTTCATCTTTGGTTAAAACATGGGTGGAGAGGTTAAAGATTTTAACAGTACTCTCTTTTTGCTCGGGTCTGGGGTGGAGCTTGTTGCCTCTGCCTCTACATCCTCTTCTGCGTGTTTTCTTTTTTGTGGTTTTGTCCGAGGGGGGTCGAACACTAAAAAAGGAACCGCAGCTGGCTCTGAAGATGGAGTGGTGGCCAAGGGTGTCATGAGTGAGGAGTTGGGGCCAAAGGACACGAGAGGACCAGAAGGTGTTCTGGAAAGAGTACATATATTATTAACAATGATGTTTTGTTCACTATCTGCAGTAGTGGTTGGACATGGAAAAGACACAAGGGGACCAGAAGGTGTTCTGGAAAGAGTACATGTATTATTGTCAATGATGTTTTGTTGACTATCTGCAATAGTGGTTGGACATGAAGAAGGATCGGAGGTGTTGGGTGCAATATGGGTAGAGGTATGGGGTGTTGTCTGGATGGGCTGGACGGGACCCAAAATATCAGTAGTGGATGGCGACATAAGATCCAAAGTTTCGGTGCTAACCCCCTGGTTCTGTATACAAGACTCAGAATTAGCTGTTAAGTTGGAAGTGGATGTTTTATATTGAGGGATAATTTTGCGAGGGACAATGGGGGCAAAAGGGTTAATGTCCATAAGGGATGGAAGATTGTGAGCGGATTTTCGTTTCCACGAAAAAATATTATTGTTACTATAATCTTTTAAATCTCTGCTGAATTTCCCCAATTTATGTTTGATCAGGATGTCTTCCTTCTTATGGGTTAATTTAGTAAGGATGGACAGCCAAAGAGATGGTAAATGGGTGGTGAGGTTAGCAATTTGGGAGAATACTATCTTTATTTGGTGAATACATTGTTCATATTTGGTATGTCTCTGTGCGGAGATAATTTTGATCCATTTATTGGTGCAAAATTCAGATATAGAGGACCATTCTCTTTGGGACTCTAGGTCTAGGAAAGAGCATGTTTTTAAAATTCTAAGGCCTCTAGGAGTGATATGAGCAGACAAATATTTAAGAAGAAAAAATTCAGCCCATCCAGACAACACCCCATACCTCTACCCATATTGCACCCAACACCTCCGATCCTTCTTCATGTCCAACCACTATTGCAGATAGTCAACAAAACATCATTGACAATAATACATGTACTCTTTCCAGAACACCTTCTGGTCCCCTTGTGTCTTTTCCATGTCCAACCACTACTGCAGATAGTGAACAAAACATCATTGTTAATAATATATGTACTCTTTCCAGAACACCTTCTGGTCCTCTCGTGTCCTTTGGCCCCAACTCCTCACTCATGACACCCTTGGCCACCACTCCATCTTCAGAGCCAGCTGCGGTTCCTTTTTTAGTGTTCGACCCCCCTCGGACAAAACCACAAAAAAGAAAACACGCAGAAGAGGATGTAGAGGCAGAGGCAACAAGCTCCACCCCAGACCCGAGCAAAAAGAGAGTACTGTTAAAATCTTTAACCTCTCCACCCATGTTTTAACCAAAGATGAAATTTCCCTATTAAACCGAGGTCTAAACTTTGCTCCATCAGCTGCACCTAACCCCTTTCTTCTCTTCAAGGACCTGAACAAATTTTTCCGCCTCCTTACCTTGAAGAGATTCTTCAACATCCAATCCAACCAACGCAGATTACATAATGATCCCCATACACCTGATGTGACCCATAGTATCACTGATGCCCATACAGATAGTGACCTTCTTTCCATTCCAGAAGATCTTTACAGTCATTCCCCCATCTCATTGTCCCCTTCTATAGATTATGATAATGACTTTGTGTTGTACACACAACACCTTATGACCTCCCCACCCATCCAAAACACCACCTTCAAACCCTCTTCGGTTTTCTATCCCACCCAGTCCAAAGGCTCATGCATTGATGCTTTTTATCGCATCGTCCATGCAGAGATACAGGCACTGTGTAAAAACAATAAAAAATCCACTTCCAATCTTTCTCATCAGGAACAAAGAGCCCTTGACACACTTACCAATAATTCAGATCTGGTTATAAAAAGTGCGGACAAAGGTGGAGGTATAGTGATACAAAACAGAGCTGACTATGTTTCTGAAGCTATCCGATTATTAACCGACACGAATACATATATCAGACTTCACAAAGATCCCTTGCCTTTATTCACCATTGAAGCCTCCTCTCTAGTAAAAAGGGCATTAAATGACAACATCATTTCACAGCAAGAGGCCTCTTTCTTAGTTAAAGAAATACACTTTACTCCTTATTTCTACCATCTACCGAAGGTGCATAAAGACCCTAAAATACCACCAGGGCGACCGATTGTGGCATCTATGGATAGCATCAGCAGCGGACTGTCGCAATATATAGACCAATTCCTCCAGCCATTGGCCCAATCTCTCCAGTCCCATATAAGAGATGGTGTTCATCTACTGGAAACTCTAACCCCATACTCTTGGGAAAATAATTATCATTGGGCATCTTTAGACGTCCAATCCCTATACACATCGATACCTCACGAAGTAGGCCTCAACGCCCTACAGTTTTTTCTCTGCCAGGACCCAATGCTGAACCCTAGACAGGCTTCCTTTATCGTTGAAGCCACATCCTTCTGTCTCACTCACAACTATTTTAAATTTGAGGATAATTTCTATCTGCAATTACAAGGGACAGCTATGGGGGCGCACTTTGCACCCTCGTATGCTAATCTTACTATGGGGTATTGGGAACACTTATATATATGGAACAACAACCCATTTCTCCCTCACATTGTTTTTTATGGCCGCTATATAGATGACGTGATTATCATCTGGGATGGCAATGTACCAACATTTACGGATTTTGTGTCATACTGTAACACCAACAACATGGGCCTCACTTTCACCTCAGTCATCGACCAAAATAAGCTAGCCTTTCTCGATCTTGAACTCTTTTGGACAGGCAAAGAGATTCATGCAAAAAATTTCACCAAGCCCACAGCTGGAAACTCATTCCTCCATTATAAAAGTTGTCATCACCCTCTGTGGCTAAACAATGTTCCTAAGAGTCAGTTCTGTAGACTCAAAAAGAACTGTACCCTGAAGAGCGACTACGACATTGAAGGTGAAATTCTGAAAGCCAAGTTTCTTGAAAAAGGTTTCCCTATAGATCTTGTTGACTCAGCTTATCAACAATATAAGACCACATTGCCCATTAAGAAATCTCATTCACGTTCCAATACTCAGAAAGATAATCTAAGATTCATCACCCAGTTTCACACCCGTCATAAACATATGGAAAAAATTATTAAAAAACATTGGTCTCTGCTATTACAAGATGAACATCTACTCCCTACCCTGCCTAATAGACCTCAGTTTGCTTATAGAAAGGCACCCAACATTAAAAGCAAGGTAGCAACCAGCAAACTTAGGGCCAAACCTCTGCCTCCGGGCTACCATATGCCCACGTTTTTAGCCATGTCTGGTATGTACCAGTGCCGCAAGCCCTTGTGCAAGACTTGCGGCTTTGTGACACACGGCCAGAAAGAGTTCCATATTAAAGGCAAAACATACCCAATAAAGGGCTTTCACACATGTTCTTCAGACCATGTCATCTACTGTCTCACATGTCCCTGTGGTTTATTTTATGTAGGGCGCACTATTCGGCCACTACGGAAACGGTTTGGTGAGCATCGCCGTTTAATTGAAGGTGGACTAGACAACCATAGTGTCCCCAGACATTACCTCCACACCCATAATAAGTCCACAAATGGCCTCAAAGTATGGATTATTGAGGCAATGCCAAAAGACCTCCCCGCTGCTGAACGTTACCGACCCCTATGCCATAGAGAAATGTATTGGATATTTTTACTTAATGTTTTAGCCCCTGGAGGGTTAAATGAAGATTTTGAAGTTAGCGCCATACTTTAACATGGTATTTTAGGTTGTTTCAACTATCCCCATTTTAACGATTTATTATTGATAGTAGTAAGTTTCCCTCAAGGCCTGTAGTTTTATATCGACATTAGCCTGCTCACACCATCCCCATTTTGCAGGCTCTATGATCTATGATTGGTCACCAACCGTCATCTTTTCTGTTATATGTCTTGCAGGCTCTATGATTGGTCAATGTCCAGCATTGTTCCATACATTATATTATTTTATTTTTTACATATATATTTATTATATATATTTTTTATTTTTTCCCGTTTTTTATGCTTTTAATGTTTTTTACAATGGTTTTTAGATTGCTGCAGCAGGTATCCACTTGTTTCTCTTCATTTATATGCAAAAACGAACTGTTCACAATTTAATAAATGTTTCCTTGCTGCCCCCGCCCACTGGCCAATCCACTGTCAGTGGGTGTGTATATATTCCTTTCAAGTCATCAGCATGGCCATAGGTTGATAAAGGAACGACTGATGGTTCCGAAACGCGTCCCTTTCTGATGACATCACATCCTCGTCCAGGCTGTTTGTTTGCGGTTCAGGCTGGTTATTGAGCCGCCCTGTGGATGACATCACTTCCGGGTTCGTCTTCCTTCCAGCTGATGATGCCGGCCTCACAGCGGTTCCCTGTGTCTTACACCGCTGTGTTCAGTGATCACATCCATTCCATCTGAAGGCTTCCCCTGACCGTCATCCCTTCCAATGCAGCTCCAGTTATGATGTGCCTAATAACCACTTCCTTTCTGTAAGTGTTTTTAACCCTTTTTGGGGCATTAAAATTGTTAATCTTCTGCACTTAGAGGCGCCTTTTTTTGTTTCTTTTGTGTCTACAAACCTTTCCTGACTGCCCAAAGTATGATGTGGTTACAGACTCCTTATTGCCTCCAAAGAATTAACAGGTACAATTTCAGTAGAATCATCATTGGAGGGATATTTGCCTCCAGGAAATACCTCAGCTCTTGAGGATCCATCTAGTCCATCTCCCTCTGCTGCAAATGATCCTACAACCTACATTGTTGATTGCTTTCCCAAACAGCCATCTCAAGGACCTACAATATAGCTGCTAAGTATTCTGATTTTGAATTGTAAGTATGTTCTGGTTATACAGTATGTCAATGTAAATGGAGAGGACTGTATTTTTTAAACTCTGGGTAAATGTAAGGGGGTGTTGGGTACTGTTTTTGTATC
This sequence comes from Lithobates septentrionalis, assembly GCA_037952835.1. NCBI lineage: Eukaryota > Metazoa > Chordata > Amphibia > Anura > Ranidae > Lithobates > Lithobates septentrionalis. Next base: position 3,310,300 of record JBBDGP010001852.1, read on the forward strand.
ATTGGCCTAAAAATTAGTCCTGTTAGCTGTTCCCTTATACAACAATGTCCATAAAGTAATCAGGTGACTGCTACCTTGATATTAAACACTAGAGGGAATCCAGCAAAGGACTAGTGTTTCCCCCACTATGAACTCCTGCAGGGAAGCTTGGGTCTAATTGGACGCAGAGTTTCCATGAGATTATGACAGCTTATGTGGGGTTTAGCTGTTTTTCTACTGGAGGTTTGCTGGTGGAAACATTTGCTTGGAAAGGGGAGGGGGTGGGGAGGGGGACGGGGTTGTTGGAAGAGATGGGATGTTATTATCTAATCTATTATTCTTATGCTTTGCCACAGTACATGCACCACTTTTAAACTCTTAAATTTACTTTATTTAGGATGTGGTTATCCCCATTTTTGCTGCTACGCACAATGTATACTACATTTATGGCTTTCAGTTTTCATTTATTTAGCATGTCAATATTTTCCCTTTTTTCACTGACACATACTACGTGTGTGGCTGTTAGGACCTTCAAATTTATTTTATTTGCCAACATTATTATATACAAAACATTCAGTTTCCATTTATATGCCCATTATTAGAATGTATTTAATTTCATAATTACTACTAACTAAAATTATTTTAACATATAGAGGAGTGTGTGGTAGGGGTGTTTTAAAGATAATATGCCCCGGGTGTATGCCACTGACAGCAAATGCTTTAAAATTCAGTGCTGATTATACAGTGTGTTGAGGAAGGTAGGGCACTCTATGTTTCTGGCACATCAACTGTTCATTTTCTGTATTTGCAGGGTGTTTGAAGAGATAAAACATAGGGATATGTATTTGTTTTTTTGTTTGTTTTTGTCTTGAAATACACTTTTGGGAGAGAAGACCACCTTAGGATTTTTCTGCTACATGGACCTCATGGTTCTCAGCCTGACCTAGCTCTTGTTCAGCTGGTGGAGTGGCCCATTGACTTCCATACCTCCCTCCTTGATGAATGTTGAGTTTACATTTGTGAATGTTTAATATACAACGTTCATTTGTATCTATGTTCAGGGCTGAACTGGGACAAAAATTTGGCCCTGGACTTCACCCAGACCAGCCCACTTTAATTTTACAAACATGCCAAGAAACAGTATATAAAATTATACGCAATTGCGTGATATGGATACTCATTTAGTTCGGGATGGATCTGAGGGAAGCGGTGAGGCCTTTGTATGGGTATCAGAGCTGCCCGGGGGAAAATTGCCACCTTGCCCCCCGGTAGGGTGACCACATATCCAGACTGCCATTCAGGGACAATTTTGCTAAGGACCACGGGGAATGTAATCTCAGGGTTGACGGGGAATTCAGCAGTGGGGTTTATTTGTCGGGTAAATGGCTGGTGCTAGCACTGAAAACATTCCGACACCATGCTTAATATGGTGTCAGGATAATCAAATCGCATTATTTCTATTACTACATTATAATATATGAGATATAAAAGTGTTTCACCAGGCCTGCAGAAACACCGCTCAGCGCCAAACACCCAAACAGACCCAAGGTGCAGATATAATGATATTAAAAAGGAATAAATAAATGATCAAAAATGCATACCCGTAAATAAACAACAGTATGCAATTAAAAGCTAAACATAAATAAGATTGAACTCCACTGTGTCTGTCAAGGCAGAGAGACAATCTAGTGAGCAGCAGCTGTCTCAAACCAGAGAAAAAAACAAATATAAAAAGCAGTGTTATAAAGTAATCACCATTTAGACTAAATTATCACACTAGACAGCGCTAATGTTGAGCAATTGAAACTTGTGGCCAACAACACATAAATGGACAGTCTTATAACAGAAAAGAGTCCTTTAGAAGAAAATCCCTTATAAAGTGAAATGATGAAAAGTTCAGGGTGCAATTCAGATAATCTACAGGTGATCTTGAAAAAAACAGTCCTCCATATGCACCTTCCACCGATCACTGTGAGATCCACCCGGTGACAAACACTCTCCCCCTAGGGGGTTAAACTCACCAGAAAAGGGGAGTAATAAAGCCTTCAGAGTCAGCACTCTTTAGAAGTAGTATGTTGCCATCATCACTATACATAGGGTCACAGGTTTGCAGGGCTCATAATGAATCAAAAACAGAAAGAAAGGTGCACATGGCGTAATCCTGTTTATTGATTCAAACCCCTTGCACAAAAACAGACATAAAACCCCCCTTCAATAAAAATACGTACATCAAATAAAATAAACAGTGAGCAATCAATCAAACAGGCAGGTATTGCCAGTATGTACACTTCACCCAAAGCTGTCAGCGCCGCTATACAGGAAAGGCTCGATACTTCCTGGTTGTGCGGATGACTCAGGTGGAGCGCACACGTCACTTCCGGCGTCGTCTTGGCCACGCCCTGACGCGTTTCGTCATATCCTTTGACTTCAACAGAGGGCGTGGCCACACGACGCAATGGCCAGCTTATATACCCCTCCACAAGCCGCTCAGCCAATCATAGCAAGACTAGGGGGACGGCGAATGCACGTCTCTAGCTCCAGCTTCACTGGCGGCTTACTGTAAAAAGCGTGGAGGGACACAAAGGCACTGCACTAATCCAATATGATAAAGCATGATTCTAAAGTGGGCACAGGCAACCTTGACCAAAATACATTAATCAGAAAGCGTCCCCACATGCATCTTAGCATTATGGATAACCATCCACAGGCAGCGAGTGCTTATTTTAGAACCACATCATAAATAAAATAAATAATAACATTGATAGATTTTAGAGTCGTCTATCTGAAATCTAAAATCGAACACATTAATTAATATGCATATACAGAGTATACATGTAAAAAGGAAACTCTAATACAGTTACATACTAAAGACCTTCCTGCACTCTTATGCACATATATTTAGTGAAAACAATGTTTTATTATATAGGTATAAAGAGGAACCATCAAAGCAATAATAATGTTAAATACAGTCCCCAACCAACAACCTTGCAGCAAAACCAGCAGATAATTAAAGAAAAAACATAAATTAGAAATAGAGAAGCAACAAAGTCGCATAAGAAGAGGAAAATCGCACAAAAATTAAAAAGATAAAATTAATCTGTATCTTATTATTTAGGAACCGACATCATATCAAAGGCATTCCTATCAAAGAAACCAGGGATGTGCCATAGACAGGGCGGCTGGAAAATCGCATGAAAATAAAAATAATAATAAAAACAGAATTAATCCCAATCTCTATGTAAGAATCAAATAATTGTACACACTGTGCTCCTGTAAGGAGACCAGACCTATGTCACAAAGAGAAACCAGGGATGTGCCATAGACAAGGAGGCTAGAAAATCGCATAATAAAATAGAAGCAGAATTAGTCCCAATCTCTATATAAGAATCAAGTAATCGTACAAACTATAAGGCGACCAGACATATATCACAAAGAGAAAGGTCACCTTAACTACACAAGAGCAAAATCAAACTGCCTGCAAAGCTACTAACAACATATATGATCAACCGTTAATCGCAAATATTAATAATCGCTTATAAAGCAGTTGATATCCAAGTCCACATTGAGTCCCCGTGGCGACAAAGTGTCAGCCAAGAAGATCCACTGGGTCTCTCTTCTTGACAGATCACGAACCAGATTGGACCCTCTCCACTTTGGCCTCAAATGATCTACACCCCAAAACTTGAGGCCCGAGGGGTCTTGGTTATGTTTAAGCTTGAAGTGTAGTGATACATTATGGTCTTTGAAGCCAATCTTTATGTTCGCTATGTGTTCTGCAATCCTGACCCTCAAAAGTCTTTTGGTGCGCCCTATGTACATAAGGCCACAAGGGCATTGCATAGCGTACACCACGTAAGCCGTTTTGCACGTAATAAATTCATTAATGCTGAATTCTCTACCATTAGAAGAGGATGTGAAACTTTCAAGAGCTCTCATTGGTCTACCAACTTCCCTACATGCCCGGCATCTCCTACAGCTATAGAACCCTTTTTTGTTCCAGAAGGTTAAAGGTCTGGAGGGGGGGGTCAAGTACTTTTCGTACTATCTTATCAGCAAAGCTGTGAGCTCTTCTATAAATAAATTTCGGCCTACATGGTAGGGATGGGCCAAGTGTTTTATCCATACATAACACATGCCAATGGGCATTGAAAATGTCTTCCACCTCCCTAAATTGGGAGTGAAACCCTGATATAAAGCTCCACTCATGGTTTTCATTATTCTGGACCTTAGGTTGATCTATTAAAAACGAATCTCTGGGTCGCACAGCCAGCTCCTGAATGGTGGAGTCTAAAGTCTCCCCCACATAACCTTTTTCCACAAACTTTTTTCTAACAACTTGGGCCTGCCTTAGAAAGTCAGCGTCATTGGAACAGTTTCTTTTCACCCTAGTGAGCTGACCCTTGGGTATATTTTTCAGCCACTTAGGGTGATGCCCACTACTAGTAGGTAAGTAGCTGTTGGAATCTGTGGGTTTAAAATAAACCTTAGTACCCAGTCTATCACCTTGTCTGAAGATGTTTACATCCAAGAAGTGAATGTCATTTTGACTAAAATCACTGGTTAGCCTGATGTTGTTGTTATTGGAATTAAGTTCATTCAGGAATTCCTGCAAACTGTCGCTAGACCCTTCCCAGATAAAGAACAGGTCGTCTATGTACCTTTTATACAGTAACAGCTGAGTGCGGGTAGTGGAGAATATCTTTTTATCTTCCCATTCCCCCATAAACAAATTTGCTATGCTCGGGGCAAATTTTGCCCCCATAGCAACACCTCTACGTTGGGAGAAAAATTGCCCATCAAACCAGAAAAAGTTATGGCTTAGACAAAAGTCTAATGCGTTTCTGATAAACACTTTCTGATTATGTGGCAGGTCATCACGCTGGCTTAGAGCCCAGTTAAGGGCTAAAAGGGCATCATCATGTTGTATGACCGAGTAGAGAGATGCCACGTCGGCTGTTACTAGGTATAGTTCTTGTTTCCCTGTTAAATTCACCTGTTGTAGGATCTGCAAGAGACTCTTGGTGTCTCTCAAATACGCCTTAGTGCGTATAACGCTCTCCTGAAGGAAGTGGTCAAGGTATTGGCCCATCCGAGATGTGATGGAGCCAATACCATTGACTATGGGTCTCCCTGGAGGTTGATTCAGATCCTTGTGGATTTTGGGCAAGGTATAAATCGTGAGGATTCTGCTATCACTTGGTACAAGATACCTTCTTTCTTTGTTAAACAGAACCCCCATAGAGAAACCCATTTCAACCAAGTTCCTAAGATCCTTTTCATACTGCCCAGTGGGGTCTTTAGGTAGTCTCACATATGTTTGATCATCACTTAGCATCTCAGTAAGCTGATTCACATAGAAGTCCCTATTCAAAATGACTACCCCCCCCCCCCCCCCCCTTGTCAGCTGGCCTGATAACTATCTCCTTCCTTTTTTCAAGTAAGGAGATCCCATCCATAATATGCTGGGGATTAACTTTCTTTTTTGGTACCAGCTGTTCTAAGTTGCGCAGAACCAGTCCCTTAAAGACCTCAATGTGCTGGTTAGCGCTATTTAGGGGGTTGAACAGGGACCTGTTCTTAAGCCCACTGTCCACTGGACCTGACTCATTCACTACAGACGGCCGGGGTGTTTTGTTTAGAAAATATTTTTTAATGTTAATTTTCCTCATGTACTTATGCACATCGATAAACACATCGAACTTGCTAACGGGTCTTTTCAGGCCACACTTTAAACCTAAATGTAAGATATTCATTTCTTTGTGAGATAAGGTCACATTACTCAAATTAAAGATGCCTCCTATTCCTGCTCTCTCCTTCTTTTTTTGGGCCCTTCTTCCTGCCCTGCAGCCCCTTGTTCTTCTCTCCACTGGTTGGGGTAATAGGGATATTCGTCTTCCCGCCACAGGTGCTCCCTCCGTGGAGGTGCATGATATTCCTGCCTCCCCCAACCCTGACCTGGAGGCCTCCCCCTTCGGTGTGAGTTCCCCCGACCCCGTTTCTGCCAACCCCTCCCTCTCCCTAAAAAAGGACGGGGTGATTGTTCAGCAGTTCTTGTTCCATTATCTCTTAAAGGGCCAAATCTGTTATACACAGGGACTTGATAGTTGCTAGTACTAGGTGAATGACTGTACGGTTGATAGGGTCCACTTATCCTGTCATTCCTTCTACCGTAAGCAGCCTCCCCCCTATTAGGGGTGGTACAAGTATCAGCAGGGTAATTGGGTCTCTCAACCTTCTTATTACCACCAGCATGAGTACCAATGCTGGATGGTTTAGTCATGCGATTATTTGATTCATCTACAGATGCCCCAATAGCATTATTAGACCCGCTAACGGGTATTTTAGCTTGTTGCCAGACATACACAGAATTGGACCTGAAATCATTTAGGTCCCTATGGAACTTCTTTGATTTCTTCTTCTGTGTATCTCTGTCAATCTTTTCAAGCTTCTTTTTTATACGAGTATTAAACTCTAATACTTGTTGGGTATCCTTCACAGGTTCAAGCTGCAAACGAAATTCGTTAATTTTACCCTCCAAGATGGACATTTTCTTACGTTTACGGGCCAGAACCAAATCCTGCAATTTATAACCCACACTGGTAAAGAACTCATACCATTCCTGCATAGATTCTGGGTCATCAAGTCCATCTTGGGGGGCTACCTCCCATCTCAAACTTCTAACTATAATTTTCTCCTTAATGTACTGCTCGAATGTGCAGATGTCCCACCAAGTGCGGATTTGTTTTTCTAGCACATTACCCAAAGCAGTCAGTACCCCATTAATATTGGATTGTGCAGTAGCCTGCTCATTGATTGCAAAAATGGCATTAATATCAATCGTTCTACTACTCAGGAACTGAGTAGGGAGAGGGAGGGGTTGGCAGAAACGGGGTCGGGGGAACTCACACCGAAGGGGGAGGCCTCCAGGTCAGGGTTGGGGGAGGCAGGAACATCATGCACCTCCACGGAGGGAACACCCGTGGCGGGAAGACGAATATCCCTATTACCCCAACCAGTGGAGAGAAGAACAAGGGGCTGCAGGGCAGGAAGAAGGGCCCAAAAAAAGAAGGAGAGAGCAGGAATAGGAGGCATCTTTAATTTGAGTAATGTGACCTTATCTCACAAAGAAATGAATATCTTACATTTAGGTTTAAAGTGTGGCCTGAAAAGACCCGTTAGCAAGTTCGATGTGTTTATCGATGTGCATAAGTACATGAGGAAAATTAACATTAAAAAATATTTTCTAAACAAAACACCCCGGCCGTCTGTAGTGAATGAGTCAGGTCCAGTGGACAGTGGGCTTAAGAACAGGTCCCTGTTCAACCCCCTAAATAGCGCTAACCAGCACATTAAGGTCTTTAAGGGACTGGTTCTGCGCGACTTAGAACAGCTGGTACCAAAAAAGAAAGTTAATCCCCAGCATATTATGGATGGGATCTCCTTACTTGAAAAAAGGAAGGAGATAGTTATCAGGCCAGCTGACAAGGGGGGGGAGGGGTAGTCATTTTGAATAGGGACTTCTATGTGAATCAGCTTACTGAGATGCTAAGTGATGATCAAACATATGTGAGACTACCTAAAGACCCCACTGGGCAGTATGAAAAGGATCTTAGGAACTTGGTTGAAATGGGTTTCTCTATTGGTGTTCTGTCTAACAAAGAAAGAAGGTATCTTGTACCAAGTGATAGTAGAATCCCCACGATTTATACCTTGCCCAAAATCCACAAGGATCTGAATCAGCCTCCAGGGAGACCCATAGTCAATGGTATTGGCTCCATCACATCTCGGATGGGCCAATACCTTGACCACTTCCTTCAGGAGAGCGTTATACGCACTAAGGCGTATTTGAGAGACACCAAGAGTCTCTTGCAGATCCTACAACAGGTGAATTTAACAGGGAAACAAGAACTATACCTAGTAACAGCCGACGTGGCATCTCTCTACTCGGTCATACAACATGATGATGCCCTTTTAGCCCTTAACTGGGCTCTAAGCCAGCGTGATGACCTGCCACATAATCAGAAAGTGTTTATCAGAAACGCATTAGACTTTTGTCTAAGCCATAACTTTTTCTGGTTTGATGGGCAATTTTTCTCCCAACGTAGAGGTGTTGCTATGGGGGCAAAATTTGCCCCGAGCATAGCAAATTTGTTTATGGGGGAATGGGAAGATAAAAAGATATTCTCCACTACCCGCACTCAGCTGTTACTGTATAAAAGGTACATAGACGACCTGTTCTTTATCTGGGAAGGGTCTAGCGACAGTTTGCAGGAATTCCTGAATGAACTTAATTCCAATAACAACAACATCAGGCTAACCAGTGATTTTAGTCAAAATGACATTCACTTCTTGGATGTAAACATCTTCAGACAAGGTGATGCACTGGGTACTAAGGTTTATTTTAAACCCACAGATTCCAACAGCTACTTACCTACTAGTAGTGGGCATCACCCTAAGTGGCTGAAAAATATACCCAAGGGTCAGCTCACTAGGGTGAAAAGAAACTGTTCCAATGACGCTGACTTTCTAAGGCAGGCCCAAGTTGTTAGAAAAAAGTTTGTGGAAAAAGGTTATGTGGGGGAGACTTTAGACTCCACCATTCAGGAGCTGGCCGTGCGACCCAGAGATTCTTTTTTAATAGATCAACCTAAGGTCCAGAATAATGAAAACCATGAATGGAGCTTTATATCAGGGTTTCACTCCCAATTTAGGGAGGTGGAAGACATTTTCAATGCCCATTGGCATGTGTTATGTATGGATAAAACACTTGGCCCATCCCTACCATGTAGGCCAAAATTTATTTATAGAAGAGCTCACAGCTTTGCTGATAAGATAGTACGAGAAGTACTTGACCCCCCCTCCAGACCTTTAACCTTCTGGGACAAAAAAGGGTTCTATAGCTGTAGGAGATGCCGGGCATGTAGGGAAGTTGGTAGACCAATGAGAGCTCTTGAAAGTTTCACATCCTCTTCTAATGGTAGAGAATTCAGCATTAATGAATTTATTACGTGCAATACGGCTTACGTGGTGTACGCTATGCAATGCCCTTGTGGCCTTATGTACATAGGGCGCACCAAAAGACTTTTGAGGGTCAGGATTGCAGAACACATAGCGAACAAAAAGATTGGCTTCAAAGACCATAATGTATCACTACACTTCAAGCTTAAACATAACCAAGACCCCTCGGGCCTCAAGTTTTGGGGTGTAGATCATTTGAGGCCAAAGTGGAGAGGGTCCAATCTGGTTCGTGATCTGTCAAGAAGAGAGACCCAGTGGATCTTCTTGGCTGACACTTTGTCGCCACGGGGACTCAATGTGGACTTGGATATCAACTGCTTTATAAGCGATTATTAATATTTGCGATTAACGGTTGATCATATATGTTGTTAGTAGCTTTGCAGGCAGTTTGATTTTGCTCTTGTGTAGTTAAGGTGACCTTTCTCTTTGTGATATATGTCTGGTCGCCTTATAGTTTGTACGATTACTTGATTCTTATATAGAGATTGGGACTAATTCTGCTTCTATTTTATTATGCGATTTTCTAGCCTCCCTGTCTATGGCACATCCCTGGTTTCTCTTTGTGACATAGGTCTGGTCTCCTTACAGGAGCACAGTGTGTACAATTATTTGATTCTTACATAGAGATTGGGATTAATTCTGTTTTTATTATTATTTTTATTTTCATGCGATTTTCCAGCCGCCCTGTCTATGGCACATCCCTGGTTTCTTTGATAGGAATGCCTTTGATATAGTTACATAGTTACATAGTAGGTGAGGTTGAAAAAAGACACAAGTCCATCAAGTCCAACCTATGTGTGTGATTATGTGTCAGTATTGCATTGTATATCCCTGTATGTTGTGGTCATTCAGGTGCTTATCTAATAGTTTCTTGAAGCTATCAATGCTCCCCACTGAGACCACCGCCTGTGGAAGGAAATTCCACATCCTTGCCGCTCTTACAGTAAAGAACCCTCTACGTAGTTTAAGATTAAACCTCTTTTCTTCTAATTTTAATGAGTGGCCACGAGTCTTGGTAAACTCTCTTCTGCGAAAAAGTTTTATCCCTATTGAGGGGTCACCAGTCCGGTATTTGTAAATTGAAATCATATCCCCTCTCAAGCGTCTCTTCTCCAGAGAGAATAAGTTCAGTGCTCGCAACCTTTCCTCATAACTAATATCCTCCAGACCCTTTATTAGCTTTGTTGCCCTTCTTTGTACTCGCTCCATTTCCAGTACATCCTTCCTGAGGACTGGTGCCCAGAACTGGACCGCATACTCTAGGTGCGGCCGGACCAGAGTCTTGTAGAGCGGGAGAATTATCGTTTTATCTCTGGAGTTGATCCCCCTTTTAATGCATGCCAATATTCTGTTTGCTTTGTTAGCAGCAGCTTGGCATTGCCTGCCATTGCTGAGCCTATCATCTACTAGGACCCCCAGGTCCTTTTCCATCCTAGATTCGCCCAGAGGTTCTCCCCCCGTCTATAGATTGCATTCATATTTTTGCCACCCAAATGCATTATTTTACATTTTTCTACATTGAACCTCATTTGCCATGTAGTCGCCCACCCCATTAATTTGTTCAGGTCTTTTTGCAAGGTTTCCACGTCCTGCGGAGAAGTTATTGCCCTGCTTAGCTTAGTATCGTCTGCAAATACAGAGGTTGAACTGTTTATCCCATCCTTCAGATCGTTTATGAACAAATTAAATAGGATTGGTCCCAGCACAGAACCTTGGGGAACCCCACTACCCACCCCTGACCATTCTGTGTACTCCCCATTTATCACCACCCTCTGAACTCGCCCTTGTAGCCAGTTTTCAATCCATGTACTCACCCTATGGTCCATGCCAACAGACCTTATTTTGTACAGTAAACGTTTATGGGGAACTGTGTCAAATGCTTTTGCAAAATCCAGATACACCACGTCTACAGGCCTTCCTTTATCTAGATGGCAACTCACCTCCTCATAGAAGGTTAATAGATTGGTTTGGCAAGAACGATTCTTCATGAATCCATGCTGATTACTGCTAATGATATAGTTCGTATTACTAAAATCCTGTATATAGTCCCTTATCATCCCCTCCAAGAGTTTACATACTATCGATGTTAGGCTAACTGGTCTGTAATTCCCAGGGATGTATTTTGGGCCCTTTTTAAATATAGGTGCTACATTGGCTTTTCTCCAATCAGCTGGTACCATTCCAGTAAGTAATCTGTAAAAATTAGGAACAACGGTCTGGCAATCACTTGACTGAGTTCCCTAAGTACCCTCGGATGCAAGTCATCTGGTCCCGGTGATTTATTAATGTTAAGTTTCTCAAGTCTAATTTTAATTCCGTCCTCTGTTAACCATGGAGGTGCTTCCTGTGTTGTGTCATGAGGATAAACACTGCAGTTTTGGTTACTGAAGCCCCCCGATTCACTCGTGAAGACTGAGGAGAAGAATAAATTCAATACCTTCGCCATCTCCCCATCCTTTGTAACCAGATGTCCTTCCTCATTCTTTATAGGGCCAATATGGTCTGTCCTCCCATTTTTACTGTTTACATACTTAAAGAATTTCTTGGGATTTTTTTTGCTCTCCTCCGCTATGTGTCTTTCATGTTCTATCTTAGCTGTCCTAATTGCACCTTTACATATCCTGTTGCATTCTTTATAAAGTCTGAATGCTGAGGATGATCCCTCAACCTTGTATTTTTTGAAGGCCTTCTCCTTTGCTTTTATATGCATTTTTACATTGGAGTTAAGCCATCCAGGACTTTTGTTCGCTCTTTTAAATTTATTACCCAATAGGATACATTGGCTAATGCCCTTATTTAATATGCTCTTAAAGCAAACCCATCTCTCCTCCGTATTCTTTGTTTCTAATATTTTATCCCAGTTTATGCCTTTTAGCAAGGTTTGTAGTTTAGGGAAGTTGGCTCTTTTGAAATTCAGTGTCTTTGCATTCCCTTTATGTTTCCTATTTGTGTGATTTATACTGAAACTAATTGACCTGTGATCGCTGTTACCTAAATTGCCCCGCATTTCCACATCCGTGATCAGGTCTGTATTGTTGGTAATCAGTAGATCCAGTAATGTTTTATTTCTAGTTGGTGCGTCTACCATCTGACCCATAAAATTGTCCTGCAAGACATTAAGGAACTGGCGAGCCTTAAATGAATGCGCGGTTCCCTCCGCCCAATCTATGTCTGGATAATTAAAATCCCCCATTATGATAACACTTCCCATCCTTGCTGCTACTCCAATTTGTGATAGGAGATCCGTCTCCACTTCCTCCCTCAGGTTTGGGGGCCTATAGCATACTCCCAGTATTATTTTCCCCTTAGCTTTATCCCTTTGGAGCTCTACCCATAAGGATTCCACCTCCTCTCTAGCTCCCTCAGTGATGTCATCTCTCACATTCACTTGTACATTATTCTTGATATATAGGCATACCCCTCCCCCTTTTTTACCCTCTCTATCCTTGCGGTATAGGGTATACCCTTGAATGTTTGCCAGCCAATCATGAGAGCTGTTGAACCAGGTCTCTGAAATTCCCACAAAATCCAAATCCTCCTCGTACAACAGTATCTCTAGTTCACCCATCTTGTCCGCCATGCTCCTGGCATTGGTGAAAATGCCACATAGTTTAGACCGGTCGCATATTGTCTTCGCATTGGGTGTTTCAAGATTGCAACTAGGACTTGCTACTATACTCACCTTGTGTTTTTGTGCTTTGGTTAACCTACCACTAATGCCCCCAATATTACCCTCTGGAATATCTTCCGCGCTGGCTATCACTGTCTCTGGACCCTCCCCCCCATCGCCTAGTTTAAAAACCCCTCTAACTTTTTGGCCATCTTCCTTCCCAGCAGATCTGCACCCTCCTCATTTAGGTGCAGTCCGTCCCTTCTATAGTACCGGTTACCAACTGAGAAGTCGGCCCAGTCCTCCAGGAACCCAAACCCCTCCTTACTACACCAGCTCTTCAGCCACTTGTTTACTTCCCTAATCTCCCTCTTCCTTTCTGGTGTGGCTCGATGTACCGGTAGTATTCCTGAGAATACTACCTTGGAGGTCCTTTTCCTCAATTTAGCTCCTAAGTCCCTAAAATCGTTCTTTAGGACACTCCATCTGCCTCTGACTTTGTCATTGGTGCCAACGTGCACCATGACAGCTGGGTCTTCCCCAGCCCCTCCCAGTAATCTGTCCACAAGATCCGTGATGTGCCGAACCCGAGCGCCCGGTAGACAACATACTGTTCGGCGCTTCAGGTCTTGGTTACAGATTGCCCTCTCTGTCCTTCTAAGAATTGAGTCCCCTACCACCAGAATCTGTCTTTCCTTTCCCTTTGCTGCCCCCCCACTCTCACTGGAGGAGTTCTTCCCCCCGGCAGCTAGGAGAGTCCCTCAGCTCCAGCAGTGCTGGTCCCTGACTGGTTTCACCAATGTCACTCAAAGTAGCGTACTTATTGGGATGCTCCAGTCCTGGATCGGCCTCCCTGGCACTTCCCCCTCTACCTCTCCTGACTGTCACCCATCTACTCTTTGCTAGTGCCAGCACCTCTTTGTCTCCACCCGCCTCTGTGCTGGCCCCTGCCGGCACCTGCCGTGTACGTTCCTGGCTCTCCTTTAGTATGGAGGGACTTCTCAGTGCTGACAGTTGCTTCCCCAGATTCAGAACCTGGGCTTCCAGGGAAACAATGTGCTTACATTTTGCACAGCAGTATTCGCCCTCGATCGGATGATCAAGGAACGCATACATGCGGCAAGATGTACAAAGAGTCGCCTCTCCACACCCGCAGGGCATCGTACCTATTAAATTTAGTGAGGATTGAGGATTTTACCCTGTCCAAATTACCTAACAGCTAGCTTCCTGGCACTAATACTCAAGACAATACACAGGTACTCACAGACCTACGTGCAATCGCAGAACAGTGGCAGACCTATGTACACTCGCAATACTCAAGTATACAATACACAAGTACTAACGATCCACACACACTACTCAGACAACACTCATGTACTCACACTACACAGGTACTATGACCCCTGTTATAATCTCCTATTTTAAACTCTGGTTTTAACTCACCACTTAGAAAAGTTCCACTTGGTTTAAGTTCCAGCAATCTCCCAATGAGCAGGCTCACGATGAGTCCTACACACAGTTATATAGACTGCAGGCACCTGTGAGCAATCACCCCCTCCCCCTACTTAATAGCCTGAAGGAACCAAAGAAGAAAAAAAAAAAAAAGCTATTTAAAAAGTGACAGAAAAAGCTATGATGTCGGTTCCTAAATAATAAGATACAGATTAATTTTATCTTTTTAATTTTTGTGCGATTTTCCTCTTCTTATGCGACTTTGTTGCTTCTCTATTTCTAATTTATGTTTTTTCTTTAATTATCTGCTGGTTTTGCTGTAATTATTAAAACTAGCAATAGCCTTGTAGGTTGGGGACTGTATTTAACATTATTATTGCTTTGATGGTTCCTCTTTATACCTATATAATAAAACATTGTTTTCACTAAATATACGTGCATAAGAGTGCAGGAAGGTCTTTAGTATGTAACTGTATTAGAGTTTCCTTTTTACATGTATACTCTGTATATGCATATTAATTAATGTGTTCGATTTTAGATTTCAGATAGACGACTCTAAAATCTATCAATGTTATTATTTATTTTATTTATGATGTGGTTCTAAAATAAGCACTCGCTGCCTGTGGATGGTTATCCATAATGCTAAGATGCATGTGGGGACGCTTTCTGATTAATGTATTTTGGTCAAGGTTGCCTGTGCCCACTTTATAATCATGCTTTATCATATTGGATTAGTGCAGTGCCTTTGTGTCCCTCCACGCTTTTTACAGTAAGCCGCCAGTGAAGCTGGAGCTAGAGACGTGCATTCGCCGTCCCCCTAGTCTTGCTATGATTGGCTGAGCGGCTTGTGGAGGGGTATATAAGCTGGCCATTGCGTCGTGTGGCCACGCCCTCTGTTGAAGTCAAAGGATATGACGAAACGCGTCAGGGCGTGGCCAAGACGACGCCGGAAGTGACGTGTGCGCTCCACCTGAGTCATCCGCACAACCAGGAAGTATCGAGCCTTTCCTGTATAGCGGCGCTGACAGCTTTGGGTGAAGTGTACATACTGGCAATACCTGCCTGTTTGATTGATTGCTCACTGTTTATTTTATTTGATGTACGTATTTTTATTGAAGGGGGTTTTATGTCTGTTTTTGTGCAAGGGGTTTGAATCAATAAACAGGATTACGCCATGTGCACCTTTCTTTCTGTTTTTGATTCATTATGAGCCCTGCAAACCTGTGACCCTATGTATAGTGATGATGGCAACATACTACTTCTAAAGAGTGCTGACTCTGAAGGCTTTATTACTGCCCTTTTCTGGTGAGTTTAACCCCCTAGGGGGAGAGTGTTTGTCACCGGGTGGATCTCACAGTGATCGGTGGAAGGTGCATGTGGAGGACTGTTTTTTTCAAGATCACCTGTAGATTATCTGAATTGCACCCTGAACTTTTCATCACTTCCCTTTATAAGGGATTTTCTTCTAAAGGACATTTTTCTGTTATAAGACTGTCCATTTATGTGTTGTTGGCCACAAGTTTCAATTGCTCAACATTAGCGCTGTCTAGTGTGATAATTTAGTCTAAATGGTGATTACTTTATAACACTGCTTTTTGCATTATAATATATAATGAAATAGTTCAACTCACCATAATGCAGAATCAATGGGAACCCTGAGCTTGTCACTTGCCACCAGAAGCAGCGTATCATTTGCCATCATCGCCTGCCACCAGATGCATGTCATTTGCCACCATCGCCTGCCACCAGATGCAGCGTGTCACTTTCCACCATCGCCTGCCACCAGATGCAGCTTGTCACTTGCCACCAGATGCAGCGTGTCATTTGCCACTATCACCTGCCACCAGATGCTGCGTGTCTCTTGCCACCGTCGCTTGCCACCAGATGCAGTGTGTCACATGCCACCGTCAACTGCCACCAGATGCAGCGTGCCACTTGTCACTGTCGCCTGCTGCCATTGAGAGGGCAGGGAGAGAGGGGGCAGGGAGAGAGGAGGAGCAGAGAGAGGGGACAGGGAGAGAGAGAGGGGAAGGGAGGGAATGAGAGAGAGAGAGAGAAAGAGAGGGGGATTGAGAAAGAGGGGAGGAGAGAGGGAGGTGGGAGGTGGGAGAGAGAGAGAGAGAGAGAGAGAGAGAGAGAGAGAGAGAGAAGGGGGAAAGGGGGAAAGGGAGAGAGGGGAGGGGGCAGAGAGAGGGATGATGGGGGGGCAGAGAGAGGGGTCCGGGTCTGGTCAGTGACAGTGCTCAGCTCACTCACTTGAATGGTCCGGGGGGAGCTTTAATGTGGCTGTCAGCTGCTTGTTTAATCTTCCTTCTCCCTCTTGCTCTCCATAGATGCAACGCACAGGCAGGGAGAGAGGGACGGGAGAAGCAGTGTGTGTCACAAGCTGGCTTAGGCATCCTGAACAGAGCAGTGTGCGCATCCCCTCTTCTAGGGCAGCTGCACCGAGCTGACTGTCACCCGCTGCCCACACACTGACAACAGGGATGATCCGGAGGATGGAGTGGCAGCGGTCCTCGGAGGACTTCAGTCCCCGCCCACCAGCGTGACCATTCAGACACCTATCACAGTGGCAGAGCCAAAGGAAGTGCTCCAAAAGCCTGTTGGCTCTGTGCTGCAGGTGGTGGGCGGACCAGCAACAATAAGAAGCAGTGAAACACTGAAGCACCCAGCAAGCACCCACCATCCTGGCCCAGTCCACCCCTGAATTGCCATCTCGGTCCCATGGTAGGGCCGGCCCTGGGCAGTACAGCAGTGCTCAAAATAATGGCTGTGTGGGCCGTGCACCTATTATTTCATCAGGCTGTCTGTCACTGAAACCGGCCCTCTGAGCCAGCGGCCCACCGGGAAACTCCCGGTAGTGCCGATGACCCTTACATGCTTGTCCATGTTTAGCACCCTCCTAGCTAGGTTGCTGACAGCGTTAAGCAACTTTAGTTTGGCTCCTCTGTGGCCAGTGGAGCAAGGTTTGATTTTTGGCAGTTCTGGGTTCTGCTAGTTGCAGGCTCAGCTGCTTTCCCCTGATTTATGGAAGGTTCCAGAATTTAGTGGGTGGAAGAAGCAGACCCTCACTTGCATAGTCATACAGCCTTAGCAATCCCTGGCAGGAAAAATGGCCAGTAGGGGACTAGGGTGTGAATAAATAGGCTATGGCCTAGAACAGCAGCGTCCTTGTTCCTATGGGAGAAGACCCAACGTGAATGTTGAGGGACTCTGGGCTGATAGCTGCTGCTTAGAAGAAACCTATCTGTGTCCCAGCTCTAGCTAGATCTAGGGGACCCACGTCCAAAGTTCCTAAAGAGAAGTGCAGGAAGTCTACAGAGGATCTAACCTGCAGGTGTCCAGTGCATGGGGCTGGATGGCACTGCAGGAAAGCATTGAAGTACACAGGGCATAGTGAATACAAACCTACAAGATCCCAAACACTGTCCTTCATCACCTTTTGGGAGAGCTCACTCCTATTTGCTGACTCAAGCTTACCTTTGCAATGGGATCCCCTTAGTTGTAGTTCACTAAACATGGAATACAAGAGGATACAGTTACAGTTTTCCTCCATTATATTTTTTCTGTTAGTTGGGACTTGGGAGTATCCCAAGGCTCACCCCCACCCTACCAAAGTTAAATTACCAAATTAACTACAAAAATACATGTACTGCGTGGTTTCTGAGTTGAGAGACTTTGAACTGCTGCAGCCTGATTTTCTGATGCCAAAAACCTGTATTTTGGTTCTGTAACATCAAAAATGTTCACTAAAACATTTCATTAAAAAAAAACCTGTGTACATCTCTCTGGAGAGATATCCTGGGGTTTTCAGATAGCAAACACATTGTGAACATCAGCACCATAAGGATGTAATAATCCTTATTGCTGGAAGGAATCAGAAGCTGATCACTACTCATACAGAGGAACTAATCACAAGGTAAATGTATATAATTACCAGTACACAAGTGTATTTTCCTTCCCTTCCCTTATATTTAACAGCAGATCAGCCACAGAACAAATGGGACTATGTAGCCATTAATTTGATTCCCCCGAATCCTGACCTATTCACATTCAGTCACAGATCTTGGGGTCACCAAGGAATCGGATCCTGTAATTATCACACTCAATCCCTGTAATCACACAATCTCTCAGAAGAGGACATGGAACCATAATTATATCAGATCGGTGTCCGCAGAGTGTCGGCTCCTCACCTGCTCCCCACCGCTGGCTCCTCACCTGCTCCTCACCACCAGCTCTCCCCATCTCTATAAATATCAGTACGTCTGTCTCTATTTATAGAAGTGAGGGCAGGGAATCTGGTGTACAACATGTCATTTATGTATCACGTTATACTTATTTCACATGATATGTAATTTTCAGACCTAAATTCTAAAAGCTGAATGGAGTCTTCAGATTGGAGGGATACATTCAGGTAATTCATGAAAAGGATTCTGAGAGTCACCACCAGCATCTTGTATAGTCATTTTTTATAAAGATATAACAAGTGTACCATATCATGTATTTGATGTTTTAAATGGAAACCCTATAGATGTACATTACTAAATGACTCTGTACCTACCTTCTACAAAGCATCCAGTTTAGAGTTATATGTTAATGGTAAGTGCCCAATTTATTGCTTGGAGTTAAGGAATGACTACATTGCCAAAAGGTTTTAAGGGAGGAGATGGTACCAGATTGTGCTAATTTAGATATAAGCCCAATCACTAAAATCTAGCATTTCAAAAGCAGTTTTTCAATATTTTAAAATCACTGGTGATCCCACCATGAATTTCCTTGTGCAGGCATGTCCTGTTATAGGGTTACAATGCTTTGTCCTTGTCTCCTGCATTGTTGGTCACCCTGTCATATGCTTCCCTAAAGAAGACCACGTGGGGCTGTGCTGACACACATTCTTAAGGCATAGTCCAAGGCTGTCACCATCAGTAAGCTGGTCAAGAGCAATGATAGGCAGCCGTTAATTTTTTTAGTTGTGTTTTAACTACTTGGTAACTCAGTATGGGTGATTTCCATCATTGAGCTATGTTTTGTTGGATTGGTGACATTCACTCTAAATCCAATCATTTTTGCCATGTTATGTTGGATATCCTGGATTGGGTAATGCAACTCTGAGACTAACCATTTGATACTAGTAAAGGTAAACCCTCGCAAATAACAATGACTTACAGTAATGAGCCTATCTACTGTAAGTGTCTACAGAAGAGAAGTCGTAAAGGTTATGCAATAACATTTCCTATTCAAGAAAACTAGCATTTCACAGTAATTTAATTTGGTGGTCTCCAAACCATGGCCCATGGCTGGATGTGGGCCAATTTTTGCCTTTGCCTGGCCCACATGACTTTATTTCTTACACTGACTCCAACAATGAGGCACAATTCCTTCCACTAAAACCAACAATGGGGCATAAATCTTCCCACTGACACCAACAACTGGGCAAAATTCCTCACACTTATAGCAATGATGGGGCACTCTTTCCCCACTGACACCGACAAAGGGTCACTATTCCTTCTACTGACGCCAATGATGGTGCACTATTCCTCCCATTGACACCAAAAATGAGGCACTATTTCTCACACTGATACCAATGATGTGGCACTATTCTTTCCACTGACACCAACAATGGGACACTATTCCTTCCACTGACACCAATGATGGGGCACTATTCCTCCTACTGACACCAACAACAGGATACTATTCCTCTCACTGACACCAATAATGGGACACTATTCCTCCTATTGATACCAACGATGGGGCACTATTCCTCCCACTGTAAATAACAATGGGGCTCGATTCCTCCTGCTACTGACCATAGGCTCTGTGTCATATTTTATTACCACTCAGCACCAAGCCTGAGGCATTGTCTACTCCAACTGACGACAGTCCAGAATACCTAAAGTCTGGATGACAGCAATCTGGCTTTTAGTTGATTTAATAAATATGTTTTTTTTTTCTTTTAAAGCAACCTGTAGTGTGCCACTACCCGTTAAGACCAAAAATTCCAACCTCTGACTACTTTATCCTCCAGGTTAACCAGCTGACTGCACTATGGCATCAGACAATATGTTACTTTAGATCATGTCTGAGTGATCCTCATGAGTAGACTCCTGCAGGTCCTCCTCCTCCTCTCATGGCTGGATGAGGGTCAGGCTGATCCTGGCTGTAATTTCCAAGGTTGGCAGATGGATACCTTCTCACAATCTGGTGATATTATGATTGGTGGAGTCTTTGTGGTTCACTCTGGATTCGTCTTCCAACCACCAACCTTCCAGGAGGTGCCGAAGCCTGTCTCTTGTACGGGGTAAGTTATAGAGGCTGCTGTCTGACGTGATGTGAGGTTCTTCTCTGCTCATGATAATTTAAGATGAAACAAAGGGAACCTGTATAGAAAGGTCAATATTCCTAATCCGTCATTTCAATGGAAAACTTTTTGATCATTTTCTCCAAAGCTACAGTACTCTGAGCAATTTCCTGTACTTTTCATGAAGTAACAATGACCCAACAAAATGTATTCAGGAGACCAAAAGAAGCTGATGCAGGTTCAGTGACTGCATGGACAATCAAACGATTACTCCCGCTTTAATTTCTCTTTTTGTTCCCCACATTTGGTGGAAAAAAACATTGATGGGTCTAGTGAAGCCTAAGCACTGCTAAAGAGGCAAGAAAATTCAATAATTTATTTAGCAACTTTCCTAAAAATGTTGTGGTAGAAAGACAGGAAAACACAGACTATGTTCATTTGGTATTTTCTCTGATGTCTTGATGTTCCCCCATCTTGTGTAGGTTCCACATTCGATATTACCGGGATGTTCTCGGGCTCATGTTTGCAGTAGATGAAATTAACAAATCTCCAGGCCTTCTGCCTAATATCACTCTTGGCTTCAGCCTCCTGGATTCCTGTATGTCTGAGCTCCGGGCTGTTGGAGGGGCTCTGTCCCTGCTGTCAGGGCTTGGAAACCCCTTTCCTGGATATAGTTGTCATTCACCATCGGTCATGGTCGGGATTGTAGGTGACCTTGTATCTGCCTTATCTCTTCCCATTGCTCGAATACTTGGTCCTCTTCACTACCCACAGGTATCTTACATTTACTTATATTGTGAGTGTGAATTCTGTGACTTGTATACTATATTTAAGGAAATATTTTAGCCTGATGCCACTGTAAAATCATTTTCACTGAAAGCTATATGTGCAGTGATCTGCTTATTCTGTGGGGGATTTTATTGCAGCATGTCATGGACAGGGGTTCCTGTTCAGAAAGAGACTTTTAAGGAGAATACAGGTATACACCAAAGAGGACACAGCGTCACAGATGTCGCAGAGAGGCACTGGATCCACCAAGAGTTACTGGACGACACAAAATGCTCTGGGGCATACAGGAGTCACAGATAAAAACAAGATGCTCTATAGTCACCAGGGTCACAAGATGACATGGGATGCATAAGGTTCTATGAAATTACAGAGGTCAAGGTGTAACACAGAATGCTCAGGGTGCTTTGGAATTACAGTGGTCATGGAGTGACACTGGATGCTCAGGATACTTTGAAGTCAAAGCGGTCATGGAGTGACACGGGATGCTTAGTTTGCTCTGGAGTAACAGGAGTCATGGGGTGACACTGGATGTTCAGGGTGCTCTGGAGCCACAGGAGTTATGGGGTCACACAAAATGCTCAGGGTGCTCTGTAGTTACAGGGGTCATGAGGTAACACGGGATGTTCAAGGTGCTCTGGAGTCACAGTAGTCATGGGTAGACATCATGGTGCTCTGGTTACAGGGGTAACACTGGATGCTCGATGTGCTTTAAAGTTACAGAAGTCACAGGGTAATACAGAATGCTCAGGGTACTTTGGAGTAACAGGCGTCATGGGGTGACACTGAATGCTCAGCATGTTTTGGCGTTATAGGGGTCACGGTTGACAAAGAATGCTAAGGATGCTCTTAAAGCATAGGGGTCACAGGGGGATACAGGATGCATAGGGTGCTCTGGGGTCATCAAGGTCATGGCGTGACACTGGGTTTTCAGGGTGCTCTGGAGTGACAGGGGTTAAGGACTGACACTGGTGCTCTGGAGTCACAGGGTCATGGGGTGACACCGAATGCTCAGAATGCTCTGGAGTTACGGAAGTCACAGGGTGATACTGAATGCTCAGGGTGCTATGGAGTTACAGAAGTCACAGGGTGACATTAGATGCCCAGTGTGGAGACAGAGGAGTACACAAAGGCCATTGGAATCACACGAAGACACAGGGGTGCATTTGGGTCACAGGAGTGCAAAGTGGTCACAAAGGTCACTGGAGATACCGCTGAGGGCTCAGATTAGGCGTAGTAATGCATAGCTACAACACTTTGCCATTTAAAGCCAATGCCTAACAGAAGAACTGTCTTCTGATTGGCCACGGCACTCCTGGTGAAACCTGGAATAATAAGTAAGGGAAGTGTGGAAATAACATCAGAAATTATTTTCACGATGACAAATCCCTACAATTGTAAATACTATTGTTACCTATGATACTGGTAGGTTATCATTGTTTAACACCTAAAGATGCTTATTTATTTATATATAATTTCCTATCCAGATCAGTCATGGGGCAACCCTGTCAGCTTTGAGTGATAAAATAAACTTCCCATCGTTCTTACGGACAGTGCCCAGCAACATGTTTCAGAATGTTGCACTCTCTCAACTGGTTGGCCAGTTTGGTTGGACCTGGGTTGGCATGCTGGTGGTAGACAATGATGTTGGGCAGCAGGGTGCCCAGGTTATACGAGCTGGGATAGAGAGAAATGGAGGCTGTGTTGCTTTTCTGGAGAAAATCCATCTGAGTTATTCAGCCCAGCAGATCAAGAGAGTGGTGGATGTCATTAAAGAAAGCTCCATCAGTGTCATCATTCTCCACAGCCCGGAGGTCCATATGAAGGCCCTGCTAGATGCCATGTTTGATAAAGGAGTGACTGGGTTCATCTTCATCTCTTCAGCTTCCTTTGGACTCACACCAGGGCTCTTCTCAAAAAAAGCATGGAAGGTTCTAAATGGGACACTTGGACTTATCCCTCGTACTGGCACCATGCCAGGTTTTGAGGCATTCCTCCTAAACCTTCACCCAACTGCTAATTCAACCTACCCATTTATTAGGCCATTCTGGGGGAAAGCGTTCAGCTGCTACTGGCCTGATGGAGTTAGAGATGGTGAGAAATCAAACTCTATTGTAAAAGAAGATGTGATCTGCACGGGGAAGGAAGAGTTTGGAAATAGGTTCGCTCAGTTATTTGAGACAAATGATCTTGCCTATACTTATCATGCCTACCTGGCTGTGTATGCTTATGTACATGCCCTGAATTCACTTCTTGGCTGTCGTGCTGGATCAATGGGGTATTTTAGTAATGGAGTGTGCTCAAATATGAAAGATGCTCAACACTGGAAGGTGAGTGGCCAATTGTATATTATAGACTTTTACTCAGCTCCACAAAAATAAGGGATGAACAGCTCAGCTCCACAACGATAAGGGATGAACACAATGGTTTTGCAAAATTTGATTTTGCCATAGCCAAAATGTTTTCAAAATGAGTCTCAATGTTTTCTCTATGTAGACTGTTTATGTAAAACATGATCAAAAAGTAAAAGACAGAGAGTAAACAAAACCATGTGATCACCATTCCAGCACTGTGATCACATTTCTTTGTTTTCTTTCTGTTGGCCAAAGTCATGATATTGTTGATAAACAAAGAGTTATGGTTAGTGCCAGGGTTAGATTTAGCTTTAGGATTAGAGCTTCTCGGTCCCTTAATATCCATAATATCTAACATCATGTTACCAGCTAATGAGCACTGTTTGTTGGCACAAGAGCAGGTCCAAATAAACTTGAAAAGAGCTTCACTAGCCCCAAGGAGACGTTGAAAGTCCATTACATTCTGAAAAACTGCCTAAAGTGACACTAAACTGTATCTGAGCATCACAAATTGAAAACACTATTTAATTATTTTACAATATTCAAAGCAAACATGCCCATCCATCCATGTCTCCATGGTTTGCTTTGTTGAGAAATCACTTTACAAAAACAAAGCATTTCTAGCTTCAGCCATCTTGAGTAAGGGGAGATGATTAATGTAACATTTACCTCTTGGAATCCATCTGCCCTTAGCTCAAGTATGCAGACAGATGGGTGTGCTTGGCTGAGAAAGCCCCTACTTCACTCCTGAAGACTTCTGGGTTGTATAATATACTTTCCTACCAATTTACTAATGCTAGCAACATAAGGATTAAAAATGGTAATTGTTAATTGAGAGGGTTCAGGTTAACCTTCCATATTGATTGCAATGCATTTCATTGTGAGGAATGAAAAAGCAATGGTGCAGTGGAACCTCGCTTTAGTGGATAGGGCAGAGACACAAACTGCAAGGAAATCCCACCATTGCAAGAGAAGTATTGGCATTGTGGGAAGGGTGAAGTCACAGTGGGAGGAGCAGAGACACAAACTACTGACTACTGCAGGGAAATCTCACCATTGTGAGAGGGGCAGAGACACAAACTACTGCAGGGAAATCTTACCATTGTGGGAGGGGCAGAGACACAAACTACTGCAGGGAAATCTTACCATTGTGGCAGGAGCAAAAACCCAAACTACTGCAGGGAAATCCCACCATGATGGGACGGCCAGAGACACAAACTACTAACTACTGCAGGGAAATCTCACCATTGTTGGAGGAGCGGAGACACAAACTACTGCAGGGAAATCTCACCATTGTGGGAGGGGCAGAGACACTAACTACTACAGGGAAATCTCACCATTGTGGGAGGAGCAGACACACAAACTACTGCAGAAAAATCTAACCTCCATGAGAGGGCAAAGACACAAACTAATACGGGGAAATTTCACCACTGAAAGTCCCAACAGATATACAATGTCAGTATCTGCTTCTATTCTTCCATACCCACCAAGTCCTAAAATACAGTGCCTTGAAAATGTAATTATACCCCTTGAAATGTTCCACATTTTGTCATGTTACAACCAAAAACATAAATGTATTTTATTGGGATTTTATGTGATAGACCAACACAAAGTGGCACATAATTGTGAAGTGGAAGAAAAATGATAAATGGTTTTCAAAAGTTTTTACAAATAAATATGTGAACAGTGTGGCGTGTATTTGTATTCAGCCCCCTTTACTCTGATACCCCTAAGTAAAATCTAGTGGAACCAATTGCCTAATTAAGTCACCTAATTAGTAAATAGAGTCCACCTGTGTGTAATTTAATCTCAGTATATACACAGCTGTTCTGTGAAGCCAGAGGCTTGTTAGAGAACCTTAGTGAAAAGGCCAAGGAACACACCAGACAGGTCAGGGATAAAGTTGTGGAGACGTTTAAAGCAGGGTTAGGTTATAAAAAAATATCCCAAGCTTTGAACATCTCACGAAGCACTGTTCAATCCATCATCCAAAAATGGAAAGAGTATGACACAACTGCAAACCTACCAAGACATGGCCGTCCACCTAAACTGACAGGCCAGGCAAGGAAAGCATTATATAGAGAAGTAGCCAAGAGGCCCATGGTAACTCTGGAGATGCTACAGAGATCCACAGCTCAGGTGGGAGAATCTGTCCACAGGACAACTATTAGTCGTGCTCTCCACAAATCTGACCTTTATGGAAGAGTGGAAAGAAGAAAACCATTGTTGAAAGAGAACCATAAGAAGTCCTGTTTTCAGTTTGCGAGAAGCCATGTGGGGGACACAGCAAACATGTGGAAGAAGGTGCTCTGGTCAGATGAGACCAAAATTGAACTTTTTGGCCTAAAAGCAAAACGCTATGTGTGGCGGAAAACTAACACTGCACATCACCCTGAACACACCATCCCCACCGTGAAACATGGTGGTGGCAGCATCATGTTGTGGGGATGCTTTTCTTCAGCAGGGACAGGGCAGCTGGTCAGAGTTGATGGGAAGATGAATGGAGACAAATACAGGGAAATCTTAGAAGAAAACCTGTTATGCCGTGTACACACGACCGGACTTTCTGGCAAACTAGGTCCGACAGTCTTCCCGACGGACTTTCGGTAGAGGTCCGATGGACTTTTAGAATGCACGGACTTGGCCACACACAAACGGGCTAAGTCTGGTCGAAAGCCCGTTAGTTTTGTACGTTTTGTATGTGATGACGTAAACGGGACAAAAAAAGGAAGTTCAATAGCCAGTAGCCAATAGCTTCCCTTGCGTCGTATTTGGTCCGTCGGACCAGCACACAGACTAATGGTTTTCCAGATTTTTAGTCCATCTGACTTGAATCCCTCGGACAGATTTGAAACATGTTCTATTTCTAGGTCCGTCAGATTTTTTCCTCAAAAAATGATTGGACTAGCCCCCACACTATCGGATTGTCAGACGGACTAATCCCGTCGGACCTAGTTTGCCGGAAAGTCAAGTCATGTGTACTCGGCATTAGAGTCTGCAAAAGACTTGAGACTGGGGCGGAGGTTCACCTTTTGGAAGAACAGGGACCCTAAACATACAGCCAGAGCTACAATGGAATGGTTTAGATGAAAGCATATTCATGTGTTAGAATGGCCCAGTCAAAGTCCAGACCTAAATCCAATTGACAATCTGTGGCAAGACTTGAAAAATGATGTTCACACATGCTCTTCATCCAATCTGACAGAGCTTGAGATATTTTACAAAGAAGAAAGGGGAAAAATGTCCCTCTCTAGATGTACAAAGCTGGTAGAGACATCCCCAAAAAGACTTGTAGCTGTAATTGCAGTAAAAGGTGGTTCTACAAGTATTGACTCCGGGGGGCTGAATACAAAAGCACGCCACATTTTTCAGATATTTACTTGTAAAAAAATTTGAAAATCTTTTATCATTTTCCTTCTATTTAACAATTATGTGCCATTTTGTGTTGGTCTATCACATAAAATCCCAATAAAATAAATTTAAATTTCTGGTTTTAACATGACAAAATGTGGAACATTTCAAGGGGTATGAATACTTTTTCAAGACACCGTATAGGGTCTTAATGGAATCAGTCTTTATTTACATTCATAATAAAGCTGTATTGTATTATGTTTTTTGCTTATTGTGTTATGAAAATACCTCTGCTAGGTACTCCGCTACCTCAAGAAAACCGATTTCTACACAAAGTCTGGGGAGGTGATGAAGTTTAATTCTGAGGGCGACCTCCCGGCATTATATGATATCATGAACGTCCAGATCCTCAATGACAGCTTCAACCTGGTGAAAGTGGGGGGGATTGACCCCAAGGCCAAACTTGGGCAAATGATCAGCCTGAATATTAGTGCTATCCTGTGGAATGATCACTTTTTACAGGTAACAGATGCACACACTACATTAGTGTCTCTTTTAGCTTTCAGTGGCTTGATAAAGTATATCTTCCTAATGGAACTGGGGAAAAAGTATGATTGTTCTTTTTTCTAATCAGCAAATCCAGCCCAAAAGAGAATGCATATTGACCTCTCATCTGACAACAGTTAAGGAAAGTTTTTTTCTGGTACAGCATGACTGTGTCTCTATGCTCAAAGCCAGCTCCATAGACATGGTTTGATCAGTTCGGTGAGGTGGAACTTGAGTGTCCTGCAGTGGCGGCGACTATGAGCGCACAGCCCCTCCTCCCCTCCATGGGCCTGGCCCCTTTCAGGACGCTGGACGCATGGATTCCTTTGGCAGGGCGGGAGGGGGTGGTACTTTTTTAAACACCTGATTAGTGCCAGAGGCTCTAATAGGCTTCAAAATAGGGTGGGCTCGGGGCGCAGAGAGCGCGCCCCGATCATACCCAATTGTGTGACGCTAGCGAATTAATTTTAGCTTTTTTCACACTAATATTGCTCCCCGCCAATCGGGAGGCAGGGCATCAGACTTGTTTCCTGATTGGCCAAAGCGCCAGGCCACCCTATTGGATGCCTGATGCTTAGGAAGAGGAGTGGACTCAGCGGAGGAGACACACGCTGGAGCGGAGGTCGCCGCCACTCTGGTTCTCTCACTGCACTGATAGGAGCTGCTGCCTGGCGGTAAGTGCCAGGGGGGTCTGTCAGAGCGGGGGGGTTGAGGGTGCTGCCAGAGCCGCGAGCCCTGCGAGTGAGGGGGGGTTGGTGGGCACAGTGGCTGCATATACTGGGCACAAGTGGCTGCATATACTGGGCACAAGTGGCTGCATTTGATGGGCACAAGTGGCTGCATATGATGGGCACAAGTGCCTGCATTTGATGGGCACAGTGGCTGCATTCGATGGGCACAAAGTCCGCATATGGTGGGCACAAGTGGCTGCATATGATGGGCACAAGTGGTTGCATTTGACGGGAACAAGTGGCTGCATTTTATTGGCAAAAGTGGCGGTATTTGATGGGCACAAGTAGCTGCATTTGATGGGCACAAGTGGCTGCATATGATGGGCACAGTGGCTGTATATGATGGGCACAGTGGCTGCATGTGATGGGCACACTTGGCTGTATATGATGAGCACACGTGGCTGCATATGATGGGCACAGTGGCTGCATATGATGGGCACAGTGGCTGCATTTGATGGGCACAATGGCTGCAATTGATGGGCACAGTGGCTGCATTTCATGGGCACAGTGAGGCTGCAATTGATGGGCACAGTGAGGCTGCAATTGATGGGGGTGTGATAGACCTAGGCAGGACAGAGGCTTTTGGAGGGGACTGAATGCTAGCCTCTTGCCTACCGATCATGGACCCTGGCATTTGGAGGAACGGTGCTCTTTGTGAGCTGTATGCATGGGGACCTTTGAGGTGGTGTTACTTTGGATTCAGGTCCATATCCCCCCAAGACACACACAGACTCTGGGAACCCTGTATATGCCATATTAGAAATAGTGACTGATTCATACTGTTGGGACACATACTGTTAGATGCTAATGTCATCAACTCCAGCCACCTGCCTGTTGTCTTATATAATGTAAATGAGTCTAGTCTGGCTTGCCACAGCTTCTAAGAGTCTTTCACCCATTGTTGTTTGTGCTAATTGACCCTGCAGTTGTATGAAGGAGTTATGTGTTGAGATGTATGATAATGTGTAGTGTAGTTAGGGAGTCACATTGGCTGCTTTAGAGGATTAGTTAATTAGCTCAAGTTAATTTATGTTTCTGATTACAGGTGTATTGTTAGAGTAATAGCAGCAGGAGGGGGGAACCTCCTCCTCTTTAACTGTATATAAAACTTGTATTCTGGTTCTAATAAAACAGTCCATGTTCAGCAACTAAACAAGTATGATCTTGTTTTGTGCTTGTGAGCGGTTGGAATATCTGATATCTATATTTTAAGCACCAGCTGCCACTGGTGTCCTGCACAAAGCCCTGTCCTCAACCTTACTGAATAATTTTGGGTTGAATTGAAATGACAATTGTTAACCAGATCTTCTTGTCAAACATCAGTACCTGACACATTTCAAATTCTTATGGAAATCTTTCTCAGAAGAGTGGATGGGATGTGTGGTTCCGCAACAGCTGGAGAGCCGTAGTTTGAAGATTCCTGATCACTCTAGCATGTCTTTAAAAATGGTGGTTTCTCATGTGCCTTGTAAAATGCCCAAGAAATATCGTTAGGAAAATACAAGTGGTTCGTGGCACATCCACATTCCAAATTTGGCACTTAAGATGGTCATGCACTATGCAATCTGATTGGCCAATCTCTGTACAACTCAATATTTAGGAAAAACTGGTAATAGGAAGACACACTTGAACAATTAATTCAAATAGGAAATCAAACAGGCTCTTGCACTAAATCAAATTTATTTAAGATCTAACTGATTGCAGTGTGTGGACACCTTTAACCACCTCAATACAGGGCACTTTCACATCCTTCATGCCTAAGCCATTTTTCAGTTTTCAGCACTGTCACACTTTGAATGTCAATGGCGCGGTCATGTTACACTGCACCCTAATAAATTTTTTATCATTTTTTCCCCACAAATAGAGCTTTCTTTTGGTGGTATTTGATCACCTCTGCGGTTTTTACTTTTTGCGCTATAAACAAAAGAATAGGGACAATTTTGAAAAAACACAATATTTTTTACTTTTTGCTATAATAAATATCCAATTTTTTTTTTTTTTAACAAATTTTTTCCTCAGTTTAGGCCATTATGTATTCTTCTACATATTTTTGGTAAAAAAAAATTGCGATAAGCGTATATTGATTGGTTTGCGCAAAAGTTATAGCGTATACAAAATAGGGGATAGATTTATAGCATTTTTATTTATTTATTTTTTACTAGTAATGGCGGCGATCTGCGATTTTTATTGTGACTGCGATATTGCGGCAGACACATCGGACACTTTTGACACATTTTTGGGACCATTCACATTTATATAACGATCAATGCTATAAAATTGCATTGATTACTGTGTAAATGTGACTAGCAGGGAAGCGGTTAACACTAGGGGGCGATCGAGGGGTTAATGTATGACCTAAGGAGGTGATTCTAACTGTGGGGGGAGGGGACTGACTGGGGGAGGTGACCGATCGGTGTCCCTATGTACAAGGAACACGCCATCGGTCTCCTCTCCTCTCTGACAGGACGTGGATCTGTGTTTACATGCACAGATCCACGCTCCTGCTCTGTTACCCGGCAATCGCGGGTGCCTGGCAGACATCACGGCCGCCGGGCACGCGCACCGCCCCCTAGTGGCTCGGGAGGGCGAGGACGTCATATGATGTCCGCCCAGAACAACAGAAGACTCGTCCCGCCGTCATATGACGGTGGGCGGTGGCTTAGTGGTTAAAGATCAAGATCTGAAAATATAAATTTATTGGGTTTAGAAGCACTTCTCTGTTCTTTGTAATGTATTGAAAGATTTGGGTAAAAAAAGAAAAAAAAAAACACGTTTCAAAGATATATTAGAAGTGATAGGAATGAGATTAGCATCAAAAGGGTTAATTAACTGAGAACACCTACTAATTGCCTAACAAGACACACCCAATGAGATGAAATGAACCAATTGTGTTGGGCGTGCGCTATTATCAATGAGAAAAAACGCAGTTACCCTAGTAACAGTTGCTGTTTACATATGCGGGTATTTCTTATCGCTTCAATGTGCGCCAGTTCGCACGTTCGATTAATGGCTTTTCCGGCACACCAATTGATGTATGAACTGGTGCAGTGCCTTCTTCTTAGTAAATCACCCCCATTGTCTTCTTGGCAGGTGCCAATTTCCATCTGCAGTAACAGCTGTCGGCCTGGGTACAGGAAAGTCCCTCTTCGAGGAAGACCCATCTGTTGCTATGACTGTTTCCCCTGTTCCACGGGAGAGATGACCAATCACACAGGTATCAGGTGGTGGAGTTTCTGAACTTTTGAATTAATACGTGGCCATTTGGTTGGCTTGAATGTCCAGCTGGGAAGGGTGCCCTGGTACAAAGCTGGAGGGTTTATATGCCCTAACAAGCAGCAAGAAGAGGAGTTTGTGAAGGCCTGACTCCAGCATTTTTTGAGTTAGTTGTGGATAGAGCTTGCTTTCACTTCTTGTTCCTGTGACACCTGTACAAGCAATGAGATGAGCTGTTATGTAGGACAGGAAATCATTAATAATATATATCTTATATATTATATATACTGTACTATAGTTAATTCCAATAGAGAACACTATTTAAAATATAAGTAATCCCAATATCTAGTTTTCAGTGTGTTTGCATACATAATAAGCAAATACAACTGACCCCATGTTTTTGAAAATTTGTGAACCTTACGTTGAAACTACATTTACATAAGGCTAACAATGAATTCCTGTAAAGAATAATGGCTGCTGACATGATCTGTTAATAAGTATTAATGGATAATTTCCAAATTCTTGTTTAGATGCTGGCGAGTGTACCAGATGTTCCTCCAATCAGTGGTCCAATGAGGAGAGGGACAGATGCATCCCAAGGGTCCTAGAGTTCCTCTCATATGATGAACCATTGGGAATGATGCTCATGATAATGGTTGTCATGTTATCAGTCCTGACTGTATGCATCTTGATTGTTTTCTTAAAAAATCAGGACACACCAATCATCAAAGCCACCAATAGGGAGCTTAGCTACATCCTGCTGGTGTCTCTCATTTTCTGTTTCCTCTGCTGCCTGGTGTTTATTGGTCAACCGTCCACTTTTAGTTGTCTCATTAGACAAACCTTCTTCAGTGTGGCCTTCTCTATCAGCATCTCCTCAGTCTTGGCCAAGACTATTATGGTAATCCTTGCCTTTAAAGCCACCAGACTGAACAGTCCCTTGAGGAAATGGTTGGGTCCCACCATCCCTCGTAATGTTGTAGGACTTTGTTCCATGTTTCAGATAAGCATTTGTTCCCTATGGCTTCATAGGTCACCTCCATTTCCAATGCTGAATAGTGAGATTGACAGCCATAAGATAATATTTGAATGTAATGAAGGACAGAAATTATTTTTTTACATAACTTTGGGATTCATGGGATTTCTGGCCATGGTAAGTTTCCTAGTGGCCTTTCTAGCAAGGAACCTCCCAGGAAGCTTTAATGAGGCCAAACTAATCACCTTCAGCATGCTGGTCTTCTGCTCTGTCTGGATCTCCTTCATCCCAGCCTATTTGAGCACCAGTGGCAAATACACTGTGGCTGTCCAGATATTTGCTATCTTGGCCTCCAGCGCTGGACTGCTAAGCTGTATATTCCTACCGAAATGTTATATTATTCTACTGAAACCAGAGGAGAACAGCCGTGAATTCTTATCAAGTAGTAAAAAGAGGATACATTCTGGTTAAAAGGGGGCATTGTTGTGTATAGTTTAGGCTACATAAGAGGTAATTTGATCAGATTGGAGAAGATAAAAGTGAAATAAAGCTTGGTCATTGGGCGAAAAACATTCTCACTTGCGATTCCAAAAGCTACAATTCAAAAACAGGAAATAATATACTTTCCTGGACTTAAAAGTGATCATTCCAGTTGGAGAAGGTTGTAAAAGTGACCATTTATTTTGAATGCCTCACCTTTCTGATGACCCAACAGATATATTGGTCAGTGCCAATCAGGAAGAGGTCTCAGAGGATCTTGCAAGATTCTCTCTATAAAGACTGAAGCCAGGTCCGTGGCCGGGACCAGAAGTAGCGCTGTTTGCAATATAAATTGTGCTTTAGAGTCTGTGACTCATTATTATTTGAGTATGTTTTTTAATTGTATTTTAACCACATTTTCCAGTAAATATATTGCACTATGGAGCGATTTTCCTTTTTTTGAGTTGAAGCGGGGGTCCACCTACATCAGCCTAAAAAAGAAAATATTAAAAGCCAGCAGCTACAAATACTGCAGCTGCTGACTTTTAATACATGGCCACTTACCTGTCCCAGGGTCCAGCGATGTCGGCAGGCGACGCCGAGAACCCGCTCGTTCTCGGCAGCTGCCGCTGCCATCCTAGGTGAGGGAATCAGGAAGTGAAGCGTTGCGGCTTCACTTCCCGGTTCCCTACTGCGCATCTCTGCTGGGACCTGTGTGTTTTCCCAGGAGACAGCGCAGAGGGACAGGAAGAGGCATAGACTCCCATGGGAGTCTATGCCGGAAGTGGATGCAAATACCTGTCTTAGACAGGTATCTGCACCCCCCTCCCCCCTGAAAGGTGCCAAAAGTGACACCGGGGGGGGGGGGGGTTCCGAAAAGCGGAAGTTCCATTTTTGTGTGGAACTCCGCTTTGAGTATAAAAACCAGTCCAGTGGCATTGGGATCCTTAATTTAAAGGGACCACTGGCATACTGGAGCCTGGTGCACTCAGGAGAGAAGGAGACACCAATTATTGAAATGAGCGTGCTATGACCTATATGTTATGTGGCGGTAGCAATGCTGGTGTGTTTGAAAAATAATTCACGGGCAAATATATACTATCTATGTGACTTTTGAGGAATATGGTTGCATCTGTGTATGCATATTTTTTTTCAGGAGATTGAACACCTAATAAAGATTTTGCACCATTATTCAAGGACTTTGTTTATTTTACACAGTTTGTTCATATATATTTAACCACTTGCCGCCCCGCTCCTGCAGATATACTGCGGTGGCCCAAAGCAATCACATTGTACCTAGCTACCTGTACCATGTAATTAGCTAAGCCAATCATAGATCACAACCATAAAAAAGCTGTTTATGAATGGTTAACCCATTCATGACAGCTAAAACTATTTTGTATACAGTGATCATCACTGTATAAGCAATAACAGAGTAAAAAATAAATAAATATCCCTGATCACCCTTCCCAGAGTAGTAGAGTGTTACAATGACACTGAGCTGCTCTGATGACAGGATGTAAAAAAATATAGCAAAAAAAGAAAGAAATGTTAAAAAAATAATAATAATAAAAAATTATTATATATTTACTTTTTTACATACTGTCACCAGTATCCTTGACCACCGCCAGACTAGTCATATGATAACGCTGTACTGCACTGGAGACAGTATGTAAAAAAAAAATGTATTTATCTTCTTCTTTTTGACAATTTTGACAAAAAATGATAACTTCAAAAAACCTCATACTAAATACCTCAGACTGTCTACCCGGGGGTTAGAGGTGCCCCAAACCAAAGGCCCGAGTCTGAGAGAAAGAACCGAGAGACAGGGTCTCACCCGGGGGTCTGCGGTGCCCCAAACCAGAGGCCCGAGTCTGAGATGAAGAAGCCAAGAGACAGGGTCTCACCTGGGGGTCAGAGGAGCCCCAAACCAGAGGCCCGAGTCTGAGAGAGAGAACCGAGAGACAGGGTCTCACCTGGGGGTCAGAGGAGCCCCAAACCAGAGGCCCGAGTCTGAGATGAAGAAGCCAAGAGACAGGGTCTCACCTGGGGGTCAGAGGAGCCCCAAACCAGAGGCCCGAGTCTGAGATGAAGAAGCCAAGAGACAGGGTCTCACCTGGGGGTCAGAGGAGCCCCAAACCAGAGGCCCGAGTCTGAGAGAGAGAACCGAGAGACAGGGTCTCACCCGGGGGTCAGAGGAGCCCCAAACCAGAGGCCCGAGTCTGAGATGAAGAAGCCAAGAGACAGGGTCTCACCTGGGGGTCAGAGGAGCCCCAAACCAGAGGCCCGAGTCTGAGATGAAGAAGCCAAGAGACAGGGTCTCACTTGGGGGTCAGAGGAGCCCCAAACCAGAGGCCCGAGTCTGAGATGAAGAAGCCAAGAGACAGGGTCTCACCTGGGGGTCAGAGGAGCCCCAAACCAGAGGCCC
Organism: Lithobates septentrionalis; assembly: GCA_037952835.1. Taxonomy (NCBI): domain Eukaryota; kingdom Metazoa; phylum Chordata; class Amphibia; order Anura; family Ranidae; genus Lithobates; species Lithobates septentrionalis. The sequence continues at coordinate 3,345,522 of JBBDGP010001852.1, forward strand.
GAGTCTGAGATGAAGAAGCCAAGAGACAGGGTCTCACCCGGGGGTCCGCGGTGCCCCAAACCAGAGGCCTGAGTCTTAGAGAAAGAAGCCAAGAGACAGGCTCTCACCCAGGAGTCAGAGGTGCCCCAAATTTAGAGGCCGAAGTCTGAGAGAAAGAAGTCGAGAAACAGGGTCTCACCCAGGGGTAAGAGGTGCCCCAAACTAGAGGCCAGAGTCTGAGAGAAAGAAGCTGGGAGACAAGGTCTCACCTGGGGGTCAGAAGTGCCCCAAACCAGAGGCATGATGGGACCTGTAGTTTTGCAACAGCAGGAGGTCCGCTAATTGCAAATCCCTGGTCTAGTGCGACAGATGGACTTATTGCATTAGGGTGTGCAGCCCAAAGCTTAAACACACAACTTAAACACACTACCACAGCTTGCAAAATGACATCCTACCATCTGATGATCCTGCCAGTAACACTCTTTCTGTTCTAGGATGACAACACTCACTCACTGTACTGTATCTATGGAGGAGCAGGGTTGTCACGCTAACGCAGGATTCCAGAATACCTCCCACTCTCCTCCCCACCATAACACAGGGGGAGTTGTTCTGTGTTTCACAGAGATTAATAGCACAGAATGATTGATGACTGCAGGGTATACAAGACAAGACTGGATTTTGTCAGAATCAACAGGACTTTTTCGCACTTAAAGCGGAGTTCCACCCAAAAGTTGAACTTTCGCTTATCTATCTCCCCCCCTCTGGTGCCACATTTGGCACCTTTCGGGGGGGGGGGAGCAGGTTTTTGACAAGTACCCTGTCCCCACTTCCGCCGGAAGTCCGGCCCCCTCCTCTTCCTTCCCCTACTGTTGGGGCAGTAGGAGAGTGCAGCCGCTCTTTGCACATGCTCAGTAGGGACCAGCAATGGCGGCAGCAGCACCCAACAGTTGATGGAAACATCACCTGCAGTGCCGACATCGCTGGACTACAGGACAGGTAAGTGTCCTATTTTTAAAAGTCAGCAGCTACAGTATGTGTAGCTGCTGACTTTATGTTTTTTGAGGGGAAGGCGGAACTCCGCTTTAACAAAACAGATATAACAAAACACATTTAATGGTATGGTTATTCATTCATTGGGGTTTATAAAACATGAGCTGAAAGATACAAGGAGGCTGAAAATGCTACTGCTCTGGCTGTCATGATGATTGAACCTTAATTCCTTCCCTTACGCCACATGTGTCAAACACAAGGCTCGCGGGCCAAATATGGCCCATCGGGCCATTTCATGTGGCCCTTACACCCAGGACTTTTTTTTCAGCCAGAACCCTGCAGACTGCTAAACCCTGCACCTGTATGTAGTGCACTCCTGAACTCTGCTCTCTGTACATAGCACACCCCTGAACCCTGTGCACTGTACATAGCGCACCCCTGAACCCTGTGCTCTATACATAGCAAACCCATGTACCCTGTGCTCTGTACATAGTGCACCCCTGAACCCTGTGCTCTATACATAGCGCACCCCTGAACCCTGTGCTCTGTACATAGCACACCCCTGACCCCTGCGCTCTGTACATAGTACACCCCTGAACCCTGCGCTCTATACATAGAACACCCCTGTACCCTGTGCTCTGTACATAGTGCACCCCTGAACTCTGTGCTCTATACATAGTGCAGCCCTGAACCCTGTGCTCTGTACATAGCGCACCCCTGGCCCCTGTGCTCTGTACATAACGCACCCCTGAACTCCGCACATAACGCGCTCCTGGTATTTATTGCTCCTTTAAGATCCTCCCACAGGTAATGCAATTTGGCCACACTGTTTGATGAGGTTTGAGGGGGGGGGTGTGGTTGAGTTCCTTCACCTATTCTAAAAAAAATCCAAAAAAGCCTGGGATAAATTTATATAGTCTTACCAACACAACTGGCCCTTTGAGGGCAACCATAATTCTGATGCGGCCCTCTAAGAAATTGAGTTTGACACCCCTGCCTTACTCAATCCAAAAGTATCACAATCTATAACAAAGTTGCTTTTAGACAGAACTATTGGATCATTCACACATAAAAAGTAAAAACGGCAGTAGCAATAAAACTATTGGCAAGTTGCTACAATAACAAACCAAACAATATCCAAGGCTGGTCAGGTGTGGGATATACAGGGTGGGCTATACAGGGTTTCAAAAGGAGACGGTATTTAGGCAACTGCCCTGTGTTGGTTCCACCTGCTGGAGAAACTGAAGCACTACAACCTCTGCACACAAGGATGGTTAAAGGGGTGTTCCGGTATTTTTTAAAGTCAGCAGCTACAAACACTGTAGCTGCTGACTTTTAATAAGGACACTTACCTGTCGCCCCCCCCCCCAGGCCGATCCGTCCACCGGATTGGCTGCCGGCGCCTCCATCTTAAAGAAGGGAAACAGGCAGTGGAGCCTTGCACATACACACATTCCTGATGACGCATGTGTGTATGCGAAACGCGTAGAGGCTTCTGGGTAACAGTTGTCGTCACTTCCTGTCACTGACCCACATCAGATAGAGGCTTGGAATGCACGCCGATTCTGGTAATCGAATACGGCGGAGCTGAACCTTGAAACAAACTGCTGGAAAGACTCAGTGCCGGTCCAGAGGCACTTTTAATTGTGAGTGTACATTTTAGACATTCTGGATATTGTTGTATTGGCTAAAATAAACTTATGTTTTAAGTACATTGCGCAATGATGGATGTGTAATCTGTTTTTTTATGAGATACTAAGACTGCCATGGAGCTGTGAGGAGTATCTAGTGGTAATCCAGGTGGAGGAACGCCAAGATAGTGGAGTGGTTATCCCAATATGAACCAAAGGCAAAACTTTTTCTAGATTCTGGTGAGTGACCATTTCAGAAGGTGGTGGTGGCACATGAAGTGGTGAAAAGTTCCCTTTTTTAAAGCATGGATGTGGATTGAAGCACATTATGCACTTTGAATATATATGAGATACGGAAATGAACTCTGGGGATCATTGAAAGATATTTATTATCTGGGGTTGTAATATTTTACCCATGATATTTTGCACATGATAATTTGTACTTTACAATGATTTACTGGCACATTGCACTTTGCAGTTTATAGGTTTTATTGCATAAGTTGTATACAAAGTATAGACACCATTTTAGCACTTTTTGGATCAGCGCAGTTACTCTTTCATATACATAGCTTTAGACCAGTATTTTTCAACCAGGGTGCCGCGAGCATGAGACCCATTTTGCTTTGGATCATAGATGGATTTAATGGCTCTGTGATCCATGGGGAGGACTGTGTGGTGATGGAGGAAATCGAATGTGATAGGGGGCTCTCATGTATAGAGGGTATTTGATGTTATGGGGGACTCTAGCATGAAGGGGGACCTTCGAAAATGACGGAGGCCTCTGAGATGAAGGGGGAACTTGATGTAAAGAGACGACTCTGATGTGATGGAGGGCCTCTGATTTTTTTTGATGGGGGTACTTTATTGTGAAATAGAGCTTCTGATGTATAGAGGTGATTTGATGTGATGGGGTGACTCTAACATTAAAGGGGGTCTTCGACATAATGGGGGCCTCTAATGTGAAGAGAGACTTTGATGTGATGGGAGACTCTGTCATGGAGGTACTCTGATGTGTGTTGGGGATTCTCTGACGTGAAGGGGGGACTCCGACGAGATAGGAGGACTCTGGTATGTGGGCACTTGGATGTGTGATGGTGATCCTCTACTAGGAGGGAAGGCTCTGATGAAAAGGGATACTCTGATGTGTGGTGGAGAGCCTCTGATTGAAGGGGGTACTGTGATGTGAAAGGGAGACTCCTTTTGACAGACCCCTCTGGCCCTCAGATATCACTGGGTATTGTCGCTGGTTTCCCAGACATTGCCATGCTTCAGATCCCCCTTTCAAGCTACATCTCCCAGCAGGGCCAGGACAAGGGGTGGGCTGGAGGGCTGGTGCCCTGAGCGCAATGGTTTACTGTAGGGATGGAGGCGCCTTCCTTCAGTTACAAGGCTGGGCAGTTGACATCTTTGCCCTGGGCACTGGATGACCTTGTCCAAACACTTCCAGAGTGCAACAGCTTAAGGTCAGTCACAAGCTAACTAAAGCATACTTGCTACTTCCATCTTGTGGAAAAAAAGAGTCCTCCAGCTAGTAACATGACCTTTGTTACATAGTTTTATTGCAGTATATGAACAGTAGAGGGGGATGTGGGGTAAGATACTCCAAAAAAATTCAGCAGGTACAGGTGGACAGATTCTCAAGATTAAATCCTTCAGTAGCAGCCTTAAATATTGCTGGAGGTAGAAGGGACAGCCAGGCCATCTGACTCTCTGTATGAGCAGTTACAGTCCTTGCAGCTACCCTTGATATTTAACCCTCAAAGCTCGGACACACCTGAAGCTCTAGGCAAAGGGTCCTACTCACAATGTCCACAGAGAGCTCCCTATCCTGACATTCTTCAGTGAAAGGGGTCCTTCTTCAGTCCAGCCTCCAAAGGTAGTGTCCTCCAGCAGATGTCTTTCACTCCCTCAGCCAAGCTCATGCTGAGGCCAAACAGCAACAGATCCTCAGTAACACAGAGGCCCAGTACAGAAAGATCCTGAGCAGACCTCCCAAACCTTTATCTTCTCCCCAGCCACCTTCTGGTCACCCCCCCTCTCAGGTCTGATAAATATTCATAACCCTGCTGCAAAATCTCCTATTCTTTCTGGAAGCTTCTTCCAGAGGCAGGCAGTAGCAATCAACCACAAGGCTTAGGGAGACCTGACCAGATCTAGAAAATAAATTGCTGCTCTACAGAGTGCAGCAGAGCCAAAAACTAAATTCAGTCAGACTAGGGTGTGCGCTACAGTTAAAAGGGTGCCATGCCTAAAACAAAAGGTTGTATATTTAAGAACTGGGTGATAGGAGATCAAAAATTGGTACCACATCCCATTTAAACAACAAAAAGGGGAGGAGGGGGCAAGCGGGACTTTTAAGGTACCAGAGAGTAGAATAAATAATCAATTTTAGAAAAATATCAATTTTATTTAACCACCTCAATACAGGGCACTTTCACCCCCTTCCTGCCCAGGCCATTTTTCAGTTTTCAGCGTTGTCGCACTTTGAATAACAATTGCGCGGTCATGTTACACTGCACCCTAATGAAATTTTTATCATTTTTTCCCCACATATAGAGCTTTCTTTTGGTGGTATTTGATCACCTCTGTGGTTTTTATTTATTGCGCTATAAACAAAAGAATAGGGACAATTTTGAAAAAACACAATATTTTTTACTTTTTGCTATAATAAATATCCATTTTTTTTTTTTTTTTTTAACAAATTTTTTCCTCAGTTTAGGTCGATACGTATTCTTCTACATATTTTTGGTAAAAAAAATTGCGATAAGTGTATATTGATTGGTTTGCGCAAAAGTTATAGCGTCTACAAAATAGGGGATAGATTTATAGCATTTTTATTTATTTATTTATTTTTTACTAGTAATGGCGGCGATCTGCGATTTTTATTGTGACTGCGATATTGCAGCGGACATATCGGACACTTTTGACACATTTTTGGGAGCATTCACATTTATACAGCGATCCGTGCTATGAAAATGCATTGATTACTGTGTAAATGTGACTGGCAGGGAAGGGGTTAACACTAGGGGGCGATTGAGGGGTTAATGTATGACCTAAGGATGTGACTCACCGATCAGTCTCCTCCCCTAGTGGTGGGGACTCACTAGGGGAGGAGACCGATCGGTGTCCCTATGTACAAGGGACACACCATCGGTCTTCTCTCCTCTCTGACAGGACGTGGATCTGTGTTTACATGCACAGATCCACGGTCCTGCTCTGTTACCCGGCAATCGCGGGTGCCCGGCGGACATCGCGGCCGCCGGGCACGCGCACCGGGTCCCGAGCAACGCAGCAGGCACGCGCGCGCACCCCCTAGTGGCTCGGGAGGGCGATCACGTCATATGACGTCTGCCCAGAACAACAGAAGCCTCGTCCGGTGCGGTGGCTTAGTGGTTAAACAATTCTTTAAAATCGCAGTAAACATTTAAAAGAATCTCGTATCATTTCTTTGGACATATACAACCACTTCTCACTCTACATGTTTCGCTCAGAAGAGCTTCCTCAAGAGATTTTTGGAAGTGTCGCATGAAGTAATATATACTTTAAGAGAAACAACAATTGTAAATGATTATGCTTGAAAATTGCCATGAATAAAATCGCATTGGCATGTCAATAAGACATGCCTGTATACATTGTTATAATGAGATAATCATATATTATACAGATTACATTTTATATAAAATAATGATGAACTGAGAATGAAGGTTGAGAAATGTTGGGTTAGACTACTAGAGTCCAGGGGACTCAGATGGAGGAGGGGCATGAAATGCAGGCATGTCATTGGACGCCGGATTCCATGTTCCATGTACCAGTATCTGAATTGCATCGCCTCTCTACTATATTTTACTTATTGCCAGCCTTGCCAATACTATCTCCTGAAATTGTGTTTACGACCCCGGCCTTCTAAATGATGAATGGGAACATAATTATTTTGTTGCCAAAGTGAAGTGAAGTGGTAGTTGTGTGTTCATTGCTGAAGGCCACCATTGCTTTCTCCACTGCAGTGAAGAATACATTTCAGTCACTAACTGACCCCCATTTTACCAAGTGCAGTTAGCTAACTTGCCACTAGATGGCTCTGTTTCCAACATAGGCTTGTATAAGGAAAGGTGTAATTGGGTGTTAGGTTGGCTGTAGTCGCTGTGACTGTTTTACAGTTGTTTGATCATGACTATGAGCAGGATGAAGAAGGCCTTTTAGGATTCTGAAGTGAATACTAGTACACCTGAGAAGGAACACATCTTCTGGGAGCATGCCCGGCTGGGCAGAGCTATGGGGACATTGTGAGAGACTGGTATACTAATGAGGGCACCTTGATTACACTCAGTGATGGAAGCTAAATTCTGCGGACTTAATATACATGGAGGAAGAGGTCCCAACTCTGTGGTGCTCCCAAGGAGAAAGGTGGTACAAAGGGAAGATGGCTTAAAGTTTGTATGCTGGCGTTCCTCACCTAAATGACAACTGCTCCTCTGTATGTGTTTCACACCAAATTCTTTTAGTATCTCAATGTAATGTTAGATGTCACAGCCATCTTTAAGAAGCTACAGCAACGTGCAGAAAGTACATTTCACATGTAGGCATTTCTTTATTCTTGAATATTAGGCTCCATCCACACTTGTGCAATTTTTCATGCCACCTTGGACATCAAAGTTGCATGACACCCTATTCTTTTCAATGCCACCCATTCAAATCAGTGCAACCTAAAGTCACAGTGACTGTGAAAAGGTGCCCGTTCTACTTTGATGCGACTTTGCATGCAACTTTTATCCATAGAATGTAAAGTCTGATCAAAATCAAACCAAAAGTTACATGAAAGTCGCACTTGAAATTGTGCAACTTTGGAGATGCGCTAATGTGAATGGAGCTTTAAGACCCATGGCCAGGGATGCCGTGAGTGGGTCTAAGGCTGCATTCACACTTGAGCATCATGTCTTTAAGCGTTTTTTTCAGGCATTTTGTCCCTCTTTTTTTTGTGCATTTGTATGCACGTTTTTGAGCGTTTCTATGGCGGTTTTTAAGTATTTTCGAGTTTTATTTTTTATTTTTTTGGCCAATAGAGAAAAATATCATCTGTTTCATCATCAGTTGTTATGTTTTTCAGATCTTTCATCCACTTTTATTTAATATTTATTATTATTTATTCATTTCTTTACTTGTTTTCTTGGTTAGGGAGTTAGGGGCTAGAAATAGGGGTTATGGGTTATGATTAGGGGTACATTTATTTATTTATTTTATTTACTTTTGGGGGGGGGGTGGTAAGGTTAGAAGTTAGGATTAGGGATGGTTTTAGGGGTGGAGATTAGGGTTAGGGGTTAATGTAAGGGTTAATATTAGGGTTAGGGGTTAGGATTAGGGTTTAATATTAGGGTTAGAAGTTGGGGTTAGGGGTTATTTTAGGGTTAGGATTAGGGTTTAATATTAGGGTTAGAAGTTGGGGTTAGGTGTTATTTTAGGGTTAGGGGTTAGGATTAGGCGTTAATATTGGGGTTAGGTGTTGGGATTAGGATTAGGGGTTAAAATTAGGGGTAGAGATTTGGATTAGGGCTGGGGTTAGTATTAGGGTTAGGGGTTAGGATTAGGGTTGGGGCTTAGTATTAGGGTTAGGGGTTAGGGTTAGGGATAATATTTGGGTTAGGAGTTAGGATTAGGAGTTAATATTAGGGTTAGAGGTTTGGATTAGGGTTGGGAGTTAATATTGGTGTTAGGGGTTAGAATTAGGGTTATGGGTTAAATAAATAACCCCCATTGTCACTGAAAACACCAACTTTAAAACAAAAAAATGCTTTTGAGCATTGAAAGAAGAAGCCACACATTGTTGATTCTCAACCTTTTTAATCAAAGCACAATCACATGTGCATTTATAAAAAGGTTTTTAAAACAAACCAACATGTTTGTCATATACCGTATATACTCGAGTATAAGTCGAATTTTTCAGCACATTTTTTGTGCTGAAAGTGCCCCCCTCGACTTATACTTGAGTCAAGCACTTTTCTGCAGCAAAAAATTTCATTTTCCGAACCGAATTTGGGGCCCCGTATCTCAGGGCCACTTGGTGCTAGGACCCCCAAAATTGGTGTGCAAACCCAGAGGAACTGGTACCACAACATATCCAAAGCTGAAGTTCCTAGCTCTAAGTGGCCCTGAGATACAGGGCCCCAAAATCGGTTCGGAAAATGTCATTCTCTGCTGCAGAAAAGTGCTTGACATTTTCTGAACCGAGTTTGGGGCCCCATATCTCAGGGCCACTTGGTGCTAGGAACCCCACATTTGGTGTGCAAACCCAGTAAAACTGGTACCATAACATATCCAAAGCTGGGGTTCCTAGCACCAAGTGGCCCTGAGATACGGGGCCCCAAAACCGGTTCGGAAAATGTCATTCTCTGCTACAGAAAAGTGTTTGACATTTTCTGAACTGAATTTTGGGGCCCTGTATCTCGGGGCCACTTGGTGCTAGAAACACCAGCTTTGGAAATTTTATGATGCTAGTTCCACTGGGTTTGCACACCATATTTTGGGGTTCTTAGCACTAAGTGGCCCTGAGATACGGGGCCCCAAATTCGGTCAACTGTGTCCATCTGCAGCAATGTCATTTCGGGACCCTTTGGGTTCAGAGACCCCAAATTTTGTCTGCAGTTAGGGGGCATCTAGGAACCCTTAACTACCGAGTTTGAAGTTCAGGGGACCTATGGCTGCAAATGGGCACAGTGAGGCATGCAAATGGGCACAGTGATGCTGCAAATGGGCATTGTTGACCCTCTTTTCCACTTACAGTAGCTGTGCATTTCTCACCCTCGTCTTATACTCGGGTCAATAAGTTTTTCCCATTTTTTTGTGGTAAATTAGGGCCTCGACTTATACTCGGAACGACTTATACTCGAGTATATACGGTAACTATTTTTTAGGTCTCATTAAAAGTACAAATTTCCTTTTGAGGTAAAACAGGCATGTTTCAAACCAACAACAAATAGACAACTCTGGAACTTACAAAGTTCAACTTTTATAGAAATTGAAGGCAATATCAGACATGAGTATTTATAAACTGTGTTTGATATTGCGTTCAGCAGATGGGATGATGTCACCCCTCGAAAAGCCAAATTTTGAAGATGCACACAAATTGCTGAATGTCAACATGTGCTAGCTGCCATCACGGGGGATCAAGGGACGTGTTTTGTGGGTGCAACCCCTTCCTCTCAGCTACTTTATTATTGAGGAAGGGGTTGCACCCCCAAAACGCGTACATCGATCTCCCGTGATGGCAGATAGCACATGTTGACACACTGTGTGCATCTTCAAAATTTGGCTTTTCTAGAATATGTCAAAAAATGTTCAAAAAATTGTCTGAAAAACAAAGCAGAAATAAGTTAGGGATTTCAATGGGTTTTAAACTCTCCCTAAAACATCAATGTCTTCATTTTGTTTTGAACATCATTGATGTTTTGTTTGATGTTTTCCAAGTCCCTATTACACCCCATTATCTCCCCGATCAGGATCTGGGCACTTTCACTGGTAAAAAATGACCTTCATCCACAACATCATGATCACCTAAAAATATATAAAAAAAATAAATAAATGTATTATAAATCTGTCGGCATCCATCTCTTACCTGAGCCTGTGGTCGCAGACACTCACCTGTTGTGGTGACAATTTTCACAACGTCTCCCTCCTCCTCCTCCTGTTGTGTTTGTGGGTTTTCCACTTCTTCCTGAGGTGGGGGGTCTGTTGTCTCCTCTGATGAGTGGTGTCCTCCAAGTCTTTTCTCCCCTATGTAAAAAAAAAAAGGTATACTTAGCACACAGATATTTGATGCCAGAAATAGGAATATGAAACATTGCTTGGGAGTGGGGTACAATTGTCTGTTTTGGCAGAGTTGCAAGGTGAAGAAATATTGTTGTCCTTTGTCAAGCTTCAATACTTACCTGTGTTGTACATGATTCACAGATGGAGTCAACCCTATAGTATACACTGGAGCACCTGTGTGGGCCCCCTAATAAAAAGGGTGTTCTGGTGTCCCACACTAGTGCTCCAGCGTCCAGATGTGAAAACAGCTGCTGAGTGTCCTCTCCTTACACAGAATCTAGTTTGCATTTCATTCTAGTTATAAACCCATCTAGATAACAAACTTATTTTAAGAGAAGTAGGCCAGAAAAAATGTATTGAAATAAAACATGGTGTTTTATTGGCCGAACAAATAATGTTTCCTACGAACGAATAATGTGTCTGTGAACATGAAAGTTGCCATTTTAAACTGTACAACAGCAAAGAAAAGCACATGGAGCAGCACGAACGTAATAAAAATAAAGAATAGGAACACAGGACAACTACTTACTTTTTTGCAGCACTCTCCTGATCCTTCTATACTGATCGTGCTCCCTTAATTTGAGGTCCGACCACCGCTTCCTCAGTTGATCCTTGGAACGACGTACCCCAAAATTACGGTGCAGACTCTTCACAACTTTCGCCATGATCTTGACCTTTCTGACATTGGGGTTGAGGTAAGGTCCATACTTCCCGTTATAGTCGTCCCTCTTCAGTATGTCGACCATCTCCACCATCTAAAAAAAGGCCATATTTGAGGCCTTAAATCGTCTCCTTCGGAATCGTGACGTTTCTGGCTCCGGCCTTTCCCCCTCCTCGTTGCTGTAATTAGCACGGACCTGCTCTGTCTCCGCCATGTGCTCTTCTTCACTGCGCCGAACGAGAAGGGGCGGGGAATAGACTAGAAAGAACGTCAGGGGCGGGCGTAGTTTCACACATGCGCAGTGTATATAAAGCGTAACACGAGTGCGTGGTACGTACGATCTGTGAGCGGAGGAAGGAGTAGAGGAAGCGCCGATCGTGATAACGAAGGTAACATTTAAACTTGGGCCTATACTGCTTAGAAATTGAGGCCTATATTGGGACAAGATTAGGAGACTTTAGCCTGACATTAGAGTTTGTCTTGTGTTGTGTCTTGCAGAGAAAATGGATATATTGAATGATCAGGACTTTATCCCCATATTCATTGATATGTTCAGGGAGCTGCCCTGTCTGTGGCAGGTAAACCACCCACAGAATCAAAGAGGAAGGCAGCGCTGGATAAATTGCTGGAATTTGTTAAGCCGGTGATCCCCACGGCAGACATGACCTATTTGAAGGCCCTAATTGGTGGCATGAGGAGCACTTATCTAAGGGAGCACAAGAAAGTCCAGGATTCCCAGAGATCAGGAGCTGCAGATGCCATTTATGTCCCCAGGCTGTGGTACTATGACAGGCTGCATTTTCTGGTAGGTCAGACTGAACCCAGGACAGCACTCTCCACTCTTCCTTCAAGGCTTCCTTCCCCCTCAGCTGAGGCTTCTGACGCCCAACCTGGGCCTTCCAGGCAGCAACATGTGGAGGAGCCCAGATTGAGCCAGGTATATCATTCTTCAAAATATTTCTGTTGGTCAAATTAATGATGTTAAATCTATGTTAGTTTGGAGTACTAATTTATGATTGTGATTGATGAACCAAAAACGAAAATGATGTCCCTTTTTTATACAAAGGAAAGTCTCAGCCAGGAGGTGGCCAGGCCCAGTAGCCTGCCTAATACCCAGGTCCCTCCCCTCCGCCTTAAAAAAAAATGGTAGGAAGAGGAATAACCTGGAGGAGGCAGCAATTGGCCTATTTTGGAAGGCTACTGAGGCCCTCAGAACCCCCCACAGTGTTCAAGAGGACTTTGCATACATAACAGCCTGCAAAATGCAGGAAATGGAGGAGGGCCAACTCCTAATATGTGAGTATCTCATCTTCCGAGCCCTAAATAAGGGGTTGAGGGGCCTCACAAGCCAAAGCCACATTTGTGAGATCAACCATGGTCCTCCTCTTCCTCCTCCTCCAGGTACTCCTCCTCCTGCCTCACCTCCAACACCTAGAGCCACAGCCTGGAAGGAAGCGTGTAAGGAAGACCAGAGAGTGGTGGCCCTGGGTTCATTCTGGTCTGACAAAAGATGCAGGCTCTTGTATGACCACAGCCTGGGGACAATACATGTCATCTGCTGCTGTTCATAATCTCTTGGACTTCTGGACCAGATTGTACTCCCTTATATATGGACTCCTCAGGCCACCAATTTTGCAGTAAAATAGTTGATGTGTGCCCTGGGGGCCAAAGGCTTCGCCAATTTCTACAGTTTATCCAGCGTTGCCTCCCTCTTTGTTTGGTTAGGACCCCGTAATAAAGGTATTTTTTTCTATTATACTCGCCTATGTGTGTTTTCATTCAAAAAGGACAGTTTGTTTGTGAGGAGGCAGGTACATTTCAAAAATACAATGTGAAATTAACAAGAGACACCAACACCAAGCAACCTCCTTGAGATTAAATAATCCATGATAATAATGGTGTTGTGGTAACTTGACACACAAAACACACCCAAAACTATTCTGGAGTTATAAAAAAAAAAAAACAAGATCAGGATTTTAAAAACTCCTAAAGAAAAAATTTTAATCTAAAAACATAAAAAAAAAAAAAAAAAGTTTCGGTAGATGTGACAAATCAAAATATTATATTGATGAAATCACAAGAAATAATAAAGAAAGAAGTTTGTGAGAAGTCTGTGTGAATATGAGCAGCAAAACAACTTCATTCTTCCTGCATTATAAAGAAGAAGAGAGTGCGCTGCATTAAACAATTTAAAACATTGCAGCGTGCCGAAAGTGCTATATCCATTCCGAACGCTAATTTTACCAGACCGAGCAGTTCCGTCTTGGAATTTCTTCTGAGCCTGCGTGGACTTTGTGCGTCGGAATTGGCCACACACGGTCGGAATTGACGCAATCGGATTTTGTTGTCGGAAAGTTTTATAGCCTGCTCTCAACCTTTGTGTGACGGAAATTCCGATGGAAAAAGTCAGATGGAGCCCACACACGGTCGGAATTTCCGACAACAAGCTCCGATCGCACATTTTCCGTCGGAAAATCCGGCCGTTTGTACGGGGCATAAGAATCAAACAAGAATGTGACTTTTCAGAAAGCATCAAGCACTACACGATGGCGGACTTTGGAGCCCTCCATGACTTGATGCTGTTACTGGAAGAAAACAATGAGATCCTAGATTCCACAGCTACTAGTACACAGGATATATATCACAGGAACCATTTATAGCCACAGTACTATCCAAAACATGTACTAATCCTATCACCCCTAAGAAATTCAAGCCCAAGTCGCAAAAATTTCCCAATTTACCTACCAATCTCTATATTTGGGCTTTTCTGGTGGGCATAGTGAGTGACATCAAACGTATGCAGGTTACTCCCTACCGCAGTAACCTTACTTTTGCCCAGAAACTGGCCATCTCCATATTGAGCAAACACCCAGATCTGGTCATTAAGGCATCAGACAAAGGAGGCAATGTTGTCCTAATGACCAAACAAAGTTATGAGACAATGTGTTTCAACACATTGTCTAATAAGGACTGGTATCAACAAATTTCCCCCTCGCGTATTCCAGCATTTAAACTCCAATACCTAGCCATCATTAATGAGGGCTATCAAAGGGGCCTCATTGATCAGGAGACATATGATTACCTCAATAATAAACATCCTAAAGAGGCAACTTTCTATTCATTACCCAAGGTGCACAAAAATTGTGCATCACCCCCAGGCAGACCAATTATATCGGGAATCGGTTCACTAACCGAAAATGCTAGTAGACTAATCGACTCGGTATTGATGCCTCATGTTGTGAGCCTATCTTCCTATACTAGGGATACGCTTGATCTGTTAAAAAAGACTGAAGGAATGGTGGTCCCTCCTGACTCCCTGCTCATTTTAGGGTTAGGGGTTAGGATTAGGGTTGGGGGTTAATATTAGGGATAGAGGTAAGGTTACGGTTTGGGGTTATGATTAAAGGCAACTCAATTTAATTATTTTATTAGTAATTATTATTATTATTTATGTATTTATTTATGATTCGTATTTATTTATTTTATTTATTTATTATTATTACATTTTTTTTTTTAATTATTGTATTTGAGCAGAAAAACGCTCAAAAATGCATGAACATGCTAAAAAAATTGCAAAATTAACTTTTTTAATGCATTTCTATGGGGAAAAAATGCTTCAAAAACGCCCCAATCTGCCTGACTCAAGCAGGTGGGTATCTGTCCTATCTAAGAAGAAGTGGAGCGGGGACTTACATGGTTTGGCACCAATCGTAGTTCTCCCTTACACCCAGCCTGCTGACTGGACAGGACTTTTTATCAGATCCATTCAGAATTTCCAATGGGAATGAATGGGAGGTCGGCCAGATTTAATTTGCTCTACTTCATCTGATTAAACTGCAAGGCTGAATGTAAAATGATTTTATTTTTTCCAAAGCAGCTGAATTGCCAACAAAAAAAAGTGCGCAAAAGATTTCCAAGAAAGGAACAAACATAAAGAGAAAAAGGAGAATAAATAAAGTTAATGTTTTGTAAAATTGTTCAGCTCAGCAATTTAATAATCAGCATAGATAGCAGGAACACGTCTCTTCCTCTGTCCTGGTCACACTGGCAATGTCAGGGATAAACACTGCTGTTTGGATTACTAATCTGCAGGAATGACGCTAGAGTAAAGGTCAATGGCCCCTCTCTGCAGAAAAACAAGTTGTGTGCCTTGTACATGTCACTTCTGTAATACTGTCAAGTGAACACTAGAGGGCAGCAGAGCACTTCCCTTTACACATCACTGCACATACATGACCTAGTCATACTGCCAAGTGAGCACTAGAGGGCAACAGAGCTTCTCTCTGCACACCGCACTGTACTCATCTAATTCTTTCTTACTGTCAAGTGAACACTAGAGGGTAGCAGAGCTCCTCCTAGCACACATCACTACACTTATTTGATTTTATGAAACTTCCAGGTGACCCCCTAGAGCAAAGGCAGCCACATTGTATATTTTTCCAATTTTTTGTGGACCAAAATTAATACATTTTATAAATGAATGACTCAGAACAAAAGAGAAAGAACCTTAGTAAGAGTCCCCATCATGGTTCCCATCAGAGTCCCCCTTACACCAGGATCCCCATCAGAGCCCCCCTTACATCAGGATCCCCAGCAGAACCCCCCTTACATAAGGATCCTGAGCAGAGTACCCCTTACATCAGGGTCCCTATCAGAGACCTCCTTACATCACAGTCTCCATCAGAGTAGCCCCTTACAGCAGGGTCCCCAGCAGAGTCCCCCTTACATCAGGGTCCCTGTCAGAGACCCTCTTTCATCACAGTCCCCATCAGAGTCATCCCTTAAATCTGAGTCCCCTTCAGAGACCACTCTCCCCTTACATTACTGTTCCCATCACAGTCCCCCTTACATTTCAGCAAAAGCAAAGGTTTAGGGACTTTATGGACATCTGGCCTGGTAAGGCCGATGTTCCATCCCTTGGGACTTTAGTTGAAATTGTGGCCTGGTAAGGCCACATATTTCCATCCCTATTGTATATCAAAAGAAGGGGAGAGGACAGGGAGGTGGGACTTTGAGTGAAGCATATGATGACAATGAGGTACAAATGGTGAAATTATTTGGAGGGTTTTAATGATTGTCATGAAATACAGTCAAGTATAAAACATGTAACATATACAATGCATAGCATTAATAGCATAATAGTGTAAAACATGGAGTGTTACAAGTTCATTATCACATTGTATAATAGGCAATGAACCTCCAAAATTCACCAAAACAGGTAAGGATAAAAATTGATAATACATAATAATCCTTGCACGGCCTATGACCACAAGATCCAAAACAGGGGGGGTATAAAGGGTAGACATAGTATCAAGGGTACTGATTGGTAATGAAACGTGTGGCAGCTCAACGCGTTTCGTGACTAGAAGGTCACTCGTCAGGAGGAGGCACAAGATGAATCTGGGGGTAAAAAGATTGGTTCAATTGATGGTCTGTGATTAACATGTAGAATAGCGGGGTGAAACCCCCTATCTAAATACCAATAGACTCACTAGGTTCATATGGTGGTGGTGTGGAGCCGTGCAACAAGGCCATCCGAAATGATACTCCCACCCGGGAGCTGCGGCGGACATCTCATCTGAAGCGCCCCCACAGGCGACAACCATGGCAGGCAGAGGGACACAAGGCAACCTGGGTGGGAATAGGCAGGGGAGTGCAGGCAATTAGTATGGGGGGAAAAGTGTGAAGAAGTGGGTAAGAGACCCAGAGGGGGAAGTGAAGGTGTAAGCAAAGTAGACAGCCAAAGGGGGCTGGAGGCAAAGTGGAGTGCAGCTGAGAGGGTGAGCCAAAAGGGGGACAGTGGGTAACAGTGGGGGGTGAGGGTAAAGACCAGGGATGGTGATAGAGATGACTGTACCTGAGTGATTGAAAAAGGTTCCGGAGAGACAGAGCCTGGACTGGCGTGCGAGCGAGTGTGCAGGGAGCCTTTAGTGACAGAACCTACCCGGAAGGCGCCCAAGTAGGCGCCGGGGCGAGGACACCGCCGACGTCACGCCAGCGTAACAGGATGACGGGGGGAAGCGGGAGGAGGCAGGGCGGACAATGACCGCTCCACCCCTCACCACCGCCACTCCCCTGAACTGCTCGCGAGCGTGGCTACCACGAGCTGGGCGCCAGTCGTCCAGCACGGGATGCGTGACGTTGACGTGTGGTGGCGGCTCCACCACCCCCCCAGGCATGAAAGAGGCCGAGGGTGGGGGGAGGCCCGCCAGGCACATCACAGCTCCCGGAAGAGGAGAACGCCCGGATGGCAAGCAACACGGCCCAGTTCACAGCCAAGGCCGACCAGGGCATGGCAATGATGACATACGAAGGTGGAGGGAACAAAACCAAGCTTGGAAAATATAATAAAACTAAATTTAAAAAATATATAAAATGTAAAAAGTAGGGTAGTTGGTAACTATAATAACACTAGGTCAGTAGAAATGAATCAAGGGAAATTGTTCACAGGATCAAGATTGCAAAAGGGAGAAAAAGGGTAGTTACATGCTTCCATCCCTATATCAAATATTTCAGCAAAAGCAAAGGTTTAGGGACTTTATGGACATCTGGCCTGGTAAGGCCGATGTTCCATCCCTTGGGACTTTAGTTGAAATTGTGGCCTGGTAAGGCCACATATTTCCATCCCTATTGTATATCAAAAGAAGGGGAGAGGACAGGGAGGTGGGAATTTGAGTGAAGCATATGATGACAATGAGGTACAAATGGTGAAATTATTTGGAGGGTTTTAATGATTGTCATGAAATACAGTCAAGTATAAAACATGTAACATATACAATACATAGCATTGATAGCATAATAGTGTAAAACATGGAGTGTTACAAGTTCATTATCACATTGTATAATAGGCAATAAACCTCCAAAATTCACCAAGACAGGTAAGGATAAAAATTGGTAATACATAATAATCCTTGCATGGCCTATGACCACAAGATCCAAAACGGGGGGGTATAAACGGTAGACATAGTATCAAGGGTAAGGAATAAAGTGTGGCGCTGAAACAGACTTGTTCCTTATTGAGCAGGACCCACCAGAATAGCAATCTGAGGGCCAAATCTAGCCCAATAAGGTGTTTGATGAAAATAGGACTTTCTCTAATCCTGTATATGAATAACATAAACAATGGGAAGAAAGTAAATCAGCAGGGTGATCACCCATATAATCCCACGTATAAGATGTGTACTACAAACAAGATTCAATAGGAAACAATCAGATGGAAAATTGATTGCGTTACCCCCAAAGGAATATCTCTGTGAGGTTCAATAAAGTGTATTATTCAAACGTAAAAAGGAAAAGAAAAAAAAAAGAAGAAAGAAAGCATAGTGCCTAAAATAAATCAGGTATATGAAACCCTGAAAATTGTGAATACATATCTAATGTGCTAATGAGCAGATCTGCAAATGTGTTTGCCTACTCATAACAGACAACATTCAGGTGCGTATATATTAAATCAATGAATGCAAAATAAAAAATTATATAAATATAAGTGAAAAAATATTCATACAAATGATGTTCTTGCTAAAACCCGATTGGGAATCAGGTGAGAGTCCAAATACTAGTCCTCTAGAAGTATACCTAGAAAATTGGCCACTGAGGCTTCCTTTGGACAGCCAGGATGGTTCCCGTATATTCTGATGGTCAGACTGTAACTGTAGATAAGGGTAGGTAAAAAATACTCTTACCAGAGGTGGTGGACTCACCAGCCAGCGGCTTCGGAGTCAAAGCAGGCTTATGGCAGAACAGACAGCGGTGGTTGGAATGCTGCTTCATCCGCTAGTAGAGACACCGGAAGATGAAGATCCTCACAGAACAGCCTCCCACACTCAGTTCTCGGTTCTCCATATAAATCCTCAGGTGAAGAAATCAGAGAAAAAAAAATCCACATAGCGTAAAACTGCTTCCAAAAACTTTAATAAAAGTTTTGCGATAAAAGAAATACACTGGCTCATAGACCACAGCAGAGACCAGGTATAATAAAGGTACATTAGCCCATAGACAACAACAGAGGCCGAGGTACAAAAACATATAAAATCAATAAAAAAAGCGCTTATTCAATCGTGGCAAGACAGGCATATCAAACCCTTGGGTTTTTAAAACTTTTGCATTGATCCATGTCCCCTGGGGCAGAACCCAGGTCCCCAAACACTTTTTATGACAATAACTTGCCTATAAGCCTTTAAAATTAGCACTTTTGATTATTCATGTTCGTGTCCCATAGACTTTAACGGTGTTCGCGTGTTCCAACAAACTTTTTTCCTGTTCGCATGTTCTGGTGCGAACCGAACAGGGGGGTGTTCGGCTCATCCCTAGTTGTCGCCTGTGGGGGCGCTTCGGATGAGATGTCCGCCGCGGCTCCCGGGTGGGAGTATCATTTCGGATGGCCTTGTTGCGCGGCTCCACACTACCACCATACGAACCCAGTGAGTCTATTGGTATTTAGATAGGGGGTTTCACCCCGCTATTCTACATGTTTATCCACAGACCATCAATTGAACCAATCTTTTTACCCCCAGATTCATCTTGCGCTTGCTCCTGACGAGTGACCTTCTAGTCACGAAACGCGTTGAGCTGCCACACGTTTCATTACCAATCAGTACCCTTGATATTATGTCTACCCTTTAAACACCCCTGTTTTGGATCTTGTGGTCATAGACCGTGCAAGGATTATTATGTATTACCAATTTTTATCCTTACCTGTCTTGGTGAATTTTGGAGGTTCATTGCCTATTATACAATGTGATAATGAACTTGTAACACTCCATGTTTTACACTATTATGCTATCAATGCTATGTATTGTATATGTTACATGTTTTATACTTGACTGTATTTTATGACAATCATTAAAACCCTCCAAATAATTTCACCATTTTTACCTCATTGTCATCATATGCTTCACTCAAAGTCCCACCTCCCTGTCCTCTCCCCTTCTTTTGATATACAGCCCCCCTTACATTGGGTCCCTGTCATAGATCCCCTTACACAGGGTCCCCCCGTACATTTGGGTCCCCATCATAGTCCCCCTTACATCAGAGTAATCCTCATACACCAGGGTCCTTATCAGAGTTTATTTATCATCAAAATCCCCCTTACTTCAGGGTTTCCATCACAGTCCCCTTGCATCTCACCCCCCCTTTAATTAGAGTCTCCATCAGAGCCCCCCCCCTTACATCAGGATCTTCATCAGAGTCGCTCCTTACATCAGGGCCCCCATTAGAATCCCCTTTACATCAGGTTCCCCATCAGTGTCCTCCCTTACTTTAAGGTCCCCATTAGAGTCCCCCATTACTTTGGGGTCCCCATCACAGTCCCCCCACCCCTATAACAATTCTAATCCTTATAATGTCACTATAGTAGCAGAGTGGGAGCTGGGAGGTGGAGCGGGTCTAGTCAGAGGTAGTTCTGTCCTCCTGTGAATGCTGGGGCAAGCACATCATTGGTTTCTGGGATGCTGGCAGCCCTAGTCTCCAGAACCTACTCTGGAGACTGTGATAAAAAGGAGGGAGGTTAGAGGGGTAAGCAGAGACCATAGGCAACCTCTGCTGAGCTGAATCCTCATCCTGTGCACATTGAGGATTTGCCACTGACCCTAGCCACAGGCCAGATAAAATCTTGTTGCTGGTGGGCCAGATGAGGCCCGTGAGCCGTTGTTTGGAGACACCTGCCCTAGAGCGCAGCAGAGCTCATCTCAGCACAAATCAATGCACTCACCTGATTCTGCCATACTGACAAGTGAGCACTAGAGGGTAGCAGAGATAATCTCAGCACAAATCACTGCACTCACCTGATTCTGCCATACTGACAAGTGAGCACTAGAGGGCAGCAGAACTCATCTCAGCAGACATCGCTGCACTCACCTGATTTTGTCATACTGCCAAACTAGCACTAGAGGGCAGCAAAAAGACCAGGGGTGCACACATGCTGCAGCCACTGCAAGAACCCCCCCCCCCCCCCTGTTGCTCTGTTGCTCGTATCACTTGCTAAAAACTACCCATTCAAGTGAAAGGAGCTACTGTGCAAGAACTCCACAACTGTGCGCAATTTGCACGGTTTTGACGCGCTTATGTGGGGATCAAGGGGTTAGGGGAACAGATTTTGGTTGGTTAGGAGACGTTTGGGGGAGGGATTGATGTGTTACTCACCCACAACAGGACAGAATCAGGTAATGAGGCCTGCAGCCTCAGAGGCACTGTGAAAAGTCTACTTAATTGGCTGTGGAGGATTATATATACAGACTGAGGTGTATAGTTTATGAATATTCCACTCTAGTTATATTACATTATAATCATTATGTTACAATGTAGACTTCTGAGCCAACATACAGGCACAATGCTCCGGAATGCTCAATATCCTTTAGACTGAACTGTGACACTGTAGCTTTATTATGGTAAAGGGTAACTTCAGCCAGATAATCCCAAATAGTAGTAAAACACAAACAATGGAAATGTAAGATCTGACAGGGTTACACGACAGCAGCTCACACTGCAAGCCTAGTTTCAGTTTTCAGCTGGTGTGTGTGTGTGTCAGTCAGATGTCAGGTCATGACCCTGCCTGGATTGTAAGTCTGTGTTTTTGGAGGAACTCTTGTATTATTGTCTGGAGCTGTGGAATTGGAATGGGGTGAGAGAGCAGTGCGGGGAAAGGTAAAGGGAAAACACTGACTTTTAGGAATCTAAGCAATCAGAGGAGAGATGAGCGTCCAGAGATCAGAGTACAGCCAGGTCAGAACAACGCGCTAAAGACAGATATATACCACCCGCGTCAACACTGACTGAGAACATTCAAAATGTCCTGGAGAAGTATGTACAAATCACAAACAACATGGCAGAGGGATTGTAGCCATACTACGGAAACAACACAGCAGAGATCTGGATAGATATAGATAGATAGATAGATAGATAGATAGATAGATAGATAGATAGATAGATAGATAGATAGATAGATAGATAGATAGATAGATAGATAGACTGTACACACAAACACACACAGACAGCACTATGTACAGGGTAAAGAATTAAGGGGTGCCCTATGTAATGAGTACAGAATTAAGAAGTGTGTTATGTACATGGTGCAGAGTTAAAGAGTGCGCTATGTACAGGGTGCAGAGTTGAGGAGTGTTCCATGCACAGGGTGCAGAGTTAAGGAGTGTACAGTGTGCAGCGTTAGGGGTGCGCTATGTACAGGATGCAGAGTTGAGGAGTGTTCCATGTACAGGTTGCAGAGTTAAGGAGTGCGCTATGTACAGGGTGCAGAGTTAAGGCATGTGCTATGTACAGGATGCAAAGTTAAGGAGTGCGCTATGTACAGGGTGCAGAGTTAAGGAGTGCGCTATGTACAGGGTGCAGAGTTAAGGCGTGCGCTATGTACAGGATGCAGAGTTGAGGAGTGTTCCATGTACAGGTTGCAGAGTTAAGGAGTGCGCTATGTACAGGGTGCAGAGTTAAGGAGAGTGCTATGTACAGGGTACAGAGTTAAGGAGTGTTCCATGTACAGGGTGCAGAGTTAAGGCATGCGCTATGTACAGGATGCAAAGTTAAGGAGTGCGCTATGTACAGGGTGCAGAGTTAAGGAGTGCGCTATGTACAGGGTGCAGAGTTAAGGCGTGCGCTATGTACAGGGTGAAGAATTAAGGATTGCACTATGTACAGGGTGCAGAGTTAAGGAGTGTGCTATGTACAGGGTACAGAGTTGAGGAGTGTTCCATGTACAGGGTGCAGAGTTGAGGAGTGTTCCATGTACAGGTTGCAGAGTTCAGGAGTGCGCTATGTACAGGGTGCAGAGTTAAGGAGTGTGCTATGTACAGGGTACAGAGTTAAGGAGTGTTCCATGTACAGGGTGCTGAGTTAAGGCATGCGCTATGTACAGGATGCAAATTTAAGGAGTGCGCTATGTACAGGGTGCAGTGTTAAGGAGTGCGCTATGTACAGGGTGCAGAGTTAAGGCGTGCGCTATGTACAGGATACAGGAGGATTGAGGAGTGTTCCATGTACAGGTTGCAGAGTTAAGGAGTGCGCTATGTACAGGGTGCAGAGTTAAGGAGTGTGCTATGTACAGGGTACAGAGTTAAGGAGTGTTCCATGTACAGGGTGCAGAGTTAAGGCATGCGCTATGTACAGGATGCAAAGTTAAGGAGTGCGCTATGTACAGGGTGCAGAGTTAAGGATTGCGCTATGTACAGGGTGCAGAGTTAAGGCGTGTGCTATGTACAGGGTGAAGAATTAAGGATTGCACTATGTACAGGGTGCAGAGTTAAGGAGTGTGCTATGTACAGGGTACAGAGTTGAGGAGTGTTCCATGCGCAGGGTGCAGAGTTGAGGAGTGTTCCATGTACAGGGTGCAGAGTGAAGGAGTGTGCTATGTACAGGATGCAGAGTTAAGGAGTGTGTTATGTACAGGGTGCAGAGTTAAGGAGTGTGCTATGTACAGGGTGCAGAGTTAAGGCATGCGCTATGTACAGGATGCAAAGTTAAGGAGTGCGCTATGTACAGGGTGCAGAGTTAAGGAGTGTGCTATGTACAGGATGCAGAGTTAAGGAGTGTGCTATGTACAGGGTGCAGAGTTAAGGAGTGTGCTATGTACAGGGTACAGAGTTAAGGAGTGTTCCGTGTACAGGGTGCAGAGTTAAGGAGTGCGCTATGTACAGGGTGCAGAGTTAAGGACTGGGCTATGTACAGGGTGCAGAGTTAAGGAGTGCGCTATGTACAGGGTGCAGAGTTAAGGAGTGCACTATGTACAGGGTGCAGAGTTAAGGATTGCATATATTGCAGGCCAGTTTACTACCCCACATCTGTATGTTCACGTGAGAGTAGCAAGCGGGGGGGGTAGGGGGCCAGTGCCGGAGGTGGCGGAACTTCGTTCTGGCACATTCCAGCTGGAAAAAAGCCCTCTGCACATGCAGATAGATGCAGTAGATAGATAGATAGATAGATAGATAGATAGATAGATAGATAGATAGATAGATAGATAGATAGATAGATAGATAGATAGATAGATAGATAGATAGATAGATAGATAGATAGATAGATAGATAGATAGATAGATAGATAGACTGAGGCAAAAGAGGAGGCTGCTTTGGTGTTGTGACAAAGGTGGGATGTCTGGTCTGGAACTTTCTCTTACCCCCCTGTAGAATATTCCAGATCGTGAACATCTGTCCTCATACACTGGTAATGGAGATCCCATTTCTTCAACCATTTATATTTATTTTATCTCCTTTTTTCCCTTTAGAAATGAGCCAATGGTTTGGTCCAAGCTGTTGCCCCTCCAGCCCCCTGGTCAATGTGAGCCAATCATATATACTGTAGAAGGGGTATTTCTACCATATAGAACAATGTCATGCTGTCACTACTTCCCAACGATTTGCACCCTTTGTATCCCTAGGAACCACTGACATCACTGGAATCCCCACCATGTAAGCAAAGCGGTGGGGATAGAAGTGACATCACTGCCCAAATATGGTCACTGGGGCCATATTTGCTCAATGATGTCAACAATGTCCCTGCCCCTTCCATTATATAGCTGATAACAGCTCTGGGAGCTGCAATTCAGCTAGTGTAACATCTGGATCTGTCGCGTGTGGAGGGACATCAGGCTTTTGTTTATTCAATGAGTCCATGGGCAGCGGGCATCTTGATTGATGATGGATTTACAAGGGAAATTTTTGGGGAATTCTTTTTTAATAAAGAATTCTTTGTGGGTGAGGATGTGTACTATGTGCCTCTATTCATTCACATGGGGGTGCAGCATCAGGAGACCCTTTTTAACGGGGACTTTAAGATTCCAATAAGCCGCCTGCCTGCAGATCCCCCACAGCAACTGGCCAGTGTTGATCCCCCACAGCAAATGCCTCTTGTTCTCATCAGCATTCCTGAAGGCATGTAGCCTAGTATGGTTTCGGGGGGTAGGGAACACGCTCATTCCCCCCCCCCCCCTTTCCAAGCTGCATGCTTGGATTAAGGGTCTAGTGTGGATTTCCTGGGGTACCTCACACATTTTTTTTTTAGGCCCCCCCCTTAAAGTCTATACCAGAGTCAAAGGGTCTTGTATGTAATTTGGGGGTGAATATTTATGATAAAAATATATGGTTTAAACACAAAATGCCATTTCAATGCCTGCTTTTTTTCTTTTTCAGGAACAGAAGTTCCTGTTCCTCTTCTGTGACGTCAGAAACCGGAAGCGACAAGAATTTCGTTACATCCAGTTTCAATTTTTTTTGTTGACAGGCCATTACAAGCTTTTACAGCATCTGATCAAACCAGATGTTTTGGAGGCCAGAGGAGAGATATAGGGTCTAATAGACCCCAGATATTTCAAAAAAGCGGACCTGCCCATGCTACCACAAGGGATGTTGATCATCCCGTGTGATAGCATCAAAGTTGATAAAAAAAATACAGCGTAAAAAATAAAACATAGAATTAAATACATGTAGCACCCTCTAGCATGGCTAGAGTGCTAGTGATAGGATTTTTTTTAGTGCAGGTAAATTCAGGCTTGACTGGCAGGCATGCCTGTGAGTTTATTTTCTGCGTCAGGGTTTTGAGAGACTCAGGAAAGGCTGAATGACTCAACAGCATCTCTGGTGACTGCTCCCTGCTTGCTGGAAACTTGGAGAAGATTCCAGAAGCAGTTGGGAGGGGTCTAGGAGGAGCTGGCTGGAGATGGGTTGGCAGGGGGCAGGCCCCCTCAAATACTCAGGGTCAGCCCAGGTGGGGCAGTGTGGAGTTTGGGTCGAAGATGGACATGGAGTGTTAGTCTGTCAGAGGCCTTTGAGGGTAGCCCCCTAGTTTTGGGGGGGGGTGGAACTTAGGCCTGGGCTTGAGTGGGGAAGAGACCACTCTTCGTGACACACAGGGGGATCCTAACCAGGAGGCACGGGAGCAAGGAGAGGACAGCAGGAAGACACTGCCAGGCAAATCACTAGGGAGGAAGACAGCCAAGAGGGCTGGTAAATGGTATAGTCAGAAGACTGAGAGGCATGCCTGAAGGGACTGGGTGCAAGCAGTCTTGGATGGATGCAGAGTCAGTCTGGGAGGACTGTGGAGAAGTAGCCAGGAGGAGGGCTAGTGAAAGGGGCAGCTTCAGCCAGATGGGCTGGCAGTGCCTGAAGAGGTGGCACTGGGAGCAGTAGCCACAGGAAAAGTACAGCTAGCACTTTTTGCTACACTACCTAAGGGGCCCCTGGTCCCTGCTTGCAAAGAGCATTTGCTATGATCTGATTGCACTCTTGCCAGACGCAGTGGTGGCTGGTGTTACGAGGGCACCCCCCTCAGGGTCAGTCAGTCGGTAGTTGGGGCCCTGCACTTACCCCATATCGCGGGCAGCGCTGCAGGCGACGGGCGGTGGCGGCTTCTCTCCAGGCTGCTCCCTCACTTCCCCTGCGTCTCTTCCCTACTCCTCCTGGTGGCCAATCGGGTGACGGGTCTCAGGATCTACTTCCTGATTAGCCGGGAGGAGAATCAGTGTTACAATAGTGAATATTCATTCGCTATTGCCACCCAACTGGGTGGGCTTTGGCCGCAGTGCTCTGCGCCCCGAGCCCACCCTTTTTTTAAGCCTATTAGAGCCTCTGGCTCTAATCACGTGCTTCAAAAAAAAAAAAAACACTGATTGGAATCCATGTGTCCGGTGTCCTGTATGTAGATAAGGGGGCCGGACCCATGAATGGGGGGGCGCACCCGTGCGCCACCTATGGACGGGCCGCCACTGGTCAGACAATCCTTACAGTGCTAGCTGGTCCTAGGAGATGTAGTTCTACAAGCAAGTCTGTACTGAAGGTAGAAGAGGAGAAATGTATATACTGAATGTTAAAAGTTGCGTCCATGAGGAGTTTCTTTGCGGATCAAATGGGCATCCCATAAGAACCAAACTATTAGATAAGCACCCGAACGACCGCAATATCCAGGGAATTACAATGTAATACTGACATATAGTCACACACATGGGTTGGACTTGATGGACTTGTGTCTTTTTTCAACCCCACCTACTATGTAACTATGTAACCCTTACCTCATCCAAGTTTAATCCCCCTAAAATAAAATAAAAACACAAAAAACAAAGCTGCAGTTATAGAAGAGGAACCATTATGGAGAATAAAGAAACTCCATTATTTGTTGCCACCATCCCAAATATGCTATGTATTGAAGAAGATAAGTACCCCCGGGTACTATGGGACTTTAAGGGCAAACTTTTGAAAACACAATATTTTGAACACATAGAAAAATGTATTATTTTATAAAACAGTGTGACGGTGTGAAACAACACTATACATAAAATAGTACATAATATACATACAGTGGCTTGCGAAAGTATTCGGCCCCCTTGAACTTTTCAACCTTTTGCCACATTTCAGGCTTCAAACATAAAGATATAAAATTTTTATTTTTTGTGAAGAATCACCAACAAGTGGGACACAATTGTGAAGTGGAACGAAATCTTTTGGATTTTTGAAACTTTTTTAACTAATAAAAAAATGAAAAGTGGGGCGTGCAAAATTATTCGGCCCCCTTGCGTTAATACTTTGTAGAGCCACCTTTTGCTGCGATTACAGCTGCAAGTCGCTTGGGGTATGTCTCTATCAGTTTTGCACATCGAGAGACTGAAATTCTTGCCCATTCTTTCTTGCAAAACAGCTCGAGCTCAGTGAGGTTGGATGGAGAGCGTTTGTGAACAGCAGTTTTCAGCTCTTTCCACAGATTCTCGATTGGATTCAGGTCTGGACTTTGACTTAACATTCTAACACCTGGATACGTTTATTTGTGAACCATTCCTTTGTAGATTTTGCTGTATGTTTGGGATCATTGTCTTGTTGGAAGATAAATCTCCGTCCCAGTTTCAGGTCTTTTGCAGACTCCAACAGGTTTTCATCCAGAATGGTCCTGTATTTGGCTGCATCCATCTTCCCCTCAATTTTAACCATCTTCCCTGTCCCTGCTGAAGAAAAGCAGGCCCAAACCATGATGCTGCCACCACCATGTTTGACAGTGGGGATGGTGTGTTGAGTGTGATGAGCTGTGTTGCTTTTACGCCAAACATATCGTTTTGCATTGTGGCCAAGAAGTTCGATTTTGGTTTCATCGGACCAGAGCACCTTCTTCCACATGTTTGGTGTGTCTCCCAGGTGGCTTGTGGCAAACTTTAGACGAGACTTTTTATGTATATCTTTGAGAAATGGCTTTCTTCTTGCCACTCTTCCATAAAGGCCAGATTTGTGCAGTGTACGACTGATTGTTGTCCTATGGGCAGACTCTCCCACCTCAGCTGTAGTTCTCTGCAGTTCATCCAGAGTGATCATGGGCCTCTTGGCTGCATCTCTGATCAGTCTTCTCCTTGTCTGAGCTGAAAGTTTAGAGGGACAGCCAGGTCTTGGTAGATTTGCAGTGGTCTGATACTCCTTCCATTTCAAAATGATCGCTTGCACAGTGCTCCTTGGGATGTTTAAAGCTTGGGAAATCTTTTTGTATCCAAATCCGGCTTTAAACTTCTCCACAACAATATTACGGACCTGCCTGGTGTGTTCCTTGGTCTTCATGATGCTCTCTGCGCTTTCAATAGTACCCTGAGACTATCACAGAGCAGGTGCATTTATACAGAGACTTGATTACACACAGGTAGATTCTATTTATCACCATCAGTCATTTAGGACAACATTGGATCATTCAGAGATCCTCGCTGAACTCCTGGAGTGAGTTTTCTGCACTGAAAGTAAAGGGGCCGAATAATTTTGCACGCACCACTTTTCAGTTTTTTTATTGCTAAAAAAGTTTAAAATATCCAATAGATTTCGTTCCACTTCACAATTGTGTCCCACTTGTTGGTGATTCTTCACAAAAAATTAAAATTTTATATCTTTATGTTTGAAGCCTGAAATGTGGCAAAAGGTTGAAAAGTTCAAGGGGGCCGAATATTTTTGCAAGCCACTGTATAGTATGAGAAAGACACTTCTCCTGTAGCCCGACGTGTTTCGGGAAATTCGGGGTGAGTCCCTTCTTCAGGGACACGAAGGAGATAATAGTTGGAGATACTCAATACTATATTCATGAAATCGAATATTTATAGAAAACTTATTAGGACAGAGCTGAACAGGTGGAAAGACACATTTCAAAATGGAAAGAATGACCAGGTGGATGACGAAGCGGACGCTGCTGCTCTGGGATTCTCCTGGGAGACTAACACTAACACTGCACACCAAGGACTGATATTCCTACAATTCCAGTCTTATGTTGGATTTTGCAAGTCGGCTGCGGAGACCAATTTTGGGATCCTTGTGAGGGACTTCTGGAGCCCAGAAGATTCGTCATCCACCTGGTCATTCTTTCCAATTTGGATATATGTCTTTCCACCTGTTCAGCTTTATCCTAATAGTTTTTCTATAAATCCTCTGAGAGCAATAATATGTATTTATCAGGGTGGTGGGGATAGATAGATAGATAGATAGATAGATAGATAGATAGATAGATAGATAGATAGATAGATAGATAGATAGATAGATAGATAGATAGATAGATAGATAGATAGATAGAGTGATGTAATGTGCCGTGGTGGAGGGTGCATGGTGTTTTCTCTCTCTCGTTGTTTTTCTTTGCAGTCAGGAAAACTTTGCTTGAAGTTTAACCAGAAAGTTTAATGATTACATTATTATCTGATAACAACGGAACAAACAAGCCCTGTGAGAGCAGAGACTGGAGGACTGTATGAGACACAGAGAACGTGGACAGCGTGAGTATTCCTGAGGGCTGGTTGGGGATCCCTGGGGATGGGACCCATTGGGGCCCCACTGAGATGGTGGGCCAATCTGGAGTTCTTCCATTTTTGTTGTTCTTGTTATAGGTGGACATATTTTTGGTGTCCAGGCAGGTTTCACAATTTAGTGACATGTAGGGATTGATTTACCAAAACTGGAGAGTGCAAAATCCAGTGCAGGTCTGCAGGGAAACCAATCAGCTTCCAGGTTTTTTGTCAAAGCTTAATTGAACAACCTGAAGATTGAAGCTGATTGGATACCATGCAGAGCTGCATCAGATTTTGCACTCTCCAGTTTTAATAAATCAACCCCTTAGTGACTGAATTTGTTGCAGTATGACTGCACTGTAACCACATTCGGGGCTCAGGAGTTCCATTCATTACCAAGGAAACTCTCAGAGTTGGACACATTGATTCACAGATCATTGTTTTTTGTGGCAGAATATGGTAATTTTTTCTACTCATTTATAGAACTTTGACTTTCCTGTGTAATGCTTCATATGGAGCCAAGGATGTCCAGATCAGCTTCACCTTGAGCAGCTTACTACGTTCTGTCCTCATGCCTTGGGTTCTAGGGATATCCTGGGCTCTGGGGAAACTGGGATGTCCTAGGTTCTAGGGGATCTGGGAATGCTTTGGACTCTGAAGGATTGGGGGATCTGGGGATACTCTAGAGGACCATAGGTTGTCCTGTGCTCAGGGGGATTCTGGGATGCTCTAGGCCAGGGGTCTCAAACTGGTGGCCCTCCAGCTGTTGAGAAACTACAAGTCCCATGAGGCATTGCAAGGCTGACAGTTACAAGCATGACTCCCACAGGCAGAGGCATGATGGGACTTGTAGTTTCGCAACAGCTGGAGGGCCGCCAGTTTGAGACCCCTGCTCTAGGCTGTAGTGAAAACAAGAATGCTCTGGGATATGGGGAATTTGGCCAAGCCCTGAGCTCTGTGAGATCTGTGGGCAAGCATATTCCAAGAAGGAGGAAAGGGAACCAATAAGATGGAGTACATCACAGTACCAACTGGTATTTATCCACGCACTCAAAACGAGCAGGGCTCAGTGACCAATACAGCATATGAAAAAATAAGCACTGAGTCAGATAGATGAAAAGTACCAAGTGCCACATAGGTGAGCCCTGGGAATTCATTACCAGAATTGTATAAATAGTCAATTTAATGGATTTATTGAAAAAAGACCAATTGTAGAAAATATAACATTTCAACACCTAACACTATGAATAGACATATGGGTCTGGGGACAAGGACAAATGAAAAACACACACAAGACAAAACAATAGACACTACCCAAATAAAATACAGTCACAAATAACGCACTGTATATACAGATTAGGGTAAAAACATCACCAACCAAGCCTATATCTCATTAAATTGAAGGCAACGGCCGTTGCAATATTCAAAAAATTATATATATAAAAGGGTACATGCCAGTCCGTGGCTAATGGGGGGGGGGGGGCTGTGTGACAGGGTCAGTCCAAGGAGTGAGAACAGAAAAGCCGTCTGCAGGTCCACAGGTCATATGTGGCTCACTTGGCTATGAAGGGTAATCAGAGCTGCAAGTCCACAGATTAATGTGATCCAAAGCCACGGACTGGCATGTACCCTTTTATATATAATTTTTGGAATACTGCAACGGAAGTTTCCTTAAATTTAATAAGCTATAGGCTTGGTTGGTGATGCTTTTACCCTAATCTATATATACAGTGTATTATTGGTGACTATATTTTATTTGGATGGTGTCTATCATTTTGTCTTGTGTGTGTTTGTCGCTTGTCCTTGTGCCCAGACCTATATGTCTATTTATAGTGTTAGGTGTTGAAATGTTGTATTTTCTACAGATGGTCTTTTTTCCATAAATTCATTAAATTGACTATTACACAATTCTGGTAATTATTTCCCAGGGCTCACCTATGTGGCACTTGGTACTGTGTCGTCTATCTGACTCAGTGCTTATTTTTTCATACGAGATCTGTGGGCACCCTGGACTCCAGGAGATCTGGGCATTACTTTGGGTCTGAGAGATCTAAGGTTTGCCTGGGCTTTGAGTTATCTGGGGATGCACTGGGCTTTTGGTAATCTGAGAATGCGTTGGGCTGTCCTGGATCTGGGAATGTTCTGGGCTGTGGGGAATCTGATGATGCCCCAGGCTCTGGAGGATTCAGGAATGCTCTGTGAAATTTGGGAATGTCCTAGGATTAATGGAATCTGAGGATGGCCTAGATTTTACCAGCCCAGGAGATGTCCTGGGCTTTAAGAGATCTGGGGATCCTCAGGGGCTTAGGGGATCTGAGGCTGCCTTGGGCTCTGAAGAATCTGATAGTTCTCTGGGCTTTAATGATCTGGGGATGCCCTGGGCTCTGGGGAAACCTGGAAATGCCCTGTGCTTAAAGGGATCTGTGGATGCTCTTGGTTCTGGAGAATTTGGGGATGCTTTGTGCTTAATGGGATCTGGGGATGCTCTGGGTTCTAGAGGAACTGGTAATGCCCTGTGCTTAAAAGAATCGGGTGATGCTCTGAGCTCTGGAAGATCTGACGGTTCTCTGGGATTTAAGAGGTTCTGGGGATGCACGGTGCTCTAGGGGTTCTGGAGATGCCATGGGTTATGGGAGATCTGAAGATGCATTGGACCCAGGTGGATCTGGCAGTTTTCTGGTCTACGTAGGATCTGGGGGTGCACTAGGCTCTGAAGCATCTAGTGGCTCTCTAAGATTAAGAGGATTTGGGGATACCCTTGGCTCTGGAGTATCTGGTGGTTTCCCAGGCTTTAGAGGTTTTGGGTATGCTCTGCCCTCTGAAGAATCTGGTGGTTGACAGGATTTGTGAAGTCTGGAGATGGACAGAATGTTTTGCTCTATTTGGAAGAATCTGGAACATCTTTCAGCCAGTGTAGCTGCTACAATGTATGATAAGAATTTGCTGACGCAGCAGCCTGCTCCGTTCACAAACAACTTCCATCACATGTGATGTTTTCCCCAAAGTAAAATCAATATCCACATATGGTATGTTTTGTAATTCAAATGAAAGGAAATCTTTCCAACCGGGACATAAACAGCACTACAAGCCCGACAGGTTGACTCATTACTGCAGGAATGTGAAGTTGGCTTTTAAATGTATTTGTATGAATGTGCCTTGCTGTTTTATGCTGTGATTGGTTGTTGGGTTTGGACACCTGGGTCAGATGACATCTACTGTATTCATAATTCACATCCAATCACTGGCTAAATCTTGGCACCTTAACCTCCGGGATTCGACCCTTCCTGACTAACGACACCACAAAGCAACTTATTCACTCTTGGTTAACTCTCTCCTTAATGGCAGGCTATCCCCCTTTCAGTCTATTATGAATGCTGCTGCTAGACTAATACACCTCACTAACCAATCCGTGACTGCTGCTCCTCTCTGCCAATCCCTTCACTGGCTTCCCCTACCCCACCGTAAAGGATTCAAAATGCTAACCACAACATACAAGGCCATGCGCAACATCGCCCCCAGCTACATAACCAACCTCATGCGCTGATATCGTCCGAACCGTCCCCTCCATTCCTCCCAGGACCTCCTGCTCTCTATCTCCCTTGTTACCTCCTCCCATGCTCCCCTTCAGGACTTCTCCAGAGCCTCTCCGATACTCTTTAACTCCCTGCCCCGGTATGCCGTTCAGCCCCTAACCTGTCCACCTTTAGGAGATCCCTGAAAACTCATTTATTCAGGGAAGCCTACCCCACACCCACCTAACAACTGTCCCCAAGCCACCTGTGTCAAATCATCCCCTGCAGCTATTACCTTTTGTACCACCACCCGCTCCCTTTAGAATGTAAGCTCTATGAGCAGGGCCCTTCTGCCCCTTCTGTATTAAACTGTACTGTAATTGTGCTATCTCCCTCTACATTGTAAAGCGCTGCATAAACTGTTGGTGCTATATAAATCATGTATAATAATAATATTTGTCTTGGTGCACTTTATTGGACTCCTTTATGCACAAGACGCAAACTACATTCTTACAATCTCCTTTTGACCTACCAACAACTATGTGGAATAAGGACCTGCTTGATTAGTTATAAATTGATTGGATAGTTTAGGTAGGTTCCCATATTGCATAGCTATAGATTGTACAGTCAGATTGTAAGCTGTGTGATGAAATTTAGTTCTGATCAAAGTCAAGGAAGGACAATTCCAAAGTTGAATTAACTCTCTTCTGGGCCAGTGTACTTCCAATAAAAGCCATGGGCTCCTCTAGGCAGTTGTTTTAGGATCTGATGATACAGATTACTGGCTCCTACACAGTGAGGGACTCTGTGAAAGGAAATCTAAAGCTTCCAGGTTGCAATTTCCACTCTCCTGGAATGTTGATAACAAATGGAAGTCCAGGAGAACAAAAAAGCTTTGGTTATGTTTTGTTGTGTCTTTTGTAGACATAATAGCAACATCTCCCTTACTAATGACACTACAGGGAATCTGCTGGAAGGTCCAGATGCCACCAGGAGTGGGGCACTGGGAAACATTATCTGAGATGACATCACAAAATTTAGCACCTGGGGAAGCCAACCCTGACATAGCACAGAGGAATCTATGGAGACAAGTGCAGTCTGTAGCCTATGCTGAAGATTATACAAGCCGTTTGGGTACAATTACTAAAATCACCCACCTGAACAATCAAATACTTAGTAGAAACCACTCTTCCTGTGAATGGATCCATCCAATCCATTCTTCATGTATATTTGATTGTTGTTGAAGTCTAAGGTGGGTGATTTTAGCAAATAACAACTGTGAAGCCTGGAGGTGGACCTCTCATTGGTTATCTGACAGCTAGCAATACAGAAAATACTACGCAAGTGGAAACAACAGGAATAATGTATTCTACTATGTATCATCTTTAAGATAAAGTCTTGTGTTAAGAAACCAAAGCTGTTAACAGGTCAAGTAGACTATCAGGACAATCCATAGAAAAACTCATGGCTCACTTGGAACTTCTCCAATGACCCCTACGGTGTCCAGAGAGGCCACACAGCCCTGAAATAGCACAGCAAGATCAAAAAAGTCTGTGGTATGTGCTGAGGAGGATGGTACAAGATAATTGAGTACATTTACTAAAAAACACCCACCGTGGTTTATAGCGACAATCAAGGTACACCCTACCACATGTAGAGGCTGGTG
This sequence comes from Lithobates septentrionalis, assembly GCA_037952835.1. Classification (NCBI taxonomy): domain Eukaryota; kingdom Metazoa; phylum Chordata; class Amphibia; order Anura; family Ranidae; genus Lithobates; species Lithobates septentrionalis. The sequence goes on from JBBDGP010001852.1 coordinate 3,380,485, forward strand.
TTGGATCCCTCACAGATTATCCAGAAGCCAACAACACAACAAATACTACAATAGTGAAGGAAACAGGAGGAATGGATTCTACTACCAATCAAACCTCTTGCGTGAAGAAACCAGAGATGTAAACAGTTCAAATAGACCATCAGGGCAATCCAAAACACAACTCAAAGCCAATTATGAACTTTTTCAGTGACCCCTACAGTGTACAGAGAGGAACACAACATAGCACAGAGGAATTTATGGAGCCAAATGTAGTCTGTGCTGAGGGGAATTCATTTGAGCTTGGAGGTTGATCACTTTGGGGCTGTCTTACACAACAAATACTACACCAGTGGAGGTAGAAGAGAGGATAGATTCTCCTAAACCTTAACCAAACTGTAACGACACCCCGAGTATGAAAGGGGTTAAAGCTGTTTAGGACATTCCATTTCCGAACACAAAGGCAGCTACCGAACACTCCGATCAGCCAAACAAGAACCCCATACGAATAATTCTTCCCCCCCCCAAATACGAGACAAGGTTCTGTCTTGAGGGTTAAACAGGAATCAACTCATTTATTATCACACATGGACACAACAGATAAAATAACTCAGAGACTCTTTCCCCCCACCCTTGTAAAAGAGGACGGGTTAAACTGTCCAATGACAATAGACACACAGGTCAGGTGTGTTTAAACTTCTCATCAATAAACAGTCTTATCAGCGGGGGGCTGCTGGAGGAATCCCCCCTCCCTCCATAGAGTTACACATCTTGTGATATCCAAGGCAGACAGACACAATAGAACATTGGAATACAGCCCCACCCCAAACTAGCACAGCAAATAGTACACAACACAATGAGACAGCACACATTATATATATACATATATACAGCATTGAGTCTGACTAGCACAGATCATGGGGGTTCTCATTCACCTTGTGCCCCTATTAGTGACTCCCATCACAATGGCATATCCAGGGACCCCAGAGTCTGTGTGTCTTGGGGGACATGGACCTGAATCTAAAGTAATGCCACCTCAAGGGTCCCCAGGCATACAGCTCACAAAGACCACCGTTCCCCCAAATGCCAGGGCCCATAATCGGTTGGCAAGAGGCTGGCATTCAGTCCCTTCTAAAAGCCTCTGTCCCGGCTAGGTCTGTCACACAAACCTTTAAGATGTCTTGTGTGAAGAAACCAAAGCTGTAAGTGGGTCAAATGGACCATCAGAACATCCAAAACATAACTTATAGTACACTATGTGTCATGGTCAGGGGTCAGGCTTGGAGACCAGTAGCTATAGCAGTAGAGGGGCTCCCACCGACCTGCTGGATAAATACGGAAGCAGGTCACCCTGGCAGATGACAAGGGCTAACCTGAGATCTAAGCACCAGAGTAGGGATGAGCCGAACACCCCCCGGTTCGGTTCGCACCAGAACCCGCGAACGGACCGAAAGTTCGCACGAACGTTAGAACCCCATTGACGTCTATGGGACTCGAACGTTCGAAATCAAAAGTGCTCATTTTAAAGGCTAATTTGCATGGTATTGTCCTAAAAAGGGTTTGGGGACCCGGGTCCTACCCCAGGGGACATGTATCAATGCAAAAAAACTTTTAAAAACGGCCGTTTTTTCGGGAGCAGTGATTTTAATGATGCTTAAAGTAAAAAAAAAAAAAGTGAAATATTCCTTTAAATATCGTACCTGGGGGGTGTCTATAGTATGCCTGTAAAGTGACGCGTGTTTCCCATGTTTAGAACAGTCCCTGCACCAAATGTCATTTTTAAAGGAAAAAATCTCATTTAAAACTGCTTGCGGGTTTAATGTCATGTCCGGTCCTGGCAATATGGATGAAAATCAGTGAGACAAACACCATGGGTACCCCCCAGTCCATTACCAGGCCCTTTGGGTCTTGTATGGATATTAAGGGGAACCCCGCACCCAAATTAAAATAAGGAAAGGTGTGGGGCCACCAGGCCCTATATACTCTGAACAGCAGTATACAGGCGGTGCAAACAAGACAGGGACTGTAGGTTTGTTGTTAAGTAGAATCTCTTTGTAATTTTGAAGGGGTACATTTTTAACGTGTTTAGCTCCAGCCAAAAAATCTTTTTTAAGCTTTTTGGAAAACATAGGGAAGGGTTATCACCCCTGTGACATTTGTTTTGCTGTCTTTCCTCCTCTTCAGAAGATTTCACCTCACTTTTTGTCCCAATGAAAAATGTTTTTTGAAAATTTGGGTTTTTTTGTGGAACAAGGATTGGAAAGCATCAGTGGAAAGGAGAAATTTTTTTCCCATATTAACTCTTACAGGAGAGAATTTCCCTTCCTAGGGGTAGATTTCATCTCACTTCCTGTTGTCTCCTTCCGTTTGCAAGTAGGAGTCGTTTATAAGTTAGATGTTTGAAAGTAGGGTCCTGCCCTATATACTCAGCAGAAATTTGGGCCTTAGGTGTTGCTGTGGCCACAACACTGTAAGCCCTCACAGGGCCCTGCTGTGAAATATTAGATCAAGAATTTTAATTACATGCCCCTGTTGAACAGGAGCTGAAAAATTAGGCCTTAGGCACTGGTGCTGGTGCCACAGCACTGCAACCCCTCACAGACACTCTAGTTGGAACGCAGGAACGAGCCCTGCTGCAAAGTATTGCATCAAAAATTGTAATTACACGCCCCTGTTAGACAGGGGCAGAAAAATTGGGCCTTAGGCACTGGTGCTGGTGCCACAACACTGCAACCCCTCACAGACACTCTAGTTGGAATGCAGGAACGAGCCCTGCTGCAAAGTATTACATCAAAAATTGTAATTACACGCCCCTGTTAGACAGGGGCAGAAAAATTGGGCCTTAGGCACTGGTGCTGGTGCCACAACACTGCAACCCCTCACAGACACTCTAGTTGGAATGCAGGAACGAGCCCTGCTGCAAAGTATTACATCAAAAATTGTAATTACACGCCCCTGTTAAACAGGGGCTGAAAAATTGTGCCTTAGGCACTGGTGGTGGCGCCCAGAACCAAAAATGTTCTTACAAGCTATCAGCGTGATGATTGAGGAGGAAGAGGATAATTACTCAGGGATAGTCACTCAGCATCAGCATAGGCAGTCTTTGAAGGGATCTGAGATTTCAAAAAAAATTATTCGGTTACATCAGCATCAGGTGCTTGGTAGCTGGTGGTGATCCAAGACTGATTCATTTTTATGAAGGTCAGCCGATCGACCGAGTCGGTGGACAGACGCACCCTGTGATCGGTTACCACGCCTCCAGCAGCACTGAATGTGCGTTCCGAAAGAACGCTGGATGCAGGACAGGCCAGTAGCTCAATTGCATACTGTGCAAGCTCTGGCCAGTGATCCATCCTCAAGACCCAGTAACCCAGAGGATTTTCGGTGGGAAAGGTGTCCAAGTCTGATCTTGCCCCTAGGTATTCCTGCACCATGTAAAACAGACGCTGGCGATGGTTGCTGGAACCGATCATACCTTGGGGCTGCGGACCAAAAAATTGTCTGAACGCATCGGTCAGACGGCCACCTTCTCCACCGCTCCTTCTTTGACTGACCGAAGCCTCAGCAACACGTTGTCCAGAAACAGGAGTTTGTAACCTCCCAGTCTCTGGGAACGCGTTGCACAGACCTTTCTGCAAGGCCTCCCGAAGATATTTCATCCTCTGCTCCCTCTGCGATGGCAAGATAAGGTCCGCAACCTTACCCTTGTAACGTGGATCAAGGAGGGTTGCCAGCCAGTATTGGTCCTTCTCCTTAATACCACGAATACGAGGATCCTTACGCAGGCTTTGCAGGATCAGGGAGGCCATGCAGCGTAGGTTTGCTGAGGCATTCGGTCCGGAGTCCTCTGGGTCACTAAGGACAACAACGTCCGCAGCCACCTCCTCCCAGCCACGTACAAGTCCATGTGTTCCTTGGGACTGATCCCTTAAAGACTGCTGCTGATGCTGAGTGCCAGGCTCCACCTCCATACTGACACAATCTTCCTCCTCCTCCTCCTCCTCCTCCTCTTCCTGTGTGATCGGCGGGCACGCAGGAACACTGTCTGGATAAAGGGGGCCTTGAGAGCTAAGGAAGTCCTCCTCTTCCTGCCTCTTTTCTGCCTCAAGTGCCCTGTCCATTATTCCACGCAGCGTGTGCTCCAACAGGTGGACAAGGGGGACAGTGTCACTGATGCATGCACTGTCAGTGCTCACCATCCTCGTGGCCTCCTCGAATGGTGACAGGACAGTGCATGCATCCCTGATCATGGCCCACTGGCGTGGGGAAAAAAAACCAAGCTCCCCTGACCCTGTCCTGGTGCCATAGTCGCACAGGTACTCATTGATGGCCCTCTGCTGCGTGTGCAGCCGCTGCAGCATGGCCAACGTTGAGTTCCACCTGGTGGGCATGTCACAGATTAGGCGGTTCTTGGGCAGGTTAAACTCCTTTTGGAGGTCCGTCAGCCGAGCACTGGCATTATATGACCGGCGGAAATGCACACAGACTTTCCTGGCCTGCCTCAGGACATCCTGTAAGCCCGGGTACCTGCCCAAGAACCGCTGCACCACCAAGTTAAGGACGTGAGCCAAACAGGGCACATGGGTCAGTTGTCCCTGTCGGAGGGCAGAGAGGAGGTTGGTGCCATTGTCGCAAACCACCATTCCTGCCTTAAGTTGGCGTGGCGTCAACCACCTCTGAACCTGCCCCTGCAGAGCTGACAGAACCTCTGCCCCAGTGTGGCTCCTGTCCCCCAAGCACACCAGCTCAAGCACCGCATGGCATCTTTTGGCCTGCGTACTTGCGTAGCCCCTTGAACGCCTACGGAGCACCGCTGGTTCCGAGGAAGAGGCCATGGAGGAAGAAGAAGAGGAGGGGGTGGAGGAGAGAGGTGTGTCACAATCAGCATTTTGGAGGCGTGGTGGCGGAACAACCTCCAACACTACTGCACCTTGTCCTGCATCCTTCCCAGCTGCCAGCAGAGTCACCCAATGCGCCGTGAAACTTAGGTAACGTTCCTGTCCATGCCTGCTGGACCATGAGTCAGCGGTAATATGCACCTTACCGCTGACCGCCCTGTCCAGCGAGGCATGGACATTGCCTTCCACATGCCGGTAGAGAGCCGGAATCGCCTTCCGTGAGAAAAAGTGGCGTTTGGGTACCTGCCACTGAGGAACCGCACATTCCACAAACTCACGGAAGGGGGCAGAGTCTACCAACTGAAAAGGCAGCAGTTGAACCGCTGGGCATGTGGATGGCTGGGAGCAAACTTCTTTCGGCGGTGCAGCAGCTGGGGCAGGGAAATTTGCCTGGTACAATCTGACGTCGGTGTACCAAAAGCAGATTGCCCACAAGTACTTGGCTGTGACACACCTAATTCTACACCTTCATTCCTCTCACTGCAGGTCTCAGAGAGGACTGAAGGTCTAGTGGGGTTGGAAATCTCAGCTGATGAGGAGCAAGGAGAGATCCTCTTTGTTCTTTGGTGTGGGTCTTTTAGATACGCTTGCCAACGAACTGCATGGCAGGTCAACATATGTCTGGTCAAGCATGTGGTGCCCAAGCGGGAGATGTTTTGGCCACGCGAGATACGCTTGAGACATATGTTGCAAATAGCAGCGGTGCGATCTGATGCACTCGTCTCAAAAAAGGCCCACACCAAAGAACTTTTTGAATAACGCGCAGAGACTGCAGCGCCCTGCACATGTGGAGCTTTGGGGTGTGATGCAGTCAATGTGCTGCCCTTAGGCTGGCCCCTGGAGGGCATCCTGCCTCGTTGGTGATGTGCCGCCTCCTCCTCCTCCTCCTCCTCCTCTCTCCTATCAGGCACCCACGTTGAGTCAGTGACCTCATCATCCCCTCCCTCCTCATCACTGGAGCAAACCTGGCAGTATGCTGCAGCAGGGGGAGCATGACTGCCAGATTGCTGTCCTTCTTGGGCACCCCCTCTGTCCGTGCTCATGTTACTGCCTTCATCGAGCTCAGTATCATCATCAGAGCCTTCCAAACGCTGGGCATCCTCCTGGAGCATGTACCCAACACTGTGGTCAAACAGTTCGAGGGAATCCTCAGGAGGACATGGTGGAGCTAGGGAAGGAGTCACTGATGACATTGAGCTGAGGGAAGAGGCCGCTGCTTTGCCAGACAAAGCACCCTGGGCATGGGTGAGAGAGGATGAGGAGGATGAAGACGGCTTGGTCATCCACTCGACCAAGTCTTCCGCATGTTGCGGCTCAACACGGCCAGCTGCCGAAAAAAAGGCCAAGCGTGTCCCATGGCCACGTGCTGATGAGGATGCACCGTCTCCACGACCAGCACTAGACACAGAGCCTGCTTGCCCTCTCTTATTGGCTTGTGACTGTCTGCCTCTCCTTCTTGGCCTTCCAGACATACTAATGGCCTGTAGCTGCACTAAGCTGGGATAGAACACCTGTAATTTTCTTCAGGTAGCTTTATATACTGTAACCAGACAAGCCTGCCTGTCAGTAGGAAGATAACAGGAACAGATCTAGCTGAACACTGTGAGCAGGACGCACTGCACTAAATGTAAATAGCAGGAACGGATCTAGCTGAACACTGTGAGCAGGACGCACTGACTGCACTAAATGTAAATAGCAGGAACAGATCTAGCTGAACACTGTGAGCAGGACGCACTGCACTAAATGTAAATAGCAGGAACGGATCTAGCTGAACACTGTGAGCAGGACGCACTGCACTAAATGTAAATAGCAGGAACGGATCTAGCTGAACACTGTGAGCAGGACGCACTGCACTAAATGTAAATAGCAGGAACGGATCTAGCTGAACACTGTGAGCAGGACGCACTGACTGCACTAAATGTAAATAGCAGGAACAGATCTAGCTGAACACTGTGAGCAGGACGCACTGCACTAAATGTAAATAGCAGGAACGGATCTAGCTGAACACTGTGAGCAGGACGCACTGACTGCACTAAATGTAAATAGCAGGAACGGATCTAGCTGAACACTGTGAGCAGGACGCACTGCACTAAATGTAAATAGCAGGAACAGATCTAGCTGAACACTGTGAGCAGGACGCACTGCACTAAATGTAAATAGCAGGAACGGATCTAGCTGAACACTGTGAGCAGGACGCACTGCACTAAATGTAAATAGCAGGAACGGATCTAGCTGAACACTGTGAGCAGGACGCACTGACTGCACTAAATGTAAATAGCAGGGACAGATCTAGCTGAACACTGTGAGCAGGGCGCACTGCACTAAATGTAAATAGCAGGAACGGATCTAGCTGAACACTGTGAGCAGGACGCACTGCACCAAATGTAAATAGTCTAGATAGAAGATAACAGGAACGGATCTAGCTAAACTGAATACAGTGTATATATATATATATATGCAACACCAGTTGTATATATATATACACAATACACTGTAAGTGCAGCTAACTGACTGACTGTTCTGCCTAATCTATCTAACTCAAATCAAATGACACTGTCTCTCTCTCTCTCTATCTCTCAGCACACCGGAACACACACTACACAGGGCCGCCGTGCAGGCGGCCTTATATAGTGTGGGGCGTGTACTAAATCCCCTGAGCCATAATTGGCCAAAGCCACCCTGGCTTTGGCCAATTACAGCTCTCTCTACTGACGGCGCTGTGATTGGCCAAGCATGCGGGTCATAGTGCATGCTTGGCCAATCATCAGCCAGCAATGCACTGCGATGCCGCAGTGAATTATGGGCCGTGACGCGCCACACGAATTTGGCGCGAACGGCCCATATCGTTCGCAATTCGACGGACGGTCGAACAGCCGATGTTCGAGTCGAACATGGGTTCGACTCGAACACAAAGCTCATCCCTACACCAGAGCTTCTGATGATGGTAAACTCCAGTTAGGCCGAGGGTGTCCAAACCTTTCCACCCAACTGTACATTTTTAAATAGTGTTTTCCCTCCGCCAGGTTTTTCCTTAGTGTGTACTGACCCAATAATCATGAGAGGGTAATATAGTACATGGAATTTCCCAACAGGTTCAACTACTGACCCCCAACCATGAGAGGAAGCCGTAGATACAAGCATGTTATTGAGACCCCTGATCCTGGGAAGTGGGAGGTAAGTACACAATGAATAAGATTATGTGATATGTGATATGGATGTGATATTTGACTTCCTTATTATGGTCCCCAGTTGGCTGGATATGAGGAATCTCTCCCCATCAGTGAGAAGTCCAATCCCATCACTCGGGAACTGGATAAAGCCGACCCCAACCAGATGGTGCAACTTCTGAGAGACTGCGATGCTGAAATATTTCAAGAGGAAGACGAGGCCATTATCCACTATAAGGTGAGAGGACAATGCTTCTCCTCCAGGACTACTGGATGTACTGTAGAACAGAACACTGAGTAGGAAACATCAGCCTCTGCAACCGAGGAGTTTACACTCTAATGTCCTTCCACAGTCACACACTATTACTATACATTTATATAGCTCTGACATACAGTATACCACAGTGCTGTACAGAGAACACTGAGCCAGTCACATCAGTCTCTGTACCCTAGGAGCTCACACTCTAATGTCTCCCCCACAGTCACACGTTATTACCATACATTTATAGAGCTGACATATACCACAGTGCTATACAGAGAACACTGAGCCAGTCACATCTGTTTTTGCAACCAAGGAGCTTACTCTTTAATGTTTCCCCACAGTCTCACGGTATTACTAAAAATTTATATAGCTCTGATATTTACCGCAGTACTGTACAGAGAGCACTGAGCCAGTCACATCAGTCTCTGTAACAGAGGAGCTTATAATCTAATGTCCCCCCACAGTCACACACTATAACCACACATTTATATAGCTCTGACATATACCACAGTGCTGTTCAGAGAACACTGAGTCAGTTGCATCAGTTTCTGCACCAGAGGAGCTTACACTCTAATGCCCTGGTCTGTTGTGTACCCTCCCAGGCGGATGGGTGGCCTAGGTATGGTATTCTTTTCTCTGATGTTTTTTAAACATAATTTTAGTAATATGCTGGCAGAGGAACCGCCTGGGTGGGTTGGTATTTTTTATCCCTGCTTTAGGCCTTTTCTTCAAAGCTGGGAGAATGGTGGGCCAGTGAAACGCCTGAGGGTCCAACATGGTAAGCTCCCGGCTTACGTTGCCCAATGCCTGAAAATGCTTTGGCAGTGGTGAGTGACGACAGAGGAAATTAAATAGGGAGTCCACCTACATCAACCTAAAAAAAAAAATATTAAAAGCCAGCAGCTACAAATACTGCAGCTGCTGACTTTTAATACATGGCCACTTACCTGTCCCAGGGTCCAGCGATGTCGGCAGCCGACGGCGATAGACTGCTCGATTCTTGGCAGCTGCCGCCGCCATCCTAGGTGAGGGAATCAGGAAGTGAAGTGTTGCGGCTTCACTTCCCGGTTCCCTACTGCGCATGCGCGAGTCGCGCTGCGCATCATAACTGGTCTCCGCTCTCTCCTGGGAGCTGTGTGTTTCCCAGGAGACAGCGCGGAGGGGAAGTCTATGCCAGAAGTGGATGCAAATACCTGTCTTAGACAGGTATCTGCACCCCCCTCCCCCCTGAAAGGTGCCAAATGTGACACCGGAGGGGGGGGAGGGTTCCGAAAAACGGAAGTTCCATTTTTGTGTGGAACTCCGCTTTAAGTCTCTTCCTAGGAAGACCTTGAAGAGGAGGGTTGTTGAATTTGCCTTTAGCGAACCACTGGCCTTGAGGGATTGCCCAGGCCCTGTTTTGAGGGAAGGTCTGCATTTGATAAATCTGGAGAGAACCCCTTTAAAGTTTTGTGGTTTGGCCTGGCTCTTGTTCCATGGCATCTATGTGAAGGGCAACCTGAAGCATCGCTCTGCGGAGAATCGTGGTTGTCCAAGGGTGGAGTGTGGTGGGGTGGAGGAGACTATGGACCATTTCTTGTTTCAGTGCCCCTTCAATATAGAAGTCTATGGGTGGGTGGGTCCCTTTCCTTTCCCGCTTGAGTTACGTGGAGTGGTCGTACAGATCTTTTGAGACTCATCAGGATTTTGATTTTGAGAGAATTTTTCTAGTTAGCTAAGTAGTCCGTTACTACACGTGCAATGCAAAGTGTCAGGTTTCCACTCTGAAAAAAGTCCTTCCTGTTGAGATGGTGGTGCACAACATTCTGGAGGAGGTTAGAAAGATTTGGGGGCTTGAAAAGGAAAGGTGGCGGCCGGGGGCCTGGACACAGGTGTGAAGGAATGTCAGGTCCCCGTAGCTGCTGTCTGTCACTCTCTGGGTGTGGGGCTTTTCTTTCTGTCCTTTCACATCCCCTAGATTTTTATAAGACCAGATTCTTGAAAAAAGGCTGCATGCATGGAATCAATGTTTAATCATTTCTTAGCCTGAGGGGGTGTTTAGGTGGAGGTTAGGGTCGTGTTTTGCATAATGTTGTAGTTTGCTAGTAATACAATTATGTTTCTTTGTATATCGTTATATTTATACTTATTGGTTTGCTTTTTTATTATCTGCTGATGTAAGTCTGTTTGTGTTTGTTTATTTATGTATATCTTTGAAATTTTCCACATTTTGTCATGTTACAACCCAAAACGTAAATTTATTTTATATTATATCAAAGACCAACACAATGTGGCACATAATTGTGAAGTGGAAGGAAAATGATAAAAGGTTTTTCAAAATGTTTTACAAATAAATATGTGGAAAGTGTGGGGTGCATTTGTATTCACCCCCCTGGAGTCAATACTTTGTAGAACCTCCTTTCTCTGCAATTACATTACATTACAATTGGGGATATCTCTACCAGCTTTGCACATCTAGAGAGGGACATTTTTGCCCGTTCTTTGCAAAATAGCTCAACCTCTGTCAGATTAGATGGAGAGCGTCTGTGAGCATCAATTTTCAAGTCTTGCCACAGACTCTCAATTGGATTTAGGTCTGGACTGTGACTGGGCCATTCTAACACATGAATTTGCTTTGATCTAAACCATTCCATTGTAGCTCTGGCTGTATGTTTAGGGTCGTTGTCCTGCTGGAAGGGGAACCTCCACCCCAGTCTCAAGTCTTTTGCAGACTTTAACAGGTTTTCTTCTAAGATTGCCCTGTATTTGGCTCCATCCATCTTCCTATCAACTCTGACCAGCTTCCCATCCCTGCTGAAGAAAAGCACCCCCACAACCTGATGCTGCCACCACCATGTTTCACAGTGGGGATGGTGTGTGCAGCGTGATGTGCAGTGTTAGTTTTCCCCCACACATAGCATTTTTTAATTTTAGGCCAAAAAGTTCAATTTTGGTCTTATCTGACCAGAGGATCTTCTTCCACATGTTTGCTGTGTCCCCCACATGGCTTCTCGCAAACTGCAAAAGGGACTTCTAATAACTTTCTTTCAATAATGACTTTCTTCTTGCCACTCTTCCATAAAGGCCAGATTTGTGGAGAGCACGACTAATAGTTGTCCTGTGGACAGATTCTCCCACCTGAGCTGTGGATCTCTGCAGCTCCTCCAGAGTTACCATAGGCCTCTTGGCTGCTTCTCTGATTAATGCTCTCCTTGCCCGGCCTGTCAGTTTAGGTGGATGGCCATGTCTTGGTAAGTTTGCAGTTGTGCCATACTCTTTCCATTTTCGGATGATGGATTGAACAGTGCTCCGGGAGATGTTCAAAGCTTGGGATATTTTTGTTATAACCTAACCCTGCTTTAAACTTTTCCGCAACTTTATCCCTGACCTGTCTGTTGTGTTCCTTGGCCTTCATGATGCTGTTTGTTCACTAAGGTTCTCTAACAAACCTCTGAAGGCTTCACGGAACAGCCATATTTATACTCAGATTAAATCACACACAGGTGAAAACTATTTACTAATTAGTTGACTTCTGAAGGCAATTGGTTCCACTAGATTTTAGTTAGGGGTATCAGAGTAAAGGGGGCTGAATACAAATGCACGCCACACTTTTCACATATTTATTTGTAAAAAAAAATGTTGAAAACCATTTATCATTTTCCTTCCACTTCACAATTATGTGCCACTTTGTGTTGGTCTATCACATAAAATCCCAATAAAATACATTTACGTTTTTGATTGTAACATTTCAAGGGGTATGAATACTTTTTTAAGGCACTGTATATAGCTCTGACATATACCGTAGCGCTGTACAGAGAGCACTGAGCCAGTCACATCAGTCTCTGTGCCAGAGAAGCTTACACTCTAATGGACCACTTCTTGCTTTAGTGCCCCTTCAATATAAAAGTCTACAAGAGGGTAGGTGGGGCTCTGGGCATCCCTTTCCTTTCCCGCTTGAGTTATGCGAAGTGGTCATACGGGGCCTTTGAGACACATTGGGATTTTGATTTTGAGACACTTTTTCTAGTTAGCTTAGTAGTCCGTTTCTTCACATGGAATGTACAGTGTCAGGTCTCCATTCGGAAAAAAAGTCCTTCCTGTCGAGGCGGTGGTGCAAGACATTCTGGGTGAGGTTGGGAAGATTCGGGGTCTTGAGAAGGACAGGTGGCAGCCGGGGGCCTGGGCAAAGGTGTGGAGGAATGTCAGGTCTCCGTAGCTGCTTTTTGTTAGTTTCTGGGTGTGCGGCTTATCTTTCTGTCCTTTCACGTCCCCTCGATTTTTATATAAGATTGTATTTTTGGAAAAAAGGCTGCATGCATGGGTTAAATACGTAATGGTTTCTTAGCCTGAGGGTGTTTTAGGTGGAGGTTATGGCTTTGTTTAGGTTGGTGTATTTAGTTTTCTTTATGTTTTTGCTACGCAAGCTATTTTTGTTTATATTTTTTTTTAATTTATTTTGTATATATGTAAATATGTTTTTATTATGTTTGTAAGATTTTTAATAAACAAAAATTGACACTCTAATGTATTTCATAGCAGTGATATCTCACCTGTCTCCTCTCCCCCACAGAGGCTGTACAGTGAGTCCATTCTACAGACAGTAGGGGACATCGCCAAGCGGGTGCAGGACATCTTAGAGGTAAGATGACGGCGGCTGGGCATTTGATACATTCTGCTTAGCACTGTGTTTGGCGAGCCTAGATGGATCTCTAATAAAGCTTGGTTCGCAATAATGTGATATGATTTTCATGCAACGTCCAGCAGTAAGTACTAAGTAGTGTGACTTGCTTTCGACTTTGATGTGACTTCACTGCGACTTTTCTCAGAGAAGTCACATCAGCATTAGAGAAGAAGTGATTCCTGTGCGTCTTTGATAAGCACAGTGGGTTTTGTTTTTTTTTTAACCCTCACCTCTCCTCCCTGGTCAACGCTCCAAAACAGCTAAGAACTTTTTGGGACGTGGAGCACCCCACGTTTTTTTTCCGTGTGCGTTTTGGCGCATTTGTAGCACCTTTTGTCGTGTGACATGCCCCACAGCAAAACACGAGTCTGCTAACTGAGGATTGGGGTTTCATTAACAATTAGGCTGCATTCAAACGTGCGCTTTGCTGCTCATTTAAAAAATACACTGCCAATGAGCGCCATGGTTCTGTTCGCCATAATGGCAACCGAGGCGCAACATTGTACATTTGCAGCACGTTTCCTAAACGCAAAGCCAACATTGTCTATGCAGGTTGCCACACGTTCAGGAAAGTGCCGATGTGAATGCAGCCTTGTTAACCACTTACGGAGCGACGCACGCCGATATACGTCCTAAGTTTAAAGAGGAATATCGTTGTTATGGCAGTAGCTAGCTGCCATAACCCCGGTATCCTCTTCTTCGGCTGGCGGCCCGCTTTCCGATAATGGTGGTCTCTGCAGCGGATTCGCCGCAAGATCACTTTTATCAGCGGCGGAAGAGGGCTCCCCCTGCCGTCAGTAGCGGCGGAGGCGATCGGATCTTCACCCTTGCTGGGTATGGAGACGAGTGAGGGGAAGGTGGCCCCCACCCGTCTCCATACCATTGCAGGGCGGAAGCGATGTCAAAACGTCACTTCCGCCCATAGCTTACATAGTTACATAGTTAGTCAGGTTGAAAAAAGACACAAGTCCATCCAGTTCAACCACAAAAATAAAAAAATAAAAAAATACCGTACAATCCAACATACCCAATACTATACCCACAGTTGATCCAGAGGAAGGCAAAAAACCCCAGCAGAGCATGCTCCAATTTGCTACAGCAGGGGAAAAAATTCCTTCCTGATCCCCCAAGAGGCAATTGGATTTTCCCTGGATCAACTTTACCTATAAATGTCAGTACCCAGTTATATTATGTACACTTAGGAAAGTATCCAGGCCTTTCTTAAAGCAATCTACTGAGCTGGCCAGAACCACCTCTGGAGGGAGTCTATTCCACATTTTCACAGCTCTTACTGTGAAGAAACCTTTCCGTATTTGGAGACTAAATCTCTTTTCCTCCAGTCGTAAAGAGTGCCCCCTTGTCCTCTGTGTTGACCGTAAAGTGAATAACTCAACACCAAGTTCACTATATGGACCCCTTATATATTTGTACATGTTGATCATATCCCCCCTTATTCTCCTCTTCTCAAGAGTGAATAAATTCAGTTCCTCTAATCTCTCCTCATAGCTGAGCTCCTCCATGCCTCTTATCAGTTTGGTTGCCCTTCTCTGCACTTTCTCCAGTTCCCCGATGTCCTTTTTGAGAACTGGTGCCCAAAACTGAACTGCATATTCCAGATGAGGTCTTACTAATGATTTGAACAGGGGCAAAATTATATCTCTCTCTGGAGTCCATACCTCTCTTAATACAAGAAAGGACTTTGCTCGCTTTGGAAACCGCAGCTTGGCATTGCATGCTATTATTGAGCTTATGATCTACCAAAACCCCCAGATCCTTCTCCACCATGGATTCCCCCAGTTGTATAGTATGTATGATGCATGCATATTCTTAGCCCCCAAGTGCATAACTTTACATTTCTCAACATTAAATCTCATCTGCCCTATAGACGCCCAATTAGACAGAGCATTGAGGTCAGCTTGTAAAATAGCTCTTAAAGGGCCATTTTATTTATTTATTTTTTAAATGACAATTTTATTTTTCTATTGCATTTTAGTGTAAATATGAGATCTGATGTCTTTTTGACCCCAGATCTCATATTTAAGAGGTCCTGTCATGCTTTTTTTCCATTACAAGAGATGTTTACATCCCTTGTAATAGGAATAAAAGTGACACATTTTTTTTTAAACACTGTAAAAATAAAAAATAAAAAGGTAAAATAAATAAGAAAAAAAAATTTAAACGCGCCCGTCCCACCGAGCTCCCGTGCAGAAGCGAACGCATACGTGAGTAGCACCCGCATATGAAAACGGTGTTCAAACCACACATGTGAGGTATCGCCGCAATTGTTAGAGTGAGAGCAATAATTCTAGCCCTAGACCTCCTCTGTAACTCAAAACATGCAACCTGTAGAATTTTTTAAACGTCGCCTATGAAGATTTTTAAGGGTAAAACTTTGTCGCCATTCCACGAGAGGGCGCAATTTTGAAGCGTGACATGTTGGGTATAAATTTACTCAGCATAATATTATCTTTCACAATATAAAAAAAAAATTGGGCTAACTTTACTGTTGTCTTATTTTTAATTTAAAAAAATGTATTTTATCCAAAAAAAGTGCGCTTGTAAGACCGCTGCGCAAATACGGTGTGACAGAAAGTATTGCAACGACCGCCATTTTATTCTCTAGGGTGTTAGAAAAAAAAAAGTATAATGTTTGGTGGTTCTAAGTAATTTTCTAGCAAAAAAAAAGCCGTTTTTAACTTGTAAACAACAAATCTCAGAAAGAGGCTCGGTCCTTAAGCGGTTAATGACACACCATTCGCACACTATTCCTGGTAAGCATGCCATTACGGTAACGCAAAAAATGTGTGGTGCTCCACAACCAAAAAGCTTCTTGAGCTACTTTGGGGGCATTTGTCACACATAGGGAAACCCATTCAGGTGAATGGGCTGCCTAATGGGCAACACACATTTAAAAAAAGACAGAAACGGGAACGCGTGTTTTTGCTACGCTCAATAGAATGTGCTTGGGAGGAGAATTTGTAGGCAGCAAGGATGACCATGGAGGAGAGGTGAGAGTTAAAAAAAAAAAAAAGAATCACTGAGCTTACCGAAGTTGCACAGGGATGGCTGCGACTTTTGTGAGATAACATAGAGGTCTATGGTGCTCAAATCACACTGGAGTCACACTAGAGTAGCGCAGAAACCGCTTCCAAAATCGCACCTTGCATTGATTAGGACCAGCATCATTGAAAACAATATAACTTCCCTTGTTGTGAGATTCCGTGCAACTCAAAAAAGTAGACATGTGCACTGACAAAAAATATTTAGTTTTAATTTGTTTGGTTTTTTTTGCTTTTTTCGGAAATTTGGAAATTAAAAAATGCGGAAATTTGAAAATTCAGAATTTGAAAGTTTGGAAATCCGAAAATTCAGATTTTCAAATTTCCGAATTTCCGAATTTCAAATTTCCAAATTTCGAATTTCCAAATTTCTAAATTTTCCGAATTTTTGAATTTCACATTTCCGAATGTTCGAAATTTCGAATTTTCGAATTCTGAATTTCTGAATTTTTGAATTCTGAATTTTCGGATTTTCGGAATTCGAAAATTCGGAAATTCGAAAATCCAAAAATTTGAAAATCTGAAAAATAAAGAAAGAAAATCAGTAAAATTTGAAATAATAACTAACTAATAATAACTAACTATTAACCACTTCAGCCCCGGAAGGATTTACCCCCTTAATGACCAGAGCACTTTTTACAATTTGGCACTGAGTCACTTTAACTGCTAATTGCGCGGTCATGCAATGCTGTACCCAAACAAAATTTGCGTCCTTTTCTTCCCACAAATAGAGCTTTCTTTTGATGGTATGTGATCAAATCTGCCGTTTTTATTTTTTGCGCTATACACGGAAAAAGACCGAAAATTTTGAAAAAAAATGATATTTTCTACTTTTTGTTCTAAAAAAAAATCCAATAAACTCAATTTTAGTCATACATTTAGGCCAAAATGTATTCGGCCACATGTCTTTGGTAAAAAAAATGTCAATAAGTGTATATTTATTGGTTTGCGCAAAAGTTATAGCGTCTACAAACTAGGGTACATTTTCTGGAATTTACACAGCCTTTAATTTATGACTGCCTATGTCGTTTCTTGAGGTGCTAAAATGGCAGGGCAGTGCAAAACCCCCACAAATGACCCCATTTTGGAAAGTAGACACCCCAAGGAAATTGCTGAGAGGCATGTTGAGCCCATTGAATATTCATTTTTTTGTCCCAAGTGATTGAATAATGACTAAAAAAAAAAAAAAATTACAAAAAGTTGTCACTAAATGATATATTGCTCACACAGGCCATGGGCATATGTGGAATTGCACCCCAAAATACATTTAGCTGCTTCTCCTGAGTATGGGGATACCACATGTGTGGGACTTTTTGGGAGCCTAGCCGCGTACGGGGCCACGAAAACCAATCACTGCCTTCGGGATTTCTAAGGGCGTATATTTTTGATTTTACTCCTCACTACCTATCACAGTTTTGAAGGCCATAAAATGCCCAGATGGCATAAAACCCCCCCAAATGACCCCATTTTGGAAAGTAGACACCCCAAGCTATTTGCTGAGAGGCATGGTGAGTATTTTGCAGCTCTCATTTGTTTTTGAAAATAAAGAAAGACGAGAAAAATTTTTTTTTTTTTTTTCTTTTTTCAATTTTCAAAACTTTGTGACAAAAAGTGAGGTCTGCAAAATACTCACTATACCTCTCAGCAAATAGCTTGGGGTGTCTACTTTCCAAAATGGGGTCATTTGGGGGGGGGTTGCCACCTGGGAATTCCATGGCCTCCGAA
This sequence comes from Lithobates septentrionalis, assembly GCA_037952835.1. Taxonomy (NCBI): domain Eukaryota; kingdom Metazoa; phylum Chordata; class Amphibia; order Anura; family Ranidae; genus Lithobates; species Lithobates septentrionalis. The sequence goes on from JBBDGP010001852.1 coordinate 3,398,232, forward strand.
ACTGTGATAGGCAGTGAAGAGTGAAATCAAAAATTTACGGCCTTAGAAAGCCTGAAGGCGGTGCTTGGATTTCGGGGTGCCGTACGCGGCTAGGCTCCCAAAAAGTCCCACACATGTGGTATCCCTGTACTCAGGAGAAGCAACAGAATGTATTTTGGGGTGTAATTTCACATATTCCCATGGCATGTTTGAGCAATATATCATTTAGTGACAACTTTGCGCAAAAAAAAAAAAAAAAAAAAAAAAATTGTCTCATTCCCGCAACTTGTGTCACAATATAAAATATTCCATGGACTCGACATGCCTCTCATCAAATAGCTTGGGGTGTCTACTTTGCAAAATGGGGTCATTTGTGGGGGTTTTGAACTGTCCTGGCATTTTATGCACAACATTTAGAAGCTTATGTCACACATCACCCACTCTTCTAACCACTTGAAGACAAAGCCCTTTCTGACACTTATTGTTTACATAAAAAAATAATTTATTTTTGCAAGAAAATTACTTTGAACCCCCAAACATTATATATTTTTTTAAAGCAAATGCCCTACAGATTAAAATGGTGGGTGTTTCATTTTTTTTTTTCACACAGTATTTGCGCAGTGATTTTTCAAACGCATTTTTTGGGGAAAAAACACACTTTTTTAAATTTTAATGCACTAAAACACACTATATTGCCCAAATGTTTGATGAAATAAAAAATATGATCTTAGGCCGAGTACATGGATACCAAACATGACATGCTTTAAAATTGCGCACAAACGTGCAGTGGCGACAAACTAAATACATTTTTAAAAGCCTTTAAAAGCCTTTACAGGTTACCACTTTAGATTTACAGAGGAGGTCTACTGCTAAAATTACTGCCCTCGATCTGACGTTCGCGGTGATACCTCACATGCATGGTGCAATTGCTGTTTACATTTGACGCCAGACCGACGCTTGCGTTCGCCTTAGCGTGAGAGCAGGGGGGACAGGGGTGCTTTTTTTTCTTTTTTCTTTATTATTATTATTTTTTTTTATGTTATTTTTAAACTGTTCCTTTCATTTTTTTTTTTTTTTTTAATCATTTTTATTGTTATCTCAGGGAATGTAAATATCCCCTATCATAGCAATAGGTAGTGACAGGTACTCTTTTTTGAAAAAATTGGGGTCTATTAGACCCTAGATTTCTCCTCTGCCCTCAAAGCATCTGACCACACCAAGATCGGTGTGATAAAATGCTTTCCCAATTTCCCAATGGCGCTGTTTACATCCGGCGAAATCTAAGTCATAAAATGCTCATAGCTTCTGGTTTCTTAGGCCATAGAGATGTTTGGAGCCACTCTGGTCTCTGATCAGCTCTATGGTCAGCTGGCTGAATCACTGGCTGCATTTTCAGGTTCCCTGTTGAGACAGGAGAGCCAGAGAAAAACACGGAAGACGTTGGGGGGGGCATTCCCTCCCACGGCTTGTAAAAGCAGTCTAGAGGCTAATTAGCCGCTAGGATTGCTTTTACATGAAAGCCGACCGCTGGCTGAAAAGAATGATACCAAGATGATACCTAAACCTGCAGGCATCGTTCTGGTATAACCACTCAAAGTCGTGAATGGCGTACCTGAAGACAAAAAAATGGTTAACAATAAAGCACAGTAAACGGTAAAGTATAAAAAATTGCATACCTGAAAAGCAAACATGATAAAACATAATAACAATAAAACATTGCAGAATAGAATACAGTAAAAAAGAGCAGAACAATAGAGAGAATAGAGAGAGAGAGAACAATAAAACGACAACTATTTTATTTTATTTTATATTTTTGTATGTGTTTTTATTTATTTATTTATTTTTACACTTTTTTTGTAACTGTAACTTTTATAACTGTAACCGGTTCCAGGTTCGGGTCTCTCAAAATGCGATGGCATCTTGGGAGACCCTGTGAAAGTGCGCCTAGTCTGTGCAATGCTGTACCCTACGCTAATACTCAACTAGTGTATGGTAGCGTTCAAAACATTCACCAATGCAAAGACCAGGATTGTCAGGACAGGAGGGACAATAATCGCGGGTGTCACGCCTATATACGCGCTTGCTGCAGACATGACATCTTTTTTGGGGGGGTTCGCTGGGTAGGGGTACTCGGGAGGACATAAAAATGCCTCTCATGCAGCCGACTGCATTTGGTTGGGGATGTGAATGGGGGAAGTACAGGCGCTGCAGAAGCAGTGGGTTCACAATTAGGATTGGCGAATGCAGCAGGAAGGGCATTATGGGCACGACGGGCCTGTGTTTGTCTTTTTGGTGGCAGCGGGACACTACTTGTGCTTGCCACCTCACCGGCTTGAACTGCACTTATGGGACTCGCCACGTCACCAAGTGTTACTGCAGTGCTGGTTTGACTACGACCGGGGTGTACTAGGCCGCTGGTGCTTGCCAGTTCACCAAAACGCTACCAAAAAAAACCTGTTAGCGATCGCAGGGATCAGGCCTGACTCTGCAAACGCTGCAGTTATGCGTTTAGTGTTTTGTAAGTGACAGTGATCGATCGATACTGCACTTGGGTGGGCTGGGCTGGGCCGGGCGGAGGGGCAAAACGCAGGTGCTAGCAGGTATCTGGGCTGATCCCGCTAACACTGCGTTTTTGGGAACCCTAAACTGCTGGGGACGCTAGTATAGATCTGATCAGATCAGATATTGATCCGTACAGATACTATACCACTAAGGGAGGCGTATGCTGCGTGCGTGGGTGTTAGCGGTACTGGCGCTAATCTGACGCTGCCTGGGGCGACGCATATCACCGCCGGGCGATCAGGGGGCTAAACCTTTATTCGGTAATATACGGCGGGTGCCCTGACACTATAAAAAATAAACGAACTAACCAGTGTCACCCGTAACAGTTATACGGTGATCAGTGGTGAACGGGTTAACTAGGGGGCAATCAAGGGGTTAAAACATTTATTAGGTAGTATATGGGGGTCCCTGACGCTATAAAACGCTGACGGCGAACCTAAATATTTACCTCCCTAACTAGCGTCACCAGCGCCACTAATACAGCGATCAGAAAAATGATCGCTTAGTGACACTGGTGACGGGGGGTGATCAAGGGGTTAAAACTTTATTAGGGGGGGTAGGGGGGTATCCTAGACCTAAAGGGGGGTAATACTCACTGCCCTAACACACTAACTGTCACAAACTGACACTATGCAGTAATCAGGAAAAAAAAAAAAACCTGCTTGGTGTCAGTTTGTGAGGGGGGGGGTGATTGGGGGGGATCGGGGGGGGATCGGGGTGTTTTGTGTGCCTGGCATGTTCTACTGTGTGTGTAGTGTTGTGCACTCACATTCCAGTCTTCTCTCCTCGGCCCGGAATGGAAAATACCGAGCCGAGGAGAGATGACATCATTTCCTCTGCCTCTGTGTACAATACAGAGGCAGGGAAATGATCCCATTGGCTGGGAGCGATCGCGAGGGGGGGGCCACGAATGGATGGCCTCCCCCTCACCACCGATCGCCGGGGGAGATTTGCCGACCGCCGCAGGCACGGGGGGGGGGGGTCTGATCGGACCCCCCACCCGCGGGCAGGCAGGGACGTACAGGTAAGCCCTTTTGCCTGCCCGTGCCGCTCTGCCGACGTACATCGGCGTGCGGCGGTCGGCAACTGGTTAAATTATAGGTATTGGAAATTCCTTTCAAATTGTGCTGTTTGTGAACGTAATGAATACAAATTTATGTGAAGTTATGAATTATCCAAAATAACGAATGCCACTAAACAAATGGAATGGAACAAATTAATAATAAATAATAGTAATAAAAAGGTTTTATTATCATTATTGTTATTTATTATTATTAGATCGTTACGTTCCTTTCGTTTAGATATGGCATCCGTTATTTCAGATAATTCGTTCAAATACGTTCACTAACAGCCAAATTTGGAAGGGAATTCCAAAACCTATTATTTAATATTTATTATTAGTTAGTTATTATTTCAGATTTTCGGGTTTTCGAATTTTCAGATTTTCATTCTTTCGAATGTTCAGCTTTTCTTATTTTTGGATTTTCAAATTTCCAAATTTTTGAATTTTGGAATTTCCTAATTTCGAATTTTCGAATTTCCTCATTTCGAATTTCCTCATTTCGACTTTTCTAATTTCCAAAATTTCGAATTTCCGAACTTCCGAATTTCCAAATTTCCGAATTTCCGAACTTCCGAATTTCTGAAATTTCCAATTTCTGAATTTTCGAATTTCTAAAATTTTGCGAATTTACGACTTTCCAATTTCCGAAATTTCGATTTTTTTGACATTTTTAATTTTGGAATTTCGAATTTCCAAAATCCCGAATTTTCGAAATTCTGAAAATTCGGAAATTTGAAAATTCGGAAATTTGAAAATCAGAAATTTGGAAATTCGAAATTCGGAAATTTGAAATTCGAAAATTCGGAATTCGAAATTTCGGAAATTGAAAAATTTCGGAAATTGAGAAATTCGGAAATTAACAAATTTGTCAAAATTTGTTAAAAAACGAATTCGGAACTAAACGAATTGCACATGTCTACAAGAAAGCTAAGAAAGCTCAGCACTAGCTCTGCACCTACTGACAGCTCATTGCTGACCGGCCACTGATATCTGGCCTTCCCTTCAGTCTTGAACAGTTGTACAGGCTCCTCTCCTGGACTGAAATGTCTTACTCTGATTTCACCGCACACTGTGAGCTTCTCACAATATGCATTAGAAGAAGCAGCAAGTCACCTCTTGGGTGGAGGACATCTAGCTCTTTCCTCCCCAGTCTAACTGTCTCTGGCCCTGCCCCTTTCATTCATTAGATTTAAGCTCTTCGTGTCATAATTAGGGATGAGCCGAACACCCCCCGGTTCGGTTCGCACCAGAACCCGCGAACGGACCGCAAGTTCGCACGAACGTTAGAACCCCATTGACGTCTATGGGACTCGAACGTTCGAAATCAAAAGTGCTCATTTTAAAGGCTAATTTGCATGGTATTGTCCTAAAAAGGGTGTGGGGACCCGGGTCCTACCCCAGGGGACATGTATCAATGCAAAAAAAACTTTTAAAAACGGACGTTTTTTCGGGAGCAGTGATTTTAATGATGCTTAAAGTAAAAAAAAAAAAGTGAAATATTCCTTTAAATATCGTACCTGGGGGGTGTCTATAGTATGCCTGTAAAGTGACGCGTGTTTCCCATGTTTAGAACAGTCCCTGCACCAAATGTCATTTTTAAAGGAAAAAATCTCATTTAAAACTGCTTGCGGGTTTAATGTCATGTCGGGTCCTGGCAATATGGATGAAAATCAGTGAGACAAACGGCATGGGTACCCCCCAGTCCATTACCAGGCCCTTTGGGTCTTGTATGGATATTAAGGGGAACCCCGCACCCAAATTAAAATAAGGAAAGGTCCCTATATACTCTGAACAGCAGTATACAGGCGGTGCAAACAAGACAGGGACTGTAGGTTTGTTGTTAAGTAGAATCTCTTTGTAATTTTGAACATTTTTAACGTGTTTAGCTCCAGCCAAAAAATCTTTTCTAAGCTTTTTGGAAAACATAGGGAAGGGTTATCACCCCTGTGACATTTGTTTTGCGTCTTTCCTCCTCTTCAGAAGATTTCACCTCACTTTTTTGTCCCAATGAAAAATGTTTTTTGAAAATTTGGGTTTTTTTGTGGAACAAGGATTGGAAAGCATCAGTGGAAAGGAGAAATTGTTTTCCCATATTAACTCTTACATGAGAGAATTTCCCTTCCTAGGGGTAGATTTCATCTCACTTCCTGTTGTCTCCTTCCGTTTGCAAGTAGGAGTCGTTTGTAAGTTAGATGTTTGAAAGTAGGGTCCTGCCCTATATACTCAGCAGAAATTTGGGCCTTAGGTGTTGCTGTGGCCAAAACACTGTAAGCCCTCACAGGGCCCTGCTGTGAAATATTAGATCAAGAATTGTAATTACATGCCCCTGTTGAACAGGAGCTGAAAAATTAGGCCTTAGGCACTGGTGCTGGTGCCACAACACTGCAACCCCTCACAGACACTCTAGTTGGAACGCAGGAACGAGCCCTGCTGCAAAGTATTGCATCAAAAATTGTAATTACACGCCCCTGTTAGACAGGGGCAGAAAAATTGGGCCTTAGGCACTGGTGCTGGTGCCACAACACTGCAACCCCTCACAGACACTCTAGTTGGAACGCAGGAACGAGCCCTGCTGCAAAGTATTGCATCAAAAATTGTAATTACACGCCCCTGTTAGACAGGGGCAGAAAAATTGGGCCTTAGGCACTGGTGCTGGTGCCACAACACTGCAACCCCTCACAGACACTCTAGTTGGAACGCAGGAACGAGCCCTGCTGCAAAGTATTGCATCAAAAATTGTAATTACACGCCCCTGTTAGACAGGGGCAGAAAAATTGGGCCTTAGGCACTGGTGCTGGTGCCACAACACTGCAACCCCTCACAGACACTCTAGTTGGAACGCAGGAACTAACCCTGCTGCAAAGTATTGCATCAAAAATTGTAATTACACGCCCCTGTTAGACAGGGGCAGAAAAATTGGGCCTTAGGCACTGGTGCTGGTGCCACAACACTGCAACCCCTCACAGACACTCTAGTTGGAACGCAGGAACGAGCCCTGCTGCAAAGTATTGCATCAAAAATTGTAATTACACGCCCCTGTTAGACAGGGGCAGAAAAATTGGGCCTTAGGCACTGGTGCTGGTGCCACAACACTGCAACCCCTCACAGACACTCTAGTTGGAATGCAGGAACGAGCCCTGCTGCAAAGTATTACATCAAAAATTGTAATTACACGCCCCTGTTATACAGGGGCTGAAAAATTGTGCCTTAGGCACTGGTGGTGGCGCCCAGAACCAAAAATGTTCTTACAAGCTATCAGCGTGATGATTGAGGAGGAAGAGGATAATTACTCAGGGATAGTCACTCAGCATCAGCATAGGCAGTCTTTGAAGGGATCTGAAAAAAATTATTCAGTTACATCAGCATCAGGTGCTTGGTAGCTGGTGGTGATCCAAGACTGATTCATTTTTATGAAGGTCAGCCGATCGACCGAGTCAGTGGACAGACGCACCCTGTGATCGGTTACCACGCCTCCAGCAGCACTGAATGTGCGTTCCGAAAGAACGCTGGATGCAGGACAGGCCAGTAGCTCAATTGCATACTGTGCAAGCTCTGCCCAGTGATCCATCCTCAAGACCCAGTAACCCAGAGGATTTTCGGTGGGAAAGGTGTCCAAGTCTGATCTTGCCCCTAGGTATTCCTGCACCATGTAAAACAGACGCTGGCGATGGTTGCTGGAACCGATCATACCTTGGGGCTGCGGACCAAAAAATTGTCTGAACGCATCGGTCAGACGGCCACCTTCTCCACCGCTCCTTCTTTGACTGACCGAAGCGTCAGCAACACGTTGTCCAGAAACAGGAGTTTGTAACCTCCCAGTCTCTGGGAACGCGTTGCACAGACCTTTCTGCAAGGCCTCCCGAAGATGTTTCATCCTCTGCTCCCTCTGCGATGGCAAGATAAGGTCCGCAACCTTACCCTTGTAACGTGGATCAAGGAGGGTTGCCAGCCAGTATTGGTCCTTCTCCTTGATACCACGAATACGAGGATCCTTACGCAGGCTTTGCAGGATCAGGGAGGCCATGCAGCGTAGGTTTGCTGAGGCATTCGGTCCGGAGTCCTCTGGGTCACTAAGGACAACAACGTCCGCAGCCACCTCCTCCCAGCCACGTACAAGTCCATGTGTTCCTTGGGACTGATCCCTTAAAGACTGCTGATGCTGAGTGCCAGGCTCCACCTCCATACTGACACAATCTTCCTCCTCCTCCTCCTCCTCGTCCTCTTCCTGTGTGATCGGCGGGCACGCAGGAACACTGTCTGGATAAAGGGGGCCTTGAGAGCTAAGGAAGTCCTCCTCTTCCTGCCTCTGTTCTGCCTCAAGTGCCCTGTCCATTATTCCACGCAGCGTGTGCTCCAACAGGTGGACAAGGGGGACAGTGTCACTGATGCATGCACTGTCAGTGCTCACCATCCTCGTGGCCTCCTCGAATGGTGACAGGACAGTGCATGCATCCCTGATCATGGCCCACTGGCGTGGGGAAAAAAAACCAAGGTCCCCTGACCCTGTCCTGGTGCCATAGTCGCACAGGTACTCATTTATGGCCCTCTGCTGCGTGTGCAGCCGCTGCAGCATGGCCAATGTCGAGTTCCACCTGGTGGGCATGTCACAGATTAGGCGGTTCTTGGGCAGGTTAAACTCCTTTTGGAGGTCCGTCAGCCGAGCACTGGCATTATATGACCGGCGGAAATGCACACAGACTTTCCTGGCCTGCCTCAGGACATCCTGTAAGCCCGGGTACCTGCCCAAGAACCGCTGCACCACCAAGTTAAGGACGTGAGCCAAACAGGGCACATGGGTCAGTTGTCCCTGTCGGAGGGCAGAGAGGAGGTTGGTGCCATTGTCGCAAACCACCATTCCTGCCTTAAGTTGGCGTGGCGTCAACCACCTCTGAACCTGCCCCTGCAGAGCTGACAGAACCTCTGCCCCAGTGTGGCTCCTGTCCCCCAAGCACACCAGCTCAAGCACCGCATGGCATCTTTTGGCCTGTGTACTTGCGTAGCCCCTTGAACGCCTACGGAGCACCGCTGGTTCCGAGGAAGAGGCCATGGAGGAAGAAGAAGAGGAGGGGGTGGAGGAGAGAGGTGTGTCACAATCAGCATTTTGGAGGCGTGGTGGCGGAACAACCTCCAACACTACTGCACCTTGTCCTGCATCCTTCCCAGCTGCCAGCAGAGTCACCCAATGCGCCGTGAAACTTAAGTAACGTCCCTGTCCATGCCTGCTGGACCATGAGTCAGCGGTAATATGCACCTTACCGCTGACCGCCCTGTCCAGCGAGGCATGGACATTGCCTTCCACATGCCGGTAGAGAGCTGGAATCGCCTTCCGTGAGAAAAAGTGGCGTTTGGGTACCTGCCACTGAGGAACCGCACATTCCACAAACTCACGGAAGGGGGCAGAGTCTACCAACTGAAAAGGCAGCAGTTGAAGTGCTAGCAATTTTGCCAAGCTAGCATTCAACCGCTGGGCATGTGGATGGCTGGGAGCAAACTTCTTTCGGCGGTGCAGCAGCTGGGGCAGGGAAATTTGCCTGGTACAATCTGACGTCGGTGTACCAAAAGCAGATTGCCCACAAGTACTTGGCTGTGACACACCTAATTCTACACCTTCATTCCTCTCACTGCAGGTCTCAGAGAGGACTGAAGGTCTAGTGGGGTTGGAAATCTCAGCTGATGAGGAGCAAGGAGAGATCCTCTTTGTTCTTTGGTGTGGGTCTTTTAGATATGCTTGCCAACGAACTGCATGGCAGGTCAACATATGTCTGGTCAAGCATGTGGTACCCAAGCGGGAGATGTTTTGGCCACGCGAGATACGCTTGAGACATATGTTGCAAATAGCAGCGGTGCGATCTGATGCACTCGTCTCAAAAAAGGCCCACACCAAAGAACTTTTTGAATAACGTGCAGAGACTGCAGCGCCCTGCACATGTGGAGCTTTGGGGTGTGATGCAGTCAATGTGCTGCCCTTAGGCTGGCCCCTGGAGGGCATCCTGCCTCGTTGGTGATGTGCCGCCTCCTCCTCCTCCTCCTCCTCCTCTCTCCTATCAGGCACCCACGTTGAGTCAGTGACCTCATCATCCCCTCCCTCCTCATCACTGGAGCAAACCTGGCAGTATGCTGCAGCAGGGGGAGCATGACTGCCAGATTGCTGTCCTTCTTGGGCACCCCCTCTGTCCGTGCTCATGTTACTGCCTTCATCGAGCTCAGTATCATCATCAGAGCCTTCCAAACGCTGGGCATCCTCCTGGAGCATGTACCCAACACTGTGGTCAAACAGTTCGAGGGAATCCTCATGAGGACATGGTGGAGCTAGGGAAGGAGTCACTGATGACATTGAGCTGAGGGAAGAGGCCGCTGCTTTGCCAGACAAAGCACCCTGGGCATGGGTGAGAGAGGATGAGGAGGATGAGGACGGCTTGGTCATCCACTCGACCAAGTTTTCTGCATGTTGCGGCTCAACACGGCCAGCTGCCGAAAAAAAGGCCAAGCGTGTCCCATGGCCACGTGCTGATGAGGATGCACCGTCTCCACGACCAGCACTAGACACAGAGCCTGCTTGCCCTCTCTTATTGGCTTGTGACTGTCTGCCTCTCCTTCTTGGCCTTCCAGACATACTAATGGCCTGTAGCTGCACTAATCTGGGATAGAACACCTGTAATTTTCTTCAGGTAGCTTTATATACTGTAACCAGACAAGCCTGCCTGTCAGTAGGAAGATAACAGGAACGGATCTAGCTGAACACTGTGAGCAGGACGCACTGCACTAAATGTAAATAGCAGGAACGGATCTAGCTGAACACTGTGAGCAGGACGCACTGACTGCACTAAATGTAAATAGCAGGAACGGATCTAGCTGAACACTGTGAGCAGGACGCACTGCACTAAATGTAAATAGCAGGAACAGATCTAGCTGAACACTGTGAGCAGGACGCACTGCACTAAATGTAAATAGCAGGAACGGATCTAGCTGAACACTGTGAGCAGGACGCACTGACTGCACTAAATGTAAATAGCAGGAACGGATCTAGCTGAACACTGTGAGCAGGACGCACTGCACTAAATGTAAATAGCAGGAACGGATCTAGCTGAACACTGTGAGCAGGACGCACTGCACTAAATGTAAATAGCAGGAACGGATCTAGCTGAACACTGTGAGCAGGACGCACTGCACTAAATGTAAATAGCAGGAACGGATCTAGCTGAACACTGTGAGCAGGACGCACTGACTGCACTAAATGTAAATAGCAGGAACGGATCTAGCTGAACACTGTGAGCAGGACGCACTGCACTAAATGTAAATAGCAGGAACGGATCTAGCTGAACACTGTGAGCAGGACGCACTGCACTAAATGTAAATAGCAGGAACGGATCTAGCTGAACACTGTGAGCAGGACGCACTGCACTAAATGTAAATAGCAGGAACGGATCTAGCTGAACACTGTGAGCAGGACGCACTGCACTAAATGTAAATAGCAGGAACGGATCTAGCTGAACACTGTGAGCAGGACGCACTGACTGCACTAAATGTAAATAGCAGGAACGGATCTAGCTGAACACTGTGAGCAGGACGCACTGACTGCACTAAATGTAAATAGCAGGAACGGATCTAGCTGAACACTGTGAGCAGGACGCACTGCACTAAATGTAAATAGCAGGAACGGATCTAGCTGAACACTGTGAGCAGGACGCACTGCACTAAATGTAAATAGCAGGAACGGATCTAGCTGAACACTGTGAGCAGGACGCACTGCACTAAATGTAAATAGCAGGAACGGATCTAGCTGAACACTGTGAGCAGGACGCACTGACTGCACTAAATGTAAATAGCAGGAACGGATCTAGCTGAACACTGTGAGCAGGACGCACTGACTGCACTAAATGTAAATAGCAGGAACGGATCTAGCTGAACACTGTGAGCAGGACGCACTGCACTAAATGTAAATAGCAGGAACAGATCTAGCTGAACACTGTGAGCAGGACGCACTGCACTAAATGTAAATAGCAGGAACGGATCTAGCTGAACACTGTGAGCAGGACGCACTGCACTAAATGTAAATAGCAGGAACGGATCTAGCTGAACACTGTGAGCAGGACGCACTGCACTAAATGTAAATAGCAGGAACGGATCTAGCTGAACACTGTGAGCAGGACGCACTGACTGCACTAAATGTAAATAGCAGGAACGGATCTAGCTGAACACTGTGAGCAGGACGCACTGCACTAAATGTAAATAGCAGGAACGGATCTAGCTGAACACTGTGAGCAGGACGCACTGCACTAAATGTAAATAGCAGGAACGGATCTAGCTGAACACTGTGAGCAGGACGCACTGCACTAAATGTAAATAGCAGGAACGGATCTAGCTGAACACTGTGAGCAGGACGCACTGCACTAAATGTAAATAGCAGGAACGGATCTAGCTGAACACTGTGAGCAGGACGCACTGACTGCACTAAATGTAAATAGCAGGAACGGATCTAGCTGAACACTGTGAGCAGGACGCACTGACTGCACTAAATGTAAATAGCAGGAACGGATCTAGCTGAACACTGTGAGCAGGACGCACTGACTGCACTAAATGTAAATAGCAGGAACGGATCTAGCTGAACACTGTGAGCAGGACGCACTGCACTAAATGTAAATAGCAGGAACAGATCTAGCTGAACACTGTGAGCAGGACGCACTGCACTAAATGTAAATAGCAGGAACGGATCTAGCTGAACACTGTGAGCAGGACGCACTGCACTAAATGTAAATAGCAGGAACAGATCTAGCTGAACACTGTGAGCAGGACGCACTGACTGCACTAAATGTAAATAGCAGGAACGGATCTAGCTGAACACTGTGAGCAGGACGCACTGACTGCACTAAATGTAAATAGCAGGAACGGATCTAGCTGAACACTGTGAGCAGGACGCACTGACTGCACTAAATGTAAATAGCAGGAACGGATCTAGCTGAACACTGTGAGCAGGACGCACTGCACTAAATGTAAATAGCAGGAACAGATCTAGCTGAACACTGTGAGCAGGACGCACTGCACTAAATGTAAAGAGCAGGAACAGATCTAGCCTAATCTAGCTCTCAAATCAAATGACACTGTCTGTCTCTCTCTCTATCAGCACACCGGAACACACTACACAGGGCCGCCGTGCAGGCGGCCTTATATAGTGTGGGGCGTGTACTAAATCCCCTGAGCCATAATTGGCCAAAGCCACCCTGGCTTTGGCCAATTACAGCTCTCTCTACTGACGGCGCTGTGATTGGCCAAGCATGCGGGTCATAGTGCATGCTTGGCCAATCATCAGCCAGCAATGCACTGCGATGCCGCAGTGAATTATGGGCCGTGACGCGCCACACAAATTTGGCGCGAACGGCCCATAACGTTCGCAATTCGACGGACGGTCGAACAGCCGATGTTCGAGTCGAACATGGGTTCGACTCGAACACGAAGCTCATCCCTAGTCATAATATAATAATGTCAGTAAATGGACATTCTATGGAAAGAAAGAAGAAAAGACAAAGAATGAGGGAAGGTCATAGAGTCACAATTGTCATTATTGTACCCTGCAGAATCCCGATGATGGGCTCATCGTCCTGAGCGGATGCGGCACGTCCGGGCGTTTGGCGCTGCTCCTGGCGGTGAGCATTTCTACTGAAAAATTCCCATAAAGCAGCACATGGTGTCACATGGATGTCGCCTCACTGCAAGCCTACCACTATCTCTAATGCTAACCTTAACACTAACCTTTACCCACTAACACTATTCCCAGTGCTAACCCTAACACTAACCCTAACTCTCTAACACTAACCATAACACAAACTCTAACACTATCTTTAATGCTAACACTAACCTTAATTTTAATCATATCATTAACCCTAATACTAATCTCTAATGCTAACCAGAATATTAAACCTCTAACTCTAAGCATAGCACTAACAGTAGCTCCAATGCCAACCCTAACATTAACTCTCTAAATCTAACCATAACACTAACCATCACACTATCTTTAATGCTAACCGTAATACTAACCCCAATCCTCTAACTCCAACCCTAACATTAACCCTAACCCTCAAGCTTTAGCCATAACTACAACTCTTATGCCCCGTACACATGGTCGGAATTTGTTCGGACATTCCGACAACAAAATCCTAGGATTTTTTCCGACGGATGTTGGCTCAAACTTGTCTTGCATACACACGGTCACACAAAGTTGTCGGAAAATCCGATCATTCTGAACACGGTGACGTAAAACACGTACATCGGGACTATAAACAGGGCAGTGGCCAATAGCTTTCATCTCTTTATTTATTCTGAGCATGCGTGGCACTTTGTGCGTCGGATTTGTGTACACACGATCGGAATTTCCAACAACGGATTTTGTTGTCGGAAAATTTTATATCCTGCTCTCAAACTTTGTGTGTCGGAAAATCCGATGGAAAATGTGTGATGGAGCCCACACACGGTCGGAATTTCCGACAACAAGGTCCTATCACACATTTTCCGTCTGAAAATCCAACCGTGTGTACGGGGCATTACACTATTTCTAATGATGACCCTAACACTAACCCTCTAACTCTAACCATAACCTTAATACTATTTTCCATGCTAACCCTCGCACTAACCCTAGCCCTAACCCTCTAACTCTAACTATTGAAAAAACCCTAACACTATCTTCAGTGTTAACACTATCTTCAATGCTAACCCTTACACTATCTCCAATACTCACCCCAACTCTCTAACTCTAACCAAAACATCAACTCTAACACTATCTCCAATACTCATCCTAACTCTCTAACTCTAACCAAAACACCAACTCTAACACTATCTCCAATGATAACCCTATCACTAACCCTGACTCTCTAACCATAACACTATCTTTAATGCTAACCCTAACACTATCCTTAGCTCTCTAACACTAACCACACCACTTACCCTAACACTATCTCCAATACTAACCCTAACTCTCTAACTCTAACCAAAACACCAACTCTAACACTATCTCCAATACTCCCCCTAACTCTCTAACTCTAACCAAAACACCAACTCTAACACTATCTCCAATACTCACCCTAATCTCTAACTCTAACCAAAACACCAACTCTAACACTATCTCCAATACTCCCCCTAACTCTCTAACTCTAACCAAAACACCAACTCTAACACTATCTCCAATACTCACCCTAATCTCTAACTCTAACCAAAACACCAACTCTAATGCCCTGTACACACGATCAGACATTGATCGGACATTCCGACAACAAAATCCATGGATTTTTTCCGACGGATGTTGGCTCAAACTTGTCTTGCATACACACGGTCGCACAAAGTTGTCGGAAAATCCGATCATTCTGAACACGGTGACGTAAAACACGTACGTCGGGACTATAAACGGGGCAGTAGCCAATAGCTTTCGTCTCTTAATTTATTCTGAGCATGCGTGGCACTTTGTGCGTTGGATTTGTGTACACACAATCGCAATTTAACCGAACGGATTTTGTTGTCGGAAACTTTTATAGCCTGCTCTCAAACTTTGTGTGTTGGAAATTCCGAAGGAAAAAGTCAGATGGAGCCCACACATGATCTGAATTTCCGACAACACAATCTGATCTCACTTTTTCCGTCGGAAAATCCGACCGTGTGTACAGGGCATAACACTGTCTCCAATGATAACCCTATCACTAACCCTAACTCTCTAACTCATACCATAACACTAGCCATAACACTATCTTCAATGCTAACACTAACCTTAGCTCTCTAACCCTAACCATACCACTAACCCTACCACTACCTCCAATACTAAGCCTAATCCTAACTCTCTAGCTCTAAGCATAACACTAACCCAAACACTATTTCCAGTGTTAACCCTACCACTAATCTTCTAACTTTTAACACAACACTAACCCTAACACTATTTTCAATGCAAACACTAACTCTCTAACTCTAACCTTAACACTATTTTCAATGCTAACCTATCACTAACCTTAACTCTCTAACTCTAACCATAATACTAACCCTAACACGATCTCCCATGCGAACCATAAAACAAACCCTAACTCTCTAACTCTAACCATAACACTATCCATACCACTATCGTCATTGTTGGCCCTAACATTAACCATAACCCTCTAACTTTAACCACAACACTAACCCTAAGATTATCTCCAATGCTAACCCTAACACTATCTCCAATGACAGCCCTAACAATAACCCTTACTCCCTAATTGTAGCCAATAAACTAATCCTAACGCTCCGATGCTAACCCTAACTATTTAACTCTAACTATAACACTAATGCCCCGTACACACGGTCGGATTTTCCGATGGAAAATGTGTGATAGGACCTTGTTGTCGGAAATTCCGATCGTGTGTACACAAATCCGACGGACAATCTGCCACCCATGCTCAGAATAAATAAAGAGATGAAAGCTATTGGCCACTGCCCCGTTTATAGTCCTGACGTACGTGTTTTACGTCACCTTGTTTAGAACGATCGGATTTTCCGACAACTTTGTGTGACCGTGTGTATGCAAGACAAGTTTGAGCCAACATCCGTCGGGAAAAATCCTAGGATTTTGTTGTCGGAATGTCCGAACAAAGTCAGACCGTGTGTACGGGGCATAACCCTAAACCTCTAACATAACACAAACCCTAACACTATATCCAGTGATTTAACCCTACCACTAATCCTCTAACTTTAGCCACAACCCTAAAACTATTTTCAATGCAAACCCTGACTCTCTAAGACTAAACTTAACACTATCTTCAATGCTAAAATGAGAACTTCCTGAGAACACACATCAGCTTCCCTTTAGGCTTCACTGACTGACACACATTCTGCTGACTCCACAGAATTCCTTCAACCATCTTCTGCAAGGTCTGCACAGGAAGCCATGTTACATGTACATCATAGCAGGAGGTGACAGGTGAGTGTGCGTCACTATAATTGTGTCATCACCCTCCCCCTCTGTCAGGGACACACAGAGAGGGTGACATCCAGTTTTCTATTTGTTTTGGCAGCAGTGGGGATGTTTAGTGACTTATTGTCTTTGCAGGTCCATCGTGGCGGCACAGGAGGCACCTGAGGACAGTCCAATGCTGGGAGCACAGGAGCTGGAGAGGGTGAGTCCCACCGCTAAGTGGTGATCAATGAGTTTGGGTTTATGGGTTTATTTCTGCTATAAAGATTGTTATTTGCCACAACAACTGTTTTTTTGGGCAAAGACAACCAATGAGAGTTTAAAAGTGTAGGATGACCCCAAAGCAGGATACCAGGCTAGAATTTTAACACCTCAGGGTGGGTCCTTGGCTTATTGGGGGTTAAGGCAAATCATTGGGTGCCAGCCACCTTTAGTTTAAACTCCCGGAGAGAGGGTTAGGGGTACAGAATACTCAAAAACAGCTAAATCCCAGACCTTCCAGTTGCAGAAAAATTGATAGTGGTCCTTTAAAACAGCTTTCCAACAATACTTGGCTCTTTAATGCTATGCTAGTCAAATGAGTGGAAGTGACTTTAAGAAAGAGACATCATGGTCAGCAGCAGTCTTTAATAGTGGTTAGCCCACCAACCCTGTGTGAGCAGTCACGAGTACCTTAAATGTTGAGTAATGAGGTCTCGATGCTATGCCAATCCAGCAGCAACTTTTAAGCTATTCTGAAAATCTTTAGCACAGCAGACTCCTCTAACGATGTTCCATACATGTAGCCACATTCGGATCCTATTTTCTCTGAAGAAGCTCCCTCCGAGTAGCCACTTTCTTGTGACAGCTTTTCTGAAGATACCCCCTGAGGGTAGCCACCTTCCTAGTTTCTCTGACAATGCTCCCATGTAGCCACCTTCTTGTCCAAGTTTCTAAGAATATGCTCCTTGCAGGTTTCCACTTTCTTGTTCTGGATTCTCTGAAGATGCTCTCCCTGGGTAGACACCTTCTTATTCTAGTTTCCCTGAAGATGATCTCTCCAGGTAGCCACCTTCTTGTTCTTTATTCTCTAAAGATGTTATCTCTGAGTAGCTTCTTTCTTGTTCGAGATTCTCTGAAGATGTTATCTCTGGGTAGATTCTTTCTTGTTCAGGATTCTCTGAAGATGCTCTTTCTGGGTAGACACCTTCTTGCTCTAGATTCTTTGAAGGTGCTCTCTCTGGGTAGATACCTTCTAGTTCTAGATTCTCTAAATATTCTTTCTTTGGGTAGACAGTCACCTTCTTGCTCTAGTTTCCCTTCAGGTGATGCCCCAGGTAGCCACCTTCTTGTTCTAGATTCTCTGAAGATGCTCTCTCCAGGTACCCCCCCCCCCCCCCCCACTCAGGCAGTGTGGGAAATCCCCCAAAGCAGTGTGGCAAACTAGAATTTTAAAATATCATGGTGAGTCCTTGGCTTATTTTTGGGTAAAACAAATGGTTGCATGTCAGTCACTTTTGTTTTAATCATTAGAGGTCCTTTAAAGGCGGCCTCCGAATAATACTTGGCTCTTTAATCCTATGCTAGCAGTCAAGTGAGTGGAAGTGACTTTATGAGAAAGAGACGTCATGGTCTGTAGCAGTCCTTCATCAGTGGTTGACCCTTTGACCCTATATTAGCAGTCACAGGTACCTTCCGTTTTGAGTAATGAGGTCTCCATGCAATTTCCATTTGGCGGCAATTTCCTCTAAGCTCTCCTGAACACTTTTTTAGCATAGCAGACTTCTTGGAAGATGCTCCATACTGGTAGCCATCTCATTATCCCTTATTTTCTGCACCATAAGACGCACTTTTTCCTCCAGAAATACGGGGGAAAATGTCTCTGCGTCTTATGGTGCGAATATACTACAGGCACCGCCCCCGCCACCAATGGCATCGCCCCCCCCCCCGCCACCAACGGCAGCATTCCCTGCCGTCACTGCCAGAAGAGAGACAGGAGAGAGGGGGACAGACATTCACACTCCCCGTGGGCGCCAGACGATCTCCCGGCTGGGCCTGACACTGTTCCTGAGACAGAAGACAGAGCATTCAGCCGCTCGGGCTGCTCTGTCTTCTGTCAGGCAGATGAGATAACATCGGGTCTGTCTGCATTTATGGCAATGGTCACTCTGCATATGGCAATGGTCACTCTGCATGTCACTCTGCATTTATGGCAATAAATATATTGCCATATATTTATACTATGGTTACTTCTCACATTAGCTGCTGAAGAGAACTCAACAAGAGCAGACAGAAATAATCAATGTCAGAGAGCTCATTGATCCATGTTGTCTGTAATGTCCATTCCTCCTCCTCCACCAGAGAAGCCATACAGGCTCCATTCATCATTGGCCTCATTGGACTTTTGTATAAAGACATCTGTCTATCTCCGGCAAATACTATAAATACTATGGCAGAGCTCCAGTTCTTCCCCATAATTAAATGACCCACTGTGTGTCAGAGAACTCAGTGATCTCTCCTGTCTGTCATGTTGGTCCTTCTTCCTCCACCAGAAGTATTATTTCACATGTTGGTGTGTATCGTTCCAGGTATGTGCTGGGAAGAAGAAGGTCATCTACCTGGGCATCTCCTGCAGCTTATCGGTGAGTACCAACCCAATCACCAATCACTAATATTATGGCTTGGTTATATTCACTGGATGAGCTCACGTTGAACAGTGCTATGGAAGATGTTGATGCTATATCAATACTAACAATGAGTCTATTGACCTTGTCTTTTGTCCATACAGGCTCCATTCATTGCTGGTCAGTTGGACTTCTGTATGAAGAATCTGGATGTCTTCCTGCCAGTCCTGGTAGGGTTTAATCCAGTTTGTACAGCCAGGTGGGTTGTGGAAAGAGGTGGACCCTGGGCTCCCCTGGCAGAGGAGCAAGGCTGACCTCTCATATTACCTTGCAGGAATGAAAGGATCAAAGACTGGACCTCCACCTTCCGGCAAGTGGCTGAGAGGATGCAGAGCCTCCATGACACACAGCAGGGCTTTGTGCTGAACCCGGCCATCGGGGTAAGTCTGAAATATTTATTCCTGGAAGTCTGTGCAGAGACTAAAGATTTTCTTTTAGGCCCCAGTTAGGCCTTAGCGTCCTGGCATGTTGTTTTAATCCTGTAGAACGACCACCCAGGATAAATGTCACACACCAACCAACTTTGCATTTTTGTTACAGCCAGAGGGCATCTGCTGCTCCTCACGTATGAAAGGTGGCAGTGCTACGAAGATCCTGCTAGAGACGCTGTTCCTGGTGGCCCACAAAGCCAGCTCCAATGTGGAGGTGACTGAGAAGTACGTGAGCACAGGCTGAACCTACCCAACATCTTGCACAAGTCACTCATGGTGGCAGCTCGTTTACACTTGCTTCCAAATGTGGCTTTGGGCGTGCTTTTTAAATAAAAAACTGGTGGAGGATAGGCAGAGCTGTCAGAGTGGAGCAAGAGAAACTAGTATTTTCACATGGTGCCCAGCATGGGAGCTATATAGAGGAAGGGACGTGGAGACCAGAGAGTGTAAATCAGCAAACCAGAGGCTCAGCAGAGCGGGGGGATACTACTGAATGGGGATCAGAAGAGCTGTGGGTTGGTACTGAGTGGGGGAGCAGAGATGGGAGTTACTACTGAGTGGGGAATCAGAAGAACTAGGGGTACTATTAAGTGGGGGCATCAGCAGAGCTGGGGTACTACTGAGCAGGGGATCTGGTGAGCGAGGGTACTAATAAGCAGGGGATCTGCTGATTGGGGGTACTACTGAGCCTGGGTTCTACTTGGCCCCTTAAAAACAAAAAAAAAATCAACACACACACACACAGGGCATTAGCCACGCTTCATTAAAGCTTCAAAAAAAGCATCACTGAAGCATCAAAAACACATAAAAAGGCACAATGAATCAGTAAATGAGCCCTTAAAGTATAGAGAGAGGAGGAAAAGTATTGCTCTAAGGTTGGCAGGAACACTCAGAACCATCATCCCTCAAAAGCCACTGTTGGATAAAGAAGGCGGCATTGGGCACAGCTTAGCTATGAAGTCAGGGAAAGTAAGTACAAAGTGAAGCTAAATCAGAGAGGTGCACACAAAAGGCTTTTTTTTAACTGCTCTTAAAGGAAAATTTAAAACTTGTGACCTATACAAGACCCCTGAAGATTGTCTCTGGGGCCGGGATTAAGTCTTTTTTGTGTGATTCCTTCTCAGGTGTTTGTTGGAAATCTTGCGGACCTATGAGAGGGCGCACAAGGTGACCTACGCCCACAGCAAGAAAATAGCTGCATTGCTCAAGCAGTCTGCCACCAGGTGTGTACAACAGCTTTCCATTCTGTCACAGAGCAATGATATCATAAAATGTGCACTTCCTATAGGTGGCCACAAGATGGTAATAGAGCTCATGGCTGTATTACAGACCAATCATATCATTACATACACTTCTTATAGATGGCCACAAGATGGTAATAGAGGGCTGTATTATAGACCAATCATATCATTACATGCACTTCTTATAGATGGCCACAAGATGGTAATAGAGGGCTGTATTACAGACCAATCATATCATTACATGTGCACTTAATATACGTGGCCACAAGATGGCAGCAGAGCTCATGTGAAGTATTCTATTCTTTCACAGAACAATGATATCATAAAATGTGCACTTCCTATAGGTGGCCACAAGATGGTAACAGAGCTCATGGCTGTATTACAGAGCAATGATATAATTACATATGCACTTCCTATACGTGGCCTGAAGATGGCAGCAGAGCTCATGTGAAATGTTCCATTCTGTCACAGAGCAATGATAATATAAAATGTGCACTTCCTGTAGGTGGCCACAAGATGGTAACAGAGCTCATGGCTGTATTACAGAGCAATGATATCATTACATATGCACTTCCTATATATGACCACTAGATGGCAGCAGAGCTCACGTGAAGTATTCCATTCAATCACAGACCAATGATATCATTGCATGTGCACTTCCTACATGTGGCCACAAGATGGCAATAAAGCTAATCCGTATCATTCCGACAATATTAAGCATGACATGTTACATTCTTTAATATAATTTTAATAAATTAATATCATTATTTGGACCAATACATCCATATACAAATATATCAGTTCTGATCTGCTGCTCTCTCCCTATTGGCAGTCTACAGAAGAAGGGACATCTCTACATTCTTGGCTGGGGGACCCTGGGAATGATGGCGATCATGGAGGCGGCGGAGTGCGTGCCGGCATTTCATTCAGGTACAGTCTGTCACTCCTCTCTCACCTAGGTATTCTCTGAGATCAGTGAGTTCTATATCTTAACCAGTTCATCAGACTTGTGCTGACACACCCCCTGAACAGCTCTTCACTGGGAAGATCAGTGTACTGCTGTTCCTCTGCCTCCTGCTGAAACGCCTATCACAACCAATCAAAGGGAATATCAGTGTACTGCTGTCACTCTGCCTCCTGTTGAAACACCCCCTGCACACTTATTTACTGAGAATATCAGGTTACTGCTGTCCCTCTGCCTCCTGTTGACACCCACTTGCACAGCTCATCACTGGGAAGATCAGTGCACTCCTGTTTTTTTGCCCCCTGCTCACATGCCCCCCTGTGCAGCTCATCACTGGGAAGATCAGTGTAATGTTGTTCTTATGCCCCCTGCTCACATGCCCCTCTGTACAGCTCATCACTGGGAAGATCAGTGCATTTATGGGGAATGATACCTAGGCACAGAGCACCTATGGGGAGCCCCTATCCTTCCCAATAAGTACCCTGTACCTGTGTATCATTACCCATAGGTGCTCTGTACCCAGGTATCATTCCCCATAGGTTCTCTGTGCCTAAGTACCCTTCCCCCAAAATGCCCTGTACCCAGGTATCATTTACCACAGGTGCCCTGTACCCAGGTATAATTCCCCATAGATGCTCTCTACCCAGTTATCATTCCCCATAGGTGCCCTGTGACCAGGTATCATTCCCCATAGGTGCCCTGTGACCAGGTATCATTCCCCATAGGTGCCCTGTGACCAGGTATCATTCCCCATAGGTGCCCTGTGACCAGGTATCATTCCCTATAGGTGCCCTGTGACCAGGTATCATTCCCTATAGGTGTCCTGTGACCAGGTATCATTCCCCATAGATGCCCTGTGACCAGGTATCATTTCCAATAGGTACCCTGTGACCAGGTATCATTCCCTATATGTGCCCTGTGACCAGGTATCATTCCCAATAGGTACCCTGTGACCAGGTATCATTCCCCATAGGTGCCCTGTGACCAGGTATCATTCCCCATAGGTGCCCTGTGACCAGGTATCATTCCCTATAGGTGCCCTGTGACCAGGTATCATTCCCTTTAGGTGCCCTGTGACCTGGTATCATTCCCTATAGGTGCCCTGTGACCAGGTATTATTCCCCATAGATGCCCTGTACCCAGGTATCATTTCCCATAGGTGCCTTATACCAGGGTATAATTCCCCAAAGGTGCTCTGTGCCTGGGTATCATTCCTCATAGGTGCCTTGTACTCGAGTATCATTCCCAATAGGTACCCTTTACCCGGGTATCATTTCCCATAGATGCCCTTTGTCCAGGTATCATTCCCTATAGGTGCTTTTTGACCAGGTATCATTCCCCTTATGTGCCCTGTGTCCAGGTATCATTCCCTAGGTGGCCTTTGACCAGGTATCATTCCCCTTAGGTACTCTATACCCGGCTATCATTCCTCATAGTTGCCCTGTGCCCAGGTATAATGCCCCATAGGTTCCCCAGTGACCAGGTATCATTCCCCATAGGTGCCCAGTCACCAGGTATCATTCCCCATAGGTGCCCTATACCTGGGTGTCATTTCCCATGGGTACCCTGTGACAAGGCATCATTCCCTATTGATGTCCTGTACCCAGATAGCATTCCCGATAGGTGCCCTGTGCCTGTGTATCATTCCCCATAGAGGTCCTGTGCCAAGGTATTATTCCCCATGGGTGCCCTGTGCCAGGGTTTCATTCCCCATGGGTGCCCTGTGACAGGGTATCATTCCCAATGGGTGCCCTCTACCTGGTTACCATTCCCTATAGTTGCCCTGTACCCGACCAGGTATCATTCCCTGTGGGTGCCCTGTGCCCAGGTATCATTCCCTAGGTGGCCTTTGACCAGGTATCATTCCCCTTAGGTACCCTATACCCAGCTATCATTCCTCATAGTTGCCCTGTGCCCAGGTATCATGCCACATAGGTTCCCCAGTGACCAGACATCATTCCCCATAGGTTCCCCAGTGACCAGGTATCATTCCCCATAGGTTCCCCAGTGACCAGGTATCATTCCCCATAGGTGTCCAGTGACCAGGTATCATTCCCCATAGGTGCCCTATACCTGGGTTTCATTCGCCATGGGTGCCCTGTGACAGAGTATCATTCCCAATGGGTGCCCTCTACCTGGTTACCATTCCCCATAGTTTCCCTCTACCCGGCCAGGTATCATTCTCTGTAGGTGCCCTGTGCCCAAGCATCATTCCCTAGGTATCATTCCCCTTAGGTACCCTATACCCAGCTATCATTCCTCATAGTTGCCCTGTGCCCAGGTATCATGCCACATAGGTTCCCCAGTGACCAGGCATCATTCCCCATAGGTTCCCCAGTGACCAGGTATCATTCCCCATAGGTTCCCCAGTGACCAGGTATCATTCCCCATAGGTGCCCAGTGACCAGGTATCATTCCCCATAGGTGCCCAGTGACCAGGTATCATTCCCCATAGGTGCCCAGTGACCAGGTATCATTCCCCATTGGTGCCCAGTGACCAGGTATCATTCCCCATAGGTGCCCTATACCTGGGTGTCATTCCCCATGGGTACCCAGTGAAAAGGCATCATTCCCTATTGATGTCCTGTACCCAGATAGCATTCCCGATAGGTGCCCTGTGCCTGTGTATCATTCCCCATAGAGGTCCTGTGCCAAGGTATTATTCCCCATGGGTGCCCTGTGCCAGGGTTTCATTCCCCATGGGTGCCCTGTGACAGGGTATCATTCCCAATGGGTGCCCTCTACCTGGTTACCATTCCCTATAGTTGCCCTGTACCCGACCAGGTATCATTCCCTGTGGGTGCCCTGTGCCCAGGTATCATTCCCTAGGTGGCCTTTGACCAGGTATCATTCCCCTTAGGTACCCTATACCCAGCTATCATTCCTCATAGTTGCCCTGTGCCCAGGTATCATGCCACATAGGTTCCCCAGTGACCAGACATCATTCCCCATAGGTTCCCCAGTGACCAGGTATCATTCCCCATAGGTTCCCCAGTGACCAGGTATCATTCCCCATAGGTGTCCAGTGACCAGGTATCATTCCCCATAGGTGCCCTATACCTGGGTTTCATTCGCCATGGGTGCCCTGTGACAGAGTATCATTCCCAATGGGTGCCCTCTACCTGGTTACCATTCCCCATAGTTTCCCTCTACCCGGCCAGGTATCATTCTCTGTAGGTGCCCTGTGCCCAAGTATCATTCCCTAGGTATCATTCCCCTTAGGTACCCTATACCCAGCTATCATTCCTCATAGTTGCCCTGTGCCCAGGTATAATGCCCCATAGGTTCCCCAGTGACCAGGTATCATTCCCCATAGGTGCCCAGTCACCAGGTATCATTCCCCATAGGTGCCCTATACCTGGGTGTCATTTCCCATGGGTACCCTGTGACAAGGCATCATTCCCTATTGATGTCCTGTACCCAGATAGCATTCCCGATAGGTGCCCTGTGCCTGTGTATCATTCCCCATAGAGGTCCTGTGCCAAGGTATTATTCCCCATGGGTGCCCTGTGCCAGGGTTTCATTCCCCATGGGTGCCCTGTGACAGGGTATCATTCCCAATGGGTGCCCTCTACCTGGTTACCATTCCCTATAGTTGCCCTGTACCCGACCAGGTATCATTCCCTGTGGGTGCCCTGTGCCCAGGTATCATTCCCTAGGTGGCCTTTGACCAGGTATCATTCCCCTTAGGTACCCTATACCCAGCTATCATTCCTCATAGTTGCCCTGTGCCCAGGTATCATGCCACATAGGTTCCCCAGTGACCAGACATCATTCCCCATAGGTTCCCCAGTGACCAGGTATCATTCCCCATAGGTTCCCCAGTGACCAGGTATCATTCCCCATAGGTGTCCAGTGACCAGGTATCATTCCCCATAGGTGCCCTATACCTGGGTTTCATTCGCCATGGGTGCCCTGTGACAGAGTATCATTCCCAATGGGTGCCCTCTACCTGGTTACCATTCCCCATAGTTTCCCTCTACCCGGCCAGGTATCATTCTCTGTAGGTGCCCTGTGCCCAAGCATCATTCCCTAGGTATCATTCCCCTTAGGTACCCTATACCCAGCTATCATTCCTCATAGTTGCCCTGTGCCCAGGTATCATGCCACATAGGTTCCCCAGTGACCAGGCATCATTCCCCATAGGTTCCCCAGTGACCAGGTATCATTCCCCATAGGTTCCCCAGTGACCAGGTATCATTCCCCATAGGTGCCCAGTGACCAGGTATCATTCCCCATAGGTGCCCAGTGACCAGGTATCATTCCCCATAGGTGCCCAGTGACCAGGTATCATTCCCCATTGGTGCCCAGTGACCAGGTATCATTCCCCATAGGTGCCCTATACCTGGGTGTCATTCCCCATGGGTACCCAGTGAAAAGGCATCATTCCCTATTGATGTCCTGTACCCAGATAGCATTCCCGATAGGTGCCCTGTGCCTGTGTATCATTCCCCATAGAGGTCCTGTGCCAAGGTATTATTCCCCATGGGTGCCCTGTGCCAGGGTTTCATTCCCCATGGGTGCCCTGTGACAGGGTATCATTCCCAATGGGTGCCCTCTACCTGGTTACCATTCCCTATAGTTGCCCTGTACCCGACCAGGTATCATTCCCTGTGGGTGCCCTGTGCCCAGGTATCATTCCCTAGGTGGCCTTTGACCAGGTATCATTCCCCTTAGGTACCCTATACCCAGCTATCATTCCTCATAGTTGCCCTGTGCCCAGGTATCATGCCACATAGGTTCCCCAGTGACCAGACATCATTCCCCATAGGTTCCCCAGTGACCAGGTATCATTCCCCATAGGTTCCCCAGTGACCAGGTATCATTCCCCATAGGTGTCCAGTGACCAGGTATCATTCCCCATAGGTGCCCTATACCTGGGTTTCATTCGCCATGGGTGCCCTGTGACAGAGTATCATTCCCAATGGGTGCCCTCTACCTGGTTACCATTCCCCATAGTTTCCCTCTACCCGGCCAGGTATCATTCTCTGTAGGTGCCCTGTGCCCAAGTATCATTCCCTAGGTATCATTCCCCTTAGGTACCCTATACCCAGCTATCATTCCTCATAGTTGCCCTGTGCCCAGGTATCATGCCACATAGGTTCCCCAGTGACCAGGCATCATTCCCCATAGGTTCCCCAGTGACCAGGTATCATTCCCCATAGGTTCCCCAGTGACCAGGTATCATTCCCCATAGGTGCCCAGTGACCAGGTATCATTCCCCATAGGTGCCCAGTGACCAGGTATCATTCCCCATAGGTGCCCAGTGACCAGGTATCATTCCCCATTGGTGCCCAGTGACCAGGTATCATTCCCCATAGGTGCCCTATACCTGGGTGTCATTCCCCATGGGTACCCAGTGAAAAGGCATCATTCCCTATTAATGTCCTGTACCCAGGTAGCATTCCCGATAGGTTCCCCTGACCCTGGGTATCATTCCCCATGGGTGCCCTGTGCCAGGGTTTCATTTGCCATGGGTGCCCTGTGACAGGGTATCATTCCCAATGGGTGCCCTCTACCTGGTTACCATTCCCCATAGTTGTCCTGTACCTGGCCGGGTATCATTCCCTATAGGTCTCCTGTGCCCAGGTTTCATTCCCCATAGGTGTCCAGGTAAAATTTCCCATAGTTACCCTGTGCCTGGGAGTCATTCCTTACAGAGTCCTAGTGCCCAGGAAGAAAGGTGGGATGGCTTATTTACATGTTGCTGTCCTCCTCTAAACATTTTAATGTGAACTCATTTTGGAGGGTGGAATGTGTAGGGTTTTTTTTTTAGTAGTCACAAGACTCTCTGCAGCACATAATAATTTTGTCTGCTGCAAAAATGCCATGGCCTCCAAGGTCCCCAGGACAACAGTACACTGGTGGTTGGAGTCTGGAACACCTCAGTGTACATTCAGAATGTTGGGAGTGGGGGGGGGGGGGGGTCTAAAACCCTCCTGACTGGTGTACCAAAGCCATAGGCAGGAGGTCTTCATTCCCTTTATACATGGTCATGACCTAGTTTTCACCAATGACTGCTATCAACCCTTTATAAAAGAAACCCCTCATATTAGCCAAAGTAGACCAGGGAACTCAAAGATCTCACAAATAAAGTTCTCAAGAGACCGAAGAAAGCAAATGAGGGTAGCCATTGTCTGGCTATCATGTTGAACCTCTGGCTTCACCTAACAGGGTGAATTCTGACCTTCACTACACAGTTGCATGCTCCTAATGTAAATCAAAAAATGCCAGAAAGGCAAGAGACATCTACTATATAAGAACAGGTTCCCTTTACATCAAGGTGGGGCAGAGACACAATTCTTTTTTTTTGTTTTAATATTTTTTTTTTTGAGGTTTTACATAATGATTACAAAAGAGGACAAAATCTGTCAAAATCTGTCATATCTTAATACATAGTGAGGATAATTTCTTAGATGAGTACAATGACTAGGGATGGGCTGACATTTAAAATTGCTTGCAGCTGTAATGTATTGCTCGACAATATAGATAAAAATCAAGGAAAAAATCGGTGTGGTTTCCCCCCCTCCAGTCCATATTAGGCCCTTCGGGTCTGGTATGGTTATTAAGGGAAACTCCACGCCCCCAAAAAAAACAGCTTGGTCCCACCCAAAATCCATACCATGCCCTTATACAAGCAAGTAGCCTGGCAGGCCAGGAAAGGGGGGGCGCCCCCCTCCTGAACCATACCAGGCCACTTGCCCTCAACATTGGGGGAGGGTGCTTTGGGGTCTGCGGGCGGGGTGCTTAGCGGAACCTGGAATCCCAGATCCCAGCCCCCCCCCATGTGAGTGGGTATGGGGTACATTGTACCTCTACCCATTCACCAAAAAAATTGTCAAAAAGTAGAAACCACAATACATAGTTTTTGACAATTCCTTTATTAAAAAATATAAAAAAAGGTGTCCCGCGATGTTCATCCATCTTCAATCATTTCGCGCGACTGACCCGAAAAATAGAAAAAAACTCGAAAAAAAACTCTGCCTCCATGGAAGACCTCCCGGCGATTGCTGTCTTTTTCACTGTGACAGCTCTTATATAGCGAAGGGCGGGGCCACCCGCTGATGTAACCGGATGACCCTTCCCCCTCTCTGACGGCACATGACGTCAGAAGTGGCGGGGTCACTCGGTTACGTCACTGGGTAGGCCCTGCCCTTGCCTATATAACAGCTGTCACAGCCAAGAGACAGCAGTCAGCGTGACGCCTCCCATCGAGGCGGAGCTTTTTTTTTCTATTTTTCGGCTCCGTCGGGCGGCGTGATTGAAGGTGGATGGACATGGTGGGACACATTTTTTTTTTATTTTTTTAATAAAGGAATTGTCAAAAACTGTGTATTGTGGTTTTTACTTTTTGACACTTTTTTTGGTGACTTAGTAGGGGTACAATGTACCCCATACCCATTCACATAGGGGGGGAGCCCCCTTGTTAAAGGGGGCTTCCATATTCCGATAACCCCCCGTCCGCAGACCTGTCAGGGTCTGGTATAGATTTTGGGGGGGATTTAAGTTCCCCTTAAAGATTTAAGTTTCCCTTAAAATCTATACTAGACCCAAAGGGCCTGGTATGAACTGTGCATTGTAATGCTGCAACATGAGGTGATGGTCGTGGATGAGTGGCACAACAACGGGCCTCAGAATCTCGTTGCGGTATCTCTGTGCACTCAAAATGCCATCAATAAAATGCAACTGTGTTCATTGTCCATAGCATAATCTAATTTGCCACGAACGCCCCATAATGTTCGGTATTCGCCGAACGGGCGAACACCCGATGTTCGAATCAGACTTACATTCAGGATTGTATGGTGAAGGGTATTGTCCACCACCCCCAGACACCCCGACTGAGAGCAACTTGCAGAGACACAATCTTACCATATGTCTCGTGACTGGTGTAGCAAATCAGCTTATTTTCATATTTGCTCCTCATAGTTCCAGACCCCGAGAACAACGTATTACCTGGTTACAACAACAGAGGAGGTTTTTTGCTCTCCCCGTTTTTTGAAAATATATAGGGTAAATGTCAGTTGCGTGTCTCAGGTCAGAGACGGGAATTTTCTTTGAAATACACATCAAGTTACTGAATGTTCCTTACCAGAAGAGATGCAGGAAGTGCGGGCAGAATATGCAGAGAATTTCATAAATATTTATCTGGTATTTGGAGCACTATGGGTTATTTCAGGGTGAAAAACCTCACAATCTACCTCCTTCTCTGCTTCTGACCTATTTTACTAAGGGACCCCAGAGAGGTCAGTCACTGCAGGGCCAAATTAGTGACTGGGGATCAATGGCTATCTACACAGATCCCACAGATCTTTCTGTATTAGTTGCCAAATTTCAATTAAATTGTCTCCCAGCTCCATCAGAAAAGAGCCCCCTCATGGTAGTCTTCACTTCAGAGTCAGACCACTGCTCTCTGACACGCCCCCTCCCCGTGTCAGACCTACAGCTCTCCAATCAGCAATCTTGCTGAGGAGAGCAAAGGTAGCTGATTGGAGAGCTGTAGGTCTGATGCAGGAGGGGGGCGTCACACAAAGCCCAGTGGTCTGACTCTGCAGAGTACTACATGGGGGGCTCTTTCCTGATAGAGCTAAGTGATAATTTATAAAGAGATACAAAGGTGAGAAATACAAATAGGACTATTTTGCTGCCCACAGATTACATCAATACAGTATAAACAGAGGCTAGCATTTGGGAATTCCATTTCTTGAAAAGGAACCTTGTGGAAAGTCACTCTGCCAGTAATGGGTGGTTAAACCAGTATGAGTGAGAAATTCAATCTTCTTTTAGCTCTATCCTGAGAGGTATAACTGATCATAACCCGATCCTTCTGCAAATCACTTTCCTACATCTGTAGAGGAGAGCTCAGCAGTGTAATGTGATCTAAGTACTTCCATATTGTGGTCACATAGAAAATCCAACTGATGTTATCTCTGAGGTCATCTTGATTTCTTGTACACTAACCCTAACCCTAAAGCTAACTATAACACTAACCCTACCTCCCTAACCCCTAATTCTAACTCTAACCCTACCTCCCTATCCCTAATTCTAACCCTAACCTCTAACGCTTACTTTTACACCACCTCCCTATCCCTAATTCTAATGCTAACACTAACCCTACCTCCCTATTCCTAATTCTAACCCTAACCTCTAACCCTAACTCTAACCCTACCTCCCTATCCCTAATTCTAACCTATCCTCTAACCCTACCTCCCTATCCCCAATTCTAACCCCAACTCTAACCCTACCTCCCTATCCCTAATTCTAACCCTAACCTCTAACCCTAACTCTAACCCTACCTCCCTATCCCTAATTCTAACCCTAACTCTAACCCTACCTCCCTATCTCTAATTCTAATGCTAACACTAACCCTACCTCCCTATCCCTAATTCTAACCCTAACCTCTAACCCTAACTCTAACCCTACCTCCCTATCCCTAATTCTAACCCTAACTCTAATTACAACCAAAAACTGCGCTGGCAACTTCTATAACAAAAGCATATAGGAAATCAAAAGGTAAAAAGATGTATATATATATGTATAGTAAGTAATAATATCGCTAATATAGTGCAACTATATAACCCTAACTCTAACCCTACCTCCCTATCCCTAATTTTAACCCTAACTCTAACCCTACCTCCCTATCCCTAATTCTAACCCCAACTCTAATGTTGACTCTAATGTTGACTCTAACCCTACCTCCCTAACCCTAATTCTAACCCTAACTCTAACCCTACCTCCCTATCCCTAATGCCATACCTAACCTCTAACCTCAACCCTCACTCTGACTCTAACCGTACCTCCCTAACCTTAATTCTAATCCTAACCTCCAACCCTAACTCTAACCCTACCTCACTACCTCCCTCTAACCCTAACATTTAACCTAACTCTAAACCTACCTCCTCAACTCTAACTCTAATCCTAACTCTAACCCTACCTCTCTAACCCTAATTCTAATCCTAACTTAACCCCGGTGCTAAGGAGTTAATTCCAACCCTATCCCTTAACCATAAAGCTAACCGTAATTCAAACCCTCAATCTAACCTCAACTCTAACCCTATTTCTAACCCTAACTCTAATCCTAACCCCTAACTCTAACTCCCTAATCCTTAATCTAACCCTAACTCTAACCGTAACCCCCAAACCTAACTCTAAGCCTAATACTAATCCCAATTCCCTAACCCTAATTCTAACTCCAACTGTCATCCTAATCTCCCAACACTAAACCTAACTTCCAAACCCTAACTCCCTAACCCAAATTATAACCCTAAATCTAACCCTAAACCCTTACTTTAACCCTAAAACTGACCCTAATTTCCTAACCCAGCTTTAACCCTAACTCCCTAACCCTAAAACTAACTCTAAGTCTAACCCTAAATTTAACCCCCTTGCTCTAACTCTAACTCTAACTCTGTTATTCTACCCAAACTCTAACACTAACCATAACTCATTAACCCTAACCCTACACAGAACCCTTTTATCATCACCTTGACATTTAGGTTTTGATTTAATTTAAAAGTGAAGCTCAATCGTTTTATGTTGTGACTCTGAGTCTCCATGGTTGAAAGAGCTGAAGTCCAATGAATGAAAGGGGTGGACCAGGAACAGTCAGTCTGGGGAGAAATGTGCTAGATGATGCTGGACGTCCTCCAGTGAGGAAATGAGGCCCTATCTGACTTGCTGCAGCTTGTCGTGCACATTGTGAGAAACTCACAGTGTGAAGTGAGATCAGAGTAAGTCATTTCAGGCCAGGAGAGAAGCCTGTACAACCGTGTAAACCTGAAGGGAAGGCTGAAGGTCAGATTTAAAAGTTCCCCAGAATCCTGGACCATAATGTTAGTAAGTATGCTCTTCCTGACCAAAAAAAGTATGAAAAAAAAGCTTTTCCTTTCTGTTTAAGTTAATAGATGGTGCAGTTCTGGCACTGGGTCTCTTCCTGGGCCAGGCCCTGCACTGTGATTGGTTCATTGCTTGATTCATTGTAGCAAGGATGTTGCAAGTCAGTGGCTGACCGTGTACATGTGACTTTTGTTGCAGATTGGAGAGATGTGCGCGGCTTTATAAATGGAGGATATCAAACAATGGAGAACAAAGAGGGGGACCTGACCTCTCTGGTGAGTGGTTGAAGGTCACTGGTAATGAAAACTTTCTGAAGTCAGACAGCTGGGCACATTTTATTTTATTATGGACAATGCAAAGCCATATTTACCCCAAACTATAATTTCACTCCCAGATGGCTTCTTATAGTATGAACTCATAGTCCTCTTTTGAGTTCCTGGCAGCAGCAAAACACTGGAGCGAGAGGCACTAGTAGGAGAGCACCTAAATACGCTTCCAGCAGCCAGCAGATCCCATCTATCAGTTTCCACCTGATGCTGGCTGCTGGGAGGGTATTTAGGTCCTTCCCTATTAGTGTTTCTCACCCACTGGTGGACACTGAAACTACAACCTTCTACTCTGGGAAGTACAGTACCACCAGCAGGTGATTCAGGTCTTGACAGTTGGAGCTGGGAACTCCAGCAAGACCCCCCTCCCCCCCCAAAAAAAAGATCACCTAATACTGGTTTTAAGTAGAACAGCCCAAATAAATAAAAATAAATACAGATCAGTACACCAAAATGATATTTTGGTTTAGTAAATGGAGCCTTCTGGGCTGATCCAGCTCCAAAAGGGAGACCTCTCTGCCATAATTCTTAGCTCACTAAGACAGGACTGTCAAGTAGTTTCACTCTTCACCATCTTCCAAATGCTGTATATCATTTTTGGGTGGACATACTCTTTAAGAAAAGTTTGCATCTCTAAATGTGTAACTGTTCTTTAAAAAGGAACTTTACTCTTTTATACAAACCATCACTTTAATTCACGAGGGTCTCCCATTCTGAGCACCTCCATATTGTTTTAGAGCTATGATATGTGGACTTTTTGGCCAATAGATGGGTACAGGGGGTGGTCCCAAGCTAAATTTCAGGACAGAGGTCATGTGATGTGTGACGTTAGAGAACAATCCTTATTACAGGCAGGGGACTAGCATTTCCACAAGGGGTTCAGCCAAGGTGTAGCCCATATTGCTATTGTGACAGGTACACTTTAACACTTTACTCCCCTATTTTTTTCTAATACTATTGCATTTAAAAGAGTTCTATTGATGCAAGTGGGTCCCTTAGGTGGTGTGATGGGGTGCCCCCTTCACTGGGTGTTCCCAAGGCAAAGAGCGTCCCCCCCAATTTAATGTCTCTGTTAACCACAGGGTGCTGAATTTGCCGTTTCCCATGAAGACTTTGTGAAGAGCGTCCTCCCATCCATATCTGAGACAGACACTATCCTCTTCCTCTTTACGATTGATGGTGAGTGAATATACCATTAAAAAATGTGATCTCATGTATTGTAAAGGAGTCAGCACCATTCCGCGCTCCTACATTGAACTTTGTAGTCGTTTTAGAGGGGCTCTCCGTGATTTACACCAGGATTCTCCAAACTTTCTAAACACAGGGCCAGTCTTTATGTTAGGGGGGCCAGACTTTGGCCAGTGGGAGTAAACAATGCCCCATCATTGGTGTCAGTGGGAGGAATTGTGCCCCATTGTTGAAATCAGTGTGAGGAATAATGCCCCATCATTGATAACAGTGTGAGGAATAGTGCCCATCATTGGTATCAGTGTGAGGAATAGTGCCCATCATTGGTCTCAGTGTGAGGAATAGTGCCCCTTCATTGGTATCAGTGAGAGGAATAGTGCCTCATCATTGGTATCAGTGGAAGGAGTTGTGCCCCATTGTTGGTGTCAATGGAAGGAATTGTGCCCAATTGTTGGTGTCAGTGGATGGATTAGGGCCCCAAAAGCTGGATGAAGGCAAGCAAAGACAAGGCACCAAAGTGATGTTTCCAAAGCAATGCCATGTCAATATTTTAAGTATTTGAGTTGATATTAAAGGATTTATTGTTCAGCGGTATACACACAACATGATCATTGAAACCTTTTTATATAAACCCCTAAACAGGTTTGTTTTTTTTCCTCAGACTGTAGGTGCAGGTACTGCCCCTCCACTGAGTCAACCCTTGCCTCTGTCCCAACCCACCTCTGAGCACTGAACCTTAGTTACACCCCTAACCACCTCCTAGAACACCCCCTTTTAGCGAATACAGAACCAAGTGTTATTTTTGTGGTGTTAAGTAATTTGTATGAAATATGTTAATGATAAGATGAAAAGCAGTGAAATAGTTCCCCTACAGCCAGCAGCCAGCAACCGTAGACCCCAACAGCAACGATAGAACCCCTTTAACAATGCACTCCCCAGCAACAACAGATCCCCCAAGCAAGAATAGAACCAATGTAACAATATAGTACCCCCCAGCAACAATAGACCCTCGCTAGCAACAATATATCCTCCCCAGCAACAATAGAACCCCTGTAACAAAATACTCCCCAGAAACAATAGAGCCCCGCTAGCAACAAGAGATCCCCCCCTGCCAACAATTGAACCCCTTCAACAAAATACTCCTCAGCAGGCCAGGACTGGGACGAAAACAGACTTGGGCATTCCAGACCAAGC
The DNA here is from genome assembly GCA_037952835.1 of Lithobates septentrionalis. NCBI lineage: Eukaryota > Metazoa > Chordata > Amphibia > Anura > Ranidae > Lithobates > Lithobates septentrionalis. The sequence goes on from JBBDGP010001852.1 coordinate 3,433,595, forward strand.
AGCCAATTCCTTCGCTGGGTGAGCAGTGATGGGACACCCACAAAGCCAGTCCACCATACTGCAATGCAAAGGGGCACTGCGACGCAAAGGGGCACTGCGACACAAAGGGAGCCGCATTGCATAGGGGCACCGCAATGATTACAGTGCCCCCCCACAGTGCAGCCCCCCTACATCACAGTTCCTCCCCCCCACACTGCAGCGCCCCCAGCAATCACAGCCCACCACCACAGTGCCCCCTACAGCCATGTTCCTTCCGTCTCCAACCACAGTGCCCCCCACTCTCTGCATTATTACTATTATTACATTGTAATATAAAATGAAATCATTCACCTCACCATAATCCAGAATCAGTGGGACCCCTGAGCGTGTCACCTGCCACGTCGCCTGCCACCAGATGCCACCATGTGCCCCCAGCAGAGTCCGTCCTTGCATCAGGTGCCCCCAGCAGCGTCAGTCCTTACATCAGGTGCCCCCAGCAGAGTCCATCCTTACATTAGGTGCCCCCAGCAGAGTCCGTCCTTACATCAGGTGCCCCCAACAGAGTCTGTCCTTACATCAGGTGCCCCCAACAGAGTCTGTCCTTACATCAGGTGCCCCCAACAGAGTCCGTCCTTACCTCAGGTGCCCCCAGAAGCAGAGACCCTCCTTACAGATCTGTGTCCCTGGCAGTGGAGCCCCTCCTTTCATGTTTGTCCGCAGGCAGCAGAGCCCCTCCTTACATGTGTGTCCCCAGGCAGCAGAGTCCCTCATTACATGTGTGCCCCCAGCGCAGCGGAGCACGCCTCACATTTGGTGTCCCCAGCGCAACGGAGCTCCTCTTTACATGTGTGTCCCCAGCGCAGCGGAGCTCCTCTTTACATGTGTGTCCCCAGTGCAGCGGAACCCCTCCTTACATGTGTGTACCCAGCGCAGCGGAGCCCCTCCTTACATGTGTGTCCCCAGTGTAGCAGATCCCCTCCTTACATGTGTGTCCCCAGCGCAGCAGAGCCCCTCCTTACATGTGTGTCCCCAGCGCAGCAGAGCCCCTCCTTACATGTGTGTCCCCAGTGCAGTGGAGCCCCTCCTTACATGTGTATCCCTAGGCAGCAGCGCCCTTCCTTACATGTGTGTCCCCATGCAACGAAGCCCATCCTTACATGTGTGTCCCCAGCGCAGCAGAGCCCCTCCTTACATGTGTGCCCCCAGCGCAGCGGAGCCCCTCCTTAAATGTGTGTGCCCAGGCAGCAGAGCCCTTCCTTACATGTGTGTCCGCAGGCAACGGAGCCTATCCTTACATGTGTGTCCCCAGGCAGTGGAGCTCCTCATTACATGTATGTCCCCAGGCAGCAGAGCCTCTCCTTACATGTGTGTCCCCAGCGCAGCAGAGCCCATCCTTACATCTATTGTCCCCAGGCAGCAGAGCCCCTCCTTACATGTGTCGCCAGCAAAGCAGAGCCCCTCCTTACATGTGTGTCCCCAGCGGAGCCCCTCCCTACATGTGTGTCCCCAGGTAGCGGAGCCCCTCCTTACATGTGTGTCCCCAGCGCAGCAGAGCCCCTCCTTACATGTGTGTCCCCAGAGCAGCGGAGCCCCTCCTTACATGTGTGTCCCCAGCACAGCGGAGCCCCTCCTGACATGTGTGTCCCCAGCGCAGCAGAGCCCCTCCTTACATGTGTGTCCCCAGGCAGCAGAGCCCCTCCTTACATGTGTGTCCCAGGCAGCGGAGCCCCTCCTTACATGTGTGTCCCCACCGCAGCAAAGCCCCTCCTTACATGTGTGTCCCCGGTTCAGCGGAGCCCCTTCTTACATGTGTGTCCCCAGCGCTGCAGAGCCCCTCCTTACGTGTGTGTTCCCAGAGCATTGGAGCCCCTCCTTACATGTGTGTCCCCAGCGCAGCAAAGCCCCTCCTTACATGTGTGTCCCCAGTGCAGCGGAGCCACTCCTTACATGTGTGTCCCTAGCGCAGCAGAGCCCCTCTTTACATTTGTGTCCCCAGGCAGCGGAGCCCTTACTTACATGTGTGTCCCCAGGCAGCGGAGCCCCTTCTTACATGTGTGTCCCCAGCGCAGCAGAGCCCCTCCTTACATGTGTGTCCCAAGGCAGCAGAGCCCCTCCTTACATGTGTGTTCCCAGCGCAGCGGAACCCCTCCTTACAAGTGTGTCCCCAGGCAGCAGAGCCCCTCCTTACATGTGTGTCCCCAGGCAGCGGAGCCCCTCCTTACATGTGTGTCCCCAGGCAGCGGAGCCCATCCTTACATGTGTGTCCCCAGCGCAGCGGAGCCCCTCCTTACATGTGTGCCCCCAGGCAGCGGAGCTCATCCTTACATGTGTGTCCCCAGGCAGCGGAGCCCCTCCTTACATATGTGTCCCCAGGCAGCGGAGCCCCTCCTTGCATGTGTGTCCCTAGCGCAGCGGAGCCCCTCCTTACATGTGTGTCCCCAGGCAGCGGAGCCCCTCCTTACATGTGTGTCCCCAGGCAGCGGAGCCCATCCTTACATGTGTGTCCCCAGCGCAGCGGAGCCCCTCCTTACATGTGTGCCCCCAGGCAGCGGAGCTCATCCTTACATGTGTGTCCCCAGGCAGCGGAGCCCCTCCTTACATATGTGTCCCCAGGCAGCGGAGCCCCTCCTTGCATGTGTGTCCCTAGCGCAGCGGAGCCCCTCCTTACATGTGTGTCCCCAGGCAGCAGAGCCCCTCCTTACATGTGTGTCCCCAGCGCAGCGGAGCCCCTTCTTACATGTGTGTCCCCAGCGCTGCAGAGCCCCTCCTTACGTGTGTGTTCCCAGAGCATTGGAGCCCCTTCTTACATGTGTGTCCCCAGCGTAGCAGAGCCCCTCCTTACATGTGTGACCCCAGCGCAGCAAAGCCCCTCCTTACATGTGTGTCCCCAGTGCAGCAGAGCCCCTCCTTACATGTTTGTCCCTAGGCAGCAGAGCCACTCCTTACATGTGTGTCCCCAGCGCAGCAGAGCCCCTCTTTACATGTGTGTCCCCAGGCAGCGGAGCCCTTCCTTACATGTGTGTCCCCAGCGCAGCAGAGCCCCTCTTTACATGTGTGTCCCCAGGCAGCGGAGCCCCTTCTTACATGTGTGTCCCCAGCGCAGCAGAGCCCCTCTTTACATGTGTGTCCCCAGGCAGCGGAGCCCCTCCTTACATGCGTGTCCCCAGGCAGCAGAGCCCCTCCTTACATGTGTGTCCCCAGGCAGCGGAACCCCTCCTTACATGTGTGTCCCCAGGCAGCGGAGCCCCTCCTTACATGTGTGTCCCTAGCGCAGCGGAGCCCCTCCTTACATGTGTGTCCCCAGGCAGCAGAGCCCCTCCTTACATGTGTGTCGCCAGCACAACGGAGCCCTCCTTACATCTAGTGTCCGCAGTAGGGCCCCTCCTTACATGTGTGTCCCCAGGCAGCAAAGCCCCTCCTTACATGTGTGTCCCCAGTGCAGTGGAGCCCCTCCTTACATGTGTGTCCCCAGTGCAGCGGAGCCCCTCCTTACATGTGTGTCCCCAGGCAGCAGAGCCCCTCCTTACATCTGTTGTCCCCAGGCAGCAGAGCCCCTCCTTACATGTGTGTCGCCAGCACAACGGAGCCCTCCTCACATCTAGTGTCCGCAGCGGAGCCCCTCCTTACATGTGTGTCCCCAGGCAGCGGAGCCCCTCCTTACATGTGTGTTCCCAGCGCAGCAGAGCCCCTCCTTACATGTGTGTCGCCAGCACAGCGGAGCCCTCCTCACATCTAGTGTCCGCAGCGGAGCCCCTCCTTACATGTGTGTCCCCAGGCAGCGAAGCCCCTCCTTACATGTGTGTCCCCAGCGCAGCAGAGCCCCTCCTTACATGTGTGTCCCTAGCGCAGCAGAGCCCCTCCTTACATGTGTGTCCCCAGGCAGCAGAGCCCCTCCTTACATGTGTGTCCCCAGGCAGCAGAGCCTCTCCTTAAATGTGTGTCCCCAGCGCAGCAGAGACCCTCCTTGAATGTGTGTCCCCAGGCAGCAGAGCCCCTCCTTACATGTGTGTCCCCAGGCAGCAGAGCCCTCCTCACATCAGCGTCCCCAGCGCAGCGGTGATCGCCTTCACAGTGTATGTCCCCAACAGCAGCAGCTACAGTTCCTTTCACGTGTGTTCAGTGGAGAGGGGAGGGAGGGTGGGCCATTGGGGCAGCCAGTCCCATGAACTTCCTGATTTAAGCCATGCCTTTGCACTTCCTGTTTGCCAGATTTTTGTGCTCTCTCCAGCCGATATCTTGCTCTGTTGCATACCTGCAGCTGTCCTTATCTACACCACTACTCATTACCGATCATGACTATGCTTCTGCTTCATTCTAACCTGTAACCACTTGTTACTGACCTTTGGCTTATTTACTGACTATGCTTCTGCTTGATCCCTACCTTCTATACTTACTACTGGACCCTGGCTTGCTCACCTCCTGTTGGGGCGATCCCAAGGACTGTGACCTGGCACTAACATGCAGAAACATGCTTGTGCTGGTTAGGTTGTGAGGAATGGGAAGCAGCCACGCATTCCAGCCTATGCAGTTTCCTATCCCTGTGTTTCCCAGTTGTCTCCACTGCAGCTAGCTTCTCAGTAAGGACCAGCAGATTAGATTCAAGGTCCGTTATGGCCACGGAGACGGTGGATTTTATGTCAGCTGCAAAGTCTGACATGTCGGCATAGGTTAGGGGCTGATCCGCCTGTTTATATCCCCTACCTGTGTCCTCTGCTGCTGATTGTGAATCCTCGCTGAAGTCCTCCTTCTCCCTCTGTGTGTCTGCTCCATTTTGTTCCCCGCCATGCTGCCACGGGAGACCGACTGGGAACAAATCCGATATGTTCCTGGCCATGGGTAGTTGCTGTGCTGCGCCGGGAATGAGATTGCGGGGTCTGGTGGAGCCATTTGCCCATTTCCAGGGTGATTGAGCTGGGTGTCAGGCTGCAGGCCAGGTTTCTTCATGAAGCTCTGCTAGTGTGCATCCATCTCCGCCGCATGCCAAGCCACGCCCCCTGGGTAGGTGCCTTTCTACTGCTATAGCTACTAGTCTCCAAGCCTGATCCCTGACCATGACACCCCCTCAGTCCCATACCCTCCTCTTATCTCGCAGCCCTGTTTTTGTCTTTCCTTTTACTAATCCAAATCCAAAAGCTGCTTTTTTCCATTGCTGAGTCCTTGATTGTTTGTAGTAGATACAGTGACGAAACCTCTTCAATTTCAGAGCGATTAAATGCAAACAATTCAGCCTTGATGAATAGATATGGACTACTTTTATGACAATCTATACATACAGTACCAGTTCACCTTTAGTTACATAGTTGGTGAGGTTGGAAAAAGACACCATCAAGTCCAACCTACGTGTGTGATTATATGTCAGTATTACATTGTATATCCCTGTATATTGTGGTCGTTCAGGTGCTTATCTAATAGTTTTTTGAAACTATCGATGCTCCCTGCTGAGACCACCGCCTGTGGAAGGGAATTCCACATCCTTGCCACTCTTACAGTAAAGAACCCTCTACGTAGTTTAAGGTTAAACTTCTTTGTGTCTTGTTAAACTGCCTTCTGCGAAAAAGGTTTATCCCTATTGTGGGGTCACCAGTACGGTATTTGTAAATTAAAATCATATCCCCTCTCAAGCATCTCTTCTCCAGAGAGAATAACTTCAGTGCTCGCAACCTTTCCTCATAACTAATATCCTCCAGACCCTTTATTAGCTTTGTTGTTATAGGGCGTACACACGGTCGGACTTTGTTCGGACATTCCGACAACAAAATCCTAGGATTTTTTCCGACGGATGTTGGCTCAAACTTGTTTTGTCTACACATGGTCGCACAAAGTTGTCGGAAAATCCGATCGTTCTAAACGCGGTGACGTAAAACACGTACGTCGGGACTATAAACAGGGCAGTGGCCAATAGCTTTCATCTCTTTATTTATTCTGAGCATGCGTGGCACTTTGTCCGTCGGATTTGTGTACACACGATCGGAATTTCCGACAAGGGATTTTGTTGTCGGAAAATTTTATCTCCTGCTCTCCAACTTTGTGTGTCGGAAAATCCGATGGAAAATGTCCGATGGAGCCCACACACGGTCGGAATTTCCGACAACACGCTCCGATCGGACATTTTCCATCGGAAAATCCGACCGTGTGTACGGGGCATTAGTGTTCTTTGGTGCATTTTGACACAGACTGGGTACACATCCACCAGATCACACATTCTGATTTCACAGCTTTCCCGCTTGGGTGCCATGTCATTTCTACAAGGAAACATTGAGTGAATGCTCTCAAAAGTTCCTCCACCCCATGCTCGCTCATCCATGTCTTTATAAACCTTGCCTTGTGCACTGGTCCAAATCATCTGGTGGAGGGGGGATTATGGTGTGGGGTTGTTTTTCAGGGCTTGGCCCCTTAGTTCCAGTGAAGGGAACTCTTAAGGCGTCAGCATACCAAGACATTTTGCAAAACGTCATGCTCCCAACTTTGCGGGAACAGTTTGGGGATAGTCACTTCCTGTTTCAACATGACTGCGCCCCAGTGCACAAATAAGGTCCATGAAGACATGTATGAGCGAGTTTGGGGTGGAGGAACCTGACTGGCCTGCCCTCAACCAGTCCTGACCTCAACCTGATAGAACACCTTTGGGATAAATTAGAGCAGAGACTGCGAGCCAGGCCTTCTCGTCCACATCAGTGCCTGACCTCATAAATGTGCTTTTGGAAGAATGGTCAAACATTCCCATAGACACACTCCTAAACCTTGTGGACAGCCTTCCCAGAACAGTTAAAGCTGTTATAGCTGCAAAGGGTGGGCCAACGCAACATTGAACCCTACAGACTAATGCCCCGTACACACGGTCGGACTTTGTTCGGACATTCCGACAACAAAATCCTAGGATTTTTTCCGACGGATGTTGGCTCAAACTTGTCTTGCATACACACGGTCGCACAAAGTTGGCGGAAAATCCGATCGTTCTAAACGCGGTGACGTAAAACACGTACGTTGGGACTATAAACGGGGCAGTGGCCAATAGCTTTCATCTCTTTATTTATTCTGAGCATGCGTGGCACTTTGTCCGTCGGATTTGTGTACACACGATCGGAATTTCCGACAACGGATTTTGTTGTCGGAAAATTTTATCTCCTGCTCTCCAACTTTGTGTGTCGGAAAATCCGATGGAAAATGTCCGATGGAGTCCACACACGGTCGGAATTTCCGACAACACGCTCCGATCAGACATTGTCCATCGGAAAATCCGACCGTGTGTACGGGGCATAAGACTGGGATGCCATTAAAGATCATGTGCGTGTAAAGGCAGGCACCCCAATACTTTTTGTAATATAGTGTATTATATACATAATAATCAAATTTTTATGATGAGTCCTCTCTGGTCTACAGTTTTAACTTTTTTGTAAGTTTTAGCTTAAAAAAAAAAAAAAGTCAAATTTTTAATGGAGTGAATAATCTTCTATGGTTGTAATATTAATATGATTGACACCTAAACAAAGGTTCTTCCTCCATTTATTGTTTGTTATATTCTTTGAAATACATTGTATCTGCATCGCATACCAAACCACCATTGGACCTTGCCTACAAGGTGATGTGGCAACCGATAGATAGCCATGTGTTCTACAGATATAACAAATGTCACCAGCACACCTTCTATCTTCATGATCTCAACGCTTTTATTTGTGCATACTGAAAAAAAGTCACACGACAGTCACCAAACAAACCCTAATGCCTAAAAATCCCCCTCTCTCAATTTAGTGAGACTAAAATCATTGCAGTTTTTACAGGATAGAGTCACAAATAATGCAAAAGTCTGGCAGCCATGAATAGACCACTTGTTTGTGCTGAAGGAAACGCTGGACTGACTGGGTAAATGGGTGGGTGATTAAGTGGGTGAGTAGGGAGATGTCCCTCAGGTGGGGTGTGCCCAATGGTGGATACTGGTGGTGAACCCTCTTAGGGCTTGGGCTGCTGCCTTTTTGGTACGACCTTAAAGTCGTTTCCACATGCAAACTTGGAATAGTAAAAAAGGAATGCTCGTTGTCCAAAAGAATACACGTTTGATGGTGGATTAAGAGGTGTTTATTGAGAGTAGTGACAAGTACATCAAGCCAACTCATTTCGGGAGAGAGGCTCTCTCTTCTTCAGGGCTATTGAATAAGTTTGAGAAATATACAGAAAACAGATATCTAAAAATGAGAACATAATGTCGAATATATAAAAGCAAAAATGCAAAAGAGAAAAAACAAGCAAGTATTCCCAAGGTAAAAATATGTTATAAAAAAGGGTAAATCGAGAGCTAATGATCACAATAAAAATTAAAATGATCATGATAGGAATAATGTTAATATTAATGCTACAGGCAATAATAATGGTAGCTTGTTGATTACTATTATTATTTTCCGTATCATTATTATTAGCACTATAATGTGTGAGTACAGTTTTTCACTACTCAACAAGTAGTGAGCCATATGAGTATTGGACTCTCTTAGTAATCCCATTGGGGAACTTATGTAAAACTCCAGGGCCATTGGTATCAATGTGTTCTTGCTAAGGGATCGAGGGGGGGGGGGGGGGGGGGTTGAGGATTTATGAGGCCCCATGAATTCCAAGGGTGAAGGTACAAAACAGCCCCTACATTGCAGGAGTGAGCACTGTGAAGCAAGGCTTTCCATGATTGGTCAGGACAGAGACTAGGGGTAGGCTGAATGGGGCCCCACAATTTCTAATGGCGGCTCTGCCCCCACTTTTAGTTAGTCCTGCCCTAAAAGTCTACATGTAATTGATCGTTGTAGGTAAAGATTTGTAGTTCTTTGTGATAATGCTTTGATACATACGACTCTACGTGTACCGCCCACTAACTGCCTCTTACTAACTGTTGGCATCTGTCAACCCAAAGCCAAGATCATGAGCTACTGTATATACATTGTCTGTCATATAATAATATTCTTATAGGATATAGGAAGATGGACAATGGGCTAGGGAACAGGTGCTAAGATTGGAAATTTGCCCCTCCTCTCCAGGTAATGGCATCCTCTGTGACCACGCCCATCTAACAGTATCCATGGGACGTCCCTCAAGGATCAGAATCACACTACTGTCACCTAAAAACATATATAGAGATGGAAACTCAGAGATACCCCCAATCCTGGCTTATCTGAGAGGGACAAGGTTTTATTGCATCTTCTTTGTTTGCTCAAGGAGCACTGGTAGCAGCATATTTCAGGCGATTTTTGGGGAGTTCTATGTGTACATGGATCCTGGATCCTGCCCAGTGCTCCCCTTCTGTTTAGGGATCAATGTACTGATGACTCTGTTCTGCCTGCAGATGAGCTCAGTGAGGTAGAGAAGCTGGTGGATCTGGTGAAGGAGAAGACGTCAAACATTTTTGCTGTTTCTCATGCTACAGCAGGACAATACCTGCCGGTAAGTGAGCTGTGAGATTCTATGATTCTCTTTTCTCAATTCTCCTATGTGTCCTAAATGTCTGTTATCTCCACTTCCATCTATTGCTTCTAACTCCTCTCTAACTGAAGTCTAAAAATAATGTTAATGTAACCTTTATTTCCATTAGAATTCTACCAAAAAGCTCATCCCAAACATTATCAGTATTACGTGGCCCATCCTGTTCCTGGAGTACGAGGGAGCCTTCATCCAGGTACACTTCATTCCTCACTCAATGTCGATTCTCATGACCAGTCAATGTGGTAAAAGCTGGAGATATGATAATGTCATGTGATCATTCAGAGCCAATGTAGTGAAAGCTGGCGGTATGATGATGTCAGGTGGTCATTTAGAGCCAATGTAGCCAAAGCTGGAGATGTGATAATGTCACGTGATTATGCAGAGCCAATGTGGAGAAAGCTGGCAGTGTGATGATATCATGTGATCATTTAGAGCTAATGTAGTGAAAGCTGGCAGTGTAGCGGGTGGCATGTTGTTGATGTGATAGCTCTTTCATTATTCTGTGTAGGTAGTACGATTTTTTTTCTTCCATCCCTAACAGAAGTTTCAGAGGGAACTGAGCAGTAAGTGGATCCTGAACACAGTCACCAGCGGGGCCCATGTTCTTAAAGGCCAAGTATACCGTAACTTCCCGGTGGATTTTAGAATCAGTAATAATAAACACTTTCATAGGGCAGTCTCCATCCTACAGGTAAGTCTCTGCAGCCACCTTCCAAATATAAGCTTAATTTTATATTGTTTAGCCTCATAACACAAATCTACGTCATCCACAGCGACTGACAGGACACTCCCAGACCCGGTGCAGAGAGGCTCTTCTCCAGTCCATCCATGGAGAGCAGATCTTGAGTGACCAGACTAAGAACACAGAGATATCCAGACATGTAGAGGTGGCTTCATTGAAGAACAATGTAAGTAACATGACTCAGGGTGACCACTGAACTTGAAATGTAACCAGTAAAAGATAGGCGTCAATCTACACAAGGTTTTAGCAAACAATAAATGTCACAGAGATTTCCAGTATTGATATGTTTTCACCTTCACAAGGCTTCAGTGGAAATCTGTTGTCATCTTCTCAGAGTTCAAGTGGAAGGAGGATAGATTCCCCCACACTAAATTCCAAAAGAGATAGGTGTCACCTTCATAGATATCCAGTTGAAGGAACCTGCAGCAGTTCCAGTGGAACATACAGTAGGTGTCATACAGAGTTCCAAAACAAATAGGTGTCACCACAATGGATTTCTGGTGGAAGGTAAGGTCACCTATTGGTGGTTTCAATGGAAGATAGGCGTCAGTCATGCAGAGTTCCAAAACAGATAGGTGATACTTTCATTGATCTCTAATGGAAGGAATGGTCACCTATGGGGGTTCCAGTGGAAGATAGGTGTCACCCATACAGAGTTCCAAAACAGATAGGTGTCATCTTCATAGACTTCCAGTTGAAGCAAAGGTCACCTACTAAGGGTTCCAATGGAAGATAGGTGTCAACCATACAGAGTTCCACAACAAATAAGTGTCACCTTCATAGATTTCTAGTGGAAGGAAAGGTCACCTACTGGAGGTTCTAATGTCACTCTTACAGAGTTCCAAAACAGATAGGTGTTGCAAAAGGATTGCAATGTGTTGGTTGAATGCTAAGCCATGCGCTGCTTCGCAATTTAGGGGGGCAGCAAAACAGGAGGGCTGTCCACTGATTGGTTGCTGTCCCAGTACTCCTAGATCAAGTAGGGTCGGTGGGAGCACGTCGGAGAGGAAACTTGATGCTGGATCTCAAAAGAGGTGGGTGCTACAGTGAGTCTTGGGATAAGGGTATCATTTCCTGTAAAAGCAAAACTTTCAATTGTATCATCTGGATAGAAATTTTTTATGCGATTACTGGTAGCAGCAGATGATTCTAAACCCAAAAAATACTGCACCTAACCATCAAAAAATAACTCAAGGCCAATAGAAGTTCAGCCCCAGTTTTCATCACCTTCACTGCTATAACTGAACTCTGATTCAACCTCTCCCGAGTGCACAGTGTAGGGTTGACATCTTCTAACATTTGTATATGGATTTCCTATAACAGTTTCCAGAGTCTTTGCCAAATCACAAACCTAAACAATCTGCAACCGGTAGCTGGTGAATCATACATTACTCATAAGAGGAATGCCCTTCCTGGCTGTATTGTATAATATTTACAGAGATACATTTTGGGTGTGATGCTTTAGTGGTCATAATCTAAAGAAATTCTGCACATTGTTAGCAAGTTTTCCAGTTAGGTGATAATGGCAAACCTTTGATCTTCCCATCAGGTTCTTCCCATGGCCATCGTGAGTTTGTTACGGAATTGCTCTGTTCAGGAGGCCAAGACCCGCTTAGACTCCTTGGTGACCGTTCGAGCAGCCATAGAAGCATCTTTCAACGTTCCTGGAAGGAAAAGGGGGGCCGAGAGCACAGAGGAGGAGGGGCACAGCCGATAGGTGTCCTGGAAGCCGCATAGTTATTTTTTTATTTCTATTGTCATTTTTATTTTTTATGTGATCTTGTTTTTTACACAATGAATATTCACCATATTTGAACCCACCAAAATGATAATGAACTGTGATAAACTCAATGACTGGAAGAAAATTTAGTTTTCTTAAAGGACCCTTAGGACCCTTTGGCTTGGTTCACACTGCAGCACGGAGTGGCTCACAGCAGGGGTCCAGTGTGTCCCCATTCATCGTTTCAGGTCCAAATTCTGTCAGAATTTTTGGCTGAATTCGGACCTGAAATGGACCAGAAGATGCACAGGACGCCTGTGCAATTTGCACTGGGGCCACTCCGAAGGTGCTTGAGACTCTGTATGGAGACAGTCACAATATCCTGACATGCGGATTGGATGCGGGGCAACAATAGTGTGAACCCAGCCTCAATGTTTTGTTTTTCCGCTGATGGCACAGCTTATTTTTCTAAATAGACCAACCTATGGTAAGGCCTTCTCACTTAGAGCGCAACTGCAACTTTCCCAATAAAAGTATTGTTGTATTTGTAATTAACGCAATAACGGTGCCTTGGTTTTTATTTACCTTACACATTCCTATCCACAATTCATAGGGGTTTCAATCAATGTTGTACTTCCGGCTATGCAACACTAACCTTGCTTTACCACTTCCTGTCCTCTACCAAGTCCAGTAAGGCAGCTACTGGCTGTGGGCGGTGATGAAATAAAACACAGCTTCACACTTACCTACCCTTAAAACCCAGATAACTGCCCATCATCGTGCACAGAACCACCCATCACCACACATAAAACATCCCGTCACCTCCACCATGCCACCATCCTGTCCAGAAATGACACTTACGTAGATCCATGGGAACCATGGAATTTATAGTTTCCAGAAGTCCAGTAAGGCAGATAGTGGCTTTGGGCGCTGATGAAATAATACACCGCTTCACTGTCACTGCCTTCAACACAGCCCCTCAACACAGAACCACCTATTAACCTTAGTCACTGTCCAAAAACTACACTTGGATCCCTAGGAACCATGGGACACGTAACTTCTAGAAGTCCAGTAAGGCAGCTACCAGCTGTGGGAGGCGATGAAATAATACACTACTTTACTGTCACCACCCACATAACTACCCATCACCAAGTGCACAGAACCAACCATTACCACCCATAGAACATCCTGTCACCTCCCACAGAACCACCTGCTACCCTCAGTCACTGTCCAAAAACTACTCTTAGATCCCTAGGAACCATGGGACTCAGAGTTTCCAAAAGGTACCTGCTGTGGGTGGTGATGGAATAATACACCGCTTCACTGTCACTGACTTCAACACAGCCATTCAACACATAACATCCCGTTACCCTCTATCACTGTCCAGAAACTACACTTGGATCCCTGAGAACCAAGAGACACGTCGTTTCCAGAAATAATAGAGGATCCCCCTGGTGCTCTGAACTTTCAGAAAGCCATTGTGTCTACATAATACATCACAGGCGTTTGTAAGATCTTTTTATGGTGATAGCAGCAGATACTATAAAATTTATTGTGCAGGAGCAACAGCGGTGGTGAGAGCCAACAAACTTGGGGGAGTTGACTCGTTCCTGGAGTTGAGCTTTGAATAACTTTGAACATAGAACTTTGAATTTCAAAGCGAATAGAATGCTGGGACGTTGGCTCTTTTTCCCTGACTTTACTGAATTTGAATGAATGAATGAATGAATGAATGATTTATAAAGCGCTGCAAATGCGAACTGAATCGCCTCAAGGCGCTGGATGCATTCTCTGATGTCAGCTTGTTCTGTCTTCCTGTGTTCTGGTGAATTTATGATAGCAAAATAAAGCAAGATATTTAGAGCAGTTCATTTCTGTTCTGCAATAATCTCACATATTTCTTGCTTGTAAAAGAGCATCATATAGATATAGCCAACATGTTTTAGGAGAAGGGATCCCCTTCTTCAGGGCTGTTTTGCAATAGGCATTGATTGGTTAAGAGCATCATATACAGCCAACACATTTCGGGGGAAAGGGAGCCCCTTCTTTAGGGGTTGAACAATGCATATCGAGTGGTGGAAATATCTTCCTAAATCTTTGGTAGGTGTATGATAGCACTGGACCAATGAGAATGGGAAATAGTTCTAATGAACATAGAATAAAGTGCTTTCTTCTTGAAGAAGGTAAGTCCTCAGTGAAAAAGAGGTGCGTATGAACCTGGTTCTGGTCCTGGGCAGCTACCTCTCTGTTCACGTTAGTCAAATCAGTCAACAGAATGAATTGCACTGTGGGGCCATAATTCATTTTTGGTAGCACAATATTCTAATTTAGACTGGTTCCATCTAACAGTTGTGTTAACGCTGGGATTCATTTGTTTAGGACTTGAATAATGCATACTGGGTGGTAGAGAAATCTTCCAGTCTTAAATCTCTGGTAGGTTTTTGATAGCACTGGACCAATGAGTATGAGAGTTTATTCTAGAAAACATAGCATGAAGTGCATTCTCCTTGCAGGCGGGTAAGTCCATTATGATAGTAAGATGTTATAAACCTGATTCTGGTCCTAGGCTGCTACTTCTCTGATCACGAAAGTCAAAAAAGGTCAACAGACATTAAACATCTGGATGTGTGGTTAGGAAAACCTAGTACAAATGTTTTCTTTCCTTGGAAAACATTTATTAGTTGTATCCTAATCAAAGCATGTCCTAATGAAAATATGGATAGCTAGATGAATCCATTTGCCGCTAGGATATGCTAGCCCTAATCCAGCCTTAAAGGGTTGTAAGGTTTTTTTATCTTAATGCATTAAGATATTATTATATTATTATACGAGATTTATATAGCGCCAACAGTTTACTCAGCGCTTTACAATGTATAAGGGGGAAAACACAATTACAGTACAGTTCAATACAAAAGGTACAGGAGGGCCCTGCTCGTAGAGCTTACATTCTAAAGGGAGGGGGTGGTGGTACAAAAGGTAATAGCTGCAAAGAATGATTTGATGGGGTTGGCTCAGGGACAGTTATGTGGGTGTGGGATAGGCTTCCCTAAAAAGCCTTCTGTGTGCCTCAGCCCCTCTCAGCCCCCTAACACCTGCCTGAGGTCCCTCTCTGTCCAGCAATGTCCACAAGTGTCTCAGCCATCGGAAATTCTCCCTCCCAGATTAACTGAGACACAGCAGTGGCGCCATTGTAACCCTTCCAGACATCACAGTACTCCTCTTGACAATGCCTGCATCTGCTTTTCTCTCCACAAGGATGGTGTCATCTTTGTTCAGCCATCATTCAAGGTCACCATCTATATCAAGGTACAAGCTTGTTAGCAGGGCAATTGGTTGGCACCCAAGGTGGAGAAAAGGTCCACTAAGACAAAGTGGAATTGGCACAGGTACAGAAACTCTCAGCAATGTTATTGGCACGGCGGAATAGCCCCTACACTTATAGTGTCACCTTGTTGAGGCTTCCATTACTGGAATAGCATCTGGTTGAAAAGGGGCAGCTGTTGGGCAGTTTGATTCGCACTAAGCAGACCAATGGCCGATCCTTATCCAGCAAAGGTGTCCCTATTTTGTCCTTCCTCCTCAGGAACCTTTCCCTAGGACTACAATACACTATTCCCAATGCACATGTTTCTGTAAAAGTGGCTGTATGTAAAAGTGAGTGCTGAAGCAACAACCGGCTGGAACCATGGTCAGAGCGAGAGATGTCACCAGCACACCATGGGTCTCCAAAAGTGGGTCCAAATCTTATTTAGCGATCACATCGTTACAGCCAACAGCAACAGTCCTTTCCCTAGGACTAGATGCTCTGTCCCTAGCCAATGTGGATCCCTGCCCATCCACTCTGCAAATGCACGCCAACTGTAGTTAAAGCGGGGGTCCACCTATCTATCGTTTTTTTTTTTTTGGAGTTCATTCACAAACTTTTCTTCTCATGATTATCTTCTCACATGTTCTGTGTAATAAGTCCGCCTGTGTCCGATTTCGTTGTAAAGAATAACTTATAAAATTCACTGAAGGCAGTTTCCATCTTCATTGTGGGCATTTGAAGCCCACAAGCATGTATTTCCTGGATGCGGTGAATGCTGTGCTCCCAGCATTCACCGAGATGCTGTGATGACGCTGTTGCACAATGCATGCTGGGAAGCCTGAGACTAGCTCCCAGGGGACTGTGGGAGGTCTGGGAGAGGCTAGAAACACGCCTACTCCCATGGGAGGAAAACCAGGAAGTGCTAAGAAGATTAGAAAAAAAAGGTAATTACGGCGATTTAATTTTTTTTACACAGCATGTCAGCATCTAGGCAAGGAAGAGAATGCATAGAGATAATGTTCAAAATTTGGGTGGAACCCCGCTTTAAGCAGTGCTATTTATTACCAATGCCCTCACAAAAGATGGCCGCAGAGGCCATCTAGTGTTGTAGAGTCCAGTCGGACCACTGCTACCCTGGTGACACCTACAGAGGCTTAAGAGGAACAAAGATCCTCTCACCCTCCATTCCCTCAGCAACACAGCACCACCTACAGAGGGGTATGATGAACCTGCCTACAGGCTTGCTCACAATCATGTAAACCTGAGTAGTTCTTGGCCGTGTTCACAAATGTCTGACACGGGTCAGCTCCCGGTGTTACTTCACACCTTGTGACTTGCTACAAACATACAATGTTGCAGTCTGACCACTGGCGGAGGGGAGACCAAGGAAATGCTTCCTCCTGCCTGCAGCAGAGCAATGACATCATCTCAGCCTAGACACAGTTCTCGGCAAATGCTGTAAGAATTATTTAGATCTGTAGCTGTTTAAGAAGCCAGAGGAGGCTTTGAGTCCTGGGCCATATGGTGGCCCAGACAACCTAGCAAGTGGCAGTTTCCTTCTGAGGGATCACACAGGTATTTTTCTTGGCATCCAAATTCCACTAAAGTGGCTGAAAGCCCTCCATTGGCATATTATGGACATTTATAACAAAGAATGGGCCCAGGGAAGGAATCCTCATTAAACAGTGGTCACAGGTGTGTAGAGTCACATAGTACACACAGTGCAGCCTCACCCTCTGCAAGGACGCCACAGCACTTTCTATGGCCTGATAAGCACCTCTCTTATCTGAATACAGAGTCTGCCTGTCTGGGTGGCCCAGAATTTCAATTATTTCACTGTAAGCAGCTTCACTTCTTGTTATGCATCATGGCTGTTCACAGTCTATGCCATAGGCTGGCAACGGGCAAGGTGTAAATCTGACCTCTGGCCTTCACTTCAGTCTTGCACAGTTGTACCGGCTCCTCTCCTGGACTAAAATGGCATTATTCTGATTTCACTGCACACAGTGAACTTCTCACAATGTTGCTTAGAAGCTGCAGCAAGTCAGATAGAGCCCGCATCATTTCCTGGCTGGAGGATGGAGAACCGAGTACCAAGCTTCTGCCACCAGAAATAAAAATAAATTCCACTGCAAGCACCAACATTTTCCCACATCCCCCTCATCTATTCGTAACACGTATCTGAACCTTTCCCCTCTCCTTACCTTAACACTTATCCCAACCAGGTGACCACACTAGAGCTTGGTAACATGAATTGTCCAATTACATCCCGAAATGAATCCATAGCAATTACCCAGGGCCAAGGCAATTGGTGGGCAGGAGGGGCAGCTGCCCTGGGCACTGTGATATCATGACAGGTGTGTGTGTGTGTGTGGGGGGGGGGTCACCACAAGGAGATTGGGGGGGAATTGTGTTGGGAGGGGGAATTTGGAGGGTGGCAGGGGATAAGAGTTGTTCTAGGTAGGGAAATTAGAGGGGTGTGTAAGAGATGGTGATTTGGAGGGGATTTGTGTTGGGAGGGGGGAATGGGGAAGAGGATTTTTGCTAGGAGGGGGGATTTGGGGGGTTTGTGCTAGAAGAGGTAATATGGTAGAGGGTAGAAGGGATTTGTGCTAGGAGGGGAAATTTGGAGGGCTATTTGTGCTAGGAGGGGGGATTGGGGGAATATTTGTGCTGGGAGGGGGGATTTGGAGTGACGCTTTGCAAGTTATTGCCTAATCAGAATTTTATTTCAAACTAATTCTTAAATTCCTGGTGATCCTGCCATGAACGTCCTTGTGGTCATTTCCTTTTATAGGGTGACAACTAGGGATGGGCCGAACACCCCCTGGTTCGGTTCGCACCAGAAAATGTGAATAGGAAAAAAAAAAAAAATCGGTGCGAACATACGAACCCTGTTAAAGTCTACGGAACACGAACATGAAAAATCAAAAGTGCTAATTTTAAAGGCTTATATGCAAGTTGATGAAAAGGTTGTGTGTGATTCCGTGCAGAGGAATGTACAAGGCAGATGAGAGATATGAGAGAGAACTGCTGCCCCTACAAAATACTACCACCTGAGTGAAGTACAGATAAATTGATTGGGAAGGGTGTAGGTGTGGCGCTATTCCTCTTAGAGAGACTGATATGTGACATTAAAGTGCTTGGGGTGAATAAAGTGCTAAAAAATATCCGAAAGGCCAGTATGGGGAACTAAATAAATGTGTGCGACAGTCTTTGCATGTAATTAAAGTGATTTTTGCTTATGTGTTACACCCTCTGCAGAGTGCTACGCTCAAAAATAAATTTTGAGTGAACTCAACGCCATTTAAAAAAAAATAATAAAAAAGTGCGTGGGGTCCGCCCAAAATCCATACCAGACCCTTATCCGAGCAAGCAGCTTGGCATAATTAGAGGTTGGTGGGTACTGGTGGCTCTTGGGGGGCACTGTGAAATGTTGAGGATCACTGTAGGCCATTATGGGAGGTTGGGTGGCACGATGGGTGCTGGGCAGCATTGTGAGGAGTTGGTGCCTACTGAGAGTTCTTGTGGGCCTGGGGACACTGTGAGAGGTAAAGAGGCACTGCAGACCATTATGGGAGGTTGGGCAGCACTATGGGAGAAGGGCGGCACTTTGAGAGATTTGTGAGTACTGAAGATTTTATGGGCCTGAGGGACACTGTGGGAGGTTGAGGGGCACTGCAGGCCATTATGGGAGGTTGGGTGGCACTATAGGAGCTGGGAGGCACTGTGAGAGGTTGGTGACTACTGAGGGCTCTTAAAGGTTCTGGGGGGAGGGGCACTGTGAAAGGTTGAGGGACACTGCCAGGCATTTTGAGAGATTGGGTGGCACTACAGACGCTGGGAGGCATGTTAAGGGTCTTCAGCTAGCTGGAGGCCTGAGAAGTAGGAGGCTGTGGATGGCAGTGGGTCACAGGCAAGTGGTTGAGAACCACTGTTCTAGAGAACATAAGGTTAGTTGTTATAGCCTGCAATCTTATTGATGCATGACTGACCAGCATAACATGAACGGCGCTATACAAATACCTGAAATAAATAAATAAATAACTCTTTACCCAAGCCTAGAAACTAACTTGAAACCCCCTAATCCATCACTTCTTTCCCATGCTAAATTAACCTGTAAAAATTCACAGCATTCACACAAGAGTCATGTGTAATATCTAATTGGATGTTAGGTGAAAAATTAGTGAATTTTGTCATAAAGTTGGTTTATTCTTGAATGAAAGTTGGGTTAATCTTGGGTGAAAGTTGGGTGAATCTTGCATGAGGGTTGAGTGGACTTAGGATGAAGGTTGGGTAAATCGTGATTGAAAGTTGGATGAAAGCTGGGTGAATCTTGGATGAAAGTTGTGTGAATCTTGGGTAAACATTGGTAGAAAGCTGGGTGTTTTTTGGGTTAAAGTTTGGTGAATGTTGGATAAACGTTGGGTAGGTGTTACATGAAAGTTAGGTGAATATTGGGTGGAAACTGTGATAAATTAACCCTTAAAGAGCCCCCAAAAATATTTGAACTTACCAGCGCTATAGGCATCGTTAAGGGTGGGCTATTGAGGCTGGAGCCCCGAATGTGGGCTCAATAGCCCCTAGTGTCTGGCGGCGTCACTGTGCAGTCCTGTGTGGAGAAAGAGAAGGAGGCGCTGGTCAGTGAGTGGATTCATGTGCTCCACTCCCCCGGTTCATGTGCAGAGCGTGGATAATGGCCGCCTGGCTAAGCAGCTCCCTGATCTCATCTCTGGGATGGACGGCCGTAGTGGAGGACCTGCCAGAGCATCAGCGGGGAGCCAGTCTGCCGAAGTCTCAAGGTACATACAGCATGTCCTGCTGCCCGACACTGACACATCCTGTGATGTCATTCCCTGACCGAGGACGCCCCGAACATCCCTGCTATCAGCTGCCTGTGACCTCACACACACAGCCCTGATGATATGATGCCATCTACTGTCCCCTGTCTGTCATCATCATGCCCCTCATTATTTCCCTTTACCTGGCAGCCCACCACCCTACCTCCAATTCCTGCCAAATTTTTTATCACCATCCCCCTTTACCCCCTGTCATCATCATCCCCCTGTACCCCCTTCCATATGCACCCCCCTGTCATCATCATCCCCCTTTACCCCCTCCCATATGCACCCCCCTGTCATCACCATCCCCCTCTACCCCCTGTCATCATCATCCCCCTGTACCCCCTGTCATCATAATCCCCCTGTACCCCCTGCCATATGCATCCCCCAGTCATAATCATCCCCCTGTCATTATCATCCCCCCTGTACCCCCTGCCATCATCCCCCTGTACCCCCTGCCATCATCCCCCTGTACCCCCATCATCATCCCCCTGTACCCCCTTCCATATGCACCCTCCTGTCATCATCATCCCCCCTCTACCCCCTGTCATCATCATCCCCCTGTACCCCCTTCCATATGCACTCCCCTGCCATCATCTTCCCCCTCTACCCCCTGCCATATGCATCCCCCAGTCATCATCATCCCCCTGTCATCATCATCCCCCTGTCATCATCATCCCCCCTGTACCCATCATCCCCCCTGTACCCATCATCCCTCTGTCATCATCCCCCTGTACCCCCGTCATCATCATCCCCTGTACCCCCTGCCATATGCACCCCCCTGTCATCATTCCCCTGTACCCCCTGCCATATGCATCCCCCAGTCATCATAGCCCTGTACGCCCTGTCATATGCAATCCCCTGTACCCCCTGCCTATGCATCCTCCAGTCATCATTATCCCCCTGTACCCCCTGCCTGTCATCATCATCCCCCTGTACTCCATGCCATATGCATCCCCCAGTCGTCATCATCCCGCCCCTGTACCCCCTGTCATCATCACCCCCCCCCTTTCCCCCCTATCATATGCACCCCCTGTACCCCCTGTCATCGTCATCTCCCTGTATCCCCTGCCATATGCACCCCACATCCTCGTCCCCCTGTACCCCGTTATCATCCCCCTGTACCCCCTGTTATCATCCCCCTGGAAGAGGGTGCAGATACCTGTATTATACAGGTATCTGCACCCCCCTCCCCCCTGAAATGTGCCAATTGTGACACCGGAGGGGGGAGGAATCCGATGAGCGGAAGTTCCACTTTAGGGTGGAACTCCGCTTTAAGAGTGCAAGGAAGGTGGTAGAGTCCGAAGATGGCCTATCAGAAGGGGACAATGGACCACCATGGATGTAGGTTCACAAAGGCTGAGACACAACAATAATCCGGCTTAAATGAAAAAAATAATGTTGGTATTCTTTTACTTTGACATTTTCTATCTGTAATGCCCTGTACGACGGGACAACATGTGTCATTTTTGGTACGTCGGAACAGCATACAGACGAGCGGTTTTCCTGATAGGAATTTGTTCCGTCGGAAAAATATAGAACATGTTCTCTATCTACGTCCGTCTGAATTTTGGACGTAAAAAGTCCAATGGGGCATACACATGGTCGGAATATACGATTAAAAGCTCCCATCTGACTTTTTCTGTCGGAAATTCCAACCTTGTGTACAGGGCATATATCTCACTTGTTCACATTGTGTAGAAGATGCAGAAAAAGCTGCAAAATCAACAGGAAATGTCTAAAACAAGAGAAAAACAATGATGTCAAGTTCCTTGGGGAAATTCCAACATCAGGTTAAATGTATAATAATAATAGTGTACGTCTGTAGGGGGGGGTTAGAGTATAAGCTCCTCTGGTGCAGAGACTGGCTCAGTGTTCTCTGTACACCACTGTAGTATATGCCAGCGCAATATACATGTATAATAATAATTCTGTGTGACTGCAGTGTTTCATTGGAGTATCAATTTTTTTTATTAAAAAATCATACAAACATACAGATCATTAATGAAAACATATTTACACAAAAATAAACAACAGCTAAACAAAAACAAGCATGCTTACATCAGCAAGTAAAGGAAACCGTTTCCTGACGAGAAAACATATTAAGAAACATTGTTTAATGACAACAAAAAAGAGACTACAAACTCCGAACCTCAACTTAAACACAACCCAGGCTAAGAAACCTTTTGAGATTTAATCGCCATCAGGATGCGATTCCAAAACCCCCCCATTATCCCCTCTCCCCCCACATCATTCACCCTGTGGGGACACTCATAGTTTAGTGTTAGAACCACAGATATCAGGGTGCTGTGACGTGGCTCTGTGGCTCACGCATGCGTTTACAAATGATTGGGAAGGGTGTAGGTGTGGCGCTATTCCTCTTAGAGAGACTTATATGTGATATTAAAGTGCTTGGGGTGAATAAAGTGCTAAAAAATATCCGAAAGGCCAGTATGGGGAACTAAATAAATGTGTGCGACAGTCTTTGCATGTATTAAAGTGATTTGTGCTTATGTGTTACACCCTCTGCAGAGTGCAACGCTCAAAAATAAATTTTGAGTGAACTCAACACCATTTAAAAAAAATAAAAAAGTGCGTGGGGTCCCCCCAAAATCCATACCAGACCCTTATCCGAGGAAGCAGCCTGGCATTATTAGAGGTTGGCGGGTACTGGTGGCTCTTGGGGGGCACTGTGAAATGTTGAGGATCACTGTAGGCCATTATGGGAGGTTGGGTGGCACGATGGGTGCTGGGCAGCACTGTGAGGAGTTGGTGCCTACTGAGAGTTCTTATGGGCCTGGGGACACTGTGAGAGGTAAAGAGGCACTGCAGACCATTATGTGAGGTTGGGCAGCACTATGGGAGAAGGGCGGCACTGTGAGAGATTGGAGAGTACTGAAGATTTTATGGGCCTGAGGGACACTGTGGGAGGTTGAGGGGCACTGCAGGCCATTATGGGAGGTTGGGTGGCACTATAGGAGCTGGGAGGCACTGTGAGAGGTTGGTGACTACTGAGGGCTCTTAAAGGCTCTGGGGGGGAGGGGCACTGTGAGAGGTTGAGGGGCACTGCCAGGCATTTTGAGAGATTGGGTGGCACTATAGACGCTGGGAGGCATGTTAAGGGTCTTCAGCTAGTTGGAGGCCTGAGAAGTAGGATGCTGTGGATGGCAGTGGGTCACGGGCAAGTGGTTGAGAACCACTGTTCTAGAGAACATAAGGTTAGTTGTTATAGCCTGCAATCTTATTGATGCATGACTGACCAGCATAACATGAACGGCGCTATACAAGTACCTGAAATAAATAAATAAATAAATAACTCTTTACCCAAGCCTAGAAACTAACTTGAAACCCCCTAATCCATCACTTCTTTCCCATGCTAAATTAACCTGTAAAAATTCACAGCATTCACACAAGAGTCATGTGTAATATCTAATTGGATGTTAGGTGAAAAATTAGTGAATTTTGTCATAAAGTTGGTTTATTCTTGAATGAAAGTTGGGTAAATCGTGATTGAAAGTTGGATGAAAGCTGGGTGAATCTTGGATGTAAGTTGTGTGAATCTTGGGTAAACATTGGAAGAAAGCTGGGTGTTTTTTGGGTTAAAGTTTGGTGAATTTTGGATAAACGTTGGGTAGGTGTTACATGAAAGTTAGGTGAATATTGGGTGGAAACTGTGATAAATTAACCCTTAAAGAGCCCCAAAAAATATTTGAACTTACCAGCGCTATAGGCATCGTTAAGGGTGGGCTATTGAGGCTGGAGCCCCGAATGTGGGCTCAATAGCCCTTAGTGTCTGGCGGCGTCACTGTGCAGTCCTGTGTGGAGAAAGAGAAGGAGGCGCTGGTCAGTGAGTGGATTCATGTGCTGAGCGTGGATAATGGCCGCCTGGCTGAGCAGCTCCCTGATCTCATCTCTGGGATGGACGGCCGTAGTGGAGGACCTGCCAGAGCATCAGCGGGGAGCCAGTCTGCCGAAGTCTCAAGGTACATACAGCATGTCCTGCTGCCCGACACCGACACATCCTGTGATGTCATTCCCTGACCGAGGACGCCCCGAACATCCCTGCTATCAGCTGCCTGTGACCTCACACACACAG
Organism: Lithobates septentrionalis; assembly: GCA_037952835.1. NCBI lineage: Eukaryota > Metazoa > Chordata > Amphibia > Anura > Ranidae > Lithobates > Lithobates septentrionalis. The sequence continues at coordinate 3,457,736 of JBBDGP010001852.1, forward strand.
CCCTGATGATATGATGCCATCTACTGTCCCCTGTCTGTCATCATCATGCCCCTCATTATTTCCCTTTACCTGGCAGCCCACCACCCTACCTCCAATTCCTGCCAAATTTTTTATCACCATCCCCCTTTACCCCCTGTCATCATCATCCCCCTGTACCCCCTTCCATATGCACCCCCCCTGTCATCATCATCCCCCTTTACCCCCTGTCATCATCATCCCCCTGTACCCCCTTCCATATGCACCCCCCTGTCATCATCATCCCCCTCTACCCCCTGTCATCATAATCCCCCTGTACCCCCTGCCATATGCATCCCCCAGTCATAATCATCCCCCTTTCATTATCATCCCCCCTGTACCCCCTGACATCATCCCCCTGTACCCCCTGCCATCATCCCCCTGTACCCCCATCATCATCCCCCTGTACCCCCTTCCATATGCACCCTCCTGTCATCATCATCCCGCCTCTACCCCCTGTCATCATCATCCCCCTGTACCCCCTTCCATATGCACCCCCCTGTCATCATCTTCCCCCTCTACCCCCTGCCATATGCATCCCCCAGTCATAATCATCCCCCAGTCATAATCATCCCCCTGTCATCATCATCCCTCTGTCATCATCATCCCCCCTGTACCCATCATCCCCCTGTCATCATCACCCCCCCTGTACCCATCATCCCTCTGTCATCATCCCCCTGTACCCCGTCATCATCATCCCCTGTACCCCCTGCCATATGCACCCCCCTGTCATCATTCCCCTGTACCCCCTGCCATATGCATCCCCCAGTCATCATAGCCCTGTACGCCCTGTCATATGCAATCCCCTGTACCCCCTGCCTATGCATCCTCCAGTCATCATTATCCCCCTGTACCCCCTGTCATCATCCCCCTGTATCCCATGCCATATGCATCCCCCAGTCGTCATCATCCCCCCCCTGTACCCCCTGTCATATGCACCCCCTGTACCCCCTGTCATCGTCATCTCCCTGTATCCCCTGCCATATGCACCCCACATCCTCGTCCCCCTGTACCCCCTGTTATCATCCCCCTGTACCCCCTGTTATCATCCCCCTGTACCCCCTGTTATCATCCCCCTGTACCCCCTGCCATATGCACCCCCCTGTCATCATCCCCCTGTACCCCCAGTACCTCACTGCCAGCTTCCTACCACCCCACCCCCTTAAATTTACTGGTGCACATCACATATGATGGACGCAGGGACAATTTTTTTTATTCCAGACAACTTCAATGGGCAGGGACTTTTTGACTTTTTTTTCTTTTAGTGACACCAAGGATGTAGGTGCATTTCTACTTAAGTCCCTGCTCACTCATAGTGCAGTGACCTGTGTTTTAAAAAGCCAGCGCCCACCCACAACTCCCCCCCATTGCCGGCCATGGACTTTGGGCTGAAGCCCCCGGTCTTTTTGCCACCTAGCAACGCCCCTGACCAGCACCAAACACAACTAGCAACAAAATCACTTTTTTTCAAGTCAAACATACAGACATCATCTAAAAGCAGAGTTTCGCGAAAAACATTTTTTTAGATGTCAGCAGCTGCAAATACTGCATCTGCTGACTTTTAAAATAAGGACACTTACCTGTCCCGGGGTCCAGCGATGTCGGCACCCAAGACCAAACCGTCCCTCGATCCTTGGGTGCTGCCACCGCCATTCTCACTGAGGGAATCAGGAAGTGAAGCATTGCGGCTTCACTGCCCGGTTCCCTACTGCGCATGCGCGAGTCGCCCTGCGCGTCTACACTGGTCCCCGTTGTGTTGTGGGAACTGTGTATTTCCCACAACACAACGGGCGTGAGTGGGGGGACTGCGGCTAGCTGCGGCTAGCTATACCCGGAAGAGGGTGCAGATACTTGTATTATACAGGTATCTGCACCCCCCTCCCCCCTGAAAGGTGCCAATTGTGACACCGGAGGGGGGAGGAATCCGATGAGTGGAAGTTCCACTTTAGGGTGGAACTCCGCTTTAAGAGTGCAAGGAAGGTGGTAGAGTCCGAAGATGGCCTATCAGAAGGGGACAATGGACCACCATGGATGTAGGTTCACAAAGGCTGAGACACAACAATAATCCGGCTTAAATGAAAAAAATAACGTTGGTATTCTTTTACTTTGACATTTTCTATCTGTAATGCCCTGTACGACGGGACAACATGTGTCATTTTTGGTACGTCGGAACAGCATACAGACGAGCGGTTTTCCTGATAGGAATTTGTTCCGTCGGAAAAATATAGAACATGTTCTCTATCTAAGTCCGTCTGAATTTTGGACATAAAAAGTCCAATGGGGCATACACATGGTCGGAATATACGATGAAAAGCTCCCATCTGACTTTTTCTGTCGGAAATTCCAACCGTGTGTACAGGGCATATATCTCACTTGTTCAAATTGTGTAGAAGATGCAGAAAAAGCTGCAAAATCAACAGGAAATGTCTAAAACAAGAGAAAAACAATGATGTCAAGTTCCTTGGGGAAATTCCAACATCAGGTTAAATGTATAATAATAATAGTGTACGTCTGTAGGGGGGGGGGGGGGGGGGGGTTAGAGTATAAGCTCCTCTGGTGCAGAGACTGGCTCAGTGTTCTCTGTACACCACTGTAATATATGCCAGCGCAATATACATGTATAATAATAATTCTGTGTGACTGCAGTGTTTCATTGGAGTATCAATTTTTTTATTAAAAAATCATACAAACATACAGATCATTAATAATAAAAATAAACAACAGCTAAACAAAAACAAGCATGCTTACATCAGCAAGTAAAGGGAACCGTTTCCTGACGAGATAACATATTAAGAAACATTGTTTAATGACAACAAAAAAAGAGTCTACAAACCCCGAACCTCAACTTAAACACAATCCAGGCTAAGAAACCTTTTGAGATTTAATCGCCATCAGGATGCGATTCCAAAACCCCCCCATTATCCCCTCCCCCCACATCATTTACCCTGTGGGGACACTCATAGTTTAGTGTTAGAACCACAGATATCAGGGTGCCGTGACGTGGCTCTGTGGCTCACGCATGCGTTTGCAAATGCGTGCGGACTAAACCCCTGTTTTTAACGTTTTTAACGCATACTGTTAGACAGGTCAATTTGGTTGTCTGCAAGCTGGTGGTAAGTAGGCTTGGGTTTTTTCCTGGGCATTCCCCAGACTTTGTTGTTAACATAACTCCTAACTGGGACAGATGACACATTAACTAATTTCATAGGAATATTAACTGGCTGCATAGAAACCTTTGAAATCTGGTTTGGTAAATTACCCACCACTTGATCCTCCCTCCTCCCCTCCAGCACAACAGTCCCGCTCACCATAGTCCCAGAAGTACCACAGTTACCAGCAGTCCCATCATCAAGTAAAGTCTTCTGTTTAGAAAAAACACCAGCTGTTTCAGCGTTCATACGGCCCCCCTGCTCTGCAGTTTCAATGTTCATAGACATTCCTGCTCTGCACCGTAATGCCCCGTACACACGGTCTGATTTTCTGACGGAAAATGTGTGATAGGACCTTGTTGTTGGAAATTCCGACCGTGTGTAGTCTCCATCACACATTTTCCATCTGATTTTCCGACACACAAAGTTTGAGAGCAGGCTATAAAATTTTCCGACAACAAAATCCGTTGTCAGAAATTCCGATCGTGTGTACACAAATCCGACGCACAAAGTGCCACGCATGCTCAGAATAAATAAAGAGATGAAAGCTATTGGCTACTTCCCCGTTTATAGTCCCGACGTACGTGTTTTACGTCACTGCGTTCAGAATGATCGGATTTTCCGACAACTTTGTGTGACCGTGTGTATGCAAGACAAGTCTGAGCCAACATCCGTCGGAAAAAATCCATGGATTTTGTTGTCGGAATGTCCGATCAATGTCCGACCGTGTGTACGGGGCATTAGTGTCTATGTGGGACGCCTCACAGCCAGCAGAAACTTCTCTGTCTGGATACATGCCATCTCTTCCTGCATTCCCATGATCTTCATCTGATGAGTCGGTGCCACTCAAGGGAGATTCCATCTCTGTAATGGCCTGTAGCAATCTGCCATTTTCCTTAACCTCCTCCTGAGATGACCCAGGCCGCTGGGGAGGGAGGGGGGCAGATAATGACTCAGGTGCAGCAGATCTTGAGACAGGGGTAGTACTGGGGCCACCATGTGAAGCCACTTCCTTACCCCCCCCCATCCTTACTGTCACCGTTGCTCTGGTATCCACCCTCTGGGTGGTACTGGCACAGCCACGCTCCATCATCTGTTGGCATCTCTCCTCATGCTCACACTTTTCTCTGAACACACCGCTGCTCTCCTTAAGAGAGGCGGCCAACTTCTCCTGCTTTTTTAATGCCTCCTCCTGAGACTTCAGCATGGATACTTCCCTCTTACTGTTTCCAGACTTACTTTGCAGAGATTTATTTTTCCTGAGATCTTCTTTCATGACACAAAGTTTCTGTTCCTCTTTAGCAATGCGGCAAAGTCTGTTCACCACTTTATCCTGGAGGACTGGTAAGGACTCCTCTTGCATAGGGAGTGGGACAGGCCCAGGATCCATTGCAGCTTGAGCACATGGAGTAGGCCTCAGTGCCTCTAGAGAGCCTCCACCTTCGTCTTCCCCAATATGATCCATGCTTGCCTGGGAAAAGCCTGCATGAGAGGCCCCAGGCTTTGCTGCTTCTCTCAGCTGAGATCACAACGGAGTGAGCCAACAGCACCCTGCAGAACAGCACCACCTGGTGGAGAAGCTCCTCTGGTGCAGAGACTGATGTGACTGGCTCTGTGTTCTCTGTACAACACTGTATTATATGCCAGCGCTATATACATGCATATTAATAATTCTGTGTGACTGCAGTGTTTCATTGGAGTGTAAGCTCTTCTGGTACAGAGACTGATGTGGCTGGCTCAGTGTTCTCTGTACAGCACTGTGGTATATGTCAGAGCTATATGAATATATAGCTATATGTATATATATATGTATAATAATAACAGTGTGTGACTGTGGGGGGACATTAGAGTGTAAGCTCCTCTGGTGAAGAAACTGATGATACTGGCTCACTGTTCTCTTTACAAACCTGCGGTATAGGTTAGTGCTATATAATCGTATGATTGGACTACAGAGAATGTAAGGAATGTAATTTCCCAGCCAGTATAAATACAATCAGCCCACTTCAGCCATTGTGATTTCAGTAGAACCAGTTTTTCCAGCAAATAAGCCATCACTTCTATGCAGAGCAGAGAGAATACAATGTAGTATCTTCGAAACTGACAGCTATCCCCCTTTCTCACTGAAGACATACCTCACCTGATTAAAAGATTAGTGAAAACACAATAATACAAAGAAAGGGTTCCTTAATCCCATACAACTGTATCCACTCCTATGACTGTACAGGAGAGAACACATGTCGCTCCCCTGTGATTAATCATTTTTAGGCTAAAAGAGGCTCAGCTGAGGTTGTATTGAAGGATGGGGATGACTGGAAAGCTGAGGATGAAGATACGTAGAAAGCAAATTAATCAATGGAACTACTACAAGGGAGGAGAAAATGATTTTAAGTTATTATTTTAACCCTTTTGGTTCTCTTTTTTTTTTTTTTTTACTATTTTACTATGTTTTACTATATAAAAAAAAACACATGTTAAAAAAAGGTATCTGTTATAAAACATTGCAAATAAATCATCTCTCAAACTAAGGCCAAAATATATTCTGATACAAAAAAAAAAAAAAAGAAACAAAAACAAATCACTGTATATTATTTTGTTTGTGTGAAATTTTTAGTCTACAAACTATGGAATATATTGGTATATATACACTCACTGGCCACTTTATTAGGTACACCTTCCTAGTACGGATAGGTGAACAGTTTAGCATGAGTTCAGGCCAAACATTTGCCTGTTGGCCGAACACCCGAATCTGCAGGTTGTTCACCAGGTGTTTTCCCTGACGAACACCATGCAATGCACTGAGCACTGCATAGGGCATTCTGCGCCCTGATTGGACAAAGTATTGCCCAATCAGGGCGCAGTGTAAGCTGGTTATTATGGAGCAGGGCCGGGAAGCCAGCCACGACATCCTTAACAACCGGCAGCTGTCAATGGGTTTCCCTGCTGACAGCTGAATAAAAAAAAAAGTGTCGGTAAAAAAAAAAAAAAATGGCATGGAGTCCCCTCTCCTGTCCATACCAGGCCCCAAAGCACCCACCCCCCATGTTGAGGGCATGTGGCCTGGTATGGTTCAGGAGGGGGGGCACTCGCTTGCCACCCCCCCTTTCCTGACCTGCCAGGCTGCATGCCCGGATAAGGATCTGTTATGGATTTTGGGGGGCCCCCACACCGATTTTTTCTTTCTTTTGTAACCGCCAAACTTTTTTTTTTTCAGCTGTCAGCATTGAATCCCATTGACAGCTGATGACTTATCGGTTGTTAAGGACCAGCTTATGCTGCCCAATCAGGGCGCAAAATGCACCAATCAGGGCGTTTGGCGGGGCGAATACCTGGACGAACGGGCCGAACAGCCAATGTTTGGCCAAAACTCATGCTCGGGTCGAACTGTTCGCCCAACACTACCTACCTGGCAGGCATCTGTACCAGCTCTGCTCAACACAGTGTGTTCCTGCCTGAAGCCTGCTGGGACCTCTGACAAGCTACTCCTCAGGAACGTGCAGCACATGTGGAGTATCCCTTTAACCTCAGCTGGATCTCCATGCACAGCTACTGTTCTTGACCCGATGTTCTGCTAGCCTGCCCGGGACCGCATCTCCTTTTTCACTGTCGAGATGCATAGAGAGACCCAAAATCCAAGGAGCACCTTTCAGATTTTAAGGGGCATAAATAATGCATCTGATTTCCTGGACACCTATCACATTTATTGAGGCCCTGAAGTGCCAGGAAAGGAGAAACACCAACAAAATGACCGCATTTTGCAAAGTAGACCCTCCAATTTACTACAATAGAGGCATGGTGAGTCTTTTGAAGATCACATTTTTGACACAGGTTTTTGGAAAATGAAGAAGAAAAATGGGGGTGTGGCCTGGCTGCACAGGAAGATGGCTGCTTGAGTGCTTAGCTCCCGCTGTTGCCATTCTTTTATCATCATCACGGGAGGAAAACCAACTCGGAATATCTTTAATCATACTCCTGAAGATGGGGACAGCATCCCGAAACTCATCTACATCGAGGTCCCGCTCTCCCCGCGAACATACAGGGAGTATAAGCCAGAACATCCCAGAGATGTTTAGAACGCAGCGGAACAACATGGCGCCGTCCCGCCACAGTACCTCACAGACATCTGGAACACAAATGTCGGGACCCACACTAGCACCGCTCCCATCACCTCCTGTGGTAACAGGAGTCCAGGACAACCCTCCGCAATCCCATCTTAGCATACAACACCTGAGAACGATTGCAGATGACATCAAAGACACTCTGTTGGCCGCCATTGCAGACCTACGTCTTGATATACATTCACTAAGTAATAGGGTACATGAAGTGGAAAAGACAACAGCTCAACACGACATGGATCTCCGCAAGGTAACGAGAAAACTCGACACCCACACCTTGCAACTGAGAGAAGTACAACGGCACGTAGAAGACCTCGATAATCGCGGTCGCCGCCATAACCTCAGGATCAGAGGCATGCCTGAGGCCATCGACTCTGAACATTTGCTGCCAGCAGTCACCGACCTCTTTAACGGCCTATTGAATAGACCTCGTCAAACGCAGATCGAGATGGAGAGAATACACAGGGCGCTGCGCCCTAAGGGAAGAGAAACAGATCCACCTAGGGACATTATCTGCTGCATTGTAGACTATAAATTAAAGGAAGAAATCCTGCGACAGGCAAGAGACAAGTCACAACTTCAACACGAGGGACAATGGATTCAAATCTTTCAGGATTTATCCGGCATCACTCTTCAGCACCGAAGAGATCTGAAACCCCTTCTTGAGGAACTACGAGCTAACGGAATAAGATATCGATGGAAATTCCCATTCTGTTTGTCCCCTACACATCTTGGACGGAAGGCCATGCTGAGAGTGCCTGAAGATATGCCACAATTTTGTCATATCCTGGACATCCCTTTAGTAGAGGTCCCCAACTGATATGCTGAATTCCGACATGCCACTGTCAGAAGACACCAACCTTCAGAAGAACCGATGGAAGCACAGGCTGTACGATACAGCAGGAGACGATCGCCATCAGGTACTAGGTCGCATGCTGCACGCCGCGACTCACAGTACGGACACAGCCCGACAAGCTCTCCGCGCTCTCAAAGAGCCAGAAGGGATTTCTAACACTCTCACCATAACAGATAACCACACAGATGGTTTATCGCCCGGAATAGGCTAAGAATCCGGCTTTCAAAAGCCTGCTACGGCTTTACCTGTTACCTCACATTGGTTGGTTTTAGACTTTGAGTTTACAATCTCTCTTCTAGAGACTATGTTACCTCTAAATTTTGAAACATGTCTAGTTTCTACCAAAATCTGCCGAAGTTATATGTTCCCCTACAGACGTACATATCCAGCCTTCTGTTCTATCAATAAGAACATTCCAGGATGCAACTATTTTTTAAGTTACTTACAACACCTAGCACAATACAGGGTCACAAATTTCTTCACTGCTACCCACAGACTCATTGCAAGTTTGATATATGCCCTACTCCGCTAATCAGAATCAAGAGTTAACACGCAAACAAACACCGGCAGTATGCAATATGACACTGTATGGAAGTTCTATGCCCCTCTACACTTGCACTTCATAATGCCGCCACGCATAATCCATATGCATGAAGATCTGTCCGACTCATCGAATAAATGATAGACTCTAGTTCTTTGATGCCTACCTAATATCGACTCAATGTCCTCGGCGGTCTCATCCACCTCAAGACCAACCCGGATGGTGTCAAGAGCGTCTGCCATTAACCCTACCAGGACAATGCAGTTTCAACATTAGATTAGATATAATGCACTGTTTTTAAGCGGATCGGTTTTATACTGGACTTCAGGAATGTATAATTAATGTACATGTACACAGACCGCTGAATGTGTTGTTCATATAGGAGACACCCAGCTAACATCTCATTAGACCACGAGTGTTCTCTAAGGTATCACATAACAGTAGATCAGTCCTTGTGCACCATAGATTATCCCCACATGGTTGTTCACACTAAGGATATTAGCATACAACGGTTATTGCATTGAATGACAGGTAGGGTGTATAAGAGTTCGTAAGATACTGCGAGGTAAAAATGTGGAGTACTGTCTTTCTGTATTAAACGAAAACATTAAGCTATAACCGTTGTATGCTAATATCCTTAGTGTGAACAACCATGTGGGGATAACCCCACATGGTTGTTCACACTAAGGATATTAGCATACAACGGTTATAGCTTAATGTTTTCGTTTAATACAGAAAGACAGTACTCCACATTTTTACCTCGCAATATCTTACGAACCCTTATACACCCTACCTGTCATTCAATGCAATCAGTCTTAAAACACACCAACATACATACTCTTACAAATCCTACTTTCCCGACCTTCAATAAACATATATACACAAGACTGTGACCTGCACCTTACAAGCATTCTGCAATAAGAGATGTGGTCACGTAGCACCATAGGAGACACATGAAGGACATTTACATAGTTGATTCAATTATCAATTCACAGAATATCCCCCTCCCCGCATCCACATACATACAACAAGTTCCCAGACATCACTGGTGATATCAGTGTGAATGATACACATGCTGTCCCGGTGGGATACTGCTTTCACTCTGTTATAGTTTTTAACAGACATGGATAGTTTACATGTATTACAAGGAAGTGCTTACACACCTTACATCTTGGACTCTCGAACGTCCATCAGACCACTAGAATCCTACGATACACATCAAATCTATTTAGAACCACTCTTTCAAATAGATCTGCATCTAAAATAAACAGTAGGCATACACACACATACACATATGAAAAAGTTCCCTACTACACACCTTGCAGTGCACGTTAGGGTAGGCAAAGACAGCAAACTGGGCAGCCGGCTTATATGCAAAGGAATATTACTATACACGGTTTCATTTTAGATACTGTTAGAACTAACTGATGTCCAGTAGGCGGCAACTCTACAGACATCAACCTCGTTTGCACTGTTATAACGGTTTCCAATTGTTTTATTTTGTTTTTCGTTTTCATTGTTCATATTACCATATAAGTTTAGTTTGATACTCTGCTTTTCTGGACTTAGTGGATTAAAATATCTCTTTTAGGCTCACCTATAACATGGATCTTGACGTACATAGGTAACCCCTAATCGTTACCTGACCAGTAATCATAACACCTTTGTGCCCGTACGCAAATTCTACTATAAACACAAATTCTACTACAATCACTTAGTATATTTTGAATGATATATTTTTCACCCATCATTGTAGTATTACTTCTTGGGTGTTCCTTTGGTCCCACACCCGGGTCTTGGGGACGGAAGACAGGATGAAGGTCTCCTGATCACTATTTTTTTTTTTTTTTCTTTTTAAACATGATCTCCCATAAGTTTTAGATTTCACATATCTTATGTCCTATTTCTCATAAGGAATTAACCTTAAATTATGTTCATAAGCAATACCCTCCACTGATACACCTCTAGAATTGGCAATGGCGGGCCTACCCGCGATCGAACGTATCTACTGTGCTAGACAGTTACCAACCCCCAAACGGTGCAGTAAAGAAGTCTTGACCTGACTCCAGGTCAAACTCCACTACCCCCACACCGTACATATCACCCCCTCTATAAAGTAGAGGAGGTTAATTAAATACCCCCCTCCCCTTCCCTTCTACTTCAACTCCTCTTTATAGACGGCCAACACAACCCCTGCTCACCTACATTAAAGTTGCTAACAACTGCTATCTCCGCAAGCTCACTCGGACTCTCACATCCCTCCCATATTGATGGACACTCGAACTCCTAACATGCAAACTCACACCACGTCCTCACCTGCCACCCGGGTGAAACTTTGCTCCCTAAATATTCGCGGACTTAACTTACCTGAAAAAAGATCTCAACTGTTACACACATTAAAAATTTGTAAAACTCAGATAGCTTTCATTCAGGAAACTCACTTCCGTTCTGACAACATCCCAAAACTCTCCAACCATCATTACCCTACTGTATATCATGCATCCAACAAAGAAGCTAAAACAAAAGGTGTATCGATTTTGATAGCAAAAAATTGTCCCTTACAAGTTTCAGAGGTTAAAAGAGACACATGCGACAGATACCTATTCCTCAAGGGAATCCTTCATAACAAACCCATTACCTTGGCTAACTTATACGTACCAAACAAAAATCAGGTCCTATTTTTCCGTGAAAGCCTTCATTTACAAACCAAATTCTGCTCTGGAATCCTCATCATTGGAGGAGATTTTAACGTGGCACTCTCGCCCTCTCAAGATTCGTCCACAGGGAGGTCCTCCATGCCTTACAGAGCCCTAAAATCCATTAAAAAGCATCTCCAGGAACTGACCTTACACGACACCTGGAGAACACTGCACCTAAACGGAAGGGACTTCACGTTTTATTCATCACCGCACAACAAATACACAAGAATTGGCCATTTCTTCATATCACAGAATGACATACTGTTGCTATCAAAGGCGTCCATTGACCTGATGGTTATTTCTGATCATAGCCCAATATCCATTACCCTAGACTTTCCAACAATCCGAACTAGAAACAGAATTTGGCGCCTTGACAACTCAACCTTAACAGACATTGACATCACCCAAAAACTGAACACTTGTCTTACACAATATTTTGCGCAAAATGTTTCTGGGGAATCGCAACAATCCAGCATTTGGGCTGCACATAAATGTGTAATACGTGGAGAAATTATTTCTCTAAATGCTAACAAATACAAACTCAAACGGGACCGCCTTACGGCCCTATATATAAAAATCCACACTCTGGAAAAAGCTCATAAACTCTCTCTAGCTACAAAATCACTGATCGACCTAATGCTAGAGAAGAGCTCCTAGAAGAATTAGGTAAAACCCTGAAACGCAAATATGTTTTAACACAAAAACTCTTCTATGAATTCGGAAATAAATACGGAAAATTATTAGCCAGAGCACTACAATCTAAGAAGGCATCGAATACCATACACTCAATTAGAGATTCCTCAGGGGCACATTTCGCCGGTCCAGCAGATATTGCCAACCAATTTGTGCGATATTTTTCGGATTTATACAATTTACCCCCCTCTAGGGAGACAGGTCCTAATACAGAAAAACAGATAGCAATAATAGGATTTTTTAAAACAGCTTACCTGTAAAATCCTTTTCTTTCGAAGGACATCACGGGACACAGAGCCTCAGTAATTACTGATGGGTTATATAGGTATCACTGGTGATTGGACACTGGCACACCCTATCAGGAAGTTCAACCCCCTATATAATCCCTCCCTCTTGCAGGGATACCTCAGTTTTGTAGCCAAGAAATATAGTGTGTTAGAAGAGGGGCGGGACCTCTGTGTCCCGTGATGTCCTTCGAAAGAAAAGGATTTTACAGGTAAGCTGTTAAAAAATCCTATTTTCTTTCTCGGACATCACGGGACACAGAGCCTCAGTAATTACTGATGGGATGTCCCAGAGCAATGCTACCTGAGGGGGGGGAACCACGACCAAGTAGGGTGCAATCAGACCTGAGGACCCTGTACCGCTGCCTGCAGCACACTACGCCCAAAGGCGATATCCTCATGCCTTCTCACATCCACCTGATAGAATCTGGTGAATGTATGAACTGAAGACCAGGTTGCGGCCTTGCAGATTTGAGCCATAGAGGCCTGGTGATGCACTGCCCAAGAAGCACCAATAGCCCTTGTGGAATGTGCCCTGATCTGAAACGGAGGAATCTTCTGTTTCAAACCGTAAGCTTGAATGATCAACTGTCGAATCCATTTAGAAATGGTAGCTTTTGACGCTGCCTGTCCTCTATTGGGACCCTCTGGCAGCACAAACAAAACATCCGTCTTGCGGATCTGAGCAGTTGCCCCTAACTGCTCTTACTACATCCAACGAATGTAGAGATCTCTCTTCCGGAGAACAGGGATCTGGAAAAAAGGAAGGTAGAACAATGTCTTGGTTTAAATGAAAATCAGAAACCACCTTCGGTAAAAAACTAGGATGAGGGCGTAGTACCACTCTATCCTTGTGTATAATCAAATAAGGCTCCTTACAGGAAAGAGCTGCTAATTCTGATACTCTTCTAGCAGAAGAGATGGCCACCAGAAAAATTTATTTCCTTGTCAACAAGACCAAAGGAATCTGACTTATTGGTTCAAAAGGCTGTTTCTGTAACACAGCCAGGACCAAGTTCAAGTCCCAGGGGTTTAGGGGCGCTTTAACCGGAGGATTAAGACGCATCACCCCCTGCACAAAGTTTCGGACCAAAGAATGCGAAGCAAGTGGCCGCTGAAATAATACTGATAAAGCAGAGACCTGGCCCTTGATGGTACTCAAGGCCAGCTTCATCTCTAATCCTAATTATAGAAAATCAAGAATTCTACCTATGACATATTTCCTGGGATGCCAACCTCTGGATTCACACCAGGTTATATAAGCTTTCCAGACTCTATGATAAATCATCCTGGAAGCTGGCTTCCTTGCATTAATCAAGGTAGATATGACAGGACCTGAGAGCCCACGACTCTTCAGAACGTGGGTCTCAATAGCCAAACCGTCAAATTTAGCGTTTGTAAGGCAGGATGGAACACTGGATCTTGAGATAACAGGTCTGGGCGTACCGGTAGGGTCCACGCGGAACCTACTGTCATCCTTACTATTTCTGCATACCAAGTCCTTCTGGGCCAAGCGGGGGCCATCAGAAGTACCAACTTCCTTTCCTGCCCGATCCTGCGAAGGAGTCGTGGTAGTAGCAGAATAGGCGGGAATGCGTAAATCAGTGAGAACTGATGCCACGGAATCATCAACGCATCCGTCCCGCATGCAAGAGGATCTTTTGTCCTTGCCACAAATCTGTCTATCTTTTTGTTGAATCGGGATGCAAAGAGATCTACATCTGGAACCCCCCATCTTTGGCATATGGCCCAAAAGACGTCGGGATGCAGAGACCATTCCCCTGGAAGTAACTGCTGGCGACTTAGATAGTCCGCCTGCCAATTCTCACGGTGGGCTCCGTTTGAAAAAAACGTCAGAGACTGGGGCCCCCTACGAATAGGGGGATCCCCAACTGGGACCGTAAAGCACCTCGCCAGAAATTAGGAAGTTTAAAGCCATTTTCTGATCTGCGGGGTCCAGCTCTCTAAAAAGAGAAGCGTTACGGGTAAAACCTCATTTCTTCGGACACGAGGCCCGGGTACCATTCAATTCGGCCATGAAAAGACACCTTGAATGGATCCGGTTCGCCTGGCTTGCCCCAGTATAGGATCTTAGGATATTCCCTTTGGAGCTCAGCATAGGACATCTTTACACGTCCATCACCTAAGACACTGGCGTAAAAACTGAGGTATCCCTGCAAGGGGGAGGGATTATATAGGGGGTTGAACTTCCTGATAGGGTGTGCCAGTGTCCAATCACCAGTGATACCTATATAACCCATCAGTAATTACTGAGGCTCTGTGTTCCGTGATGTTCGAGAAAGAAAAGAGATTTTCTATCACATTATTGCACAACATCTATCACCCCGGAGGATGTAGAGCACCTAGACCGCCCCATTAGTCCAGACGAAATTACAACTGTGCTGAAACAACTTAAACCAGGCAAAAGCCCAGGCCCGGATGGCCTGACTGTGGGTTATTACAAAACTTTCCAAGAGATACTGATTCCCCACCTCACCAAGACTTTTAATGACATTTCATCTTCCTCCCAAGTAAATAAAGACTTGCTAGAAGCGCACATCACACTCATACCAAAGCCAGGCAAAGATGAGACATGCTATGGGATTTCCGGCGCTTTTCATTCAAAGAATCCTAACACTGTATGCCTCACCCACGGCCAGAATTAGAGTTAATGGTCATCTGTCGGACGCTTTCTCTGTCTCCAATGGCACTAGGCAGGGATGTCCGCTATCCCCAATCATCTTTGTACTCTCCCTGGAACCCATACTACACAAAATTAGGACCAACCCAGATATAAATGGCATCGAAATCAAATACAAACAATACAAACTAGCGGTTTATGCGGACGACATTCTCCTTTTCCTTTCCAACCCTCTAATCTCGATACCTAATCTTCTGAAAGACTTTGCCCTTTTTCACAAACTGTCCAATTTGAAAATAATTTTTTTTAAATCCAAGGCCCTCAACATTTCTCTACCACCAGCGATAGTCTCTCAATGCCAAGTTAACTTCCCTTTTGGCTGGACACCTCACTCTCTTACATACCTAGGCATCCAAATTCCATCCAAGCTATCTGATTTATATGACAAAAACTACTCTCCAATACTCCAAACCATGAGAACTGATCTTAACAAATGGTCTTCGGGGCAATTCTCTTGGTTTGGGCGCATAGCCATTTTAAAAATGAATACATTACCCCGTATATTATACATTTTGCAAACAGTCCCAATCAATCTACCTCCAACATTCTTTAAAACTTATAAAAAAACTTTGCAGAAACTTTATATGGGCCCACAAACCTCCTAGAATCAGCTGGGATAGAATGATTCTTCCGAAACTTAAAGGTGGACTAGGTTTCCCAGATATACATAAGTATTATGAGGCGTGTCATCTCACTAGACTAATTGACTGGCATATACATACTCACACTAAAGATTGGATCGCTCTGGAAGACTCATATGCCAATATTCCTTTATCCAATGTCCCGTGGACTAACAGCAAGGTAATTCCCAAAGAATACTTAAGTCATCCGCTCATAGGACCTACGCTAAAAAGTTTCAGAAACGCGTGTCACTCCCTCAAAATAATTCCCACACCAGGACCAATGACCCCTCTGACTAACAACCCCGACTTTCCACCGGGTGTCTTGAGAAATAAAGCAACGAACGATAACACGGAACGCCCGATGAGAGCTCATCACTTCTTTGACAAAGGCTCCATCATCCCATTCGTGGCTCTACCTTCACACAAACCAGATAACAACATCTCATTTTTTCATTTCTTATAAATAAGACACTATCTGAGTAGCATCAAACCCATCTCACAATGGTTCAGAGAACTGCATCCTATCGAATCAATATGCTCTATGACAAACCCCCAAAGCCATCTAATTTCAGCTGTATACTCAATGCTTTCTGGGGAAATCAATCACAAAGATAACCCGACCAACCAGAAATGAGAAAGAGAACTTCAAATTGACCTCTCCCCAGAAGATTGGGATAATATCTATGAGCATACCCACAAAGGCTCAAACAACATCTCCGCACAAGAAAACAATTACAAACTGTACTCAAGATGGTACCGCACCCCGGAACGAATTCACATCTTTAATCCTCATATATCACCATTGTGCTGGAGATGTAATTCTGAAGTAGGTTCTCTTCTACATATCTGGTGGGAATGCTCTCTTATTAAACCATTCTGGGAACAGGTACACAGCTTGATATCCCGCATAACCACATACACACTGGACCTGTCTGCTGCTCAGTTTTTATTACTTCACACAACGCTACCACAATCCACATACAGGAAGTCTCTAGCACTTCACCTCATAAACGCAGCTAAACAATGTATCCCATTTTTTTTTAGAAAAATAAACCCACCAAAAATTTCAGATTGATTAAAGCGTGTTGATAAGGTAGCGGAGATGGAAGACTTAGACCAAGCTAAAGACAACCCCACAAAATTCCGTAATACATGGGCATGTTGGATACACTTTCGAGAATCCTCGGAGTTTCAGACACTTCTCCTTGATTCACACCCCAGATACACACTGGGCTCCAACAGTCCCAACCCATAGAATGGCTAAACTGAGATACAGTTCGAGTGTCCATCAGATCCACCCTAGTCCTATCCATACTCGTTCCGATCCACTCATTCCGGTTTCTACACCCACCTGACAATTATCACCCCTCTCTCCTCCCCTATTGAAGCCCCTTCCATACAAGGTAGAAGAGGCAAACACCCCACTACCATCTACCGTTAGAAATTTCTTCACAACTTAGAATGCAAACGTCTACACTGATAGCTTCCCCACTCCCACTTACTATCCATATTTCTTAGCAACTATGGAAATTAAAAATATAGAACAATATCCTCGAGAGTTCTCAGGGCAGCCTGTGGTACCAACACTGACAGTGCCTCACAATTGGCAATCACCGCCTTCCCCCCCTCGCACAGTTTGTTCCCAATAGGGGTATATATACACAATAATTCTGCGCTGCCAAGAAAAGAAAAAATAAGCAGCTAACACAACCAGCAAGTGTAAACAAAATCAAAAAACAAAATAGGTGTAGCGCTAAGAAGATGGGTCAAAATTAGAGTCTATGGACTGACAGTTCAAAATTGGGGTAAGGCACACAGGTATCTGGCTGAGCAACGTAAGGGGCACAGGTTCCAACGCTGATCTGAGGGATACGATCCATGTGTGCCTTACCCCATATCTTCGGGCCCGTTAACATTTGAGGAATACAGCCACGTGGAAGCCACTCCACCAACATTGTCCTTCCGGGCCACCTGCAGTCCAGCACCACCTAAGCCTGTTTGACTCCACCTGGCATATGCCTTGTTGGGTCCACCGAGTCCGGTAAGCCTTTTCACTTTTATTGGTGGTGTGTGGGCTTCCTCCACAGATGATTTACACTCTTGATGAGATCTGTTCCGGAGGATTTTTCAGCTTTTCCCCAAGGATGTTCCTTTTGACACATGAATTTTGAACTGTCAGTCCATAGACTCTAATTTTGACCCATCTTCTTAGCGTTACACCTATTTTGTTTTTTGATTTTGTTCCCAATAGGGGTGCTTGGGTAGGGAGAGGTATACCCTTGGTCCACATGGCGATACTGACTACTGTGTACACCCCGGAAAGAAAGATTTTTATATGTTGTTGCACAATCAATCACACACCTCTTACTACGTCAAGATTTTCCTGGGTTAATTGGAGGTTTCTAGACCTTATAAGTGTTCATTAAGAGATATTCTTCAATGGTTCAAATAAACTTTATATTTTCCATTGTTTACTTAGACACAAATATGGATAGCATTACTCTACACAGCGATATGTTTTATTGTCAAATTTATGATTTAATGAGATTGCTTCATTTCTGTAAGACATACCACTTTGTACTGCCTGTTATTTTGTACAACTTAATCTTCTTAAATAAAAAAATGTTATGAGAAAAAAAATGAAGAAGAAAAATAAATTGCATTTTTTGCACACATTTGTCAATTATTAAGCTGTTTCTCACGCAGCATAGGCATACTTAGAATTACACCCCAAAAGATATTCTGCTATTCCTCCTGACTATGGGGATCCCCAATGTGTAAGACTTTTGCTGTTGAGAAACATAGAGGGTCCCAAAATCCAAAGAGCACCTTTAGGCTTTCAAGGGGTATAAATTACATATCTGATTTCCAGATTACGAATTACATTTTCCCCAGGAAGTACCGCACTGCTGGTGCTTGCCTGCTGCAGTTGAATAATTTATTATGTGCTTGGTGACATGGTATATCTGACCCTTTTAGCAGTGACCCCCTTCATCCTCTGAATCTGAGGTGGCCATTGCTGCTTTCCTCCTGTCTCCTCCCCACTGCTGTCATCAGTCATATTCAGAAACTCAAAGGCATCCTCATTAGTGTACATTTTTTGGATAATTTTGGGCAATGACTACTGGTACCTGATCACAATGGTGTTGTCCATAAATAAATAAAAAATATAAAATGTATGATTATGGAAAGAGAAAGTGGGTTTGTGGAACGCAACCTTCTTCCACCAAGTTCCAGACAACCTTGTCTCTTTTTCAGAGTGTATAGCATTCATTGGATCCCAGCAACCTATAACACGTCAAACATAGAATATACATACGAAAGAAGATGATATTAATTATATGAATAATAATAATTCTAATAATAAAAAAAATTCCTATGAATACTACTAATAATATTAACTATAATAATCTTATAAATAATAATAATCCTATTAATCCACTTCAGAATACTACATTCCACGCTCAACACATCCAGCATATTGTGTATGCACTTACTGTATGTGTCTTTTATGTATGTGTATACATCCCTTTGTTGTCTCCCCTAAGCCACTCCTTCCTTTATTTAGCAGTTAAATCTTCCCTTTTGTATACAGGATTATGTTATTTACTAACACTAATAGGGCGTACACACGGTCGGACTTTGTTCGGAACATTCCGACAACAAAATCCTAGGATTTTTTCCGACGGATGTTGGCTCAAACTTGTTTTGTCTACACACGGTCGCACAAAGTTGTCGGAAAATCCGATCGTTCTAAACGCGGTGACGTAAAACACGTACGTCGGGACTATAAACGGGGCAGTGGCCAATAGCTTTCATCTCTTTATTTATTCTGAGCATGAGTGGCACTTTGTCCGTCGGATTTGTGTACACACGATCGGAATTTCCGACAACGGATTTTGTTGTCGGAAAATTTTATCTCCTGCTCTCCAACTTTGTGTGTCGGAAAATCCGATGGAAAATGTCCGATGGAGCCCACACACGGTCGGAATTTCTGACAACACGCTCTGATCGGACATTTTCCATCGGAAAATCCAACCGTGTGTACGGGGCATTAGAGTTTCTGATTAGCTGATCTGATGATTGCTTTGATGTCACATAAATTTAATAATAAAATGTGTACATCATCCATCATGGGTATTCTTTTCTACAGTGGATTCGTAGGGGTTCTTATCATTATATTATTTTGTATATCTCCTGTTGGATGTGTCATCTTTTACTGAAATCCAGATACTGGTTCTGGCTAACAATGGTACTATACAACACTGTACTAGTGTGGCTGGTGATCAGAAATGCTGCTACTGGCTGCACTGGTCTGGTGTCACTGGGACTGGTGTAGCAGCAATAAAGAACACTGTTGTAGGCTTATACTGGTCTTGTGACACTGGGACTGGTTAGTCTGCCATCAGGTTGCACTGGTCTGGTGACACTGAGGCTGGTATAGCTAGCAATCCGGAGCACTGTGGATGGCTCTGGTGGCAAACTGTGGATGGCTCTGGTGGCACTGGGATTGGTGTGGCCATTGATAAGGAACACTCTTGCTGGCTTTCTCTGATAATGTTGTAAAGTGCTGTGTAAACTGTCGGCGCTATATGAATCCTATATAATAATAAATAATAATCTGATGAAACTGGGACTGGTTGGGCTGCCATCAGGTTGCATTGGTCAGTTGACACTGAGGCTGGCATTGCTAGCAATCCGGAAAACACTGTTGATGGCATTGGTGGCACTGGGATTGGTGTGGCCATTGATAAGGAACACTCTTGCTGGCTTACTCTGATCTGATGACACTGGAACTGGTTTGTTGGCCATCAAGAACACTGTTGTTGGCTTACACTGGTCTGGTAACGCTGGGACTGGTGGGGCAGCAATAAAGAACACTGTTGTAGGCTTATACTGGTCTTGTGACACAGGGACTGGTTGAGCTGCCATCAGGTTGCATTGGTCTGATGACACTGAGGCTGGCATGGCTAGCAATCTGGAACACTGTTGATGGCTATGGTGGCACTAGGATTTCTTGTGGCCATTGATAAGAAACACTCTTGTTGGCAAATGGCCTGTACACACGATAGGATTTTCTGACAGCAAAATCCACGTACGACGAGCCTAGAAAAATGAAGTTCAATAGCCAGTGTGGCTCTTCTGCTTGATTCTGAGCACGCGTGGAACTTTGTGCGTCGGAATTTTGTACACACAATTGGAATTTATGACAACGAATTTTGTTGTCGGAAAATTTGAGAGCCAGCTCTCAAATTTTGTGTGACGGAAATTCCAATGGAAAATGTCCGATGGAGCCTACACACGGTCGGATTTTCCGACAACAAGCTCCCATAGAACATTTTCCGTCGGAAAATCCTTTTGTGTGTACGGGGCATTACTCTAATCTGGTGACACTGGGACTGGTTTGCAGGCCATTAGGAACACTGTTGTTGGCTTACACTGGTCTGGTAACACTCAGACTGGTGTGGCTGGTGGCTAGGAACATTGTTTTGGGTCACACTAGTCTTGTGACACTGGGACTGGTATGGCAGTCATTAGGAACACTGTTTCTGGGTACACTGGTCTGGTGATACTGGGACTGGTGTGGCAGCAATAAAGATCACTGTTGTAGGCTTATATTGGTCTTTTTACACAGACACTGGTTGGGCTGCCATCGGGTTGCATTTGTCTGGTGACAATGAGGCTGGCATGGCTAGCAGTCCGGAACATTGTTGATGGCTATGGTGGCACTGGGATTGGTGGGGCCATTGATCAGGAACACTCTTGCTGGCTTACTCTGATCTGATGACACTGCTAATGGTTTGCTGGCCATCAGGAACACTTTTGTTGACCTACACTGGTCTTGTAAAACTGGAACTGGTGTGGCTGGTGGCTAGGAACACCGTTGCTGGCTCACACTAGTCTGGTGACACTGGGACTGGCAGCCATTAGGATCACTGTTTCTGGGTACACTGGTCTGGTGACATTAGACAGTGATCAGGAACACGGTTTCCTGCTTACATGGCTTCTGTTGACACAGGGACTGGTGCGGCTAGTGATTGGAAACACGGGTATGGCAATACTGGGACTCGTGTGATGGTCATCAGAAACACTGTTGCTGCTTAAACTCATCTAAGAACGCTGGAACTGTCTTGGTGGTGATCAGGAACTCTGTTATTGGCTGCACTGGTCTGGGGACACTGGGACTGGGAGTAATTAGAAACACTGTTACATTGGTTTGGTGATGCCAGGACTGGTGAGGTAGCCATTAGCACTGAGGCTGGCTTACACTGCTCTGGTGACACTGGTACTTTCATGGAAGTGATCAGGAACACTGTTTCTGGCTGCAATGGTCTGGTGATGCTGAGACTGAAGTGGTGACAATCAGTAACATTGTTACTGACCTACACTGGTCTGGCGAAACTGGGACTGGTAAGACTGCCGTCAAAAGCACTGTTTATTGTTCACACTGGACTGGTGACACTGAGACTGGTGTGGTGATGACCAGGAACATTATGATAAGGATTACATACAAAAATATCAAGTTGTTTTTTTTTCCACTTTTTTCAATATTTAAAATATGAAAATAAATAAATAAATAAAAACAAAAAAAAACTAACAAAATAAAAATAAAATCAAAAAGTGAATCAAAGTTAAGGAGAAAGGAGGCAGAAGGAATTAGTAACGGATGATAGGGGGAACTACTATAGGTTTAAATAAGGGATTATACAAGAACAAAAATATAGATAATACATATTTAAAAAAAAAAGTTTTTTTCTTAGTTTGTCAGGTTGCTAGAAATGACATCCTATGTATCAACAGTAGAAGGTCATTCCTTTTGATCTGCAGATGGATGAAACACAAAAGATACAAAATAAAAATGTTACTTTGTATCTCTCTAGCTCTGTCCTAACAATGTTTATAAACAATGTTACTTTGTATCTCTCCATTTCCTGTCTGGTCAATGTTTATAAACAATGTTACTTTGTATCTCTCTATCTCCCGTCTGATCAATGCTTATAAACAATGTTACTTTGTATCTCTCTATCTTCTGTCTGATGAATGTTTATAAACAATGTTACTTTATATCTCTTTATCTTCTGTCTGATCAATGTTTATAAACAATGTTACTTTGCATCTCCCGATCTCCCTTCTGATCAATGTTTATAAACAATGTTACTTTGTATCTCTCCATCTCCCGTCTGATCAATGTTTATAAAAAATATTACTTTGTATCTCTCCATCTCCCGTCTGAACAATGTTTATAAACAATGTTACTTTGTATCTCTCTATCTCCCGTCTGATACCGAGAATCACACCCAACACACAGAACAAGAGAAGTTGTACTGTGCAGAGGTTATTAATACAGCATAATAATGAATACTGAGAATTACACCTATCATACAGGACAAGAGAAGTGATACTGTGCAGAGCCCATTAACCACTTCCGCCCCGCCCACCATCGTTTTACGTCGGCTGTTTGAAGAGGAATATCGTTGTTATGGCAGCAGCGAGCTGCCATAACCCCGGTATCCTCTTCTTCAGTGAGCGCTCCGGTTTAAGATAAAAATGGTCTCGTCGGCGGATTCGCTGCGAGATCACTTATATCGGTGGCGGGACAGGGACCCCCTTCCCGCCATGCTCCAGTTCCCACCACCGCTTACCGGAGCCATCGGCAGCAGCGGAGGCGATCGGCCATTTTTTTTATATATTGCTTAAATTACATTTTTTTTTTTATTGCATTTTAGTGTAAATATGAGATGTGAGGTCTTTTTAACCCCAGATCTCATATTTAAGAGGTCCTGTCATACTTTTTTCTATTAAAAGGGATGTCTTGAGGGAGGAGTCTGATAATGGCGCCGGAAGGCTGTACACCGTAAGAAGTCCATGATCTCTCCCCCCTGCCTCCAGGATGATTGATTGCTAACACCGTTATCCCCCTCCACCATCCCCGCCATCCCAGCTTGCTTGTACTTTCCACACAGACATCGCCCCCCCCCCCCTGCTGAGAGAGGAGAAGACGAGGAATTGTGTGTTACCAGCATGATAGAAGGGAACGCTCAGAGCTTCTAAACCATCCCTCCTATGGGTCCCCGGCTGCTGTGCTCTAGTGCTGCTCGTGGTGAACTGCACTCGGCGTTCGGCTGTCGGGGGAGCCAACAGGGAGCGAAGGGAGATAACGAGTAGTGCCGAGAGAAGCCGAAAAGGACCCCAAACGAGCGCATGGACAGATACCACAGGATTGAGGAAAACAGATGCCGGTGGATGCGCTCTCCTATCCTCCCCTCCACCACAGATAAGTGCATTTTGTTTTTTTTTGAATAAAGATTAAAAGTGGAAAAGGAAGAAAGGAAGAAAGGAAGAAAAACAATTAAATAACTAAATAATTAATTAATTAAAATGTGTTTGTATTAGAAGGAAGGGAAGGAAGAGAGAAAAGAGAAGAGAAAAACAGGGAGAAGAGAGGAGGAGGAGGAGAGAGAGGGAAGGAGGAGAGAAGAAAAGAAAAACATAAAATAGAAGAGTCTGTGATACTGAAGGAATGAGTCAATAGAGCAAATACTGAGAAAGAAGCTCATGTATTAATGTAATATATTAAAACAAATCAGATGATACAAAATAATGGAAAACAGATGTATACATACTAGCACATTTGCACATTTGCACGTATGCTAAGGGTATGCCGTGGTATATTTGCATGAGTATTGGTTACCGGCAACAGAGTAATCCAACGAATGATCAGAGACTGTAAAACAATACACGACTAAACGATCGATTAAGGATTGGAAGGACATAAGAACGGTTAACTGCAAAAAATTTTCTATATATTGGTGGTCTTATGGAGTTGTGTGTATAAGGGAAAGAGAAAAAAGGAAAAGGATCTTGGTGACATAACTCAAGATATATTCTGAGAGGTTGTCTTTTTTTTCCTTCCCTTCTTCTTTCCCTACATTAAATGAGGAGTAAAATGGCAAAAAGTGCCGGAGCGGTGGCTAAATCACCTCAGACTAGCTTAGGCCCCAGTCCCGGTCCAATGAACAGATCTTTTTTTAACAGTTACGTTTTTATTCATCTCCAAAGGAGAAAAGTTTCAATACAAAGATAAAAAAAGACGTACATTCACAAATATATATAAATAGATGTATACATAGAGATATAAAAGAGCACAATAAGAGAGGGTTACATAAGAGAGGCAAAGACAAACCATTTCCAGAAGGAAGGTGACAATCTAGGTTAAATAATCTCAAGCATTATATCAAAAAGCAAGGCACATCAGTTCAGATCTTAGTTATAAGTATTCTTATTATATATGTTCAGCGAGTTCTCCTGGGGGGATCCGCATCAGTGGCCAGTTACTTAGAAACCCATGGACCCCAAATTTTTTCAAACTTTTGGGGACACTTCCGGCTCATAAATGTGAGCTTATATAGGGGGAGGGTCTTATCAATGAGTGTTTTCCATTGTCCCACTGTTGGGGGGTCTGTCTGTTTCCATTTAAATAGAATGGTTTTCCTTGCATAAAATAGAGCATAGAAAACGAATAGCCTCTTATGGGTGTTCGCGATGAGGGTGTCACAGATCCCCAGGAGAAGGACCCGGGGATCCAGTGTAAGTGTCAGGTTCCCAATTGAGTTGATGTACTGTACCACCTCCCCCCAGTACTGTTGAAGAAGGGGGCACGACCACACCACATGTAGGAAAGTACCTATGTCCGTATTGCATTTTGGGCACCTATCAGAGTGAGAGGGATATATTTTAGCAAGCCGTTGGGGTGTGTAGTATGCCTGGTGAAGAAATTTTAACTGGATGTACCTGTCCCTGGCGGATATCATCAAAGGAATATATTGTTGGACTCCTTCTTCCCAATCGTCATCCGTCAGGGAGGGCACAACCAGCTTCCATTTGTTAAATAGCCTAGTCCCCTGGTTATCAGTTCCCAGGGACACCCGGAGATACAAAGAGGAAAGGATACGGTCCACATGCTTGGAAATAAGGAAGTGCTCCACCATATGTGATTGTAGTTGAATTTCTGAAGGGAATTGAGCCTGAATTGCGTGTCTCAGTTGCAAATAGCGGAAGAACATTTTGGTAGGGAGTTGGAAGGTATTACGTAGTTCGTCAAATGTAAGAAGTTTACCCTCTGGCATTATATGCTGTAAGATTTTAATTTCATATTTAGTCCAGGCTGCTGGGTCTGGGATCATTAACAGATGTGGTAGTTTAGGGTTACCCCAGAGTGGTGTATATGGTGAATAAGTTTGTGGTGGGTTGAGCTTAGCTGTCAGTTGTTCCCAAATTTTGGCGGTTGTGCGCATGGGGATGGTCATACTACCTTGTGCTTTTGGTCCCCTGAATACCAGGTTGCTCAATGCTGAATATGACCCCAGTATGGCTGCTTCTAAATTGACCGCTGGGTTATGTCGAGACTGAACAAACCACCAACGCACTGTCACCAGCACCGCCGCCCAATAATATTTCCTGAAGCACGGCAATGCCAGCCCACCCGCCGATAGGGGAAGCTGTAAGCTCGTTTTGGCCACCCTGGGGGTCCGTCCCACCCAAATAAAGTTAGTAATCAACCGATCTAGTTGCTTAAAAAATGATTCAGGAATAGGTACTGGAGTGTTTCTAAATACATATAGGAATTTGGGGAGGAATATCATTTTAAGGAGGTTAATCCTACCCACCGGTGTCAGGGGAAGAGACTTCCATGTTAAGCAGCATTTTATTAGTTGTTGTAGAATGGGGTATACATTATCAGTCAGGTAACAAGAGAGATCCCTTTGTATTTCAATGCCCAGATACCGAAACTTATTGACCGTTTGCAGGGGTATATGGTGGGGAGGGAGTAGGGGCGGTTGGGAGATCGGGAAAAGTATGGATTTGTTCCAATTTATGCGTATACCTGAGAAGGAACCAAATAAGTCTATGATCCTTAGGGTCTCCTCGAGGGAGTGGGAAGCATCTGGGAGATATAGAAGAGCGTCATCCGCGTAGAGGGAGATCTGTTCCCGTAGAGGGCCCACCTCCATCCCCCCTGCCGCCACGGAGGACCTAATAAGGATAGCAAGAGGTTCAATAGCTAGGGCAAACAGACCCGGGGATAACGGACATCCCTGTCTAGTACCCCTTTGTAATTTGAAGGAGGGTGAGAGGGACCCATTGGTTTTGACTCTGGCGGTGGGGTTAGCATACATCTGCTTTATCCAAGAGATAAACCTAGGCCCAATATTGAGTTTTTCCAAGACATGCCACAGATATTCCCATTCGACCGAGTCGAACGCCTTTTCGGCGTCTAGGGAGGCTACTACTCCGGGGGTACCTCTGGCAAGGGCATGGGATATATTTGTATACAATCGTCGCAAATTGATGTCGGTTCCCTTTCCTGGCATGAAGCCCGTCTGGTCACCATGAACCAGAGAAAGGATAACCGTATTAAGCCAATTCGCTAGAATTTTTGTGATGATCTTAGCGTCGACGTTTAATAGCGAAATGGGCCGGTATGACTCACATAGCTCGGGGTCCTTGCGGGGCTTAGGTATTACAATGAACAGATCTTTATCACAAGGAAATGGGGAAGGAGAAAGGCAACAGGGTACAAAGGGCCAGACACTAAGGAGAAGAAGGAGAAAAGAGAGAAAAAGGGTCAGAGCAAGACAGCAGTTGAAACCAGCTTACTCTCATAATGCAGAATGGAACAAGATTTGGAAGTGGATGGTGAGGGAGAAGGTGGAAGGGAGGAAGATCAACATGCAGCACAATTACCAACAAAATCTGATATTGAAAAAATGTTTGCGGCCTTGGAAAACTCTTTGAAAACAGAAATGACAACAATACATAAGGATTTGGGCCACATCCTCTAAAGAGTTGAAGAAGTAGAGATAAAAGCAGATTCCCACTTAAGAATGATAAAAGAGCTGAGGGGTGAAATAAATATATTAAAAAAGGAACAACAGGAACAAAAAAATTTATAAAATAGAGGATCAAGAAAATAGAGAACAAAAGGAAAAATCTGAGAATCCGAGGCCTTCCTGAGCCTACACAAGCAGAAAATTTAATAGAAACAATAAATAAGATTTTTAACCCTATTTTGGGAAAAGAAGAAACCAACATAATAAAAATAGAAAGAGTACACAGAAAAAAAAGACCCCAAGGGCTCTCAATGGAGAAACCAAGAGACATATTCATTTGATTTTAAAACTGGGAAGAAAAAAATCAAATCTGTACGAACTTGAAGAGAAAACCACCAATTGAATATGCAGGAAATACGATACAAATTTTTCAAGACTTATCTCAAGAAACGTTAAGAAGAAGAAGGATGCTAAGACCTTTATTGAAAATCCTTCAAGAACACGAAATACAATACAACTGGGGTTTTCCTGCATGCCTGATCGCAAGGAGAAATGGAAGAAGTGCTAGACTAAGATTTACCGAAGAGATCCTGGACTTTTGTAATAAACTAGAAATCCCATTACCAGAAAATTCTAGAGACTTAAGTACTAGACAAGAACAACTAACAACACAAGATGAAACACAATGGCAATTGAGCTCAAGAAACAGAGTACATGAAATAGCGTCATAACTTGAAGCTGAATGGAACTTGAGCTTAAGAAAACAAAGCTATAGCTTTATAATGATAAGATTTCCTATTATTTAGAGGGGGAAGGGGAGTGGGGTGGAGGTGGGAGAGTGAGGAGTGGGATGGGGGGAAAGGGGAGTGAAAAGAGAAAAGAAAGAGAGAAAAAAAAGAAAATTAAAACATGATGGAGGCAGGGAGGAGAGGTAGGGACCTACGGTGTGTTCAGGTGGTCACTTTTTCTTAATACAAGAGAGAAGGGCCCAGTGCGCTTTATAGATTTACACCTCGATCAAAGGAGAGCAGAGGGGGCAAGGGTGTGCCCTACAAAATAAAATTGTTCTCTGCTCTAGAGATCATGAGGTCAAACTATCAACAACAAAGAGGGGGTGGGGGGATGAGGAGGGGTAAGGGAGGGAGGGGGTTTGTTTGTATAAATGGATATAGTGCCTCATTGCCCTGGAATAAAATTAAGGTACCCACGCGGGTCGACCCGGTGGGCCCCCCTCCCGGTCCTCTGGTCGGACGGGTGGGAAGACACGTGGGGATTGGAAAGGAATGGAAAATACGAACAGTGTAAAAATGTTGTCATATAATATCCGAGTATTAAACTCCCCGGGGAAGAGAAGCATAATGCTTCAAGAATTGGAAAGAAGTAAGGCTGAAATAATTTTTCTTCAGGAGACACATATTACCCAAAACTCAAATATTAAAATATACTCAAGAAATATTCCAACATGGTTTTATGGAGATTCACCAATAAGGAGGGCTAAAGGAGTGGCTATCGGAGTGGGGAAAAACATTTGTTTCATAATAGAACAAAGAAAAGTTGACCCAGAAGGATGCTTCCTCTTCCTTATAGGTTCCATACAGGGGATAAAGTTCACACTTGCTAATGTATACTGCCCCAACACAAATCCTAAAAAATATTTGATGGAAATATTAAAAGACTTAATGTAATTTAAACAAGGTAAATTAATACTGGCAGGAGACTTCAATTTCTCCATGGACCACAGATTAGACAGTACCTTCAATGCAATAGACAGAGAAATAAGACAACTAAGGAAACTAAAAAAAAAAAAAACTGTATGAATATTAACTAGTAGATCCATGGCGAATAAAACATCCAAGTACAAAAGACTGCACTTTTTATTCAACTGTACATGGAACATATTCCAGGTTGGATTATATCATGGTAGAACACAGAAACTTGAAGGAAACAACAGAAACAAAAATAGGAATAATAACAGCTTCAGATAATTTCCCAGTAATGTTGAAAATTAAATTACAAGGAGAATCCTCTGGGAAAGGTACATGGAGAATAAACGAAGACTTAATTGAAGATAGGGAAACGGAAAAAACTATAACAGAAGAGATCAAAAAATATTTTCAGGTGAATGACACCCCAGAATTATCAAAAGCAACTATCTGGAAGGCACACAAGACCGTCATCAGGGGTAAATTAATATCTATTGGAAAAAAGAAGGAAAGAAGAAAAAATATGATGAGAACTAAGCAAATGGAAAAGGAACTAAGCAATTAGAAAAGGAAATATATCGGACTCTAATCCTAAAAAGAGAACAATTAAAGGAATGGATGGAAAAAGAAGAGAGGAGGGAATTTAACAGTTTTACAGGAGAGATTTAAATGGGGTAACAAGCCAGGAAAATATCTTGCAAAAAAAAGAAAAAAGAAGTCTCTAAATTACATTGAGAAGATCAAAAACAAGAAAGGAAAATTAGTAAATAAGACAACGGATATTGCAATAGCAGTCCAAAAATATTTTAGCTCATTATACACGATAAAAAAATGGGAGACACAACTAGAAGAAGAAATAAGAAAAAAGAAGATACAAGACTATCTAATAAAAGCAAACCTACCAAAAATACAACTTGAGCAATTAAAAGAAAAGGAAAAAAAAAATAACGCAGGAGGAGATCAAATTAGCCCGAAAAGAAACTCCAGTAGGAAAAAGCCCAGGACCAGATGGGTTCACGATCAAATATTATAAAAAATTCCAAGAACAACTGATCCCTAAGATGCAAGAATATTTGAATAACATAGGAGAAGAAGAAGAAGTAAGACGAGAATCACTATTAGCCTACATTACAATTATACCCAAAGAGGGGAAAGATAGAACCAATTTCTCGAGCTACAGGCCTATTGCTCTATTAAATGCTGCTACAAAACTTTATGCAAAAATCTTAGCCACTAGACTAAAAAAATTAATACCACTTTGGATAAATCCCGACCAGACTGGATTTGTGCCAGGCAGAGAAGGAAGGGATAATAGTCTAAAAGCAATTCTGATGTTACGTAAGGGGAAACCAAGTGAATCCTCAGCTCTACTCTTGTCAATAGATTTATGATGGAAACATATAATGGTCCAACAGCAATGGTAATGGTCAATGGGAGACTCTCACCTGTGTTTGAGTTGCTGAACGGAACACGGCAAGGATGTCCGCTTTCCCCACTGTTATATGTATTGGCAATAGATCCATTCTAGGCGGCACTCCGAAATAATCATAACATGGGAGGGGTGAGAGTTGGAGAAAAAAAGCACAAAATCGTGGCATACGCGGATGACATTCTGATGTTTGTAACCAACCCAAGAGTGACTCTGCCAATTATAATCAAAGAGGTGAAAGAATATGGGGAACTCTCAAATTTTAAAATAAATCCGATAAAAACAAATATTAAATATTGGATTAGGAAAAAGGGAAGTCCAGAACCTCCGAAAAGAATTCCCATTTACATGGGTAAAAGAAGAACTAAAATACCTTGGAATTAAACTAACATCAACGGTCGAAAAAAATCTATCTGGCAAACTATATTCCATTAAGTAATGAGATCAAGGAAGAAATAAAAAAATTAAGTATACAACCAATATCATGGATCGGTAAAATAAATATGTTTAAAATGATGATACTACCAAAAATAATATACAAATTTCAGATGTTGCCAATTGGGATTCCACAGAGTTTTTTCAAGATAATAAAAACAATATTGATAAAATACATCTGGCATAATAAAAAGCCGAGAATTAAATTTGCACAAATCACAAGGAAAAGGGAACACGAAGGATTAGCAACTACAGACATACATCGATATTATCAGGGCTTTTTTTCAGCAGGAACACGGGGGAACACAGTTCCAGCACCTCCAGCTCTGAATGTATGTAATGGCAAGGTGTTCTAGGGTGTACTGGAGGGTCTATTGATGTTGGCTGCTGGGGGATCTATTGTTGCTGGAGGGGATCTATTTTTACAGGGGGAAGAGTCTGTTGTTGCTGGGGAAGTCAGTTGTCGCTGGTGGGGGATCTATTGTTGCTGGGGGACACTTATGCTACTGGGAGACAATAGTTTCTGGGAGACATCTACTGTTGAGAGAGAGGTCTATTGTTGCTAGCTGTTCAGAGTCTATTGTTGCTGGGGGTGCTCCATTGTTGCTGGCTACAGGGGATCTATTTTACTTCCTATCATTTTCAACAAATTACATACAAATTACTTAGCACCGCAAATTGATACTTGATTCTGTATCCATTACTGAGAGGTGGGTAAGGGGTGGAACCAAGGAATGCTGCTCAGAGGTGGGACCAAGAAATGGTGCTCGGAGGTGGGTAGGGAGCAGAACCAAGGAACGGTGCCCGGAGGTGGGTAGGGGTGGAACCAAGGAATGGTGCTCGGAGGTGGGTAGGGGGTGGAACCAAGGAATGGCGCTCGGAGGTGGGTAGGGAGTGGAACCAAGGAATGGTGCTCGGAGGTGGGTAGGGGGTGGACACAAGAGGTGACTTGGAAGGAGGGAGTTCCTGCACCTACTCTCTGAGAAAAAAAGCCCTGGATATTATAAAGCAATAATTCTGTCACAAATGATTGAGTGGACAAATGGAAACAGTGAAAAAAAGTGGGTGGAGAGGGAAAACACAATAAGTAAGACTACATTGCACAAAAACATATGGATACCACAAAAGTTTAGAATAATTGACTCGGAAACTCACAAAATAACTAAAAATGTTTTTAAAATTTGGGACACAGGAGAGGCGCATGCGCGGTAGCTCGCAAGATGGCCGCGTCCTGCTAGAGCTCCGCTCCACCACAGCCCTGTGATCGCCGCCGGAGCCCGCAAAACGAACCCACGATCCTGTCACCGGGTGGATCGGGTGGGGGAGACATCAGGGAATCATCTGATGACAGCGGCGCAAGCGAGGAGGAACCTGAGCGAACGGATGGCCGCGGCGGCCGCTCCCCTCAGCTATGCTAAGATGGCGGCCAGAGGCCTACTCAGCGCGGAGGAAGCTGAGGCATCTATAGCAGATCAAGACTTGCCACCACCGCAATCTCCAGGTATCTCCTCTCCCCCCCGGGAATGGGCAGCTTCCCCTGCTTCCACGGAGTCCCTGTTAAACAGACTGAATGACGGTCTCCCCTCCACACCCCAGCTTGATCCGCACACAGGCATGCTCCTGTCAGTGAGCGAGGAAATGGCTTCCATCCCAGCCCCTAATGATTTCCCCTCCATGATGACAGCGTTCTCTCATCTGCTCTCTAAAAGCTTAGCAGCAAATGCAGCCCAAATTACATCATCCATCCATGCTGACCTGCAGCAAATAGGTTTGCGAATGGACACTATAGAAAAGAAGGCTGATCAATCAGTCGCGAGGATTAACCAGAATTCAGCCAGAATTCAGGACGTCCAAGATCAGCTAGAAGTGGCGTTGGCAAAGATCGATGACCTTGAGAACAGGTCCAGACGTTATAACTTTAGACTCAGGGGGCTCCCTGAGTCTGAAAAGGACGTGCAGGCTGCTGTAAAATCCCTGCTCCAGGCTCTTATCCCGGGTATCCCTGAACACCGTTTGGAATTAGACAGGGCCCACAGAGCTCTTCAACCCCCCCGCTCGGATGGCCTCCCTCGAGACATCATAGTGAAACCACATTTTTATTCGGTGAAGGAGGAGGTCATGAAAAGGTCTAGGCTATCTGATAATCTCATGCTTCGCGGCCATAAAATCCAGGTGTTTGCGGATTTATCGCCATACACAGTACAGAAGAGGCGAGCACTGAAACCACTCTTACAGGTTTTGATGGAAAAAGACATTACATACAGATGGTCTTTTCCGCTTCGTTTGAATTTCTCCTACAGAAATAAGAGCCATGCCTTCTCATCGTTTGCTGAAGGGGAACGCCTGTTTCTGCACCTGGGCCTAATTGAGCAGGAATCCTCCAGCTCCAAGTCAACAAAGGGATCTTCATCATCATCCAAAAGGCCTCCACCAGCTAGCCCGCTGCAACCCACTTGGCTTCAATCAAGCTACAAGCGATCAAAAGAAAATGCCCCGACGTGAATCTCAGGCTGTATTCATCACTTTTCTTATTGAATGGAGACTTGCCTTTTTTCCCCTCAGTCTGGCCACAGATGTCCCTCAGGACTTCCGGGACTAGCCCCTCATTTGAGGGCCCCCTTTGAATAGTGATCTTCACCATCTCTTTCCAAGCGGGGGACTTAATCCAAGTTCATATCAGAATGGTTGTTACCTTCACCCACTGAGGTCGGACATTGCTGAGGGGAAGGGTTGGGGGCAGTACTCTCTTACAGTCCCCCCTAGTTCAATTTCCTTCCATTTTCTGAAATACTAGTTTATGCAGTTAGGCCTCTCTAGCGTGGTTAGACACTCTAAGGTAGGCATAGTTCTTTTACACATTAAGGGACTCCCAAACAGGTCATGGGAGATCTAAGTTGATTTCTGTTTTTATTTATTTTTCAGATACTTATCCCTCATCTCCCCTGGAGTTTCTGGCTCCCCCTTCTCGCGGTTGGCGAGGGACACTTCGCGGGGGGCGAGAAGGGTGAATCACATAGGACCCACTCGTCTATGACTAGCTTTTGGTAGGTCGGTGCTTCCGGGTTCCCGGCCTTGAGAGCTGGGGATCAGGTTACTGATCTGGCAGGTTTTTTGTAGTGGGGAGGGGGGGTTCCCCCCCCCCCCCCCTTTTTTTTTTTTTTTTTTTTTTCTATTTTTATTTTTTTTATTTTTTGATTCTATTGTTTACCTTTTTTCCTTTTTATTCACACCCGGTGACTCAAATATTTTTCAGTTGCACTATACCTGTTATTAGGTTGTTTAGGGCACTACATAGCATAGGCCTCCGTTTGGCCTTTAGTTGTTCATTTATATTATAGGCGTCGGGGCTGTGGTGGACCCAGCACGCCTCCAGCGGATTTCAGGTCCACAGTAGGTGTACCTGGTTTCCTTTCCAGATCCCCATAGTAGGGGTTTCTGGTCCTCTCAGGATCTGAGGGTTGAGGTGGCTAGCCCACTTCTACCCAGGGGTGGGAAGGGGTCCAAGGACCCTAAGGCTTATTGTTATCAGGGAATGTACTGGATTGCTATACATATATCTCTGCCTAACATAATATTTTTTTTGCCTCTCCTCTTTTCTCATCTTCTTCCTCCCTTCTCTTTACTTCTCTTGGCTCATCTGTGCTCTCCAAGGTTCCGGATGGTCTCATGTCCTCCCATCGCAGGTCCAGATTATCTTTTCCATGGGTTCGTGTGGCTGCTTGACTTGATATCTCTGCCCGCAGGGGGTAAGTCAAAAATTCTCATTATAGGGGCACCCCCTCTGGTTCATGGCTGACACGCAAGGTCCTTCCCCCTCCCTTTACATATTGTCCCATAACACACAGGGACTCAACTCCCCCGTTAAACGTAGGAAACTGTTCCAATTATATCACACCATGCATGCAGATGTATTACTCCTTCAGGAGACCCATTTCCCTTCCACTTATAAGCCCTCCTTTCTCCACCAACGCTTCCCACAATTTTTTTTAGCTTCCGGAGAAAATAAAACTAAAGGAGTAGCAATCTGCTTTGCCAAACACATCAACATCTCACAATCAGCTATAATAACTGACCCTCAAGGCCGATATATTCTGGTGTCTGGCCATATAGACGGTGAACTCTACACGTTTGTCTCCTACTACTCTCCTAATAAAGGACAAAAAAACTTCTTTGAAACACTACTACACAAAATAAAACCCCACCTACGAGGCAGGATCATTGTTGGGGGAGACTCGAACACTGCATTCGACTCTTCTATTGACAAATCTGCTGGGAATAGGCTGACTTCTAGACGCCCCTCCAAACAAAGTGTTAAAATTGCGAAGTTGCTTTATGAGGAGGGACTGATTGATGTCTGGAGGGAAACTAACCCACATAAGAGAGATTATACCCATTTTTCAGCACCGCATAATTCCTACGCCAGGATAGACCACATTTTCTCTCGATCAGCTTCTATTCCCCTAATCAGATGGTCTAGGATAGTAGATACCCCCTTGTCAGATCATTCGATGGTGACTCTCCTCATGCAGAGGTCTGGGGGGGCAGGGGGCCCGCCTCGCTGGCGCCTGCAGGAATCTCTTTTGAGTGACCCGGTACAATGCTCCTTATTGGAAGAGGCCATCAAAGAATACTTCCAAATTAATGCAACCGGTGAGGTCTCCCCGGTAACAGTGTGGGCGGCACACAAGTCAGTAATTAGAGGGAAGTTAATCCAGATGTCCTCCAAATTAAAACCGAACACAGAATAGACACAATCAGACTGACAGAGGAATACCATAAAGCTTCGAAGGCACACAAACATAATCCCTCGCCTGAATCTTTGGCAGACTTGGATAAGGCCAGAACCCTCCTAAACCTTCAGTTGACCACGGCTGCTGAACAACACCTTAGATGGACGGGGGCTAAACTTTACACGCAAAAAGATAAAATAGGATCTAAGCTAGCAGTCAAACTGAGCCCCAGACCCCGCTCCTTAGCATTCCCGAAAATTAAAGTATCTTCGGGGGACCTTACTCAAAATCCCGAAAAGATCATGACAGCCTTCCATAAATTTTATTCCGAACTCTACAAACCGAAATCTCCCCACAACCAAAGCACTCAGCATACTTTCTTGGACTCCCTGACACTACCTACCTTGTCATCCGAACACAGGGACCTCCTGGAGGCACCTTTCTCCAATCAGGAAATACTAGATACAATCAAATCATTAAAGGTAGGATCTTCACCAGGCCCAGACGGCTTTTCAAACGGTTACTATAAGAAGTTTGGCGCTTCTCTAGCTCCCCATCTGACGAAACTCTTTAATGCGCTACGGGAAGGGTCTCTTCTTGAAGCTGACCTTAACTCGGCATATATATCAGTTATACCAAAGCCAGGCAAGGACGCCAGCGAGGTGGGCAACTATCGACCCATCTCGTTAATAAATAATGATATCAAAATCATGACTAAGATCCTGGCAAACAGAATAGCGAGCTTCATATCACTATATATACATGGAGATCAGGTGGGTTTTATCCCTGGGAGGCAAGGCCCCGACCAGATCCGCCGCTCCATAGACATTATCTCTCTTCTGCGATCACAGTGGGACGGGGGACCCCCCCAGAAAGGCTTTCTCCTATCGATTGACCTGAACAAGGCTTTTGACTCAGTGGACTGGGCTTACCTGTCTGGTATCCTACGGAGATGGAGTTTCGGTCCTCACTTTCTGAATTTAATTAATACACTTTACTCTAACCCTTCAGCACAAGTACGTCTGATGGGCAGATACTCATCTTCTTTTAGTATTAACAGGGGTACCAGACAGGGATGCCCTCTCTCCCCCCTCCTATTCGCTATGGCCATCGAAACGCTGGCCATAGCGATCAGATCGAATCCTGACATAAAGGGGGTGATGTGTGGGGGCCAGGAACACAAGTGTGCACTCTATGCAGATGACCTTCTTCTGTATGTTACCTCCCCATTAATCTCTACGCCTATGATTTATAGGACGCTGAAAGAGTTCTCCGCGATTTCGGGACTGGAGGTCAATATGACAAAATCCATGGCGCTAAATATCACCGTCCCCAATGACTCTCTCACACTCCTCTCACATAACTTCGACTTCTCCTGGGTCCCAGATGCTCTCCCTTATCTAGGGATCAAACTAACATCACATATGAACAATCTTTTCAAAGCTAATTACCCGCCTATGATTAATAAATGCAGAGCTGAGTTGGCAAAATGGTCAGGGGGTGGTCTATCCTGGCTAGGTAGGATACATGCGGTTAAGATGACACTCCTCCCACGCCTATTATATCTTTTTCGTTCCCTTCCGATTCCCATCCGGAAGGACTTCCTAGGCAGCTTCCAGTCTGACATAACACGCTTTGTTTGGGGGGGCAAGGGTTACAGATGTCCTTCTCGCACTTTGGTACGCTTAAAATCACAGGGGGGACTGGGTCTACCAGACCTGTGGGGTTACTACCAGGCGGCACAATTAGCACAACTGTCAATCATTTACTCCAGAAACTACAAACCGGATTGGGTTTCAATGGAGAGGAAAGCGATCCCTCTTAACACTATTGTTTACCTCCTGTGGTCAGACACCAGAAGTAGGCCAGCCATATTAGCTCCCACCCTGTCACACTCGATAGCTTTAGGCACTAAGCTTTATACAAACCACTCTTTGATTTCCAGTCTGAAACCCTTGGCTCACCTGTTTCATAATCCAAAGTTCCCACCGGGACTTAATATAAAGGCGTTTCGCTGGTGGACAGACAAGGGCCTTTA
Organism: Lithobates septentrionalis; assembly: GCA_037952835.1. Taxonomy (NCBI): domain Eukaryota; kingdom Metazoa; phylum Chordata; class Amphibia; order Anura; family Ranidae; genus Lithobates; species Lithobates septentrionalis. The sequence goes on from JBBDGP010001852.1 coordinate 3,495,575, forward strand.
CCGCATAGGGCACTTCCTGTCCGCAAAGGGTCCGATTACCTTGGCCCACTGTAAGAAAAATCTAGGCATGCCGGATTCGGAAATATTCAGATTCACACAAATTTCCCACTATTTACGCACTATTTGGTCCACTAGGAAGGACCCTCCCTATATTACTCCTTACGAGCAATGGTGCTCTGACTCCACGAACCAGAGGGGGGGATTATCTCTAATTTATGCAGCACTTCAATCGAACTTGGAAAAACCATCTTATGCACGGGCCTGGGAAGAGGACACGGGCTGCTCCTGGAACGCATCTGATTGGTTTAGAGCCTCCCTACGCTCAACCAAAGGTATATGCAATGTATCCTTAATGGAAGCCAGTTTAAAAGTAATGAATAGATGGTACTACGTTCCCTCCAGACTGGCAACAATTTACTCGGGGACATCCCCAATCTGTTTTAGAGGATGTGAGCTAGAAGGCTCTATGTTTCATATATGGTGGACTTGTCCACGCATCAGATCCTTCTGGAAGAGAATTTTCCGCACCATTAGTACATTGACGGGTGAAATAATCGCCCCCAGCCCGACGATAGCACTGCTGAATCAACCCATTCCTAATCTGCCTAAACGTCTACAAGCCCTTTCCTTCTTCATACTTGTGGGAGCCAAGATTACCTTGGCAAAAGCCTGGAAGAAGCCTTCGGTCTCCTTTCAGGCTTGCAAAAGGAAAATCTCTTGGATAATGGCACAAGAGCTGATAGTAGCAAAACTTACTGATAAGTTTGAGAGGTTTACCACTACTTGGGAACCATGGGCCACGTATTGTGGTATCTCAATCCTGCCTGGTGTGGAGAATACATCTCGGAACCTCTCCCCTCCTCTCTGACCTCTACTTCTCTAACTTTACCCTCATTTTCCCACGTTTCTTCTCATCTCTATCGGGACACTCTGCCCGTTCCTCATCAGACGAACAGTCTTCCGTGTACAAGCACTCCTGAAGTATTAGTTCTTTTCTTTTTTGTTTAATGTATTTTGATGTTTCCTAAGCAGGGAATGGACGGTCGGGGTGGGAGTTCTACCCCCCAGGGAGATCCGTCTCCTATATTACAGGGAGTTGGTACATAGATTTCTTACCCCAGGGGTCGCCCCAGATGTCCCCCACAGTAAGAGCCCATTGGGGTGGGGCTTCTGGGAACCCAGGGGAGAAAGAGCGGTCACAGCACCGGATAGTATTAGGCCAGTATCTTCTTGGATCACCTTCTGGGTGGGTGGCCTCCCGACCGTACCGTTCCCCTATTGGTTTGTCATTGCCGATTGACGCATACCTTACTGTTCAAAACAAAGGCTGGCAAATTTGGTACCACCAAAATTTATAGGTGCTTTATGTTCTGTATAGACATGGCAATAACTGTTACAGGATACTTTCTATGCCAATTTTCTATGTATATGGACATTTTTTTTTCTTACATTGTATGCTACTGATCTTCAATAAACCTTTTGAAAACCAAAAAAAAAAAAAAAAAAAAAAAAAAAAACATTGTATGATTTCCCATTAAAATCTAAGGTTTGGAAAAAAAAAAAAAAAAAAAAAAAAAAATTTGGGACACAGTACACGTGAACAATGAATGGACATACAACTCACCGTTAATAGCCCTCACGGAAACAATTTTTTTTATACCAGGGAAGGAGATATTCGCCGGACGCGAGATAAGAAACCCACAATTGAAAGATGTTATCACAAAAGGTATGATAAAAACACGATTAGAACTAGAACTCAACGGGTGGAAGATAAGTAAATGGAATTTCTATCAATTAAAACACTTAGTAAATACATTACCACATCCAGTTAGAGAAGAAGAGAAATTAAGCCCATTGGAAAAACTCTGTTTTACCCTAATGCCACTGAAAAATGGAATATCAAAAATCTACGGAATACTGACAGACCTAGAAGGACAAGGAAGACAATGGGAAAAATAACTGGAATTAAAACTAGAAGAACAACAAGTGGAAAAGATGATAGGAATGGGATATAATAATGCCTGGGATATGAACACTGATGGTGGGAGTGTCCAACAATAAAGGACTACTGGTAAGATATAGTAAATAATATAAAGGAGATAACTGGTGAGAAAATAGAACAAAATATATGGACCTGCTTATTCCATGATCATAAAATTCCAAAGAAACAATACATGAGAACAATGTTCCCAAAACTCCTGAATACCGCAAAGGGTTTGATCCCAAAAAAATGGTTAAAAAGTGAAAAACCAGATATAGGAGTGTGGTATGAACAAATAGATTATTATTGTAAAATGGACCTTTTGAGTAGTAGGGTGAGAGTACAATATAATAAGTATATCAGCACCTGGGAGGGTTGGAAACTATTTAAAACCTCGGACATATATCTAGAAAAGCTGAAAGAAGGAGAAGGACTATGAGTTAGAAATTTAAGGGACTTAAAGTGGTATTCCACCCAAAAAAAAAAAAAAAAACTACATGAAAAATCCTAAAAAAAGATACAAAAAAACATTTGGATATTTTTTTTTTTTTACTCACCTCTAAATGCCTGTTGCTAGGGGATCCCTCATAGTCTGCCTCTTTCAGTGCCTGGGCTGGTGACATCACTTCCGTCTCGGCACAGGAAGGGCTCGGCTCTGCTCCCTCCCTCCTGTCAATCATCTGGGACCCATTACAGGTCCCAGGTGACTGAGCGGCCAATCACGGTGGGGCTTCAATCCCCCGCATCGCTGGACCCAGGGACAGGTAAGTGTCCAATTAAAAGTCAGCAGCTGCAGTATTTGTAGCTGCTGACTTTTAATTTTTTTTTTTTTTTAGTGGCCCTCCTCTTTAAGAAAAGAAACAAACCAGATAGAAAGGGGGGGGGGATAAGAGAATGAGAGATAAGGAATAGATAAGGTAGTAAGATTAGTTTTATATCTTTATGTTTTTGTTTTTTTTTTTAACTAAAATAAATTAAATATTTAAATAATTAATAAAGATAATCTTGAATAAGCCACTATGATGTGAATTCGAGATGGGACAAAATTGAACTGCAAAGTTGAAATAACGTCTCTCAGAAAATTTCGCTGAAGTGGAAGAAAAAAAATTAAAAAACAAAAAGTTAAAATAAAATAATAATAAAAAAATTTTAAACGCGCCCCGTCCCGACGAGCTCGCATGCAGAAGCAAACGCATACGTGAGTAGCACCTGCATATGAAAATGGTGTTCAAACCACACACGTGAGGTATCGCCGCGATCGGTAGAGTGAGAGCAATAATTCTAGCCCTAGACCTCCTCTGTAACTCAAAATATGCAACCTGTAGAATTTTTTAAACGTCGCCTATGGAGATTTGTAAGGGTAAAAGTTTGTCGCCATTTCACGAGCGGGTGCAATTTTGAAGCGTGACATGTTGGGTATCAATTTACTCGGCATAACATTATCTTTCATAATATAAAAAAAATGGACTACCTTTATTGTTGTCTTATTTTTTAATTCAAAAAAATGTATTTTTTCCAAAAAAAAGTGCGCTTGTAAGACCGCTGCACAAAAAAATATGTATAATGTTTGTGGGTTCTAAGTAATTTTCTAGCCAAAAAAAATGTTTTTAACGTCAAATCTCAGAAAGAGGCTCGGTCCTTAAGTGGCTAATACAGAATAAGAGCAGATACTGAGAATTACACTTGGAATACAGAACAAGAGAAGTGGTACTGTGCAGAGCCCCTTTAATACAGAATAAAAGCAGATACTGAGAATTACACCTGGCATACAGGATAGAGTTGCCACCTCATCCCTTTAAACCCGAACACCTTTGAATTGCACAGGTTCTGAGGCTTATTAAATGCAGATAAGGCACCACGTGAGTTTAATTATCACCTTAATCAGCCACAGAACCTGTGTAATTCATATGTGTTCGGGTTTAAAGGGATGAGGTGGCAGCCCTAGCTCAGAGCGTATCAGAGACATCGGTTTCTCCCAGTACTCCTCGCAAATGCACCAGAACTTCATTAGAACAGAAAACCATTAAAGAGAACTTACAACAGTGTGTAATGGTGGGCAGCAGCCAGGAACGTTCATTGCGCTCTAAGCTGCAGCAAAATAAAGAGGAGGGTGGTAATAATTTTCCACAATCTGCCCCAGTGAAACCATCTACACCCAGCAGAGACCCTCAGCCCAGCACTGGTAATGGGAAAGTGGATCAGGATTTTAAGCATCCTGCAGCCGCGAAGCAGAGGGGGGTTAAAGCCTGAATCTGCGCTACACCTGGCTGATAAAATTCCTTCCCTGGTAAAAAGAATGGAGACCCTGAGAAAAGCCAAGGCTAGAATCCAGAAGCAGATTGACTCTGTCTATAGACTTAAAGCTGCCAACCCCAGAAAGGAAATTTTAAATGACAGCAAACTGAACTCCCTGGGCATTGAACTGGCCGTTGTGTCAAAGGACATTGATGCTCTTCTGGAAGAGCTGGGGCCAGTGGCGGAGGTGTACCGCAATTGTGAACCGATTTGAGGTGGGATTGAGTGTAAAGATTGAGTCTTCTACAGAGTCAGACTCTGGGGAACCAGTCCAACGCACGCAGCCACCAAATGTGTCTCCTGAAGGGAAGACTGTGCAGCCTCTGGAGGACAGTGAGGAGTAAAACCAAGTTGGAGCAGATTCTCCTGCTGGACTTCCAGCTCTGGAGGATAGTGGGAACATCAGTTTAACCCAGCAGACATTCACAGTACAGGAGACTCAGAGGAGTGACATGGTGGAGTCCCAGCACATGGATTCTGAGAACAGTGCTGCTGCCACTAATACTCATAGTGGGAGCCATGCTGGGGTGACTGGTGTTCATGGTGGGAGTAACACTGGGGTAACTAGTAATAATGCTGCTAGTAATGATATGATGTGCAGTGATGATGTCACTAATATTGATGTGGTGGATAATTCTGATGTTATTAATACTAATGCTGGTATATCTGAATGGGGTCATCAGCAGTCTGAGAGTTCTGAGAATGTAGCGATGGAGGAGTCAGTTCAGAATAACTCTCAAGATTTCCCCCCTTTGGTGGATCCACCACCTGCTCCACAAGGGAACCCTGGTCCATCTGGTCATGTCCCTTCTCGGAATGCCTGGAGCCGTCGGGCCCCTTCTTTTTCCACTAGTAAAAGTCATACTGGTCAGGCCTTTAAGAGGAGAAATGTGGTTAGATTTAAGCATAGAGGTTCCAGAGAGGAGCTCCCTAATAGGAGGTTTGTAGTAAGGGACTTGCTGTGTCATCAGATGGGGTTTGCTCCTGCAGACATACTGGCAGTCATCAATCTCCCTGACAGACAAGGTTATGATGTCAACTTTAAGCTCATGTCTGACTTAGATTCTGGTCTAGTTTCAGTGGGTTGCGGGAAAAAGAGGGTTGGAGGAATTTCATCTTTATTCCCATCTCCAAACCTGACACAGCTAATGTTAACATCATTTTCTGGAATGAGTCTCTGCCCCCCCAAGATATTGTCATTTGGCTTAGAAGACATTGTGAAATGGTTTCTGAGTTAATAAAAATTAAAGACAGTGATGGGATCTGGACTGGTGGTTGGAGGGTTCTTGTTATGTTGAGGCAAAGTAACAAAGTTACCCATCACTTGCCAAACTCTTTCTTCATTGGGCGGGAGAGAGGAGTTTGCTTCTATGCAGGTCAGCCCAGGTTATGTTTTAAATGTGGTAAATCTGGCCATGTGGCGAGTATTTGTACGATCCTGAAGTGAAATCTTTGTGGGGAGGTTGGCCACAACAGTTCTACCTGTGAAAAGGTTATGTGCAATCTGTGTGGTAGGCTTGGCCATTTCCACAGGGATTGCCTGGAGGCCTTCCATAATATGGGTGGGGAATCTGCAGACAATGAATTGTTGGCTGCAGCAGAACAACTGGAGGAGGAAGCCTTAATGAATGGAGCTATATTGCCTAGGGAGGAGGTGGTCCCAGAGGTCCAGGAGACTACCTCCGGGTGGGCGGACAGAGTTAAGCAGGCTAAGGAGAAGCAGGCTGAGGAGCAGCCGTCTGCGCGCTCTTCGTCTGTTCTGGGTTCTGTCTGTGTGAAGATCACTGGTCAGAAGAGGAGGAATAAAAAAGATAAGTCTACCCGTAAACCCGAAAGTGACTGGACATTAGTGCAGAAGCCAGCTAAAAAAGTGAAAGGGGCACCAGAAGTGGGTACGGCAGTTTCCCCCAATAGGTATGAAGCGTTATCAGATTCGGATGCCGACTCCTATTCTCTAGAGGCCCAGGAACTGGAGCAGGAATTAAAAAGAGTGGAAAAGGAGTATGTGACTGGCTCAGAGGATGACCCGCCCACTAAAAGGCGTCCGCCCCCTGATCCTGTATCCGCAGAATCTGATATGGAAACTGGTAGTCGGCAGAGTGACTCCGATTCTGACTTATAATGAAATGTTGGAGAAGTATAGATATATGGAAAGGAGTCTTATTGTGACATGACATTTATAATGCCCTTTTTTATCTGCTAAGTTTTTGATCTAAACAACATGTCAGTAATTTTTGTATTTATGTTATTTTCAGTCAGTTAGTCTGTTATTATGTATCTTGTTTGTTTTTACAAATAAAAATCTCCATACATATAGAATAAGTACAGATACTGAGAATTACACCCAGAATAAAAGGACAAGAGAAGTTGTCCTGTGCACACATGGAATGAGATTTGTCATTGATGTACGGGGTGTGATGCAGCTCAGGTATATGAATGAGGAAGCAGGTCTTTGTCGTTGCTGTCACAGCCTTCTGGTAGACCCGCCCGCCCTCTCTTCACATTCCTGCGGTGCTGACTTCTTCATAGTTTCAGTCCTGTGCTGGGATCTCCACACTCTCCGCAATCTCCGCACTTCGCTCAGGATGGGGCAGAATTTCAGTAAGCAGTATTGTGGGTTCTGCTGCTGTGGGTGCTGCCGTCAATCTGTGGATATCCCACCCATAGGAAAAGGCAGTACCATAATGAGTAGCCCCAAGGCGTTAGACAAGTCAGATTCAGTGGTGGATGCCCATAAGATGTACCGGATCCACAATCTGAGCCCACAGATCTCAGTGAAGTTGGAAAGCTTTCTCAGTGGTGAGGACAACCCAGCCTTTGTGGACAGCCCAAATGGAGAACAACCCAACCTCAATGACTCCACAATGGAACTTCCAAAAGAACGATTTGACAAAAAAGTCAACACACATGCTCCAGGGAAGAACCAAGCCGAACGATTAGAGAGTTTCTCCTCCAACATCCATAGCAACAAGCCAGGTTCTGCTAAAGACCTGGATGTCCCCAAGGGCGAGGCGCTGAAGGTCCTGGAAGAGCAGGGGACATGGATCCTGGCCAGGACGCTCAACAACAATGGGGAAGTCAACACTGGCTAATCCCGCGGACCTTCCTGGCAAACACCGGGAGCCTCGAGGTGGAGGAGTAAGTCATGGCGTAAATTGTTTTACCGCAAACAGGTCTTGCATTGCTGTTTATGTGCATAGCTGTGGGCACTTGATAGGGTTTATTTATAAAACAGTGAATGTGACTTTCACTAAACCTTCCCTGTGGGGGAATCTTCCAGGTGCGTGCATTTTAAATGACGCCGATGGATTCTCCACCAGAGAACGTTTGGTGAAAGCCACATCCACTGCTTTGTCCTAAGACCCAATTATTCTAATGCAGGGTTTCTCAACCAGGGTTCCATGGAACACTAAGGTCAGTGGCGGTGCGTCAATAAGGGCGCACGGGCGCCGCCCCCACTCTCCTGCCACCCCCATAGCACCAATAGATAGAAGTTCAGACGGCAGGCTGGCGGGGGGCACACTGGCAGCATTTGATATGGCACAGTGGCTGCGTTTGATGGGGCACAGTGGTGGCAATTGGTGGGCACAGTGGGAGCAATTGATGGGCACAGTGGCAGCAATTGATGGGCACAAGGGGCTGCATATGATGGGCACAAGTGGCTGCATATGATGGGCACAAGTGGCTGCATTTGGAGGGCACAGTGAGGCTGCATATGATGGGCACAAGTGGCTTCATTTGACAGGCACAGTGAGGCTGCATATGATGGGCACAAGTAGCTTCATTTGACAGGCACAAGTGGCTTCATTTGATGGGCACAAGTGGCTGCATACGATGGGCACAAGTTGCTGCATACGATGGGCACAAGTGGCTGCATACGATGGGCACAAGTGGCTGCATACGATGGGCACAAGTGGCTGCATACGATGGGCACAAGTGGCTGCATACGATGGGCACAATGGCTGCAATTGATGGGCACGGTGGCTGCATTTTATGGGCACAGTGAGGCTGCATTTGAGTTTCATTATTTTTCAGTTTGTTTGCGACCCCCCCCCCAAATAAAAATTTGAGCACCAGCCGCCACTGCCTAAGGTTCTTCCAGAGGTTGCTAGCGGTTCCTTGAGCAATAATCAATTTTTGCCTCTCAGATAAGTTCCCACTGACACCATTTATCTTTTTAGCTATCTGTAAGGAGGGAATTTTTCCCAATGACAACAAGTATAAGGAGCATTCTTCCCACAGACCACCAATGTCAGGATCATTCTTCCCAGTGACCACAAATGTAAGGGGCATTCTTCCCACTGGCCACCTATGGAAGGAGCTTTCTTCTTACTGACCACTAATGTAAGGAACATTCTTCCCACTAACCACCAATGTAAGGAGCCTTCTTCTCACTGCCACCAATGTAAGGAGCATTCTTCTCACTGACCACTGATGTAAGGCACATTCTTTCCACAGGCCACCAGTGTAAGGAGCATTCTTCTCACTGACCACCAATGTAGGGGACATTATTCCCACTGACCACCACTGTAAGGGACATTCTTCCATCTGACCCCCAATGTAGGGGACATTCTTCCCACTGATTACCAATGTAAGGGACATTCTTCCCTCTGACCACCAATGTAAGGAACATTCTTCTCACTGACCACCAATGTAAGGGACATACTGACCACTAATCTAAGGAACATTCTTCCCACTAATCACCAACGTAAAGAGCATTCTTTTCACTGACCACCAATGTAAGGAGCATTCCTCTCACTGACCACCAATGTAGGGGGCATTCTTCCCACTGACCACCAATGTAAGGCACATTCTTCACACTGGCCACCAATGTAAGAAGCATTCTTCCCACTGACCACTTATGTAAGGATCATTCTTCTCACTGACCACCAATGTAAGGGCATTCTTCCCACTGACCACCAATGTATGGCACATTCTTCCCACTGATCACTAATGTAAGGAACATTCTTCTCACTGACCACCAATGTAAGAGACATTCTTATTCCCCCACGGGCCTCAAAAAGGCATTCAAAAGGGCCAGAGAGAAGACTAGACATAGCTTACCATTTGATAAGTCAAAAAGAGATCTTAATACTATTGAACAACATACACAAACTAGGATCATCACCACCTTTAGCAAGCAACATAAAGCCTTTAAGATAATCCTACAGAAACACTGGCACATCTTGCAGATTGATCCGACACTTAACCAGTTTATATCGGATGCCCTTAATTACTTCTAGACGGACGAGGTCCCTTAAGGACATACTAGTCACCAGTGAATATACTGGGGAATTTAGGGGGGACCCCTGTAAATGTCGGGGCACCTTTAAATGTGGGGGATGTCCTCAGTGCCAGTTCATCAATACTGACACAAATGTGATACTACCCAATGGACATCGTTTTGTGCCTTCCCACTTTGCAAACTGACGCACGTATGGGGTAGTCCATCTTCTTACCTGCCCCTGCGGATGCTTCTACTGGGCAAAACGAAATTGGAACTGCACAAAAGGATGAGAAGGCACGTACACAGTGTACGCACGTGCAACCCAGACGTACCACTGGGGAGACATGCCTGGGATGTGCATGGAGGTATTTTCCCCAAAATTAGATTCCTTGTACTGGATCGGGTGCACCCCAGTCCCAAAGGGGGTGATTGGGACAAAACTCTGCTACAAAGAGAGACAAGGTGGATAGTGGCCTTACAAGCCACTGTGCCACCTGGCCTCAACAACAACTGAATTAGCTACCGGCCTTTCCTAGAAGGGTTTACTTCTGGGACTTGGGAAGGACTGGGTTAAACTTACAGTTGGTGTAGTGTCCACCCCCCCCCCTTCCTTTTTTCCTTCTTTGCTTCTTTTCTAGCCCTGTTCCTATTCAGCCCGTGTGTTATACGTTTTTCTATTTTTCTTACTTTGTTCCTTTTTGGGCCCCCTTTTTTTTCATTTTTTTTTTCATTTTTATCCCCTTCTTTTTGCATGCCCCACTGTGTCAGCACCATCTGCAACCAAGCTTTTTTTTATTATTTGACCAATATTCAGCAGTGTTTTGGCTAATATGTTTGCCATATACATAGATTGTGTATTCTTCTTTCAACATATATTTTCCTGTATAATTATTTACATTTTTATATTTTTTGATATGTTAATTGTTTTCTTTGAGCTGGAGCACAGATCCTTGTAGTGATTCCGTATGGGTTTAAAATCGAATTTTACTTATTGTTCTTTTTTCACTAGATGGCGGCATTGGGACGGGTTGCTCTGTGGAGTATATCCCATCTACCCTGTTTCCCCGAAAATAAGACCTAGCGTGACTGTCGGTGATGGCTGCAATATAAGCCCTACCCCCCAAATAAGCCCTAGTTAAAGTCCTAGTAGGTCTTATTTTCAGGGTAGGGCTTATTTTCGGGGAAACAAGGAAGGCCTTTTTTGGGGAGGTAGGGCTTATATTGCAGCCATCACCGACAATAACGCTAGGTCTTATTTTCGGGGAAACAGGGTATCTCCCTATCATCAGGGGCCGCCCCTTGGGCCCATATATATCATTGCCGTTCGAGTGGTTTGACTATCACTTTTTCCACTCACACGTTGTGCTTGGCAGAAGGGTGGGCCTGGGCGGCGGTTTTCTCCTCCTCTTTTTTCTCCACCTCTTTCCCCCTGTTGGCTCTTCAGCGTGTGATACACATGCTTTATTCCTCACACTGACGCGAGCGGCATCCTCTGTGCGTGCGCCCGTCGTCAACTGATCTCTACTGCGCATGCGCATCAGGTTAATCCCCACGGCGCATGCGCTGGCATCCAGCGCCATATTTAAACCCCTACTGTGTTCCTCACAGACACAGTCATGCAGGGGCAACGCTGTAAATATTTATCATGGTGCTACAGGTAAGCAAATTCCCAGCTCCACTCATATGTTTTTGACCATTCCCTATGGGCAACCTTGATTATTTATTTATTCACTTTTTTACTCTTGTGTTTCAGGGCGTAGGGAGGCAGGGATCCATGGCTAGCATTTGCTAACCCAGTAACTCTCTTTGAGGCTCTGGTCTGCCCCCCCCCCCTTTTTTTTGTCCTTTACAAGCACTGATTGGTAATTATGACTTCTTGAACTCACAGTTGTATTTACACTCCTATTTGGGATGTTATCGGTTGCCCTTTTTTCCATCTCACTTTGTGGGCATTCAATGGCGGGGTTGGTCATCCATATAGTTATGCTACTTTCTTTTTCTCTTTGTCACCAAGTGTACGGCTGATATTTGATCACCGTCACTTACCCGTGATTCCACCAATGTAGGAACTGATTTTTTTACAAGCCAACCACGTACTCTGAACGGCGCCTTGTGCCCATCCTGACATATAACTTTTCAAGCTCCTGATATGGAATCGCTCCAATGGGTATGTGGGGCATCTAATATTGGTCTGTCGATATATGTTTTTTAAGTAATGAGACACATTGTCTATGTCTTTGACTGCAGTTTTCTCTAATATGTGTTCTTTTCTATTTTAGTGTTTAATAGAAGTGACCATTCTCCATCCTGTACCCCTGATAAAGGTGTAAAAAAAAACAGAAACGCGTCGTGTATTCGGAGATTATCAGTGTCATTGTATATTTCTTTTTGTTTTTTTGTTATGTTTGTTTGTATGCATTTGTAGACGCCATATGTCTTTTTACAATTAGTCAATTGTTTGTACTTTTAATATTTATGCAAATAAACTTTTGTACCTTCATTGAGTTGGTGATCTTTCAAAGTCCTGTCTAGAGGGTATTTTTTCTTGGTCTTTGTATCAGGGAGGGGACTACCATACTCTTTTCTCTGACACGGTGGAAGCCTCTTTCTTTTATAAGAGACATTCATCCCAATTTTTAAAAGTCTTGCAATCAAAAAGCATAAAATCACTATATATAATATACATAAATATATACATATTTACATAAATGAAAAGAAATATAGCAAATCTGCTCTCAAACAAAAAATGACTTTACAGCAAAAACAAAACTCATCATGAACATGTCATTATTGGGGATAATCTTACTACAACTCACACCACTACACTAGACATCAAAACTGTGAAGTCAAGAAACAAACCCGCACCCATTATGCATGCAGCCCTTCTTCAAAAAGAAGATACTAACCAACAAAAGCTAAAGGAGTGAAAGAAACAGAAAAATAAAAGAGCTTCTCACCCAGAGATGGGCAGTTCACCAAAGGCAGGTCTGATATTCCTCCACGCCCTTTTCCAGACTGCCCGAGGCTCCCTGCCCTTCTCAAGACCCCGAATTTCCCCCAACCTCACCCAGAATATCGTGCACCACCACCTCAACAGAGAGGACTTTCTTCCACAGGGTAATCTGGCACCATGCATTCCATGTGAAGTAACGGACAACTATACTAACTAAAAACAGTGTATCCAAATAAAAATCCCAGCAAGTCCTGAATGCCCCGTACACCCACTCCGCATAACTCATGCGATAGAAAAAGGGGATGCCTAGAGTCCTCCCCACCCTTTTAAACACCTCTATGTTAAAGGGATACTGCAGCAAAAAGTGGTCCATAGACTCCACTTTACCAACACACTCCGCTCTAGGACAATCCTGATCATCCACAGGGCAATGCTTCAAGTTCCCTCTGACATAAAGCCTTCCATGGAAAGCGAGCCAGGCTTGATCCCTAAACTTCAATTGGATTCTTTCCAAATTGATTAAACGCAACCCCTCCCTCATTACGGAGCCTGGGCAATCCCTTAAGGCCACTGACACATTGAAAGCAGAGCTCAAAATCCTCATCTCCAGAAGCTTCCTGGGGAGGGACTTAATATCCTCCACTGTCACCTGCCACTGCCGAAGCCAGGAGCTTGCCATGTCGGACTCTCAGACTTTTCACTGGCCCACCATCTTCCCAGCATCGCAGAAAAGGCCTAAAACAAGATTGAAAAATGCCCACCCATCCCGGTTCTCTGTTAGCATGTTACCAAGATTGTACTTTAAAAAGAGCAGGGAAAATAAAACTATTGGGTTGACCATTCCTAGGCCACCCTCCCGCCTAGACAGGTAAGTTACATTGCGTCTGATCAGGTTCAGCCTATTTCCCCATAACAGTTGGAAAAAACAGCTGTACACCATTGCATAGAGAGATGCTGGCAAGACACAGACAAAGCTGACATATAAAAAGATTGGGACCAGGTACGTTTTGATCGAGTCAACCCTCTCCCTCAAGGAAAGCTTCAATTTCTTCCAGCTTGCTACTTTGGCATTGGCACACATCAACCTGCTTTCCCAATTTCGATGACCATAGTCACCAGGACCAAATTTGATGCCCAACACTTTAATTTCTTGCTGGGGCTCTGGGAAGGCATCCGGAAGTTCGAAGCTTTCACCCTCCTCACCTATCCAGAAAACTTCACTCTTTCCATAGTTGACTTTAGAACCAGAAGCCTCTGTGTACTGCTCTACCATAGAGACCACCTCCTGCGCCTCCTCCGTCCCAGAGACAATAACAGACACATCATTGGCATAGGCCACGACCTTCAAAGGCAGCACACCAGCAATGCCCAAAGGCACCCCGCACAAAGATCCACTCTCTAGCCTTCTTATGAAGGAGTGCATTTTGAATACATATAACAGGGGGCTAAAAGGACATCCCTGGCGCACACCAGAGCCAACCTCAAAAGGCTGTCCAACCTAACCATTAACCAGTGGGAAGCTCTCAGCCCCTCTATATAATGTCTTCAGCCAATCTATAAACCTCCCCTGCAGGCCGTATCTACCAAGTAGCAAATACAGGTACTTGTGATTGACTCTATCAAAAGCAAGTACTTTCTCCATCCAGCAGTAGGGATGAGCCGAACACCCCCCTGTTCGGTTCGCACCAGAACATGCGAACAGGAAAAAAATTCGTTCGAACACGCGAACACCGGGATCTGGGGGTCCCCTTGTTAAAGGGGGCTTCCAGATTCCGATAAGCCCCCCGCCCGCAGACCCCCACAACCACCGGCCAGGGTTGTGGGGATGAAGCCCTTGTCCCCATCAACATGGGGACAAGGTGTTTTGGGGGGCTACCCCAAAGCACCCTCCCAATGTTGAGGGCATGTGGCCTGGTACAGTTCAGGAGGGGGGGGGCGCACTCTCGTCCCCCCCTCTTTTCCTGTGGCCTGCCAGGTTGCGTGCTCGGATAAGGGTCTGGTATGGATTTTTGGGGGGACCCCACACCGTTTTTTTATTTTTTTTTGGCGCGGGGTTCCCCTTAAAATCCGTTTTTATCAATGAACTTCTATGTGTATTGTCGGCAATGCAATAGCCGCGGGTAGTTTTAAATGAGTTTTTTCCTTCAAAATGTCATTTTGCTGTCAGACTGTTCTAAACACAGGAAACATGCGCCCCTTTACAGGCATACTATAGACACCCCCCAGGTACGAAATTTAAAGGGATATTACACTTTTCTTGTTTGACTTTAAGCATTATTAAAATCACTGCTCCTGAAAAAACGGCCGTTTTTAAAACTTTTTTTTGCATTGATCCATGTCCCCTGGGGCAGGACCTGGGTCCCCAAACACTTTTTATGACAATAACTTGCATATTAGCCTTTAAAATTAGCACTTTTGATTTCTCCCATAGACTTTTAAAGGGTGTTCCGCGGCATTCGAATTTGCCGCGAACACCCCAAATTGTTCGCTGTTCGGCGAACTTGCGAACAGCCAATGTTCGAGTCGAACATGAGTTCGACTCGAACTCGAAGCTCATCCCTATCCAGCAGCCCTGCATCGTTCCAAAGCCTCCCGGACAGCTAAAACTGATGAAAAGGTACTTCTATCTTGGACCGAGCAGTGCTGATGACAGGACAACAAATCGCCTGCCACTGACGACAAGCACCAAAAAAGAATCTTCACCAGGATCTTTCTATCAACATTGAGAAGACTGATGCGGTGCCAGTTCTCAATCATTGAGGGGTCTTTACCTTTTGACAGAAGAATCACAGCGGATTGCCTCATGGAGGGAGGGAGCGAACCCTCTTCTAGACAGCTGTTATAAACCTCTGCTAAAAATGGAGCCAGAATGGACTTAAAACACTTGTAGAATTCAGCTGTCAACCCATCTGGCCCAGGCGATTTGTTGGTAGCCAGCTTCTCTATAGCATGAACTACCTCATCCACTGAAATTGGTTCCGTCAAATCCATCAAAGGCAATGTACCATTTCCCAATCCTGGAGTAGAATCCAGAAAGCTTTCCATCCTGTCCCGACAAAGGTCCTTTCTTCCCAGAAGGTCTGCGTAATATGATCTGAAGATCTCCAGGATCCCTGATCTGGACTTCACCAGGGAACCCGTACTATCCCTCAGGCCTATGACCGTCTTAACTGCTATGCCTTGCTTACAGTTCTGGTAAGGATCAGGCGAGTGGTATTTTCCATAATCCCTCTCCAGAACCAAGGAGGCATGCCGGTCGTATTGACACTTCCTAAGAAGAAATTTCACCTCTGAGATCCCCCCTGTATCTCCTCTATACGAGACAAGACGATCAAGCTTCCTCCGCAAATGCTGGTAGGCAATGTACACAGGGCCGGATTCCCGACAAGGCCACCGAGGCCAGGCCTCGGGGCGGCAGTGGTGCAGGGGCGGTGCCAAAGCCGCCCCCCGCCACATGAAAGCCGCCCCCAGCCTCATGAAACCCCCCCCCCGATCTGTCCCCATGAGTCCCGGCTGCCTGAGCCTCCCTGCACAAATGTAATTAGCGTGCACTTGCTACGGGGCGGACTTGGCCAGGGGGAGGGAGCAAATGACGCCCTCATTAAACGCCCGGCGGTGACTGGCCAGACAGGGTGCGTGTCTTTCCAGTGACAGAGGCGGAGCCTAATGCTCCACCTATCCTCCTCCGTGCGGCACATCCCTTTGCATGTTCTCCTTGTCCCGGGGGGCGGGGTCTCTCTGTCACTGTAGGAGGAAAAGAGAGAGGAGGAGGACGGGAACCCCCGCAAGTGGTGGCCAGGACAGCAGGTAAGTTGCATTTATTTTTGTAAGTGACAGTGCTCACTGCTCAGCATGGATTGAATGCAAATTTTCAGAGCATATTGCAATAAAGTGCTCCATGCATGCTCAAACTCATTAAACAGTCCACATTCAGTGAAAGTTCATGTACTGCAAACTTTGCAGTACATGAACTTTCACTGAATGTGGACTGTTTAATAAGTTTGCATAGGTTCCAGCATGCATGGAGCACTTTGCAGTACATGATTTTTCACTGAATGTGGACTGTCTAATAATTTTGCATAGGTTCCAGCATATGCAAAGTGATCCATACTGAAATCAATGCAAACCCATTAAACAATTCACATTCTGTGAAAAATCATGCACTGCAAAGTGCTCCATGCTATGATCAAAACACAATTAAAATACAATAGTAAGAGCTGTGATTTTTAAACCGACAAGGCTGCACTGATTGCCACTGATAAGGCGGTACTCCTAGGCAGCACTGATAGGCGGCATTGGTAGGCTGCACTGATATGCACTGATAGGCGGCACTGATGGGCACTGGTAAGCTGCACTGGTCAACACTGATCGGCGGAACTGATAGGCGGCACTGGTGAGCTGCACTGATGGGTACTGGTAGGCTGCACTGGTAGGCTGCACTGATAGGCTGCACTGATGGGCTGCACTAATGAGCACTGGTAGGCTGCACTAATGAGCACTGATAGGCGGCACTGATGGGCACTAATATGCGGCACTGGTAGGCTGCACTGATGAGCACTGATAGGCGGCACTGATGGGCACTGGTAGGCTGCACTGATGGGCACTAATATGTGGCACTGGTAGGCTGCACTGATGGGCTGCACTAATGAGCACTGATAGGCGGCACTGGTAGGCTGCACTGATGAGCACTGATAGGCGGCACTGATAAAGGCGGCACTGATGGCACTGTACTGATGGGCACTGATAAGGCTGCACTGTTGGGGAGAGATGAGGCGGCACTCTTACGATGCACTGATAAAGCAGCACTGATGAGGCTGATGAGGACGCACTGATGGCAACTGATAGGCTGCACTGGTAGCCCCGGATCAGACTGCACTGATGGGCATTGATAAGGCTGCACTGTTAGGCACAGATGAGGCGGAAATCTTAAGCTGCACTGATAGGGCTGCACTGATATGCTGCAGTGATAAGCTGCACTGATGGGCACTGATAGGCTGCATTGGTGGCCCCTGATGAGGCTGTACTAATGGGCACTGATGAGGCTGCCCTGATGGGTACTGATATGCTTTATGTTGATATTGTTAAAGTTGTTGTTGAGATTTATTTTTGGAACTTAATTCTGCATAAAACATTTAACAGTGTAATTTCCGGAGATATGTTTAGGTGTGAGGTGCATTTTCTGCATTACAGAGTATTTTCAGTCTGTACAATTAAAGCCAGTTATTTTCAGTGTTCTTGTGTGTGGAGATATGTTTTTAATTGATCTATTGTAGCGGTCTTCGATAAAGGACCAGAATGGTGGTGTGTGTGTGTGTGTGTGTGTGTGTGTGTGTGTGGAGGGGGGGGGGGCGGCATTGAAGGACCCGGCCTTGGGGCGGCAAAGGGAGTAAATCCGGGCCTGAATGTACATACCAAGCTGCTTCTTCTTACTTATGGCCTTCAAAAGTCCAATTGCCCTTTGTTTCACAAGTTCCTACCACTCTGACTTACTGCTGCAAAGGTCCAGAGTAGAGACCTGTGCCTGAAAAAAATCCTCAAAGGATTGTCTTACCTCTACATCTTCCAGGAGAGCCGAATTCAGTTTCCAGGAACCCCTTCCCCTGGGTGGAGTGTCCGAGGCATTCAGAGTCACAGACAGCATACAGTGGTCAGAGAACTCCACCGCCCTCAACTCAGGAGCCGAGAAAGCAGAGTTCTCCTTTAAAAAAAAAACCTATCTATCCTACTCTGACTATTCCCTCTCTGAAATGTGAATCCTGTGCTGCCAGGGCAGTGCTTAATATGCACATCTACCAGGCCTGCTTGTCTCACCATATCTCTTAGAAAAACTCTGTCGTAACCCAGCCTGTCTATGGAGCCTCTCCTGTCTTCAGGCCTAATTATGGTGTTAAAATCACCTCCAAAGACAACCTGCTGGGACGTAAAAAGGAAGGGCTTGATCTCTGTGAGGAGGCATTTCCTGCCCCATTTTGACTGCGGTCCATAGATATTGATCAGGCGCAGGTCCTGCCCCCCAACAGAGACGTCTAAGACCATTCATCTTCCCATTTCTACCTCAATTACCCGCCGGCACGTTACCATATCGGTTTTAAAAAGGACCGCAACTCCGCTGCAGGGCTCAGCCGCAAGGGACCAAAAGGAGGGACCGAATCTCCACTCCCTTTTTGCAAGATGGACATCGGCCAAGGTATTGAGCCAGGTCCCTTGCAAAAATAAAATCTCGGCATCAAATTCGCTGAGCAAAAATAAGGCAATATCACGAGCTCTTGCAGATTTAATGCTGGCGACTTTAATGGTCGCCACTAGGGATGAGCTTCGTGTTCGAGTCGAACCCATGTTCGACTCGAACATCGGCTGTTCGACCGTCCGTCGAATTGCGAACGTTATGGGCCGTTCGCGCCAAATTCGTGTGGCGCGTCACGGCCCATAATTCACTGCGGCATCGCAGTGCATTGCTGGCTGATGATTGGCCAAGCATGCAATATGACCCGCATGCTTGGCCAATCACAGCGCCGTCAGTAGAGAGAGCTGTAATTGGCCAAAGCCAGGGTGGCTTTGGCCAATTATGGCTCAGGGGATTTAGTACACGCCCCACACTATATAAGGCCGCCTGCACGGCGGCCCTGTGTAGTGTGTTCCGGTGTGCTGATAGAGAGAGAGACAGACAGTGTCATTTGATTTGGGAGCTAGATTAGGCTAGATCTGTTCCTGCTCTTTACATTTAGTGCAGTGCGTCCTGCTCACAGTGTTCAGCTAGATCCGTTCCTGCTATTTACATTTAGTGCAGTGCGTCCTGCTCACAGTGTTCAGCTAGATCCGTTCCTGCTATTTACATTTAGTGCAGTCAGTGCGTCCTGCTCACAGTGTTCAGCTAGATCTGTTCCTGCTATTTACATTTAGTGCAGTGCGTCCTGCTCACAGTGTTCAGCTAGATCTGTTCCTGCTATTTACATTTAGTGCAGTGCGTCCTGCTCACAGTGTTCAGCTAGATCTGTTCCTGCTATTTACATTTAGTGCAGTCAGTGCGTCCTGCTCACAGTGTTCAGCTAGATCCGTTCCTGCTATTTACATTTAGTGCAGTGCGTCCTGCTCACAGTGTTCAGCTAGATCTGTTCCTGCTATGTACATTTAGTGCAGTGCGTCCTGCTCACAGTGTTCAGCTAGATCCGTTCCTGCTATTTACATTTAGTGCAGTCAGTGCGTCCTGCTCACAGTGTTCAGCTAGATCCGTTCCTGCTATTTACATTTAGTGCAGTCAGTGCGTCCTGCTCACAGTGTTCAGCTAGATCCGTTCCTGCTATTTACATTTAGTGCAGTGCGTCCTGCTCACAGTGTTCAGCTAGATCCGTTCCTGCTATTTACATTTAGTGCAGTGCGTCCTGCTCACAGTGTTCAGCTAGATCCGTTCCTGCTATTTACATTTAGTGCAGTGCGTCCTGCTCACAGTGTTCAGCTAGATCTGTTCCTGCTATTTACATTTAGTGCAGTGCGTCCTGCTCACAGTGTTCAGCTAGATCCGTTCCTGCTATTTACATTTAGTGCAGTCAGTGCGTCCTGCTCACAGTGTTCAGCTAGATCCGTTCCTGCTATTTACATTTAGTGCAGTCAGTGCGTCCTGCTCACAGTGTTCAGCTAGATCTGTTCCTGCTATTTACATTTAGTGCAGTCAGTGCGTCCTGCTCACAGTGTTCAGCTAGATCTGTTCCTGCTATTTACATTTAGTGCAGTGCGTCCTGCTCACAGTGTTCAGCTAGATCTGTTCCTGCTATTTACATTTAGTGCAGTGCGTCCTGCTCACAGTGTTCAGCTAGATCTGTTCCTGCTATTTACATTTAGTGCAGTCAGTGCGTCCTGCTCACAGTGTTCAGCTAGATCCGTTCCTGCTATTTACATTTAGTGCAGTGCGTCCGGCTCACAGTGTTCAGCTAGATCCGTTCCTGCTATTTACATTTAGTGCAGTGCGTCCTGCTCACAGTGTTCAGCTAGATCTGTTCCTGCTATTTACATTTAGTGCAGTGCGTCCTGCTCACAGTGTTCAGCTAGATCCGTTCCTGCTATTTACATTTAGTGCAGTCAGTGCGTCCTGCTCACAGTGTTCAGCTAGATCCGTTCCTGCTATTTACATTTAGTGCAGTCAGTGCGTCCTGCTCACAGTGTTCAGCTAGATCCGTTCCTGCTATTTACATTTAGTGCAGTGCGTCCTGCTCACAGTGTTCAGCTAGATCCGTTCCTGTTATCTTCCTACTGACAGGCAGGCTTGTCTGGTTACAGTATATAAAGCTACCTGAAGAAAATTACAGGTGTTCTATCCCAGCTTAGTGCAGCTACAGGCCATTAGTATGTCTGGAAGGCCAAGAAGGAGAGGTAGACAGTCACAAGCCAATAAGAGAGGGCAAGCAGGCTCTGTGTCTAGTGCTGGTCGTGGAGACGGTGCATCCTCATCAGCCCGTGGCCATGGGACACGCTTGGCCTTTTTTTCGGCAGCTGGCCGTGTTGAGCCGCAACATGCGGAAGACTTGGTCGAGTGGATGACCAAGCCGTCCTCATCCTCCTCATCCTCTCTCACCCATGCCCAGGGTGCTTTGTCTGGCAAAGCAGCGGCCTCTTCCCTCAGCTCAATGTCATCAGTGACTCCTTCCCTAGCTCCACCATGTCCTCATGAGGATTCCCTCGAACTGTTTGACCACAGTGTTGGGTACATGCTCCAGGAGGATGCCCAGCGTTTGGAAGGCTCTGATGATGATACTGAGCTCGATGAAGGCAGTAACATGAGCACGGACAGAGGGGGTGCCCAAGAAGGACAGCAATCTGGCAGTCATGCTCCCCCTGCTGCAGCATACTGCCAGGTTTGCTCCAGTGATGAGGAGGGAGGGGATGATGAGGTCACTGACTCAACGTGGGTGCCTGATAGGAGAGAGGAGGAGGAGGAGGAGGAGGAGGCGGCACATCACCAACGAGGCAGGATGCCCTCCAGGGGCCAGCCTTAGGGCAGCACATTGACTGCATCACACCACAAAGCTCCACATGTGCAGGGCGCTGCAGTCTCTGCGCGTTATTCAAAAAGTTCTTTGGTGTGGGCCTTTTTTGAGACGAGTGCATCAGATCGCACTGCTGCTATTTGCAACATATGTCTCAAGCGTATCTCGCGTGGCCAAAACATCTCCCGCTTGGGTACCACATGCTTGACCAGACATATGTTGACCTGCCATGCAGTTCGTTGGCAAGCATATCTAAAAGACCCACACCAAAGAACAAAGAGGATCTCTCCTTGCTCCTCATCAGCTGAGATTTCCAACCCCACTAGACCTTCAGTCCTCTCTGAGACCTGCAGTGAGAGGAATGAAGGTGTAGAATTAGGTGTGTCACAGCCAAGTACTTGTGGGCAATCTGCTTTTGGTACACCGACGTCAGATTGTACCAGGCAAATTTCCCTGCCCCAGCTGCTGCACCGCCGAAAGAAGTTTGCTCCCAGCCATCCACATGCCCAGCGGTTGAATGCTAGCTTGGCAAAATTGCTAGCACTTCAACTGCTGCCTTTTCAGTTGGTAGACTCTGCCCCCTTCCGTGAGTTTGTGGAATGTGCGGTTCCTCAGTGGCAGGTACCCAAACGCCACTTTTTCTCACGGAAGGCGATTCCGGCTCTCTACCGGCATGTGGAAGGCAATGTCCATGCCTCGCTGGACAGGGCGGTCAGCGGTAAGGTGCATATTACCGCTGACTCATGGTCCAGCAGGCATGGACAGGGACGTTACTTAAGTTTCACGGCGCATTGGGTGACTCTGCTGGCAGCTGGGAAGGATGCAGGACAAGGTGCAGTAGTGTTGGAGGTTGTTCCGCCACCACGCCTCCAAAATGCTGATTGTGACACACCTCTCTCCTCCACCCCCTCCTCTTCTTCTTCCTCCATGGCCTCTTCCTCGGAACCAGCGGTGCTCCGTAGGCGTTCAAGGGGCTACGCAAGTACGCAGGCCAAAAGATGCCATGCGGTGCTTGAGCTGGTGTGCTTGGGGGACAGGAGCCACACTGGGGCAGAGGTTCTGTCAGCTCTGCAGGGGCAGGTTCAGAGGTGGTTGACGCCACGCCAACTTAAGTCAGGAATGGTGGTTTGCGACAATGGCACCAACCTCCTCTCTGCCCTCCGACAGGGACAACTGACCCATGTGCCCTGTTTGGCTCACGTCCTTAACTTGGTGGTGCAGCGGTTCTTGGGCAGGTACCCGGGCTTACAGGATGTCCTGAGGCAGGCCAGGAAAGTCTGTGTGCATTTCCGCCGGTCATATAATGCCAGTGCTCGGCTGACGGACCTCCAAAAGGAGTTTAACCTGCCCAAGAACCGCCTAATCTGTGACATGCCCACCAGGTGGAACTCGACATTGGCCATGCTGCAGCGGCTGCACACGCAGCAGAGGGCCATCAATGAGTACCTGTGCGACTATGGCACCAGGACAGGGTCAGGGGACCTTGTTTTTTTTTCCCCACGCCAGTGGGCCATGATCAGGGATGCATGCACTGTCCTGTCACCATTCGAGGAGGCCACGAGGATGGTGAGCACTGACAGTGCATGCATCAGTGACACTGTCCCCCTTGTCCACCTGTTGGAGCACACGCTGCGTGGAATAATGGACAGGGCACTTGAGGCAGAACAGAGGCAGGAAGGAGGACTTCCTTAGCTCTCAAGGCCCCCTTTATCCAGACAGTGTTCCTGCGTGCCCGCCGATCACACAGGAAGAGGACGAGGAGGAGGAGGAGGAGGAAGATTGTGTCAGTATGGAGGTGGAGCCTGGCACTCAGCATCAGCAGTCTTTAAGGGATCAGTCCCAAGGAACACATGGACTTGTACGTGGCTGGGAGGAGGTGGCTGCGGACGTTGTTGTCCTTAGTGACCCAGAGGACTCCGGACCGAATGCCTCAGCAAACCTACGCTGCATGGCCTCCCTAATCCTGCAAAGCCTGCGTAAGGATCCTCGTATTCGTGGTATCAAGGAGAAGGACCAATACTGGCTGGCAACCCTCCTTGATCCACGTTACAAGGGTAAGGTTGCGGACCTTATCTTGCCATCGCAGAGGGAGCAGAGGATGAAACATCTTCGGGAGGCCTTGCAGAAAGGTCTGTGCAACGCGTTCCCAGAGACTGGGAGGTTACAAACTCCTGTTTCTGGACAACGTGTTGCTGAGGCTTCGGTCAGTCAAAGAAGGAGCGGTGGAGAAGGTGGCCGTCTGACCGATGCGTTCAGACAATTTTTTGGTCCGCAGCCCCAAGGTATGATCGGTTCCAGCAACCATCGCCAGCGTCTGTTTTACATGGTGCAGGAATACCTAGGGGCAAGATCAGACTTGGACACCTTTCCCACCGAAAATCCTCTGGGTTACTGGGTCTTGAGGATGGATCACTGGCCAGAGCTTGCACAGTATGCAATTGAGCTACTGGCCTGTCCTGCATCCAGCGTTCTTTCGGAACGCACATTCAGTGCTGCTGGAGGCGTGGTAACCGATCACAGGGTGCGTCTGTCCACTGACTCGGTCGATCGGCTGACCTTCATAAAAATGAATCAGTCTTGGATCACCACCAGCTACCAAGCACCTGATGCTGATGTAACTGAATAATTTTTTTCAGATCCCTTCAAAGACTGCCTATGCTGATGCTGAGTGACTATCCCTGAGTAATTATCCTCTTCCTCCTCAATCATCACGCTGATAGCTTGTAAGAACATTTTTGGTTCTGGGCGCCACCACCAGTGCCTAAGGCACAATTTTTCAGCCCCTGTTTAACAGGGGCGTGTAATTACAATTTTTGATGTAATACTTTGCAGCAGGGCTCGTTCCTGCATTCCAACTAGAGTGTCTGTGAGGGGTTGCAGTGTTGTGGCACCAGCACCAGTGCCTAAGGCCCAATTTTTCTGCCCCTGTCTAACAGGGGCGTGTAATTACAATTTTTGATGCAATACTTTGCAGCAGGGCTCGTTCCTGCGTTCCAACTAGAGTGTCTGTGAGGGGTTGCAGTGTTGTGGCACCAGCACCAGTGCCTAAGGCCCAATTTTTCTGCCCCTGTCTAACAGGGGCGTGTAATTACAATTTTTGATGCAATACTTTGCAGCAGGGCTCGTTCCTGCGTTCCAACTAGAGTGTCTGTGAGGGGTTGCAGTGTTGTGGCACCAGCACCAGTGCCTAAGGCCTAATTTTTCAGCTCCTGTTCAACAGGGGCATGTAATTACAATTCTTGATCTAATATTTTACAGCAGGGCCCTGTGAGGGCTTACAGTGTTTTGGCCACAGCAACACCTAAGGCCCAAATTTCTGCTGAGTATATAGGGCAGGACCCTACTTTCAAACATCTAACTTACAAACGACTCCTACTTGCAAACGGAAGGAGACAACAGGAAGTGAGATGAAATCTACCCCTAGGAAGGGAAATTCTCTCATGTAAGAGTTAATATGGGAAAACAATTTCTCCTTTCCACTGATGCTTTCCAATCCTTCTTCCACAAAAAAACCCAAATTTTCAAAAAACATTTTTCATTGGGACAAAAAAGTGAGGTGAAATCTTCTGAAGAGGAGGAAAGACGCAAAACAAATGTCACAGGGGTGATAACCCTTCCCTATGTTTTCCAAAAAGCTTAGAAAAGATTTTTTGGCTGGAGCTAAACACGTTAAAAATGTTCAAAATTACAAACAGATTCTACTGAACAACAAACCTACAGTCTCTGTCTTGTTTGCACCGCCTGTATACTGCTGTTCAGAGTATATAGGGACCTTTCCTTATTTTAATTTGGGTGCGGGGTTCCCCTTAATATCCATACAAGACCCAAAGGGCCTGGTAATGGACTGGGGGGTACCCATGCCGTTTGTCTCACTGATTTTCATCCATATTGCCAGGACCCGACATGACATTAAACCCGCAAGCAGTTTTAAATGAGATTTTTTCCTTTAAAAATGACATTTGGTGCAGGGACTGTTCTAAACATGGCAAACACGCGTCACTTTACAGGCATACTATAGACACCCCCCAGGTACGATATTTAAAGGAATATTTCACTTTTTTTTTTTTACTTTAAGCATCATTAAAATCACTGCTCCCGAAAAAACGGCCGTTTTTAAAAGTTTTTTTTGCATTGATACATGTCCCCTGGGGTAGGACCCGGGTCCCCACACCCTTTTTAGGACAATACCATGCAAATTAGCCTTTAAAATGAGCACTTTTGATTTCGAACGTTCGAGTCCCATAGACGTCAATGGGGTTCTAACGTTCGTGCGAACTTGCGGTCCGTTCGCGGGTTCTGGTGCGAACCGAACCGGGGGGTGTTCGGCTCATCCCTAGTCGCCACCTTTATCAGAGTGGGAACCGCCATCAGGATGATTGGGGTAGTCGTTTCTTAACCTTTGCCACACTCTTATCACCAGAAACAGCTCTCTTCAGACTACGTGACTCCCCCTCATCCATGGATGATAAAGAGAAAGATATATCAGACATCTCATCACCCAACAAAACTGAAAAAGTATTACCAAGAGGAACCCCTCCTGGGTCCGACTCTGAGGAAGAAATGACCACTTTACTTGTCTTCCTCTTCTTCTTTTCCTTCCTACTAAACTTCTCCCACCCCTCATCATCCGAATCCCCCTCAACAGAGGGTGAGACATGGGATATGGACACCCTTCCATCAGCCCCACCCCCATATTCCCCTGACCCCGTTTGCGCTGCTGAGGGACAGGGACTGGAGGCTGAGAGGGAAGATCCGCTAAACCTGCCCCCCTAGCATTCTCTGCTAGTCTGGAGGATCTACGTACAGGAGGATTAGGGACCACCACATGGGGGACAGACTCAGGGACCACATTACTGGGGGAAACAGAATCCGAAACAACAGATGTAACAGACACAAGAGGGACAGACTTGGGGACCACATCACTAGGGGGAAACAGAATCTGAAACAACAGATGTAACAGACACAAGAGGGACAGACTTGGGGACCACATCACTAGGGGAAACAGAATATGGAACAACAGGAGGGGAACAATCATTTTTAGCGGCCTCATCCTCCTTATCAAGCCTCTGCAACTCAGCCTCCAATCCTGGCAAGTTATGTAATGCCTCCGGGCACTGACTAT
Source organism: Lithobates septentrionalis (assembly GCA_037952835.1). Lineage (NCBI taxonomy): Eukaryota > Metazoa > Chordata > Amphibia > Anura > Ranidae > Lithobates > Lithobates septentrionalis. The sequence goes on from JBBDGP010001852.1 coordinate 3,522,131, forward strand.
AAGGATGATCGAGCTTTTGGCACAAATTACACCGAATTTCGGTACAATCCTTAGTCAAATGGCCCAAATCCTGGCATAGTGAGCATTTCTTACGGGTACAGGTAGATGTAAAATCGCCTTTGTCAGCACATTTATTACAAACTTTAGGCTGACCCAGGTAAAAAATGGTCAGCCTATCCCTCCCCAGAAAGGGTGAACAGGGAAGGTGTTGAACTACATTGCCCAGCACCCCCAATTTTAGTGACACTGTCCAGGCCCCTGTCCATATCCCATGTTCACCCAGGACCTTCCGCAGTAGAGCGAGGACCTCGCCATATCAGCGTAGCCATACTATCAAATCAGCCTCTGGTATGAATTCATTACGCACCAGGATCGTCACCAATTTTATCAGAGGCTGCCTCGAAATCACCTTTGGCACCAAACCACTCCACTGCGGAAGGCTCCTGCACTTCCTATATCACTCCCAAAATAAATCCAGTCCTGCAGGCTTTTCAAAGGACAAATCAAATTCATAACTCCCCACTGGGCAAATCAAAGCAAATATATCCAAGGCTTTAAACCCCATTTCTAAAACCAACTCAGCCACCCTACCCCTTACTGGTGGGGTCCTCCTTCAACTGAACCACATTCCTACTCCTGTACCCACCAACCATCCCACCACCAAGCCTCCCCAAATTGTGACTAGTATTTACAAAATTCCCTCCACCCTCCTTGGTGCGACTCCCCAGAACAGACCCATAACTGCCCACATGTCTCCCAGCAGAAAAAAACATTTGTGTGTTTTGAACCATCTGACGCATTTCTAGCAGATATCGATTGTACAGATTTGGTCTGAACAATCGGTGAGTCTTTCCTCTGCTGAGCAGGGGGAGGAATGTAATTTTTATTTTGCCCAGCAATATTAACCCTTCCACCACCACCCACCACATCCATTGCTTTATCAATATTATTGCTGTCATTTTCTGGCACATTCATAGTTCCTGCCGTGTCCCCACTCACTGCTGTCCCCATACACACATCACCTCCAGGCAGACTCTTCTCCTCCATCAGGACAGGACTATCAGCAGAGCAGAGTGAAGGTTGTTCAAGTACAGCAACAGGTGAATCATTGCAGGAGACTTTCATGGCTAGACACTTCACATGCTGCACTATGCTGCTCCCCTCCCCCACCTGCATCAATCAGCCCAGGTGAAGGTGAAACAGGCTCTTTAGAGCTGGCAGCCATCTTGTTTTTAGAACTACAGGTCTCAGCAGGAGCAGCAAAATCCACGTCGGGGGTGTTTGATGCAGATCCATCCACATTACTCTGGTGAGCTGATGACACCTCTGCCAGAGGTTTTCCCTCCATGTCTGCAGAAGGTTTCTCTGTAGCAGAAACTCCAATAGGCAGCTGTTTGCAGAGCTCCTTTTCTCAGCCGGGACTCCATCCACCACAGCCGGAACACCATCCATTACAGCCGGGACACCATCCACTACAGCCGGGACACCATCCACTACAGCCGGGACACCATCCACTACAGCCGGGACACCATCCACTACAGCCGGGACACCATCCACTACAGCCGGGACACCATCCACTACAGCCGGGACACCATCCACTACAGCCGGGACACCATCCACTACAGCCGGGACACCATCCACTACAGCCGGGACACCATCCACTACAGCCGGGACACCATCCACTACAGCCGGGACACCATCCACTACAGCCGGGACACCATCCACTACAGCCGGGACACCATCCACTACAGCCGGGACACCATCCACTACAGCCGGGACACCATCCACTACAGCCGAGACACCATCCACTACAGCCGGGACACCATTCACCACAGCCGGTGGGGTGAACATGTTGGAAGGAGGCAGCACAGCACACTGGGATTTCTCCACCAGTGCTGGCTCTGCCAGTCTGTAACCCCTCTGCTCATCCTCAGGGACTTCCGATGGTTCACCAACAGACCTGCCTGCCCTTAGGGGTGACTCCATCTGTTGAATGAACTTTAGGGTGCCATGTTCACTCTCAACCCCCTGGCTGGCTTCCGCTGGCGATTCCCCAGCCTGACATGGGGGGAGAGGTGCAGAGGCAGATGAAGCCGGGTTGTCTGTTACCTGCGGCTGCTGATCCACAGAACTCACCAATGTCTGGCTGGCAAATCTTCTGTCATTTTTAAACTTTTCTGCAAAAGCTCCACTTTTATCTTTCAATTTCTCCAATAATAAACATTGTTTCTTTACCTTCTCTTCCATCTGCTGTAACTCTGGCTTCATGGACAAACAATTCTTACTCCAGGCCTGGAAATACTTGGCCCTGAAGTTTATATGTTCAGCTTTTAAACATTTAAGTTTCTCCTCAACCCTTCCATTTGCCCGAAAACGGTCAATGATTTTCTGTCTGTAGATATCCACATTTTCACCAGGGCCTGGACCCACAGTCAGATCCTCCACCTTCTCCTCACTAGGCCCTGTATCAGGGGAATCCCTCCCAGGGCCTCCCTCAGGATCAGGCATTATTCCTGGGCCAAGCTAGCAGGCAAGGCCCAGGCTTGAAAAAAAAGGCTGGTTCTCACAGAGAGCTCCTTAGGTGTGTCCTCCTCCTTCTTCCCACTGATCACCAATGTAAGGGACATTCTTCTCACTGACCACCAATGTAAGGGACATTCTGATCACCAATGTAAGGAACATTCTTCCCACTGATCACCAATGTAAGGAACATTCTTCTCACTGACCACCAATGTAAGGAACATTCTTCCCACTGATCACCAATGTAAGGAGCATTCTTCCCACTGATCATCAATGTAAGGAACATTCTTCCCACTGATCACCAATGTAAGGGACATTTTTGCCACTGATCACCAATGTAAGGAACATTCTTCCCACTGATCACCAATGTAAGGAACATTATTTCCACTAATCACCAATGTAAGGAACATTCTTCCCACTGATCACCAATGTAAGGAACATTCTTCCCACTGATCACCAATGTAAGGAACATTATTTCCACTAATCACCAATGTAAGGAACATTCTTCCCACTGATCACAAATGTAAGGGGCATTCTTCCCACTGATCACCAATGTAAGGGGCATTCTTCTCACTGACCAGTGACCACCAATGTAAGGGACATTCTTCCCACTGATCACCAATGTAAGGGACATTCTTCCCACTGATCACCAATGTAAGGGACATTCTTCCCACTGATCACCAATGTAAGGAACATTCTTCCCACTGATCACCAATGTAAGGAACATTCTTCCCACTGACCACCAATGTAAGGAACATTCTTCTCACTGACCAGTGACCACCAATGTAAGGAACATTCTTCCCACTGATCACCAATGTAAGGAACATTCTTCCCACTGATCACCAATGTAAGGAGCATTCTTCTCACTGATCACCAATGTAAGGAGCATTCTTCCCACTGATCACCAATGTAAGGAACATTCTTCCCACTGATCACCAATGTAAGGAACATTCTTCCCACTGATCACCAATGTAAGGAACATTCTTCCCACTGATCACCAATGTAAGGAACATTCTTCCCACTGACCACCAATGTAAGGAACATTCTTCCCACTGATCACCAATGTAAGGAACATTCTTCCCAATTTTTCTTTATTAAAAGTCTTGCAATCAATAAGCATAAAATCACTAAATATAATATACATAAATATATACATATTTACATAAATGAAAATAAATATAGCAAATCTGCTCTCAAACAAAAAATGACTTTACAGCAAAAACAAAACTCATCATGAACATGTCATTATTGGGGATAATCTCACTACAACTCACACCAATACACCAGACATCCAAACTGTGAGGCCAAGAAACAAACCCGCACCCATTATGCATGCAGCCCTTCTTCAAAAAGAAGCTACTAACCAACAAAAACTAAGGGAGTGAAAGAAATAGAAAAAGAAAAGAGCACCTCACCCAGAGATGGGCAGTTCACCAAAGGCAGGTCTGATATTCCTCCACGCCCGTTTCCAGACCGCCCGAGGCTCCCTGCCCCTCTCAAGACCCCGAATTTTCCCAACCTCACCCAGAATATCGTGCACCACCACCTCAACAGAGAGGACTTTTTTCCGCAGGGTAATCTGGCACCGTGCATTCCATGTGAAGTAACGGACAACTATACTAACTAAAAACAGTGTATCCAAATCAAAATCCCAGCAAGTCGGGAATGCCCCGTACACCCACTCCGCATAACTCATGCAATAGAAAAAGGGGATGCCTAGAGCCCTCCCCACCCTTTTGTACACCTCTATGTTAAAGGGACACTGCAGCAAAAAGTGGTCCATAGACTCCACTTTACCAACACGCTCCGCTCTAGGACAATCCCGATCATCCACAGGGCGATGCTTCAAGTTCCCTCTGACATAGAGCCTTCCATGGAAAGCGAGCCAGGCTTGATCCCTAAACTTCAAGGGAATTCTTTCTAAATTGATTAAACGCAACCCCTCCCTCATTACAGAGCCTGGGCAATCGCTTAAGGCCAGTGACACACTGAAAGCAGAGCTCAAAATCCTCTTCTCCAGAAGCTTCCTGGGGAGGGACTTGATATCCTCCACTGTCACCTGCCACTGCCGAAGTATTTTCAGACACGGGGCAACATAAGCCGGGAGCTTGCCATGTCGGACTCTCAGACTTTTCACTGGCCCGCCATCTTCCCAGCATCGCAGAAAAGGCCTAAAACAAGATTGAAAAATGCCCACCCATCCCGGCGGGTTCTCTGCTAGCATGTTACCAAGATTGTACTTTAAAAAGAGCAGAGAAAAGAAAACTATTGGGTTGACCATTCCTAGGCCACCCTCCCGCCTAGACAGGTAAGTTACATTGCGTTTGATCAGGTTCAGCCTACTTCCCCATAACAGTTGGAAAAAACAGCTGTACACCCTTGCATAGAGAGATGCTGGCAAGATACAGACGAAGCTGACATATAAAAAGATTGGGACCAGGTACGTTTTGATCAAGTCAACCCTCTCCCTCAAGGAAAGCTTCCATTTCTTCCAGCTTGCTACTTTGGCATTGGCACACACCAACCTGCTTTCCCAATTTCGATGACCATAGTCACCAGGACCAAATTTGATGCCCAACACTTTAATTTCCTGCTGGGGCTCTGGGAAGGCATCCGGAAGTTCGAAGCTTTCACCCTCCTCACCCATCCAGAAAGCTTCACTCTTTTCATGGTTGACTTTAGAACCAGAAGCCTCCGTGTACTGCTCTATCATAGAGACCACCTCCTGCGCCTCCTCTGTCCCAGAGACAATAACAGACACATCATCGGCATAGGCCACGACCTTCAGAGGCGGCACACCAGCAATGCCCAAAGGCACCCCGCACAAAGATCCACTCTCTAGCCTTCTTATGAAGGGGTCGATTGCGAATACATATAACAGTGGGCTCAGAGGACATCCCTGGCGCACACCAGAGCCAACCTCAAAAGGCCGTCCAACCCAACCATTAACCAGTGGGAAGCTCTCAGCCCCTCTATATAATGTCTTCAGCCAATCTATAAACCTCCCCTGCAGGCCGTATCTACCAAGTAGCAAATACAGGTACTCGTGATTGACTCTATCAAAAGCCTTCGCCTGATCCAATGCCAGCAAGTACTTTCTCCATCCAGCAGCCCTGCATCGTTCCAAAGCCTCCCGGACAGCTAAAACCGCTGAAAAGGTACTTCTACCTTGGACCGAGCAGTGCTGATGACTGGACAACAAATCGCCTGCTACTGACGACAAGCGCCAAAAAAGAATCTTCGCCAGGATCTTTCTATCAACATTGAGAAGACTGATGGGGCGCCAGTTCTCAATCATTGAGGGGTCTTTACCTTTTGACAGAAGAATCACAGCAGATTGCCTCATGGAGGGAGGGAGCGAACCCTCTTCTAGACAGCTGTTATAAACCTCTGCTAAAAATGGAGCCAGAATGGACTTAAAACACTTGTAGAATTCAGCTGTCAACCCATCTGGCCCAGGCGATTTTTTGGTAGCCAGCTTCTCTATAGCATTAACTACCTCATCCACTGAAATTGGTTCTGTCAAATCCATCAAAGGCAACGTACCATTTCCCAATCCTGGAGTAGAATCCAGAAAGCTTTCCATCCTGTCCCGACAAAGGTCTTTTCTTCCCAGAAAGTCTGCATAATATGACCTGAAGATCTCCAGGATCCCTGATCTGGACTTCACCAGGGAACCCGTACTATCCCTCAGGCCTATGACCGTCTTAACTGCTATGCCTTGCTTACAGTTCTGGTAAGGATCAGGCGAGTGATATTTTCCATAATCCCTCTCCAGAACCAAGGAGGCATGCCGGTCATATTGACACTTCCTAAGAAGAAACTTCACCTCAGAGATCTCCCCTGGATCTCCTCTATACGAGACAAGACGATCAAGCTTCCTCCGCAAATGCTGGTAGGCAATGTACATACCAAGCTGCTTCTTCTTACTTATGGCCTTGAAAAGTCCAATTGCCCTTTGTTTCACAAGCTCCCACCACTCTGACTTACTGCTGCAAAAGTCCAGAATAGAAACCTGTGCCTGAAAAAAATCCTCAAAGGATTGTCTTACCTCTACATCTTCCAGGAGAGCCGAATTCAGTTTCCAGGTACCCCTTCCCCTGGGTGGAGTGTCCGAGGCATTCAGAGTCACAGACAGCATACAGTGGTCAGAGAACTCCACCGCCCTCATCTCAGGAGCCGAGAAAGCAGAGTTCTCCTTTAAAAAAAAAACCTATCTATTCTACTCTGACTATTCCCTCTCTGAAATGTGAATCCCGTGCTGCCAGGGCAGTGCTTAATATGCACATCTACCAGGCCTGCTTGTCTTACCATATCTCTAAGAAAAACGCTATCATAACCCAGCCTGTCTATGGAGCCTCTCCTGTCTTCAGGCCTAATTATGGTGTTAAAATCACCTCCAAAGACAACCTGCTGGGACGTAAAAAGGAAGGGCTTGATCTCTGTGAGGAGGCATTTCCTGCCCCATTTTGACTGCGGTCCATAGATATTGATCAGGCGCAGGTCCTGCCCCCCAACAGAGACGTCTAAGACCATGCATCTCCCCATTTCTACCTCAATTACCCGCCGGCACGTTACCATATCGGTTTTAAAAAGGACCGCAACTCCGCTGCAGGGCTCAGCCGCAAGAGACCAAAAGGAGGGACCGCATCTCCACTCCCTTTTTGCTAGATGGACATCGGCCAAAGTATTGAGCCAGGTCTCTTGCAAAAATAAAATCTCGGCATCAAACTCGCTGAGCAAAAATAAGGCAATATCACGAGCTCTTGCAGATTTAATGCTGGCGACATTAATGGTTGCCACCTTTATCGGAGTGGGAACTGCCATCAGGATGATTGGGGTAATCGTTTCTTAACCTTTGCCACACTCTCATCACCAGAAACGGCTCTCTTCAGACTACATGACTCCCCCTCATCCATGGATGATAAAGAGAAAGATATATCAGACATCTCATCACCCGACAACACTGAAAAGGTATTACCAAGAGGAACCCCTCCTGGGTCCGACCCTGAGGAAGAAATGACCACTTTACTTGTCTTCCTCTTCTTCTTTTTCTTCCTCCTAAACTTCTCCCACCCCTCATCATCCGAATCCCCCTCAACAGAGGGTGAGACATGGGATATGGACACCCTTCTATCAGCCCCACTCCCATCCAGCACCCCCACATTCCCCTGACCACGTTTGTGCCGCTGAGGGACAGGGACTGGAGGCCGAGTGGGAAGATCCACCAAACCTGCCCCCCCAGCAGCTTCTGCCAGCCTGGAGGATCTGCGTACAGCAGGATTAGGGACCACCACATGGGGGACAGACTCAGGGACCACATTACTAAGTGAAACAGAATCCGAAACAACAGATGTAACAGACACAGGAGGGACAGACTCAGGGACCACATCACTAGGGGAAACAGAATCCGGAACAACAGATGTAACAGACACAGGAGGGTCAATAACAGTTTTAGCGGCCTCATCCTCCTTATCAAGTCTCTGCAACTCAGCCTCCAATCCTGGCAAGTTATGTAATGCCTCCGGGCACTGGCTAGAAGGATGACCGAGCTTCTGGCACAAATTGCACCGAATTTCAGTACAATCCTTAGCCAAATCGTCCAGATCCTGGCATAGTGAGCATTTCTTACGGGTACAAGTAGATGCAAAATGGCCTTTGTCTCCACATTTGTTACAGACTTTAGGCTGACCCTGGTAAAAAATAGTCAGCCTATCTCTCCCCAGAAAAGCTGAACAGGGAAGGTGTTGAACTACATTTCCAAGCACCCCCAATTTTAGTGACACTGTCCAGGCCCCTGTCCATATTCCATGCTCATCAAGGACCTTCCGCAGTGGAGCGAGGACCTCACCATATCGGCGTAGCCATACTATTAAATCAGCCTCTGGTATGGATTCGTTACGCACCAAGATCGTCACCGACTTTATCAGAGGCTGCCTGGAAATCACCTTTGGCACCAAACCACTCCACTGCGGAAGGCCCTTGCACCTCCTATATCGCTCCCAAAATAAATCCAAACCCTCAGGCTTTACAAAGGACAAATCAAATTCATAACTCCCCACTGGGCAAATCAAAGCAAAGATATCCAAGGCTTTAAACCCCATTTCCAGAACCAACTCAGCCACCCTCCCCCTTACTGGTGGGGCCCCCTCCCACTTCAATTGAACCACATTCCTCCTCCTGTACCCACCAACCATACCACCACCAAGCCTCCCCAAATTGTGACCACTAAAATTCCCTCCACCCTCCTTGGTGCGACTCCCCAGAACAGATGCATAACTGCCCACATTTCTCCCAGCAGAAGAAACATTTGTGAGTTTTGAACCGTCTGACACATTCCTAGCAGATATCGATTGTACAGATTTGGTCTGCACAATCGATGAGTCTTTCCTCTGCTGAGCAGGGAGAGCAATGTCATTTTTATTTTTCCCAGCAGTATTAACCCCTTCACCACCACCCACCACATTCATTGTTTTATCATTACTGTCATTCTTAATACTTGCTGGTATATTCACAGTTCCTGTAGTCTTCCCAACAGTGTCCTTTCCCACTGCTGTGCTGGTGGAATCTTCAGCTGGCCGCCTGTTCTCTTCCATCAGGACACGACTTTCAGCAGGCTGGTCTGACACATCCATGGCTTCCACTACACATGGTGCAATGTGCTGATCCCCTCCCCCATCAGCATCAATCAGCTCTGCTGGAACACAGAGAGGCTCAGGTGAGGCAATCTCTTTGCTGGTGTCAGCCATACTGTGTGAAACACATGCAGCAAACTTGGTAGAGGAACTACTGGTCTCAGCAAATGCAGGAGTAGAAACATCCATGTTCAGGGTGTTTGGTGCAGGTCCATCTTCATTCCCTGGTTTATTTTTCCTCTCATCCTCAGGGATTTCTGATGGATCATCAGAAATGGCAAACTTGTCTGCTCTCAGGGGTGACTCCATCTGCTGGATGAAGGTCAGGGTGCCATGCTCACTCTCAGCCCCCTGGCTGGTTGCCGCTGGCGATTCCAAGGCCTTACATGGGGGGAGAGGTGCAGAGTAGGGATGAGCTTCGAGTTCGAGTCGAACTCATGTTCTACTCGAACATTGGCTGTTCGCAAGTTCGCCGAACAGCGAACAATTTGGGGTGTTCGCGGCAAATTCGAATGCCGCGGAACACCCTTTAAAAGTCTATGGGAGAAATCAAAAGTGCTAATTTTAAAGGCTTATATGCAAGTTATTATCATAAAAAGTGTTTGGGGACCCGGGTCCTGCCCCAGTGGACATGGATCAATGCAAAAAAAAGTTTTAAAAACGGACGTTTTTTCAGGAACAGTGATTTTATTAATGCTTAAAGTCAAACAATAAAAGTGTAATATCCCTTTAAATTTCGTACCTGGGGGGTGTCTATAGTATGCCTGTAAAGGGGCGCATGTTTCCTGTGTTTAGAACAGTCTGACAGCAAAATGACATTTGGAAGGAAAAAACTCATTTAAAACTACCCGCGGCTATTGCATTGCCGACAATACACATAAAAGTTCATTGATAAAAACGGCATGGGAATTCCCCACAGGGCAACCCCGAACCAAAAAAAAAAAAAAATGATGTGGGGGTCCCCCTAAATTCCATACAAGGCCCTTCAGGTCTGGTATGGATATTAAGGGGAACCCCAGCCAAAATTTAAAAAAAAAATTGACGTGGGGTTCCCCCTAAATTCCATACCAGACCCTTCAGGTCTGGTATGGATTTTAAGGGGAACCCCGCGCCAAAAAAAAAAAAAAAACGGCGTGGGGTCCCCCCAAGAATCCATACCAGACCCTTATCCGAGCACGCAACCTGGCAGGCCGCAGGAAAAGAGGGGGGGACGAGAGTGCGGCCCCCCCCCCTCCTGAACCGTACCAGGCCACATGCCCTCAACATTGGGAGGGTGCTTTGGGGTAGCCCCCCAAAACACCTTGTCCCCATGTTGATGAAGACAAGGGCCTCATCCCCACAACCCTGGCCGGTGGTTGTGGGGGTCTGTGGGCGGGGGGCTTATCGGAATCTGGAAGCCCCCTTTAACAAGGGGACCCCCAGATCCCGGCCCCCCCCCCTGTGTGAAATGGTAAGGGGGTACTTACCCCTACCATTTCACTAAAAAACTGTCAAAAATGTTAAAAATGACAAGAGACAGTTTTTGACAATTCCTTTATTTAAATGCTTCTTCTTTCTTCCTTCATCTTCTTCTTCTTCTGGTTCTTCTGGTTCTTCTGGTTCTTCCTCCGGCGTTCTCGTCCAGCATCTTCTCCGCGGCGTCTTCTATCTTCTTCTCCTCGGGCCGCTCCGCACCCATGGCATGGGGGGGGAGGCTCCCGCTCTTCTCTTCATCTTCTTCTCTTCTTCATCTTCTTCTTCATCTTCTTCTTCTCTTCTTCCTTCTTCTCTTCTTCATGTCTTCTCCGGGCCGCTCCGCAGCCATGCTGTGGCATGGAGGGAGGCTCCCGCTGTGTGACGGCGTCTCTTCGTCTGACGGTTCTTAAATAACGGGGGGCGGGGCCATCCGATGACCCCGCCCCCCTCTGACGCACGGTGACTTGAGGGACTTCCCTGTGACGTCAAGGGGAATGCCACAGGGAAGTCCCGTCATGTCACCGTGCATCAGAGGGGGGCGGGGTCACCGGGTGGCCCCGCCCCCCGTTATTTAAGAACCGTCAGACGAAGAGACGCCGTCACACAGCGGGAGCCTCCCTCCATGCCACAGCATGGCTGCGGAGCGGCCCGGAGAAGACATGAAGAAGAGAAGAAGGAAGAAGCGAAGAAGAAGAAGAAGATGAAGAAGAAGATGAAGAAGAGAAGAAGATGAAGAGAAGAGCGGGAGCCTCCCCCCCATGCCATGGGTGCGGAGCGGCCCGAGGAGAAGAAGATAGAAGACGCCGCGGAGAAGATGCTGGACGAGAACGCCGGAGGAAGAACCAGAAGAGCCAGAAGAACCAGAAGAAGAAGAAGATGAAGGAAGAAAGAAGAAGCATTTAAATAAAGGAATTGTCAAAAACTGTCTCTTGTCATTTTTAACATTTTTGACAGTTTTTTAGTGAAATGGTAGGGGTAAGTACCCCCTTACCATTTCACACAGGGGGGGGCGGGATCTGGGGGTCCCCTTGTTAAAGGGGGCTTCCAGATTCCGATAAGCCCCCCGCCCGCAGACCCCCACAACCACCGGCCAGGGTTGTGGGGATGAGGCCCTTGTCTTCATCAACATGGGGACAAGGTGTTTTGGGGGGCTACCCCAAAGCACCCTCCCAATGTTGAGGGCATGTGGCCTGGTACGGTTCAGGAGGGGGGGGGGCCGCACTCTCGTCCCCCCCTCTTTTCCTGCGGCCTGCCAGGTTGCGTGCTCGGATAAGGGTCTGGTATGGATTTTTAGGGGGACCCCACGCCGTTTTTTTTTTTGTTTTTTTTGGCGCGGGGTTCCCCTTAAAATCCATACCAGACCTGAAGGGTCTGGTATGGAATTTAGGGGGAACCCCACGTCAATTTTTTTTTTAAATTTTGGCTGGGGTTCCCCTTAATATCCATACCAGACCTGAAGGGCCTGGTATGGAATTTAGGGGGACCCCCACATCATTTTTTTTTTTTAATTTTGGTTCGGGGTTGCCCTGTGGGGAATTCCCATGCCGTTTTTATCAATGAACTTCTATGTGTATTGTCGGCAATGCAATAGCCGCGGTAGTTTTAAATGTGTTTTTTCCTTCAAAATGTCACTTTGCTGTCAGACTGTTCTAAACACGGGAAACATGCGCCCCTTTACAGGCATACTATAGACACCCCCCAGGTATGAAATTTAAAGGGATATTACACTTTTATTGTTTGACTTTAAGCATTATTAAAATCACTGCTCCTGAAAAAACGGCCGTTTTTAAAACTTTTTTCTTGCATTGATCCATGTCCCCTGGGGCAGGACCCAGGTCCCCAAACACTTTTATTGACAATAACTTGCATATTAGCCTTTAAAATTAGCACTTTTGATTATTCATGTTCGTGTCCCATAGACTTTAACGGCGTTCGCGTGTTCGAACGAATTTTTTTCCTGTTCGCATGTTCTGGTGCGAACCGAACAGGGGGGTGTTCGGCTCATCCCTAGTGCAGAGGCAGATGGACCCGGGTCATCCATAACCTGAGGCTGCTGATCCATGCGACTTACTGACGACTGGCTGGCAAATCTCTTCTCATTGTCAAACTTTTCTTTCAAAGCTCCACTTCTGGCTTTTAATTTCTCCAACAATAAAGTTTGCTGCTTTACCTTTTCCTCCAAATCCTGTAACTCAGGCTTCATGGCTGTGCGATTTCTACTCCAGGCCTGGAAGTATTTGGCTTTAAAGTTTTTATGTTCAGCTTTCAAAACTTGAAGTTTCTCTTCAGCCCTTCCAATTTCCCTAAAGCGATCAACAATCTTCTGTCTGAAGATACTCGCATCCATACCAGGGCCTGGGCCCACAGTCAGATCCTCCACCTCCTCCTCACACCTCCTCCCTCCCTGGGCCTCCCCCAGGATCAGGCATTATTGCTGGGCCAAGCTAACAGGCAAGGCCCAGGCTTGAAAAAAGGCTGGTTCTCAGAGAGCTCCTTGGGTGTGTCCTCCTCCTCCTTCCCACTGATCACCAATGTAAGGAGCATTCTTCCCACTGATCACCAATGTAAGGAACATTCTTCTCACTGATCACCAATGTAAGGAACATTCTTCTCACTGATCACCAATGTAAGGAACATTCTTCCCACTGATCACTAGGGATGAGCTTCGTGTTCGAGTCGAACCCATGTTCGACTCGAACATCGGCTGTTCGACCGTCCGTCGAATTGCGAACGATATGGGCCGTTCGCGCCAAATTCGTGTGGCGCGTCACGGCCCATAATTCACTGCGGCATCGCAGTGCATTGCTGGCTGATGATTGGCCAAGCATGCACTATGACCCGCATGCTTGGCCAATCACAGCGCCGTCAGTAGAGAGAGCTGTAATTGGCCAAAGCCAGGGTGGCTTTGGCCAATTATGGCTCAGGGGATTTAGTACACACCCCACACTATATAAGGCCGCCTGCACGGCGGCCCTGTGTAGTGTGTGTTCCGGTGTGCTGAGAGATAGAGAGAGAGAGAGACAGTGTCATTTGATTTGAGTTAGATAGATTAGGCAGAACAGTCAGTCAGTTAGCTGCACTTACAGTGTATTGTGTATATATATGCATCCCAGGTGTTGCATATATATATATACACTGTATTCAGTTTAGCTAGATCCGTTCCTGTTATCTTCTATCTAGACTATTTAGTGCAGTGTGTCCTGCTCACAGTGTTCAGCTAGATCCGTTCCTGCTATTTACATTCAGTGCAGTGCGTCCTGCTCACAGTGTTCAGCTAGATCCGTTCCTGCTATTTACATTCAGTGCAGTGCGTCCTGCTCACAGTGTTCAGCTAGATCCGTTCCTGCTATTTACATTCAGTGCAGTGCGTCCTGCTCACAGTGTTCAGCTAGATCCGTTCCTGGTATTTACATTTAGTGCAGTGCGTCCTGCTCACAGTGTTCAGCTAGATCCGTTCCTGCTATTTACATTCAGTGCAGTGCGTCCTGCTCACAGTGTTCAGCTAGATCCGTTCCTGCTATTTACATTCAGTGCAGTGCGTCCTGCTCACAGTGTTCAGCTAGATCCGTTCCTGCTATTTACATTCAGTGCAGTGCGTCCTGCTCACAGTGTTCAGCTAGATCCGTTCCTGCTATTTACATTCAGTGCAGTGCATCCTGCTCACAGTGTTCAGCTAGATCCGTTCCTGGTATTTACATTTAGTGCAGTGCGTCCTGCTCACAGTGTTCAGCTAGATCCGTTCCTGCTATTTACATTCAGTGCAGTGCGTCCTGCTCACAGTGTTCAGCTAGATCCGTTCCTGCTATTTACATTCAGTGCAGTGCGTCCTGCTCACAGTGTTCAGCTAGATCCGTTCCTGGTATTTACATTTAGTGCAGTGCGTCCTGCTCACAGTGTTCAGCTAGATCCGTTCCTGCTATTTACATTCAGTGCAGTGCGTCCTGCTCACAGTGTTCAGCTAGATCCGTTCCTGCTATTTACATTCAGTGCAGTGCGTCCTGCTCACAGTGTTCAGCTAGATCCGTTCCTGGTATTTACATTTAGTGCAGTGCGTCCTGCTCACAGTGTTCAGCTAGATCCGTTCCTGCTATTTACATTCAGTGCAGTGCGTCCTGCTCACAGTGTTCAGCTAGATCCGTTCCTGCTATTTACATTCAGTGCAGTGCGTCCTGCTCACAGTGTTCAGCTAGATCCGTTCCTGCTATTTACATTCAGTGCAGTGCGTCCTGCTCACAGTGTTCAGCTAGATCCGTTCCTGGTATTTACATTTAGTGCAGTGCGTCCTGCTCACAGTGTTCAGCTAGATCCGTTCCTGCTATTTACATTCAGTGCAGTGCGTCCTGCTCACAGTGTTCAGCTAGATCCGTTCCTGCTATTTACATTCAGTGCAGTGCGTCCTGCTCACAGTGTTCAGCTAGATCCGTTCCTGCTATTTACATTCAGTGCAGTGCGTCCTGCTCACAGTGTTCAGCTAGATCCGTTCCTGCTATTTACATTCAGTGCAGTGCGTCCTGCTCACAGTGTTCAGCTAGATCCGTTCCTGCTATTTACATTCAGTGCAGTGCGTCCTGCTCACAGTGTTCAGCTAGATCCGTTCCTGCTATTTACATTTAGTGCAGTGCGTCCTGCTCACAGTGTTCAGCTAGATCCGTTCCTGCTATTTACATTCAGTGCAGTGCGTCCTGCTCACAGTGTTCAGCTAGATCCGTTCCTGCTATATACATTTAGTGCAGTACGTCCTGCTCACAGTGTTCAGCTAGATCCGTTCCTGTTATCTTCCTACTGACAGGCAGGCTTGTCTGGTTACAGTATATAAAGCTACCTGAAGAAAATTACAGGTGTTCTTTTTGATCCTATTAGTACCACGGTCAGGCAGCTAGACTATTTACATTTAGTACAGTGTGTCCTGCTCACAGTGTTCAGCTAGATCCGTTCCTGTTATCTTCCTACTGACAGGCAGGCTTGTCTGGTTACAGTATATAAAGCTACCTGAAGAAAATTACAGGTGTTCTATCCCAGCTTAGTGCAGCTACAGGCCATTAGTATGTCTGGAAGGCCAAGAAGGAGAGGCAGACAGTCACAAGCCAATAAGAGAGGGCAAGCAGGCTCTGTGTCTAGTGCTGGTCGTGGAGACGGTGCATCCTCATCAGCACGTGGCCATGGGACACGCTTGGCCTTTTTTTCGGCAGCTGGCCGTGTTGAGCCGCAACATGCGGAAGACTTGGTCGAGTGGATGACCAAGCCGTCCTCATCCTCCTCATCCTCTCTCACCCATGCCCAGGGTGCTTTGTCTGGCAAAGCAGCGGCCTCTTCCCTCAGCTCAATGTCATCAGTGACTCCTTCCCTAGCTCCACCATGTCCTCATGAGGATTCCCTCGAACTGTTTGACCACAGTGTTGGGTACATGCTCCAGGAGGATGCCCAGCGTTTGGAAGGCTCTGATGATGATACTGAGCTCGATGAAGGCAGTAACATGAGCACGGACAGAGGGGGTGCCCAAGAAGGACAGCAATCTGGCAGTCATGCTCCCCCTGCTGCAGCATACTGCCAGGTTTGCTCCAGTGATGAGGAGGGAGGGGATGATGAGGTCACTGACTCAACGTGGGTGCCTGATAGGAGAGAGGAGGAGGAGGAGGGGGAGGAGGCGGCACATCACCAACGAGGCAGGATGCCCTCCAGGGGCCAGCCTAAGGGCAGCACATTGACTGCATCACACCCCAAAGCTCCACATGTGCAGGGCGCTGCAGTCTCTGCGCGTTATTCAAAAAGTTCTTTGGTGTGGGCCTTTTTTGAGACGAGTGCATCAGATCGCACCGCTGCTATTTGCAACATATGTCTCAAGCGTATCTCGCGTGGCCAAAACATCTCCCGCTTGGGTACCACATGCTTGACCAGACATATGTTGACCTGCCATGCAGTTCGTTGGCAAGCGTATCTGAAAGACCCACACCAAAGAACAAAGAGGATCTCTCCTTGCTCCTCATCAGCTGAGATTTCCAACCCCACTAGACCTTCAGTCCTCTCTGAGACCTGCAGTGAGAGGAATGAAGGTGTAGAATTAGGTGTGTCACAGCCAAGTACTTGTGGGCAATCTGCTTTTGGTACACCGACGTCAGATTGTACCAGGCAAATTTCCCTGCCCCAGCTGCTGCACCGCCGAAAGAAGTTTGCTCCCAGCCATCCACATGCCCAGCGGTTGAATGCTAGCTTGGCAAAATTGCTAGCACTTCAACTGCTGCCTTTTCAGTTGGTAGACTCTGCCCCCTTCCGTGAGTTTGTGGAATGTGCGGTTCCTCAGTGGCAGGTACCCAAACGCCACTTTTTCTCACGGAAGGCGATTCCGGCTCTCTACCGGCATGTGGAAGGCAATGTCCATGCCTCGCTGGACAGGGCGGTCAGCGGTAAGGTGCATATTACCGCTGACTCATGGTCCAGCAGGCATGGACAGGGACGTTACTTAAGTTTCACGGCGCATTGGGTGACTCTGCTGGCAGCTGGGAAGGATGCAGGACAAGGTGCAGTAGTGTTGGAGGTTGTTCCGCCACCACGCCTCCAAAATGCTGATTGTGACACACCTCTCTCCTCCACCCCCTCCTCTTCTTCTTCCTCCATGGCCTCTTCCTCGGAACCAGCGGTGCTCCGTAGGCGTTCAAGGGGCTACGCAAGTACGCAGGCCAAAAGATGCCATGCGGTGCTTGAGCTGGTGTGCTTGGGGGACAGGAGCCACACTGGGGCAGAGGTTCTGTCAGCTCTGCAGGGGCAGGTTCAGAGGTGGTTGACGCCACGCCAACTTAAGGCAGGAATGGTGGTTTGCGACAATGGCACCAACCTCCTCTCTGCCCTCCGACAGGGACAACTGACCCATGTGCCCTGTTTGGCTCACGTCCTTAACTTGGTGGTGCAGCGGTTCTTGGGCAGGTACCCGGGCTTACAGGATGTCCTGAGGCAGGCCAGGAAAGTCTGTGTGCATTTCCGCCGGTCATATAATGCCAGTGCTCGGCTGACGGACCTCCAAAAGGAGTTTAACCTGCCCAAGAACCGCCTAATCTGTGACATGCCCACCAGGTGGAACTCGACGTTGGCCATGCTGCAGCGGCTGCACACGCAGCAGAGGGCCATCAATGAGTACCTGTGCGACTATGGCACCAGGACAGGGTCAGGGGACCTTGGTTTTTTTTCCCCACGCCAGTGGGCCATGATCAGGGATGCATGCACTGTCCTGTCACCATTCGAGGAGGCCACGAGGATGGTGAGCAGTGACAGTGCATGCATCAGTGACACTGTCCCCCTTGTCCACCTGTTGGAGCACACGCTGCGTGGAATAATGGACAGGGCACTTGAGGCAGAACAGAGGCAGGAAGAGGAGGACTTCCTTAGCTCTCAAGGCCCCCTTTATCCAGACAGTGTTCCTGCATGCCCGCCGATCACACAGGAAGAGGACGAGGAGGAGGAGGAGGAGGAGGAGGAAGATTGTGTCAGTATGGAGGTGGAGCCTGGCACTCAGCATCAGCAGTCTTTAAGGGATCAGTCCCAAGGAACACATGGACTTGTACGTGGCTGGGAGGAGGTGGCTGCGGACGTTGTTGTCCTTAGTGACCCAGAGGACTCCGGACCGAATGCCTCAGCAAACCTACGCTGCATGGCCTCCCTGATCCTGCAAAGCCTGCGTAAGGATCCTCGTATTCGTGGTATCAAGGAGAAGGACCAATACTGGCTGGCAACCCTCCTTGATCCACGTTACAAGGGTAAGGTTGCGGACCTTATCTTGCCATCGCAGAGGGAGCAGAGGATGAAACATCTTCGGGAGGCCTTGCAGAAAGGTCTGTGCAACGCGTTCCCAGAGACTGGGAGGTTACAAACTCCTGTTTCTGGACAACGTGTTGCTGAGGCTTCGGTCAGTCAAAGAAGGAGCGGTGGAGAAGGTGGCCGTCTGACCGATGCGTTCAGACAATTTTTTGGTCCGCAGCCCCAAGGTATGATCGGTTCCAGCAACCATCGCCAGCGTCTGTTTTACATGGTGCAGGAATACCTAGGGGCAAGATCAGACTTGGACACCTTTCCCACCGAAAATCCTCTGGGTTACTGGGTCTTGAGGATGGATCACTGGCCAGAGCTTGCACAGTATGCAATTGAGCTACTGGCCTGTCCTGCATCCAGCGTTCTTTCGGAACGTACATTCAGTGCTGCTGGAGGCGTGGTAACCGATCACAGGGTGCGTCTGTCCACTGACTCGGTCGATCGGCTGACCTTCATAAAAATGAATCAGTCTTGGATCACCACCAGCTACCAAGCACCTGATGCTGATGTAACTGAATATTTTTTTTCAGATCCCTTCAAAGACTGCCTATGCTGATGCTGAGTGATTATCCCTGAGTAATTATCCTCTTCCTCCTCAATCATCACGCTGATAGCTTGTAAGAACATTTTTGGTTCTGGGCGCCACCACCAGTGCCTAAGGCACAATTTTTCAGCCCCTGTATAACAGGGGCGTGTAATTACAATTTTTGATGTAATACTTTGCAGCACGGCTCGTTCCTGCATTCCAACTAGAGTGTCTGTGAGGGGTTGCAGTGTTGTGGCACCAGCACCAGTGCCTAAGGCCCAATTTTTCTGCCCCTGTCTAACAGGGGCGTGTAATTACAATTTTTGATGCAATACTTTGCAGCAGTGCTCGTTCCTGCGTTCCAACTAGAGTGTCTGTGAGGGGTTGCAGTGTTGTGGCACCAGCACCAGTGCCTAAGGCCCAATTTTTCTGCCCCTGTCTAACAGGGGCGTGTAATTACAATTTTTGATGCAATACTTTGCAGCAGTGCTCGTTCCTGCGTTCCAACTAGAGTGTCTGTGAGGGGTTGCAGTGTTGTGGCACCAGCACCAGTGCCTAAGGCCCAATTTTTCTGCCCCTGTCTAACAGGGGCGTGTAATTACAATTTTTGATGCAATACTTTGCAGCAGTGCTCGTTCCTGCGTTCCAACTAGAGTGTCTGTGAGGGGTTGCAGTGTTGTGGCACCAGCACCAGTGCCTAAGGCCCAATTTTTCTGCCCCTGTCTAACAGGGGCGTGTAATTACAATTTTTGATGCAATACTTTGCAGCAGTGCTCGTTCCTGCGTTCCAACTAGAGTGTCTGTGAGGGGTTGCAGTGTTGTGGCACCAGCACCAGTGCCTAAGGCCTAATTTTTCAGCTCCTGTTCAACAGGGGCATGTAATTACAATTCTTGATCTAATATTTCACAGCAGGGCCCTGTGAGGGCTTACAGTGTTTTGGCCACAGCAACACCTAAGGCCCAAATTTCTGCTGAGTATATAGGGCAGGACCCTACTTTCAAACATCTAACTTACAAACGACTCCTACTTGCAAACGGAAGGAGACAACAGGAAGTGAGATGAAATCTACCCATAGGAAGGGAAATTCTCTCATGTAAGAGTTAATATGGGAAAACAATTTCTCCTTTCCACTGATGCTTTCCAATCCTTGTTCCACAAAAAAACCCAAATTTTCAAAAAACATTTTTCATTGGGACAAAAAAGTGAGGTGAAATCTTCTGAAGAGGAGGAAAGACGCAAAACAAATGTCACAGGGGTGATAACCCTTCCCTATGTTTTCCAAAAAGCTTAGAAAAGATTTTTTGGCTGGAGCTAAACACATTAAAAATGTTCAAAATTACAAACAGATTCTACTTAACAACAAACCTACAGTCCCTGTCTTGTTTGCACCGCCTGTATACTGCTGTTCAGAGTATATAGGGACCTTTCCTTATTTTAATTTGGGTGCGGGGTTCCCCTTAATATCCATACAAGACCCAAAGGGCCTGGTAATGGACTGGGGGGTACCCATGCCGTTTGTCTCACTGATTTTCATCCATATTGCCAGGACCCGACATGACATTAAACCCGCAAGCAGTTTTAAATGAGATTTTTTCCTTTAAAAATGACATTTGGTGCAGGGACTGTTCTAAACATGGGAAACACGCGTCACTTTACAGGCATACTATAGACACCCCGCAGGTACGATATTTAAAGGAATATTTCACTTTTTTTTTTTTACTTTAAGCATCATTAAAATCACTGCTCCCGAAAAAACGGCCGTTTTTAAAAGTTTTTTTTGCATTGATACATGTCCCCTGGGGTAGGACCCGGGTCCCCAAACCCTTTTTAGGACAATACCATGCAAATTAGCCTTTAAAATGAGCACTTTTGATTTCGAACGTTCGAGTCCCATAGACGTCAATGGGGTTCTAACGTTCGTGCGAACTTGCGGTCCGTTCGCGGGTTCTGGTGCGAACCGAACCGGGGGGTGTTCGGCTCATCCCTACTGATCACCAATGTAAGGAACATTCTTCCCACTGATCACCAATGTAAGGAACATTCTTCCCACTGATCACCAATGTAAGGCACATTCTTCCCACTGATCACCAATGTAAGGAACATTCTTCCCACTGATCACCAATGTAAGGAACATTCTTTCCACTGATCACCAATGTAAGGCACATTCTTCTCACTGATCACCAATGTGATGCGACATAATGTGTTTTTGTGCTCTGCAAAGAATTGCAGTACATCTACATTTTTCTCCAGCGCCTACCAACCCAATGAGTTTGGAGTGAGCCGGGCACATAGACGGAGATAGTATTCGGTGGGGCCTTGCATCGTTCAGTGCACTAGGTGTGAATGAGCCCCACCCAAAGGATACGTTTACAGTGCAGCCCAGCACCGGCCCATTGTGCACTCAGTGATATGCAGTGTGGTGTGAATGAGCCCCAATAATTTATTTGCTTCCTTTTGGTCTAATAAATATCCCATTGATTGTATCTTGTTATATCCGTATGATAAGTGTGAAAAGTACCTGTTGATCCTGCCAGAAATCAGCTGATAACTTCCTGGGGGTCTACCTGTGCTGTATTATTTGTAGCTACTTCTGTGAACTACAAAACACCTCCCCTGTGTTATGGGTGACAACACTGTTCCTCCACAGATACAGTGTTGTTCCTCTAGGCAAAGACTACAAAACACCCCCCCCCCCCTAATCATCTCAAATGTTGTCCTGTTCTAAGATGGAAATGATTCTACTTCACAGATGCAGCACAGTAAGAGAATGTTGCCACACTACGATAAGACTACTGCACCCCTCCCATTTTGTTTATCTCCATAACATAGAGGGAGGTGTTCTATAGTCCTGTCCAAGAATGACAATCCTGCTTCTCCCAGATACAGTACTGTGGGTGAGCATCCCTCCCTTCATCTCCATTACACAGGTAATGTTCTGTAAACCTATCCTAAGGGGGCAGTGCTGTTCCTCTATACTGTAGATACAGCAAAGTTAGTGAGCATCCCCCCTCCCCATCAGGATAGGACTATAAAACACCTCTTCCTATGGTATAAAGCTTGAGAAGTATGGGGGTGTTCTGTAGTCCTATCTTAGAGCGATAATGCTGCTCTTCCATAGATACAGTAGAGTGAATGTTGTCACCCTTGGATAGGACTACAGAACACCCCACTCCCTTCTCATCTTCATAAAAAAGAGGGAGCTGCCGTGTAGTCCTGTCCTAGGATGACAATGCTGCTACTTCACAGATTCAGCACAGTGAGAGAGCATTGCCACCCTAGGATAGGACTACAGAACCCCTCACCCTTTTGCTTATCTCCATAACATGGAGGGGAGGTGTTCTATAGCCCAGTCCTAGAATGTCAATCCTGCTACTGCCCAGATACAATACTGTGAGTGAGTGTCTCACGTGGATGGGACTACAGGAAACATCCCCTCATTCTTATCTCGGTAACACAGGGGGCATTCTCTAAACCTATCCTAGGGTAACAATGTTGTTCCTTTATAGATACAGCAAGGCTAGTGTAGGCTGTAGTCTTATCTTAAAGCAACAACGCTGCTACTCCACAGATGCAGTAGAGTGAGTGTTGTCACCCTGGGTTAGGACTACAGAACACCCTTGTAAACCTATCCTAGAGTCAAATTGCTGTTCCTCAATAGCTACATTATGAAAAGTGACCCATCTAGCTTCTACTGACCACCAATGTTCACTTTAGCCACCACTGGCCACAAATGTACCCATCTGACTTCTACTGACCACAAATGTTTACTTTAGCCACCTTGAGAACAAATATACCCATCATGCTTCTACTGTCCATCAATGTTCGCTTTAGACCACATATGTACCCATCTAGCTCCCACTGATCATCAATGTACCCTATCAGCCCCCATTGACAACCACTTTACCACCAATGGCCGTAAATACACCCCCACCCTCCTTTATTCATGTCATCTTAGCCCTGGGGATGCAGATGTCCCCAGGCACCAACACATTAGCCACCACTAGGTATGAGCCGAACAACCCCAGTTCGGTTCGCATCCAGAACATGCGAACAGGCAAAAAATTTGTTCGAACACGTGAACACCGTTAAAGTCTATGGGACACGAACATGAATAATCAAAAGTGCTCATTTTAAAGGCTTATATGCAAGTTATTGTCATAAAAAGTGTTTGGGGACCTGGGTCCTGCCCCAAGAATGCAAAAAGAAGTTTTAAAAACTGACGTTTTTTCGGGAGAAGTGATTTTAATAATGCTTAAAGTGAAACAATAAAAGTGTAATATTCCTTTAAATTTCGTATCTGGGGGGGTGTCTATAGTATGCATGTTTCCTGTGTTTAGAACAGTCCGAGAGCAAAATGTCATTTCTAAAGGAAAAACTGTAAAACTACTCGCAGCTATAATGAATTGTTGGTCCGGCAATACACATAAAACTTCATTGATAAAAACGGCATGGGATTCTCCCACAGGGGATCCCCGAACCAAATTTAAAAAAAAAATGTGTGGGGGTCCCCCCAAATTCCATACCAGGCCCTTCAGGTATCGTATGGATATTAAGGGAAACCCCACACCAAATTTTTTTTTAAAAATGGTGTGGGCGTCCCCCTCAAAATCCATACCAGACCCTTCAGGTCTGGTATGGATTTTAAGGGGAACCCTGAGCCAAAATTTATAAAAAAATGGCATGGGGTCCCCCCAAAAATCCATACCAGACCCTTAATCGAGCACGCAACCTGGAAGGGCGCAGGAACAGAGGGGGGGGGGCGAGAGAGTGCCCCCCCTCCTGAACCGTACCATGCCACATGCCCTCAACATTGGGAGGGTGCTTTAGGGTAGCCCCCCAAAGCACCTTGTCCCCATGTTGATGTGGAGAAGGGCCTCATCCCCACAACCCTTGCCCGATGGTTGTGGGGGTCTGCGGGCGGGGGGCTTATTGAAATCTGGAAGCCCCCTTTAACAAGGGGACCAACAGATCCCGCCCCCCTGTGTGAAATGGTAACGGGGTACAAATGTAACCCTACCATTTCACAAACAATGTGTGATAATGGTAAAAAAAAGACAATACACGCCTTGGGACAAGTTCTTTATTAAAAAAATTAAAAAATAAAACTGTTCCACAAAATCTTCTTCTTCATTCGCTCCGACGGACCAAAAAAGAAAAAAAAAAAGCTGCACGCCGCCTGCGATCTGCCTCCATGGGAGGCACCCGCCGTAATGACTGGCCTCTCAGGGGACAGCTCTTTTATAACTGAGGGCGGAGCCACACAATGATGTAAGCGAGTGACTCCGCCCCCTCTGATGCTACAGGGAAGCCATAGGGATGTCCCCATGCATCAGAGGGGGGCGGGGTCACCCAGCAACGTCATTGCGTGGCCCTACCCTCAGTTATAAAAGAGTTGTCAAAAGAGTGAGTCTGGTATAGATTTTTGGGTGGACCCCACATCATTTTTTTTTTAATTTTGGCGCGGGGTTCCCCTTAAAATCCATATCAGACCTTAAGGGTCTTGTATGGATTTTGAGGTGACCCCCACACCATTTTTTTTTTAATTTTGGCGCGGGGTTCCCCTTAATATCCATACAAGACCTGAAGGGCCTGGTATGGAATTTGGGGGGACCCCCACACATTTTTTTTTTAAATTTCGGCTCGGGGTTCCCCTGTGGAGGAATCCCATGCTGTTTTTATCAATGAGCTTTTATGTGTATTGCCAGACCAACAATTCATTATAGCCGCGAGTACTTTTAAATTATTTTTTTCCTTTAGAAATGTCATTTTGCTCTTGGACTGTTCTAAACACGGGAAACATGCGCCACTTTACAGGCATAAGACAATAACTTGCATATAAGCCTTTAAAATTAGCACTTTTGATTTTTAATGTTCGTTTCACATAGACTTTAACGGTGTTTGCGCGTTCGAACAAATGTTTTGCCTGTTCGCATGTTCTGCTGCAAACCGAACCGGGGGATGTTCGGCTCATCCCTACTCCTCACTAGGGATGAGCTTCGAGTTCGAGTCGAACTCATGTTCTACTCGAACATTGGCTGTTCGCAAGTTCGCCGAACAGCGAACAATTTGGGGTGTTCGCGGCAAATTCGAATGCCGCGGAACACCCTTTAAAAGTCTATGGGAGAAATCAAAAGTGCTAATTTTAAAGGCTTATATGCAAGTTATTGTCATAAAAAGTGTTTGGGGACCCGGGTCCTGCCCCAGGGGACATGGATCAATGCAAAAAAAAGTTTTAAAAACGGACGTTTTTTCAGGAGCAGTGATTTTATTAATGCTTAAAGTCAAACAATAAAAGTGTAATATCCCTTTAAATTTCGTACCTGGGGGGTGTCTATAGTATGCCTGTAAAGGGGCGCATGTTTCCTGTGTTTAGAACAGTCTGACAGCAAAATGACATTTGGAAGGAAAAAACTCATTTAAAACTACCCGCGGCTATTGCATTGCCGACAATACACATAGAAGTTCATTGATAAAAACGGCATGGGAATTCCCCACAGGGGAATCCCGAACCAAAATAAAAAAAAAAAAAATGATGTGGGGGTCCCCCTAAATTCCATACAAGGCCCTTCAGGTCTGGTATGGATATTAAGGGGAACCCCAGCCAAAATTTTTAAAAAAAATTGACGTGGGGTTCCCCCTAAATTCCATACCAGACCCTTCAGGTCTGGTATGGATTTTAAGGGGAACCCCGCGCCAAAAAAAAAAAAAAAAACGGCGTGGGGTCCCCCTAAAAATCCATACCAGACCCTTATCCGAGCACGCAACCTGGCAGGCCGCAGGAAAAGAGGGGGGACGAGAGTGCGGCCCCCCCCCTCCTGAACCGTACCAGGCCACATGCCCTCAACATTGGGAGGGTGCTTTGGGGTAGCCCCCCAAAACACCTTGTCCCCATGTTGATGAGGACAAGGGCCTCATCCTCACAACCGTGGCCGGTGGTTGTGGGGGTCTGCGGGCGGGGGGCTTATCGGAATCTGGAAGCCCCCTTTAACAAGGGGACCCCCAGATCCCGGCCCCCCCCCTGTGTGAAATGGTAAGGGGGTACTTACCCCTACCATTTCACTAAAAAACTGTCAAAAATGTTAAAAATGACAAGAGACAGTTTTTGACAATTCCTTTATTTAAATGCTTCTTCTTTCTTCCTTCATCTTCTTCTTCTTCTGGTTCTTCTGGCTCTTCTGGTTCTTCCTCCGGCGTTCTCGTCCAGCATCTTCTCCGCGGCGTCTTCTATCTTCTTCTCCTCGGGCCGCTCCGCACCCATGGCATGAGGGGAGGCTCCCGCTCTTCTCTTCATCTTCTTCTCTTCTTCATCTTCTTCTTCATCTTCTTCTTCATCTCTTCTTCCTTCTTCTCTTCTTCATGTCTTCTGCGGGCCGCTCCGCAGCCATGCTGGCATGGAGGGAGGCTCCCGCTGTGTGACGGCGTCTCTTCGTCTGACGGTTCTTAAATAACGGGGGGCGGGGCCACCCGGTGACCCCGCCCCCCTCTGACGCACGGTGACATGACGGGACTTCCCTGTGGCATTCCCCGTGACGTCACAGGGAAGTCCCGTCATGTCACCGTGTGTCAGAGGGGGGCGGGGTCACCGGGTGGCCCCGCCCCCCGTTATTTAAGAACCGTCAGACGAAGAGACGCCGTCACACAGCGGGAGCCTCCCTCCATGCCAGCATGGCTGCGGAGCGGCCCGCAGAAGACATGAAGAAGAGAAGAAGGAAGAAGAGATGAAGAAGAAGATGAAGAAGAAGACGAAGAAGAGAAGAAGATGAAGAGAAGAGCGGGAGCCTCCCCTCATGCCATGGGTGCGGAGCGGCCCGAGGAGAAGAAGATAGAAGACGCCGCGGAGAAGATGCTGGACGAGAACGCCGGAGGAAGAACCAGAAGAGCCAGAAGAACCAGAAGAAGAAGAAGATGAAGGAAGAAAGAAGAAGCATTTAAATAAAGGAATTGTCAAAAACTGTCTCTTGTCATTTTTAACATTTTTGACAGTTTTTTAGTGAAATGGTAGGGGTAAGTACCCCCTTACCATTTCACACAGGGGGGGGGCCGGGATCTGGGGGTCCCCTTGTTAAAGGGGGCTTCCAGATTCCGATAAGCCCCCCGCCCGCAGACCCCCACAACCACCGGCCACGGTTGTGAGGATGAGGCCCTTGTCCTCATCAACATGGGGACAAGGTGTTTTGGGGGGCTACCCCAAAGCACCCTCCCAATGTTGAGGGCATGTGGCCTGGTACGGTTCAGGAGGGGGGGGGGGCCGCACTCTCATCCCCCCTCTTTTCCTGCGGCCTGCCAGGTTGCGTGCTCAGATAAGGGTCTGGTATGGATTTTTAGGGGGACCCCACACCGTTTTTTTTTTTTTTTTGGCGCGGGGTTCCCCTTAAAATCCATACCAGACCTGAAGGGTCTGGTATGGAATTTAGGGGGAACCCCACGTCAATTTTTTTTTTAAATTTTGGCTGGGTTTCCCCTTAATATCCATACCAGACCTGAAGGGCCTTGTATGGAATTTAGGGGGACCCCCACATCATTTTTTTTTTTTTTTATTTTGGTTCGGGGTTCCCCTGTGGGGAATTCCCATGCCGTTTTTATCAATGAACTTCTATGTGTATTGTCGGCAATGCAATAGCCGCGGTAGTTTTAAATGACTTTTTTTCCTTCAAAATGTCACTTTGCTGTCAGACTGTTCTAAACACGGGAAACATGCGCCCCTTTACAGGCATACTATAGACACCCCCCAGGTATGAAATTTAAAGGGATAATACACTTTTATTGTTTGACTTTAAGCATTATTAAAATCACTGCTCCTGAAAAAACGGCCGTTTTTAAAACTTTTTTTTGCATTGATCCATGTCCCCTGGGGCAGGACCCAGGTCCCCAAACACTTTTATTGACAATAACTTGCATATTAGCCTTTAAAATTAGCACTTTTGATTATTCATGTTCGTGTCCCATAGACTTTAACGGTGTTCGCGTGTTCGAACAAATTTTTTTCCTGTTCGCATGTTCTGGTGCGAACCGAACAGGGGGGTGTTCGGCTCATCCCTACTCCTCACCAGGTTGCTGCCACACACGCTTGACGCCATCTGAACCAAATACATTTATCTTTGTCTCATCAGACCACAGGACATGGTTCCAGTAATCCATGTCCTTAGTCTGCTTGTCTTCAACAAACTGTTCGCTGGCTTTCTTGTTCATCATCTATAGATGAGGCTTCCTTCTGGGATGACAGCCATGCAGACCAATTTGATGCAGTGTGCAGCGTATGGTCTGAGCGCTGACAGGCTGACCTCCCACCCCTTCAACCTCTGCAGCAATGCTGGCAGGACTCATACGTCTATTTCCCAAAGACAACCTCTGGATATGACGCTGAGCATGTGCACTCAACTTCTTTGGTTGACCATGGCGAGGCCTATTCTGAGTGGAACTTGTCCTGTTAAAACGCTGTATGGTCTTGGCTACCATGCTGCAGTTCAGTTTCAGGGTCTTGGCAATCTTCTTATAGCCTAGGCTATCTTTATGTAGAGCAACAATTCTTTTTTTGAGATCCTCAGGGAGTTCTTTGGCATGAGATGCCATGTTGAACTTCCAGTGACCAGTATGAGAGAGTGAGAGCGATAACACCAAATTTACTACACCTGCTCCCCATTCACACCTGAGACCTTTTAACACTAACGAGTCACATGACACCGGGGAGGGAAAGTGGCTAATTGGGCCCAATTTAGACATTTTCACTTAGGGGTGTACTCACTTTTGTTGCCAGCGGTTTAGACATTAATGGCTGTGTGTTGAGTTATTTTGAGGGGGCAGCAAATTTACACTGTTATACAAGCTGTACACACACTACTTTACATTGTAGCAAAGTGTCATTTCTTCAGTGTTGTCACATGAAAAGATATAAAAAAATATTTACAAAAATGTGAGGGGTGTACTCACTTTTGTGAGATATTTTATGTACCCATCTGGTTTCTACTGACCACCATTGTTCACTTAAGCCACCACTGACCACAAATATACCCATTGTGCTTCTACTGACCATCAATGCTCACTTTAGCCACCACTGACCACAAATGTACCCAATCAGCCCCCATTGTCAATTGCTTTACCACTGACGACCATAAATGTACCCCACCCTCCTTTATTCATGTCCTCTTAGCCCTATCTGCCCCCACTGATGACCACTGTACCCTCTCAACCCTTGTTGACCTTCAATGCACCACTCTTGCCCCCACTGATCACTATGGAGCTCTCTAAGTCCCTGCTGCCTTTTTTCCTCAGTGGCTCCTTCTGACCACCATGTTAACCTTCAGGCCTTCTGACCTCCAATGTGACCCTCCAGCCCCCATTGACACCAATTCTTTTTTTTTTCTTATTTCTCAATGGCCTCCTCTGACCACCAATATCAGGGCACACTTCTTTCCATGGAAACTGACTTCAGACATTTTTTCCCCTCATATTGTCCACCAGAAATGTTCTTTCCAATAGATATTAATAATGTCTCCAGTGGGACACAGACAGCAAAAACTAAACCGACGCAGGTTTTATCCTTTCCCTGCTCTAATCAAAATTAAGCATAAAGTTTTGGCCACACACACACTTAGAATTATCTCCTATGACCATCAGCTCCATCTAGTAGCCGTAATGTGGTATTTGCCTCAAATACCACATTAAACACTTGACCTCTGGAAGGTTTTACCCCCGTTCATGACTAGGCCATTTTTTATTCTAGGCTATTCGGCACTGCGCTACTTTAACTAGCAATTGCGCCATCATACAACACTGTACCCAAATTAAATGGATATATTTTATATTTTAAATAGAGCTGTATATATATATATATATATATATATATAGAGCTATATATTCTACAAAAATTTAGGCCAATATATATTCTGCTACTTTTCTTTAGTAAAAGAAAAATTACACCCGGCATACAGGACAAGAGAAGTGGTACTGTGCAGAGCCCATACATATAGAATAAAAACAGATACTCAGAATTACACCTGGGACAAGAGAAGTGGTACTGTGCAGAGGGTGTGGCTGCTTGTGGAGCAGCTGAAGTCTGTGTGGTGCTGATCTCCTCTGATGCCTGGTGCAAGCCCAGGGTTGGGCTCCCCTGGGCTGGGATCTCTCTCAGGAGAGTCCAAGGCTTCCCGGCCTACACAAGGACTGTCTGGTGAAGCTGTGGTTGGTGGTGAAGCAGGAGGACAGAGTTCTGGGAATGGGAAGACACTTGCAGAGACTGTAAGTAGACGTGGAAATGTTTGTATGGAAAGTACCGATAATACTGATAAGAGGAAGTCTGGTGATGTTATTCAGCAAAAGAGTTCTCAGTCCAGCCAGCCATTGCAGGCCCAGCAAGCCCAGCACAGTGCAGCCCAGTCTGTTCAGAGACATGTTATTGCTCAGCACAGTCCAAACTCTGGAAGTGCAACTCAAAGAACCCCGCAGAGTGGGGCTCATTCAGTCCAGCAACATACCAATGCCACCCAGTACAGTCCAAGTTCTGGAAGCGTGATTCAATCCAGCCAGCCATTGCAAGCCCAGCACAGTGCAGCTCAGTCTGTTCAGAGACATGTTATTGCTCAGCACAGTCTAAGCACTGGAAGTGCAACTCAATCCAGCCAGTCATTACAGTCAAGGCAAACCCAGCAGAGTGGGGCTCATTCAGTCCAGCAACATACTAATGCCACCCAGTACAGTCCACGTTCTGGAAGCGTCATCCAAGGCAGACAGCCATTGCAACCACAGCAAGCTCAGCAGAGGGCAGCTCATAGAGCTCAGAGTGGAGCAGAGACATCGGTTTCTCCCAGTACTCCTCGCAAATACACCAGAACTTCCTTAGAACAGAAAACCATTAAAGAGAACTTACAACAGTGTGTAATGGTGGGCAGCAGCCAGGGACGTTCATCACGCTCTAAGCTGCAGCACAATAAAGAGGAGGGTGGTAATAATTTTCCACAATCTACCCCAGTGAAACCATCTACACCCAGCAGAGACCCTCAGCCCAGCACTGAAAATGGGAAGGTGGATCAGGATTTCCAGAGTTCTGCAGCCACGAAGCAGAAAGGGTTAAAGTCTGAACCTGTGCTGCACCTGGCTGACAAGATCCTTTCCTGGTAAAAAGAATGGAGACCCTGAGAAAAGCCAAGACTAGGATCCAAAAGCAGATTGACTCTGTATATAGACTTAAAGCTGCCAACTCCAAGAAGGAAATTTTATATGACAGCAATACTGAACCCCCTGGGCATTGAATTGACCAGTGTGTCAAAGGACATTGATGCTGTTCTGGAAGAACTGGGACCAGTGGCGGAGGTGTATCGCAATTGTGACCGATTTGAGGTGGGATAGAGTGGAAGGATTGAGTCTTCTACAGAGTCAGACTCTGGGGAACCAGTCCAACGCACGCAGCCACCACATGTGTCTCCTGAAGGGAAGACTGTGCAGCCTCTGGAGAACAGTGAGGTTGGAACAGATCCTCCTGCTGGACTTCCAGCTCTGGAGGGTAGTGGGAAAATCAGTATAACCCAGCAGACATTCACAGTACAGGAGACTCGGGAGTGACATGGTGGACTCCCAGCACATGGATTGTGAGAACAGTGCTGCTGCCGCTAGTACTCCTGGTGGGAGCCATGCTGGGGTGACTGGTGTTCATGGTGGGAGTAACACTGGGGAAACTAGTAATGATGCTGCTAGTAATGATGATATGAGGTGCAGTGATGATGTTACTAATATTGATGTGGTGAATAATTCTGATGTTAATAATATTAATGCTGGTATATCTGAATGGATCATCAGCAGTCTGAGGGCTCTGAGAATGTAGCGATGGAGGAGTCAGTTCAGCATAACCCTCAGGACTTCCCCCTTTTGGTGGATCCACCACCTGCTCCACAAGGGAATGCTGGTCCATCTGGTCATGTCCCTCCTCGGAATTCTTGGAGCCGTGGGGCCCCTTCTTTTTCCACCAGTAACAGTTATACTGGTCAGGCCTTTAAGAGGAGAAATGTGGTCAGATTTAAGCATAGAGGTTCCAGAGAGGAGCTCCCTGATAGGAGGTTTGTAGTAAGGGACTTGCTGTGTCAGCAGATGGGTTTTGCGCCTGCAGACATACTGGCAGTCATCAATCTCCCTGACAGACAAGGTTATGATGTCAGCTTTAAGCTCACTTAGACAGATTCTGGGCCAGCTTCAGTAGGTTGCGGGACAAAGAGGTTTGGAGGAATTTCATCTTTATTTCCATCTCCAAACCTGACACAGCAAATGTTAACATCATTTTCTGGAATGAGTCTCTGCCCCAGAGGATTTTGTCATCTGGCTTAGAAGACATGGTGAAATGGTTTCTGAGTTGACAAAAAGTAAAGACAGTGATGGGATCTGGACGGGTGGTTGGAGGGTTCTTGTTAAGTTGAGACAAAGTAACAATGTTACCCATCACCTGCCAAACTCTTTTTTTCATTAGGCGGGAGAGAGGAGTTTGTTTCTATGCAGGTCAGCCCAGGTTATGTGTTAAATGTGGTAAATCTGGCCATGTGGCGAGTATTTGTACGATCCAGAAGTGTAATCTTTGTGGGGAGGTTGGCCACATCAGTTCTACCTGTGAAAAGGTTAAGTGCAATCTGTGTGTTAGGCTTGGCCATTTCCACAGGGATTGCCCAGAGGCCTTCCATAATATGGGTGGGGAATCTGCAGACAATGAATTGTTGGCTGCAGCAGAACAACTGGAAGAGGAAGCCTAAATGAATGGAGCTTTATTGACTAGGGAGGAGGTGGTCCCGGAGGTCCAGGAAACTACCCCCAGGCGGGCGGACAGTGTCCAGCAGGCTGAGGAGCAGCCGGCAGCACACTCTTCTTCTGTTCCAGTTTCTGTCTCTGTGAAGATCACTGGTCAGAAGAGGAGGAATAAAAAAGATAAGTCTACCCATAAACCCGAAAGTGACTGGACATTAGTGCAGAAGCCAGCTAAAAAAGTGAAAGAGGCACCAGAAGTGGGTACGGCAGTTTCTACCAATAGGTATGAAGCGTTATCAGATTTAGATGCTGGCTCCTATTCTCTGCAGGCTCAGGAACTGGAGCAGGAATTAAGAGTGGAAAAGGAGTATGCGACTGGCTGAGAGGATGACCCGCCCACTAAAAGGCGTCCGCCCCCTGATCCTGTATCCGCAGAATCTGATATGGAAACTGGTAGTCAGCAGAGTGACTCCGATTCTGATTTATGATGGGGGTCTTAATTTTTTCTCCTCTTTGCTGGGATGGCAGGTTTTTCTCTAAACATTGTCTCCAGCAATGTGAACAGCATTAAAAACAGGAGGACAAGGCATGCCGTTTTTGAACACCTCAGGTACCTGGACGCTGCTGATGTCTATTTTTTACAAGAGACACATCTAACATCTGTTGGACTTATGCGGGAGGCAGAGAGGGAGTGGCACACAGGACCCTCATTTTGGTCTTTGGCTGTGGAGTCTTATGCAGGTGTTGCCATCCTTTTCAATACTAAGGATGTGACGGTGCATAGATTCACTGAGGTGTCAATGGGAAGATGTCTTATATTGGAGGTAACAATTCACGTCAGGAGACTCCGATTAATTAACATATATGGGCCTCAAACAATATCAGGAAGAATCAGGTTATTTAATGATGTGAAATCATATCTTTTTACATCAGTCCCTGTGGTTATGGTAGGAGACTTTAATGCCACTAGGACACTAAGTGACCGTTCTTCTGGTAGGGTGGTGGGTAGTGACTCCAAAGTTCTTAATCGTATTATTTTGCAAACCGGTTTAAGTAATATTTTTGCACAAAATGGCAGGAAGCCAGGCTTCACCTTCTTTTGCGGTAATATCAAAAGCAGACTAGATATGGCACTGGTAAGTCCTACATAATTAGTGACCAATATGAGTGAGAAGCTGGTACCTTACTCACATCATGTGGCCCTCTACTTTTGTCTGGGAACCTGTAAGCATCCTGATTTTAGCAGGGGGCTATGGAGGCTAAACTCTAATCTCTTAGAAGATGTATCTGTCCAGCAACAAGTACAGAACCTCTTGCAACACCATGCTGACAGACTAGACTTCAATGACTGTACTGCGGATTGGTGGGAGGATGTTAAAAAGGACATCTCTTCTCTCTTGAAGTTGTCAGTTAAAATGGGGAAAAGTAGATATAGCCATTATCTCAGGCTGAGGAAAGAGTTGGAGTCGCTTTATTCTGGCGGGTTGGAGGCAGGGAGGAAAATTGATCAAGTAAAATCTGAGCTAAGTCAATATCAATATAGCAGATGCAACTCCCTGGTATTTGAACGGGATTATGGATCCCCAGGGACACCTGATCCCTTTGAAAATTGTAGGGACAAGGTGACTAGGAAGTTAATGACGGGCCTGAAGAATTCCCAGGGGATTTTGCAGGAGTCTCAGGAGGGTATTCTGGGAGTGGTAAGATAATACTATGCTGACTTGTTTAGGGAGAAGGGTTTGGATAAGATGAAGATGGCACAGTTCTTAGAGGCGGTTCCAGGTCCTGTTGTTGATAATTTGGATTTTTCTCCTTTGACAGCAGACATAACGGTGGAGGAAGTTAGGGAGGCTATTGATAAATTACGTCAAAAGAAGGCACCAGGACCTGATGGTATTACAGCTGAATTTTATAAGAAATTTAAAGAGCTCCTGGCTCCGATTCTGGTGGATGTGTTTAAAAGTTGTTTGGAGAAATGCCTGATGCCTCTATTCATGAGAGTATCATCCTTAGTTCTGCTGTTCAAGGGTAGAGAACCTAATGACATCAAGAACTGGAGGCCTATAGCCCTTTTAAATGTAGACCGGAAGATTCTGGCAAAATTTATTATTTTTTAGGTTGAAGTGTTTTTCTCCAGCACTATTAACAGACTGTCAGTATGGCACGGTAAAAGGGTGGAATATTTATGGTGCTCTCATTTCCTTGAGGGAAGCTTTTGAGAGGTGTAAGGTTCTTAGGCATGGGAAGTATATGGTGAGTTTAGACCAAGCTAAAGCTTTTGACAGGGTTGACCATAGGTATCTGTGGGCGACTTTGTTAAAGTATGGTATCCCAAGGTTATTTGTTGATTGGCTGAGAACTTTATACTGGAAGGCTGAGAGTTTTCCACTTATCAATGGGTGGCAGGGCGGTACTTTTAGGGTTGAGGCTGGGGTGAGGCAGGGTTGCCCCTTGAGTCCCCTCTTATATATTTTTGCCATTGATCCTTTTTTGAGATCACTGCAGGAGTGTGGTTTTCAGGGGGGTATGCCCATGCCTCGGCCTTATCCGTATTCGCTTATGCGGATGATGTCACTATAGTGGTGTCCACCTCCCATGAGGCCCAGTTGCTAGCAGCTTCCATTGGAACTTACTCTGAGGCCTCTGGGTCTCTTATCAACTTTGAGAAGAGTGAAGCTCTCTGGACACTGCAGGGTGATCCAGATTTTGATCTGCCCAGTTTGCAATAGCTTCAATTTGTCTTAAGATCTTAAGGGTTAAGTTTGGAAGGGAAGATAATGCCAGGCTAAATTGGGAAGAGAAATTTGATGCTGGAAATGCAAGGGTTCAGCGATGGAAGAATTGCAAGCTGACCTACAGAGAAAGGGTCAAAATGTTGAAAACGTACTTAATTCCTATCTTTCTATACATCTCTATGTTTTTTCCATTGCCAGAATCTTTCTCTGCAAGGCTCTTCAGTCTGTTTTTTCAGCTTTTCTGGGGTAATAGACTGAATCCAATAAAAAGAGGGGTTACTTACCTGCTGAAGAAAGAGGATGGGTTGAATATGATAAATCCTAAGGTGTTTTTTGATTCTCTGTTTCATAAAGTTAATTTTGGGTGCTTGGACTCCAGTGTTGGCCCTCCGTGGGTAAACAGTGTTAGGGCCTGGATATTGCCTCGTGCAGAGTGCTGGATGCGGGGCGGTTCTCTCAAGAGGAAGAGATGTACTCAGGGTTATCTCCCACTATATCTGGACTCTGAGGAGATGGGGAATTGAGAAATCCTACCTTGAAAAAAGCCCAAGGAAATTGTTATAGCAGAGGATCTGTAGGACCTTTTTCTGTTCTCCACTTGTACTCAGAGACTGCACTACAGCTGTTATGGAGGAAAGCTTAAAGTTGTTGAATAGCCCCAGATTACCCTCAAAGTTTCATGAGATTGCCTGGCTGTCTCTCCATGGGAAGATGTATGTGAGAGGGAACATGAAAGGTCTTTGGGCTGTAAACAGGAGGTGTCCATGGAGCATTTCTTGGTGGATTGTTGGGGAAGCCGTGAAGTTTGGAAGGAAGTAGCTGCCGGAGTTGGGATCCAAAGGTTGGAAAACCTAAGTTGCTCAGACAGGCTTTATGGTGTTCCCCCAACAATACACGGTGTTGACAGAGGGACAATGTATATCATCATTACCGTAGTCAAGTACTATCAATGGCATGCAAGGACTAAACTTGTCTTGCATACACACGGTCACACAAAGTTGTCGGAAAATCCGATCATTCTGAACGCGGTGACGTAAAACACGTACGTCGGGACTATAAACGGGACGGTAGCCAATAGCTTTCATCTCTTTATTTATTCTGAGCATGCGTGGCACTTTGTCCGTCGGATTTGTGTACACACGATCGGAATTTCCGACAACGGATTTTGTTGTCAGAAAATTTTATATCCTGCTCTCAAACTTTGTGTGTCGGAAAATCCGATGGAAAATGTGTGATGGAGCCTACACATGGTCGGAATTTCCGACAACAAGGTCCTATCACACATTTTCCGTCGGAAAATCCGACCGTGTGTATGGGGCATTATTGTGACATGACATTTATTTCCTATTAATGCCCTTTTTTAACTGCTAAGTTTTTGACCTAAACAACATGTCAGTAATTGTTGTATTTATGTTATTTTCAGTCAGTTAGTCTGTTATTATGTATCTTGTTTGTTTTTACAAATAAAAATCTCCATACATATAGAATAAGAAAAGATACTGAGAATTACATCTGGCATACAGGACAAGAGAAGTTGTCCTGTGCACACATGGAATGAGATTTGTCATTGGTGTATGGGGTGTGATGCAGCTCAGGTGTATGAATGAGGAAGCAGGTCTTTGTCGATGTTGTCACAGCCTTCTGGTAGACCCGCCCGCCCTCTCTTCACATTCCTGCGCTGCTGACTTCCTCATAGTTTCAGTCCTGTGCTGGGATCTGAGCACTCCACATTCTCCGCAATCTCCGCACATCGTTCAGGATGGGGCTGAATTTCTGTAAGCAGTATTGTGGGTGCTGCTGCTGTGGGTGCTGCCGCCAATCTGTGGATATCCCACGCATAGGAAGAGGCAATACCATGAAGAGTAGCCCCAAGGAGTTAGACAAGCCAGATTCAGTGGTGGATGCCCATAAGATGTACCGGATGCACAATCTGAGCCCACAGATCTCAGTGAAGTTGGAAAGCTTTCTCAGTGGTGAGGACAACCCAGTCTTTGTCGACAGCCCCAATGGAGAACAACCCAACCTCAACTCTTCCACAATGGAACTTCCAAAAGAACGCTTTGACAAAAAAGTCAACACGCATGCTCCAGGGAAGAGGCAAGCCGAACGATTAGAGCGTTTCTCCCGCATTACCAAGGTCTCCACCTATAGCTACAAGCCGCGTTCTGCTGAAGACCTGGATGTCCGCAAGGGCGAAGCACTGGAGGTCCTGGAAGAGCAGGGGACATGGATCCTGGCCAGGACGCTCAACGACAATGGGGAGGTCAAAACTGGCTACATCCCGCGGACCTTCTTGGCGAACGCCGGGAGCCTCGAGGCGGAGGAGTAAGTCATGGCGTAAATTGTTTTACCGCAAACAGGTCTTGCATTGCTGTTCATGGGCATAGCTGTGGGCACTTGATAGGGTCTATTTATAAAACAGTGAATGTGACTTTCACCAAACCTTCCCTGTTGGGGAATCTTCCAGGTGCGTGCTTTTTAAATGACGCCGATGGATTCTCCACCAGAGAACGTTTGGTGAAAGCCACATCCACTGCTTTGTCCTAAGACCCAATCATTCTAATGCAGGGTTTCTCAACCAGGGTTCCATGGAACACTAAGGTACAGTGGTGGTGCATCCATAAGGGCGCAAAGGCGCGGCCCCCTCTCTCCTGCCACCCCCCCTAGCACCAATAGATAGAAGTTCAGACGGCGGGCTGGCGGGGGGCACACTGGCAGCATTTGATATGGCACAGTGGCTGCGTTTGATGGGGCACAGTGGCGGCAATTGATGGGCACAGTGGGAGCAATTGATGGGCACAGTGGCGGCAATTGATGGGCACAAGTGGCTGCATATGATGGGCACAAATGGCTGCATTTTATAGGCACAAGTGGCTGCATATGATGGGCACAAGTGGCTGCATATGATGGGCACAAGTGGCTGCATTTGGTGGGTACAGTGGCTGCGTTTGGGCACAGTGAGGCTGCATATGATGGGCACAAGTGGCTGCATATGATGGGCACAAGTGGCTGCATATGATGGGCACAAGTGGCTGCATTTAATGGGCACAGTGGCTGTGTATGATGGGCACAATGGCTGCAATTGATGGGCACAGTGGCTGCATTTTATGGGAAGAGTGAGGCTGCATTTGAGTTTCAGTATTTTTCAGTTTGTTTGCGAGCCCCCCAAATAAAAATTTTGAGCACCAGTCGCCACTGCCTAAGGTTCTTCCAGAGGTTGCTAGGGGTTCCTTGAGCAATAAGCAATTTCTGCCTCTCAGATAAGTTCCCACTGACATCATTTATCTCTTTAGCTATCTGTAAGGAGGGAATTTTTCCCAATGACAACAAGTATAAGGAGCATTCTTCCCACAGACCACCAATGTAAGGAACATTCTTCCCAGTGACCACAAATATAAGGAGATTTCTTCTCACTGACCACCAATGTAAGGAGCATTCTTCTCACTGCCACCAATGTAAGGAGCATTCTTCTCAATGACCACCGATGTAAGGCACATTCTTCCCACTGATCACCAATGTAAGGAGCATTCTTCTCACTGACCACCAATGTAGAGGACATTCTTCCCTCCGACCACCAATGTAAGGCACATTCTTCCCTCTGACCACCAATGTAGGGGATATTCTTCCCTTTGACCACCAATGTAAGGGACATACTGACCACCAACGTAAAGAGCATTCTTGTCACTGACCACCAATGTAGGGGGCATTCTTCCCACTGACCACCAATGTAAGGGACACTCTTCCCACTGACCACCAATGTAAGGGACATATTGACCACCAACATAAAGAGCATTCTTGTCACTGACCACCAATGTAAGGCACATTCTTACCACTGACCACCAATGTAAGGGACATTCTTCCCACTGACCACCAATGCAAGGCACATTCTTCACACTGATCACCAATGCAAGGCACATTCTTCACACTGACCACCAATGTAAGGGGCATTTTTCCCACTGACCACCAATGTAAGGGACATTCTTCCCACTGACCACCAATGCAAGGCACATTCTTCACACTGGCCACCAATGTAAGAAGCATTCTTCCCACTGACCACCAATGTAAGGATCATTCTTCTCACTGACCACCAATGTAAGGAACATTCTTCCCACTGACCACCAATGTAAGGAACATTCTTCTCACTGATCACCAATGTAAGGAACATTCTTCTCACTGATCTCCAATGTAAGGAACATTCTTCTCACTGACCACCAATGTGATGCGACATAACGTGTTTTTGTGCTCTGCAAAGAATTGCAGTACATCTACATTTTTCTCCAGCACCTACCAACACAATGCGTTTGGAGTGAGCCGGGCACATAGACGGAGATATTAATTGGTGGGGCCTTGCATCGTTCAGCGCACTAGGTGTGAATGAGCCCCACCCATTATGCACTCAGTGATATGCAGTGTGGTGTGAATGAGCCCCAATAATTTATTTGCTCCCTTTTGGTCTAATAAATATCCCATTGATTGTATCTTGTTATATCCGTATGATAAGTGTGAAAAGTACCTGTTGATCCTGCCAGAAATCAGCCGATAACTTCCTGGGGGTCTTCCTGTGCTGTATTATTTGTAGCTACCTCCATGAACTACAAAACACCTCCCCTGTGTTACATAGTTACATAGTAGGTGAGGTTGAAAAAAGACACAAGTCCATCAAGTCCAACCCATGTGTGTGATTATGTGTCAGTATTGCATTGTATATCCCTGTATGTTGTGGTCATTCAGGTGATTATCTAATAGTTTCTTGAAGCTATCAATGCTCCCCGCTGAGACCACCGCCTGTGGAAGGGAATTCCACATCCTTGCCGCTCTTACAGTAAAGGACCCTCTACATAGTTTAAGGTTAAACCTCTTTTCTTCTAATTTTAATGAGTGGCCACGAGTCTTGGTAAACTCTCTTCTGCGAAAAAGTTTTATCCCTATTGTGGGGTCACCAGTACAGTATTTGTAAATTGAAATCATATCCCCTCTCAAGCGTCTCTTCTCCAGAGAGAATAAGTTCAGTGCTCGCAACCTTTCCTCATAACTAATATCCTCCAGACCCTTTATTAGCTTTGTTGCCCTTCTTTGTACTCGCTCCATTTCCAGTACATCCTTCCTGAGGACTGGTGCCCAGAACTGGACAGCATACTCCAGGTGCGGCCGGACCAGAGTCTTGTAGAGCGGGAGAATTATCGTTTTATCTCTGGAGTTGATCCCCCTTTTAATGCATGCCAATATTCTGTTTGCTTTGTTAGCAGCAGCTTGGCATTGCATGCCATTGCTGAGCCTATCATCCACTAGGACCCCCAGGTCCTTTTCCATCCTAGATTCCCCCAGAGGTTCTCCCCCCAGTCTATAGATTGCATTCATATTTTTGCCACCCAAATGCATTATTTTACATTTTTCTACGTTGAACCTCATTTGCCATGTAGTCGCCCACCCCATTAATTTGTTCAGGTCTTTTTGCAAGATTTCCACATCCTGCGGAGAAGTTATTGCCCTGCTTAGCTTAGTATCGTCTGCAAATACAGAGATTGAACTGTTTATCCCATCCTCCAGTGTTATGGGTGACAACACTGTTCCTCCACAGATACAGTGTTGTTCCTCTAGGCAAGGACTACAACCCCCCCCCCCCCCCCCAATCATCTCAAATGTTGTCCTGTTCTAAGATGGAAATGATTC
This sequence comes from Lithobates septentrionalis, assembly GCA_037952835.1. NCBI lineage: Eukaryota > Metazoa > Chordata > Amphibia > Anura > Ranidae > Lithobates > Lithobates septentrionalis. The sequence continues at coordinate 3,563,189 of JBBDGP010001852.1, forward strand.
TACTTCACAGATGCAGCACAGTAAGAGAATGTTGCCACCCTAGGATAGGACTACTGCACCCCTCCCATTTTGTTTATCTCCATAACATAGAGGGAGGTGTTCTATAGTCCTGTCCAAGAATGACAATCCCACTTCTCCCAGATACAGTACTGTGGGTGAGCATCCCTCCCTTCATCTCCATAACACAGGTTATGTTCTGTAAACCTGTCCTAAGGGGGCAGTGCTGTTCCTCTATACTGTAGATACAGCAAAGCTAGTGAGCATCCCCCCTCCCCATTAGGATAGGACTATAAAACACCTCTTCCTATGGTATAAAGCTTGAGAAGTATGGGGGTGTTCCGTAGTCCTATCCTAGAGCGATAACTGCTTCTCCATAGATACAGTAGAGTGAATGTTGTCACCCTTGCATAGGACTACAGAACACCCCCCTCCCTTCTCATCTCCATAAAAAGAGGGAGCTGTCATGTAGTCCTGTCCTAGGATGACAATGCTGCTACTTCACAGATTCAGCACAGTGAGAGAGCATTGCCACCCTAGGATAGGACTACAGAACCCCTCACCCTTTTGCTTATCTCCATAACATGGAGGGAAGGTGTTCTATAGCCCAGTCCTAGAATGACAATCCTGCTACTGCCCAGATACAATACTGTGAGTGAGTGTCTCACGTGGATGGGACTACAGGACACATCCCCTCATTCTTATCTCGGTAACACAGGGGGCATTCTCTAAACCTATCCTAGGGTGACAATGTTGTTCCTTTATAGATACAGCAAGGCTAGTGTAGGCTGTAGTCTTATCTTAAAGCAACAACGCTGCTTCTCCACAGATGCAGTAGAGTGAGTGTTGTCACCCTAGGTTAGGACTACAGAACACCCTTGTAAACCTATCTTAGAGTCAAATTGCTGTTCCTCAATGGCTACATTATGAAAAGTGACCCATCTAGCTTCTACTGACCACCAATGTTTATTTTAGCCACCACTGGCCACAAATGTACCCATCTGACTTCTACTGACCACCAATGTTTACTCTAGCCACCTTGAGAACAAGGTACCCATCTAGCTCCCACTGATCATCAATGTACCCTATCAGCCCCCATTGACAACCACTTTACCACCAATGGCCGTAAATACACCCCCACCCTCCTTTATTCATGTCATCTTAGCCCTGGGGATGCAGATGTCCCCAGGCACCAACACATTAGTCACCACTAGGGATGAGCCGAACACCCCCGCATCCAGAACATGCAAACAAGCAAAAAATTTGTTCGAACACGTGAACACCGTTAAAGTCTATGGGACACGAACATGAATACTCAAAAGTGCTCATTTTAAAGGCTTATATGCAAGTTATTGTCATAAAATGTATTTGGGGACCTGGGTCCTGCCCCAGGAATGCAAAAAGAAGTTTTAAAAACAGACGTTTTTTCAGGAGAAGTGATTTTAATAATGTTTAAAGTGAAATAAAAGTGTAATATTCCTTTAAATTTCGTACCTGGGGGGGTGTCTATAGTATGCCTGTAAAGAGGCGCATGTTTCCCGTGTTTAGAACAGTCTGACAGCAAAATTACATTTCTAAAGGAAAAAAAGTCATGTAAAACTACTATCGCTAGCGTCGGCTATAATGAATTGTCGGTCCGGCAAAACACATAAAAGTTCACTGATAAAAACGGCATGGAATTTCCCCACAGGGGAACCCAGAACCAAAATTTTAAAAGAATACATGGGGGTCCCCCCAAATTCCATACCAGGCCCTTCAGGTCTGGTATGGATATTAAGGGGAACCCCGCGGCAAATTTTTTTTAAAAATGGCGTGGGGTCCCCCTCAAAATCTATACCAGACCCTTCAGGTCTGGTATGGATTTTAAGGGGAACCCTGCGCCAAAATAAAAAAAAATGGCGTGGGGTCCCCCCAAAAATCCATACCAGACCCTTATCCAAGCATGCAGCCTGGAAGGCCGCAGGAAAAGAGGGGGGATGAGAGAGCACCCTCCCCTCCTGAACCGTACCAGGCCACATGCCCTCAACATTGGGAGAGTGCTTTGGAGTAGTCCCCCAAAGCACCTTGTCCCCATGTTGATGGAGAGCAGGGCCTCATCCCCACAACCCTTGCCTTGTGGTTGTGGGGGTCTGCGGGTGGGGGGCTTATCGGAATCTGGAAGCCCCCTTCAACAAGGGGACCCCCAGATCCCAGTCCCCCCTGTGTGAATTGGTAATGGGGTCTGGTATGGATTTTAAGGGGAACCCCGTGCCAATTTTTTTTTTAAAAATGGCATGGGGTCCCCCCAAAAATCCATACCAGACCCTTATCTGAGCACGCAACCTGGCAGGCCGCAGGAAAAGAGGGGAGGATGAGAGAGCACCCCCCCTCCTGAACCGTACCAGGCCACATGCCCCACATGCCCTCAATCTAGATTCCCTTGAGAAACTCACATGGCCTGTGATGCAACGCATCAGGAGGAGGAGCCAGTGACGTCACTCAAGTGCTCGGAATAGCACAGAGGTGAAGTGAGGAGGAGTATGCTTGTGAGCCTATGAGCCTGACTGATTATACACGCTCAGTTGAAGCTGGATACATGTGAGTGGATCTGTTGATATTTACCCAAACAGTTTGTTTTATACAGTGTTGCGCGATGAAGAAGAAAATTGGTGGTGTTCCTCTGATCCTATTAGTACTGCAGGCAGCTGCAGTATTTACAAGTTGGTGTAGTGCGTCCTCTGCACAGTGTGCACCTAAAGCTACCTGAAGAAAATTGGTGGTGTTCTTCTGATCCTATTAGTACCACAGTCATGCTGCAGTATTTACAAGTTAGTGTAGTGTGTCCTCTGCACAGTGTGCACCTAAAGCTACCTGAAGAAAATTGCTGTTGTTCTGCTCCTATTAATACCACAGGCAGGCAGCTACAGTATTTACAGTTAGTGTACTGTGTCCTCTGAACAGTGTGCACCTAAAGCTACCTGAATGTACTGTGTCCTCTGCACAGTGTGCACCTAAAGCTACCTGAAGAAAATTGGTGGTGTTCTTCTGATCCTATTAGTACCACAGGCAGGCAGCTGCAGAATTTACAATTAGTGTACTGCGTCCTCTGCACAGTGTGCACCTAAAGCTACCTGAAGACAATTGCTGTTGTTCTGATCCTATTAATATCACAGGCAGGCAGCTACAGTATTTACAGTTAGTGTACTGCGTCCTCTGCACAGTGTGCACCTAAAGCTACCTGAAGACAATTGCTGTTGTTCTGCTCCTATTAATACACAGGCAGGCAGCTACAGTATTTACAGTTAGTGTACTGTGTCCTCTGCACAGTGTGCACCTAAAGCTACCTGAAGAAAATTGGTGGTGTTCTTCTAAACCTATTAGTACCACAGGCAGGCAGCTGCAGTATTTACAATTCGTGTACTGCGTCCTCTGCACAGTGTGCACCTAAAACTAGCTGAAGACAATTTCTGTTGTTCTGCTCCTATTAATACCACAGGCAGGCAGCTACAGAATTTACAGTTAGTGTACTGTATATATAAGATAAAATAGTCTATCACATTAAACAATCAAATGTGAAGAAACACATAATAACCAAACGACGCTCCTGTCAAATTATTCAGAATTGACACAATTGCATATGAAAGAGTGAAATGCACATATAATAGCTAAACAGTAAATCGCAGATCTGACAAATGAATGAACGTGAAGATAAAGTCTGTGGCTAGCTTCATATGTGGATAAAAAGAGATCCTATTAGTACCGCAGGCAGCTACAGTATTTACAGTTAGTGTACTGCGTCCTCTGCACAGTGTGCACCTAAAGCTACCTGAAGAAAATTGGTGGTGTTCTTCTGATCCTATTAGTACCACAGGCAGGCAGCTACAGTATTTACAGTTAGTGTACTGTGTCCTCTGCACAGTGTTCACCTAAAGCTACCTGAAGAAAATTGGCGGTGTTCTTCTGATCCTATTAGTACCACAGGCAGGCAGTTGATTCTGCTAGCTGCAGTATCAGTTTATATATACATCCCAGCTTTGTGCAGCTACATCTCACTGCAGGCCATTAGTATGTCTGGAAGGCCAAAAAGGAGAGGCAGACAGTCACAAGCCAATAAAAGAGGGCAAGCAGGTTCTGTGTCTAGAGGCAACAGTGCTGGTCGTGGAGATGGTGCATCCTCATCAGCACGTGGCCGTGGGACACGCTTGTCCTTTTTTTCGGGAGCTGGCCGTGTTGAGCCGCAACATGCCGAAGACTTGGTAGAGTGGATGACCAAGCTGTCCTCATCCTCCTCATCCTCTCTCACCCAGGCTCAGGGTACTTTGTCTGGCAAAGCAGCTGCCAATGTGGCCTCTTCCCTCGGCTCAATGGCATCAGTCAATCCTTCCCTAGCCCCACCGTGTCCTTCTGAGGAGTCCCCCGAACTGTTTGACCACAGTGTTGGGTACATGCTCCAGGAGGATGCCCAGCGTTTTGAAGGCTCCGATGATGGTACCCAGCTAGAGGAAGGCAGTAACGTGAGACCAGAGAGAGGGGGTGCCCAAGGAGGACAGCAATCTGGCAGTCATATTCCCCCAGCTGTAGCATACTGCCAGCTTTGCTCCAGTGTTGAGGAGGGAGGGGATGATGAGGTCACCGACTCCACGTGGGTGCCTGATAGGAGAGAGGAGGAGGAGGCACATCTCCAATGAGGCAGAATGCCGTCCAGGGGCCAGCTTAAGAGCAACACACCGACTGCATATCGCCGCAGAGCTCCGCATGTGCAGGGCGCTGCTTTCTCTGCGCGTTATTCCAAAAGTTCTTTGGTGTGGGCCTTTTTTGAGACTAGTGCATCAGATCCCACCGCTGCTATTTGCAACATATGTCTCAAGCGTATATTGCGTGGCCAAAACATCACCCACTTGGGCACCACATGCTTGACCAGACATATGTTGACCTGCCATGCAGTGCGTTGGCAAGCCTACCTAAAAGACCCACACCAAAGAACAAAGCGGACCTCTCCTTGCTCCTCATCAGCTGGGATCTCCAATCCCACTATACCTTCAGTCCTCTCTGAAACCTGCACTGAGAGGAATGAAGGTGTAGAATTAGGTGTGTCACAGCCAAGTACTTGCGGGCAATCTGCTATTGGTACACCAACGTCAGATTGTACCAGGCAAATTTCCCTGCCCTAGCTGCTGCACCGCCGAAAGAAGTTCGCTCCCAGCCATCCACATGCCCAGCGGTTGAATGCTAGCTTGGCTAAATTGCTAGCACTTCAACTGCTGCCTTTTCAGTTTGTAGACTCTGCCCCCTCCTGTGAGTTTGTAGAATGTGCGGTTCCTCAGTGGCAGTTTGCCAAACGCCACTTTTTCTCATGGAAGGCGATTCCGGCTCTCTACCGGCATGTGGAAGGCAATGTCTTGGCCTCGCTGGACAGGGAGGTCAGCGGTAAGGTGCATATTACCGCTGCTTCATGGTCCAGCAGGCATGGACAGGGATGTTACCTATCTTTCACCACGCACTGGGTGACTCTTCTGGCGGCTGGTAAGGATGAAGGACAGGGTGCAGTAGTGTTGGAGGTTGTTCTGCCACCACGCCTCCAAAATTCTACTAGTGGTGATTCTGCCACAATTCTCTCCTCCACCCCCTCCACTTCTTCTTCCTCCATGGCCTCTTCCTGTGCTGATTTGTCCTCAGAACCAGCAGTGCTCCGTAGGCATTCAAGGGGCTACACATGCACGCAGGCAAAAAGATGCCATGCGATGCTTGAGCTAGTGTGCTTGGAGGACAGGAGCCACACTGGGGCAGAGATTCTGTCAGCTCTGCAGGGGCAGGTTCAGAGGTGGTTGACGCCACGCCAGCTTAAGGCAGGTATGGTGGTTTGCGACAATGGCACCAACCTCCTCTCCACATTCCAACAGGGACAACTGACCCATGTGCCCTGTTTGGCTCACGTCCTTAACTTGGTGGTGCAGCGGTTCTTTGGCAGGTACCCGGGCTTACAGGATGTCCTGAGGCAGGCCAGGAAAGTCTGTGTGCATTTCTGCAGGTCATATAATGCCAGTGCTCAGCTGGCTGACCTCCAAAAGGAATTTAACCTGCACAAGAACCGCCTAATCTGTGACATGCCCACCAGGTGGAACTCTACGTTGGCCATGCTGCAGCGGCTTCACACGCAGCAGAGGGCCATCAATGAGTACCTATGCGACTATGGCACCGGGACAGGGTCAGGGGACCTTGGTTTTTTTCCCCACGCCAGTGGGCTATGATCAGGGATGCATGCACTGTCCTGTCACCATTTGAGGAGGCCACAAGGATGGTGAGCAGTTACAGTGCATGCATCAGTGATACTGTCCCTCTTGTCCACCTGTTGGAGCACACGCTGCATGGAATAATGGACAGGGCACTTGAGGCAGAACAGAGGGAGGAAGAGGAGGACTTCCTTACCTCTCAAGGCCCCCTTTATCCAGACAGTGTTCCTGCGTGCCAGCCGATCACACAGGAAAAGGACGAGGAGGAGGATTGTGTCAGCATGGAGGTGGAGCCTGGCACTCAGCATCAGCAGCAGTCTTCAAGGGATCATTTACAGTCTGAAGAAACCCATGGACTTGTACATGGCTGGGAGGAGGTGGCTGCAGATCATGTCGTCCTTAGTGACCCAGAGGACTCTGGACTGAATGCCTCAGCAAACCTACGCTGCATGGCCTCCCTGATCCTGCAAAGCCTGCGGAAGGATCCTCTTATCCGTGGTATCAAGGGGAGGGATGATTACTGGCTGGCAACCCTCCTTGAGCCACGTTACAAGGGTAAGGTTGCGGACCTTATCTTGCTGTTGCAGAGGGAGCAGAGGATGAAACATCTTCGGGAGGCCTTGCAGAAAGGTTTGTGCAACGCATTTTCAGAGCCTGGGAGGTTACAATTTCCTGGTCCTCCTGGACAACGTGTTGCTGAGGCTTCGGTCAGTCACAGAAGGAGGGGTGGAGAACGTGGCCATCTGACCGATGCGTTCAGACAATTTTTTATTCCAAAGCCCCAAGGTCTAATCGGTTCCAGCAACCATCGCCAGCGTCTGATTTACATGGTGCAGGATTATCTAGGGGCAAGATCAGACTTGGACACCTTTCCCACCGAAAATCCTCTGGGTTACTGGGCCTTGAGGATGGATCACTGGCTAGAGCTTGCACAGTATGCAGTTGAGCTGCTGGCCAGTTCTGCATCCAGCGTTCTTTCGGAACGCACATTCAGTGCTGCTGGAGGCTTTGTAACCGATCACAGGGTGCGCCTGTCCACCGAATCGGTTGATCGGCTGACCTTCATAAAAATGAATCAGTCTTGGATCACCAGCTACCAAGCACCTGATGCTGATGTAACCGATTGATTTTTTTTTTTTATGTGAGATCCCTTCAAAACTGCCTATGCTGATGCTGAGTGACTGTCCTGTTATGCTGAGTCACAATCCTCTTCCTCCTCAATTTTCATGCTGATAGCTTTTAAGAACATTTTTGGTTCTGGGCACTGCCACCAGTGGCCAAGGCCCTATTTTTCTGCCCCTGTTTAACAGGGGCGTGTAATTACAATTTTTGATGCAATACTTTGCAGCAGGGCTCATTCCTGCGCTCCAACTATAGTATTTGTGAGGGGTTGCAGTGTTGTAGCACCAGTGCCCAAGGCCCAATTTTTTCTGCCCCTGTTTAACGGGGGCGTATAATTACAATTTTTGATGCAATACTTTGCAGCAGGGCTCATTCCTGCGCTCCAACTATAGCATCTATGAGGGGTTCCAGTGTTGTGGCACCAGTGCCTAAGGCCCAATTTTTCTGCCCCTGTTCAACAGGGACATGTAATTACAATTCTTGATCTAATATTTCACAGCAGGGCCCATTACTGCGCCCACCAAGAGTAACTGTGTTACAGTGTTGTGGCAACACCACCGCCACCAAAGACCCAATTTTTCAGCCCCTGTTCATTAGGTGCATGTAATTACAATTCTTGATATAATATTTCACAGCAGGGCCCGTTCCAGCGCCCACTAAGAATAACTGTGAAGACTTACAGTGTTGTGGCACCAGCACCACCACCAAAGGCCCAATTTTTCTACCACAGTTCAACAATGGCATGTAATTACAATTCTTGATCTAATATTTCACAGCAGGGCCCGTTCCTGTGCCCATCAAGAGTAACTGTGAGGGCTTACAGTGTTGTGGCAACACCAACACCTAAGGCCCTAATTTCTGCAGAGTATATAAGGCAGGCCCCTACTTTCAAACATCCAACTTACAAACGATTCCTACTTGCAAACGGAAGGAGACAACAGGAAGTGATATAAAATCTACCCCTAGGAAGGGAAATTCTCTCCTGTAAGAGTTAATATGGGAAAAACGTGTCTCCTCTTCACTGATGCTTTATCACCAATCCCTGTTTCACTAAAAATCCCAAATTTTCAAAAAACATTTGTCATTGGGACAGAAAGTGAGGTGAAATCTTCTGAAGAGGTTCACAGACAGCAAAACAAATGTTACAGGGGTGATAACCTTTCCCTATGTTTTCCAAAAAGCTTAAAAATAGATTTTTTGGTTGGAGCTATACTTTAAAAATGTACCAGTTCAAAATTACATAAAGATTCTACTTAACAACAAACCTACAGCCCCTGTTTTGTTTGCACCGCCTGTGTACTGCTGTTCAGAGTATATAGGGCCTGGGGGCCCCGCGCCTTACCTTTTTTAAATTTGGGTGCGGGGTTCCCCTTAATATCCATACAAGACCCAAAGGGCCTGGTAATGGACTGGGGGGTGGGGGGTACCCATGCCGTTTGTCTCACTGATTTTCATCCATATTGCCGGGACCCGACATTACATTAAAGCCGCAAGCAGTTTTAAATTACTTTTATTCCTTTAAAAATGTCACTTTGTGCAGGGACTGTTCTAAGCACGGGAAACATGCGCCACTTTACAGGCATACCATAGACACCCCCCCAGGTACAATATTCAAAGCAATATTTCACTTTTGTTTTTCACTTCAAGCATCAATAAAATCACTACTCCTGAAAAAACGGCTGTTTTTAGAAACTTTTTTTTGCATTGATACATGTCCCCTGGGGCAGGACCCAGGTCCCCAAACCCTTTTTTAGGACAATAACTTGCATATTAGCCTTTAAAATTAGCACTTGTGAAATGGTAATGGGGTTCAAATGTACACCTACCATTTCACAAAAAATGTGTGAAAATGGTAAAAAAAGACAATACATGCCTTGAGACAAGTCCTTCATTAAAAAAATAAAAAAAATAAAACTGTCCCACAAAGTCTTTTTCTTCTTCTCGCGCTCCGACGGACCGAAAAAAAAAAAAAGCTGCACGCCGCCTACGATCTGCCTCCATGGGAGGCACCCGCCGTAATGACCGACCTCTCAGATGACAGCTCTTTTATAACTGAGGGTGGGGCCACACGATGACATTGCTGGGTGACCCCGCCCCCCTCTGATGCACGGGGACATCCTATGGCTTCCCCGTAGCATCAGAGGGGGGCGGGGACACCCGGTTACGTAACCGAGTGACTCCGCCCCCTCTGGCGCTACAGGGAAGCCATAGGAATGTCCTCATGCATCAGAGGGGGGCGGGGTCACCTGGCAACTTCATCGCGTGGCGCCGCCCTCAGTTATAAAAGAGCTGTCACCTGAGAGGCCGGTCATTACGGCGGGTACCTCCCATGAAGGCAGATTGTAGGCGGCATGCGGCTTTTTTTTTTTTCGGTCCGCCGGAGCGAGAGAAGAAGAAGAAGACTTTGTGGGACAGTTTTATTTTTTTATTTTTTTAATACATTTATTTACATTTAATACATTTGTACCCATTACCATTTCACATGGGTGGGGCCAGGATCTGGGGGTCCCTTTGTTAAAGGGGGCTTCCAGATTTCAATAAGCCCCCCGCTCGTAGACCCCCACAACCACCGGGCAAGGGATGTGGGGATGAGGCCCTTCTCCCCATCAACATGGGGACAAGGTGCTTTGGAGGGCTACCCCAAAGCACCCTCCCAATGTTGAGGGCATGTTGCCTGGTACGGTTCAGGAGGGGGGGCGCTCTCTCGTCCCCCTGCCAGGTTGCGTGCTCGGATAAGGGTCTGGTATGGATTTTGAGGGGAACCCCCATACCATTTTTAATTATGGCGCGGGGTTCCCCTTAATATCCATACCAGACCTGAAGGGCCTGGTATCAAATTTGGGGGGACCCCCACACATTTTTTTTTTTTTACATTTTGGTTCGGGGTTCCCCTGTGGAGGAATCCCATGCCGTTTTTATCAATGGACTTTGCCTCAGGGGACATGTATCAATGTAAAACAAAGTTTTAAAAACAGCCGCTTTTTCGGGAGCAGTGATTTTATTAATGCTTAAAGTAAAAGAATAAAAGTGTAATATTCCTTTAAATTTCGTACCTGGGGGGTGTCTATAGTATGCCTGTAAAGTGGCGCATGTTTCCTGTGTTTAGAACAGTCCGAGAGCAAAATGACATTTCTAAATGCTCTATTCAAAATTAAGCATAAAGTTTTGGCCATACACACACTTAGAATTATCTCCTATGACCATCAGCTCCATTTAGTAGCCGTAATGTGGTATTTGCCTCAAATACCACATTAAACACTTGACCTCTGGAAGGTTTTACCCCCGTTCATGACTAGGCCATTTTTTGCTATTCGGCACTGCGCTACTTTAACTAGCAATTGCACCATCATGCAACACTGTACCCAAATTAAATGGATATATTTTTTTTCACACAAATAGAGCTGGTCTTTTGGTGGTATTTGATCACCCCTGGGGCTTTTTTTTGTTTTTTTTTTTATTATATGAACAAAAAAATGACTGAAAATGTTGAAAAAAAAAAACAATGCTGTTAACTTTCTGCTATAAAACATATCCAATAAAAAAATATATATATGTAGCACTAACTCACGGTGGAGCTGCTGGTTTAAGCGGGTCTGTTGCCTTCACCTTGCTTCCCTTGGTTTCACCGGTACCGGGTCTAGGGGTTCCGTTGAGTTTACTTCTGGACGACACACGCACCAACACTGGAGTACGTTTTCAATGCTTTATTGAACAAACAAACTTTAGGAAGTAGCAGGAAAGAGGCGGAAAAGGAAACTTTCAGGAGAAACTCAAATATCTTCTTATAGAATCTTAGCGACAAATGTCCTGGTAGAATTCAGATAATTAGGTGGAATGCGCTCCCCTCGTGGGACACACTCCTTGCTCGTCTGGATAGGCCTCTCTCACCGGTCTAGCAGCCAGTACGCAGCACGAATCAAAGTCTCTGCCACAGACTTGTTTGGGGGGTAAATCCGCACGATCCTCTGCCACAGGATGTATCAGATTTTTCTGCAGTGAACAGTCAGTCACAGTGCCTGAACCTTTAAGCTGAACCGGCAACACTATGCTATATAGTTACTTCTTTTGGATACGTCCTTCGACCGAGTCACTAGGCCCCTCTATAGACCAGCACGCTGCATGATCTCTCCAAGACGGGTCCTCCCCTGGGATCTCCTTGGTTGTCCAGCTTCGTCACACAGGACCGACAGCTCAGGACCATTCCTCGGCCGCAGTGCTAGGCCCCAGACAAGCCTCTGGACCCACTCCTGCGCCGCTGTATTGTGGGCCTCCCGATCGGAAGACCATGAGGTAGCTCCTTAACGCATACCTGTCGGCCAGGAGGGCCAGCAGGTGGCTGTAAAATGAACCCCAAAATATGGCATCTGTCCCATAAATACCCTCTTCCCAGAATGCAACTCGGAGGACCACCTCCACCAAGCTTGTCTCCGAGACAGAGGAGCATCTATACACTTCGACACGTTGCCTTTCCAACACTGACCAGTGGTAACAGCGACACCCACCGGTCAGCACGGAAGCACACACAACGTCAGACAAGCTGGAACAGAGGCGAACTTTTAACCTTCCTAACACACAATTTACTAAATTTACCTAATCTGCGGTAGATTGTAAATCTACCAGCGCTACATATATATTCTACAAAAATTTAGGCCAATATGTATTCTGCTACTTATCTTTAGTAAAAAAAATTACACCCAGCATACAGGACAAGAGAAGTGGTACTGTGCAGAGTCCAGTAATACAGAATAAGAGCAGATACTGAGAATTACACTTGGCATTGGCATACAGAACAAGAGAAGTGGTACTGTGCAGAGTCCATAAATACAGAATAAGAACAGATACTGAGAATTACACTCAGCATACAGGACAAGAGAAGGGGTACTGTGCAGAGTCCATGAATACAGAATAAGTACAGATACTGAGAATTACACCCAGAATAAGGGACAAGAGAAGTTGTCCTGTGCACACATGGAATGAGATTTGTCATTGATTTACGGGGTGTTATGCAGCTCAGGTGTATGAATGAGGAAGCAGGTCTTTGTCCTTGTTGTCACAGCCTTCTGGTAGACCCGCCCACCCTCTCTTCACATTTTTGCAGTGCTGAGTTCCTCATAGTGTCAGTCCTGTGCTGGGATCTGAGCGCTCCACACTCTCCGCAATCTCCGCACTTTGCTCAGGATGGGGCAGAATTTCTGTAAGCAGTCTTGTGGGTGCTGCTGCTGTGGGTGCTGCCGCCAATCTATGGATATCCCACCACGCATAGTAAGCGGCAATACCATGAAGAGTAGCCCCAAAGAGTTAGACAAGTCAGATTCAGTGGTGGATGCCCATAAGATGTACCGGATCCACAATCGGAGCCCACAGTTATCGGTGAAGTTGGAAAGCTTTCTCAATGGTGAGGACAACCCAGTCTTTGTCGACAGCCCCAATGGAGAACAACCCAACCTCAACAGTCCCACAATTAAACTTCCAAAAGAACGATTCAACAAAAAAGTCAACACGCATGCTCCAGGGAAAAGGCAAGCCGAACGATTAGAGCGTTTCTCCCGTATCACCAAGGTCTCCACCTATAACTACAAGCCGCGTTCTGCCGAAGACCTAGATGTCTGCAAGGGCGAGGCGCTGCAGGTCCTGGAAGAGCAGGGGACATGGATCCTGGCCAGGACGCTCAACGACAATGGGGAGGTCAAAACCGGCTACATCCCGCGGACCTTCCTGGCGAACGCCGGGAGCCTCGAAGCCGAGGAGTAAGTCATGGCGCAAATTGTTTTACCGCAAACAGGTCTTGCGTCGCTGTTCATGTGCATAGCTGTGTGCACTTGATAGGGTCTATTTGTAAAATATGACTTTCACCAAACCTTCCCTGTGGGGGAATCTTCCAGGTGCGTGCATTTTAAATGACGCCGATGGATTCTCCACCAGAGAACGTTTGGTGGAAGCCACATCCACTGCTTTGTCCTAAGACCCAATCATTCTAATGCAGGGTTTCTCAACCACTGTTCCATGGAACCCTAAGGTTCTTCCAGAGGTTGCTAGGGGTTCCTTGAGCAATGAGCAATTTCTGCCTCTCAGATAAGTTCCCACTGACACCATTTATCTTTTTAGCTATCTGTAAGGAGGGAATTTTTCCCAATGACAACAAGTATAAGGAACATTCTTCCCACAGACCACCAATGTAAGGAACATTCTTCTCACTGATCACCAATGTAAGGAACATTCTTCCCACAGACCACCAATGTAAGGAACATTCTTCTCACTGATCACCAATGTAAGGAACATTCTTCCCACTGATCACCAATGTAAGGAACATTCTTCCCACTGATCACCAATGTAAGGAGCATTCTTTCCAGTGACCACAAATTTAAGGGACATTCTTCCCACTGATCACCAATGTAAGGATCATTCTTCTCACTGACCACCAATGTATGGGGCATTCTTCCTACTGACCACTAATGTAAGTTATTTTCTTCCCAGTGACCACCAATGTAAGGAACATTCTTCTCACTGACCACCAATGTAAGGAACATTCTTCTCACTGATATCCAATGTAAGGAGCATTCTTCCCACTGACCACCAATGTAAGGAACATTCTTCTCACTGATCACCAATGTAAGGAACATTCTTCTCACTGATCACCAATGTAAGGAACATTCTTCCCACTGACCACCAATGTAAGGAACATTCTTCTCACTGATCACCAATGTAAGGAACATTCTTCTCACTGACCACCAATGTAAGGAACATTCTTCCCACTGACCACCAATGTAAGGAACATTCTTCCCACTGACCACCAATGTGATGCGACATAACGTGTTTTTGTGCTCTGCAAAGAATTGCCGTACATCTACATTTTTCTCCAGCGCCTACCAACACAATGAGTTTGGAGTGAGCCGGGCACATAGACGGAGATAGTTGTTCAGTGCACTAGGTGTGAAGGATACGTTTACAGTGCAGCCCAGCACCCGCCCATTGTGCACTCAGTGATATGCAGTGTGGTGTGAATGAGCCCCAATAATTTATTTGCTCGCTTTTGGTCTAATAAATATTCCATTGATTGTATCTTGTTATATCCGTATGATAAGTGTGAAAAGTACCTGTTGATCCTGCCAGAAATTAGCTGATAACTTCCTGGGGGTCTACCTGTGCTGTATTATTAGTAGCTGCCTCTGTGAACTACAAAACACCTTCCCTGTGTTATGGGTGACAACACTGTTCCTCCACAGATACAGTGTTGTTCCTCTAGGCAAGGGCTACAAACCCCCCCCCCCCCCCCCAATCATCTCAAATGTTGTCCTGTTCTAAGATGGAAATGATTCTACTTCACAGATGCAGCACAGTAAGAGAATGTTGCCACCCTAGGATAGGACTACTGCACCCCTCCCATTTTGTTTATCTCCATAAAATAGAGAGGAGGTGTTCTATAGTCCCGTCCAAGAATGACAATCCCGCTTCTCCCAGATACAGTACTGTGGGTGAGCATCCCTCCCTTCATCTCCATAACACAGGTAATGTTCTGTAAATCCATGCTAAGGGGGCAGTGCTGTTCCTCTATACTGTAGATACAGCAAAGCTAGTGAGCATTCCCCCCTCCCCATCAGGATAGGACTATAAAACACCTCTTCCTATTGTATGAAGCTTCAGAAGTATGGGGGTGTTCTGTAGTCCTATTCTAGAGCGATAACTCTGCTCCTCCATAGATACAGTAGAGTGAATGTTGTCACCCTTGGATAGGACTACAGAACACCCCCCTCCCTTCTCATCTCCATAAAAAAAGAGGGAGCTGTCATGTGGTACTGTGTTAGGATGACAATGCTGCTACTTCACTGATTCAGCACAGTGAGAGAGCATTGCCACCCTAGGATAGGACTACAAAACCCCTAACCCTTTTGCTTATCTCCATAACATGGAGGGGAGGTGTTCTATAGCCCAGTCCTAGAATGACAATCCTGCTACTGCCCATATACAATACTTTGAGTGAGTGTCTCACGTGCATGGGACTACAGGACACATCCCCTCATTCTTATCTCGGTAACACAGGGGGCATTCTCTAAACCTATCCTAGGGTGACAATGTTGTTCCTTTATAGATACAGCAAGGCTAGTGTAGGCTGTAGTCTTATCTTAAAGGGACAACGCTGCTCCTCCACAGATGCAGTAGAGTGAGTGTTGTCACAATAGATTAGGACTACAGAACACCCCTGTAAACCTATCCTAGAGTCAAATTGTTGTTCCTCAATAGCTACATTATGAAAAGTGACTCATCTAGCTTCTACTGACCACCAATGTTCACTTTAGCCACCACTGGCCACAAATGTACCCATCTGACGTCTACTGACCACCAATGTTTACTTTAGCCACCTTGAGAACAAATATACCCATCATGCTTCTACTGACCATCAATGTTCGCTTTAGCCACCATTGACCACATATGTACCCATCTAGCTCCCACTGACCATCAATGTACCCTATCAGCCCCCATTGAGAACCACTTTACCACCAATGGCTGTAAATACACCCCCACCCTCCTTTATTCATGTCATCTTAGCCCTGGGGATGCAGATGTCCCCAGGCACCAAAACTTTAGCCACCACATACAGTATCTCACAAAAGTGAGTACACCCTTCCACATTTTTGTAAATATTTTATTATATCTTTTCATGTGACAACAATGAAGAAATGACACTTTGCTACAATGTAAAGTAGTGAGTGTACAGCTTGTATAACAGTGTAAATTTGCTGTCCCCTCAAAATAACTCAACACACAGCCATTAATGTCTAAACCGCTGGCAACAAAAGTGAGTACACCCCTAAGTGAAAATGTCCAAATTGGGCCCAAAGTATCGATATTTTGTGTGGCCACCATTATTTCCCAGCACTGCCTTAACCCTCTTGGGCATGGAGTTCACCAGAGCTTCACAGGTTGTCACTGGAGTCCTCTTCCACTCCTCCATGATGACATCACAGAGCTGGTGGATGTTAGAGACTTTGCGCTCCTCCACCTTCTGTTTGAGGATGCCCCACAGATCAATAGGGTTTAGGTCTGGAGACATGCTTGGCCAGTCCATCACCTTTACCCTCAGCTTCTATAGCAAGGCAGTGGTCGTCTTGGAGGTGTTTGGGGTCGTTATCATGTTGGAATACTGCCCTGTGGCCCAGTCTCTGAAGGGAGGGGATCATGCTCTGCTTCAGTATGTCACAGTACATGTTGGTATTCATGGTTCCTTCAATGAATTGTAGCTCCCCAGTGCCGGCAGCACTCATGCAGCCCCAGACCATGACACTCCCACCACCATGCTTGACTGTAGGCAAGACTCACTTGTCTTTGTACTTCTCACCCAGTTGCCGCCACACAGGCTTGACACCATCTGAACCAAATAAGTTTATCTTGGTCTCCTCAGACCACAGGAGATGGTTCCAGCAATCCATGTGCTTAGTCTGCTTGTCTTCAGCAAACTGTTTGTGGGCTTTCTTGTGCATCATCTTTAGAAGAGGCTTCCTTCTGGGACGACAGCCATGCAGACCAATTTAATGCAGTGTGTGGCTTATGGTCTGAGCACTGACAGTCTGACCGCCCACCCCTTCAACCTCTGCAGCAATGCTGGCAGCACTCTTACATCTATTTGCCAAAGACAACCTCCGGATATGACGCTGAGCACGTGCACTCAACTTCTTTGGTCGACCATGGCGAGGCCTGTTCTGAGTGGAATCTGTCCTGTTAAACCGCTGTATGATCTTGGCCACAGTGCTGCAGCTCATTTTCAGGGTCTTGGCAATCTTCTTATAGCCTAGGCCATCTTTATGTAGAGCAAAAATTCTTTTTTTTCAGATCCTCAGAGAGTTCTTTGCCATGAGGTGCCATGTTGAACTTCCAGTGACCAGTATGAGAGAGTGAGAGCGATAACACCAAATTTAACACACTTGCTCCCCATTCACACTTGAGACCTTGTACCACTAACGAGTCACATGACACCGGGGAGGGAAAGTGGCTAATTTGCCCCAATTTGGACATTTTCACTTGGGGGGGGGGGGTACTCACTTTTGTTGCCAGCGGTTTAGACATTAATGGCTGTGTGTTGAGTTATTTTGAGGGGACAGCAAATTTACACTGTTATACAAGCTGTACACTCACTACTTTACATTGTAGAAAAGTGTCATTTCTTCAGTGTTGTCACATGAAAAGATAGAATAAAATATTTACAAAAATGTGAGGGGTGTACACACATTTGTGAGATACTTTATGTACCCATCTGGCTTCTACTGACCACCATTGTTCACTTAAGGCACCACTGACCACAAATGCACCCATCTGCCCCCCACCGACTACCAATGTACCCAATCAGTCCCCATTGTCAACTACTTTACCACTGGCGACCATAAATGTACCCCACCCTCCTTTATTCATGTCCTCTTAGCCCTATCTGCCCCCACTGATGACCACTGTACCCTCTCAACCCTTGATGACCTTCAATGCACCACTCTTGCCCCCACTGATCACTATGGAGCTCTCTAAGTCCCTGCTACCTTTTTTTCCTCAGTGGCTCCTTCTGACCACCATGTTATCCTTCAGGCCTTCTGACCTCCAATATGACCCTCCAGCCCCCATTGACACCAATTCTTTTTTTTTTTTTCTTATTTCTCAATGGCCTCCTCTGACCACCAATATCAGGACACTCTTCTTTCCATGGAAACTGACATCTGACTTTTTTTTTCCTCATATTGACCACCGGAAATGTTCTTTCCAATAGCTATTAATAATGTCCCCAGTGGGACACAGACAGCAAAAACTAAACTGACGCAGGTTTTATCCTTTCCCTGCTCTATTCAAAATTAGGCATAAAGTTTTGGCCACACACACACTTAGAATTATCTCCTATGACCATCAGCTCCATTTAGTAGCCGTAATGTGGTATTTGCCTCAAATACCACATTAAACACTTGACCTCTGGAAGGTTTTACCCCCCCCCCCTTCATGACTAGGCCATTTTTTGCTATTCGGCACTGCGATACTTTAAGTAGAAATTGCGCCATCAAGCAACACTGTACCCAAGTGAAATTGATATAATTCATTTTCACACAAATAGAGCTGGTCTTTTGGTGGTATTTGATCACCCCTGGGGTATTTTTTTGTTTTTGTTTTTTATTATATAAGCAAAAAAAAGACTGAAAATGTTGAAAAAAACAATGCTTTTTACTTTCTGCTATAAAACATATCCAATCTGATCAATATTAATTCCCAAAAAAATTAATATAAGCGGCGCTCTTAATAGTGATGTACCATATCCTAGTGTTCAAAACGTAACAACAGTGTATTTAAACTACTATAAATTGCTTCTGTGTCTCACTCTAATTAGTGAATCAAACAGCCTTAAATGATGATAAATCACAAGATTAATGATATAGCATGCTTCAGTGTCCAAAGCTATAAAACCAGTATGTTGAATCAAATGACACTAGTGTGTGTCACTGATAAATAAAATTGTTCCAGAAAAAAAAGTCCATCAAAGAAAAAATGCATCCATAGAAGTGTCCATAGGAGAAAACACCGTGAAGGAGTGTGTGAATTATTGAACAAATGTCCACCACATCAAACGTGCCCGTGATTCCTCTCCCTCTGAATTCAACACTCACCGGATGTATATGCCTCACACTCTCGTGTTTTGGCAAAAATGCATGAAACACTGTGGACAGTGTAATCAGACTCCACGTTCCATCCGCCACATTATCATTTCATACCATGTAAAGAATAAAAATAGTGCACATAGTGTGATACTGTAAACCACCACGTTTATTGAACTCAGAAACCTTCAATCATTGCACTCACATTGTAAAATATCAAATCAAGCAAAAACCACCACAGCAAATCAACTTCTCAATCCTTCTGTGAAACTCCCAGCACCAATGTATGCACGGTCGCGGCGGACCCAAGATTAGCGGAACCAGGCTCTCACCCCACCAGCTGAACCTCGTCTGGATCGTGTAAGGATCTTCCTTCCGCTCATGCACGGAGATGAGATGCAACACCTCCTCCGTCACTTTCCGTCACTCTCTGCTACTGTTTGGATGCCGTACAGCCACGCCCCGACATGTTTCGTCACACCGGACTTAATCATGGGATTGGCTGTACGGTACGGCACCTCCTACTCTTATACCCTTCCGCCCGGCTAAAGGCTACACTCCCCTTCCGCTTCAACGAGTGTCCCCGCGGTCGCGATACATCCCATACTGAGACGATCACATACATCAGGAGACACTTATGTGAAAGATTACTCTTAAACACTTTAAAGCAGTCAGGTCTCTCAAACAGCATTACACCGTTAGATGATCGATAGCAATAACATATTCACTGCTGTTCGTTTGCCCTTATGTGCAAGATCGTGTAATATTGAAATACATTAAACAGCGCCGACCACCCAAACGGCCGACACTGTCATCCCTCACATGCACATTCCTAGCTATATGTAAGAGAAAACCCACTATTCTGAATAAACTATTATTTAAAATTTAAAATTGGGGACAACACATTTGGAAAAAAGATTATTATAAAAAAGAATAAAAATATATTAAAAATTATTAAAACTACATATATAGAGATTAGTGCCTGGGTGCATTCGAGTCTAATCTCTACTAAACCGTCCCCAATTACAACCATATTAGTTGGCGGTGAAAAAGTCAAATTAATAATAAAACATATCCAATAAAAAAAAAAAATAAAATAAAAATTCTACATACATTTAGGCCAATATGTATTCTGATACTTATCTTTAGTAAAAAAAAAAAAATCCCAATAAGTGAAGTGTATATTGATTGGTTTGTGTGAAAGTTATAGCGTCTACAAACTCTGGGATATATACTGGAATTTTTGTTTTTGTTTTTTACTTCTACTACGATCAGCGACTTATAATGGGACCAAAGGCGTAACCAGAACCTTCAGGGCCCTGGTGCAAGAAACCATGAAGGGCCCCCCTGACCCCAGACCGGGGCCCTTCTCACTGATCCGAGGGCCCTTTACTCCCATCGTAGGAACCCTTTATTACGGTCCAACAGCAGGCCCACTTCCTGCTGTCTTGAGGTTCCCTCACATTGGCAGAACATCAGAGACCATTCGCAAGTGCGACCTTTTGCGACCCTGATAGTTCCGCCACTGGTGTCAGTAGTTTCTTTTTGTTGTTTTATTTTTTATTATTTGGTTTACAATTTTATATTATTGCATTTTTTTTCTTACAATTTTTTGTTTGTTTTTTACATATTTTTTAGGACCCCCATTGAGGGGCTTTGGTGAAATATCAGGGGCCTAAACAGACCCCTGATGTCTCCATTTTGAGGCAAAGAAAGGGACTGAGGACAGATTTATCAGTCCCTTTCTCTGAAGCCTAAGCTGCACAGAATGAATGAACAGGAATAGCTCTGTATAGTGAT
This sequence comes from Lithobates septentrionalis, assembly GCA_037952835.1. Lineage (NCBI taxonomy): Eukaryota > Metazoa > Chordata > Amphibia > Anura > Ranidae > Lithobates > Lithobates septentrionalis. The sequence goes on from JBBDGP010001852.1 coordinate 3,583,932, forward strand.
TCTCATTCATTCATAAACTGAAGCATAGGAAACACAGTTTACTATGTCTCAGCTATGAATAAATAAAAGAAAAATAACAGAGTTAGTGATTGTTACTAATCACTGACTCTATTCAATAAGACAAGGAAAGAGCCCCTTCCCCGCTCTCAAATCTGACAGATCCCACGCAGCATCCAGCAGGAGGTGGGAGAGGGAAACTCGGCAGCGCTTCGGGGGACCAGGGAAGCACACGGGCCCGGGTGTCAGAAACCATGAAATCAGACCGAGATAGAAGTACAGTTAAATCACACTTGTTTAATAATACAAGTGAAAAGAACAAACGTAGTCAAAACATAGCTAAAGTTCAGTAACCGCAATGGATAGTCAGCCAAGCCAGAAATCAGGGATTAATGTAAGGGAACAGCAAGCAGGATCTGGAGCCAGAAGGGATGTCAGCAAAGCTAGTCTTTAAACAGGAACGCAGAAGAATGTCTCTGTGATGTTGACCAAATCGAAGGCAGAGATCCTATGGGCTGAATGGCTTAAGTAGGCAGGACTGATGAGCAGGATATCATCAACAGCTGAGTAACTGTGGAGAGATAGGAGCTGGCAATTAGCCGACAGCTGAGCGGCCAGCTCTGAGAAGGAAGGGCTGAGCCGAGCCCAGCCCTGACACCGGGGCAGCAAGACAGGGATAGGGAGGTGGCAGAAGTGGCATGTAGAGGAATTGATTCCCACCATTTCCTTCCTGAATGTCTGCGGGAGGGTGAGGAGGAGAAGCATGGAGGAGATCGGTTCCTCTACATGCCACCGCCCCCGCTGCCCTCCTATCCAGTTGTACAGGAGTGGGCCCCCTGATGCATTGGACCGGGTCGCAGTGGCGACCCCTGCGACCCCCTATGCATACGCCCCTGAATGGGACTGTGATAGTTAGAATCTGACACTAACTGACACTTTGTGGGAACTGACTAACTGCCACTGACATCACCAGTGACACTAATGCAGGGATCAGTGCTAATATTATACACTATCATTGTATTATTATTATTATTATTATTATTATTATACAGGATTTATATAGCGCCAATATAAAGGGAGATGATACACCACCAGTACAATTCAAAATAAGAGGGTTAGAGGAACCTGCTTCACAGGGGTAAGAAAGAGAGAGAGAGAGAGAGAGCATTCCCTCTATACAGATATCTGTGTTGATTGTCAACACAGGGCTCTGGGCTGTGATTGTACACAGCCGTTCAGCAGGTCCCAGCTGTGAATCATTGGCTGGGACCTGCTGACTAAGTCCTGCTGTGTACAATCAAGGAGGGGCGGTGGACAGGGTCGAAGTACATGCCCTGAACCCAGGAAAAAAGTTGCGATGCACAGGTATGTTACAGTGCCTGTAGGAGCCGCTCATCTGCAGTATATGTACTGCAGCGGGTCAGCAAGCGGTTAAACAAAAGTACTTACTAACAACCACTAGATGGAGCTGACAATCATAGGAGATAATTCTATTGCAAACAATACAACATTTGTAGCAAAATGGTTATTTTAATAAGTGGTGTCTATGACCAATAAGGTGGCTTATGAGGCAGGAGGGGAGATGCCACACCCCCACATTTTTCTGCCTGTGTTTCTTGGCAGTGATCTCAGAGTTTTTGTATTTTTGTATTTTTTAGATTCTCGTTCAATATGTGACAGGTCCGATTTAAGGCTATGCTTAAAAAAAAGGGGGACTTATGAGGGGTTACATTTTCAGTTGTCTCTATTCTGCCAGTTGTAGGAAGCAGGAAGGCATTAATGGTACTGGCACCCTGGGGGGGGGGGGGAATCCCTGTCCCTGGATTACACCCAACTCAAATGTTGAATTGCACACAACACAAACACTCCAAACCGGCTCAGCAAGTCTTTGATAACTGACGTAGGAATCATATCTGCAGGGGAATTGTCTAAAATTTCCCTTAAATGACAACAATTGCTGCCCTTTCCACCATCCTATTCTGAATGTGCTGAGCCCTTCGGACCTGACCTCCCCAGCCCTCAACCCCTCTCTATTCATGTCCCTACAGTCCTGAAGACCCAGACCTCCTTGGCCCATACTGTCCTTTAATCATGTCCCCACATACTGAAGGACCCAGCCAGATCTCTTCAACCCTTACCCTTTTCTATTCATATCTACACAGAACTGGAGACCCTAGCCTCCCCAGCCCTCAATCTCTCTCTATTCATGTCCCTACAAAACTGAAGACCCAGACCTTCTTGGCCCTTACGGTTCTCTATTCATGTCTCCTCAGAACTGGAGACTCTGACCTTCCCAGCCTTTACTCACCTCTATTTGTGTCCCTACAGCCCTGCAACCTGGACCTTCCCAGCCCTTACCCTTCTCTAGTCATGTCCCCACAGCACTGGGGACCCGGATCTCCTCAGCCCCTACTCTTCTCTATTTATGTCTCCTCAGAACTGGAGACCCTGACCTTTCCAGCCCTTACTCCCTTCTATTCCTATCCTTACAGCACTGAAGACCCAGACCTCATCAGCCCTTACCCTTCTCTAGTCATGTCACCACAACATTGGGGGCCTGGACCTCTTGAGCCTCTACCCTCTTCTATTTATGTAACACAGCCATGGGAAACCAGACCTCCTCAGCCCTGACCCTCCTTTACTCCCATCCTCACAACCCTGGGTATCTGTGATTCCCTAGCCCTCACCCTCCCTTATTGAAGTCCTCACAGCCCTGGGGACCTGGATCTCTACAGCCCCCCCCCCCCTCTCCCTAATTAGGGAGACCTGGACTTCCCCAGCCTCCACCATTCATTCATGTACTCACAGCACTGGGAACCAGTACCTTTCCAGCCCCAACCCTCCTCTATTCATGTCCCCACATCCTGAAGGACCCAGATTTCCCAGCCCTCCCCAACCATCACCGTCTTCTGTTCATGTTCACAGCCCTGGGGACTTGAATTATCACAACCCCCCACCCTCCTCTATTAATGTCCCCACAGCCCTGTGGACCTGGACCTCCCCAGCCCTCACCTTCCTCCACTCGTGTCCCTATACAACTCTACAAACTTTGCATGATAAAATGGACAAAATAGAAATAATGGATAGATATAAGGATAATAGATATACTTTATGTATGGTAAATCAGCTTATACAATCCAAATAAAAGGGTTGGCTGTTTGAATTGGAATTTTGAGGTACGTACCCCTGGTATATATTTAGTCCCTCTAGCCTGTCAATGCCCCTAGAATTGATTGAGTCCCTCTAGCCTGCCTTTACAACTATGATTTATTCAGTTCATCTAGCCTGCCCAAAAAACTAGAATGTATCTGGTCTATCTAGTGTGCCCATCCCCTTAGCAATTATCTGGTCCATCTAGCCTGTCTGTACCCCTCGAATTAATCTGGTCCATCTAGCCTGCCTGTACTCTTAGGATTTATCCAGACTACCTATCTTGCTCATACCCCTTTGGTTCATCCGGTATATTTAGCCTGCCCACACCCTTTGATTTACCTGGTCCCTATAGTCTGTCCATACATCCATCTAGCCAGTCTGTACTCCTAAGATTTATCCAATCCATCTAGCATTTTTGTACCCAGGGATTTATCTGGTCCACCTAGCCTGACTTTTCTAGTCCATCGAGCCTGCTCATACCCCTGGGCAGGGGCGTTGCTAGGTGGCAAAAAGACCAGGGGCTTCAGCCCGAAGTCCGATGTTGGCACCGATGGGGGGGGGGGGGGGGGGGTCGTGAGTGGTCATGGCACGGGGTTTTTTGGCTGAGCGCTGGGGTTGTGTGGCGGGGGGTAAGCTTACTTGCTGGTTGCTGCCTGGGGCTTAGCAGTGCCCATCAATTTTGACCACTAATCTCAGCTACCTGACACACTGACCTACCTAACATACACTGACCTGACATACATACATACATACATACACCTACCTAACATACACTGACCTGACATACATACATACATACATACATACACCTACCTAACATACACTGACCTGACATACATACATACACCTACCTAACATACACTGACCTGACATACATACACTGACCTGACATACATACATACACCTACCTAACATACACTGACCTGACATACATACACTGACCTGACATACATACATACATACACCTACCTAACATACACTGACCTGACATACATAAATACATACACCTACCTAACATACACTGACCTGACATACATACACTGACCTGACATACATACATACATACACCTACCTAACATACACTGACCTGACATACATACATACATACACCTACCTAACATACACTGACCTAACATACACTGACCTGACATACATACATATACCTTCCTAACATACACTGACCTGACATACCTACATACACCTACCCAACATACACTGACCTGACATACATACATACACCTACCTAACATACACTGACCTGACATACATACATACACCTACCTAACATACACTGACCTGACATACATACATACACCTACCCAACATACATACATACATACACCTACCTAACATACACTGACCTGACATACATACATGCACCTACCTAACATACACTGACCTGACATACATACACTGACCTGACATACATACATACACCTACCTAACATACACTGACCTGACATACATACATACATACACCTACCTAACATACATACACCTACCTAACATACACTGACCTGACATACATACATACACCTACCTAACATACACTGACCTGACATACATACATACATACACCTAACATACACTGACCTACCTAACATACACTGACCTGACATACATACACCTACCTAACATACACTGACCTACCTAACATACACTGACCTGACATACACTGACCTACCTAACATACCGTGACATACATACACTGACCTCACCTACCTGACCAGGAGACAGACTTCATGTGTCCAGGTGTCCTGCAGTTCAGTTCAGCTGTAGTGTGCGGTGTGCAGCCCACGCATCATGTGGAACAGCAGGCAGCCAGAGGAGAGGAGAGGAGACTGCTTGAATTTCATCGCCTGGACCTTGGAGCTCCAGGCTTTGTCCTGCACGTAGATATACAAAGTAGAGCCTGCCTCCCAGTCCCAGCACGGCCAGCAGGCACAAGGTGGTATGGAGAAGACTCTTCTGCCTCCTGCTGCACACTCCGGTGCCCATGATCAGACACACCGAGATCCGGAGCTCTTCACTCTGCCATCCGCCCCCAGCACACCTCCTCTTCAGGTTATCCTCATCCCTGCCTCCTCTACAATAATCGGTGCAGTCACTGGCAGTGGCACATCTCGCCAGATCGCTCCTCCGCTGCCCTGATCTATCTGAGCGGGGAGCGGGGATCTCAGTGATGTGGCGCGGCGGATTGTAATTCCCGCCTTCTGGAGCGTGCAGTGCCTATGATGGACGTCACACGTCCCGCGGTCCCAGCATTGGACCAGTGGGATGTCCATCATAGCTCCAGAAGGCGGGACCTGTATGTCATTCGGCCACACTCGGCCGCACTCGGATCAGATCGGTCCCCGCTCGTCAGCGGCCGGCGGCGCTCGGGCTAACAATTAAACGGTGCCTTCTTGACACTCTGGGCTTTTCGGGGACCAATTCGGGGCTTCAGCCCCCCCTAGCCACCCCCTCCCGATGCCCCTGCCCCTGGGACTCATCTTTGCCTTTATTTGGTTTTATCTGGTCATCTAGCCTAAAAATCTCATTATCTCACATACTTTGTCTCTCTCCCTAGGATTTATCTGGTCTGTCTAGACTGCCTGTACCCCTAGGATTTATCTGGTCCATCTAACCTGCCTATACCCCTAGGATTTATGTGGTCCATCTAGCCTGCCTATACACCTAGGAATTCTCTGGTCCATCTAGCCTGCCTATACCCCTAGGATTTATCTGATCCATGTAGCCTGCCTGTACCCCTAGGATTTATCTTTTTTTTTTTTTAACCATTTTCCTCTTTATTTAAGTTATTTGCAGCAGTACAAAATATAAAAAAGACATAACATGTACAATATAGCCATCCGGCCTCGTGCTTCCATACTGCAATTACAATTAGCAAGAATGCTCCTTTTCTAAATTTTATGCCCCCTCCCCCCGCCCCCCTCCCTTCATGGAGCCGGACATTTTGGAAGCACACCTGGTTCCTAACTTGCTACCCTTCTCGTTGCACTCTCTTAATATTTCTTCTGGAGACTATTTATTCCGTGTCACCTCTCCTAGTTAGGGCAACAGTTACTCGTGAACTCTAGTGTAGCACTGACGAGGAGCCCACCATCCCTAGTACCCATGGATTACATAACTTTATAAATTTGTTGTAGTTACCCGACCTGGTGAAGAATGTTTTTTCTTTCCACACTAAAGAGTTAATGGTACCGACCCAGTCTTCCGGGGTCGGGGGTGTTCTTGATTGCCAAAATTGTGCGATTAATTTTCTTGCTTGATACAAGCATCTTGCAACAGCTATTACCGTGCTCCTCTTTGCTTATGTAACCCAGAATACATATTTTAGGTTCGGGCTCTAATTTGACTCTAATCGTGGTGTTGATTGTTTCTAGGATCTCATGCCAGTATCTAACCAGTTTTGGGCATCTCCACGTCATATGTGTTAAGTCCCCTGTGTCCCGGCATCTGGGGCACTCATCGTCAGGCCTACATCCAAGCATATATAATTTCTTGGGGGTGTAATAAGCTCTGTGTAGTAGTAACAGGTGCAAGGCTTTTTGCGAGGGAGAGATCGATATCTCTGGCCCTAGTTCTAATATTCTCTTCCACTGGTCATCTGTTTTTTACCCCACATCTGCCTCCCATCTGTCCCCACACCCAGAGGGCCCCGCCTGAGTGATGATTCTGTTCATTAATTGGGCATATATCTCAGCTATAAGTCCCTTGGTGGTGTCTGACTTAAGGATTTATCTGGTCCATCTAGCCTGCCTTTACCCCTAGGATTTATCGGGTCCATCTAGCCTATCTGTACCCCTAAGATTTATCCAGACTATCTATCTTGCTTGTATGTTTGTACCCTTTGGATTCATCCAGTGTATCTAGCCTTTCCACACCCCTTTGATTTGATTTATCTGTTCCTTATAACCTTCCAGTCCTGCTAGGATTTATCTAGCATTCTTGTACCCCTGGAATGTATCTGGTCAACCTAGCTTGCCCATCTCCTCAGGATTTATCTGGTCCATCTAGCCTGCCCAAACACCTAGAATTTATCCTGTCCACCTAGTCTGCTCATACCCCTAGGACTCATTCCATACATGTAGCTTGCCCATACCCCTATGATATATCTAGACACTATAGTCTACCTTTACCCATAGGATTTATCTGGTCCATCTAGCCTGCCTGTATGCCTAAGATTTATCCAATCTATCTAGCATTCTTGTACTCTTGGGATGTATCTGGTCCACCTAGCCTGCCCATCTGCACAGGATTTATCTTGTCCATCGAGCCTGTTTATACTCCCAGGACTCCCGTACAACTAGCCTCTTCATACCCCTGGGACTCATCTTGTACAACTAGCCTGCCCATACCCCTATGATTTATCTGGTCACTACAGCCTACTTTTAACCCTATGATTTATTTGGTCCATCTAACCTGAACATTTCACTAGGATGCATTCAGCCCCTTTAGTCTGCCCATCCCCCTAGGATTTATCCAATCCATCTAGCCTGCCTATACTCCTCAAATTTACCTGGTCCATCTAGCTTGCCCATCTCCCCAAGATTTGTTGGCATGGTACCCGACTCCACATAGGCTGTATGCTGACATCACATTCACAATTTCTGTTCACAGCTGGTATTTTGATCTGGGAACAAAGATGGATGCCAAACGCTATCTTATGCAGGAACAGAACAGGATCGGATCCTTCCTTGTGTGGAAGAAGAAAGACGAAGACTATTATTATCTGTCCGGTAGGTCCGGTTTTCATGTACCTGTTCATTCCAAATAATGATGATAATACTTTTTATCCCAACTCCATCCCACCACTTTCCATTGCATTTGCCATACATTTCCAATCATCAAAATAACATCCAAGAGTTGTTGTGTAAATACAGAAGCTCTAGAAGCTGATGTTGTCAAAAAAATTGACCATGTGATGCAATGTTTATAAACAAAGTAACATTGTTTATAAACATTGATCAGACGGGAGATAGAGAGATGCAAAGTAACATTGTTTATTAACATTGATCAGACGGGAGATAGAGAGATGCAAAGTAACATTGTTTATTAACATTGTTCCAACAGGAGATAGAGAGATACAAAGTAACATTGTTACTTTTGCATTAATTCTGTTTCATTCATCTACTGATCAAAGGGATGAGCTTCTATCAGTAAAAGCAACCTTACAAATAAAACTTTTTTAAAAAAACTTGTTACTAATTATGTTTTTTAATTAACGCTTGCTTTTTACCTAATCACCCTAACTACTTCTTCTTCATGTAACTATTTTATTCTTGTTAATTTTTTTTCTACTTTTTTATTATTAATATTTAAACTTTTTTATTCGCTTTGCACAACAGAAACATAATTTTAGTGTCATTTTAAATAGGATAAATTACAAATTATAGAATTACTTTTTATAAAAATGATGATGATGATATTGTTGTTGATATTATTATTATCATCATCACCAATATTGTTGTTGTTGTTATTATTATTATAACAACAATTTTGATGATGATAATGAATAATAATAATAATAATGATATTACTTTCATCATTTTGAATAGTATTCTTAATAATTGTATTATTATTATCAACAACAATATTATTATTAATGATAATGAGACCAATAATAATATTGTTGTTAATAATAATAATAGTAATAGAAAGCCTTGTTTGTCTGGGAAAAAAATAAATAAAAATTATATATATATATACAGTATCTCACAAAAGTGAGTACACCCCTCACATTTTTGCATTTTTTTTTAATATCTTTTAGTGACAACACACAAGAAAAGACACTTTGCTACAATGTAAAGTAGTGAGTGTACAGCTTGTATAACAGTGTACATTTTCTGTCCCCTCAAAACAACTCAACACACAGCCATTAATGTCTAAACCACTGGAAACAAAAGTGAGTACACCCAGTGAAAATGTCAGAATTGAGCCCAATAAGCCATTTTCCCTCCCCAGTGTCATGTGACTCGTTAGTCTCAGGTGTGAATGGTGTGTTAAATTTGGTGTTATCGCTCTCACTCTCTCATACTGGTCACTGGAAGTTCAACATGGCACCTCATGGCAAAGAACTCTGAGGATCTGAAAAAAAAGAATTGTTGCTCTACATAAAGATGGTCTAGGCTATAAGAAGTTTGCCAAAAACCTGAAACTGAGCTGCAGCACGATGGCCAAGACGATACTGCGGTTTAACAGGACAGGTTCTCCTCAGAACAGGCCTCACCATGGTCGACCAAAGAAGTTGAGTGCAAAAGCTTAGCGTCATATCCAGAGGTTGTCTTTGGGAAATAGACATATGAGTGCTGCCAGCATTGCTGCAGAGGTTGAAGGGGTGGGAGGTCAGCCTGTCAGTGCTCAGACCATATGCCACACACCGCATAAAATTGGTCTGCATGGCTGTCATCCCAGAAGGAAGCCTCTTCTAAAGATGATGCACAAGAAAGCCTGCAAACAGTTTTCTGAAGACAAGCAGAGTAAGGACATGGATTACTGGAACCATGTCCTGTGATCTGATGAGACCAAGATAAACTTATTTGGTTAAGATGGTGTCAAACGTGTGTTTCAGCAACCGGGTGAGGAGTACAAAGACAAGTGTGTCTTGCCTATAGTCAAGCATGGTGGTGGGAGTGTCATGGTCTGGGGCTGCATGAGTGCTGCCGGCACTGGGGAGCTACAGTTCATTGAGGGAACCATGAATGCCAACATGTACTGTGACATACTGAAGCAGAGCATGATCCCCTCAATTATGAGACTGGGCCGCAGAGCAGTATTCCAACATGATAACGACCCCAGACACACCTCTAAGATGACCACTGCCTTGCTAAAGAAGCTGCGGGTAAAGGTGATAGACTGGCCAAGCATGTCTCCATACCTAAAGCCTATTGAGCATATTCGGGGCATCCTCAAATAGAAGGTGGAGGAGCGCAAGGTCCCTAACATCCACCAGCTCTGTGATGTCGTCATGGAGGAGTGGAAGAGGACTCCAGTGGCAACCTGTGAAGCTCTGGTGAATTCCATCCCCAAGAGGGTTAAGGCAGTGCTGGAAAATAATGGTGGCCACACAAAATATTGACACTTTGGGCCTAATTTGGACATTTTCACTTAGGGGTGTACTCACTTTTGTTGCCAGCGGCTTAGACATTAATGGCTGTGTGTTGAGTTAATTTGAGGGGATAGCAAATTTACACTGTTATACAAGCTGTACACTCAATACTTTACATTGTAGTGAAGTGTCAATTATTCAGTGTTGTCACATGAAAATATACTGTAGTGTTATTTTAAGTAATGACAAAAGTATTTCTGAATAGTAACGTCCGAGGTTTCAAGCATAAATATAAAAATATCTCAGTTCTATAGGGTGTGTACAGAGGTTAGAGTTGAACTGGTTGAAAGCTTTATTTTTAAAAACTCGTGACCAAGTATTCCTTTGTTTTATATAGAAGAAGGGGTGTCTATGTCATGGTGACCATCTTTTGTCCTCTTCCTTTGCAGTGCGGGAGGGCTCAGAGGTCCGGAACTACCGAATACAGGAGTTGAATGACTCCTTCTACTTGAGTCAGCGTGTTTCATTCCCCACCATTAGGGATTTGGTCCAATATTACCAGGAGAAACAAGATGGTCTTTGTGCAAAGCTGGACAAGCCCTGTGTCAAGGTTAGATGGTGGACTATGCGATTATCAGCAGATCACCTTTCAGATACAGAGAAACATGCCTCATTGGACAGATCAGGGTTTAGTCTCTTTGACCATAGCCAGTTCTTCCTTAATTCTGCTACCAGGTTCAGGGCTCAAGTTTTATACAATGTTCTGACCCCACCACTGACCATGTAATGTCACATGACCTATACCCTCAAAGTCCATCCTGTCAATGTCCCAGTTGCTTCCTCACATGCAGATCTATAAGTTCCTGAGTCTAGGCTATTGTGGTCATGGTTTTGCACCTTTCTGTTTTATCAATACAGCATATGACCTTGGTCTTTTAGGTCAGTCCACAATGTTGGTCGTCATTCCCTTGCTTCTTGAATAGCTTGGATATTTAATGGTGAGGTCATAGTTCCTGGCCTTGAAGTGTTGAGTGTTCCCAAGAAGATTTCTTAAATTTTAAAGTCTAGGATTCATACATCATTGCAATGGAGATGAGTAGGAGAAACATAAGATACTGTTAGATGGTTTCACGTTCCCGGTAACACATCACGTATGGGTGGACTGACTCTAGATATAGAATTGTACTTAAAGTGGACCTGTTAGTAACTTTACAAGTCTCTAAGAATATATTTCTCAGGTGTCCCAATATCCACTACAACACTGGGCCAATTCTGACACTCCTCTTTACACTGTCTCTTTAATTTCTTTTGATAGTTATTTTATTTAAATGTTTTTATTTTTACACAGCCTTTTTAATTTTGTATTTTTTTTATAAACTATATTGCTATTACAATTCAAGAAAAACATCCCTTGTGATAGCACGGGCAGTGACAGGTCCTCTTTAAAGGGTCATCTGGGCTTTATTAAACCCCAGATCTCTCCTCTGCCTTTAAAAGCATCTAATTAAACCAAGATCAGTTTGATCCAATGTTTTTACAGGCCGGTAATGGCCTATTTTAAATGAGGCCAAAACCGGAAGTGGTTTCTTAGACCATATAGACCATTAGGGATGTTTCCGTCCTCGCTCATCTCTATGGTAGGTTTGTGGAACCACTGGCTTCAGTTTTGGGCTCCCTGGTGGGATGGGAGAACCTAGGAATGCGGGGGGAGGTGGTGGAAGACAGCAGCATGGGGGGGGGGGGGGGGGGTCCTGTAGGAAAGTAATTACCCCAACACAGGGTGCAGTCCCCTGGCAAAAAGTCATTGTTGAGCTCCAGTCCAGTGACTTTGCCTAGGCTGAGATGATGTCATCAGTCTGCTGCTTGCAGAATTAAGCATTTCCTCAGTCTTCCCTCCTGCAGTGATCAGACTGTACATTGTAACTTTGTAATAGGCAGGAAGAAGTATTTTCTCAGTCTCCTCTCCTCCGTGATCAGACTGTACATTGCAACATCCCTTCTTGGTGTCACTGGGAGTAGTACCCAAAGAGCTGGATGTAGCCAGGCAAAGGGACACATTTTGGAGACCATTGTTCTAGAGGGAAAAGCAGAAGGCATAGTCAGGGGAAGTACTGTGATCTCTGTGAGAGGTAATAAAAAGCTGGAAGTGTCACAATGACACATTACTCAACATGTTGCATTTATCACAAATAATTAGTCTGATCATAGGTCCACTTTCAACACAGCTATTAATCACTCAGCCGACTACTATTCTGTCCCATACCATATGTCACTAGTGTTTATCTATGGACTTGGAAGTTATCCAGCAGCTGTTGCATGCGTTGAACTTTGTCCCATTTTAACTCCAGTTGCTTTTTCACTTCTCTAATTTGATCCTACAGTAGAGCAGGGGTCTCCAAACTTTGGGCCAGTTTACTGTCCTTCAGACTTCATGAGGGCCGGACTGTGCCCTGCATCAGTGGGAGTAAACAATGCTTCATGTTTGGTGTCATGATAAGGAAATGTGCCCCATTGTTGGTGTCATCGGGTGGGAAGAATCATGCCCCTTGCTTGGTGTAACTGGGAGGAACTATGCCCCTTTGTCCGTGTTATTGGGAGGAATTGTGCTCCTTTATTGGCGTAATTTAGAGGAATTGTGCCCCTTTCTTGGTGTCCGTGGGGGAATGATGTCCCATTGTTGGTGTCAGAGGATGAAATATTGCCCCAAGGGCTGGATAAAAGCAAGTAAAGGGCCACATCTGGCCCCCAGGCCGCAGTTTGGAGACTGCTGTTCTAAAGCATAATGCATGGATTGTACAGAGAAAATTATCCCTTGTACCAACATCCCAAAGAGTTTGTAATAATTACAAAGAGGACTTCATATATACAGTACAATGATCAAAGCATATCAAGAATAAAATCAAAATCAATAATATTTTCAAAATCATTAAAAAAAAACAATTAATAATAGATTGTGACCACATCACATCATATAATTTGTTAATAAAACCTTCTTGTTTTCTCCCACTGGCCTATCCTAATGACATATGCGTGTACACCCCAAAGCTCAAACACATATATATATATATACACACACAGTGAGTATATACATACACACACACATGGACAATGTCAGTAGAGCGGTAGATGATGTCAGTAGAGCAGTGGACTTTGTCAATAGGGTAGAGGAGGATGTGAGTAGGGCACTGGACTTTGTCAGTAGGGCAGTGGATGGTGTCAATTGGGCAGTGGATGGTGTCAGTATGGCAGAGGACGGTGTCAGTATGGCAGAGGACGGTGTCGGTATGGCAGAGGACGGTGTCAATATGGCAGAGGACGGTGTCAATATGGCAGAGGACGGTGTCAGTAGGGCTGTGGATGGTGTCAGTAGGGTAGAGGATGGTGTGAGTAGAGCAGTGGATGGTTTCAGTAGGCCAGTGGACGGTGTCAGTAGGGCACTGGACTTTGTCAGTAGGGCAGTGGATGGTGTCAATAGGGCAGTGGATGGTGTCAGTATGGCAGAGGACGGTGTCAGTATGGCAGAGGACGGTGTCAGTATGGCAGAGGACGGTGTCAATATGGCAGAGGACGGTGTCAGTAGGGCTGTGGATGGTGTCAGTAGGGTAGAGGATGGTGTGAGTAGAGCAGTGGATGGTTTCAGTAGGCCAGTGGATGGTGTCAGCCGGTAGAGCAGTGGATGTTGTCAGTAGGGCACTGGACCTTGTCAGTAGGGCAGTGGATGGTGTCAGTAGAGCAGTGGACTTTGTCAACAGGGAAGAGGATGGTGTGAGCAGAGCAGTGGATTGTGTCAGTAGGACAGTGGATGGTGTCAGTGGGGCAGTGGATGGTGTCAGTAGGGCACTGGACTTTGTCAATAGGGAAGAGAATGGTGTGAGTAGAGCAGTGGATAGTTTCAGTAATGCAGTGGATGATATCTGTCAGTAGAGCAGTGGATGGTGTCAGTAGGGCAGTGAATTGTGTCAGTGTAGCAGAGGAGGGTGTTAGTAGAGCAGTGGATGGTGTCACTAGGGCATTGGACTTTGACAATAGGGCAGAGGACAGTGTGAGTAGAGCAGTGGATGGTGTCAGTAGACCAGAGGACAGTGTGAATAGAGCAGTGGATGGTGTCAGTAGGGCAGTGATTGGTGTCAATAGGGCATTGGACTTTGTCAGTAGGGCAGAGGACAGTGTCAGTAGAGCAGTGGATGGTGTCAGTAGGGCAGTGGATGGTGTCAGTAGGGCAGTGGACAGTGTGAATAGAGCAGTGGATGGTGTCAGTAGGGCAGTGGACGGTGTCAATAGGGCTTTGGACTTTGATAATATGGCAGAGGACAGTGTGAGTAGAGCAGTGGTTGGTGTCAGTAGATCAGAGGACAATGTGAGTAGAGCAGTGGATGGTGTCAGTAGACCAGAGGACAGTGTGAATAGAGCAGTGGATGGTGTCAGTAGGGCAGTGGACAGTGTCAATAGGGCATTGTACTTTGTCAGTAGGGCAGTGGACGGTGTCAGTAGAGCAGTGGATGGTGTCAGTAGAGCAGTGGATGGTGTCAGTAGAGCAGTGGATGGTGTCAGTAGAGCAGTGGATGGTGTCAGTAGGGCAGTGGACGGTGTGACTAGAACAGTGGTCGGTGTCAGTAGGGCAGTGGACTTTGTCAGTAGGGCAGAGGACAGTGTCAGTAGGGCAGAGGACAGTGTCAGTAGAGCAGTGGACAGTGTCAGTAGAGCAGTGGATGGTGTCAGTAGAGCAGTGGATGGTGTCAGTAGAGCAGTGGATGGTGTCAGTAGAGCAGTGGATGGTGTCAGTAGGGCAGTGGATGGTGTCAGTAGGGCAGAGGACGGTGTGAATAGAGCAATGGATGGTGTCAGTAGGGCAGTGGATGGTGTCAGTAGGGCAGTGGATGGTGTCAGTAGGGCAGTGGATGGTGTCAGTAGGGCAGAGGACGGTGTGAATAGAGCAATGGATGGTGTCAGTAGGGCAGTGGATGGTGTCAGTAGGGCAGTGGATGGTGTCAGTAGGGCAGTGGATGGTGTCAGTAGGGCAGTGGATGGTGTCAGTATGGAAGAGGAGGGTGTCAGTAATGCAGTGGATGGTGTCAATAGGGCATTGGACTTTGACAATAGGGCAGAGGACAGTGTGAGTAGAGCAGTGGATGGTGTCAGTAGATCAGAGGACAATGTCAATAGAGCAGTGGATGGTGTCAGTATTTTTTTTTTTACAATGTTATTTTTTTACTATTTTTTAGGAGCCCAGTGGGGAGCTTTGGTGAAATATCAGGGCTCTAAACAGACACGTCGGCACACCCTGTGTGCACACCTATGCCTAATGATAACATTCCTTAAGACCAATACAGGAATATAGATGATGGGAACAAATGGTTAAACCGTGTAACCTTATAACCGGGGTCCCTAATGCCTTGTGGGTCCAGTTTCGGGATCCTTATGGACTAGACCTGAAGGCACAGGAAGCTGAGGGACCCCATTGTGTGGAAGTGAGAATGTTTCCACGTAAAGTATGTGGCTGTGAATCTGAGACCCATAATCGCCTAGAATTGTGGGCACATGCTGAGTTTTAGAAGATGAAGTAGAAGACATGACCCAATGTGGATACTCTTTGGAAACTTCCTGTGACACCTCAACTTAGTGATTCTTGCTTCCGATTTCCTTGTGACTTTTCTGATTTAACATTGCAGTCTATGGCACACAAAACTTGCCAAAGTCCCAGAAAAGTAGTGTAGGAACTTTTTTTTTGTTGCTGCGACTTGAGTCTCAATGACGGCACCCATTGAAATGAATGTGTTTTGACTTGTCATGCAACTTTGTGTCACAAGTCGCATAATAAGTGAACTGGGGTTTATAAAAGGCCTTGCGACAGGAGTAAAGGGCCCTGGGATCAGTGGGAAGGGCCCCAGGACCGATAGATAGGGCCCCGGGACTGATGGAAAGGGATTCGGGACTGATGGAAAGGGATTCGGTGGTCAGGAGGTCATGGTTTCTGGTTTCTTGCCCTGAAGGTTGCAGTTATGCTTCTGCCAATTAATCTATTTGAATTGTGGCTGCACTTAATTTTGTCGGCAGTCCCCCTCCAGGTATATGGAATGGTTTCATGCACATATATACATAGTTACATTGTAGGTGAGGTTGAAAAAAGACACAAGTCCATCAAGTCCAACCTATATGGTGACAATAAATTTTTTTGACTTGGATTGATGTTTACAGTATAGTTGATATATATTTGTACATACCTCCAGCTAAATCCTGAAGAAGTAGGCTGCTGGTCAATTAAATGCATAGTCATTTAACATCCGCCCACCATATTTTCCCATCAAATCTTTTCAACAAGAATTTAATCATGATTTTTCTCAATCTCCATACTGTACCTACATACTGTGGGGCGGCACAGTGGTGTAGTGGGTAGCACTCTCACCTAGCAGTAAAAAGGGTCGCTGGTTCGAATCCCAACCACGACACTACCTGCCTGGAGTTTGCATGTTCTCCCTGTGCCTGCGTGGGTTTCCTCCGGGTACTCCGGTTTCCTCCCACACTCCAAAAGACATGCTGGTAGGTTAATTGGCTTCTGTCCAAAAATTGGCCCTAGTATATGAATGTGAGTTGGGGACCTTGGATTGTGGGCTCCTTAAGGGTAGGGACTGATGTGAGGGTGTACTCACTCAGGTTGAACTGGATGGACTGGTGTCTTTATTCAACCTTACTAACTATAACTATAACTACCTCTGTGCATCTCTGTAAAGCCTAATTTTCTAATTCCCCATCAGAAGGAACAAAGCCAGAAAGTAAGTTTCTGTCTGCAGCTTTGTGGTGTCTCATCAACCTTAATTTGATATTATTACAGCTGGACCTCCCACCCGTGGACAGCATCTCCTACACCATGGTTGACCAGCTGGAGATTGACCCCACTTCCATTGAGAAGGTCCAGAAACTGGGCAAGGGTCAGTTCGGTATGGTGTGGCTGGGACTCTGGAACGGAACCACAGAAGTCGCCATCAAGGAGCTTCAAGGTGACTCCCAAATTCACTGCCAAATTCTCTCATGACCCTGTAACCTGCATCTCGTATAATAATTTAAATATTCTTCGTATACCATGTGTGGGCCCAGGCACGGCGGATGCCACCAAGTAGAGGGGTGGGGGCTGAGCGGATATGCGTTCGCTCTCTTATCTTTCTTGTTGCTGAAATTTAAAACCGCACTTTCCCTGGCCAGCATGGGTCGGAAAAAATGTAATGCATTTGATTAATTAGAGCACAGGGGAGACATCCAGGGTCTTTTAGGCCAGTGATCTCCAAACTGCGGCTCGGGGGCCAGATGTGGTCTTTACTTGCTCTTATCAGCCCATTATTCCTCCCACTGATACAAGGCATACTTCCTGTTACTAACTCCAACAATGAGGGACCTATTCCTACCACTGACCCCAACAATGGGGAACTATTCTTCCCACTAACAGCAATGATGGGGCACTATTCTTCCAACTAACACAAATGATGGGGCACTATTCTTTCCCCTGATACCAATAATTGGGCACTATTCCTCCCAAAGACACCAATGATTGGACACTATTTCTTCCCCTAATACCAACCATGGGGCAATATTCCTCCTACTGACACCAATAATGGGGCATTCTTTACTCCCATTGATGCCAGGGCATTGTCTACTCCCACTGGCCACAGTCTGGCCCCCTCAAAGTCTGAAGGACAGTAAACTGGTCCTTTGTTCAGAAAGTCTGGAGGGATTGTACTTGGACAGAGAACCTGTCACCAAAAAAAATCATCACGAAAAGGGCTATATTTTTTGATGCCTGCTATAATGTCTAATGCCTTACAGGCTAGTCACTGTCAAACCACAGCAGTATTTGCCACATATTTGGGTATTACACCATTGCTCCTTGCTCTGTCCCTCAGCCCACCCAAATCTTAGGCTCACCAACTTTGGAAAGTCTGCTGGTATGTAGATAGATAAATATTAAACGTATTCCCAAACTGTAATAGATGTATTTTTTCTTAACCCTGAGAAAGAAGGCAGGGAGCAGATTTGAAATCATTAGACTGTATGGAGCGCACAGAATTCAGGTAGACATTAGGAATGTTTTGCAGGAAGATAGAAGGTGTCACATTTTATGACTGAAATGACATTCCTGCTGCCTCTTCACCCCCAGTGTCAGTGGAGTCGCTGCAGAAGTCGCTCCAGGAGGAGGCAAAGACCATGTGGAGACTCAACCATGAGAGGTTGTTGAAGTTGTACGCAGTCTGTCTGAAGTCACAACCGGTCTTCATTGTCACTGAATACATGAAAAATGGAACGTTGAAGAGATACCTGAGAGGTGAGCTCCTGGGGTCCCCTGGGGTGTCCACACAACTTGATGCTCAAAGGATATTTGCAGAGGCATTTAGGCCTATTCACACCAGTCTGATCCACTGCGATGTGACAACAGATTAAAAATTGTGCATGCAGCATTTTTGGAAACGCATTGCAAAGCATGTTAGTACACTGTAACACAATGCTGCTTAGAAGGTATGTTAGGATGCCATGTGAGAGCGCCTTCACACTACTTTGAGCAGCAATGCACATTAACAATCAAACCAGTGTACATGTGTTTATTGCACCATAGCCCACTGGGCTGATGTGAATGGGCTCTTAGAATAAATGACATCACTTTGCACCAATGCCCACAATGCAAATTACGGCAAGGCTCAGCTCATGGTATGTCAGTACATTGGTGTAAATGAACCTTCAAACGATCAGTCTAGAGGAGTCATGCCTACCATATCTAAGGGGTCATCCAAACATGTTGCTGCATAAGTGCAAATAAAACCCACCAACCAGGATATCTACCAGAGATGAATGAAGTCAGGGCCAGTTCACTATTAAAATATATGTCAAACCAAATTCAGTTTTGGATGGAGGGAGAAAGGATCGGCACTCCCGTCTGGTTTTTAGTGCTATATGGAGCTTTGTTGTAGAGCTTTCCCTTTACTTTCCACCCTACTAAGAACTGTCTTTTCTTTAGTAGAGTACGGGGAGGCTATAAATTCCTGTCTGATTTGTATTTTTGTCTGTGCCCCTGTTTTAGATTGTCCCTTACTTCCTGTATGGTGGAACCATAATAAGCAGGAATTGGTCTTTAAATCAGATACAGGTGGAGGTGGCACGTTGCCATTATGTCACATATCTCACACCCTATTTCTCGCCAATTAACCAGACCTGTTCCTTCTGTGTCATCTATCACAATGACTTCTTCTTTTTTTGCCACCAGCCTACAATCCACAAATATGATGCATTCCTTCATTTTGATCTTTGCACCACAATAATGCTGCATTTCAGGTTTAGCCACCTTGAGGTGTTTCCACTTAGAGACACCAGGATACAAAAAAAAAAAAAGAATGATAAAACAAAGATTTAAATTTATATGAACAGGTATATCTTTTTTTTAAAGCTTTTTGTCATTCAATGGTACTTGTATTAAAATCCAAGCAGATGGAGCTCCACTATTGCCCGCATTCTCCACCATTTGTGGTATTTAGCTTAAAATAGAGAGTTTTCCATTAGCTCAGTCCACTCTGCAGAATGCATTTTTTTAAATTTCCGTTTATTGAAGGTTTTTAAGAAAAATACAAAACACGCAGGGGTGTACCAACCAACTAAAACAAAACCAAAAGGGCACACAGTACCCAGAGAGAAAAAGAAAAAAAACAAAAGCATTAATGTAGCATAATTAAGTAGAACAAATGACAGAATAATCCAGAGTACTTGTGTATGGCTTGCACTGTACAGAGATAATAGTTAACATGCCTAGCCCATGTAGTGGGTCAATCAACTAGAATCAAATCCTTTTCCTCCTGCACAAACTTGTCTCACTATATACAGCACCCACTGATCACTCCAGAGGAATTAACAGTCTTTGTCAATTCAGCAGCAGCCCATTACAGGCTAGGAACATCCCGTCCCTGTGTGGATACGTTTTTAGTTGTACATTGTGGAGTGAACAACATCACCTTCTGCTTTCCTGTAGACACTGAGCCCAGTTCTACCACTGCAGAAGAATCCCAGCCCGCTTGGCTGCCACCAGCCCACCTGGCTGCTTGCGTCCTCTTGACTGGTACACACACACATGGAGATACCCCAGGGCAAGGTTAGATGAAGACTTGGCACACCACGTTCTTCAAGAGAGCCCTGTTACAGCTGACAGTCTCTTCCCTTGTCTTGTCCCTGCACCGTCTGATCTACTCACTGCCTCTGCTAGCTCTTTCGTGCTGCCTATCCATCTTGAATCCCTCCAACTGCTTCCTGTGGTGGGATCCTTCTAGGCCAGCTATCCTAAGCCTCAGCCTGAGGTAAAACCCCTCCCTGGCATGGGTCTCTCAAAGACCACTGACAGCCTCTCCTCAGCACTGCTTCTCCATCTTCATTTAAATTCCCTACGCTTTTAATGTTAAAGAAATTATGGAAAATGGTCAAAGAAATATTAGAGTGTCAGGGATTTACCGAATTTTCACCATTGTGGAATTATAGATATTTGCAGGAACTATCTAATGTAGAGAAGAGTAGGAACTGGGAGAGATGCAGACTTGCCTATCTTTCTCAGCTATATAGGATGGGTGTATTTAAATCATTTCTGGAACTTAAGGAGGAATATGGTATATCAAATCATTCCTTCTTTAAATACCTGCAAGTCAGACACGCTTTGAAGATACAATTCAAAGAGAGGCCACCGGAGTGGATTGAGGTAAATATTCTTTGAAAAATAATTAATGCTGGCACACCCAAGGGTTTGATTTCATTTATATATGATAGTATATGTGATGGGGTGATAGGGGAAAGGAGGAGCTCCCCTGCAGGAGTGGATGGGAGGAATACCTGGGGGACATATTAGACGAACAATGGAAGCCTATCCTGGAAATGGGTCCCTTAAGTACCTGTCACCATCACAATCAGTGTCACATTTGATGTTACTACATAGAGCATATAAGAAACCTCAGAAATTATTTTTATATGGGTGGAGGATGGATGCTAAATGTCCAAGATGCATTTACCCAAAGGGAGATCTAATCCATATGATGTGGAGGTGCCGCAAGTTAAATAGATACTGGAGTGAAGTTGTGGGAAAAATAAATAAGGTATTTGGAATATCTCTCGACCTAGACCCCAAAATATGCTTATTGGGTTGTGTGGAGAAGGATAAGAATATGTGGGGGAGGTAAACAGCAATAATTAGATGCCTTTTCCTCGCACGGAAATTGATAGCAAGGAGGTGGCTTGCGTTGAACCCACCAACCCGGGTAGAATGGGAGGATGAGTTCAATAAAACAATAATAAAGGGAAGATTTGTGTATATTAAAAGGGAAAATGCCAAAATGTTTAAAAAAATATGGGAATGCTGGATTAGTAGATAAGGGAAGGATGAGATGTAGAGCTAAGGATAAAGAGACCCTTCCTCTTGCGGATACCAAGATTTTGTTTCTGCTTTTCTTTTCTGCTGTTTGGAATTATGAATTATGAATAGTGTTTAAATAGAAATGGCACAAAAAAATGGGGAAAAATGAACTGTAGTGCATTATTCAAATAAAGCTATTTATGTTAAATTTTGGGGTGGTGGGTTAAAAGAGAAAGCGAAGGATGTATAAATGTGTATTTGTTCTCTATCTTTTTATATGACTAAAAATTACTTAAATTAAAAAAAAAAAGTCAAAGGTTGAACTCCCCCAGTTTAGCTGTTCTTAAAGGTAGTTTGCACTATGTTGATTCTAGGGTATAGTTCCCGGTATAAATCCTGTAATATGCACCAATCAGCCTACCAGTGGCAGCTGGTTCTCAATATTTTTGGGGGGGGAGGGGTGTCAAACAAACGTCGCCTGTGAAAAAATTAGATGCGCAACCAAAAAGTGAACAAACAAATAATACTATGCAACATATACAGTGAAAAAATACAAATAATGAACCAATAAGTGCAAGAAAAAAATGCAAGGAAGAAAATATTATCACAGCAAGTGTAAAGTGTCCATATAATGTGTTATTCAGTATAACTCCATTCGGTAAAATCCTTCAAATGAGACACTTCAATATATGGGCGAATAAATCCTTCCATGGTGTATCCCCACAGGACATCCAAAGGTTACTAAGCCAAGGATAGTATAGTAAATGCTAGGTGGCCGCTTACCAGATTTGTGGGATCCCTGTTACGGAGATCAAGTGAGCATATGCACTTTCAGGCAAGGGGGGCTGGTTCACACATCCTCTCCTCCGCCGGCAAATTCAAATGCTACTCCGAGATACCTGTGCCAGAAGGGTGCACTCGTGGAATTTTGGTTATGAAATAAAGAGGAAAAGGGCTTCATGGTGCAGTGGGTTTAAAAAACAGTTCCTTTATTCCATATCATTGGACAACTGACATCTCAAAAGCACTCACAGACAATGCAAAAACGAAAGACACAGCTGCGGTCTGAGCCAGCCAGCTGGTGTGTGGTGACGTCAGGTCCTAAGGCTCCACCCAACGCTGCGTTTCTCCGTACTGGGCGTCAACAGGGAAAGGCCTTTACCTGCTTCCCATACCTGGTGACATCTCTTACCCAGGTAAGTGACGCACACACCCCCGGCCATCCACATGATCAGACAAGGCCAACTTCTTCCATTGCTCCACGGTTCAGTTCTGATGCCCATCATAAGCGCTGTGGACATGGGTCAGCATAGCACCCTGACCAAACTGAGGCTGCATAGCCCCATACACAATATATTGCAATAATGTCCATTTTTTTTTCTGCTTTCAACCCATTAACTTCATGGACAATATGTTCACTTGTTGCCCAATATATCCCACCTACTTTTAGATGCCATTGTAATGAGATAATCAATGGTATTCACTTTACCTGTCAGTGGTCAGAATATTATGGCTACTGGTTATGATTGCTGTAGCATAGTATAGCACATATGGGGTATAACTCCCAGCTACCATCCTCCTTTTTTTTTTAGCTTAGATCTGTCACAAACAGACAGTAAAACACATATCAATATCTTCATCCTCCATCTTTTTTTTTTCTTGACAGAGCACCAGAAGCTCAGGGATTTGGAGTTTCATCAGCAGGTGGATTTTGCAGTGCAGGTAAGCAGACTATCAGCACAGGAATGGTGGGAGTCCCTCACAATGCGTACATTAGGTGTACAGACCCAGGAACTCAACACAGGAATGGTGGGAACTCCTCATAATGGGCACAGCAGGTTTACAACCCAGGAACTCAGCACAGGGATGGTGGGAACTCCTCATAATGGGCACAGCAGGTTTACAACCCGGGAACTCAGCACAGGGATGGTTGGAACTCCTCATAATGGGCACAGCAGGTTTACAACCCGAGAACTCAGCACAGGGATGGTGGGAACCCCTCATAATGGGCACAGCAGGTATAAAGACACTGGAATTCAGCACAGGGATGTTGGGAAGCCCTCATAATGGGCACAGCAGGTATACAGACCCAGGAACTCAGTGCAAAGATGGTGAGAACCTCTCATAATGGACACAGAGAATGTGCAGACCTGGGGATGATGGGAACCCCCTTAATGGGCACAGCAGGTGTACAAAGCTGTAAACATAGCGCAGAGCACATAGATCTCGACCCACCAGGAGTCCCTGAGAATGCCAGGGGGTTTAACTCCACAACATGCATAAAACACTGAAAACATCACTTTTGAGTGAACAGATTCTTTTTATGATGGACGCATATCAGCCCAATCACCCTGATCTCTGTGGATGGAGAACAGAGATTGGCACGCAGAAGTGAGTTAATAGAGCATCCAAGAGTCCCATTTAGCAGTTTACCTCAGTGCTGGTGAATCCATGAATAATCCAACCTATGTGGGACCTGGATCATCAGGACGAATCTAGATAGACTGGTTGATTATTAACTGTAATGTGTGTGTTGCTATAGGATGAAAAGTGCATTTAATATATACAAAGTGCAGCCAATCAAATTTCACCCTATCTTAGTAACCTAATTAAAGGTTACTGCGTCTTTGCATGACCTTAGTGAATAACAGGAATATGTGATCATAGTTTCCCGAACTCCTCTCCCCAGATCTCACAGGGAATGGACTACATGGAGCAAATAGGATGCGTGCACCGGGATCTGCGCTCCGAAAACATCCTTCTGTCTAACATGATGTCCTGTAAGATTGGAGACTTTGGACTGGCCCGTTTCATGGAGAGCTCTTCCATCGCTATCTCTGCAGGTGACTGATATTACACTCAACCTAAAATTGTTTTCTCTTTTTCTGGCCTGGATTTTTTTTTAAAAGCATACCAATAAATAAAATAACAAATAATGGGTATGAAATGGGGTCTCAGTTGTCCACTAGCGGGAAATAAAGCTTGACTAAAATCTACCCTTGTCCCCAGCTGCACCCCACTGGCTCGAGAACTGCTTCAGATTTGACCATGTCCGTCTTCCCAAGGAACATGGGTGTCCTTTTATGAAAGTGAGGTAAAATACCGCTTTTCAGTTCTCAGGCATTCTCAGAGGAGATCGCTCTCCTCTGAGTGCCTGTTTATGAAAGTGTGCAGATCGCTTCTCATGCTGAGTTGAGGAGCGATCTACAAATGCCAGGAACTCCTGAGAACGGTTCCTCTCACTATAATCTCGCGTGATATAGCGGGATTACAGTATGAGGAACCATAAAATACAAAGTGTAACACAAATCAGCACACATTCCCCAACATATTAATAAAATAACAACGTTAAATTCCCCCTACACAATATACATTAACCTAATTATAAAAAAACATTGTTTTTATCAATATTTAAAGATCATACATGTCCCTATTTAAATGTGAATGGTGTATAGTAAATGAATGTAATGCACATATGTAATGCAGCTATACACCATTCATATAAATGCAAAATACATTTATAATCATTAAAAAATAATTTTAATAAAGTATACAAGTATAAAAATGTATTAATAAATTAAAATAAAATATATTTCATAATTGATATACATAAAAATTGATAAACTGGTGCAATGCGAGAACACTGCGAATCCACTGCGGGTTCCCGCATCGCACCAACTCGCATGTCAGTTCACACTGCCATATGCGAATCGCTGGGGAGTGTCAATACATTGTTAACAACACCCCCAGTTCAGCTTGCATATCGCACTGCGAACTGACAGTCTGGACATGAATCGGATCGCATATGTGTGAACACACATGCGATCCGATTCTGGTCCGAACAGAAAAAAGGGTCCTGTGCGTGTTTGCACCGAATGCGGTGCGATATCAGCCATACTATCTGTACAGCTGATATCGCACCGCACAGACATCACATGTAATGTTAATGGCAGTGTGCTGCGAATAACATGCGATGCCTGTGCGATGTCCGGCATCGCACAAGTGTGAACTGGGCCTAAAAGTTAACAACACCCCCAAATCAGTTCGCATATCGCAGTGCGATCTGCAAACTCGGACAGTAATTGAATCCGATCCGATTCTGCTGTGGACCAAAAAAAAGGGTCCTGTAAGAGTTTGGTCCGAGGGCAATGCAAATTTAGCAATACTATCTGTATGGCTTAAATCGCATCGCACAGAGATCGGATGTGATTTTGCACTGCAGTGCGGTGCGAATCACATCCGATCTTGGACACCGCAGCAGTGGGAACTGGCCCTAAACCATATTGCATTTGCACCAAAATGGTACAGGACCCTTTATTTGGTCCGCACTGGAATCTGATCGCATGGGTGTGAACACGAATGCGATCCGATTCCTGCACCATTACATAGTTCGCACTGCGATCTGTGAAATGATCTGGGGGGTGTCATTAACTTTACATTGACACCCGCAGTGGTGCGCAGATGTCAATGTAGGTGCGATGTGAAAACCCACACAGGAATCACGCTGGTTCACGCATCGCACAAGTCTGGTTCACGCATCGCACAAGTGTGAACCCAGCCAGAGACATGAATATCTAAAAAAATATATATCTATATCTATATCTATAGATATAGATAGATATACACTACCGTTCAAAAGTTTGGGGTCACCCAAACAATTTTGTGTTTTCCATGAAAAGTCACACTTATTCACCACCATACGTTGTGAAATGAATAGAAAATAGAGTCAAGACATTGACAAGGTTAGAAATAATGATTTGTATTTGAAATAACATTGTTTTTACATCAAACTTTGCTTTCATCAAAGAATCCTCCTTTTGCAGCAATTACAGCATTGCACACCTTTGGCATTCTAGCTGTTAATTTATTGAGGTAAGCTGGAGAAATTGCACCCCACGCTTCTAGAAGCAGCTCCCACAAGTTGGATTGGTTGGATGGGCACTTCTGGCGTACCATATGGTCAAGCTGCTCCCACAACAGCTCAATGGGGTTCAGATCTGGTGACTGTGCTGGCCACTCCATTACCGATAGAATACCAGCTGCCTGCTTCTGCTGTAAATAGTTCTTGCACAATTTGGAGGTGTGTTTAGGGTCATTGTCCTGTTGTAGGATGAAATTGGCTCCAATCAAGCGCTGTCCACTGGGTATGGCATGGCGTTGCAAAATGGAGTGATAGCCTTCCTTATTCAGAATCCCTTTTACCCTGTACAAAGCTCCCACCTTACCAGCACCAAAGCAACCCCAGACCATCACATTACCTCCACCATGCTTAACAGATGGCGTCAGGCATTCTTCCAGCATCTTTTCATTTGTTCTGCGTCTCACAAACGTTCTTCTTTGTGATCCAAACACCTCAAACTTGGATTCATCCGTCCACAACACTTTTTTCCAGTCTTCCTCTGTCCAATGTCTGTGTTCTTTTGCCCATCTTAATCTTTTTCTTTTATTGGCCAGTCTCAGATATGGCTTTTTCTTTGCCACTCTGCCCTGAAGCCCAAAATCCCGCAGCCGCCTCTTCACTGTAGATGTTGACACTGGTGTTTTGCGGGTACTATTTAATGAAGATGCCAATTGGGGACCTGTGAGGCGTCTGTTTCTCAAACTAGAGACTCTAATGTGCTTATCTTCTTGCTTAGTTGTGCAACGCGGCCTCCCACTTCTTTTTCTACTCTGGTTAGAGCCTGTTTGTGCTGTCCTCTGAAGGGAGTAGTACACACCGTTGTAGGAAATCTTCAATTTCTTTGCAATTTCTCGCATGGAATAGCCTTCATTTCTAAGAACAAGAATAGACTGTCGAGTTTCAGATGAAAGTTCTCTTTTTCTGGCCATTTTGAGCGTTTAATTGACCCCACAAATGTGATGCTCCAGAAACTCAATCTGCTCACAGGAAGGTCAGTTTTGTAGCTTCTGGAAGGAGCTAGACTGTTTTTAGATGTGTGAACATGATTGCACAAGGGTTTGCTAATCATCAATTAGCCTTCTGAGCCAATGAGCAAACACATTGTACCATTAGAACACTGGAGTGATAGTTGCTGGAAATGGGCCTCTATACACCTATGTAGATATTGCACCAAAAACTAGACATTTGCAGTTAGAATAGTCATTTACCACATTAGCAATGTATAGAGTATATTTGTTTAAAGTTAGGACTAGTTTAAAGTTAGCTTCATTTAAAAGTACAGTGCTTTTCCTTCAAAAATAAGGACATTTCAATGTGACCCCAAACTTTTGAACGGTAGTGTATATATATATATATATATATACACATATATATATATATATATACATATATATATACATATATATATATATCTATATATATATATATATATATATATATAGATATATATATATACATATTTTTATATATATATACATATTTATATATATATATATATATATATATATATATATATATATATATATATATATATATATATATATATATATATATTGTAGTAGAGCGTCCCAGAGAGAGCCAGGAAAAGTCCTGTTCGGGGTTTATACATCTCCCAGGCTCCTCTCATACAGGTTCAGGGATCTCTGATCCATGGTCCGGTTCAGGTCTTGGTCCTCTCCCCCAGGCTAATTTAAGCTCACCTGAGCAGACAGCCTTTGCTCTTGGCCTGGGATACTCAGACAACTTCTGTGTAGGAGAGCAAAAAGGTATGTGGAAGCTGACAAGCTGTAGGCTTGCTCAGCCTGGTAGTTAGGATCTGTAAATATTGTTTAGTTAGTGCCGAGACACGGCTAGGTTTTGTTTTGGCTATTTTTGTTCCTATTTGTTTCTTTTGGAACACTGTACAGCACCTGTAAATAGACTTGTATATATCACAAATAAACACCCCACTGTTTGTCACTATTCCACTGGATTTGGTATCTGTGCCTGAAAGACTGCTCATCCCAGGGAGCTTTGTACCTGCTACCTGTCCCCCAGGTTACATATGGTGGAGACTGCGACCAGCTGTAGTAAGTTACTACTTAAAAGGCCAGTACCTAGAGTGACTAAACATGGAGGAAATCCTAAAACAATTGGTGATATCCAATGCTGCACAGCAACAATCCAATGCTGCACAGCAACAAGCAAACGCTGCACTGCAGCAAACAAACGCTATCGCACAGGAGCAAACCAAGACACTGTGCCAACAGATTGGTGCTGTACAGGAGCTATCGCAGAGGCTGTTTGAACAGCTAGCCACTGATGCAAAAGAGGATAGGAAAACCTTGGCTGCGGTTGTGGAGACGCTAGCACAGTGGTCACCTGCTAAAGTTAATGTTGTTGGAGAAAAGCCCTCAGCTATCCATGTGGGTCGCTTTCTTTCCAAGATGACTGCAGATGATGATCCAGAGGCCTTTCTCTTAACCTTTGAACGGACCGCTGAGAGGGAAGGTTGGCCCAAAACCCAGTGGGCAGGACTGGTCGCCCCCTTGCTGTCTGGAGAATCGCAGAAGGCCTACTATGATTTGGAGTCAGCAGAAGTAGGAGACTATGAAAAGGTCAAGCGGGAAATCCTGGCGCGACTTGGTGTCACCTTGGCAGTTCGAGCACAGCGGGTCCACAGCTGGTTCTTCCAAGACGAGAGGCCCCCAAGATCGCAGATGTTCGACCTAATTCACTTGGTGAGAAAATGGCTACAGCCGGAGTCCCTGTCTGGGCCACAAATAGTGGAGCGTGTGGTCATGGACCGGTTCCTGAGGTCCCTACCAGTTCCCCTGCAGAAGTGGGTGAGTCAAGGAGACCCCAACTCGGCGGACAACCTCGTGGAACTTGTTGAAAGGTACTTTGCTGCAGAGAACCTGGTCACCACCCCTACAGCCGCACGGACTTTCCGCCCAAAGCCACGGTCTCCCCAGGCAACCGGTAAGACTGTTCCAGGGGAAGTGGGTGGTAAGCATGGCAAGGAAATAGGGGGGGAGGATTTTTGGTGCCAGGACTGAAGTTTGGCGTCCCAAACAAGGGAAGCTACTGCCTGTCAGCAAACCAAACTGGGGAAACATCAGGTGTTTTCGTTGCCAAGAACTGGGACATGTTGCAGCAAACTGTCCATTGACAGATGAACCAATGCAGTGCGATCTGTCTATTAGAAGGCAGTCTATGTTTGCTGCTGTTTCATGCGCTGCAGCACCAAGTATGGGAAAACACATGTGCCAAATGACTGTTAATAATAAGCCTATTACGGCCTTGCTAGACTCTGGAAGTCTAGTGACTTTGGTTACAGCTGAGATGGTTGACACTGTGAATTTGCATGCTAAAAAAGTTGCTGTGATCTGTGTACATGGGGATACCCGCGAGTATCCTATAGCCACTGTTCAGTTTAAAACTGGCTTAGGTACGGTGACCCATCCGGTCGGACTTGTGCCCCACTTGGTGCACGAGGCCATCATTGGTAGGGACTTCCCTAAGTTTTGGGAACTGTGGGATCGTCCCGACCCGGTCGCAGTAGCTGACTCAGTGACAGAGCCAGAACTCCTGGCCGCTACTGACAATATGGGTTCAGGGGACTCTTCTCAGGGCTCCCCAGGTTTTCCTTTCTCAGTTATGGCAGGAGAGCTGGAGGAGCCTGAGGAGGTCCCCACAACCAGTGGAGCTGGACAGCCATCTGCTGAATCTGAGCCTACGTTGGAGTTTGCTGACCTTAATGTACACAAGGAAAATTTTGGTACCGAGCAGAGAAAAGACCCAACCCTTGCCAGGGCCTGGGAAAATGTAATGGTGATTAATGATGTACCTGTCGAATCAGGGGACAGGCTCTGTTTTCCTTATTTTAGCAGCAATGAGGATTTAATGTATCGTGTATGTAAAAAAAATGATGAAGTGGTTGAACAGTTGGTGGTCCCTAAGCCATACAGACGGGTGGTGTTGGAACTTGCCCATGGGCACTTGCTAGGAGGTCATTTAGGGGTTGAGAAAACTACGGAAAGGGTGTTGCGCAGGTTTTATTGGCCCGGAATACAGAAGGATATTGAGAATTATTGTCAATCCTGTCCTGTGTGTCAGATGTCAGCCCCACTACAACACTTCCGAAGTCCTTTAGTGCCCTTGCCAATTATTGAAGTGCCCTTTGAGAGGATTGCCATGGACCTTGTGGGTCCACTCCCCAAGTCTGCCCGAGGTCATCAGCATATCCTCGTAATCATGGATTATGCTACCCGTTACCCAGAGGCCATTCCCTTACGCACCGCGTCTGCTAAAAACATTGCCAAAGAGCTGTTTATGGTGTTCAGTCGTGTTGGAATCCCTAAAGAAGTCCTTACAGACCAGGGCACCCCATTTATGTCACGAATAACTAGAGAGCTGTGCAAGTTATTTAAGGTGACGCAATTGCGAACCTCAGTGTACCATCCTCAAACGGATGGCTTGGTGGAACGCTTCAATAAAACATTAAAGAGCATGTTAAAAAAGGTTGTTGACAAGGATGGGAAAAACTGGGACTTCCTGATACCATACTTGATGTTTGCCATCAGGGAGGTTCCCCAGTCCTCCACAGGGTACTCTCCCTTTGAGTTGCTTTATGGGAGACACCCTCGGGGACTCTTGGACATAGCCAAAGAAACTTGGGAGGGGGAGCAGACACCCCATAAAAGTGTCATTGAGCATATCGCTCAAATGCAGGACAGGATTGCAGCAATCATGCCGATGGTAAAAGAACACTTACTGCAGGCCCAAACGGCTCAACAGAGGATATACAATAGGGGGGCCCAACTCCGTGTTTTCTCACCTGGTGATAGGGTCCTGGTGTTAGTTCCCACTGTTGAGAGCAAGTTCCTGGCTAAGTGGCAGGGTCCCTTTGAAGTAATTGAAAGAGTTGGGGAGGTCAATTACAAAATATATCAACCAGGAAAAAGGAAGCCCGAACAGATTTACCACATAAACCTGTTAAAGCCCTGGAAGGATAGACTGGCGTTAACTGCGAGGTCCCTCCCGGTAACGCCCAAGGGTACTGAGTCCCCTCTGATCCCTGAGGTCACGATTCCAGACACCCTGTCATATTCTCAAAAGCAGGAAACTAGAGAATTCCTGATAAGAAATAGAGAGAAATTTTCAGAGTTACCTGGCACGACTTCAGCAGTTCAGCATGATATTGTTACTGAACCTGGGGTCTGTGTCAAGCTCAAACCATACCGAATTCCTGAAGCGAGGAGAAAGGACATCAGCGAGGAAGTTAAAAGAATGTTGGAGCTAGATGTCATTGAGGAATCCAATAGTGACTGGTCTAGCCCCATCGTGTTAGTCCCAAAACCGGATGGCACTTGGAGGTTCTGTAATGACTTCAGGAAGCTTAATGCAGTGACAAAGTTTGACACGTACCCAATGCCCAGAGTGGACGAACTTATAGACCGACTTGGCAAGGCTCGCTATCTGACCACTTTGGACTTGACAAAAGGTTATTGGCAAATACCCCTGACTGGTAGCGCCAAAGAGAAGACTGCATTTGTGACCCCGGAGGGTTCCTTTCAATATAAAAAAATGCCTTTTGGGTTGCAAAATGCCCCCGCCACATTTCAGAGGGCCATGGACAGGACTCTAAGACCCCACCGACAATATGCAGCAGCATATCTAGATGACATAGTGGTACATAGCACTGACTGGGAGTCTCACTTGCCCCATGTCCAGGCTGTCCTCAATTCCCTCTTCAAAGAAGGTTTTACAGCAAATCCAAAAAAATGTGCCATTGGTCTAGACGAAGCCAAGTATTTGGGCTACACTATTGGGCGTGGTGTCATAAAACCTCAAGTGAATAAAATAGAAGCCATCCAGGAATGGCCACGTCCTGCAAACAAGAAGCAGGTCAGGGCCTTTCTTGGCATTGCGGGGTATTATAGAAGATTTATCCCAAATTTTGCAACTATAGCTGCCCCACTGACAGACCTTACGAAAGGGAAAGACTCGGTAATGGTGAAATGGTCCTCAGTAGCAGAGGAATCTTTCCAAGTCCTGAAGAAGGCTCTTTGTGCACAACCAATACTGTACTCCCCCGATTTCTCCAAAGATTTTTTGGTTCAGACGGATGCGTCTGATGTTGGTATCGGGGCAGTACTATCACAGGTACACAATGGGGAAGAACACCCTGTGGTGTACCTAAGCAGAAAACTCAATGACCATGAGCAAAGGTATGCAGTCATTGAAAAGGAGTGTTTAGCCATAAAGTGGGCCGTGGACGCACTCAGGTACTATTTGTTAGGACGCCAGTTTGAGTTAATAACTGACCATGCTCCTCTGAAATGGATGGCCCAAAAGAAGGAGACTAATAGACGGGTGAACCGGTGGTTTTTGGCTCTACAGGATTACTCATTCACTGTAAAACACAGGCCAGGGGTTGAGATGGGGAATGTAGATGCCCTGTCCCGTGTTCACTCCTGTTGGGCTACAGGTGTTCCAACCCTGGGGTTGAAACAAGGGGGGAGGATATGTAGCAGAGCGTCCCAGAGAGAGCCAAGAAAAGTCCTGTTCGGGGTTTATACATCTCCCAGGCTCCTCTCATACAGGTTCAGGGATCTCTGATCCATGGTCCGGTTCAGGTCTTGGTCCTCTCCCCCAGGCTAATTTAAGCTCACCTGAGCAAGACAGCCCTTGCTCTTGGCCTGGGATACTCAGAGAACTTCTGGGTAAGAGTGCAAAAAGGTATGTGGAAGCTGACAAGCTGTAGGCTTGCTCAGCGTAGTAGTTAGGATCTGTAAATATTGTTTAGTTAGTGCCGAGACACGGCTAGGTTTTGTTTTGGCTATTTTTGTTCCTATTTGTTTCTTTTGGAACACTGTACAGCACCTGTAAATAGACTTGTATATATATCACAAATAAACACCCCACTGTTTGTCACTATTCCACTGGATTTGGTATCTGTGCCTGAAAGACTGCTCATCCCAGGGAGCTTTGTACCTGCTACCTGTCCCCCAGGTTACAATATATATATATATATATATATATATATATATATATATATATATATATATATATATACACACTATAAATTCCTATCCGGCTGGTTTTGGGGTGTGTAATGGTGGGGACGATGTACTATGACTGTTTGGTAAAAAGAAGTCAAAAGACTTCTTGCTTTCTCCAGAATATCAGCCAGCTTCAGGCTTCTCACTCTGATTCTCCACTTCTGAAATGGTGAATCAGAAAGTGAGAATTCTGTCACAGATCGCCAGTGAGGTGCCGAGATCGCACCTTCATAAACTGGCCGTTTCTGTGAATTCTCACTGTGCTGAGATAATCAGCGGAGAACATGTTCTCCACTGATTATCTCAGTTTCATAAACTGGTAATGAGCTGAGATCAGCGGTGAGACTCGGGATCGCCGCTGATCTCAGTTTCATAAAAGGACACCCAAGCCTCCAACACAACTCACAATAATGCCACCATATGGGCTCCCCACTTTGTAACCATATCACCTTCCCACTGCCCCCAAAGACCTCCCAACATGTCAAGCTGCCATGACATACCATATCTGTTGTCAAACAGTAAACGGGGTGGATGGGCGACTTTTTTCCATGTGGACCTTCTGGAATTAATTCCCAGCTGCCCTTACATGTAACTATAACCCATATCCCTGCAGCTTCTCCCACTACCTGGCCCTTGACCTCAAATCATGTAAGGCCTATTGTATCTACACTAATAGTTAACTCCTTCTTGGGGACTACTTCTCACCCCAGCAATGAAGACCCTCCATTAATATTTTTCCACTAGATATATTTTTAATACTGGCTGCTATCTGCTCTCCATTCCTTCCATACGTTGTTCTGCATACAGTATTGCAGCCCATTCATAAAATGTGGGAAACAGTATAGAATCTGCAGTATCATACAGAGTTCTCTTTGATTACCTTTTTTTTTTTCCTCACACACAACTAATTTTTCATAGCATTCCACCGGTTTGGGAGTCCTAAAGCTGGCAGACCACTAAGTACTAGACATGTGTAATTTGTTTAGTTATGAATTGCAGTTCAGACACAATTTTTGTTATTCGGAGTATTCCAATTTCTGAATCACGATAGTAATGAATTTCAAAGAATCTGAAAAAAAAATTAAAACAAAATAAGGAATTTGAAAAAAATGTATTGGAAAATTTTTAAAATGAATTTAAAAATGAATTTGAATTCGAAATGGAAACATATTACAATCAATACAGTAAGATATAAAAGTGAAATAGGATGATAATAATATAAAAGAATAAAATAGAAATCGTTACAATCAATTAGAATAGAATAGCATAGCATAGAATAGAACGAATATAGCCGTCTTCTGAAATTCTAATTGGCTCGAAAATAGTGATTATACATATGCCCCGTACACACGGTCAGATTTTCCGACGGAAAATGTGTGATCGGACCTTGTTGTCGGAAATTCTGACCGTGTGTAGGCTCCATCGGACATTTTCCATCGGATTTTCCGACACACAAAGTTTGAGAGCAGGATATAAAATTTTCCGACAACAAAATCCGTTGTCGGAAATTCCGATCGTGTGTACACAAATCCGACGGACAAAGTGCCACGCATGCTCAGAATAAGTAAAGAGATGAAAGCTATTGGCCACTGCCCCGTTTATAGTCCCGACGTACGTGTTTTACGTCGCCGCGTTTAGAAAGATCGGATTTTCCGACAACTTTGTGTGACCGTGTGTATGCAAGACAAGTTTGAGCCAACATCCGTCGGAAAAAATCCTAGGATTTTGTTGTTAGAATGTCCGAAAAAAGTCCGACCGTGTGTACGGGGCATAACAGAATCCGAATAAACGTAAGGAATTCAGAAAATACAGAACAAATTCTGAGAACAAATCATTCTATCATAATGAATATGATGAAACAAAATTATTAAAATAACAAATGGATCCGAAATGAAACAAAACAAGTTTTTCCATGCTGCACATGTCTACTAAGAACATTTACTAAGCACATTGCTGAGGGAGGGATTTTTTAAACCTTAGTTAAATGTATAGACGAGTGTTTATTGCAGCACTGTGACAATGGAATAGGACATTTTCTGTTTAGATTTCTCTAAGTTTGCTAACTGGTTTCTCATTAACAGGTGCTCAGATTCCCATCAAGTGGACAGCCCCGGAGGTCTTCCAGCACCAGAAATACAGTAACAAGTCGGATGTCTGGTCCTTCGGGGTTCTGCTGGGAGAAATCATGACCTACGGCAAGTTACCCTTTCCAGGTAAGCATCCCTGCCTTGTGTGACATGGCTGGCTATGATGGTGGCAGTGACATTGCAATGGGTATTTGCCAAGGATGGAAGTGAATCCAATAGGCAGCAGGAGCCTCTCAGTGATACACATTCTTGCAGTGTCTAGTCTTTTCTACAGCTTCTGGTGATGCAGATGTTATGCTGCAGACAAATAATAACAGGACTACTTTGGTGACAGTTTAGAAAGGACCAGTTCGGGTTATAAACTCATAGGCAGGAACGAGGTCAGGGTAGATTGGAGGTAAGGGTGGGATGTTAGTTGGGGAGGGTTGAAGGTAAGGATCTACTGGAGGTTAAGGAGAGCTGGGGGTCAGAATAGGTTGAAGATCAAGGCGGGCTGGAGGTCAGGGCAGTTTGAAGGTAAGAGTGGGTTGGAGGTCAGGGTGTGCTGAAGGTAGGTTGGGCTGGAGGTCAGGGCAGGGTGACGGTAAGTGTGAGTTGTAGATCATGGAGGGCTGGAGGTAAGGGTGGGCTGTTAGTCAAAAGAAGGTTGAAAGTAAGGGTCTATTAGAGGTCAGGGAGAGCTAGCAGTCAGAATAGGTTGAAGGTCAAGGCGGACTGGAGGTCAGGGCAGTTTGAAGGTAAGAGTGGGTTGGAGGTCAGGGTGTACTGAAGGTAGGTTGGGCTGGAGGTCAGGGCAGGGTGAAGGTAAGTGTGAGTTGTAGATCATGGAGGGCTGGAGGTAAGGGTGGGCTGTTGGTAAGAAGAAGGTTGAAAGTAATGGTGTATTAGAGGTCAGGGAGAGCTGGGGGTCAGAATAGGTTGAAGGTCAAGGCAGGCTGAAGGTCGGGACAGGTTGAAGGTAAGGGTGGGTTGAAGATCAGGGTATGTTGAAGGTAGGGTGGGCTGGAGGTCACGGCATGGTAAAGAGAAGGGTGGGTTGGAGGGCTGGAGGTCAGGGCAGACAGTAGGAAAAAAAAGTATTTAAGGAACAAGCAGAAGGTCAAGACAGGTAGCAGGCTGAAATCAGAAATAAAAAGAGTCCAGAGGCAAACAGCTCTAGAAGGCTTCTAAACAACTCTAGAAGATCTGGATCTTTGCAGCAGATCTTCCACAGGTACATGAATTGTCTTCTGGCATTTCTCAATCTTCTAGAATTACTCTAGAAAGAATTTTCACAATTGTGCAGTAAAGGGACACTGGTGTGTATGAAGTATACTATGAAGGTGGCTGAAATGGGCCAGTGCAGTTGAAGTGATGCTAATATTGGACCCACCAGAGCCCTGAGGCCCTCTGGGCCAAACACGCCTTATAATTTATCCAGATGGAAACTTCAAGGCAGCTTTTCTTCATCCAAAAAGCGTTATCTCTCCTCAATGGATGAACACCAGTCACTGGACTCGTTTAGTACCGAATTCGTTTTTTAAAGAATTTCGACAAATTCGGAAATTTCCGAATTAACGAAAACCTGTTTAATGAATTCTTCCGAATATTCATAAATTCGAATATTGAATTCTTCCGAATATTCATAAATTCGAAAATCTGAAAATTCTAAATGCGAAAATCCGAAATAAATGAAAATTCAAAAGAAGAACGAAAATCCAAAAATTTGAAAATCTGAAATAATAACTAACTAATAATGACTAAACTGTTACTAACTATTAAATTATAGGTATTGGAATTTCCTTTCAAATTTGGCTGTTAGTATACGTAACGAATTTATCCGAAGTTACTAATTTTCTGAAATACTGATTTACGAAATTACAAATTTTCAAATTTACAACTTTCGATCATTACGGATTACCCGAAAAACTAAAAAAGAAAAAACGAATGAAACTAATACATTTTTCGTCAATGCACATGTCTACCAGTCACCAAAAAAAAGGAAATGACAGGGTAATCGTGCAACACAGTTTTAATAAAAAAAAATTAAATGACCCATTTAAAACACATCCCAAAATTCATGCGCTTACACATTAGACCAGACCAGAACCAGCTCGATCAGCATATCTCAATAAAATCCAGACACCCGTTCCTCTTACCAGACCCCTTTACCCAACCAGCACCGCCCTTCCTCTTACCAGACCTCGGCGTGCGTTCCATTGACAAATGAATGTGACGTCACTTGCGGTCCACAATTACATGAGTTTACACTTGTTATGTACACATTTAACCCCTTTATTATTCAAGATGTTAAACCCTTCTCAGTGAGTGTACAGTGACAGTGTACAGTATTATCACTGATCACTGTATTAGCGTCGCTGGTGATGTCAGTGGCAGTTAGTCAGCTCCCACCCAGTGTCAGTTAGTGTCAGATTTCTTGCCGCACTATCATGGTCCTGCTTTAAGTCGCTCATGACCACCAATAGTAGTTTACAAAAAATAAATAAATAAAAATTCCAGCATGTACCCCATAGTTTGTAGACGCTAAAACTTTCACACAAACCAATCAATATACACTTGCTGGGATTTTTTTTTTTAACAAAGACATGTAGCAGAATAAATTTTGGCCTACATCTTTTTTTTTTTTTTGGGGGGGGGGGGGGGGTTGGTTTATAGCAGAAAGTAAAAAAAAATATTTAAAAAAAAAAAAATCAGTTTATTTTTTTTGTTTTTTTTATTATATAAACAAAAAAAAGACTGATTTTTTTTTTTTTTAAATGTTATGCCCCGTACACACGGTCGGACTTTGTTCGGACATTCCGACAACAAAATCCTAGGATTTTTTCCGACAGATGTTGGCTCAAACTTGTCTTGCATACACACGGTCACACAAAGTTGTCGGAAAATCCGATCGTTCTAAACGCGGTGATGTAAAACACGTACGTCGGGACTATAAACGGGGCAGTGGCCAATAGCTTTTATCTCTTTATTTATTCTGAGCATGCGTGGCACTTTGTCCGTCGGATTTGTGTACACACGATCGGAATTTCCGACAACGGATTTTGTTGTCGGAAAATTTTATAGCCTGCTCTCAAACTTTGTGTGTCGGAAAATCCGATGGAAAATGTGTGATGGAGCCCACACACGGTCTGAATTTTCCGACAACAAGGTCCTATCACACATTTTCCGTCGGAAAATCCGACCGTGTGTACAGGGCATTAGTCTTTTTTTTTTGTTTTTGTTTTTTTTTAATTAAAAAAAAACAAAAAAGACTGATTTTTTTTTTTTATTTCAGTCTTTTTTGTTTATATAATAAAAAAACAAACAAACAAAAAAAAACAATGGTGATCAAATACCACCAAAAGAAAGTTCTAGCACAGTGCTGAATAGCCAAAACATGGTCTGGTCTTGAAGGGGGGGTCTCAAGTGGTTAAAGATTCAATGTGTCCATTTACTGTTTACTTTTTTCATGAATGAGTAGGGGTACCATGTACCCCTAACTTACTTACATTGGGAGCTGGTATCTGGGGATCCCTTTATCTTAAAGGGGCTTACAGATTCCATTAATCTCCTCCCGCTGGCAGACTGCCACAACCACCAGCCCAGTGTTGTGGGGAAGAGGTCCTTGTCCTCATCAACTTAGGGATAAGGTGCTTTGCCCTCCAGAAGCATGCTAAAGCTAGATCCAACCACCAACAACAAGCTCTTTAGTTAACACACATGGAAGGCCAACCCATGTTCCGACTCAGACCTCTGGATCTTTTAACAGAGTCTGGCAAATCAGACATCATAGCTGACATCAGACCCCTGAGCACATCCTACTGGAGAAATCCCTACACTACAGCAAAACTGCAAAAAAAAAAAAAAAAGGTTCAGCTTTACGCAGGCCTTGGGGACCACATCCCTACACTCACAACACATGTAGTAATGAACAGTGATATAGCCCTCTTACAACCCAATCTCTGTTTTTTCCACAGATAAATCAAACGGGGACTACCGTAAAGATATTCTGGATGGTAAACGTCTGGAACCTCCAAGTGAGAGCCACCCAGAGGTATCGCATATCATGGAGATGTGTTGGAGGTACCAATCCAGCAGCAGACCTTCTTTCTCCGAGGTTGAGGGATTTTTAATGGACCTGCTGAACCCAATTCTGGTTGATGACATAGTGGAGTGACCAGTCCCCAAGATCCTGAGATGATGATGATAAACATAAGGGGATGATAGTATGACTCTAATCTAATCCCGCATCAAAAGATTATCTTCGGAAGGAAATAAACCATAAAAAGGCCAAAGTCCTCTATGACTTATTCAGCTCTCTCCTATCACTGCTCCTTCCTTCTAGGCAGATCTGTCTGACATCTTGGTCGCATCTGTTGGCCTTATAATGAGCAGACATGCGGAAGCCGTCGTCTCACTTTGATGGAGCTTCGATATTCCAATATATGTTACATTGTTACATGAATAGATATATTGCACTGTTGGCTAAGTATGATGGTCTTCCTATGTATTGGATGAAGGATAGGGGTCTTCAGGATTGTGCTGGTGTGATGAGAATGAGAGAAGGTCCTCCCCAAATGTCAGTCTCGGCAGAATTGCAGAAAGCCTTTATGAATAAACGGGTTACAGCTCAGGGTAAAGACATCCATTGGGGGTGGGTGGGAAATGTGTCTTACCAAGATTGTATATTCTGGCAATGCCTCAACCTCTAGATCAATCCCGAATTGTGGTATTGCTGAATGGTTGACTATGGAATTGCTGCATAATAGATATACATTATATATATATATGGCTGCTGTAGTGCTCATCTTATAATGTAAGCTGAGTGTAATTCTCAGTATCTGTTCTTATTCAGTATTTGTATTTCTTATTCTGTATGTATGGACTCTGCACAATAGCACTGCTCTTGTCCTTCATGCTGGGTATAATTCTGAGTATCTGTTTTTATTCATCACTTTGTGAGGAAACCATTAAAGTGTCACTAAACCCACAACATAAAAAAAACATCAATAAATGGTGTATTACATGCAGTTTAAAGTCACTATAGGATTTCCTGTATTCTGCAAAAAAAAACCTGGTTGATCCTGCTGCTCTCTATCTCCCCCTTCTGTCCATGTCCCCCACTGCAGTTGGTGATTTTGCAGAGCAGTGGTTGGCAGCTCTGCACATGCTCAGTTTTCAGTGTATTTTGTACCCTAATCATTTCTTCCCTATCAAATCGGAGCAGCCCATGTGCACTGCCGAAAAAATCTGTTTGATTTAGTTTCATTTGTTTTTTGTTTTTTTTTAGTTTTTCAGGTCATTCGTTATGATTGAAATTCGTTTTTTTCGAATAAATTTGTAACTTCGGAAAGATTCTAATTCATTATGTTCCATTTGTTTAGATGGGGGATTCATTATTTTGATAATTCGGAAAAATCCAGAATTTGAAAATTCAGAAATTCGAAAATCCCAAAATTAGAAAATTTAAAAACAAGAACAAAAAGCCAAAAATTCGAAAGAATGAAAATCCAAAAATCTGAAATAATAACTAACTAATAATAGCTAACTAATAAATTATAGATATTGGAATTTCCTTTTAAATGTGTCTGTTAGTGAATGTAACGAATACGAATTTATTCGAGGTTACGAATGATCCAAAATAACGACTGCCACATCTAAACAAATGGAATGTAGCAAATTAATAATAATAATACGTTCACTAACAGCCACATTTGAAAGGAAATTCCAAAACCTATAATTTAATAGTTAGTAATAGTTATTATTATTAGTTACCGTATATACTTGAGTATAAGTCGTTCCGAGTATAAGTCGAGGCCCTAATTTACCACAAAAAATGTGAAAAACTTAGTGACCCGAGTATAAGACGAGGGTGAGAAATGCACAGCTACTGTAAGTGGAAAAGAGGGTCAACAATGCCCATTTGCAGCCTCACTGTGCCCATTTGCATGCCTCACTGTGCCCATTTGCAGCCATAGGTCCCCCGAACTTCAAACTTGGTAGTTAAGGGTTCCTAGATGCCCCCTAGCTGCAGCCAAAATTTGGGGTCTCTGAACCCAAAGGGTCCCAAAATGACATTGCTGCAGATGGACACAGTTGCCTGAATTTGGGGCCCCGTATCTTGGGGCCACTTAGTGCTAAGAACCCCAAATTTGGTGTGCAAACCCAGCACCATAAAATATCCAAAGCTAGGGTTTCTAGCACCAAGTGGCCCCGAGATACAGGGCCCCAAAAATCGGTTCAGAAAATGTCAAGCACTTTTCTGCAGCAGAGAATGACATTTTCCGAACCGGTTTTGGGGCCCCGTGTCTCGCGGTCACTTGGTGCTAGGAACTTCATCTTTGAATATGTTATGGTACCAGTTCCACTGGGGTTGCACACCAAATTTGGGGTTCCTAGCACTAAGTGGCCCTGAGATACTGGGCCCCAAAGTCGGTTCAGAAAATGTCAAGCACTTTTCTGCAGTAGAGAAGTGCTTGACTCGAGTATAAGTCGAGGGGGGCACTTTCAGCACAAAAAAAATGTGCTGAAAAAATCGACTTCTACTCGAGTATATACGGTAGTTATTATTTTGGATTTTCGAATTTTTGGGTTTTCAAATTTTCGTTCTTAGTTTTGGATTTTTGAATTTCCGAATTTTTGTTTTCGGAAAAACTTATTAAACGGGTTTTGTTAGTTCGAATATTTCAGAATTAACGAATTTGTCGAATTTTGACCAAAAATTAATTCAGAGCGAAACGAATTGTACATGTCTAGTCACACATGTAGGCGTACACACAGTGGTAAATGAGAGTCCAGTCCTTCCTTCCTCCTCCATGCCCACTAATCAGTTAAACATAATGGGGGCAGGTATAAT
Organism: Lithobates septentrionalis; assembly: GCA_037952835.1. Lineage (NCBI taxonomy): Eukaryota > Metazoa > Chordata > Amphibia > Anura > Ranidae > Lithobates > Lithobates septentrionalis. The sequence continues at coordinate 3,626,363 of JBBDGP010001852.1, forward strand.
AGAAGCTTCACCTCCCTCTTAAGACACAGGCTGGAGGGGCGTGACACCTCCCTCTTAAAACATAGGCTGGAGGGGCATGACACCTCCCTCTTAAGACACAGGCTGGAGGGGCGTGACACCTCCCTCTTAAGACACAGGCCGGAGGGGCGTGACACCTCCCTCTTAAGACACAGGCCGGAGGGGCGTGACACAGTCTATGACTGGCAGAAATCCGTTCACACCTTGTTATTGCCAGAAAATAGTAAAGATTTGATTTCAAATATTTTGTATTCATATTAATAATTTCTTTTTACTCTGTATCGCAAAGGCTGTTTTTTTGTTTTTTGTTTTTTTTTTTGAACATGTGACCAGCAGCTCCTCTGGAGCTGAAGCTCCTCCTGCCACTAGACTAGAAGCTCCTCCTGCCACTGTTTCCCTGCACACAAGCTGGGAGAGAGCTGGGTCATGTGATAGCTGTATATCAATCAGGAAAAAAGTACGGTACTTATTATTTTATATTTTTTTTAAATTAAAATAATTACAGTGCCATCCTCCCACATACAGAGAGGATGTGGATGATGGATGTGGATATAGAGAAGGGATCATGTAAATTAAACAGTGTGCGTTTAGTATCACTTTAAATATCATCGGTTTTCAGATTTTTTTTTTTTTTTTGGTGTGCTCTGTAAAGTGTTATCAAATTGGTAGGTATTAAACTGAATAAGGTAATTAAAAAAAAAAAATCTACATTCTATTGTCTTGTTTTATTTTCCCTGAGCAGCGGAGATAGTCTTGCTCAATTTTAATATGGATGTAATCTGTAGCAGAGTGGAGATGTCAGGATTGTCCTCCATTCCTGACTCAGCTACAGAGATATTAGCATATTCTATAATACTATATCTGTTAGGAATGAGCTCAAGGTTTGGACAGAAACATGGTTCAGATAAACTTTACGGGTCTGGATCGAATCTGAACTTTGGGGATGCGACCAGAATCTTGAACCGTGACAATGCTTGCATCAGCAACACTATTCCTGTAGTGTTCCTGCTGGAGAACACATTTCAGGGTATAATAGACGGGCACAGCAACAGGAGGAAGAGGGGGACTTCCTGGTGGCAGGTGCAGTCTACTTTCTGCCCTGCTGGTGGCGCTAAACCACAGCCGCATTGCAGAGAGGGAGAGGAAAGTAAGAGGAACATAGTTCCTCTGGTTTCCTGGATCACTGGGGAAGCTATCCCATTGGATGTTGCTGCCTCATGTGACTCCAGCGGCCATCTTGGGTCAGGCAGAGTCTATTTAAAGCGGTGTTCCAGCCGTTTTTTTTTTTTTTTTTTAAAGTCAGCAACTACAAACACTGTAGCTGTTAACTTTTAATAAGGGCACTTACCTGTCCAGCTAGCCCGCGATGTCGGCCCCCCGAGGCCGATCCGCCCATTTGATCGGGTGCCGGTGCCGCCATTGCAACTAAGGGAAACCAGCACTGGAACCATGCGGCTTTACTGCCCTTTTCCTACTGCGCATGCGTAAGTCGTGCGGCGCTTTGTGAATGGCCCCGCCATCTTCTGGGACACACACAGGTCCCAGAAGACAACGGGGGAGCTCGCCGAAGAGGAGGAAGTGACGGAACAGCTCCACTGACCAGGAAGAGGCAGATTAGGAATACTGCCTAGCAACAGGAGTTTCTGTTAAGTAAAACATTTTTTTTCTATGTTTTTTAATTTATTTCAAAGAAAAATTTAATGTATAAATGTTTTTTAGGGTGGACCTCCGCTTTAAGACTCTGGCTCCCAGGTTTGGTGCACAATTTGCATGTGGGTAGTGCAGGGAAAGGTCACCTGTCTGTCAGGGACAGTATTTGCTGTAGGGAGAGGTTCCAGGCGAGTAGGAAAAGAGCAGGGACATGCTATCTTTCCTGGAAGACTCCCTGTTTGGGCACAGACCGGTCAGGCCTCATTCCATCCCTCGAGACAGATGCTGTCGGTGCATCCAAGACCTGCTGCTACACTGTTTTCAGCAACACTCTGTGAGTCCACCCGGTCGGGTTGATTTCCCACCAGGTAGTTATGCTTGTTAGAACTTTAACTATGTTTACTGCGGCCGCACCACGCTGTGCCTCCTCACACCCGCTTTATGCAGATTCCCTCCCTGTGAGGACACAGCAGGCCCAGGAGGTAGCATTGTAGAGGAGGAGGACCTGGGGCAGGTTTCCAGTGGTAGGATTCATCCCACAAACCCTGGGAGGAATTGGGTTCCTCTGCCTCCAGCAATTTGTGGCCGGTGGGCTTCCAGTGTCTTCAAAATCACACCAGGATTTGTGGCATCAAGTAGAAGTACTGTTAGTGGTTGGCCACCCTCCTAGATCCATCTTATAAAGGGTAAGTTGCAGAGCTCATCCTCCCCTCACAGAAGGAGCAGACAATGAAACCTATGCAGAGAAACCTTTTAACCTTCTTTCCAGGGACTGAAATTTTATGGTCAAGCTAGAATCCTCCTGTCGGTAAAAAAAAGGAGCAGCGGTGGTGGTGGCTAAACAAGGCTTTCAGGACATTATTTACTACCCAGCTTCCAGGACTAGCTGCTGCCAGCTGCTATAGATAGCAGCTGAATAATATGGTGACTGATTACATGGAGTCAAGGGCAGATATTGACACCCTCAACTACTGGGAAATAAAGATGCACTACTGCTAGAGCTTGCCTGGTGTGCAATCAAGCTACTGGGATGTCCTGTACCCAGTGTGTTTTCTGAACATCCATTTTGCACTGGGGGATTCAGGTCCACAAAAAAATAGTTTTAGACCACAGCCAAAGGCCTCTACTTTTACTACTGCAGGCCTAGAAATAAATGCAATTTACCACCACCAATGCCATCTCCTGCCCCTATGAGCACACCCGGTTACCACTAGCTTGGTAGCAAGGTTCACTGCTGGCAAAGTTTAATGGTAGCAAGGTTCACTGGTGGCAGAGCTCAATGGTAGCAAGTGGCACTGGTGGCAGAGCTCAATGGTAGCAAGGTCCACTGGTGGCAGAGCTTAATGGTAGCAAAGTGAACTGGTGGCAGAGCTCAATGGTAGCAAGGTGCACTGGGGACAGAGCTCAATGGTAGCAAGGTGCACTGGTGGCAGAGCTCAATAGTAGCAAGGTACATGGGATGCAGAGCTCAATGGTAGCAAGGTTCACTGGTGGCAAAGTTTATTGGTACCAAGGTTCACTGGTGGCAGAGCTCAATGGTAGCAAGGTGCACTGGTGGCAAGGTTCAATGGTAGCAAGGTGCACTGGTGGCAGAGCTCAATGGTAGCAAGGTGCACTGGCGGAAGAGCTCAATGGTAGCAAGGTGCACTGGATGCAGAGCTCAATGGTAGCACGGTGCACCAGTGGCAGAGCTCAATGGTAGCAAGGTGCACTTCTACTTTTTCTACTGCAGGCCTAGAAATAAATGCCATCTCCCACCACCAATGGCATCTCCTGCCTCCAAGAGCACACTCTGCCACATTACCTCGGTAGCAAGGTGCACTAGCTGCAAAGTTCAATGGTAGCAAGGTGCACTAGTGACAGAGCTCAATGGTGACAAGGCTCAATAGTAACAAGGGTGCTCTGTAACAAAATTCTTGCTTGAGTGGTGAAATTATGTCCTACTGTAATTTAAATAGCCTTCTCATTCATGTGAGGCACCATGTGATGTAGCCTTGACATTCTGGGTAAAATCTACAAGTACCTATGGTTGTGAGACACAAAAGAGGTGCCACCTGGGGGCACAGTAGGTAGGTAACCATGACAGAGGGATATGCAAAATGGTTCCTCCCCAAACAGGGTATTGCAGGACCTTCGCCAAGTGGAAGTGTGGGTTTGATCCACCCAGGACACGACCTCTGTGCACCGAGGGGCTTCTCTTCCTGGGAAATTATCCAGTAATCTGATTAAAGTAATGGGAGCAGAAGAATTACTGCAAACAGCATAAAACAATAACCATAAGTATATAGATGCACACCAGTATGGAAATAATACAAGATTTATTTAAGAAAAGATGAATAACAATACATACATCTAATGTACAAACATATATTATCAGCAAAGGGTCCGATAGGAGCCCTGATGGAATTGTGCACATATACCTGGGTGTATATAGTTAATAATGAAGATACCTCCAGATGAATGTTGCAGCCATGTCCAGTTGCAGGTGCCCCTGATGCAGCATCTGTCTTTGTGTCATAGACCTGAAGACGGCATCCCCGGACATGGAGAGATCTTCCAACTGTTGTCCGACCAGCCTGGAATGGAATTTCTCATCAGGAAGAACTGAAGTGTGGCACCAAAACTCAGCGTCAGCTCTGTGTTTTAGTTCCTCCCTAGTAGTGTATAATAGTCTCTTCTGGTTCAGGATTTAGTAGCATTGACAAGGTATGTGGCTGAGACTTTCTATCTCTTGCCACATCCTCTTTCCAGGGTTTCAAAGCCAATGACCCAAGGGCAGGAAGGGCATATATATTTACAGTTATTTGCAGGCATTTACAAATTCAGACAGAAGAGGGCAATAGACCTCTACACTAGGATACATAGCAAAACATTTATTTTCTATTCACCCTGTTCAAACCATAATGCTACTTTGAGGTGCATTGTGGTACACTGTGTAAAACATTAATGCGGTGCGATTCCTGTCTGAATCGCATTGGTTGTTCCCCCACTGCTACTGTGTGTGTGTATAGAAAGGGGTAAGTGCCATCTAGTGGGCAGTTTATTAAAAATGTTAGAACTCACAGTACATATTTGGCCAAATGCAAAATCTCCCTCTCTTGTGGCATCTTCCCAAACTCTGAATAGCGCTAGTCACCCTTATCCTTAAAAAGCCCACACTGGCCCCACCTTAACAACCTATGCCCCATACCTATACCTTACTCCCCTTCTCCTCCAAACTTCTTGAAAGACTGGTCTACAACCGACTGAGCGACCATCTGACCATGAACAAATTTCTTGATCCCCTTCAGTCCGGATTTCGCCCGCAACACTCCACGGAAACTGCTCTTCTTAAACTCACAAATTACCTACTAATGACTAAAATCAATGGACTCTATTATGTACTACTTCTCCTGGACCGCTCTGCTGCCTTTGACCCAGTGGATCAACCCCTCCTCCTCAAAAAACTCTACTCCTTTGGTCCCCATGACTGTACTCTTTGCTGGTTCTCATCCTACCTATCCCACTGCTCCTTCAGTGTCACTTACAACTCTACTTCCTCCTCTCCTCTTCCTTTCCCTGACGCGGTCCCCCAAGGTTCTGTTCTTGGACCTCTTCTTTTCTCAATCTACACCCCCTCTCTGGGTCAGTTGATTGCCTCCCATGGCTTTCAATATCATCTCTACGCTGATGACACCCAAATCTCTCCACCCCCCAGCTCTCTCCATATGTCTCGTCAAGCGTCACCAACTTACTAGCAGACATATCAGCCTGGATGTCACATCACTTCCTCAAACTCAACCTATCCAAAACCGAGCTCATGATATTTCCTCCCCCACGTGCCACTTCCCCTGACTTCTCTGTCCAAATCAATGGCTCAACTATAAACTTGTCCCCCCATACCAAGGTCCTAGGTGTAATCCTGAACTCCAAACTAACCTTTCGACCCCACATCCTATCGCTATCCAAAATTTGCCGCCTCAACCTCCGCAACATCTCCAAGATACGCCCCTCCGTCATCACAAAGCTTCCAATCCACTCCCTGGACATCTCTCGCCTTGTCTACTGCAACTCCTTTGTCATTGGCTCACCTCTAAATAGGCTATCCCCACTTCAGTCCATCATGAACGCTGCTGCCAGGCTCATCCACCTTGCAAACTGCTCAGTGTCTGCTATACCCCTCTGACAATCCCTCCATTGGCTGCCACACACCCAAAAAATTAAATTCAAGACACTAACAATAACTTACAAAGCCATCCACAACCTTAGCCTCAGCTACATCTCTAACCTGGTCTCAAGATACCAACCTAATCGTTCTTTTCGCTCCTCCCAAAACCTCCTGCTCTCAAGCTCCCTTGTCACCTCATCCCATGCTCCCCTCCAGGACTTCTCCAGAGCCTCTTTACTATTTATATAAAAAGGTACATACAGGAAGGGGATAAAGATATAAAGAAAAAACACAAAGACACAAAGAAAGTATGCTGTGTATCAACACAAAATGAGATAAGCACAATAATATATATATATAAGGTGCAAGTATTGGTAAATGTCACTTATGTAAGTATAGAAAATGGTGAAATGTTAATAATTTGGTGTGCTCTCTCTTTGAGGAAGGGGTATAATTCATCTTCCCCCTATCCACCTCCTTTACTATCTCAGAAACACTATAGAGACCCATGGATGTAACCTAGTATTTTTAATATAGCCTCCTGGAATGTCAGGGGGCTTGGGAACCCGTTTAAAAAAATGGCGGTTATTTCTACACTTGAGAAAGGTCTGATGGATTTGGTCTGCCTACAGGAGATGCACTTAACGAGAAATACGACCGCATGCCTGTATGGTAAGAAATTTCGGTTCTAATACCACCCAGTGCACTCCTCTTACTCGAGGGGCGTAAGCACAATGGTAAGAACTGGGGTGCGTTTCTCCTGCAGGGAAACCAAGATAGATACAGAAGGGAGGTATGTGTTTCTATATTGTCAGATAGAAAACAAACCATACATCGTGGCCAATCTTTATATTCCACCTCCTTTTAAGATGGAGGCTTTATATAAATTGGCAGAATTTCTGGAAGATAAAGAGACCATACCGGTTATAGTGGTGGGGGGACTTTAATGAAGTTCTCGATAAGAGAAAAAAAATCGATTCCCTCCGGGGAAACAATCCGACTAGGTTTCTGAGGGATGGTTAGCCCAATTTATGGAAGAGATGGGACTGTGCGATGTGTGGAGAACCCGGAACCCAACAAGGCAGCAATACTAATGCTTCTCTAGCTCGCATGCAACATTGTCAAGAATAGACATGGCTTTTGGAAACGAGGATATGGTACAGTTGGTAAAAAGCATTGTGTACGCTACTAGGGGAGTGTCTGACCATTCACCATTAATATTGACGATTCAGCTGGAAGGTCAAAATCCCTTGAGAACGTGGAGTATAAGCCCATTTTGGTTAATGGGGGAACCAACGGAGGTAATATTAAAATTAAAGGAATTTGTAACATTGAACAAGGGCTCCACAAGTGCTGGGATAGTGTGGGATACCCTGAAGGCTTTTCTCAGAGGGTTATGGGGCGTACACAGGGTCGGACTTTTCGGCTACAAAAGTCTGACGGACGCCGACGGACCAAATCCGGCGGACAATCCGATCGTGTGTGGGCTTCCCTGGACTTTCAGCTGACTTTTCCAGTCGCAAATCTGACGGACTTTAGATTTGGAACATGCTTCAAATCTTTACGTCGTAACTCCGCTGGACCCAGAAATCCGCTCGTCTGTATGCTAGTCCGATGTACAAAAACCGACGGTAGGGCAGCCATTGGCTACTGGCTATCAACTTCCTTATTTTAGTCCGGTGTACGTCATCACGTACAAATCCGTCAGACTTTTGTGAGATCGTATCTCAGGTGTGAATGGGGAGCAGGTTTATTAAATTTGGCGTTATCGCTCTCACTCTCTCATACTGGTCACTCAGACCAGTGCTCAGACCATAGGCCGCACACTGCATCAAATTGGTCTGCGTGGCTGTCGTCCCAGAAGGAAGCCTCTTTTAAAGATGATGCACAAGAAAGCCCGCAAACAGTTTGCTAAAGACAAGCAGACTAAGGACATGGATTGCTGGAACCATGTCCTGGGGTCTGATGAGACCAAGATAAACTTATTTGGTTCAGATTGTGTCAAGCGTGTGTGGCAGCAACCAGGTGAGATGAGGAGTACAAAGACAAGTGTGTCTTGCCTACAATCAAGCATGGTGGTGGGATTGTCATGGTCTGGGGCTGCATAAGTGCTGGCGGTAAGTGCTGCCGGCACTGGGGAGCTACAGTTCATTGAGGGAACCATGAATGCCAACATGTACTGTGACATACTGAAGCAGACCATGATCCCCTCCCTTCAGAGACTGGGCCGCAGTATTCCAACATGATAACGACCCCAAACACACCTCCAAGTCGACCGCTGCCTTGCTAAAGAAGCTGAGGGTAAAGGTGATGGACTGGCCAAGCATGTCTCCAGACCTAAACCCTATTGAGCATCTGTGGGGCATCTTCAAACGGAAGGTGGAGGAGCGCAAGGTCTCTAACATCCGCCAGCTCCGTGATGTTGTCATGGAGGAGTAGAAGAGGACTCCAGTGGCAACCTGTGAAGTTCTGGTGAACTCCATGCCCAAGAGGGTTAAGGCAGTGCTGGAAAATAATGGTGGCCAAACAAAATTTTTTTTTTCAATAAGGTTTTTTATTATAATATCAAGAATAGAATCATAATAACATTTGCACACATAACTTGTATATTGTAAATTCAGCATTAAGTGTAATATGATATAACGTTAGAGCTCTCCTTAGTAATAATCAGTCGGACTGTTGCTGGACCTGTGTCGTGTCCAGTGTCAATATGATTTTAATATACGATACCCATCCTTAAAGTAGATAGTTTGTATGTTATTATAGGCTGATCATTACTCAAATATATTTGTTCAGTGATATTTGTTCAGCGTACGCTCTATATACGAGTATGTTGTGCAAGGTAGGAAATTCAATAGGAAAGATAACAGACCCAAGAGAGGGTGAGGTTAGAAGAAGAAAAGAGATAGCAAGCCAAGGTCCCAGGATTATCTAAGATAACTTCTATGGCATTGATTCATATGATTTAGAGTATTTGAAAATGACCCAGGGTTGCCATGTTTTATTGAATTTTTTTGTTTGTTTTATGAGCTGTTGCCCTAATCTCCTCTGTATTATAAAGGAGGTGAACCTCATCTAGCCATTCCTTGATTGTATAGGTGGTGGTATTTCTCCAACATCTAGGGATCACTGCCTTTGCAGCGGTGAGTAGAAATCTGGTCAGTGATCTCTTGTACTTTTTCATTGAACAATTAGTGTAATAAGCAGCTTGCTGCGTTTAATTGAATCGATGTCTCAGTTATAAGCTTTATGATTTTGCAGACCTTCCGCCAGAATGACTGAATCAAGGTGCAGTCCCACCATATAGGCTGTAAAGTGCCCTTCTCCTGATTGCAGCCCCTGCAAAGGTCGGAAACTGTGGGGAACCATCTATGTATTTTGATTGGTGTGTTATACCAATTCAGCAGGAGCTTAAAAGAAGATTCCTGTAGTTGTGTGCTAATCGTGCACTTGTGAGTGAACACACAGGCTTGTAACCATTGGTCCTTAGTGAAGGACGTGTTTAATGCTGTTTCCCAAAACACTTTATGTTTATTAGGTTCCTGAAGACCAGAGGCTTGCAACCAGGTGTAGGATAAGGAAATATTTTTTTTCGGATACGTTTACTTTGAGGCACACAGTTTCAAATGGCGTTAGAGGTCTCGTAAGATGTTTATGTCTCTGGGCACTCAGGACATAGCTATGAATTTGACGGTATTCCCAGTATGTTAGGGATGACAATCCATTTTCAATTAGCATTTCTGAGACTGATTTGACCTTGTTGCCTTTGAAACAGTGTGTGGCCAGAAGAGGTATATTTATATCAATGTACAGCTGGGACGATTTGTTCATTCCTGGCGGAAAGTCTGGGTTAGATATCAGTGGTGTGAAAGAACCAGGGAATGTAGTTAAGTCAGAGATCTGAACCACTTTTGGTATGTTTTTAAGGTTCGCCCCTATAAGGGGGTGTTGTTTCAGTTGTCTAGGGCATGAGTCCCACGGTATCCAAGGTGAATGTGTCACATGTATTGGACCTATATTATTTTCCAGCACCACCCAATCCTTGTTGTCTGCGTGACAAGTCCAGTCTATGATTTTGGTAAGATGTGAGGCAAGATAGTCGTTTTTAAAGTTTGGGAAGCCCATTCCTCCATTTTGTTTATCTCTTGTGAGTAATTGGAGACTAATGCGTTTTTTTTTGGACGCCCAAATAAATCCCCTGAGTATGGAGTGTAGGGATCGGAAGAAATTTGCTGGTAAAAGGATTGGGATGGTCTCAAAAAACTACAGGATTCTAGGTAAGACTGTCATTTTGATGATGGCTGCTCTGCCAAACCACCATGTTTGGCAGAGCAGAGAAATGTTTTAAGAACCATCTCTCTAAGCCCCCTGTTTTTGGCTTGTAAAAGGGGTTGGAAGTTTCTTGTATAAAGTCCAATTTCGGTGTCTTTTATAGAGTCCAATTTCAGTGTCAACCATATCCCTAAGTACTTGGGAGCTATGTTTTCCCATTTAAACGTGCAATTGTTTTGTGTGGTATTTTTTGTGCTTTCTTTCAGTGTTAAATTTAGTGCTTCGGGTTTTTTATAGTTTATTTTGACGTTTGATACATAACTGTATTGTGTAAATATATTGCATAAATTAGGCATGGTAATGTGTGGCTAAGTTATGAAGAACAAAAAGGTCATCGGCATAAGCTGCGATTTTGTAAGTTCTGCCTCCTACCTGAAAGCCGTGTATAGATGGTGAGTTATTTACTGTGCGGATTAATGGCTCTAGAGTGAGGATGAAAAGCAGTGGTGAAAGGAGGCAGCCCTGTCGTGTTCCATTCCGTATTATTACCGTATCTGATAGTGTTCCGTTGATTTTGATTTTCGCTATCGGGTTATGGTACAGGGCCTTTATCCAAGATAGCATATGTGGTTTCAGTCCAATGTGAGTACATGTGGCAAGTAGAAAGTCCCACGACACACGGTCGAAGGCTTTCTCTGCGTCTGTGGAGAGTAACATGCCTTCAAAATCGTCCATTTGCCTTTTGTGGATGAGATTTAAGGCCTTTATTACATTATCCCACGCCTCCTTTCCCGGCATGAAACCTACCTGTTCTGGGCCTATTAACTGGTGTAACAATGGTCTTAAGCGGTTTGCTAAGATTTTTGCATATAACCTCAAGTCGATATTAAGATCGGACTGTAACTGGCGCAGTCCAGAGGGTCCTTGTTAGGTTTGGGTAACGCTGTAACGTGGGCTCTCGGGAAGTCCTCTGGGATCTCCTGTGGGTCTTTTAGTAAGTTAAAGGTCTTCAACAAATGTGGCGTTAGGAGTGCGGAAAAGCACTTTTAGTAGTGGGCTGTAAAACCGCCTGGACCCGGGTTTTTCCCTGGTTTAAGGGATTTAATGGCCATTATTGGTTCTGTTTCCATGATTGGGTCTTCTAGTTTTTGGTAGTTGGAATATTTTAATGTGGGTAGGCCGCTGTTGGCGAGAAATTGATGGATTATTTCTGTCCGTGTCCCAGGAAGATCTTTAGGTCTATGTGCATTTGGTAGATTGGATAAATCGATGTAATATTTATGGACTATTTGTGCAATCTTTTCAGTGGTAGATATTTATGTTGATAGCATTGTTTCTTTTAATGCTCTCGCGAGGAATTTCCCTGTTTTATCTCCATGTTCATAAAAGAGCCCCTTTTTAGAAAAGAGGAACTTTTGTGCCTTATGGTTTACGATGGATTGTAGTCTCTTCCTCAGATCAAGTAGGGCCGTAGCCGATTCTATCAAGGATTGCTTGTGTTTTGCTTCTATTTCACCTATGGCATGTGCTAAGTCATTAAGTTCTTTTTCTGGATCCCTCTTTTTCGCTGCACCCATCCTGATAAACTCCCCCCTTATCACGCATTTGTGGGCTGCCCATATTGTTAATGGGGACACCTCATCTGTGTCATTTTGGGTGAAGTATGTTTTTAAGGCTTCCGTTATTTTGCCTAGTCCTGACGTGTCCGTGAGCAAGGATGGGTTTAGTCTCCAATTGTTAGTTCTATGCCGTCTGATAGGCGTCTGTAATGTCAGTGATATGGGTGCATGATCCGAAAAGGTTTTAATATTTATCCTGGCAAATTGCAAGGGAGGTAAATCCCTTTGGGAGAGGAAGATGTAGTTGATGCGTGTGAACTTATTATGTAGGGCGAAGAAATACGGGAAATCTCTGCCCATAGGGTTAGTTGTGCGCCATGTACCAACCAGTGTAAGTGAGGCTAGCAGGGTTTTACTCTTCCAGAATTTTTTTCATGTGTCTTGTAATGGGTTTAACGATGCACCCTGAGGCGAAGCTCTTCAACTCATCAACTACATGCTGGCAAAAGCTAACTTGAGCAGATTTAGGGAGGTATACGTTTGCCAGTGTGATTGGAATCCCAGCCCATTGCCCTTTAGGGGATAGAAATCTACCCTCTAATAGGGCGTACACACGGTCGGACTTTGTTCGGACATTCCGACAACAAAATCCTAGGATTTTTTCAGACGGATGTTGGCTCAAACTTGTTTTGTCTACACACGGTCGCACAAAGTTGTCGGAAAATCCGATCGTTCTGAACGCGGTGACGTAAAACACGTACGTCGGGACTATAAACGGGGCAGTGGCCAATAGCTTTTATCTCTTTATTTATTCTGAGCATGCGTGGCACTTTGTCCGTCGCATTTGTGTACACACGATCGGAATTTCCGACAACGGATTTTGTTGTCGGAAAATTTTATCTCCTGCTCTCCAACTTTGTGTGTCGGAAAATCCGATGGAAAATGTCCGATGGAGCCCACACACAGTCGGAATTTCCGACAACACGCTCCGATCGGACATTTTCCATCGGAAAATCCGACCGTGTGTACGGGGCATAAGTCTGCATGCTGCTGAGAAATATCAAAGTCCGCATTTTGGAGTAGAATAGATACTTCTTTTGATTTGGAAGTGGGGTTTGTAGCATGGTAAACGTGTGGGTATTGTTTGTCATGTAATTTTGGTACAGTACCGGTTTTGAATTTTGTCTCCTCAAGAAATACCATAGATGGATTCACTTTGTGTAGTTCTCTGAGTATCGAGGTTCGCTTCTCAGGTGTGTTTAAACACCTGACATTATGAGACATCACGAAAGGTTGTTTATCAATCAACGAGTAGGACATTAGATAATATACCGTAGTTAAGTGTGTAGCATCAGTGAGTTCCTTGGCAGGTAGAAAGAAAGATTAGGGAATGAAAGGATATAAGAATATATAGAAAGGTAGTCTAGTAATTCTCTAGAGCAGCCTTGCTCAACCTCGTTACCCCAAAGGAACCGTTGCAATCATTTTCAGGTCCCAGGGAACCCCTGCTAAGCGTAGTCCATTGGTGGTCTTTGGGAAATCGCCCCCTCTGTTGGTGGTGGACAGTGGGAAGAATGCTTCCTTTACAGACATGCCAAGTGCTGTTGGACCTGGAACTATGCAGGTACCATCACATGATAGGTCATTCAGTCACAGCTCAAGGAACCCTTAGCCACCTCTGGAGAAACCCTGGTTGAGAATGGCTGCTCTAGAGCAGTATCACTTGAGGTGAGGAAATAGGAAATATGTCTCCTGGTTTCAACCTTAAGGAGAAAAATTAGGGATTTGTGTTTGGTTAAAAGCCAAACAGAATCTGCTGTTAGGAGCAGTGGGAGGTTATTACCACAGGAATGTCAGTAACAAATATAACAGAAATCTTTTGTAATAATATGGAATAAGCAAAGCCTAACATGGCCTTTAAAGCGGAGTTCCACACATAAATGGAACTTCCGCTTTTCGGAACCCTCCCCCCCTCCGGTGTCACATTTGGCACCTTTCTATGACAGGTATTTGCACCCATGGGAGTCTATGCCTCTTCCCGTCCCCACCGCGCTGTCTGCTGGGAACACACAGCTCCCAGGAGAGAGCGGGGACCACTTGGGACGCGCAGCGCGACTCTCGCATGCACAGTAGGGAACTGGGAAGTTAAGCCGCAACGCTTCACTTCCTGATTCCCTCACCTAGGATGGCGGCGGCAGCTGCCGAGAACCGAGCGGGTTCTCGGCGTCGCCTGCTGACATCGCTGGACCCTGGGACAGGTAAGTGGCCATTAGGGATGAGCTTCGTGTTCGAGTCGAACCCATGTTCGACTCGAACATCGGCTGTTCGACCGTCCGTCGAATTGCGAACGTTATGGGCCGTTCGCGCCAAATTCGTGTGGCGCGTCACGGCCCATAATTCACTGCGGCATCGCAGTGCATTGCTGGCTGATGATTGGCCAAGCATGCACTATGACCCGCATGCTTGGCCAATCACAGCGCCGTCAGTAGAGAGAGCTGTAAATGGCCAAAGCCAGGGTGGCTTTGGCCAATTATGGCTCAGGGGATTTAGTACACGCCCCACACTATATAAGGCCGCCTGCACGGCGGCCCTGTGTAGTGTGTTCCGGTGTGCTGAGAGATAGAGAGAGAGAGAGACAGTGTCATTTCATTATGAGTTAGCTAGATTAGGCAGGACAGTCAGTCAGTTAGCTGCACTTACAGTGTATTGTGTATATATATGCATCCCAGGTGTTGCATATATATATATATACACTGTATTCAGTTTAGCTAGATCCGTTCCTGTTATCTTCTATCTAGACTATTTACATTTAGTGCAGTGCGTCCTGCTCACAGTGTTCAGCTAGATCCGTTCCTGCTTTTTACATTTAGTGCAGTGCGTCCTGCTCACAGTGTTCAGCTAGATCCGTTCCTGTTATTTACATTTAGTGCAGTGCGTCCTGCTCACAGTGTTCAGCTAGATCCGTTCCTGCTATTTACATTTAGTGCAGTGAGTCCTGCTCACAGTGTTCAGCTAGATCCGTTCCTGCTATTTACATTTAGTGCAGTCAGTGCGTCCTGCTCACAGTGTTCAGCTAGATCCGTTCCTGCTATTTACATTTAGTGCAGTGCGTCCTGCTCACAGTGTTCAGCTAGATCCGTTCCTGCTATTTACATTTAGTGCAGTGCGTCCTGCTCACAGTGTTCAGCTAGATCCGTTCCTGCTATTTACATTTAGTGCAGTCAGTGCGTCCTGCTCACAGTGTTCAGCTAGATCCGTTCCTGCTATTTACATTTAGTGCAGTGCGTCCTGCTCACAGTGTTCAGCTAGATCTGTTCCTGCTATTTACATTTAGTGCAGTGCGTCCTGCTCACAGTGTTCAGCTAGATCCGTTCCAGCTATTTACATTTAGTGCAGTCAGTGCGTCCTGCTCACAGTGTTCAGCTAGATCCGTTCCTGCTATTTACATTTAGTGCAGTCAGTGCGTCCTGCTCACAGTGTTCAGCTAGATCCGTTCCTGCTATTTACATTTAGTGCAGTCAGTGCGTCCTGCTCACAGTGTTCAGCTAGATCCGTTCCTGCTATTTACATTTAGTGCAGTGCGTCCTGCTCACAGTGTTCAGCTAGATCCGTTCCTGCTATTTACATTTAGTGCAGTGCGTCCTGCTCACAGTGTTCAGCTAGATCCGTTCCTGCTATTTACATTTAGTGCAGTCAGTGCGTCCTGCTCACAGTGTTCAGCTAGATCCGTTCCTGCTATTTACATTTAGTGCAGTGCGTCCTGCTCACAGTGTTCAGCTAGATCCGTTCCTGCTATTTACATTTAGTGCAGAGCGTCCTGCTCACAGTGTTCAGCTAGATCTGTTCCTGCTATTTACATTTAGTGCAGTCAGTGCGTCCTGCTCACAGTGTTCAGCTAGATCCGTTCCTGCTATTTACATTTAGTGCAGTGCGTCCTGCTCACAGTGTTCAGCTAGATCCGTTCCTGTTATCTTCCTACTGACAGGCAGGCTTGTCTGGTTACAGTATATAAAGCTACCTGAAGAAAATTACAGGTGTTCTATCCCAGCTTAGTGCAGCTACAGGCCATTAGTATGTCTGGAAGGCCAAGAAGGAGAGGCAGACAGTCACAAGCCAATAAGAGAGGGCAAGCAGGCTCTGTGTCTAGTGCTGGTCGTGGAGACGGTGCATCCTCATCAGCACGTGGCCATGGGACACGCTTGGCCTTTTTTTCGGCAGCTGGCCGTGTTGAGCCGCAACATGCGGAAGACTTGGTCGAGTGGATGACCAAGCCGTCCTCATCCTCCTCATCCTCTCTCACCCATGCCCAGGGTGCTTTGTCTGGCAAAGCAGCGGCCTCTTCCCTCAGCTCAATGTCATCAGTGACTCCTTCCCTAGCTCCACCATGTCCTCCTGAGGATTCCCTCGAACTGTTTGACCACAGTGTTGGGTACATGCTCCAGGAGGATGCCCAGCGTTTGGAAGACTCTGATGATGATACTGAGCTCGATGAAGGCAGTAACATGAGCATGGACAGAGGGGGTGCCCAAGAAGGACAGCAATCTGGCAGTCATGCTCCCCCTGCTGCAGCATACTGCCAGGTTTGCTCCAGTGATGAGGAGGGAGGGGATGATGAGGTCACTGACTCAACGTGGGTGCCTGATAGGAGAGAGGAGGAGGAGGAGGAGGAGGAGGCGGCACATCACCAACGAGGCAGGATGCCCTCCAGGGGCCAGCCTAAGGGCAGCACATTGACTGCATCACACCCCAAAGCTCCACATGTGCAGGGCGCTGCAGTCTCTGCGCGTTATTCAAAAAGTTCTTTGGTGTGGGCCTTTTTTGAGACCAGTGCATCAGATCGCACCGCTGCTATTTGCAACATATGTCTCAAGCGTATCTCGCGTGGCCAAAACATCTCCCGCTTGGGTACCACATGCTTGACCAGACATATGTTGACCTGCCATGCAGTACGTTGGCAAGCATATCTAAAAGACCCACACCAAAGAACAAAGAGGATCTCTCCTTGCTCCTCATCAGCTGAGATTTCCAACCCCACTAGACCTTCAGTCCTCTCTGAGACCTGCAGTGAGAGGAATGAAGGTGTAGAATTAGGTGTGTCACAGCCAAGTACTTGTGGGCAATCTGCTTTTGGTACACCGACGTCAGATTGTACCAGGCAAATTTCCCTGCCCCAGCTGCTGCACCGCCGAAAGAAGTTTGCTCCCAGCCATCCACATGCCCAGCGGTTGAATGCTAGCTTGGCAAAATTGCTAGCACTTCAACTGCTGCCTTTTCAGTTGGTAGACTCTGCCCCCTTCCGTGAGTTTGTGGAATGTGCGGTTCCTCAGTGGCAGGTACCCAAACGCCACTTTTTCTCACGGAAGGCGATTCCGGCTCTCTACCGGCATGTGGAAGGCAATGTCCATGCCTCGCTGGACAGGGCGGTCAGCGGTAAGGTGCATATTACCGCTGACTCATGGTCCAGCAGGCATGGACAGGGACGTTACCTTAGTTTCACGGCGCATTGGGTGACTCTGCTGGCAGCTGGGAAGGATGCAGGACAAGGTGCAGTAGTGTTGGAGGTTGTTCCGCCACCACGCCTCCAAAATGCTGATTGTGACACACCTCTCTCCTCCACCCCCTCCTCTTCTTCTTCCTCCATGGCCTCTTCCTCGGAACCAGCGGTGCTCCGTAGGCGTTCAAGGGGCTACGCAAGTACGCAGGCCAAAAGATGCCATGCGGTGCTTGAGCTGGTGTGCTTGGGGGACAGGAGCCACACTGGGGCAGAGGTTCTGTCAGCTCTGCAGGGGCAGGTTCAGAGGTGGTTGACGCCACGCCAACTTAAGGCAGGAATGGTGGTTTGCGACAATGGCACCAACCTCCTCTCTGCCCTCCGACAGGGACAACTGACCCATGTGCCCTGTTTGGCTCACGTCCTTAACTTGGTGGTGCAGCGGTTCTTGGGCAGGTACCCGGGCTTACAGGATGTCCTGAGGCAGGCCAGGAAAGTCTGTGTGCATTTCCGCCGGTCATATAATGCCAGTGCTCGGCTGACGGACCTCCAAAAGGAGTTTAACCTGCCCAAGAACCGCCTAATCTGTGACATGCCCACCAGGTGGAACTCAACGTTGGCCATGCTGCAGCGGCTGCACACGCAGCAGAGGGCCATCAATGAGTACCTGTGCGACTATGGCACCAGGACAGGGTCAGGGGAGCTTGGTTTTTTTTCCCCACGCCAGTGGGCCATGATCAGGGATGCATGCACTGTCCTGTCACCATTCGAGGGGGCCACGAGGATGGTGAGCACTGACAGTGCATGCATCAGTGACACTGTCCCCCTTGTCCACCTGTTGGAGCACACGCTGCGTGGAATAATGGACAGGGCACTTGAGGCAGAACAGAGGCAGGAAGAGGAGGACTTCCTTAGCTCTCAAGGCCCCCTTTATCCAGACAGTGTTCCTGCGTGCCCGCCGATCACACAGGAAGAGGATGAGGAGGAGGAGGAGGAAGATTGTGTCAGTATGGAGGTGGAGCCTGGCACTCAGCATCAGCAGTCTTTAAGGGATCAGTCCCAAGGAACACATGGACTTGTACATGGCTGGGAGGAGGTGGCTGCGGACGTTGTTGTCCTTAGTGACCCAGAGGACTCCGGACCGAATGCCTCAGCAAACCTACGCTGCATGGCCTCCCTGATCCTGCAAAGCCTGCGTAAGGATCCTCGTATTCGTGGTATCAAGGAGAAGGACCAATACTGGCTGGCAACCCTCCTTGATCCACGTTACAAGGGTAAGGTTGCGGACCTTATCTTGCCATCGCAGAGGGAGCAGAGGATGAAACATCTTCGGGAGGCCTTGCAGAAAGGTCTGTGCAACGCGTTCCCAGAGACTGGGAGGTTACAAACTCCTGTTTCTGGACAACGTGTTGCTGAGGCTTCGGTCAGTCAAAGAAGGAGCGGTGGAGAAGGTGGCCGTCTGACCGATGCGTTCAGACAATTTATTGGTCCGCAACCCCAAGGTATGATCGGTTCCAGCAACCATCGCCAGCGTCTGTTTTACATGGTGCAGGAATACCTAGGGGCAAGATCAGACTTGGACACCTTTCCCACCGAAAATCCTCTGGGTTACTGGGTCTTGAGGATGGATCACTGGCCAGAGCTTGCACAGTATGCAATTGAGCTACTGGCCTGTCCTGCATCCAGCGTTCTTTCGGAACGCACATTCAGTGCTGCTGGAGGCGTGGTAACCGATCACAGGGTGCGTCTGTCCACCGACTCGGTCGATCGGCTGACCTTCATAAAAATGAATCAGTCTTGGATCACCACCAGCTACCAAGCACCTGATGCTGATGTAACTGAATAATTTTTTTCAGATCCCTTCAAAGACTGCCTATGCTGATGCTGAGTGACTATCCCTGAGTAATTATCCTCTTCCTCCTCAATCATCACGCTGATAGCTTGTAAGAACATTTTTGGTTCTGGGCGCCACCACCAGTGCCTAAGGCACAATTTTTCAGCCCCTGTTTAACAGGGGCGTGTAATTACAATTTTTGATGTAATACTTTGCAGCAGGGCTCGTTCCTGCATTCCAACTAGAGTGTCTGTGAGGGGTTGCAGTGTTGTGGCACCAGCACCAGTGCCTAAGGCCCAATTTTTCTGCCCCTGTCTAACAGGGGCGTGTAATTACAATTTTTGATGCAATACTTTACAGCAGGGCTCGTTCCTGCATTCCAACTAGAGTGTCTGTGAGGGGTTGCAGTGTTGTGGCACCAGCACCAGTGCCTAAGGCCCAATTTTTCTGCCCCTGTCTAACAGGGGCGTGTAATTACAATTTTTGATGCAATACTTTGCAGCAGGGCTCGTTCCTGCGTTCCAACTAGAGTGTCTGTGAGGGGTTGCAGTGTTGTGGCACCAGCACCAGTGCCTAAGGCCTAATTTTTCAGCTCCTGTTCAACAGGGGCATGTAATTACAATTCTTGATCTAATATTTCACAGCAGGGCCCTGTGAGGGCTTACAGTGTTGTGGCCACAGCAACACCTAAGGCCCAAATTTCTGCTGAGTATATAGGGCAGGACCCTACTTTCAAACATCTAACTTATAAACGACTCCTACTTGCAAACGGAAGGAGACAACAGGAAGTGAGATGAAATCTACCCCTAGGAAGGGAAATTCTCTCCTGTAAGAGTTAATATGGGAAAACAATTTCTCCTTTCCACTGATGCTTTCCAATCCTTGTTCCACAAAAAAACCCAAATTTTCAAAAAACATTTTTCATTGGGACAAAAAGTGAGGTGAAATCTTCTGAAGAGGAGGAAAGACAGCAAAACAAATGTCACAGGGGTGATAACCCTTCCCTATGTTTTCCAAAAAGCTTAAAAAAGATTTTTTGGCTGGAGCTAAACACGTTAAAAATGTACCCGTTCAAAATTACAAAGAGATTCTACTTAACAACAAACCTACAGTCCCTGTCTTGTTTGCACCGCCTGTATACTGCTGTTCAGAGTATATAGGGCCTGGTGGCCCCACACCTTTCCTTATTTTAATTTGGGTGCGGGGTTCCCCTTAATATCCATACAAGACCCAAAGGGCCTGGTAATGGACTGGGGGGTACCCATGCCGTTTGTCTCACTGATCTTCATCCATATTGCCATGACCCGACATGACATTAAACCCGCAAGCAGTTTTAAATGAGATTTTTTCCTTTAAAAATGACATTTGGTGCAGGGACTGTTCTAAACACGGGAAACACGCGTCACTTTACAGGCATACTATAGACACCCCCCAGGTACGATATTTAAAGGAATATTTCACTTTTTTTTTTTTTGTACTTTAAGCATCATTAAAATCACTGCTCCCGAAAAAACGGCCGTTTTTAAAAGTTTTTTTTGCATTGATACATGTCCCCTGGGGTAGGACCCGGGTCCCCAAACCCTTTTTCGGACAATACCATGCAAATTAGCCTTTAAAATGAGCACTTTTGATTTCGAACGTTCGAGTCCCATAGACGTCAATGGGGTTCTAACGTTCGTGCGAACTTTCGGTCCGTTCGCGGGTTCTGGTGCGAACCGAACCGGGGGGTGTTCGGCTCATCCCTAGTGGCCATGTATTAAAAGACAGCAGCTGCAGTATTTGTAGCTGCTGGCTTTTAATATTTTTTTTTTGGTGGTGTGGGTGGACCCCCGCTTTAAATAAAGCAATTGAAATTTAAATTATTCATGCACCCCTTCCAGCCATTTAGCATGAGCCTATATCATAAGGATTGCATTAAAAGAAAACGATAATGGAGCATTGAGACCTATATTCTATCATATATCTGATGAATCTGAAAAGCCTGGCCATAGTCAGACTCCAACATGACAGACTTTGTAAACCGATAAAACATTATAAACAGTATAAACTGAATGACTAACAGTTTTGCCCTTTTAGATACACTAGTAGGGGTTCAGACGTTAATGTGTAATGGTGAGAATCATATCTTATATTAACTGGTATGGTTCAATAATGCCTTGTCCTGATTTAGTCTATTGGGGGCCATGACTTTACCAATTTGGAACAAGATGGGCATACCTCCCAACTGTCCCGGATTTAGAGGGACTGTCCCTGATTTGGAGCAATGTTCCTCTGTCCCTCATTCCTCCTCATTTATTCCTCATTTTGGTTTGATCTATCTAGTTCTATATAAAATGCACTTTTTATCTTTCAAAAAGTGTTTCCCAGTGCTAAACCTTTCATTAAATTTCTAAATTGCTGCATTTGTACATTTTAGAAGCCAATATAAATGAATAGTAGTGGTAAAAAAAAGCACTTGTGGATTTCATTAACCTTTTTTTTTGGTGTTATTTCTCCTTTAAGGGGGTGTGGCAGGGGGCGTGGCAGGGGGTGTGTCCTATGCCTACATACATTTGCTTGTAGGTGTCCCTCATTCCCATCTCAAAATGTTGGGAGGTATGGATGGGGGTCCGGATCTAAATATATTACACCTCCATATCGTACATGTAAGTGCCCTGTGGAAAATCTTGAGGGAATATGTGTATAGTCATATGGTCAAAGACCGAGAGGTAGTTATGTGTTAATTTTTGGTTGAGTCGTGGGTCCAGCCTAGCAATCAGAAAACAGATATACTTGTGTTTGAAAGATCAAATTGGTTAATGGGTGAGGATATTCCTTAACCACTTGCTTACTGGGCACTTAAACCCCCCTCCTGCCCAGAACAATTTTCAGCTTTCAGCGCTGTCACACTTTGAATGACAATTATGCCGCGTACACACGGTCCTACTTTTCGTCTACAAAAGTCCAACGGACGCTGATGGACTAAAGCTGGCTGGTAATCCGATCGTGTGTGGGCTTCTCCGGACTTTCAACTGACTTTTTTAGCCTCAAATCCGACGTACTTTAGATTTGAAACATGCTTCAAAACTTTACTTCGTAACTACGACGGACCCCGAAATCCGCTCGTCTGTGTGCTAGTCCGACGGACAAAAAGCCACGCTAGGGCACCTATTGGCTACTGGCTATGAACTTCCTTATTTTAGTCCGGTGTACGTCATCACGTACGAATCCGACCGACTTTTGTGTGGTCGTGTGTAGGCAAGTCCGTTCGTTAGAAAGTAGGCCGCAAGTCCGCCGCAAGTCCACCGAAAGTCTGCCGGAAGTCTGTCGGAAAGGCTGTCCGACTTTTGTAGACGAAAAGTACGACCGTGTGTACGCGGCATTACTCAGTCATGCAACACTGTACCCAAATGAATCTTTTGTCCTTTTTTTCATACAAATAGAGCTTTCTTTTGGTGGTATTTGATCACCTCTGGGTTTTTTATTTTTTTGCGCTATAAATGAAAAAAGACCGAAAATTTTGAAAAAAAACGCATTTTTCTTAGTTTCTGTGATAAAATTTTGCAAATTAGTAATTTTTCTTCATAAATTTTGGCCACAATTTATACTGCTACATATCTTTGGTAAAAATAACCCAAATTAGTGAATATTATTTGGTCTCTGTGAAAGTTAGAGAGTTTACAAGTTATGGTGCAAATCATAAAAAATTGATCACACCTGATGTACTGACGGCCTATCTCATTTCTTGCGACCCGAACAAGTCAGGAAAGTACAAATACCCCCCAAATGACCCCTTTTTTGAAAGTAGACATTCCAAGGTATTCAGTAAGATGCCGTAAGATGCATTGTGAGGTTTTTGATGTTGTCATTTTTTTCCCACAATTCTTTGCAAAATGAAGATTTTTTTTTTCCACAAAATTGTCATTGTAATAGGTTATTTCTCTCACATGGCATGTGTATACCACAAATGACTCCCCAAAATACATTCTGCTACTCCTCCTGAGTATTTCGATACCAAATGTGTGAGACTTTTACACAGCCTGGCCACATACATAGGCCCAATATTGAAATAGCACCATCAGGCGTTCTAGAAGCATAAATTACACATCTCATTTCTCAACCACCTATTACACTTTTGAAGGCCCTGGAGCACCAGGACAATGGAAACGCCCACAAAGTGACCCCATTTTGGAAAGCTAACACCCCAACGTATAATCTATGAGGCATAATGAGTCTTTTGAACGGTTCATTTTTTTCCAAAAGTTTTTGGAAAATGTGGAAAAAAAATGAAAACGCATTTTTTTTACGCAAAGTTGTGCATTTATAAGATATTTACAACACATAGCATGTACATAGCAAAAATGACACCCCAAAATACATTCTGCTACTCCTCCTGAGTACGGCGATACCACATGTGTGAGACTTTTACACAGCCTGGCCACATACAGAGGCCCAACATGCAAGGAACACCATCAGGTGTTCTATGGACACATAGCATTCACATACCAAGAATTACACCCCAAAATACATTATGCTGAGCAAAGAGTAAACAAAAGATTACCTGTTGTTGTAGTAGCGCAGTTGTACACAGGAGGATAGCACTGGTCCAGGCAGCAGACAGGGACTTGGTCAGCAAAAGCAAACGCAATCTTCCAGGCAACAGGCAGGAATACTGTCCATAGTCAGTACAGGCAGCAGGCAGGGATACTGTCCATATATAGTCCAGGGTCAGTGCAGGCAGAGATTGTCAGCAGTGCCAATATATTGGTCCTGGTAGTAGGCAGGTCCATGCCGCAGGCAGCAGGGAGACGTAGGGCCTCGTTCAGGACAGAATGGGTACAGGGGTAGAGGCTTCTCCCACCCAAATCTCTTTGAAGCCTCTGAGTCTCCAGACCCTAATCTAGGAATGAGAAAACAAATGAAATTGTTTTCTTCATCCAGAAAAACAATTCTGGAGCCCCTCACATATGTGAGACCCCTGTGTTCTGAATCCCACTAGTCCACTGGCAGGGTACAAGATCAGTCCAAGAGGCAGGCAAGAGGCGTGGTCAAACAGTCCAGGGTCGGTTCCAGATCAGGCAGAGGTATGTACAGAATCGGTAGGCAGAAGCGTGGTCGAATAACAGTCATGGGTCAGTTCCAGATCAGGCAGAGATATAAACAGAATCGGTAGGCAGAAGCATGGTCGAATAACAAGCCAGGGTCAGTTACAGAGCAAGCAGAGGCATAAGGGGTGTGAAGGCAGGAAGTGAGTGTTATGTTTACCATACTTCACTAATAATTTAGTGAAGTATGGTAACGGCGGAAACAGTCAACTATGCCGAGGCCTGGTTGTGAAGGACATTGGGCACAATGATAAGTGGTGTCTCTTCTCACCCCTCGTTTGGAGCACACCCGGCATTTTTTTTGTCGTTTTTGGCCTGTTGGTCTGGGAGGGATTTTATCGGGAAAGTGGCGTTCAGAGAGTCTACTAATTACATCGGATCTAATGTTTTCTGGTGGGCCGTTCGGGTATATAAGGGCAGTGGTGATTTCCTCCTGGTAGCCAAGGAAGGGTTTGGGTCTGTCGGTGGAGTTGCGATAAATTACATAGGTGTTGTAAATGGCCAAATTAAATAAATAAATCGAAACTTTTTTGTACCACTGGTATGTTCTTCTGGTGGAAAGGTAGGGCTCGAGCATCTGGTCGTTGAAGTCGACACCCCCCATATACATGTTGTATTCATAGATACACGTCGGCTTTTGAATTGGGCCATTCCTCCTGCTGATCTCAACAAATTTGTTGTTGTGGATTGAAGAAAGCATGTAGGCGTCCCTTCTGTCCCTCCACTTCACAGCCAGAATTTCCTCATTCCGTAAGCTCGCCGCCTCCCCTCTTCTTAAATTTTTGTTGACGAGGCTTTGAGGAAAGCCCTTCCGATTCGTCCTTACGGTGCCGCATGCTGGAGTCTTCTTGCTATGAAGGTTTCGGAACAGGGGCAGACTAGAATAAAAATTGTCCACATATAGATGGTAGCCTTTCTCCAGAAGTGGGTTTATGAGTTGCCAAACAACTTTCCCACTCGATCCGATATATTCTGGGCAATTAGGAGGATGTAGCTGGGTGTCCTTCTCTTCGTATACCATGAAGGCATAGGTATACCCTGTAGCACGATCGCACAACTTGTACATCTTCACCCCATAGCGGGCCCTTTTGGTGGGAAAAATTTGTTTTAAGCCCAGCCTGCCAGAAAATTTGATAAGGGACTCATCCACACATATGTGTTGGCCTGGGGTAAACAACTGGGGGAAGATTTCTGAAAAATAATTTATTAGGGGCCGAATTTTAAAAAGCTTGTCAAAATCTGGGTGATTTCGGGGAGGGCACTGGGTATTGTCGTTATAGTGAAGGAATCTCATAATCATGAGATATCTGGTCCTGGGCATTATTGAGGAAAAGATGGGCATGTGGTAGATGGGGAGGGTAGACCAATACGAACGTATTTTGATTTTCTGTTTAGTTCCATACAGAACGTGAGGCCCAAAAAAATTTTAAACTCCTCCACTGTTAGGGCTCTCCATTCGTAGGGACGGGCATAAGAGGACGTTGGGTTGCTTGCAATAAATTGTTGGGCATATAGGTTGCACTGGGCAACAATAGATGCAAGCATGTCCTCAGTAAAAATAAGGTGGAAAAAGTCTATCGGGGAAAATTTTTCTGTGTCCACCTGGACTCCTGGCTGGGCAGTGAAAGGGGGAATGTTTGCTTCCCCTGAATTGGGTGGCAGCCACAAGGGGTTTTGAAGGGAATAGGGAAGGCTGGCATCGGACCTAACCCTTTGGGCCTGAGGTGACACCCCACTGGTACGTGGCCTTTGCCGAGGTACTGCGGTGCTGGTGGATGGCACCGCGGTGCTGGTGGATGGCACTGCGGTGCTGGTGGATGGCACTGCCTCCTCACCAGTACGCCTTCGTCTGGCAGGCGGACTCTCATCCTCCTCTTAGGCTGTCAGTGTACCACTGGTTAGGACAGGCTCGTAGTCCACGTCAGACTCAGAGTCGGAAAATGAGGAGGAATCAGAAGCGGAGAGCTCCCCATTGCTCTCGTCGCCCGCAAGAATACTGTACGCCTCCTCAGCTGAATATACTCTTCTAGCCATTGTTGGTGATGACAGAAGGCACTGATGATAGCTGGCACTCTTACGTGGCACTGGTGACACTGATAACAGATGGCACGTGCACTGACGGGTGGTACTGACAGATGGTATTGACAGGTAGCACTGACAGGTAGCACTGACAGGTAGCACTGACGGCAGGTGGAACTGACGGCAGGTAGAACTGACGGCAGGTGGCACTGACGGCAGGTGGCACTGACGGCAGGTGGCACTGACGGCAGGTGGTACTGGCAGATGGCACTGGCAGATGGCACTGGCAGATCTGACTGACAGATGGGACTGACAGAGGCACTGGCAGATGGCACTGGCACTGGCAGATGGCACTGGCAGGTGGCTCAGGCAGATGGCACAGGCAGATGGCACAGGCAGATGGCACAGGCAGATGGCACTGGCAGATGGCACAGGCAGATCTGACTGACAGATGGGACTGACAGATGGGACAGACAGATGGGACAGACAGAGGCACTGGCACTGGCAGATGGCACTGGCAGATGGCATTGGCAGATGGCACGGGCAGATGGCACGGGCAGATCTGACTGACAGATGGGACTGAAAGATGGGACTGACAGAGGTACTGGCACTGGCAGATGGCACGGGAAGATGGCACGGGCAGATGGCATGGGCAGATGGCACGGGCAGATGGCACTGGCAGATGGCACTGGCAGATGGCACTGGCAGAGGGCACTGGCACATGGCTGATATGTTGGCACAGTGTGTGTGTTTTACTCACAGTAACTCACAGTAAGCCTCTCTCAGTAACACAGATCGCTCTCCCTCCTCACACGCTGTCTCTGTGTGAGGAGGGAGAGCCGGCAATGAGAGATGATCTCATATGTTTACATTTGAGATCATCTCTCATTGGCAGAGCGATCGCGCTGAAAACGGCCGCTATGATTGGCCGTTTTCAGCAATCTGTGACTGGCTGTGTCCAAGGGATACGGCCAGCACAAAACTTCCCCGATGCGCACCCGCCCTCCCGGCAGATAGCGTCCGCGCTGCAGCCGTCTTTCGGCTATAGCGCGGGCGCGAAGTGGTTAATATGTAAGTAAGCATACAACCAATATATGTTTCAAGAAGCTTTTAAGTTACAGAGGTACCAGAAGTCCGAGACCTTACCAGCATGTGAGGTTGATGTTCTCTCAGAGTTGGGGAGTTCCAAGTTTTGGTCCTCTGTTGATTAAAGTCATCACTATGCCATTCCAACTTTTGCCACAAGATGGTTTCCAAGGATAACGAATTACTGTAGGGAGAAAGTGTTATCTTCTAGAATTAGGTATCTGTGAAAGGCATAGTATCTCAGAGAAATGGGAACATCCATCCTAGATCAAATCAGAGAGGGAAGGAGGGAGGGGGGAGGGGGGGGAGGTGCAGTTGGGCTTGGTTGTTAAGCCATTAAAGTCAGTGGCTGTAAAACATTAACAATGTGGATTACCTCTTAGGGTGACAAAAGGACAGTTCAAGCCGACATGTAATTAAAAATAGCCTGTAATTACAGTCCCAAAGAAAAGGCACAAGTATAAAAAGGTAGTAGTCAAAAATCAGGTGTTATCTTGAGATGTAGATCCTTTAGCAGAATAAGGTAACTTGCCAAAGTTGGGACTCGAATACCTGTTGAATTTTGTTTTCTTGGTGGAGGGAGGTTTGGAAAGGGACGATTGTGGAGTGTGAGGATTGGACGCTCCCTGCAGAGGAATACGAAATTCCTTGTACCATTCCGGCAGGTCAATCAGGGGTAGTTGCAATTGTTCGCAAAAGTTTGGAAGGTCCTCCGCCATCCTCAGGTAGTATTGTTTGCCCAGAAACGTGTCATTTAATGCAAAAGGAAAACGCCAGCGAAATGGTATTCCTTTGTCTCTCAGAGCAGCAAGCATAGGGTGCATGGCTCGCCTGTTCTGCAGGGTAATGTGAGAGAGATCTTGGAACAGGGAGATAATATGTTCATTAAAGATTTGTTCATTCCGCCTGGCTTTATTCAGGATCTCCTCTTTCAATGGGAAACTGTATAGACAAAAGGGTAAGTACAGCGCTGCGCTGAAAATAAACTAAAACAGCAGCCAACACACCCGTAGACTCAGGATCAAAATAACAACAGAAAATTCAAAGTGTGGCGCTATAAGCTCTGTAAATATGTAATAAATAAATATATCAAAATGATACGGAAATCCTATAAATTAGGTGATTACAAAACAAACATCTCAGTGTGAACCAGAGTGTGCCACGTGAACAAATATAGCAATGGCTATTGAACAAAGCAGTAACACTTATATACATTCGCCAATTCAAATGGTAAGTGGAAAAACATCAAAAATGATATTATATATAAAGTCCATATCACAATAAGTGAAATATTAGTGAAAAAAGCAAAAAGTCTGTGGTAACAGTGCATAGGCGATGATAAACAGATGTCTCCCGAACATGCAGAGGGATTGTTAGATCCAACCTGCCAGGTAGATGGACCGTGGGGAGACCAGAAGTGCACGGAAGATTGAAATCAGTGCCAGGACCATCACCAGAAATTGTGGAGGCTTACCAGAAATAGTGGCCTGAAATAGCATATGCCATACAGGTCAAAAAGGCTTGATGACCAACAGGTCTGGATATTTTATCTGTTCAGATGTCATCACCGCACGGTAAGGGGGAAATAATCAGCACGGGTTCCTCATCAATGGATACACCACCATAAGCCAAGCGAACAATTCGTATTGCATGTGAGGAATAAAAACACTCACATAGCGTGATAACGTTTAAACTTGGATTTATTAAAAATTAAGAATTAAAAAACAGACTCACATTTTCAGAAGATAGGAATAGCATGTAA
The DNA here is from genome assembly GCA_037952835.1 of Lithobates septentrionalis. Classification (NCBI taxonomy): domain Eukaryota; kingdom Metazoa; phylum Chordata; class Amphibia; order Anura; family Ranidae; genus Lithobates; species Lithobates septentrionalis. The sequence goes on from JBBDGP010001852.1 coordinate 3,655,285, forward strand.
ATCGTATAGCGGTGGGGTCCCTGGGTGGACCCCTCACGACTACCGCTATACGATTTTTTTTTTAATACAAAATTGTCATATTATCAGGTTATTTCTCACACACGGCATATGCATACAACAAATTACACCCCAAAATACATTCTGCTACTCTTCCCGAGTATGGTGATACCACATGTGTGAGACTTTTACACAGCCTGGCCCCATACAGAGGACCAACATTGAAGTAGCACCTTCAGGCATTCTACGAGCATAAATGACACATCTCATTTCTCAACCACTATTATGCCCCGTACACACGGTCGGATTTTCCGATGGAAAATGTCCGATTGGAGCGTGTTGTCGGAAATTCCGACCGTGTGTGGGCTCCATCGGACATTTTCCATCGGATTTTCCGACACACAAAGTTGGAGAGCAGGAGATAAAATTTTCCGACAACAAAATCCAATCGCGTCAATTCCGACCGTGTGTGGCCTGTTCCAAAACACAAAGTGCCATGCATGCTCAGAAGAAATTCCAAGACGGAACAGCTCGTTCTGGTAAACTTAGCGTTCGCAATGGATACAGCACTTTCGTCACGCTGCAATGTAAAAAATAGTTTAATACAGCGCACTCTCTTCTTCTTTATAATGTGACAAGAATGAAGTAGTTTTACTGCTCATATTCACACACACTTCTCACAAAGTTTTATTTTCGTTTTTTATTGGGATTCCCTGAATATATTGTTATTAGTTGTCACATCTGACATAAAAAAAAAAAAATTATTTAATTTTTTGGGGGATTTTAAGCCTTTTTTTTATTTAATGTTTGTATTTTTTCAAAGGCTGATCTTTGTTCAATGTGATTTTTATTTTTACTCCAGAATATTTTTGTGTGTGTTTTGTGTGTCAAGTTACCCCAACACCATTGATATCTTTTATTATTTAATCTCAAGGAGATTGTTTGTTGTTGGTGTCCCTTGTTCATTTCACATTGTATATTTGAAATGTACCTGAATCCTCACAAAAAAACTGTCATTTTTGAAGTAAAACACATAGGAGAGTATAATTCAAAACAAAAATCCTTTATTAAGGTCTCAGAACCAAACAAAGAGGAAGGCAACACTGGATCAAAAGGAGAAATTTCTTTCTCTTTCCAGGGGGGGTGGAGGGACCTGCAGATCAGCCAGCCGGCTCGGCCCGGCCACCTCCTGGCTGCGACTTCCCTGTGTATGAAAAAGGGACATGGTTGTAATGTTTTGCATCATCTATCACAATCATAAATTAGTACTCCCAACTAACATCTAGTTAACATCATTGGACAAGCAGAAATATTTAGAGGATTGCTATACCTGGGTCAATCTGGGCTCCTCCACATGTGGCCTGGAAGGCCCAGGTTGGGCGTCAGAAGCCTCAGCCGGGGGGGCAGGAAGCGTGGAAGGAAGACTGGAGAGGGATGGCCTGGGTTCAGTCTGGCCTGCCAGAAAATGCAGCCTGTCGTAGTACAACATCCTGGGGACATAGATGTCATCTGCTGCTCTGGATCTCTGTGAATCCAGGACCTTCTTGCGCTCCCTTAGATATGTACTCCTCAGGCCACCAATTAATATCTTTAAATAGGTGATGTCTGCCGTGGGGATTACCTGCTTCACAATTTCACACAATTGCACCAGTGCTGCCTTCCTCTTTGCTTGGTTCTTGAAATGGGGGTGTTTAATCTCCCACAGACAGGGCAGCTCCCTTAACATATCTAGGAATACTGACATGAAGTCATTATCTTTCATTAGCATATCCATATTCACTGCAAGACACAACACAAGACAAAGCCTAATGTCAGACAAAACTCTCCTAATCTTGTTACAATATAGGCCTCAATGTAGAAGCAGTATAGGCACAAGTTTGTCTCTTACCTTCGTTCTTACGATCGGCGCGTCCAATGCTCCTTCCTCCGCTCACAGATCGTACGTAATACGCACGCGTGTTACACTTTATATACACTGCGCATGCGTGTAACTCCGCCCGCCCCTGACGTTCTTTCTATTCTATTGCCTGCCCCTTTTCGTTCGGCACAGTGGGGGAAGAGCACATGGCGGAGTCATAGCACGTGCGTGATAATTGCAGGAACGAGGAGGAGGAGGAGGAAAGCCCGGATCCGGACACGTCCCAATCCAGAAGGAGACGTTTTAAGGCCACAAATATGTCCTTTGGGGAGATGTTGGAGATGGTCGACATCATGAAGAAGTCCGACTATGACGCAAAGTATGGGCCTTGTCCTATGTCCTTTGGGGAGATGTTGGAGATGGTCGACATCATGAAGAAGTCCGACTATGACGCAAAGTATGGGCCTTACCCCAACCCCAATATCAGAAAGGCCAAGATCATGGCGAAAGTGGTCAGGAGTCTTCACAAGAATTTCGGGGTATGAAGATCGAAAGATCAGCTCAGGAAGCGGTGATCTGACCTGAAATTGAGAGAGCCAGGGAAGTACCGAAAGATCCGGAGAGTGCTGCAAAAAAGTAAGTAGTTGTGCTGTGTTCCTATTCTTTCTGTCTTTATTCCGTTCGTGCTGCTCCATATGCTTTTCTTAATTGTACAGTTTAAAAGGGCAACTTTAATGTTCATGGGCCCATTATTCGTTCGTATCAAACATTTTTCTTTCGGCCTCTAAAACAACATTGTTTAGGCCATATGCATTTTCCCACATTTTTTTGGGGCCTACTTGGATGCCAAATATTTGTTTGTGTAGAGGGCTTTGTTACTCGAATGAAATGCAAACTAGATTCTGTGTAAGGAGAGGACACTGAGCAGCTGTTTTCACATCTGGACACTGGAGCACTAGTGTGGGACACAAGAACACCATTTTTATTAGGGGGGCCACACAGGTGCTCCAGTGTATACTATAAGGGGGTCTCCATCTGTGAAGCTTTACCAAACAGGTAAAGTATTGCAGCTTGACAAAGGGCAATAAAAAAAATACATCTTGGAACTCGGCTAAAATATACAATTGTACCCCACTTTCAAGCAATGTTTCCTATTTCTAGTTCTGCCATCAAATATCTGTGTGCTAATTATACCATTTTTGTTTTACATAGGGGAGAAAAGACTCGGAGGACACCCCTCATCCGAGGAGACCAAAGACCCCCACCTCTGGAAGAAGGGGAAATAACACCAACCCAAGAAGAGCAGGAGGAAGAAGAAGATGTGGTGGAAATTGGCACCACAACAGGTGAGTGTCTGCGACCACAGACTCAGGTAAAAGAGATGGATAGTGGCAGATTTTTGATACCTGTTTTTGTTTTGTTTCTCTCTTTTTAGGTGATCGTGATCCAGATCCTTTCACATCAGAAAGTGCCCAGATCCTGATCGGGGAGATCATGGGGTGTAATCTCGAATTGCAAAACATCCAGCAAAAAATCAATGATGTGATTAAAAAAAATAATAACATCATTGATGTTTTGGGGCGAATTTAAAACCCCACAAAATCACTTTTTGGATTGTGGTCCAATCTTTTAAATATTTTTGCAATGTTTAGAAAAGCCAAATTTGGAGGATGCACACAGTGTGCCAACATGTGCTATCTGCCATCACGGGAGATCAATGGATGCGTTTTGGGGGTGCAACCCCTTCCTCAATTATAAAGTAGCGGTGAGGAAGGGCTTGCTCCCCCAAAACACGTCCCTTGATCCCCCGTGATGGCAACTAGCACATGTTGACATTCGTAAATTGGTGTGCATCTTCCAAATTTGGCTTTTCCAGGGGTGATTTCCCCCCATCTGAACGCTATATCAAACACAGTTCCTAAATACTGATGTCTGATATAGCCTTCAGGTCTTACCTAATGTGAACTTTGTAAGTTCAAGTTTTTTGGCTTTCTTGTTGGTTTTATACAGGCCTGTTTTATCTTAAATGGACATTTCCATTTTTGATAATGCTACTCCAAAAATTGTTATACAGCAAACATGTTGGTTTGTTTTAAAAACCTTTGGTAAATGCACATGTGATTGTGCAGGTATTAAAAATTTGGTTAATCAAGAATGTGTGGATTATTGTCTCAACACTACAACACTTTTGGGGTGATGTAATTGCTGTTTTCTGCGAAAATGGGGGTTATTTCCTAAGGGCAAATCCACTTTGCACTACAAGTGCAGGTTCAGTGCACTTGCAAGTGCACTTGTAGTGAAATGTGTTTTTGCATTTAGTAAATAACAGCCAACAGTGCTTTGCATAATAAGGTTACACAATCACGACATTTTCTGGACTCAACACTGTTTTAGCTGTCAGGGTCAGCTAAAACAAACACAAGCAGTAAATGTCCACAAAGAATTTTTTTTGTTTTTTTATTATAAAAAGGCTTCACATATTTGCTGGCATATTGATAGCCCCCCAACCCGCAAAGAACTCCAGGTAGCGTAACCGGACATCACGGGCACTCAGGGAGGGCAAGCCAGGACGGCCACTTTCAAGCGCCGTCAGTGTGGTTTGATGTATCATTCCGGCCTCAGGCCCAACTGAGCCAGCATAGTTGGCCGAATGTTTCCTTAAAAAGTTATGGAGAACACAGCACGCAAGTATAATATGGTTCAGTTTATACTCCGCCATATGGATGGGTGTCATAAATAGGCGGAACCGGCTGGTCAGGATTCCAAATGTGTTCTCCACCACTCTTTGGGCTCTGGCCAGCCGGTAATTAAAAACCCTCTGTTCCGGGGTGAGTGTCCTCATTGGGAATGGCCGCATCAGGTGGTCCCCCAGCGCAAACGCTTCATCAGCAACGAACACAAATGGGAGTCCTTCAACATTGTCCTCTGGAGCTGGCAAGTCCAAGCTGCCATTCTGGAGACGCCTGTAGAACTCCGTCTGGGCGATGACTCCACCATTGGACATCCGGCCATTCTTCCCCACGTCTACATACAAGAAGTCGTAATTAGCCGACACCACCGCCAACATCACTATACTATTGAACCCCTTGTAATTATAATAGTACGACCCCGAGTTGGGTGGTGGGACGATGTAGACGTGTTTCCCATCAATTGCCCCTCCGCAGTTAGGAAAGTCCCACCGCTCGGCAAAGTGGGAGGCCACAGTCTGCCATTCCTGTGGCATGGAAGGAAACTGTTGAGGAAAAAAAAATAAACATTACTATTTTTACTCAGAAACATGGCAAGCAGATTAGGCACAAACATTATGGGGCAACCTCCAGATAGCATTTATTAAGGGGAATTTAACAACGCCAAATATAAGGTACACCTATCTTATTCCCCCTCCCCCCCTCTCATGGGCCATTTCTAACATTATAGGGGGTGTGTGGAAATCTTGGACAGATAACCCTCTTCACTTCATTGAGAGATGAATGCCTAAATAATGGGTATTACTTGGAACAGCCCCTCCTTAGTTACACTATTGGCAGCCCACTGGACAGGTAAGAAGTGTCATAATACAAAGATAGAAATACACACTGTACACAGTTGAGGACATTTGGACATTCTGTTATTACCTATCAAGATAATAATAGGATCCCAAAACTTTAACCACTTCAGCCCCGGAAGGATTTACCCCCTTCCTGACCAGAGCACTTTTTACAATATGGCACTGCGTCGCTTTAACTGCTAATTGCGCGGTCATGCAATGCTGTACCCAAACGAAATTTGCGTCCTTTTCTTCCCACAAATAGAGCTTTCTTTTGATGGTATTTGATCACCTCTGCCGTTTTTATTTTTTGCGCTATAAACGGAAAAAGACTGAAAATTTTGAAAAAAAATGATATTTTCTACTTTTTGTTATAAAAAAAATCCAATAAACTAAATTTTAGTCATACATTTAGGCCAAAATGTATTCGGCCACATGTCTTTGGTAAAAAAAATGTCAATAAGCGTATATTTATTGGTTTGCGCAAAAGTTATAGCGTCTACAAACTAGGGTACATTTTCTGGAATTTACACAGCTTTTAGTTTATGACTGCCTATGTCATTTCTTGAGGTGCTAAAATGGCAGGGCAGTACAAAACCCCCCCAAATGACCCAATTTTGGAAAGTAGACACCCCAAGGAAATTGCTGAGAGGCATGTTGAACCCATTGAATATTTATTTTTTTTGTCCCAAGTGATTGAATAATGACAAAAAAAAAAAAATTTACAAAAAGTTGTCACTAAATGATATATTGCTCACACAGGCCATGGGCATATGTGGAATTGCACCCCAAAATACATTCAGCTGCTTCTCCTGAGTACGGGGATACCACATGTGTGGCACTTTTTGGAAGCCTAGCCGCGTACGGGGCCCCGAAAACCCAGCACCACCTTCAGGATTTCTAAGGGCATACATTTTTGATTTTACTCCTCACTACCTATCACAGTTTTGAAGGCCATAAAATGCCAAGATGGCACAAACCCCCCCCAAATGACCCCATTTTGGAAAGTAGACACCCCAAGCTATTTGCTGAGAGGCATGGTGAGTATTTTGCAGCTCTCATTTGTTTTTGAAAATGAAGAAAGACCAGAAAAAAAAATTTTTTTTTCTTTTTTCAATTTTCAAAACTTTGTGACAAAAAGTGAGGTCTGCAAAATACTCACTATACCTCTCAGCAAATAGCTTGGGGTGTCTACTTTCCAAAATGGGGTAATTTGGGGGGGGGGGGTTTGTGTCACCTGGGCATTCCATGGCCTCCGAAACTGTGATAGGCAGTGAAGAGTGAAATCAAAAATTTACGGCCTTAGAAAGCCTGAAGGCGGTGCTTGGTTTTCGGGGTCCCGTGCGCGGCTAGGCTCCCAAAAAGTCCCACACATGTGGTATCCCCGTACTCAGGAGAAGCAACAGAATTTATTTTGGGGTGTAATTTCACATATTCCCATGGCATGTTTGAGCAATATAACATTTAGTGACAACTTTGTGCAAAAAAAAAAAAAAATTTGTCTCTTTCCCGCTACTTGTGTCACAATATAAAATATTCCATGGACTCGACATGCCTCTCAGCAAATAGCTTGGGGTGTCTACTTTCCAAAATGGGGTCATTTGGGGGGGGGTTTGAACTGTCCTGGCATTTTATGCACAACATTTAGAAGCTTATGTCACACATCACCCACTCTTCTAACCACTTGAAGACAAAGCCCTTTCTGACACTTTTTGATTACATGAAAAAATTATTTTTTTTTGCAAGAAAATTACTTTGAACCCCCAAACATTATATATTATTTTAAAGCAAATGCCCTACAGATTAAAATGGTGGGTGTTTCATTTTTTTTTTTTCACACAGTATTTGCGCAGCGATTTTCAAACGCATTTTTTGGGGAAAAAACACACTTTTTTAAATTTTAATGCACTAAAACACACTATATTGCCCAAATGTTTGATGAAATAAAAAAGATGATCTTAGGCCGAGTACATGGATACCAAACATGACATGCTTTAAAATTGCGCACAAACGTGCAGTGGCAACAAAATTAATACATTTTTAAAAGCCTTTAAAAGCCTTTACAGGGTACCACTTTAGATTTACAGAGGAGGTCTACTGCTAAAATTACTGCCCTTGATCTGACCTTCGCGGTGATACCTCACATGCATGGTGCAATTGCTGTTTACATTTGACGCCAGACCGCCGCTTGCGTTCGCCTTAGCGCGAGAGCAGGGGGGACAGGGGTGCTTTTTATTTATTTTTTTTTTTTCTTTATTATTTTTTTGCTTTTTTATCTTATTTTTAAACTGTTCCTTTCATTTTTTTTTTTAAATCATTTTTATTGTTATCTCAGGGAATGTAAATATCCCCTATGATAGCAATAGGTAGTGACAGGTACTCTTTTTTGAAAAAATTGGGGTCTATTAGACCCTAGATCTCTCCTCTGCCCTCAAAGCATCTGACCACACCAAGATCGGTGTGATAAAATGCTTCCCCAATTTCCCAATGGCGCTATTTACATCCGGCGAAATCTAAGTCATAAAATGCTCGTAGCTTCTGGTTTCTTAGGCCATAGAGATGTTTGGAGCCACTCTGGTCTCTGATCAGCTCTATGGTCAGCTGGCTGAATCACTGGCTGCATTTTCAGGTTCCCTGTTGAGACAGGAGAGCCAGAGAAAAACACGGAAGACGTTGGGGGGGGGCATTCCCTCCCACGGCTTGTAAAAGCAGTCTAGAGGCTAATTAGCCGCTAGGATTGCTTTTACATGAAAGCCAACCGCTGGCTGAAAAGAATGATACCAAGATGATACCTAAACCTGCAGGCATCATTCTGGTATAACCACTCAAAGTCGTGAATGGCGTACCTGAAGACAAAAAAATGGTTAACAATAAAGCACAGTAAACGGTAAAGTATAAAAAATTGCATACCTGAAAAGCAAACATGATAAAACATAATAACAATAAAACATTGCAGAATAGAATACAGTAAAAAAGAGCAGAACAATAGAGAGAGAGAATAGAGAGAGAGAACAATAAAACGACAACTATTTTTTTTTATTTTTGTTCGTGTTTTTTTTTTTTTTTTACACTTTTTTTTTGTAACTGTAACTTTTATAACTGTAACCGGTTCCAGGTTCGGGTCTCTCAAAATGCGATGGCATCTTGGGAGACCCTGTGAAAGTGTGCCTAGTCTGTGCAATGCTGTACCCTACGCTAATACTCAACTAGTGAATGGTAGCGTTCAAAACATTCACCAATGCAAAGACCAGGATTGTCAGGACAGGAGGGACAATAATAGCGGGTGTCACGCCTATATCCGCGCTTGCTGCAGACACGACATCTTTTTTGGGGGGGTTCGTTGGGTAGGGGTACTTGGGAGGATATATAAATGCCTCTCATGCAGCCGACTGCATTTGGTTGGGGATGTGAATGGGGGAAGTACGGGCGCTGCAGAAGCGGTGGGTTCCCAATTAGGATTGGCGAATGCAGCAGGAAGGGCACTATGGGCACGACGGGCCTGTGTTTGTCTTTTTGGTGGCAGCGGGACACTACTTGTGCTTGCCACCTCACCAGCTTGAACTGCACTTATGGGACTCGCCACGTCACCAAGTGTTACTGCAGTGCTGGTTTGACTACGACCGGGGTGTACTAGGCCGCTGGTGCTTGCCAGTTCACCAAAACGCTACAAAAAAAAGTGACAGTGATCGATCGATACTGCACTTGGGTGGGCTGGACTGGGCTGGGCCGGGTGGAGGGGCAAAACGCAGGTGCTAGCAGGTATCTGGGCTGATCCCGCTAACACTGCGTTTTTGGGAACCCTAAACTGCTGGGGACGCTAGTATAGATCTGATCGGATCAGATATTGATGCGTTCAGATACTATACCACTAAGGGAGGTGTACGGTGCGTGCGTGGGTGTTCGCGGTACTGGCGCTAATCTGACGCTGCCTAGGGCAACGCATATCACCGCCGGGCGATCAGGGGGCTAAACCTTTTTTCGGTAATAAACGGCGGGTGCCCTGACACTATAAAAAATAAACGAACTAACCAGCGTCACCCGTAACGGTTATACGGTGATCAGTGGTAAAAGGGTTAACGTTAACTAGGGGGCCATCAAGGGGTTAAAACATTTATTAGATAGTATATGGGGGTCCCTGTCGCTATAAAACACTGACGGCGAACCTAAATATTTACGTCCCTAACTAGCGTCACCAGCGACACTAATACAGCGATCAGAAAAATGATCGCTTAGCGACACTGGCGACAGGGGGTGATCAAGGGGTTAAAACTTTATTAGGGGGGGTAAGGGGGGTACCCTAGACCTACAGGGGGCTAAACCTTTATTTGGTAATAAACGGCGGGTGCCCTGACACTATAAAAAATAAACGAACTAACCAGCGTCACCCGTAACGGTTATATGGTGATCAGTGGTGAAAGGGTTAACTAGGGGGCAATCAAGGGGTTAAAACATTTATTAGGTAGTATATGGGGGTCCCTGTCACTATAAAACACTGACGGCGAACCTAAATATTTACGTCCCTAACTAGCGTCACCAGCGACACTAATACAGCGATCAGAAAAATGATCGCTTAGCGACACTGGTGAGGGGGGTGATCAAGGGGTTAAAACTTTATTAGGGGGGGGTAAGGGGGGTACCCTAGACCTACAGGGGGGTAACAGTCACTACCCTAACACTGCTAACTGTCACAAACTGACACTATGCAGTAATCAGGAAAAAAAAAAAAAAAAAACCTGCTTGGTGTCAGTTTGTGACGGGGGGGGGGGGGGTGATTGGGGGGGGATCGGGGGTGTAATGTATGCCTGGCATGTTCTACTGTGTGTGTGTGTGTGTTGGTGCACTTACATGTCATCTCTCCTCGGCGCTGGAACGGAAACTGGCCAGCCGAGGAGAGATGACATCACATCCTCTGCCTCTGTGTACTATACAGAGGCAGGGGATGTTTCTCATTGGCTGGGAGCGATCGCGAGGGGGGGGCCATCGCTTCCAACCAAATGCCGACCGCAGCTGGCACCGGGGGGGGGTCCGATCGGACCCCCCACCCGCGGGAAGGCAATCACGTTTCAGGTACGTGATTTTGCCTGCCCGTGCCGCTCTGCTCACGTATATAGGCGTGAGGCGGTCGGCAAGTGGTTAAACAGTACCATTTGAAAGTATACAGGCAGGCCTTGGGGAATTACAACTACATGCTTTGGGGAATTCATCCATACATCTGAGCACAAAAGAGATGGGTATAGTGTGTATGGGTTTGTAAAAGTCAGCAGATAGATCAGGGGTCCTCAAACTTTTTAAACAGGGGGCCGGTTCACTATCCCTCAGACTGTTGGAGGGCCGGACTATAGTTTAAAAAAAAAAAAACTATGAACAAATACCTATGCACACTGCACATATTGTATTTTGAAGTGAAAAAACAAAACGGGAACAAATGCAATATTTAAAATGAAGAAAAAGTAAAGTTAAATCAACACTTACCAGTATTCGATTCAATGGGAACTATGGGCCTGCTTTTGGCTAATGAGATGGTCAATGTCCGGTTCCATATTTGTCACTGCTAGTCGTAACAAGTGATGCAAGTGTGCATCAGTTAGTCTAGATCTGGTTGGCGATTTCAGGTGTTTCATTCTGGAAAAAGTCTGTTCACAGACATAAGTGCTGCCAAAGATGGTTGCCATTTTGAGCGCATGGTTCCTGAGAATAGGATATGTCTCAGAGGGGAGAGATGCATAAAAATTAGGAAGGCTGCTTGTCTTGAATGCGTCTTTCAGAGAGTCACAAGTCTGCAGTTCAGCCAGTTCCATTTGGTAAATTGTATCCACATTTTCAATGTCAATGGAAAATGGGTTACGAAAAAGTTGTATGTCCTGTTCATGGAGATGAAGATCTTTAAATCTACATTGGAACTCCTTTTGCAACTTTTCCAGTGAATCAACACATGTTTTGTTTGGGAATGCAACCAATGGTTTTTCCGCTAACAAGTTTTGAGTTGTGGGGAGATGGCAGAAGTTTTCCTCCTTCACTTGTTTGATGAGGAGGCCTAATTTTACTTCAAATGCTTTCACATGTGATTGCATATCACAGATGAGCTTCCCCTTTCCTTGAAGTTGCACATTGAAACTATTGAGTAGCTCTGTTACATCTGTCAGAAAGGCAAGGTGCCATTTCCATTCTGCATCATTGAGCTCTGGTACTTCTTTGTTTTTTGAAAGCAGAAAAGCTGTAATCTGTGGAAGTAAGTCATAGAAACGTTTCAAAACTCTCCCTCGACTCAGCCAACGGACTTCTGTGTGGTACAGAACATCTTCATAGGCAACATTTAGCTCAGACAGAAATTCCTGAAATTGTCTGTGGTTTAGTGCATGAGCTCTAATGAAGTTAACACAAGATACCACAATTTTCATAACAGAGTCCCACTTCAATGATTTACTACACAGCGCTTGTTGGTGGATGAGGCAATGTATGGCTATTGGATGAGAATGGTTATGTTTGTCCATCTCTTGGTTAATGCGAGCAATTACTCCTTTCTTAGACCCCACCATGCTAGGAGCACCATCAGTTGTCACACTTGCTAGTTTAGCCCAGTCCAGCTCCAAACCATTCACAGTTTGGCAAACCTTCTCATAGATGTCTTCTCCTGTAGTTGTTCCTTTCATGGTTTGCAGTGCAGCAAGCTCTTCTGTGACTTCGAAATAGTCATTTGTCCCACGAATAAAAATTAGAAGTTGTGCAGAATCACAAACATCATTGCTTTCGTCGAGTGCCAAGGAAAAATAGGAAAGTTTTTTTGCAGAGTTTTGCAAATGCTGATGCAAATTGTCTCCCATTTCTTCAATCCTTCGTGTAATTGTAGGTCCTGAAAGACTCACTGTACTAAATAAATCGGTCTTCTCTGGACACATCTCTTTGGCAACAGAAAGAAGACATTCTTTTACAAATTCTCCCTCCACGAATGGTCTGCCAGTGCACGCTATTAGCTTGGCAACTTGAAAACTTGCTCGCAGTGATGAAATATTTAGCTGCTTCTGCTTCACAAAAGTATTTTGCTGAGTTGTCAATGTATTTTTCAGTTTTAATATTTTATCTTTTCTCACTTCTCCGACCAAACAATCATATTTATCTTTATGATGAGTTTGATAGTGTCGACGCAAATTGTATTCTTTGAACACAGCCACTACATTCTGGCATATGAGACACACAGCTTTTTCCTTGTACCGCATGAAAAAGTAATCATAAGTCCACTGTTCTTTGAATATCCTACACTCCGAGTCAATTTTTCTTTTTCTTGACATCATTCTTTCCTAGGGATTCCAAATTGCTATTAGTAAAATACCTATATATATATATATATATATATATATATATATATATATATATAGCGCTACAAAAACAATATACCAGCAATAAATTTGCCCACACAGAGACAATCAATGCAGTCTGATCAGTGTCCATCAATGCTCACCAACGCAGCCCAATCAGTGCCCGCTAGCACAGCCCAATCAGTGCCCGCCAGCGCAGCCAAATCAGTGCCCGCCTCACCATCAGTGCAAGCCCCCCCTCACCATCATTGCAAGCCCCCCTCTCAGCCTTACTGTGCCAAACAATGTCTCACCAGTCAGTGTGTGTGCACATTGGGCATCTCCTGCTGCGGTGTCATGGCTCACATTGAAAAATTCAGGTGCGCTGTGATAAAAGTCCCACCCTCCTCCTACCTAGACCAGCTTGTGGCCCATTCTATCTCAACACTCCAAATCAGTCCATCATATCTAAGGCACCCCACAGTGGACCACCCTAACCACAGCACCACAAAGAACCCCACACCAGCGGGATGCACAGGGGGAGGCAGTGGGGTGAGGGGGGGGGACTGCAGAGTGGTCAGAAGGACAGTGAGATGGACAAGGGGACAGAGGGATGGACAAGGGGACAGAGGGATGGACAAGGGGACAGAGGGATGGACAGAGGGGTGGACAGGGGGACAGTGGGATGGACAGAGGGGTGGACAGGGGGACAGTGGGATGGACAGAGGGGTGGACAGGGGGACAGAGGGGTGGACAGGGGGACAGAGGGGTGGACAGGGGGACAGAGGGGTGGACAGGGGGACAGAGGGGATGGACAGGGGGACAGAGGGGATAGTGGGATGGACAGGGGGACAGTGGGATGGACAAGGGGACAGTGGGATGGACAAGGGGACAGAGGGATGGACAAGGGGACAGAGGGATGGGACAAGGGGACAGAGGGATGGACAAGGGGACAGAGGGATGGACAAGGGGACAGAGGGATGGACAGGGGGGTGGACAGGGGGACAGTGGGATGGACAAGGGGACAGAGGGATGGACAGGGGGATGGACAGGGGGACAGTGGGGTGGACAGAGGGGTGGACAGGGGGACAGAGGGATGGACAAGGGGACAGAGGGATGGACAAGGGGACAGAGGGATGGACAGAGGGGTGGACAGGGGGACAGTGGGATGGACAGAGGGGGGGACAGAGGGGTGGACAGGGGGACAGAGGGGTGGACAGGGTGACAGTGGGGTGGACAGGGTGACAGTGGGGTGGACAGGGTGACAGTGGGATGGACAGGGGGATGGACAGGGGGATGGACAGGGGGACAGTGGGATGGACAGGGGGACAGGGGGGGGGGACAGTGGGGTGGACAGGGGGACAGTGGGGTGGACAGGGGGACAGAGGGGTGGACAGGGGGGGGACAGGGTGAAAGTGGGGTGGACAGGGGGACACTTACATATACGGACTTGCCTCTGACTGTCTCCCCGACCTCTTGGTCCTCACTTGTTTTTACTAGGCTGTTGCCTGAAGCCTGCACTCTCGCCGTCACTCTTCTTCCTCCTCACTGTCCTGGGACAAGGCGAGTGTCCCCTCCGCGCCTCCTGTCTGCCACATAAGTAAGAAGACGTGAATCATCGTGGGACTGTGCTGGAAACTACAAAGGGGGACAGAAGGATGGACAGGGGGACAAAGGGATGGACAGGGGGACAGAGGGATGGACAGAGGGGTGGACAGGGGGACAGAGGGGGGGCAGTGGGGTGAACAGGGGGACAGTGGGGTGGACAGAGGGGTGGACAGGGGGACAGAGGGGTGGACAGGGGGGGGGGACAGGGTGAAAGTGGGGTGGACAGGGGGACACTTACATATACGGACTTGCCTCTGACTGTCTCCCCGACCTCTTGGTCCTCACTTGTTTTTACTAGGCTGTTGCCTGAAGCCTGCGCTCTCGCCGTCACTCTTCTTCCTCCTCACTGTCCTGGGACAAGGCGAGTGTCCCCTCCGTGCCTCCTGTCTGCCACATAAGTAAGAAGACGTGAATCATCGTGGGACTGTGCTGGAAACTACAAAGGGGGACAGAAGGATGGACAGAGGGACAAAGGGATGGACAGGGGGACAGAGGGGTGGACAGGGGGACAGAGGGGGGGCAGTGGGGTGAACAGGGGGACAGTGGGGTGGACAGAGGGGTGGACAGGGGGACAGAGGGGTGGACAGGGGGGGACAGGGTGAAAGTGGGGTGGACAGGGGGACACTTACATATACGGACTTGCCTCTGACTGTCTCCCCGACCTCTTGGTCCTCACTTGTTTTTACTAGGCTGTTGCCTGAAGCCTGCGCTCTCGCCATCACTCTTCTTCCTCCTCACTGTCCTGGGACAAGGCGAGTGTCCCCTCCGCGCCTCCTGTCTGCCACATAAGTAAGAAGACGTGAATCATCGTGGGACTGTGCTGTAAACTACAAAGGGGGACAGAAGGATGGACAGGGGGACAAAGGGATGGACAGGGGGACAGAGGGGTGGACAGGGGGACAGAGGGGGGGCAGTGGGGTGAACAGGGGGACAGTGGGGTGGACAGAGGGGTGGACAGGGGGACAGAGGGGTGGACAGGGGGGGGGGGACAGGGTGAAAGTGGGGTGGACAGGGGGACACTTACATATACGGACTTGCCTCTGACTGTCTCCCCGACCTCTTGGTCCTCACTTGTTTTTACTAGGCTGTTGCCTGAAGCCTGCGCTCTCGCTGTCACTCTTCTTCCTCCTCACTGTCCTGGGACAAGGCGAGTGTCCCCTCCGCGCCTCCTGTCTGCCACATAAGTAAGAAGACGTGAATCATCGTGGGACTGTGCTGGAAACTACAAAGGGGGACAGATGGATGGACAGGGGGACAGAGGGATGGACAGAGGGGTGGACAGGGGGACAGAGGGGGGAGCAGTGGGGTGAACAGGGGGACAGTGGGGTGGACAGAGGGGTGGACAGGGGGACAGAGGGGTGGACAGGGGGACAGAGGGGTGGACAGGGGCACAGTGGGGTGGACAGGGGGACAGGGGGTGGACAGGTGCACAGTGGGGTGGACAGTGGGACAGTGGGGTGGACAGTGGGACAGTGGGGTGAACAGGGGGACAGTGGGGTGAACAGGGGGGTGGACAGGGGGACAGAGGGGTGGACAGGGGGGGGGGGACAGGGTGAAAGTGGGGTGGACAGGGGGACACTTACATATACGGACTTGCCTCTGACTGTCTCCCCGACCTCTTGGTTCTCACTTGTTTTTACTAGGCTGTTGCCTGAAGCCTGCGCTCTCGCTGTCACTCTTCTTCCTCCTCACTGTCCTGGGACAAGGCGAGTGTCCCCTCCGCGCCTCCTGTCTGCCACATAAGTAAGAAGACGTGAATCATCGTGGGACTGTGCTGGAAACTACAAAGGGGGACAGAAGGATGGACAGGGGGACAGAGGGATGGACAGAGGGGTGGACAGGGGGACAGAGGGGGGGGCAGTGGGGTGAACAGGGGGACAGTGGGGTGGACAGAGGGGTGGACAGGGGGACAGAGGGGTGGACAGGGGGACAGAGGGGTGGACAGGGGGACAGAGGGGTGGACAGGGGCACAGTGGGGTGGACAGGGGGACAGGGGGTGGACAGGTGCACAGTGGGGTGGACAGTGGGACAGTGGGGTGGACAGTGGGACAGTGGGGTGAACAGGGGGACAGTGGGGTGAACAGGGGGGTGGACAGGGGGACAGAGGGGTGGACAGGGGGGGGGGACAGGGTGAAAGTGGGGTGGACAGGGGGACACTTACATATACGGACTTGCTTCTGACTGTCTCCCCGACCTCTTGGTTCTCACTTGTTTTTACTAGGCTGTTGCCTGAAGCCTGCGCTCTCGCTGTCACTCTTCTTCCTCCTCACTGTCCTGGGACAAGGCGAGTGTCCCCTCCGCGCCTCCTGTCTGCCACATAAGTAAGAAGACGTGAATCATCGTGGGACTGTGCTGGAAACTACAAAGGGGGACAGAAGGATGGACAGGGGGACAGAGGGGGGGCAGTGGGGTGAACAGGGGGACAGTGGGGTGGACAGGGGGACAGAGGGGGGGACAGTCGGGTGGACAGGGGGTGGACAGGTGGACAGTGGTGAGGTGGACAGTCGGGTGGACAGGGGGACAGTGGTGAGGTGGACGGGGGACAGTGGGGTGGACAGTGGGGTGGACAGGGGGACAGAGGGGGGGGACAGTCGGGTGGACAGGGGGACAGTGGGGTGGACAGGGGGACAGTGGGGTGGACAGTGGGGTGGACAGGGGGACAGTCGGTGGACAGGGGGACATTGGTGAGGTGGACGGGGGACAGTGGGGTGGACAGTGGGGTGGACAGGGGGACAGTCGGGTGGACAGGGGGACAGTGGGGTGGACAGTGGGGTGGACAGGGGGACAGAGGGGGGGACAGTCGGGTAGACAGGGGGTGGACAGGTGGACAGGGGGACAGTGGGGTGGACAGGGGGACAGTGGGGTGGACAGGGGGTGGACAGGGGGACAGTGGGGTGGACAGGGGGACAGTGGGGTGGACAGGGGGACAGTGGGGTGGACAGTGGGGTGGACAGTGGGGTGGACAGTGGGGTGGACAGGGGGACAGTGGGGTGGACAGGGGGACAGTGGGGTGGACAGGGGGACAGTGGGGTGGACAGATGGACAGTGGGGTGGACAGATGGACAGTGGGGTGGACAGATGGACAGTGGGGTGGACAGGGGGACAGTGGGGTGGACAGGGGGACAGTGGGGTGGACAGGGGGACAGTGGGGTGGACAGGGGGACAGTGGGGTGGACAGGTGGACAGTGGGGTGGACAGGGGGACAGTGGGGTGGACAGAGGGACAGTGGGGTGGACAGGGGGACAGTGGGGTGGACAGGGGGACAGTGGGGTGGACAGTGGGGTGGACAGGTGGACAGGGGGACAGTGGGGTGGACAGGGGGACAGTGGGGTGGACAGGGGGACAGTGGGGTGGACAGTGGGGTGGACAGGGGGACAGAGGGGGGGACAGTCGGGTGGACAGGGGGTGGACAGGTGGACAGGGGGACAGTGGTGAGGTGGACAGGCGGACAGTCGGGTGGACAGGGGGACAGTGGTGAGGTGGACGGGGGACAGTGGGGTGGACAGCGGTCCTCACTTGTTAGTAGGCCTCCGCTCCCGCTTCACCTCCGCGCCTTCTGTCTACTCTACCTCTACCACGTGAGGAAGATGTGAATCCGCGCGGGACTGTGCTGGAAACTACAGTTCCCAGCACGCAGCGCGGCACATGGAGCCCTCCATCAATGACTGGGGTGGGGGAGGCGGCTTGAGCGGAGCGGATATGCTCCCTGCCGATGCAGAGTGGACCTGCCCAAGCCGAGCCGGCCTGGCCTGTCGAGAATCCGGCCCTGGATGGGGCGGGCCGGATAAATGTCCTTGGCGGGCCGCATGTGGCCCGCGGGCCGTAGTTTGAGGACCCCTGAGATAGATGATTGAGGATAGATATAGAATTGGGATCAGCTGACTTAGCAGTTGGGGGAGGGAGGGTTTAGAAAAATTATTTGGGCACACCACAAAAAAAAAAGCCTCTGGCACTCTGCCTGAATTTAAAGGAAAAATAACATTTCCAAACATTTTAGGGGGTGTTTGGGGTAAAGCACTACTATGGAGCAGAAAAAATACATTGTTAAGTGACTACATGAGGTGAATATAGGGCCAGGAGACACCATGCTGGGGAGGTTATTGAAGGGCAAATATGTATGAAGGACCTAAAATAATAATTACCTAAAAATCCAGCATGCATGAGGACAAAGGGGACATTCACAGCATATTACAATCATGGTAATTAGGGAATGAGGAAAGAAATACAAGATATTACCAAACATTCAATACAATAAAATGTGATATTAAAGGATACAAATCTTACCTTCATATACTCCTTCTGCAGGACCTGTATGATGGCAGAACAGGTCTCTGGGATAATGATCCCCAGAGCCTGGGGGGAGATGCCTGTCGAGAACTTCAAGTCCTGCAGACTTCTCCCTGTCGCCAAATACCGCAGGGTAGCGACGAGCCTCTGCTCCGGAGTGATGGCTTGCCTCATGCAGGTATCCTGCCTGCTAATATAAGGGGTCAGCGAAGCCAACAAACGGTGAAACACGGGGTCCGTCATCCTGAGAAAGTTCCTGAAATCATCAGGATTATTCTCGCGGATCTCACGGAGCAAAGGCATATGAGAGAACTGGTCACGCTGAAGCAACCAATTCTTGGTCCATGAACTCCTCCCCACCCTGTTCACGGACTGGACTTGTGTTAAGGTCAGGACCCCAACACCAAGCCCCCGCACAGCACGAACTCTACGAGGAGTACGCATACGCAACATGGCTAGAAAACGGTCGGCTGCTCAGAACGTAGTAACAGAACGCACTGAAGAACAGCAAGGCTTGTGAAGAGCGACCTGAAAAACAATAACGAACGAACAAGAATACAATGACTAATTAAAGTCACGCGGAACTTGCTGCACGCACTGAAGAGCAGATACAAACCCACAAACACAAACTGAACGGCAGAAAACGATCTGAAAGCCACGAGTCTGAAAAAGCGCGAATCGTCTCTTACCAAACTTTTACTAACACGAGATTAGCAAAAGGAGCCCAAAGGGTGCCGCGCTTGGTTCTGAACCGGCCTTTTCTAGTCTCGTCGTACGTGGTGTACGTGACCGCGTGGTTGGCGATCGGAAATTCCGACAACTTTGTGCGACCGTGTGTAGACAAAACAAGTTTGAGCCAACATCCGTCGGAAAAAATCCTAGGATTTTGTTGTCGGAATGTCCGAACAAAGTCCGACCGTGTGTACGCCCTATTACACTTTTGAAGGCCCTGGAGCACCAGCACAATGGAATTGCCCACAAAATGACCCAATTTTGGAAAGCAAACACCCCAACATATAATCTATGAGGCATAATGAGTCTTTTGAAAGGTTCATTTTTTTCCAGAAGTTTTTGGAAAATGTGGAAAAAAATTAAAATGCATTTTTTTTTTTTTACACAAAGTTGTCAATTTATAAGATATTTCTAACACATAGCATGTGTATAAAGCAAAAATGACATCCCAAAATACATTCTGCTACTCTTCCCTAATATGGCGATACCACATGTGTGAGACTTTTACACAGCCTGGCCATATACAGAGGCCCAACATTGAAGTAGTACCTTCAGGCGTTCTAGGAGCATAAATTACACATCTCTTTTCATTCCTACCTATCACACTTTTGAAGGTCCTGAGCACCAGGACAATGGAATTACCCACAAAATTACCCCATTTTGGAAAGCAAACACCCCAATGTATATTCTATGAGGCATGGGCTGCAAATAGGTACTCGGGTACTCTGATGGGCTGGAGACAGGTACTTGGGTACTCTGATGGCCTGGTGACAGGTACTCTGATGGGCTGGAGACAGGTACTTGGGTACTCTGATGGCCTGGTGACAGGTACTCTAATGGCCTGGTGACAGGTACGCGGGTACTCTGATGGGCTACAGATAGGTACTCAGGTACTCTGATGGGCTGGTGACTGGTATTTGGGTACTCTGAAGGGCGTTAACAGGTACTCGGTACTCATATGGACTGTCACAGGTACTCAGGTACTCGGGTACCCAGATGAACTGTGACAGGTACTTAGGTACTCATATGGACTGTGATGGACTTGAAAGGTACTTGGGTACTCAGATGGACTGTGACAGGTACTCAGGTACTCGGGTACCCAGATGAACTGTGACAGGTACTCAGATGGACTGTGACAGGTACTCGGGTACTCAGATAGACTGTGACAGGTACTCGGTACTCATATGGACCGTGACAGGTACTCAGGTACTCGAGTACCCAGATGAACTGTGACAGGTACTCAGGTACTCATATGGACTGTGACGGGGTACTCAGATGGACTTGACAGGTACTCGGGTACTCAGATGGACTGTGACAGGTACTCATATGGACTGTGACGGGTACTCAGATGGACTGTGACAGGTACTCGGGTACTCAGATGGACTGTGACAGGTACTCGGGTACTCAGATGGACTGACAGGTACTCGGGTACTCAGAGGGACTGACAGGTACTCGGGTACTCAGAGGGACTGACAGGTACTCGGGTACTCAGATGGACTGTGACAGATACTTTGACAGGTACTGTGACAGGTCCTCTTTATTGGGGGGCAGCAATCAGTGTGATTGGTGTACACTATAAGCGGTAACGAGATGTTACCGCAATCTCATTCTCACACACGATCGGTGTGTGAGGAGGAGAACCCTGTAACATCCCGTTACCGCGGTTTGTTGACATTTAGTGATCGGATCACAGCCGATCACGTGGTAAACAGCCGCCGGCCAATGGCTGTTTACCAGCGTCGGTGACGAGCAGTGTTCCTGGGAACATGCTGCCACCGACGCGCATGCGCAGTGTGCTCGAGGTGACGCACATGCGCCATGCAAAGTGGGGCAGTACCACCTGTGATGACATAGTAAACAGCCATGCCCATTGGCTGTTCACCCCCTCGGTGGCGAGCGGTGTCTCCATGACACGCCGCCACCGAAGGAAAAGGGATTCACGTGCACGATCGCGTGCATTCCCTGTCTAAATGGAGGGCCGTCATATGACGCCCTCCCAGAACGAGAGCCGCACCGCCTGGCCGTCATATGACGGCCGGCGGGCGGCAAGCAGTTAAACTGCCAAACTAGATTGACTGGCTCTACCCGTCATTGGAGCTATCTACAGTCTAAACAAGGCCAGCTTTGTACAGACAATAAACAGCCCTAATCATATGTAATTATGTCTATTCAGTCAGACCAATGTTCTACACAGTAGCCATGGGTGGGTGTGATGTTGGAAACAGTAGACAAGACGTAACAGTTGTTCAGACAGTTGGTATGAGACGATCTCTAGCATTATAGTACGGAGGTAAAGGTGGTCTGAAGAGTCTATCCTGGTGAGAGTCTATAGGAGAGTCTCTTATATAACCATTTGACCTCTGGAGGGTTTACCCTAGACATGTGCAATTCATTTAGTTCCGAATTCGTTTAACGAATCTTGATAAATCTGTTAATTTCCGAATTTCACAATTTTTAAATTTACGAATTTCGAATGTTCAAATTTCCGAATTTTTAACATTTCGGAATTTTGAAATTTCGGAAATTGGAAAATTCTAAATTTCAGAAATTCTAAATTTTGGAAATTCAAAATTCGGAAATTGGAAATTCGGAAATTTGAAATTCTAAAAATAATAATGAAAATTTGAAAACCTGAAGTTCTGAAATAATAACTAACTAATAATAACTATAAAATTATAGAGATTGGAATTTCCTTTCAAATTTGGCTGTTAGTGAACGTAACGAGTACGAATGTTACTGATTTTCTTTTTTTCCCGAATTTTCGAATTTCCAGAAATTCGGAAATTCCGAATTCAAAAATTCGGAAATTTGTAATTCGAAAATTCGGAAATTCGAAAATCCGAATTTTCGGATTTCTGAATTTCCGAATTCCGATTGTTCGAATTTCCAAAAAAAGCAAAAAAAAAAACGAATGAAATGAAAATGAAGAAATTTTTTGTCAGTTTACATGTCTAGTTTACTCCCCTTCCTGACCAGGCAATTTTTTGCGATACGGCACTGCATAAGTTTAACTGACAATTGTGCGGTCGTGCAACGCTGTACACGAATAAAATTTATGTCATTTTTTCCCACAAATAGAGCTTTCTTTTTGTGGTATTTGGTCACTTTTTACTAATAAAGAAAAAGAGACTGACATTAAAAAAAAAAAAATATATATATATATATATATATATATATATATATATATATATATATATATATATATATATACACATACACACACACACACACACACACACACACACACACACACACACACACACACACACACATATATATATATATATATATATATATTACTTTCTGCTATAAAACATATCCAATAAAAAAATATGTAAAAAAATCTTATTTCTTCATCAATTTTGACCAATATGTATTCTGCTACATGTTTTTGGCAACAAAAAATCCAAATAAGCGTATACTGATTGGTTTGCGCAAAAAGTTATAGCATCTGCAAACTATGGGATATATACTAGAATATTTATTTATTTATTTTTACTAATAATGGGGACGATCAGCGACTTTGGGATTGTGATATTGTGGCGGACATTCTGACACTAACTGACACTTTTTGGGGACCAGTGACACTAATACATTGATCAGTGCTGTCGCTGTACTAATGACACTGGCTTGAAAAGGGGTTAAACATCTAGGGCTATCAAGGGGTTAACTGTGTGCCTATCCAGTGTTTGTGTGTACTGTGTGTGCTACTTTTACTGGGGGAATGGATGGTATTTATGCCCTGCTTTTCAGGGACATAAAATCCATCCCTTCCCCCCCTCCCGTTAGAACAGAGATCTTGTATGCCTTGTTTGCATTGGTCAGATCCCCGCTCTGTGTGTGTTACCGACGATCGGCGGGTGCCGGCGGATATCCAGTGCACGACACCTGTAGATCGGCTTCGGCTGTGATTTATCACAGCGGAAGCGGGTCACCGCAGGTGTGCGCGCACGCCCCCTAGGCAGAGGTGCGGGATCACATATACATTTGTGATTTTGCATGGGAGCAGTAAATGTGCTATAGAGTGGTTTAGGACAGAAAACGAAGATATATCCTATATTGTCAGAAGTACTGGGACGCCTGACTTTACACGCACATGAACTTTATTGGCATCCCAGTCTTAGTCCGTAGGTTTAGGAGTGTGTCTATGGGAATGTTTGACCATTCTTCCAGAAGGGCATTTGTGAGGTCAGGCACTGATGTTGGACAAGAAGTCCTGGCTCACAGTCTCGGCTCAAAATCATCCCAAAGGTGTTCTATCGGGTTGAGATCAGGACAGTCAAGTTCCTCCACCCAAACTCGCTCATCCATGTCTTTATGGACCTGGTTTTGTGCACTGGTGCGCAGGCATGTTGGAACAGGTAGGGGCCATCACAACTGGAAGAATGGTCAAACATTCCCATAGACACACTCCTAAAACTTGTGGACCAGCCTTCCCAGAAGAGTTGAAGCTGTTATAGCTGCAAAGGGTGGGCCAACTCAATATTGAATCCTACGGACTAAGACTGGGATGCCATTAAAGTTCATGTAAATACTTTTGACTATATAGTGTATGTGCGTCTGTTTTGGAAAAAAAAAAAGATATACAGTATGTGGGTAGGTGGAGTGTGGTGCGGCAGGCAGTGATCACACAAAGTCCAAGTTCAGCAAAAAAGAATATTGTAGAATGTTCAGCCAAACACAAACAGGCCACTTACAGAGAGTAAAAGCAAGGTTACAGTTGTCTGGAGACCCGTAGATGCTGATAGTGTCTGCCACCAGGGATGGAGTGCGGCCTGGCAGGTCCACACCCAAATGGGGAGGCTTCCAGGAATGATGGTCTTTCCCTGCACTTTTCCCTATTCCTCCAGAACCTTTTCCTGACTCTAAGCACTGTCCCTGGCAGACAGGTATCGGGTCCCTACTCCAGCCACTCACAAAAATGCCCAAAGCCGGGAGCCAGGGTCTTAAATATAATCTGCCTGACCCAAGATGGACACCAGTCACACAGGATGCCGGCATCCGATCAAATGTGACGGAGGAAACCATAGAGGAACTATGGAGTGGAGAAAATAGACTGCACCTGCCGACATATATATATATATATATATATAGAAGATTGGAATCTCAAAATTGTAATCTGGAGACCTTGAAGACCGTGGGGTTGATTTACTAAAGGCAAATAGACTGGGCACTTTGCAAAGTGTAGTTGCGCCAGAGAAATTTGGTTAAGTTTCACTTTGCAAAAACTACCCAATCACATGCAAGAAAAAAAAAAACTGCATTTTTGCTTGCACATGATTGGATGATGGAAGTCAGCAGAGCTTCTGCTCATTTACTAAGCTCTAGAGCAACTGTTCTTGAAGGGTGCAACTGCATTTGCAAAGTGCACAGTCTATTGGCCTTTAGTAAATCAACCCCTAAAAGGATGCAAACTTTTGAGTGGGACCATTTTATTATTTTCCTTTATTGGTATGTTTTTTTTAATGATTGTGCTATTCTGTGACGTCTATTAGTATAACTACTTGCCGTCCGCCCGCACTACATTAACTGCAGTAGGGTAGCACAGGCAGGCTGGATGGGGTACATCCAGCCTGTTCTGGGTTAGGGCAATGCATGTAGGGTTGCCACCTTTTCTTCAAGCCAAACCCGAACACTTTAGCAGTTCACAGCAATTGTTTTTTCTGTGTCACCCCCCTTCATAATACAGGGGTTAGTGTCACTCTCTTCATAATACAGTGGCCCTCCATAGGGACCCTCATTACCTCACAGTCCCTTTATGTCAGTGATCCCCCCATAGAGACCCCCATTACATTAGAGTCCCCTTATATCAATGCCCGCCCCACCTTAGAGACCCCCCGATTACACTAAAGTCCCCTTATAGCAATGCCCCCCCTAAGAGACCCCCCATTACATCAGAATCCTCTTATATAAGTGCCCCCCTTAGAAACCCCCATCATATGAGAGTCCCATTATATCAGTGCCCCCTTAGAGACCCTCCATTACATTAGGGTCCCCTTATTGCAACGCCTCACCCCTTAGAGACCCCCCCCCATTAAATCAGAATCCTCTTATATAAGTGCCCCCCTTAGAAACCCCCCATTACATCAGAGTCCTATTATATCAGTGCCCCCTTATAGACCCCCCATTACATTAGAATCCCCTAATATCAAGACCCCCCCCCCTTAGAGACCCTCCATTACATTGGAGTCCCCTTATAACAATGCCCCTCCTGCCTTAGGGACCCCCATTACAACAAAGTCCTCTTATATCAGTGCCCTCCACCTTAGAGACCCCCAATTACATTAGCGTCCCCTTATATCAGTGCCCCCCCATAGAGACCCCCCATTACATTAGCGTCCCCTTATATCAATGCTCCCCCCGCCTTAGAGACCCCCCATTAAATTAGAATCCCCTTATAGCAATGTCTCCCCCCTTAGAGACCCCCCCCCATTACATCAGAATCCTCTTATATAAGTGCCCCCCTTAGAAACCCCCCATTACATCAGAGTCCCATTATTTTAGTGCCCCCCTTAGAGACCCCCCATTACATTAGAATACCCTTATATTAAGACCCCCCTTACAGACCCTCCATTACATTGGAGTCCCCTTATAACAATATTCCTCCTGCCATTACATCAAAGTCCTCTTATATCAGTGCCCTCCACCTTAAAAACCCGCAATTACATTAGCGTCCCCTTATATCAGTGCCCCCCCCCCCCCCTTGAGACCAGCCATTCCAGCCATTACATTAGAGTCCCCTTATAACAATGTTCCTCCTGCCATTACATCAAAGTCCTCTTATATCAGTGCCCTCCACCTTAAAAACCCGCAATTACATTAGCGTCCCCTTATATCAGTGCCCCCCCCCCCCCCCCCTTGAGACCAGCCATTCCAGCCATTACATTAGAGTCCCCTTATAACAATGTTCCTCCTGCCATTACATCAAAGTCCTCTTATATCAGTGCCCTCCACCTTAAAAACCCGCAATTACATTAGCGTCCCCTTATATCAGTGCCCCCCCCCCCCCTTGAGACCAGCCATTCCAGCCATTACATTAGAGTCCCCTTATGTCCCCTTACATCACTGCACCCTCTTGGAGACCCCCATTACATTAGAGTCCCCTTATATCAGTGCTCCCCTTAGAGATTAATACATATGTGAAAAAATGATTGTGAATGGTGGTGGAAACCCACAAGATGAATCCAGGTATTAATACACTCCAATCTTATTCAAACATTTATACTGTGCATTCTTGATACACATCATACTATATGAATAGTGGTGGAAACCTCCAATCCATTCCAAAATGTGTTCTGCTAATATTAAAGTTATAAAGTCCTTTTGAGTTGGATAAGTTGGATATTAGCGGAACACATTTTGGAATAGATTGGAGGTTTCCACCACTATTCATATAGTATTATGTGTATAAAGAATGCACAGTATATACACTATATTACCAAAAGTATTGGGACGCTTATAATCACGCTGTCAGCCGATTATCATCTTCTATTTACATCACGTGATCAGCTGTCATTGGCTGACAGCTGATCACGTAGTAAGTGGCTGGGATTGGCCCCTTACTCCGATCTGTGATCAGCCGGGTCTTGTGGACTCGCTGATCACAGAGCACGCTGTGCGCCCCGCATGCTCGGGAGGACGTACATGGACGCCCTCCTGGCAATTTAGGCCCATACTGTAGCAGTCTTTCAGCTATAGCGTCAGCCTGAGGACGTTAAAGTAGAGAAGTGCTGAATGTCCTGGTCATGAAGGGGTAAAACCTTCCGGAGGTCAAGTGATAATCTGAATCACATTAAAAATAAAAGAAATGGGTTTGATCTGATCACTCGTGTTTTCTTAAAAATCGCCTTACAGCTCATATCAATTGTATGTATGTGTATGAGCACATCTTTCTACGGAACCTTCACGCTCAAACTGCCAAACTAGATTGACTGGCTCTACCTTTCGTTACACCTGGAGCTATCAACTGTACAATCTAAACAAGGCCAGCTTTGCAAAGTCAATATTCAGCCCTGAATAATACTGTATGTAATTATGTCTATTGATTCGGACCAGCCTTCTACTTAGTAGCCATGGATGGGTGTTATGCTGTAAACAGTAAACAAGAGGCAACATTTGCTTAGGCAGTTGTTATTAGAACACTTCTAGTATATAGTAAGGAAATATAGATGGTCTGAAGAGTCTACCTGGGTAAGAGTCTACCAGAGGGTCTGTGAGTCAGTGTCTCATGTGGGAAGATGAAGGTTTAGGAAAGAAAAGGAAGATCCAACTATATATGTATTTGCTCTGAATTCAAAAAAGAAATGAAGGTTGTTAGTCCTAAATATAAGCACAGAGTATAGACAGAATAGTACTTAAAATACTCTCAATTCTATACCTTATCCCAACATTTTGGTGACCAGAAGAAGCTCTGGAGGTTTGGGCTCTCACCCAGAAGTTTGCTAGAACCTTAGGAGTCTGAGCCACACATCGGTCAGGGAAGGAGCTTGGGGTCCTGGAATTGTAATCTGGAGACCTCGAAGAGCATTGAACCAGAAGACTGGAAGACTGTGAACAGAAGACTGACCCGTGGAGCAGAAGATTGGAAGACTGTGAATGGAAGACTCACCAGTGGAGCAGAAAACTGAAGGATTGAAGAGAAGACTAAACCTTGGAGCGGAAGATCTGAACCGAGTACTGCAAAAGTAACTTAAAGTTTGGCGCTCCAATGCCGTAAGTATTCAAAGTTTCCTTTTATGTATTATAACTCTATGGTTCCCCTCCATTTTGTAAATTGCTGAGCAGATCGATGGTGATGCTGGTGCAAGGATTTTTGTCTACACAGGCAAAGGTGCATTTTGGTGCCCCCCCAACCATCCTCCTGCCACCCCACTCTGCTTCACAATGCAACCCCCATATGGAATACATTTTATGTGTGCTCTATTAAGTTATAGTGATTCAGTGGCTGCAATAATAACCCCCAGAACTGGTTTGCATGGCCACATTAATAACTCCCAGCATCCGGGTCAGTCACTGCAGTAACGACCCCCAAACTATGGTATTAATGGCTGCAATTAAAAAAAAAAAAACAGCATTGGTTTCAGAGGCTGCAATAATAACCCCCAACTGTGGTGTCAGTGGCTGCAATAACAACCCCCAGCACTGGTTTCTGTGGCCGCAATAATAACCCACAGCATTGGTGTCACTGGACACCATAACAACCCTTAGTAAATAAGGTAAAGCTTCACTTTGCAAAAACTACCCAATTAACACGCAAGAAAAAAAACAAAAACAGCTTTTTTGCTTGCACATGATTGGATAATGGAAGCCAGCAGAGCTTCTGCTCATTTACTAAGCTCTGGAGCAACTGTTCTTGAAGGGTGCAACTGCACTTTGCAAAGTGCACAGTCTATTGGCCTTTAGTAAATCAACCCCTAATAGGATGCGAACTTTTGAGTGGGACCATTTTATTATTTTCCTTTATTGGTATGTTTTTTTTAATGATTGTGCTATTCTGTGGTGTCTATTAGTATAACTACTTGCCGTCCGCCCGCACTACATTAAGTACAGTAGGGTAGCACAGACAGGCTGGATGGGGTACATCCAGCCTGTTCTGGGTTAGGGCAATGCATGTAGGGTTGCCACCTTTTCTTGAAGCCAAACCGAACACTTTAGTGATTCACAGCAATTGTTTTTTCAGTGTCACCCCCCTTCATAATACAGGGGTTAGTGTCACTCTCTTCATAATACAGTGGCCCTCCATAGGGACCCTCGTTAGCTCACAGTCCCCTTATGTCAGTGCTCCCCCCATAGAGACCCCCATTACATTAGAGTCTCCTTATATCAATGCCCCCCTGCCTTAGAGACCCCCTCATTACATTAAAGTCCCCTTATAGCAATGCCTCCCCCCATTACATCAGAATCCTCTTATATAAGTGCCCCCCCTTAGAAACCCCCCATCATATGAGAGTCCCATTATATCAGTGCCCCCTTTAGAGACCCCCATTACATTAGAGTCCCCTTATATCAGTGCTCCCCTTAGAAATTAATACATATGTGAAAAAATGATTGCGAATGGTGGTGGAAACCCCCAAGATGAATCCAGGTATTAATACACTCCAATCTTATTCAAACATTTATACTGTGCATTCTTGATACACATCATACTATATGAATAGTGGTGGAAACCTCCAATCCATTCCAAAATGTGTTTTGCTAATATCAAAGTCCTTTTGAGTTGGATAAGTTGGATATTAGTGGAACACATTTTGGAATGGATTGGAGGTTTCCACCACTATTCATATAGTATTATGTGTATCAAGAATGCACAGTATATACACTATATTACCAAAAGTATTGGGATGCTTATAAGCACGCTGTCGATTTTGATCTTCTGTTTAAATCACGTGATCAGCTGTCATTGGCTGACAGCTGATCACGTAGTAAGTGGCTGGGATCGGCCCCTTACTCCGATCTGTGATCAGCCGGGTCTTGTGTACTCGCTGATCACAGAGCACGCCGTGCGCCCCGCATGCTCGGGAGGATGTACATGGACGCCCTCCTGGTAATTTAGGCCCATACTGTAGCAGTCTGTCAGCTATAGCGTCAGCCTGAGGACGTTAAAGTAGGGAAGTGCTGAATGTCCTGGTCATGAAGGGGGTAAAACCTTCCGGAGGTCAAGTGATAATCTGAATCACATTAAAAATAAAAGAAATGGGTTTGATCTGATCACTCGTGTTTTCCTAAAAATGGTCTTACAGCTCATATCAGGTGTATGTATGTGGATGAGCACATCTTTCTATGGAACCTTCACGCTCAAACTGCCAAACTAGATTGACTGGCTCTACCTTTCGTTACACATGGAGCTATCTACTGTACAATCTAAACAAGGCCAGCTTTGCAAAGTCAATAATCAGCCCTGAATGATACTGTATGTAATTATGTCTATTGATTCGGACCAGCCTTCTACTTAGTAGCCATGGGTGGGTGTTATGTTGTAAACAGTAAACAAGAGGCAACATTTGCTTAGGCAGTTGTTATTAGAACACCTCTAGTATATAGTAAGGAAATATAGATGGTCTGAAGGGTCTATCCGGGTAAGAGTCTACCAGAGGGTCTGTGAGTCAGTGTCTCATGTGGGAAGATGAAGGTTTAGGAAAGAAAAGGAAGATCCAACTATATATGTATTTGCTCTGAATTCAAAAAAGAAATGAAGGTTGTTAGTCCTAAATATAAGCACAGAGTATAGACAGAATAATACTTGAAATACTCTCAATTCTATACCTTATCCCAACATTTTGGTGACCAGAAGAAGCTCTGGAGGTTTGGGCTCTCACCCAGAAGTTTGCTAGAACCTTAGGAGTCTGAGCCACACATTGATCAGGGAAGAAGCTTGGGGTCCTGGAATTGTAATCTGGGGACCTCGAAGACTGAGCATTGAACCAGAAGACTGGAAGACTGTGAACAGAAGACTGACCCGTGGAGCAGAAGATTGGAAGACTGTGAATGGAAGACTCAGCTGTGGAGCAGAAAACTGAAAGAGTGTAAACAGAAGACTCACCAGTGGAGCAGAAAACTGAAGGATTGAAGAGAAGACTGAACCTTGGAGCAGAAGACCTGAACCGAGTACTGCAAAAGTAACTTAAAGTTTGGAGCTCCAATGCCGTAAGTATGCAATGTTTCCTTTTATGTATTATGACTCTATGGTTTCCCTCTATTTTGTAAAGTGCTGAGCAGATCGTTGGTGGTGCTGGTGCAAGGATTTTTGTCTACACAGGCAAAGGGGCATTTTGGTGCCCCCCCCCCCCCCCCAACTGTCCTTCTGCCACCCCACTCTGCTTCACAATGCAACCCCCATATGGAATACATTTTATGTGTGCTCTATTAAGTTATAGTGATTCAATGGCTGCAATAATAACCCCCAGAACTGGTTTCCATGGCCACATTATTAACTCCCAGCATCCGTGTCAGTCGCTGCAGTAACGACCCCCAAACTATGGTATTAATGGCTGCAATAAAAATAAGCCAGCATTGTTTTCAGTGGCTGCAATAATAACCCCCAACTGTGGTGTCAGTGGCTGCAATAATAACCCCCAGCACTGGTTTCTGTGGCCGCAATAATAACCCACAGCATTGGTGTCACTGGACACCATATTAACCCTCAGAATTGGGGTGAGGGGCAACAATAATAACCCCCAGCATTTATGTCAGTGGCCACAGTAATAACTCCCAGTAACGGTCTCAGTGGCTACCATAATAACCCTCAGCTTTGGGGTGAGTGGTTCAGTGGCTGCAATAACAACCCCCAGAACTAGTTTCCATGGCCACATTAATAACTCCCAGCATCAGTGTCAGTCACTGCAGTAACGACCCCCAACTATGGTATTAATGGCTGCAATAAAAAAAAAAAAAACAGCATTGGTTTCACTGGCTGCAATAATAACCACCAACTATGGTGTCAGTGGCTGCATCAATAACTCCCAGTATTGCTGTCAGTTGCCACAGTAATAACTCCCAGTATTGGTCTCAGTAGCTGCAATAATAGCCCTCAGCTTTGGGGTGAGTGGCAGCAGGAATAACCTCCAAGTATAGTGTCAGTGGCTGCAATAATAACCCCCAGCATTGGTGTCAGTGGCCAGAATAAGAAAACCAAGCATTGGTGTCAGTGGCCGACATAATAACCCTCATTAAGAAAACAAAAATTAAAGCTCCTCGCCCCTCTGTGATGTCATCTGCGGATGTCATTTGTCGATGGCTGGGATGTAAAGTGGTTAAAAATGGCGTGCCCCCCCTCCAAAATCCATACCAGCCCCTTATCCGAGCATGCAGCTCAACAGGCCAGGAAAGGGGGCGAGCGCTCCCCCCCTCCCCTCCTGAACTATACCAGGCCACATGCCCTCAACTTGGGGCAGTGCTTTGTTGTGCTTTGTTTGGGTCGGTGACATGACAAGGGGGCGGTGCCACCAGATGATGTCGTCGATTGGCACTGCCTCATAGCTATTTAAGAAATGTCACACTGTGGAGCAGCCAGACCGCAGGAGTGTTCATTGCGAGTGGAGTTTTGTTTTTGGTTTTTCGGTAATGACACTGGCGTAGTCGTCGTGATTGACGATGGATCTACATTGTTTTTTTATTTTTGAGTAAAGGAATTGTCAAAAATTTTTGTGCTGTCTATATTCACTTTTACGCTTTTTTTGGTGAATGGGTAGGGAGACAATGTACCCCATACTCATTCACATGGAGGGGCTGGGATCTGGGGGCTCCTTTGTTAAAGGGGGCTTCCAGATTCTGATAAGACCCCCACAACCACAGCCCAGGGTTCCCCATTCTATTCCTTCCCCATCAACATGGGAACAAGGTGCTTTGGGGTGGGAGGGGCAGAGCCCCCCTGCCCCAAAGCACACCCCCATGTTGAGGGCATGTGGCCTGGTATGGTTCAGGAGGGATAAAGGTCTGGTATGGATCTTTGGGGGGCCCCACACCATTTTTTTTTGGGGGACGTGGGATTCCTCTTAAATCTATACCAGACCCGAAGGGCATGGAATGCATAGGGGGACCCCACACTGTTTTTTATATATATATAATTTTTAATTGCCGGCATGTTTTCTTTTACATTCAGCTGTCACTGGGCAGCCCGCTGACAGCTGATGAGTAATCCGTTGTTAAGGACGTGGCGGCCAGCTTCCCAGCCCGCTCCTTAGTAACCAGCTCAATGCGGTAAATTGATTTACCGCAAGCACTATTTTACCACATTTTATTGCCCGTTGTTTAACTTCTAGTGAATTGACCTCTATGTCCATTCGGAGATTCGTACACATCCGGATCTCCAAAAACCAAATCTTAGTCTGAAAATCGATCCATTCCAAAACGAAACGCACAAGTCTACTTACCGAAAATCTGGCCATAGATGGATCGAATCTCGGCCGGTTCAGCAGGGACCCCGATTCCATCCATCTATGGGCAGGCTGGTCGTACTGAAGTCGATCCAACGATCAACTTCAGTACAACCAGCCTGTTTGGATTTTGTTGCATGTGATCACTTGCAGATGGCTATAGCCACTAGCAATGATCATTGTGTTCTGCCAGCCAGGAAGGTTCCTCACCAGCAAAGCACAACAGCGCTGTAGGGGGCATTCACCTATCAACACTGACTGTGAATTGAGCAATTTTCTTCAAGCAAATTGTATCATCGGTGGTCTTCCTTAAGCTAGTCATACATTATGCAATTTTCTTTCCTTCAACCACGGGTTGAAGTAAAAATAATTGCTTGATTCCCCCATCAACACAGTTAGTATTGATGGAGGAATCCCTCCCGCAGTGCTACTGTTTTCTGCAGGTGGGAAGACTTCCACACCAGCAGAATACAATGATCGTTGCTGGCCGGCAGTAATTGCAGGAAAAAACTTGACAGGCTGGTTGTACTGAAGTCGATCGATAGATAGACTTCAGTGCAACCAGCCTGCCCATCGATGGAACAAAATCCATCTGGTTCATCATTACACAGGACTCCTCTCCCATGCTGCCCCCCATCATTAGACAAGACCCCCTCTCCCATACTACCCCCATCATTACACAGGACCCTTCCCCATCTACCCCCATCATTACAAAGGACCCCATACGATCCCCATCATTACACAGGACCCCCCTCGTACATCATTACACAGGACCCCTCCCCATCTACCCCCATCATTACATAGGACCCCTCCCCTTCATACGATCCCCATCATTACACAGGACCCCTCTCCATCTACCCCCATCATTACATAGGACCCCTCCCCTCCATACGATCCCCATCATTACACAGGACCCACCTCGTACATCATTACACAGGACCCCCCTTTTACATCATTACACAGGACCCCTCCCCATCTACCCCCATCATTACATAGGACCCCTCCCCCATACGATCCCCATCATTACACAGGACCCCCCTCATACATCATTACACAGGACCCCTCCCCATCTACCCCCATCATTACATAGGACCCCTCCCTCATACAATCCCCATCATTACACAGGACCCACCTCGTACATCATTACACAGGACGCCTCCCCATCTACCCCCATCATTACATAGGACCCCTCCCCTCCATACGATCCCCATCATTACACAGGACCCACCTCGTACATTATTACACAGGACCCCTCCCCATCTACCCCCATCATTACGTAGGACCCCTCCATACGATCCCCATCATTACACAGGACCCACCTCGTACATCATTACACAGGACCCCTCCTCATCTACCCCCATAATTACATAGGACCCCCCTCCCGCATACTACCCCATTATTACACAGGACCCCTTCCCCTCCCTCCACAGACCCTTGCATTGCCCCCCCCCCCAACTATCTCACCTTGATAGTGTTCAGAGGACGTCAGCCAAAAACCAGGCACACCCTGCCAAACCCTCTGGCCAAGAAGTTCTTCAGCGATGGTCTGCAGCTTTTTTGAGATGGTGAGAAAGAGGGGTCGGTGTGATTGTGCCTGGGAATGACAGGCACTCCCCCCGGACAAGGTTTACCTTACCGAGCTGGCCAATCACTGCACAGGCTGCAGACATACCATCCAAACAATCATGAGCTCCCCCAGCATTCAATTTCTGCCTGAAAGGAAATAGTAGGTATTCTGGATGACCACCCTTCTTCATAGCTCCCAACTGCCCCTGATTTCGGGGGACTGTCCCTGATTTAGAGCAATGTCCCTCTGTCCCTCATTCCTCCTCATTTGTCCCTCATTTTGGTCTGATTTATATAAGCTGTATATAAAATTCACTTTTTATCTTTCAAAGAGCTAAACCTTTCATTCAAAATTGCTGCATTTGTAAATTGTAAAAGCCAATATAAAGAAATAGTAGTGATTAAAAAAAAAAAAAAGTACTTGTGGATTTAATTAACCCTTTTTTTTGGTTAATTCTCCTTTAAGGGGGTGTGGCAGGGGGCGTGTCCTATGCCTACATACATTTTCTAGTAGGCGTCCCTCGTTCCCAACTCAAAATGTTGGGAGGTATGGTTCTTATAGGTACACCAACACGGCCCTCAGATATCTGGAGACACTGAATGAAACTGGAGGCAGCTTGTGCATTCGTAAAATGTCTGCCTTTATTGGGTGTGTATAGTATACAGCTTATATTTGGTTCAGCTTATCAATTAAAAGAGGGAAGGGGGAGTGGTTAGTAAATTTATTGATATAAAGTATATGGTTATACACGTCTGTGATTCCTAAAATACATTCATCATGAGGTTACAAGAGTCAACAGACCATCTGGTTATGAGTCATAAGTCATGCATCGTGTCCCATGGCCTACAGAACAGAGAACAGGAAAGGACAAACCAACCCACAATGAGATAGATAGATAAGATAGATAAGATAGATAAGATAGATAAGATAGATAGATAGCTATGATAAGTAAGATAGATAGATATAGTACAGTGCTTGTGCAAGCATTTTTCTAAGCATTCTTTCATAGTTGAAATGACAAAGCATATCAAAAGCTTATCAAAATGGAGTCACAATGGTTTGGGCATATTATTACACTGCCCTCATGTACTGAGCGATAGCCAAATCCACTTATCAACTATTTGTGGGCAGATGGGCTCAAGGGTCAGCTGCTTTGGGCCCCACAACAATGACTGGGCCCGGGGAAGCTGTTCCTTTTGCCCCAAGTTAAAGACGGCACTGCATCTATGGCTGGCTTAAATCTCTGCAATAACCAATGAAAAAAAGTGTCACCAGAGTTCGCTCTGTGATTAAACCCTTGGATGTGAGTTTACCTAGGTGTTCCTGAATAGGATACGCCTGGAAAGTGTTCATTAGATACCTGGTACCTGTCGCGCCCCCGACCCCCCCCCCCCCCCCCCCCCGCTGGGTGCCCTCATAGTAAGCTGCTTACTATGAGGGCACTCGTTCATGCTCGCTTAAGACACACTGCCAATGCACTAATCCCAACGCACACATTCCTGTAGAAACAGCTGTGCATCTATGTGGGTGCTGTAGCGACCAAAGGCTGGAGCCGTGTCAAAGTCAACAACAAATATGACACATATAAAAGAGAAGATCCGGCAACTCCAAAGTCCGTGATGTGAAAATGTATTGGCTACATATGAGCAATAAAAAGCAAATGCTGACTTGTTTCGGCGTGACTCTTAGTCATAGCAAGTTTACAATGGAATATTAAAAACATTTATAGAGAAACAGATAATAGGTAGTGCAATCATATTATATTTAGTCATGTGCCATTTGTTTCGTTCCAAATTCGTTTTTTCGACGAAATTCGACAAATTTGTTTATTCGGAAGTATGCAAATTAACGAAAACCAGTTTAACTAATTTTTACAAAAACGAAAATTCAAAAGAACACAAATCCGAAAATTTGGAAAGTCAGAAAGTCAAAAATCCGGAAATTCGAAAATTAAGAACGAAAATCCAAAAATTCAAAAGAACAAAGATCCAAAAATTGGAAAATCTGAAATAATAACTAACTAATAATAAACTATTACTAAACTAATAAATTATAGGTATTGGAATTACCTTTCAAATTTAGCTCTTAGTGAACGTAACAAATACGAATTTATCTGAAGTTACGAATTATCCAAAATAACGAATGTCACATGTAAAACGAATGGAACGTAACAAATTAATAATAATAATAAAAACGTATTATTATTATTAATTCATTATGTTCAATTCGTTTAGATGTGGCATTTCGGATAACTAGAGACTTCGGATAAATTCGTATTTGTTACGTTCACGAACAGCCAAATTTGAAAGAAAATTCCAATACCTATAATTTAAAAGTTAGTTATGATTAGTTAGTTAGTTAGTTATTATTTCGGGTTTTCAAATTTTCGAATTTTTGAATTTACGAATTTACTAACTTATTTTTTCGAAATAACGAATTTCGATTATAACGAATGACCCAAAAAACGAGAAAAAACAAAAACGAACACATTTTTCGGCAGTGCACATGTCTAGTTATATTGTGTTTTTGTTTGTTTTTTATAATTCAATTTTTATCAAATTTTTCCATTTACAACAAACCACAAAATATTATACAAAAAAATAAATAAGAAAGTAAACCATTATCTATATACTTCCATCCTTACTCCTCTTATCTTAGGTATTTTTCCCATTTATAATCAAGTAGTTCAACTTCTATGCGATATATAAAACCAACCAAACCACACCCACCCATATAAAACAAGACAAAACAAAACAAAACAAAAAAAAGAAAAAAAAAAAAAAGAGGGGAAGGTTTAAAGTGAGCAAACGGAAAAGATCCTCTCTTCCAGATGAAGGGTCTGCATTCCTTCCCAAATTTAAGTGCTATCGTATGTCTATTGTTATATTGTTTACCCTAATATATGTGCATGTATAGAATGTGTTATCAAACACTTTTGTAATAATGATTTTTGGGGGGGGGTTTTTTGTTAAGCAACCATGCTGATTGCACTACCTCTTAACAGGACCCAGTGCTTTCCCTTCTCCCCTCCCTCCTGGGACTGCTCTCATACATAGGGTACGCTCCTGAGAGATAATGAGGTAATTAGCCCTTTTTGTGCCTCAGAAGAGGGTGGAGTTTTGTATCTGTTTCTCTATAAATGTTTTTATTATTTCATTGTAAACTTGCTATGATTAAGGCTCGCACCGAAACGCGTCAGTAGTTTGCTTTTTAATGCTCATATGTAGCCAATAATTTTATGCATCAAGGACTATGGAGTTGCCAGCTTTTCTCTCTTATATATTGCATTTAGTGTGAGAAGACACACTGAGCCTTGGCACCTGTGCTGCAGACTGCACACTAGGATTAGATTGCTTCTGAGAGCTCTGCATCTTAAATCTTTCCTCCCAAAAAATATAAGACACACTGAGCAGGGCTCCATCCAGGCCCCCCCGCTGTCTCCTCATTGGCTGTGATTGACAGCAGTGGGAGCCATCAGCTCCCAATGCTATGTCTTAGCCAATGAGGAGAGAGAGACCGGGGAGAGCCGCTGCTCCCGAGCACAGCACTGGATAAAGATCTGCCTCGGGTAAGTATTATGGGGCACTGTAGGGGGAGAAGTACAGAGAAGGTTTGTTTCTTTCATGCATAGAATGTATGAAGGTAAAAAACTTTCAGCTTTTACAACCACTTTCAGCCGGCTAATATTGGGGTCCAGTGGTGCACTTGTTATGGTCTCTTTAGAACTGCATGCAGTGAATGACTGCTGGGCCGCTAAGTAATGTGCAGTCTCTACTGGCATTTAACTGCTACCATTTAGGGGATAAGCACAGTTGATTTGGCTCACCAATTTTGGAACACAGCAATCCTTGTCCTGAACACATGATTTTCTGCTGTCCCAAGGAACTTGATCTGGTCCATAAAGGATAAAGTCTCTAAGCTCTCTGATCCTCAGTGGCTCAGTTTATCTACTCTGTTGTAGGCACAGACACCCAAGCAACAGGTCCCTCCAACTCTGGTCTCAACACTAAGGAATCTGGTCCTCATACAGGTCCTCAGTGGCTCTGGCCTGGCTCTCTCTAGTTTTTTTTCTTTCTCTTGGTGGCAGACCCAGATAACAACACGTCTGCCCTCTCTTGTTCTCCACGCTGCAAAAGCCCCGGTCTCCAGTCCAAAGCCTGGGAAAAACATTCTGTTCTCCTCCTCTGCTTGCAGGAAATCCTGGGTATTGAAGCCCACAGGCCCATTATCCTCTACACTGCAGTGGCCCCTCTGAACTACAGTTCCCACTGTCCTCAGTGGCTCCATCATCTTCTTCCTGATTAGCTGCCACCGCTGCAGACAACTCCAGGTGGGGGTTAATGAGTGGGCAGAGGAGTGACATGATGGGGGGACTTCTGATATGATTGGTATAGCTCTGATATGATGGGGGGACCTCTGATATGATGGGGGGACCTCTGATATGATGGGGGAGCTCTGACAAGATGGGGGGACTTCTGATATAATGAGGGGAGCTCTGATATTAAGGGGAACCTCTGACATGATAGGGGGACCTCTGATATGATGGGGGGCCTCTGACATGATGGGAGACCTCTGACATGATGGAGGAGCTTTAATATGATGAGGGCCTCTGACATGATGGGGGGGACTTCTGATTTGATGAGGGGCGCTCTGATATGAAGGGGGACCTCTGACACGATATTGGGACCTCTGATATGATGGGGGAGCTCTAATATGATGGGGGCCTCTGACATGATGGGGGGGGCTTCTGATATGATGAGGGGAGCGCTGATTTGAAGGGAGACCTCTGACATGATATTGGGACCTCTGATATGA
This sequence comes from Lithobates septentrionalis, assembly GCA_037952835.1. Taxonomy (NCBI): domain Eukaryota; kingdom Metazoa; phylum Chordata; class Amphibia; order Anura; family Ranidae; genus Lithobates; species Lithobates septentrionalis. The sequence goes on from JBBDGP010001852.1 coordinate 3,694,838, forward strand.
TGGGGGACCTTTAACATGATGGGGGAGCTCTAATATGATGGGGGCCTCTGACTTGATGGGGGGGATTCTGATATGATGAGAGGAGCTCTGATATGAAGGGGGGCCTCTGACATGATATTGGGACCTCTGATATGATAGGGGAACTTTGATATGATGGGGGACATCTGACATGATGGGGGGATTCTGATGTGATGAGGGGCGCTCCGATATGAAGGGGGACCTCTGACATGATATTGGGACCTCTGATATAATGGGGGCGCTCTAATATGATGGGGGCCTCTGACATGATGGGGGGGGGGGCTTCTGATATTATGAGGGGAGCTCTGATATGAAGGGGGACCTCTGACATGATATTGGGACCTCTGATATGATGGGGGAACTCTGATATGATGGGGGAACCTCTGACATGATGGGGGAACCTCTGACATGATGGGGGAACCTCTGACATGATGGGGGAACCTCTGACATGATGGGGGAACCTCTGACATGATGGGGGAACCTCTGACATGAAGGGGGGACCTCTGACATGAAGGGGGGACCTCTGACATGAAGGGGACCTTCCATACCTCTGACATGATGGAAGGACCTCTGATATGATAGGGGACCTCTGACCTGATGATGGGGCCTCTGCTATACATAATGGAAGTCTACGACAAAGTGCTAACCGCACCGCAACCACGGGTACGCTGTGCCACACCCGCTTACCTGTAGGTACTGGAAATGTCTCCTAAACCACGGTTTAAGAGATATTTACCATATACGCTTGCACCAACGTCATTGGCGCATGCGCACTTTAGAAAGCGCACGATCATGCCGTTTCTATAAGGCCCATGCTGTGACCGTCGGCTCCCACGCGCATGCGTGGGAGTGACGTCACGAGTCTCCAGGCCACTCACAGAGTCGCGGCCCCGGAAGGAAGAGGGCTGAAGATGGATGCTTCCACCAGCAGGGACATTGCGGGCTTCGTTTGCTGGTGAGTGCCACAAAATGGGCTAGTATGAGATGCAGACTAGCCCATTATGCTTTTACTTTGCAGGGGAATAAAGAGGAAGTAAAACCCATTAGGGTTTCCTTTATCTTTAAAGGGGTTGTAAGCCCTCGTGTTTTTTCACCTTAATGCATCCTAAGTGACCGCCCCCCTAGCCCCCCCCCCCCCGTTTTAATCACCTGACCCCCTTCATTCCCTCGGCGGAGACACGCTCTACCTCTCTGCCCGGGGTTCTTGGCTCTTGATTGGATAGATTGATAGCAGTGCATCTCCCGCTGCTGTCAACCAAATCCAATGACCCGGGGGGCGGGGCCGAGTCCTACAGTCTGTGTCAATGGACGCAAATGCTGGACTTTGGAGCGCGGGGAGGAGCTGATGGCCGGGGGCCCCAGAAGAGGATGATCTGGGCAACTCTGTGTTATTATTAAAAAAAAAAAAAAACTAAAGCTTTACAATCACTTTAAGACTTCTTCTTCTGTCTGTGGCACCAAGGCCGTCCCAGGGAAGGCGAGTATTCTTAATCTTCTAGTGAGAGTTTTGATACTCAGCATTCTCTAGGATCTCGTTGGAAGGATGGTATTGGAGCCCTTTACTGTGCAGTAAGTAGATTTACAATGTTTTATCTTTGTATCCATAACTATAAACTTAAAAAAAAAAACTCCAAAAAAAAACTTTACTTCGTAAAAGTATTTTCATGCTGCCCCCTCGTAGTTTAAGCTGATTCTATTATAGGCATGTATAGAGCGTTAAAAATGTGCACAGCGCTATACATTGTCCAATCACATTAGTCCCTGTCCTCAAAGAACTTACAATCTAAGGCCCCAGCTCACATACATGGGTCAATGTAGATGGGAGCTGATAAACCCACGACCATGTTTTTGGAGTGCAGGACACTCCGATCAGACACTTACCATTTTTGGCAACGCAATGCACTGCTTTACATGCATTGCTGTGCATTACAGCAATGCAGAGATGTAAATAGGCCCCTTTATGCCCTTGGGGCCCATTCACATTTATGTATTGTGGCACCTGTTCTAGGTACCCTGCAATTCCATTCATTGTGAATAGTTCCCAAAAGCATTGAATATAAAACCCAACGCACAATGCACCATAGTGCAGCACAACACAGATACACAGATATTGTTAAAAAGGGTCATGCACATTTTTTCACCCGTGACAGTGGTGCCAATAAGTAATGGATGGGCTGCCTATGTGCATGACACATTAATGCATGTTATGTATGATCCCCCAGACCTTTCAACATTTTAATTGTCCTTCTCATCAACAGATCTTATATCTTTTAGAGTGCTTTCACACTGCCCCCTGCTGTACTTTAGCAGCAGTGCAGGTGCAGCGAAGTTTACCAGCGGATTTCATGTGGGTTAGCTGCGTTTTCCCATAGACCAGTGATTCTCAACCCTGTCCTCAAGTACCCCCAAAAGGCCATGTTTTGGGAATTTCTCTTAATAGATAAGATAAGTTAGTTGTCCAAAATTATATTGTCCAAAATACTAAGCCATTAAATCTGATTTAAAACACTTGTGCAAGATAAAGGAAAACTTGCAAACATGGCCTGTTGGGGGTACTTGAGGACAGGGTTGAGCAGTGGCGGTGCATCCATAAAGGGCGCCCATTCTCTCCTGGCACCGCTCCATTACCATAGCTAGATTCATGCAATGCATGAATCTAGCTATGTTCGCCGCTGTCACTCCCTATTCAGGTGTCCGGCCCCTTTTCGGGCGCTGGGCACCTGAATTACAGAGGTGGGTGTTTTTTGGAAGCACCTGATTAGAGCGTAGGCTCTAATAGGCACCCAAAAAAGTGAACAGTGAGCGCAATGCTGTGCGTTCGCTGTTCACTCAGCTGTGTGTTAGCAAAGCGAAGGAATTCCGCCTTTCAGCCAATCAGGTGCTCGGGTCTATACCTGTCACCTGATTGGCTGAAACGTCAGGCGCTGTGATTGGACGTCTGATAGAGAGGAGGGAAGAAGACATCAAGGAGCATGCGGGACACCGCCGCTGACCCGCTGCGAGACAGGTAAGTGCCAGGCGATGCACACTGGCAGCAATTGATGGGGCACAGTAGCGGCTATTGATGGGCACACTGGGAGCATTTGATGGGGCACAGTAGCGACTATTAATGGGCACACTGGCAACATTTGATGGGGCACAGTATCAGCTATTGATGAGCACACTGGGAGAATTTGATGGGGCACAGTAGCGGCTATTGATGGGCACATTGGCAGCATTTGATGGGGCACAGTAGTGGCTATTGATGGGCACACTGGGAGGCCCATCCAGGCCCCCCGCTGTCTCCTCATTGGCTGTGATTGACAGCAGTGGGAGCCATCAGCTCCCAATGCTATGTCTTAGCCAATGAGGAGAGAGAGACCGGGGAGAGCCGCTGCTCCCGTGCACAGCACTGGATAAAGATCTGCCTCGGGTAAGTATTATGGGGCACTGTAGGGGGAGAAGTACAGAGAAGGTTTGTTTCTTTCATGCATAGAATGCATGAAGGTAAAAAACTTTCAGCTTTTACAACCACTTTCAGCCGGCTAATATTGGGGTCCAGTGGTGCACTTGTTATGGTCTCTTTAGAACTGCATGCAGTGAATGACTGCTGGGCCGCTAAGTAATGTGCAGTCTCTACTGGCATTTAACTGCTACCATTTAGGGGATAAGCACAGTTGATTTGGCTCACCAATTTTGGAACACAGCAATCCTTGTCCTGAACACATGATTTTCTGCTGTCCCAAGGAACTTGATCTGGTCCATAAAGGATAAAGTCTCTAAGCTCTCTGATCCTCAGTGGCTCAGTTTATCTACTCTGTTGTAGGCACAGACACCCAAGCAACAGGTCCCTCCAACTCTGGTCTCAACACTAAGGAATCTGGTCCTCATACAGGTCCTCAGTGGCTCTGGCCTGGCTCTCTCTAGTTTTTTTCTTTCTCTTGGTGGCAGACCCAGATAACAACACGTCTGCCCTCTCTTGTTCTCCACGCTGCAAAAGCCCCGGTCTCCAGTCCAAAGCCTGGGAAAAACATTCTGCTCTCCTCCTCTGCTTGCAGGAAATCCTGGGTATTGAAGCCCACAGGCCCATTATCCTCTACACTGCAGTGGCCCCTCTGAACTACAGTTCCCACTGTCCTCAGTGGCTCCATCATCTTCTTCCTGATTAGCTGCCACCGCTGCAGACAACTCCAGGTGGGGGTTAATGAGTGGGCAGAGGAGTGACATGATGGGGGGACTTCTGATATGATTGGTATAGCTCTGATATGATGGGGGACCTCTGATATGATGGGGGAGCTCTGACAAGATGGGGGGACTTCTGATATAATGAGGGGAGCTCTGATATTAAGGGGAACCTCTGACATGATAGAGGGACCTCTGATATGATGGGGGGCCTCTGACATGATGGGAGACCTCTGACATGATGGAGGAGCTTTAATATGATGAGGGCCTCTGACATGATGGGGGGGACTTCTGATTTGATGAGGGGCGCTCTGATATGAAGGGGGACCTCTGACACGATATTGGGACCTCTGATATGATGGGGGAGCTCTAATATGATGGGGGCCTCTGACATGATGGGGGGGGGGGCTTCTGATATGATGAGGGGAGCTCTGATTTGAAGGGAGACCTCTGACATGATATTGGGACCTCTGATATGATGGGGGACCTTTAACATGATGGGGGAGCTCTAATATGATGGGGGCCTCTGACTTGATGGGGGGGGGGCTTCTGATATGATGAGAGGAGCTCTGATATGAAGGGGGGCCTCTGACATGATATTGGGACCTCTGATATGATAGGGGAACTTTGATATGATGGGGGACATCTGACATGATGGGGGGATTCTGATATGATGAGGGGCGCTCCGATATGAAGGGGGACCTCTGACATGATATTGGGACCTCTGATATAATGGGGGAGCTCTAATATGATGGGGGCCTCTGACATGATGGGGGGGGGGGACTTCTGATATTATGAGGGGAGCTCTGATATGAAAGGGGACCTCTGACATGATATTGGGACCTCTGATATGATGGGGGAACTCTGATATGATGGGGGAACCTCTGACATGATGGGGGGGACCTCTGACATGATGGGGGGACCTCTGACATGATGGGGGGACCTCTGACATGATGGGGGGACCTCTGACATGATGGGGGGACCTCTGACATGAAGGGGACCTTCCATACCTCTGACATGATGGAAGGACCTCTGATATGATAGGGGACCTCTGACATGATGATGGGGCCTCTGCTATACATAATGGAAGTCTACGACAAAGTGCTAACCGCACCGCAACCACGGGTACGCTGTGCCACACCCGCTTACCTGTAGGTACTGGAAATGTCTACTAAACCACCGTTTAAGAGATATTTACCATATACGCTTGCACCAACGTCATTGGCGCATGCGCACTTTAGAAAGCGCACGATCATGCCGTTTCTATAAGGCCCATGCTGTGACCGTCGGCTCCCACGCGCATGCTTGGGAGTGACGTCACGAGTCTCCAGGCCACTCACAGAGTCGCGGCCCCGAAAGGAAGAGGGCTGAAGATGGATGCTTCCACCAGCAGGGACATTGTGGGCTTCGTTTGCAGGTGAGTGCCACAAAATGGGCTAGTATGAGATGCAGACTAGCCCATTATGCTTTTACTTTGCAGGGGAATAAAGAGGAAGTAAAACCCATTAGGGTTTCCTTAATCTTTAAAAGGGGTTGTAAGCCCTCGTGTTTTTTCACCTTAATGCATCCTAAGTGACCGCCCCCCTAGCCCCCCCCCCCCGTTTTAATCACCTGACCCCCTTCATTCACTCGGCGGAGACACGCTCTACCTCTCTGCCCGGGGTTCTTGGCTCTTGATTGGATAGATTGATAGCAGTGCATCTCCCACTGCTGTCAACCAAATCCAATGACCCGGGGGGCGGGGCCGAGTCCTACAGTCTGTGTCAATGGACGCAAATGCTGGACTTTGGAGCGCGGGGAGGAGCTGATAGCCGGGGGGCCCCAGAAGAGGATGATCTGGGCAACTTTGTGTTATTATTAAAAGAAAAAAAAAACTAAAGCTTTACAATCACTTTAAGACTTCTTCTTCTGTCTGTGGCACCAAGGCCGTCCCAGGGAAGGCGAGTATTCTTAATCTTCTAGTGAGAGTTTTGATACTCAGCATTCTCTAGGATCTCGTTGGAAGGATGGTATTGGAGCCCTTTACTGTGCAGTAAGTAGATTTACAATGTTTTATCTTTGTATCCATAACTATAAACTTAAAAAAAAAAAAACTCCAAAAAAAAAAACTTTACTTCGTAAAAGTATTTTCATGCTGCCCCCTCGTAGTTTAAGCCGATTCTATTATAGGCATGTATAGAGCGTTAAAAATGTGCACAGCGCTATACATTGTCCAATCACATTAGTCCCTGTCCTCAAAGAACTTACAATCTAAGGCCCCAGCTCACATACATGGGTCAATGTAGATGGGAGCTGATAAACCCACGACCATGTTTTTGGAGTGCAGGACACTCCGATCAGACACTTACCATTTTTGGCAACGCAATGCACTGCTTTACATGCATTGCTGTGCATTACTGCAATGCAGAGATGTAAATAGGCCCCTTTATGCCCTTGGGGCCCATTCACATTTATGTATTGTGGCACCTGTTCTAGGTACCCTGCAATTCCATTCATTGTGAATAGTTCCCAAAAGCATTGAATATAAAGCCCAACGCACAATGCACCATAGTGCAGCACAACACAGATACACAGATATTGTTAAAAAGGGTCATGCACATTTTTTCACCCGTGACAGTGGTGCCAATAAGTAATGGATGGGCTGCCTATGTGCATGACACATTAATGCATGTTATGTATGATCCCCCAGACCTTTCACCATTTTAATTGCCCTTCTCATCAACAGATCTTATATCTTTTAGAGTGCTTTCACACTGCCCCCTGCTGTACTTTAGCAGCAGTGCAGGTGCAGCGAAGTTTACCAGCGGATTTCATGTGGGTTAGCTGCGTTTTCCCATAGACCAGCGATTCTCAACCCTGTCCTCAAGTACCCCCAAAAGGCCATGTTTTGGGAATTTCTCTTAATAGATAAGAAAAGTTAGTTGTCCAAAATTATATTGTCCAAAATACTAAGCCATTAAATCTGATTTAAAACACTTGTGCAAGATAAAGGAAAACTTGCAAACATGGCCTGTTGGGGGTACTTGAGGACAGGGTTGAGCAGTGGCGGTGCATCCATAAAGGGCGCCCATTCTCTCCTGGCACCGCTCCATTACCATAGCTAGATTCATGCAATGCATGAATCTAGCTATGTTCGCCGCTGTCACTCCCTATTCAGGTGTCCGGCCCCTTTTCGGGCGCTGGGCACCTGAATTACAGAGGTGGGTGTTTTTTGGAAGCACCTGATTAGAGCGTAGGCTCTAATAGGCACCCAAAAAAGTGAACAGTGAGCGCAATGCTGTGCGTTCGCTGTTCACTCAGCTGTGTGTTAGCAAAGCGTAGGAATTCCGCCTTTCAGCCAATCAGGTGCTCGGGTCTGTTACCTGTCACCTGATTGGCTGAAACGTCAGGCGCTGTGATTGGACGTCTGATAGAGAGGAGGGAAGAAGACATCAAGGAGCATGCGGGACACCGCCGCTGACCCGCTGCGAGATAGGTAAGTGCCAGGCGATGCACACTGGCAGCAATTGATGGGGCACAGTAGCGGCTAGGGATGAGCTTCGAGTTCGAGTCGAACTCATGTTCGACTCGAACATTGGCTGTTCGCAAGTTCGCCGAACACCGAACAATTTGGGGTGTTCGCGGCAAATTCGAATGCCGCGGAACACCCTTTAAAAGTCTATGGGAGAAATCAAAAGTGCTAATTTTAAAGGCTTATATGCAAGTTATTGTCATAAAAAGGGTTTGGGGACCTGGGTCCTGTCCCAGGGGACATGGATCAATGCAAAAAAAAGTTTTAAAAACGGCCGTTTTTCAGGAGCAGTGATTTTAATAATGCTTAAAATCAAACAATAAAAGTGTAATATCCCTTTAAATTTCGTACCTGGGGGGTGTCTATAGTATGCCTGTAAAGGGGCGCATGTTTCCCGTGTTTAGAACAGCCTGACAGCAAAATGACATTTTGAAGGAAAAAACTCATTTAAAACTACCCACGGCTATTGCATTGCCGTCAATACACATAGAAGTTCATTGATAAAAACGGCATGGGAATTCCCCACAGGGAAACCCCGAACCAAAATTAAAAAAAAAAAAAATGAAGTGGGAGTCCCCCTAAATTCCATACCAGGCCCTTCAGGTCTGGTATGGATATTAAGGGGAACCCCGGCCAAAATTAAAAAAAAAAAAAAATGACGTGGGGTTCCCCCTAAATTCCATACCAGACCCTTCAGGTCTGGTATGGATTTTAAGGGGAACCCCGCGCCAAAAAAAAAAAAACGGCGTGGGGTTCCCCCAAAAATCCATACCAGACCCTTATCCGAGCACGCAACCTGGCAGGCCGCAGGAAAAGAGGGGGGATGAGAGTGCGGCCCCCCCCTCCTGAACCGTACCAGGCCACATGCCCTCAACATTGGGAGGGTGCTTTGGGGTAGCCCCCCAAAACACCTTGTCCCCATGTTGATGAGGACAAGGGCCTCATCCCCACAACCGTGGCCGGTGGTTGTGGGGGTCTGCGGGCGGGGGCTTATCGGAATCTGGAAGCCCCCTTTAACAAGGGGACCCCCAGATCCCGGCCCCCCCCCCTGTGTGAAATGGTAAGGGGGTACTTACCCCTACCATTTCACTAAAAAAGTGTCAAAATAGTTAAAAATGACAAGAGACAGTTTTTGACAATTCCTTTATTTAAATGCTTCTTCTTTCTTCCTTCATCTTCTTCTTCTTCTGGTTCTTCTGGCTCTTCTGGTTCTTCCTCCGGCGTTCTCGTCCAGCATCTCCTCCGTGGCGTCTTCTATCTTCTTCTCCTCGGGCCGCTCCGCACCCATGGCATTGGGGGGGAGGCTCCCGCTCTTCTCTTCATCTTCATCTTCATCCTCTTCTCTTCTTCCTTCTTCTCTTCTTCTCTGTTTCTCTTCTTAATTTTCTTCTCCGGGCCGCTCCGCATCCATGCATGGAGGGAGGCTCCCGCTGTGTGATGGCGTCTCCTCATCTGATGGTTCTTAAATAACGGGGGGCGGGGCCACCCGGTGACCCCGCCCCCCTCTGACGCACGGTGACTTGACGGGACTTCCCTGTGACGTCACGGGGAATGCCACAGGGAAGTCCCGTCATGTCCCGTGCGTCAGAGGGGGCGGGGTCACCGGGTGGCCCCGCCCCCGTTATTTAAGAACCGTCAGATGAGGAGACGCCGTCACACAGCGGGAGCCTCCCTCCATGCATGGATGCGGAGCGGCCCGGAGAAGAAAATTAAGAAGAGAAACAGAGAAGAAGAGAAGAAGGAAGAAGAGAAGAGGATGAAGAAGAAGATGAAGAGAAGAGCGGGAGCCTCCCCCCCAATGCCATGGGTGCGGAGCGGCCCGAGGAGAAGAAGATAGAAGACGCCGCGGAGGAGATGCTGGACGAGAACGCCAGAGGAAGAACCAGAAGAGCCAGAAGAACCAGAAGAAGAAGAAGAAGATGAAGGAAGAAAGAAGAAGCATTTAAATAAAAGGAATTGTCAAAAACTGTCTCTTGTCATTTTTAACTATTTTGACACTTTTTTAGTGAAATGGTAGGGGTAAGTACCCCCTTACCATTTCACACAGGGGGGGGGCCGGGATCTGGGGGTCCCCTTGTTAAAGGGGGCTTCCAGATTCCGATAAGCCCCCCGCCCGCAGACCCCCACAACCACCGGCCACGGTTGTGGGGATGAGGCCCTTGTCCTCATCAACATGGGGACAAGGTGTTTTGGGGGGCTACCCCAAAGCACCCTCCCAATGTTGAGGGCATGTGGCCTGGTACGGTTCAGGAGGGGGGGGGCCGCACTCTCGTCCCCCCCTCTTTTCCTGCGGCCTGCCAGGTTGCGTGCTCGGATAAGGGTCTGGTATGGATTTTTGGGGGAACCCCACGCCGTTTTTTTTTGGCGCGGGGTTCCCCTTAAAATCCATACCAGACCTGAAGGGTCTGGTATGGAATTTAGGGGGAACCCCACGTCATTTTTTTTTTTTTTAATTTTGGCCGGGGTTCCCCTTAATATCCATACCAGACCTGAAGGGCCTGGTATGGAATTTAGGGGGACTCCCACTTCATTTTTTTTTTTTTTAATTTTGGTTCGGGGTTTCCCTGTGGGGAATTCCCATGCCGTTTTTATCAATGAACTTCTATGTGTATTGACGGCAATGCAATAGCCGCGGGTAGTTTTAAATGAGTTTTTTCCTTCCAAATGTCATTTTGCTGTCAGGCTGTTCTAAACACGGGAAACATGCGCCCCTTTACAGGCATACTATAGACACCCCCCAGGTACGAAATTTAAAAGGGATATTACACTTTTATTGTTTGACTTTAAGCATTATTAAAATTACTGCTCCTGAAAAAACGGCCGTTTTTAAAACTTTTTTTTGCATTGATCCATGTCCCCTGGGGCAGGACCCAGGTCCCCAAACACTTTTTATGACAATAACTTGCATATAAGCCTTTAAAATTAGCACTTTTGATTATTCATGTTCGTGTCCCATAGACTTTAACGGTGTTCGCGTGTTCGAGCGAACTTTTTTCCTGTTCGCATGTTCTGGTGCGAACCGAACAGGGGGGTGTTCGGCTCATCCCTAGTAGCGGCTATTGATGGGCACACTGGGAGCATTTGATGGGGCACAGTAGCGACTATTAATGGGCACACTGGCAACATTTGATGGGGCACAGTATCAGCTATTGATGAGCACACTGGGAGCATTTGATGGGGCACAGTAGCGGCTATTGATGGGCACATTGGCAGCATTTGATGGGGCACAGTAGTGGCTATTGATGGGCACACTGGGAGCATTTGATGGGGCACAGTAGCGACTATTGATGGGGCACACTGGCAGCAATTGATGGGGCACACTGGCAGCAATTGATGGGGCACACTGGCAGCAATTGATGGGGCACACTGGCAGCAATTGATGGCACTGTGGTTGCGTTTGAACCGCACAGTGGCTGCGTTTGAACTGCACAGTGGCAGCAATTGATGTTTTTTTTTTTTCAGTTTGTTTGCGCCCCCCAAAAATTTTGAGCACCAGCCGCCACTGGGGTTGAGAACCACTGCCATGGACTTCTATTATGTCCTGCATGCAGGACTCTTGGTGTGCTTTCAGAAGATGCACAAAAACTGCGAGACTTAATAGAAGTGGAAAAACCACGCTGCCGCCAAAGTGCTACAGATTGGGATGAAGCCACCTTGATTTAGGCATCGATGACCTCCGGTCACAAAAGGGTAAACAGAAAATGTTTCATTTCGCTATCAATTAAAGTCAGGAGGGGACACACCCAGTGCCTGGATTTCATCTCCCCAGGGCTGGAAGCATGAACAGTGGAAGGTAAGAAAATGGAGACATGAGCTGATATTGGGCTCACCCTGTCGTGGTTGGCCAAATCAAACAAACAATGGTTCCCCATGGGAATGGGGGGTCCGATGTGCTGATCAGTTCCAATCACCTTGTCTGACCAAAGGCCCTGTTCACATCTCGCGATTTGGGATCACGGAGCAGAATAGCCACAATTCTGCCTGCGATTACAAATTAGTAAAAAGTGTAAACACATAAAAATGAAAATAACAATTGCTAGCTGGACACCTTAAGGTAATCACAACACCTGAACATAGTCAAAAGTACAAAGAAGTGCAGTGCAAAAGTTATCCAATCAAAAAAATAATGTATAAATAAGAAATAAGGCCAAATCTTTCGAAAAATGAACCACAAAGCCCAGACAGCTATAGGAAGAATCCACGTGTGGGAGGTCCAGAGACGCACAGGATGCGTGACCATCCCTCCACCACTGAGATGCTCGCTCACCATATTCCATGGATTCCTGAGCTAACAGGGAGTAGAGTTGCCACCTCATCCCTTTAAACCCGAACACATATTACACAGGTTTTGTGGCTGATTAAGGTGGTAATTAAACTTGGTGCCTTATCTGCATTGAATTAGCCTCAGAACCTGTGTAATTCACATGTGTTTGGGTTTAAAGGGATGAGGTGACAACCCTAAAAGGGAGTCAACAGAGCGTGTCCCCTTAGAGGTAAAGTAAAGCCAGTGCAGCAGATATGGATCTCCCAAATGTTCCACAAACACACATGAAGGAAGATCTAAGTGCTCTTTGTTAAACTAGTCCAGGCTTTATTGATCACTTCCCCACTGGACACTTAATCCCCCTTCATGCCCAGGCCAATTTTCAGCTTTCAGCACTCTCACACTTTGAATGACAATTACTCAGTCATGCAACACTGTACCACTATGAATTTTTTGTCCACACAAATAGAGCTTTATTTTGGTGGCATTTAATCGCCACTGGGTTTTTTTTATTTTTTGGGCTTTGAATTTAAAAAAAAACAAGAAAATTTTGGTAAAAGAAATGCATTTTTCTTCATTTCTGTTATAAAATTTTGCAACTTAGTCATTTTTCTTCATAAATTGTGGCCAAAATGTATACTGCTACATATCTTTGGTAAAAAAATAACCTAAATCAGTGTATATTATTTGGTCTGTGTGGAGGTTATAGAGTCTACAAGCTATGGTGCCAATCTCTGAAAATTGATGTACCGATGGCCTATCTCATTTCTTGAGACACGAACAAGCCAGGAAAGTACAAATACCCCCCAAATGACCCCTTTTTGGAAAGAAGACATTCCAAGGTATTTAGAAAGATGCATGGTGAGTTTTTTGAAGTTGTCATTTTTTCCCACAATTCTTTGCAATATCAAGTTTTGTTTTTTTTTTACTTTTTTTTTTTTTCACAAAATTGTCATATTAGCAGGTTATTTCTCACAGACAGCATATGCATACCACAAATTACACCCCAAAACACATTCTACTATTACTCCCGAGTATGGCGATACCACATGTGTGAGACTTTTACACAGCGTGGCCACATACAGAGGCCCAACATGCATGGGAGCACCTTCAGGCGTTCTGGAGCACCCAGGCCAATTCTGACATTTCTCTCCTACATGTAAAAATCATCATTTATTAGCTAGAAAATTACATAGAATCCCAAAACATTATATATATGTTTTTTTAGCAAAGACCCTAGAGAATACAATGGTGGTCATTGCAACTTTTTATCTCACACGGTATTTGCGCAGCAATTTTTTTTACACTTATTTTTGTAAAAAAAAGTTTTGTGCTTTAAAAAAAAACAAATCAGTAAAGTTAGCCCAATGTTTTTGCATAATGTGAAAGATGAAGTTACGCCGAGTAAATAGATACCCAACATGTCACCTTTCAAAATTGCACGCGCTTGTGGAATGGCGCCAAACTTTGCTACTCAAAAATCCCCATAGGCGACACTTTAAAATTTTTTACTGGTTACATGTTTTGAGTTACAGAGGAGGTCTAGGGCCAAAATTATTGCTCTCGCTCTATCGATCGCAGCGATACCTCACATGTGTGGTTTGAACACCGTTTTCATATGTGGGCGGGTCTTACATATGCGTTCGCTTCTGCATGCGAGCACACGGGGACAGGGGCGTTTTTAAAAAAAAAAAATTATTTTTTTTGTTCATTTTAGTTTGCTGCTTTTCTCCAAAAAAAAAATTTTTTGACCACTTTTATTCCTATTACAAGGAATGTAAACATCCCTTGTAATAGGAATATGGTATGACAGGTCCTCTTTACAGTGAGATATGGGGTCAATAAGACCCCACATCTCACCTCTAGGCTGGGAAGCCAGAAATAACAAAAAAAAAAGATCCTGGCTTCGATCGTAGCGGCGAGTCGGTAGAAGCACTGGAGGGAGGTGGGAGGGGGGGACATCCCCTCTCGCCTCCCGTAAGAACGATCAAGCAGTGGAACAGCCACTATGATCATTCTTATGGTGTAGGTAATCGCCGGCTGAAAAAGCTGATATCTGAATGATGCCTGTAGCTGCACCCATCATTCAGATATCCCCGCACAAAGTCAAGGACGTCGTATGACAGCTGGCGGGCGGGAAGTGGTTAAAACGCATTTTTTTTCTTTTAACACAAAGTTGTCCATTTATACAATATTTCTAACACATAGCATGTACATACCAAAAATGTCACCCCAAAATAGATTCTCCTACTCCTCCTGAGTACGGCGATACCACATGTGTGAGACTTCCACAGCCTGGCCACATACAGAGGCCGAGTACAGCCGAGCATGGCTGAGCATGGCAGGGTATGGCAGGGTATGGCTGGGTATGGCTGGGCATGGCTGAGTATGGCGGGGTATTGCAGGGTATGGCTGTGTACGGCAGGGTATTGCAGAGTACTGCGTGGTGTTGCAGAGTACTGCGTGGTGTTGCAGAGTACTGCGTGGTGTTGCAGAGTACTGCGTGGTATTGCCGAGTACTGCGTGGTATTGCCGAGTACTGCGTGGTATTGCCGAGTACTGCGTGGTATTGCCGAGTACTGCGTGGTATTGCCGAGTACTGCGTGGTATTGCCGAGAACTGCGTGGTATTGCCGAGTACTGCGTGGTATTGCAGAGTATTGTGGGGGTATTGTGGGGCATTGCAGAGTAGTGCAGGCATTGCAGAGCATTATGGATGGCTGAGCATGGATGGATGGATGGCTGGATGTCACTGGTTAGCGCTGTGGGCACTACACATCCAGCCCACAGCGCTGCAGCCATCCATCCATCCCCCTCTCCGCTCACAGTGTACCGATCGGTACACAGGAGGGGAGGAGAGGAACCGGCATCATCAGATGACGCCGGTCTGTTTACATGTGATCGCTCCGTCATTTGACGGAGCAATCACATGGTAAATGGCCACGATCAGCGGGCATTTACCGGGATCCTCTGGACCCGGCGGTCACGGATGTGTTCGGGTGCGCGCCCCAGGGGGCGCGCGAGAGGGGAATTCTAGGAGGACATCATAGTACGCCCTCCCAGAGTTAAGCAACCGCCTGCAGCCGTCATTCGGCTATGGGCCGGTTGTTAAGTGGTTAAAAAAAACCTGAAAAAAGATGAGTTTTGGGTGCTTTCAAAGCACTTTTATGGCTATTAATAGTGCTCCCAACCCGCCCCAGAGATGCTGCTTGCAGGACTTTTTCTTACATCCCGCAAGCGCACGGTCCCAGCGTGGAAGCACACACTGCAGTGAATGGGAGGCAGTTTTCAGGCACTTCTCAGAGGCTATTTCTAGCGCTAAAATGCCTGAAAACTGCCACAGTGTGAAAGGGGTCTAAGAGGCATGGGGAGTTTTTTCACAATTCTTTGCAAAATGAAGATTTTTTTTTTTTCACAAAATATTAACAGGTTATATCTCACACACAGCATATTCATACTTGCAACTACACTCAAAAATACATTCTGCTACTCCTCCTGAGTATGGCGATACCACATGTGTGAGACTTTCATAGGGTGGCCACATACAGAGGACCAACATGCAGGGAGCACCGTCAGACGTTCTAAAAGCATAAACTACACCTCTAATTTCCTGACAACCTATCACACTTTTGAAGGAGCTGGAGCACCAGGACAGTGGAAACGCCCACAAAATGAGGCATTATGAGTCTTTTGAACATGTCATTTTTTTCAACAAGTTTTTGGAAAATGTGGAAAGAAAATGAAAAAGTATTTTAAACACATGTTGTGGCACTGATGTGCACTAATGGAGCACTGTAGAGAACTACTGGGCACAGATGTGCACTGCCATGGGACTTATGTCGCACTGCTGGGGCACAGATGTGGCATGGATGGGGCACTGCTGGGCACTGTAGATCACTGCTGTGCACTTGTAATAAATAAAACACAAGCAGCTTCACACTGCAGCTTCTCCCTCCTCTCGCGATCGGTGGGAGGAGAGGAGAGAACTGGACATGACGCCAGTTTGTTGACAGTGATCGCTTCGTCATTGGACAGAGTGATCACGTGGTAAAGGGCCACTGGGATTGGCTCTTTACCCCGATTTGTGACACGCGCCTAGTCCCAAGAACCCGGCGATCACAGACACTGCTGGACGTGTGCCCCAGGGGGCACGCCAGATGTTCGTTCACGGGAAGACATCATTGTACGCCCTCCCAGAATTACCCGGCCACGCTGTAGCCGTCATTTGGCTATGGCCCGGTCGGCAAGTGGTTACGGTAAAAAAAGTTCCTACTCGCATTTAAAACGATCATACAAAGTTCTAAAACATATGGCGAAACATCATGTAGTCATAGCTCCCAACTGTCCCTGATTTCGAGGGACTGTCCCTGATTTGGAGCAATGTCCCTCTGTCCCTCTTTCCTCCTCATTTGTCCCTCATTTTGGTCTGCTCTGTATAGTTGTATATAAAATGAACTTTTTATCTTTCAAAAATTGTTTCCCAGTGCTAAACCTTTCATCTAAATTATAAATTGCTGCATTTGTCAATTTTAGAAGCCAATATAAAGGAATAGTAGCGGTAAAAGAAGTCCCTTGTGGACTTAATTAACCTTTTTTTGCCCCGTTAATTCTCCTTTAAGGGGGTGTGGCAGGGGGCGTGTCCGATGCCTACATACATGTGTTAGTAGGTGTCCCTCATTCCCATCTCAAAATGTTGGGAGGTATGTGTAGTTTCCATCTCACAGGATGCGGATGACGTCATTCGAGTGTAGCTCCCCCCCCCGTATGCGTAACATCCGCAGAACACATGACGTGCTTTTGGCTGATATTATTCTTTAATGACACCCTAAACGCAATGTGATTCTGTCACGATCCCGGCAAAACGTGAGTTTTAAAAACATGCTGCACTTGTCGCCCAAAAAGGAGCGGCAGGCAAAATCGCGTGCAAATTGCTCAACCAAAACCGTGAGCGAGAATGCTTGTTCCCGCTACGCAAAAGTGTAAATGCAAAAGTGTGAAGGGTCTCCACTGTATACCTGTATTGGTGATCTGTGACCTGCTGGTCTGTGATCTGCTGCTGATCTGTGACCTGCTGATCCAAGGTAGCGGTTCCCTGCTTGTTTTACACTGCCACACATGCCATTGATGCCCGGAATCTACCCTGTCTGGAACTGTACCATGTTGGAGTGGAGTTATACTCATCCCAGTGTTCCTGCAACTCCAAGGCCTCATGCACACCTCCGCTCAAAAACGCCCATTTTACGGACGTATACCTTTTTTTTCTGCCTCTAAATGCCCCTCCATGTCCATGCACACAATGCCATTTAAAAGCGTTTAGCGGCTGAAAATAAATAAATAACTTGTGCTTTCAGCAGAGGAGCATTTGGTGGCACCGCGTTGGTTTTGCCTGCGATTCCAAATCGCCAAGTGCGAAGTGGGGCCTAAGGGCTGGCTCACACCAGCCACTGCATTGCAAGTCAGCGGCTGGTGTGCGGCGCAGTGGTGCTGAGATCAGCTCAGTAATGACATACACTTTCCTTTTCTTTTTTTTTAACAAACTTTATTGAGATGTCACACAGACATCTATAAAGTCCGAAAACCGCCCACTCAGTGCAAGGCAGTGCATTTTCTTGCGCTGCGCCCAAAAAGTACTGCATGCAGCGCACAGTGCCTGCAACAAAGTGGTGTGAACCAATGTCCGAAACACGTAGGTGTTTTTACAGCATTGTACATGTCTTTTCAATAAAGAAATACTATTTTTGGACGTTATTCAGAGTGCCGACCATCCCTTACCATTTTTCTGCACAACGCCTTATGGGCTACTCATTTTGGCTAAGACTGAGGTAATTGTTGTTACCGGGCCTCAAAGCCAGCCATTGTACACACGATGGCACTTTTTTATTTTATTTTTATTTTTTATTTCTTCACGTGTGTCACTTGCACTTATAGAACACCAATCAGCCATAACATTGACCACCCACCATTAACCCATCAAGGCATGGACTCCACTAGACCTCCACTTCCCTTATATCAGTGGTCTCAAAACTGTGGCCCGAGGGCCGGATGTGGTCCTTTGCTTGCCTTTGTCCAGCCCTTGAGACACTATTCCTTATACTGACACCGATGATGAGTCACCATTCCTTTTACTGACGCCAGCAGTGGGGCATTATTCTTCCAACTGACGCCAACAATGGGGCACTATTCCTCCCACTGATACCAACAATAGTGCATAATTCCTCCCACTGACACCAACGATGGGACACTATTCCTCCCACTGATACCAACAATACTGCATAATTCCTCCCACCGACACCAATAATGGGGCATTATGTCAGAAACCATGAAATCAGACCGAGACAGAAGTACAGTTAAATCACACTTGTTTAATAATAAAAGTAAAAAGAACAAACATAGTTAAAACATAGCCAAAGTTCAGTAACCGGAACAAATAGTCAGCCAAGCCAGAAGTCACGGATCAAAGTAGTGGAACAGCAAGCAGGATCCGGAGGCAAAAGGGATGTCAGCAAAGCCAGTCTTTAAACAGGAATGCAGGAGATGTTTCTTGTGATGTTGACCAAGGCGAAGGCAGAGCTCGTCTGGACTGGACAGCTTAAGTAGGCAGGACTGACGAGCAGGATATCAACAACAGCTGAGTAACTGTGGAGAGATAGGAGCTGACAATTAGCCGAAAGCTGAGCGGCTAGCTCGGAGAAGGAAAGGCTGAGCCCAGCCCTGACATTATTCCTTCCACTGACCCCAATGATGGGGCACTGTTCTTGCCACTAAGACCAATGATGGGGCACTATTCCTCCTCCTACTGACCACATTTTAAAAATTCCACTAACCACCAAGACAGACATTGTGGACTCCCGTTGATGCTGGGGAATTTTCTACTCTCGCTGGCCACAGTCCAGGCCCGGTAAAGTCTGAAAAACAGGAAACTGGCCCTTTGTTTAAGAGATTTGAAGACCCCTACCTTATATAAGGGATGACAGGTCAGGAAGCTGTCATTCGGCTAGTTATATAAACAGGATCATATGTGTGCTGAGTCATCTGGGGGGTTTTTTTGGCACGTTAATGGGAGGCAGTAATCATGACTGATGATGGATTTTCAAGAAGGGACTTTTTGGGGGATTTTTTTTTTTTTTTAACAAAGGAATTGTCACACGTTTGGGTGCTTTTATTTCTGGTTTAAAATAATTTCATACCATGCTATTTGGCTGAACCCTGTTCAAAACGGATTCAGGGCTTTTTTTCCTCATTTGAGGAGTTTCCTCTCACTTCCTGTCTGGTGCAAAGTTTGTCAACAAGACAAGAAGTGAAGGGAGATTTTCCTAATGGAGCTGCAAACTTTAGATGCCTAACAGGGGAAGGTCAGTGGTTCTTAACTCCTGTCCTTAGGACCCACTAACAGGCCAGAATTTAGGTATTACCTTGGAGTTGCAGACTAGAATACTGCAATCACTGAGCAGCAAATAATATCACCTGTGATGTATTTCAGTTATCTTGCAAACTTGGCCTGTTAGCGGTGGCCGGCGGGTTCTGAGGACAGGAGTTGAGAACCACTGGGGTAGATTGATATACACTTTAATATGCATTTATGTAACAAAGAAAATAATATATTTTGGTTTAGGTACATTTTTTTAATGTATGTCACCTATTTTTCATCACTCAGATACAAAGGGACAGATCCAAACCTCGCTCCACCATCTGCTACTTCTTTAACTGTCAAGTTGAAAAGTTCTCATCTCTTCTTCAAGTATCTCAAACAATTTTCAAAACGTACACGGGCTTTCAGCTTTGCCCTGCTGCTCGGATCATTTTTCTATTTTATGATTGTTTTTCTATTGGGAAAAGACCAGACTGATCAAATTAGTTGTAAAACAAATTATGGGACATGGAACGTGACTCCATTGACCATATTACTTTGGACGTGGCCATTAAAATACCAGTTTCCTCTAAATAACTGTCCAAATTCTGAAGGCGCTGGCTGTTTCTACACCACGGATCGCACCTTGTATCCAAAGGCAGATGCTGTTGTTATCAGTCACAGGGATGTATATACGTCAGAAGAACTTTTACCTCCAGAATGGAGACCGCCTGACCAGTACTGGATCTGGTTTAGCATGGAGTCTCCAAGCAACTGTCTAAATTTATCCCTTATGGATAACAAAATTAACCTCACAATGACTTACCGTCTTGATTCTGATATATTTACACCATATGGCTGGCTGGAAAAAGCCAACAGGGAAGAAAATTTTACAATCCCCGAAAAGTCATATATGTTGGCATGGGTAGTTAGCAACTGGAATACAAAATACAGAAGAACTAAGTATTACGAGGAGTTAGAGAAATACATTACAATTGACGTATTTGGAGAAAACCATTTGCCTCTACCGTGGAATGAAACTTTTCAGACTCTCGCCACATACAAGTTCTACCTTGCCTTCGAGAATTCCTTCCATGAGGATTACATCACTGAAAAGTTCTGGAAAAATGCAATAATGGTGGGAACCGTGCCTATCGTTATGGGTCTCTCGCGTGAAAATTACGAGCGATTTGTTCCAGCCGACGCTTTTATTCATGTTGATGACTTTTCATCTCCCCAAGAATTGGCCAAATATCTTTGGAGTCTGGATGAGGATGAGAACAGATACCGACAGTACTTTAACTGGAGGTTCAGATATCAGCCAGCCAAACTCGATGACATTTTTCAATCGGGGTACTGCAAAATATGTAGAGAATTAAAAGCAGTCACTCCTTATAGGACATTACCAAGTATTGCTGAATGGTTCAAATGAACTTTCTGGATAGACAATGATGGTCTTGGGTATTGGTGATGGTCTTGGGTGGGCAGTGATGATCCTGGGTGAACAATGATGCCAAGAGATAACCATACAGTATGTATTAAAAGTTTAGTTTATCGTAATGTACGGTTTTAGTTTGAAATACACAAAAAAACTATTTTTAGACTCCTGTTTAAGGAAGCTCCCAAATTGTGCATGTGATTGTCCCTTTGGTGTGTGCAGTCTCTGGAAATGTCTGAGTAGCAAGTGGTTTTATAATCCTGCGTGGGCAGTGGTGACCTTGGGTAGACAGTCATGATCCTGGCTGGGCACTAATGATTGTGGGTAGACAGACATGATCCTGAGTGGGCAGTGATGATATCAGGTAGACGGTCATTATCCCGGGTAGAAATTATGATCTGAGGTGGACAATGATGTAACATAAAGTGTTGAAAACAACAGCTAAACCACATGTATTAAAAGTTCAGTTTATTGAAAGGTGAGGTTTTAGCTTTAGATTGGAATACTAAAAAGAACATTTTTAGACTCCTTTCAGGAAGCTTCCATATTCTCCATGTAATGTTAATTGGTGTTTGTAGCCTCTGGAAATGTCAGATGGGCAGCATGTGGTTGTATTATCTTGGGTGGGCAGTGATGATCTTGGGTAGACAGTCATGATACTGGGTGGCCAATGATGATCTTGGGTAGACAGTCATGATCTTGGTTGGGCAGTGATGATATCGGGTAGACAGTCATGATCTTGCGTGGGCAGTGATGAAATCGGGTAGACAGTCATGATCCTGGGTGGAAAATGATGATCTTGGGTGGACAATGATGTAACATTAGGTGTTGCAGCCAACAGCTAACCACATGCATTTAAAGTTCAGTTTATCTTAATGTGAGTTTTTAGCTTTACATTGGAATACTAAAAATGCCATTTTTAGCCTCTTGTTTCAGGAAGCTTCCATATTGTCCATGTGATGTCCATTGGCGTGAGCAGCCTGTAGAAATGTCTGATGGGCAACAACTGGTTCTAAGATCTTGGGTGGCCAGTGATGATTTTGGGTGGACAGTTATGGTCCTGGGTGGCAAGTGATGATCATGGGTGGACAGTCATGGTCCTGGGTGGCCAATGATGATCTTGGGTAGACAGTCATGATCCTGTGTGGAGAATGATGATCTTGGGTGTACAATGATGTAACGTAAAGTGTTAAAGCCAATAGATAACCACGTGTATGAAAAGTTCAGTTTATCGTAATGTGAGATTTTAGCTTTAGTTTGGATTACCAAAAAGACAATTTTTAGACCCTTTTTCCAGGAAGCTTCCATATTGTCCATGTGATGTCTATTGGTGTTGGCAGCCTCTGGAACTGTCTGATGGGCAACAAGCGGTTCTATTGCTGGAACATGTTTCATTTAATAATACCTGTTGAATAAGAAAGTGTCTCATTGTCCTTGAGGAAAGAGCTCCCCTTGGTATGTCATTAGTTCTATTTCTTCGATGCAAATAAGAAAAAGATAAAGACAGAGGTATGAGAGGTTGAGGCCACAAATTAAAAGACTAAAGTTTAATAGTGTAAGTGTAATTAGTCAGGGTAATGCTACCCAAAAGCAAAATTTCCTTACAAGTGGAGTGTCGTTGGCTAATGGCTTTCTATATTTTTTGGGCTAGATAATAGATTCCTCTACAAAATCTATGCAGGAATGGTGGAACCCCCTCGTAATGGTTACAGCAGGTATGCAGATTTGGGAACTCGGTGAAGAGATGGTGGGAGCCTCTCACAATATAATTGGGGCAGCAGGTGTGTGGATCCTGCAACTTAACCCAGGGTTGGTGGGAGCCCCTCATAACAGGAACAGATAGTGTACAGACCCAGGAACTCAACACATGGATGCTTGGAATGCCCCAGAATGGACACAGAAGGTGTGCAGACCCAGGACCCCAGTATACGGATGGTGGGAACCCCTCATCATGGGTGCAGCAGGTGTTTAGACCCAGGAACTCAGCCAATGGATGGTGAGAACCCCTCATAACAGGTATAGCAGGTGTGTAGTCCCAGAAACTCAGTGCAGGGATGATAGGAACCCCTATTTATAGGCACAGCAGATGTATAGACCTGGGAACTCAGCGTAGGGATGGTGGAAACCCCCCATGGGCACAGCAAGTGTTTAGACTCAGGAACCCAGCCCATAGATGGTGGGAACCCCTCATAATAGGTTTAACAGGTGTGTAGTCCCAGAAACTCAGTGCAAGTATGATGAGAACCTATCATAATGGGCACAGTAGATGTGTACAGCTAAACGAGCAATAATACACCACCACAGGCTGGTACTGTGGGTGTATAGACAATAAGTGTCACATGCTATTACCTGAAATAGAATAGAGAGAGAAATCATGGATTTTTTAGGCACCAATGTATTAAAAAAATAATTTTTATTATAACACATTTACAAAATATCTTAAAAGCATATAAAAAGTGAATACAGACTTTTACAAACATTGATCAACACAAACAACTCTAACCGCTGAGCCAGGGTTGGTAGATATAACAACCACTGAGAATATCCCTTAGCAGAGTGGGAGCAGAATAGCGTTTTGAGCTTGCACCTCCAAAACGCTATTCTGCTGCCACTCTGCTAAGGGATATTCTACTGACCCTGGCCCAGCGGTTGGAGTTGGTTGTGTTGATCATTGTTTGTAAAAGTCTGTATTCATTTTTTATATGCTTTTAAGATATTTTGTAAACGTGTCATAATAAAATGTATTTTTTTAATATATGGGTGCCTAAGAAATTCATGATTTCTCTCTATGTATCCGATTTCAGAAGATGTGTAGACCTGAGAACCAAGCCCGGGGATCGTGGGAACCCCTCATGGGCACACCAATGTTTATACCCCAGAACTTAGATCAGGGACGGTGTGAACCCCTCACAATAGGCACAGCAGGTTTGCAGAACAACAAATCTCGAAGCTCTAAAACCTTTAATTTCAGAGAATGACCCTATCATGCCCCATTCATATTTGCAAATGGGAATGACTGCAATTACCCGTCTTAGTGGGCCTTAGAGGTTGAAAATCCTTGCTTCTCATTGTAAAAAAAAGTGGGGATATCATAGGGCTTTACCAAAGATACAACAGATTCTCTACATGGGTTTTATGAGATTACTGTACATACCAGACATTGTATTCAATACCCCTGCTGTTTGACTGCCAGTATTACATGAATTACCCACATAGAGACGAATCCGTCGGACAATCAGACCGTGTGTGGGCTTCATCGGACCTGCAGCGGACTTTTTCGGGCTAAAATCAGACGGACATGTTTCAAATCTTTCCGACGGACTCCAGTCTGGTCGAAAAATATGCTCGTCTGTATGCTAGTCCGATGGACGGAAACCGACGCTAGGGCACCTATTGGATACTGGCTATCTACTTCCTTATTTTAGTTTGGTCGTACGTCATCACGTACAAATCCGTCGGACTTTGGTGTGATCGTGTGTAGCCAAGTCCGTTCGTTCGAACGTCCGTCAAAAGTCCATCGGAAAGACCGTCGGACCTTTGATACCGAAAAGTCCGCCCGTGTGTACACGGCATTGCGCTTCAAAATACTGGAAAACATCCTCTCAGCTGCAATTATTGGGAGTAAAATTGTGTTGGATTCAAACTTCTGTGTCTTACTGAAATGTTAAGCTGTCTGTGGATGGCGCCAAGTTAGGCCCGAGGGCAATATGAGCTGTCTACAAAGTTTCAGCTGAAAATACTGAATATCATCCAGAGGCCAGCTGGAAGATCCTTCTGGGAAGGTCCACATTTGTTTTCCTTATGACAAGTCACTCAAATTCTACTGGGTTCTGAACTTGGAAATAAATATATTAAAGTGTATGTCAGTGTGAATAAAATGGTCTTGTCCCACCCTGACTACCTGTCTTGTTCTATCCCTGACTACCTGTCTTGTGTCACCCTGGCCACCTGTCTTGTCCCATCCCAGATGCCTGTCTTCTCCCACCCTGACCATCTGTCTTGTCCCACCCTGACCACCTGTCTTGTCCCACCCTAGCTACTTGTCTTGTGCCATCCCGGATGCCAGTCTTGTCCCCTAACCACCTGTCTTGGCTCACCACAGCCACCTGTCTTGTCCCCCCTGGCCACCTGTCTTATCCGCTTCTGACCACATGTCTTGTCCCACTCTGAATGCTTGTCTTGTCCCACCCCAACCACCTGTCTTGCCCCCACCCTGACCACCTATCTTGTCAGACCCCAAACACCTGTCTTGCCTCCCCCTGCCCCCCCTTTTGTCCCCCTAACCACCTGTCTTGTCCCATCCCAAAC
Source organism: Lithobates septentrionalis (assembly GCA_037952835.1). Classification (NCBI taxonomy): domain Eukaryota; kingdom Metazoa; phylum Chordata; class Amphibia; order Anura; family Ranidae; genus Lithobates; species Lithobates septentrionalis. The sequence continues at coordinate 3,719,885 of JBBDGP010001852.1, forward strand.
GCCTGTCTGGTCCCATCCAAGACGCCTGTATTGTCTCCCCCTGGATACCTGTCTTGTCCCATCCCAAACACCTTTCTTGCCTCTTCTTGACCACCTGTCTTGTCCCATCCCAGATACCTGTTTTGTCTCCCCTTGACAACCTGTCTTATCCCATCCTATATGCCTGTCTTGTCCTCCCCTGACAATCTGTCTTGTCCTATCCTGGATGTCTGTCATATCTCCCCCGACCACCTGTTTTGTCCCACCCTGACTGTCTGTCTTATCCCAACATGAATACCTGTCTTGTCCTCTTCTGACCACCTGTTTTGACCCACCCTGACCATCTGTCTTATCCCAACCCGAATGCCCGTCTTGTCCTTTTCTGATCACCACTCTTGTCCCACCTCTGCTGTTTGTCTTGTCCCACCTTGGTCATCAGTCTTGTTCAACCCCACCTGTTTGTCTTTTTGCACCTGTCTTGTTATACCCTGAAAGTTTATCTTGTCTCTCCCCAGCCATGTCTTGTCCCACAGTGGTTGATTTTCTTGTCCCACCACTGCCACATGTTTTGTCTCATACTGGCTGCCTGTCTTGACTCTCCCCAGTTGCCTGTCTTTTTCCCTCCTCAGCCACATGTCTTGTCCAACCCTGGCTGTCTGTCTTGTTCCACCTTGGCCACCTGTGTAGTCCTGTTATATTCCCCCTTGACCTCATGTTGTGTTATGTACGCCCAAGTTCTTTGCTGGAGAATATAAACGGAAACATAATAGTATTTTCAGCCGGGAGAAGTTGCTTGGATGTAATATGTCTCCTGATTTTAGGGAACAGATGGCAGATACTTCTGAGTGCAATGCATGTTTGTGTACAAAGGAGGTGAGAGATTGGAAGGCCCTCCCTGTGTAGTGATGCTCACATATTGTCTAATGCACAACCTGGAGTTTGGAACTGGACACACAACTGCAGTATTCAATAGTGGTGTCACCTGTTGAGTGTGGTGGGGAGTGTAAACAGCATGTTGCAGAATAGACAGTCTGTACAGTATGGATGGAGTCACCCTCCTTATAACTTGGCAGTATTAGCATGCACTGAAGCCTGCACTGGTAGGAGCATGTTTGTGAGCCGGGACACTGGTCATCTTTGTGGCACTCATGGGGTGGTAGCGGCTCATCGCCACACAGGTTTTGCTCATACGCAGGACATGAGCCGGACTTCACTGCAGAAAAAAAGTTGATTTCAGTCGATCAAGAGAAAAGGCCCATTGTACCATATACAGTAGTCACAGATATAGCGCAAGTCCAGTAAATCTTGGTTTCGCATGACGGGAAATCACAACGAGTTTTGGGGGCTTAATACTCCCCTTTGTCAGGGTTTGGGTGCTGATAGCAAAGTGGGAGAATATCAAACAACAAATTGACAGAGAACATTTAGATATTAAAGCAGATCTTCATCCTCAGAAAAGACTTTCCGCCTATCCACCCCTCCACTACATGAATAGGGCTGTCTTTTTTTTACTTATTTTCATTAAATAGGTGTGGTGTCAGGGGATGTTATACACAACATCCAATGCAGGTGATCAGATCGCTGGGCTGCACCAAGGAATCAGGGACAAACAAGTAAATGAATAAGAAGGTATGTTTATTGTTAATGATAAAGACACACGTGAAAACAAGACAGCAAACCAAAAACAAGTAAGTGGTGAAAACACAGCAAACCCCCAAACCCACCTAACTATCTATCTAACTAACTAATATAATACACTAGCAAGGAAACCAACATGAAATAAAATATAAGGCATGGGCCAAAGCGACAAGGGAACAGAAACCAGGAATAATGAAGCAGACCAAAGAGCAGGGAACAGGAAACAGGGTTCAAGGTCAGGATACACAAACGGGGTTCAGGAACAAACAGGAACAGGCTGGAACAAGAGCAGGTACTGGCAGGGACAAGGGCTTAGCAGAGGAATTCTGAAGCACTGAGGTTAGTTCAGGGCGGGTTTATATAGTCCAGCAAAACCATGGCAGGTGTGCTTGATGGCAAGTCTGCAGTCCAGGCAGGGAGACCCCCGCTGGTGGCCACTGGAATTACACACTTTTGGTGCTGAATGTAATAGTGCCACCAGCAGGAGAAACCGGAGATGACACCGTTCCTGACAGTTCCCCCTCCTAAAGGAGTGGCCTCCGGACACTCCATTCAGCCCTGGGTACGACAGTCCAAGTGGGTGCAGAAGCCCCTTAAAATGTTTCCCTACTGAGTCTGCGGACTTCTTCGCCCTTCCAAGGCCAGAGTCTTTTAGTTCACTGGGGGACGTGCCATCAGAGTCTGAAAATAGGACACGTACCCCACCACCCGGGTCAGGAAGTTTGGATCTGGAGAAGAAAATTAGCAGGGTAACGGGAAAGAAACTATCGGAGGCAGACCACACAGGAGCATTACATTCAAGCCAGGCGACAGACAGGATTGACCCAGCAGCAAGATGGCCATCAGTCAGGAACAGTTTTAGCAGGCACCATGTCATCAGGCTGAGCAGAAAGCAGAGGGACATCACGCTGGGCAGTGGCACATCCGCATGGAGCTGGACAGCAGGCAAAAGCACATCAAGCTGGGCAGCAGGCATTGGCACTTCAAGCTGGGCAGCGGGCTCATCAGGCTGGCACCGAGACATGAGACCAGCGGCAGGTACTGGAACTTCAGACTGGGCAGTAGGCACATCAGGCAGAACAGCAGGTGCTGGCACAACAAGCTGAACAGCAGGCACATCGGACTGGATAGCAGGTACTGGAACTTCAAACCGGGCAGCCGGTACTGGAACTTTAGACTGGGCAGCAAGCACAGACACTGGCACATCAGGCAGAACAGCAGGTGCTGGCACAACAGGCAGGACAGCAGGTGCATCAGACTGGATAGTCGGTACTGGAACTTCAGACTGGGCAGTGGGCACAGGCGCTGGCACATCAGGCTGAACAGCAGGTACTGGCACAACAGGCAGAACAGCAGGTGCATCGGACTGGATAGCAGGTACTGGAACTTCAAACCGGGCAGCTGGTACTGGAACTTCAGACTGGGCAGTGGGCACAGGCGCTGGTACATCAGGCAGAACAGCAGGTACTGGCACAACAAGCAGAACAGCAGGTGCATCGGACTGGATAGCAGGTACTGGAACTTCAAACCGGGCAGCTGGTACTGGAACTTCAGACTGTACAGTGGGCACAGGTGCTGGCACATCAGGCAGAACAGCAGGTACTGGCACAACAGGCTGAACAGCAGGTACATCGGACTGGATAGCAGGTACTGGAACTCCAAACCGGGCAGCTGGTACTGGAACTTCAGACTGGACAGTGGGCACAGGTGCTGGCACATCAGGCAGAGCAGCAGGTACTGGCACAACAGGCTGAACAGCAGGTACATCGGACTGGATAGCAGGTACTGGAACTCCAAACCGGGCAGCTGGTACTGGAACTTCAGACTGGACAGTGGGCACAGGTGCTGGCACATCAGGCAGAACAGCAGGTACTGGCACAACAGGCTGAACAGCAGGTACATCGGACTGGATAGCAGGTACTGGAACTCCAAACCGGGCAGCTGGTACTGGAACTTCAGACTGGACAGTGGGCACAGGTGCTGGCACATCAGGCAGAACAGCAGGTACTGGCACAACAGGCTGAACAGCAGGTACATCGGACTGGATAGCAGGTACTGGAACTCCAAACCGGGCAGCTGGTACTGGAACTTCAGACTGGACAGTGGGCACAGGTACTGGCACATCAGGCAGAACAGCAGGTACATCGGACTGGATAGCAGGTACTGGAACTCCAAACCGGGCAGCTGGTACTGGAACTTCAGACTGGATAGTGGGCACAGGTGCTGGCACATCAGGCAGAACAGCAGGTACTGGCACAACAGGCTGAACAGCAGGTACATCGGACTGGATAGCAGGTACTGGAACTCCAAACCGGGCAGCTGGTACTGGGACTTCAGACTAGACATTGGGCACAGGTGCTGGCTTATCAGGCAGAACAGCAGGTACTGGCACAACAGGCTGAACAGCAGGTACATCTGACTGGATAGCAGATACTGGAACTTCAAACCGGGCAGCTGGTACTGGAACTTCAGACTGGGCAGTGGGCACAGGCGCTGGCAAATCAGGCAGAACAGCAGGTACTGGCACAACAAGCAGAACAGCAGGTGCATCGGACTGGATAGCAGGTACTGGAACTTCAAACCGGGCAGCTGGTACTGGAACTTCAGACTGTACAGTGGGCACAGGTGGTGCTGGCACATCAGGCAGAACAGCAGGTACTGGCACAACAGGCTGAACAGCAGGTACATCGGACTGGATAGCAGGTACTGGAACTCCAAACCGGGCAGCTGGTATTGGAACTTCAGACTGGACAGTGGGCACAGGTGCTGGCACATCAGGCAGAACAGCAGGTACTGGCACAACAGTCTAAACAGCAGGTACATCGGACTGGATAGCAGGTACTGGAACTCCAAACCGGGCAGCTGGTACTGGAACTTCAGACTGGACAGTGGGCACAGGTGCTGGCACATCAGGCAGAACAGCAGGTACTGGCACAACAGGCTGAACAGCAGGTACATTGGACTGGATAGCAGGTACTGGAACTCCAAACCGGGCAGCTGGTACTGGAACTTCAGACTGGATAGTGGGCACAGGTGCTGGCACATCAGGCAGAACAGCAGGTACTGGCACAACAGGCTGAACAGCAGGTACATCGGACTGGATAGCAGGTACTGGAACTCCAAACCGGGCAGCTGGTACTGGAACTTCAGACTGGATAGTGGGCACAGGTGCTGGCACATCAGGCAGAACAGCAGGTACTGGCACATCAGGCTGAACAGCAGGTACATCGCACTGGATAGCAGGTACTGGAACTCCAAACCGGGCAGCTGGTACTGGAATTTCAGACTGGACATTGGGCACAGGTGCTGGCTTATCAGGCAGAACAACAGGTACTGGCACAACAGGCTGAACAGCAGGTACATCTGACTGGATAGCAGATACTGGAACTCCAAACCGGGCAGCTGGTACTGGAACTTCAGACTGGACAGTGGGCACAGGTGCTGGCACATCAGGCAGAACAGCAGGTACTGGCACAACAGGCTGAACAGCAGGTACATCGGACTGGATAGCAGGTACTGGAACTCCAAACCAGGCAGCTGGTACTGGAACTTCAGACTGGACAGTGGGCACAGTTACTGGCACATCAGGCAGAACAGCAGGTACATCGGACTGGATAGCAGGTACTGGAACTCCAAACTGGGCAGCTGGTACTGGAACTTCAGACTGGACAGTGGGCACAGGTGCTGGCACATCAGGCAGAACAGCAGGTGCATCGGACTGGATAGCAGGTACTGGAACTTCAAACCGGGCAGCTGATACTGGAACATCAGACTGGGCAGTGGGCACAGGCGCTGGCACATCAGGCAGAACAGCAGGTACTGGCACAACAAGCAGAACAGCAGGTGCATCGGACTGGATAGCAGGTACTGGAACTTCAAACCGGGCAGCTGGTACTGGAACTTCAGACTGTACAGTGGGCACAGGTGCTGGCACATCAGGCAGAACAGCAGGTACTGGCACAACAGGCTGAACAGCAGGTACATCGGACTGGATAGCAGGTACTGGAACTCCAAACCGGGCAGCTGGTACTGGAACTTCAGACTTGACAGTGGGCACAGGTGCTGGCACATCAGGCAGAACAGCAGGTACTGGCACAACAGTCTAAACAGCAGGTACATCGGACTGGATAGCAGGTACTGGAACTCCAAACCGGGCAGCTGGTACTGGAACTTCAGACTGGACAGTGGGCACAGGTGCTGGCACATCAGGCAGAACAGCAGGTACTGGCACAACAGGCTGAACAGCAGGTACATCGGACTGGATAGCAGGTACTGGAACTCCAAACCGGGCAGCTGGTACTGGAACTTCAGACTGGACAGTGGGCACAGGTACTGGCACATCAGGCAGAACAGCAGGTACATCGGACTGGATAGCAGGTACTGGAACTCCAAACCGGGCAGCTGGTACTGGAACTTCAGACTGGACAGTGGGCACAGGTGCTGGCTTATCGGGCAGAACAGCAGGTACTGGCACAACAGGCTGAACAGCAGGTACATCTGACTGGATAGCAGATACTGGAACTCCAAACCGGGCAGCTGGTACTGGAACTTCAGACTGGACAGTGGACACAGGTGCTGGCACATCAGGCAGAACAGCAGGTACTGGCACAACAGGCTGAACAGCAGGTACATCGGACTGGATAGCAGGTACTGGAACTCCAAACCAGGCAGCTGGTACTGGAACTTCAGACTGGACAGTGGGCACAGTTACTGGCACATCAGGCAGAACAGCAGGTACTGGCAAAACAGGCTGAATAGCAGGTACATCGGACTGGATAGCAGGTACTGGAACTCCAAACCGGGCAGCTGGTACTGGAACTTCAGACTGGACAGTGGGCACAGGTGCTGGCACATCAGGCAGAACAGCAGGTACTGGCACAACAGGCTGAACAGCAGGTACATCGGACTGGATAGCAGGTACTGTAACTTCAAACCGGGCAGCTGGTACTGGAACTTCAGACCGGACAGTGGGCACAGGTGCTGGCACATCAGGCAGAACAGCAGGTACTGGCACAACAGGCTGAACAGCAGGTACATCGGACTGGATAGCAGGTACTGGAACTCTAAACCGGGCAGCTGGTACTGGAACTTCAGACTGGACAGTGGGCACAGGTGCTGGCACATCAGGCAGAACAGCAGGTACTGGCAAAACAGGCTGAATAGCAGGTACATCGGACTGGATAGCAGGTACTGGAACTCCAAACCGGGCAGCTGGTACTGGAACTTCAGACTGGACAGTGGGCACAGGTGCTGGCACATCAGGCAGAACAGCAGGTACTGGCACAACAGGCTGAACAGCAGGTACATCGGACTGGATAGCAGGTACTGTAACTTCAAACCGGGCAGCTGGTACTGGAACTTCAGACCGGACAGTGGGCACAGGTGCTGGCACATCAGGCAGAACAGCAGGTACTGGCACAATAAGCTGAACAGCAGGTACAGCGGACTGAATAGTAGGTAGTGGAACTTCAAACCGGGCAGCTGGTACTGGAACTTCAGACTGGGCAGCAAGCACAGACACTGGCACATCAGGCAGAACAGCAGGTGCTGGCACAACAGCAGGCATCGGAACATACAGGAACACATCAGGCTGGAACAGATCAGCTGGTGGGGAGGCAGGATTGGATACTGGCATGATGGTATGGGTTGGAAAAAACTTCCGCTTCTTTTTGGTTTTAGCCACTGGGGATCTATAAGTGGGTACAGGGCTGTAGGTAGTGAATGCAGCTGGTAGAAGCGAAGAGTGAAAGGATGGCAAAACAGAGGGAGTAGGTTTTGAAGGGAGATTTAGTGGAGCTGATGGAGGCAGTTGAGAAGCAGAAGGGGAGTTAAAGGCAGGGTAGGTGCAGCAGGAGGAAACAGGGTACTGGTATTTCATTGGTAGAGAAGTATATTCGGAGTTAACAGAAGCTGAATGCAACAGAGTTGACCAGGCCTGTATTAATGATTGCACTGAATCAGGTTTGCACTTGGTTTGTCTGACCAGAGACTGCACTGATTCAATGCATTTTGCAAGCACCTGCTGAGGACAAGCTGAATATTGTTCAAAAAAGAATGCTGAGTCATCCTCCAACAGCCAAACTAAAAATTGTACCTGAGCTGCACTAAAAGGGGGTGTATAGTCATCACCTCCCTCAGCGACATCAGACAGGGCCAACTCAGTACAAATCCAAATTAATGGTTGCACATCTTCAAACAAAAAACTGCCTTGCTCAATAAAAACATGAGCTAGACGGATGCATTCTAACAACTGTTCCCTAGTGTATTCAGCCAATGTCTGATAACAAAGGTCTCTGTCATCAGTTGCCAGGAGCGATAAATACAAAATACTTTCAAAATCCATCTTTCAACAATAGCTGGGACTCAGGCCCCAATTCCCAGGTGCAACCGATCTGATTGTATGGCTTCAGAATTCTGTCAGGGGATGTTATACACAACATCCAATGCAGGTGATCAGATCGCTGGGCTGCACCAAGGAATCAGGGACAAACGAGTAAATGAATAAGAAGGTATGTTTATTGTTAATGATAAAGACACACGTGAAAACAAGACAGCAAACCAAAAACAAGTAAATGGTGAAAACACAGCAAACCCCCAAACCCACCTAACTATCTAACTAATATAATACACTAGCAAGGAAACCAACATGAAATAAAATATAAGGCATGGGCCAAAGCGACAAGGGAACAGAAACCAGGAATAATGAAGCAGACCAAGGAGCAGGGAACAGGAAACAGGGTTCAAGGTCAGGATACACAAACGGGGTTCAGGAACAAACAGGAACAGGCTGGAACAAGAGCAGGTACTGGCAGGGACAAGGGCTTAGCAGAGGAATTCTGAAGCACTGAGGTTAGTTCAGGGCGGGTTTATATAGTCCAGCAAAACCATGACAGGTGTGCTTGATGGCAAGTCTGCAGTCCAGGCAGGGAGACCCCCGCTGGTGGCCACTGGAATTACACACTTTTGGTGCTGAATGTAATAGTGCCACCAGCAGGAGAAACCGGAGATGACACCATTCCTGACATGTGGCCCTAGTACAGGTCATCCCTCCTCTTCCCATACCTTTTCAACATCATGAGACAGCTCCTCTTACAGCCTCCTGTTGGGGGCTCTGGGTTGAAAAGTATAGCTTTATAACCATGGCTGTACTGTGCTCTACCATTGGTAGCATTTTGGGTACACCTTATAAGAGCAGTCTGGTACCTCAGGGGCAGGATTAGCTGCAGACCGCTTGAAGAAACACCTGTAGACAGGCTTTACCCTCCTGTGAGTGTTGAGGTAATTAGTAAAGGTCACCCCCCCTCTTCCCATACCTTTTAGCACCATGAGACAGCGTTTCCTACAGCCAGAAGTGTAGCATTACCTGCCCCCCTCACATTGTCCTTCTCACACTCGTCTTTCTCCCAAAAAGACCCACATGTTGAGTAATTCAGATCTAAAGGGAATTTAGCAGGCTCCACCACCAGGTATTCCGGCTCTGCAATCAAAAACAGCTCATCAGACTAATCATCACTGGAAGAGAACTCTGCATGGCTGGCGTACAGTACCAATGTCTGCATTGTCTACAGCAGGGGGAGACAACTTCTGCCCTTAAGCTGTGTTAAACTACAAGTCCCATGAGACATTGAATGACCCTGACATTCACAGGCATGACTCCTAGAGACAGAGGCATGATGGGATTTGTAGTTTCACCACAGCTGGAGTGCCGAGGTTGCCTACCCCTGGTCTACAGCATCTTCTCATGCTACTCAGCCTGTGCTGTATTTACATGACAATTTCCCCCTATACAGATTAGTAAGAGCTCCCTTAGTGGATCTCTTCATGTTGGACAGTGCAGCTAGAATCCCTGATAAATGATAGAACAAACATTTCTGATGGTATGCAAGTGTTTGATTCTCTTGAATACTGAATGTAGAGTTGTCTGACTCAGAGAATTGCTAAATTGATACATTCAGGCTATAATGAATATTGAGTTGTATGATTATCTGCAGGCTTGACAAGTCTTCATGTAGATGATTAGGAGAATCAAATAACCCAAACTACACCAAATACCCCAATGTGAAAAATTATTTGTTTATTGCTATATATAGGTATTTATATATTTTCCAGCATATCACAGACACTTCACAACATATTCGGCATGTGGCAGCTGCCACCAAAATCTGTGCCATCTAATATTTGTCAGGAAATCGAGCATGGAGCTGAGTGTAGACATTCCCCAGTGGCTCCACCTCTTAGGACCCCTAGCCAGGTGACCCTCAATAAGAAGACCTGACACAAGGAAAGACCACCTCAGCCTCTGGAGGTCCACCACATACACTCACTGATAACTTTATTGGGAACACCAGTACTTCTGCTTATTTGTGATGATATGATGATACGTTTATGAATTAATAAGTCATTGATGTGTGTGGCAGGTCACTCAAAGAACAGGTGTCTTCCACCCAAATATATGGACACATGGACTGTGCTGTGTTGGTCTGGTATGTCCCTTGGCTGTTCAGCTTGGCCCCCCTTTTTTTTGGAGGGAGGGGGAGGAGTGAGGGGTCTCCCGCCTCAAGCCCGGGTGAGAGACAATGCTCGGACTTATCGTATCCCCATTCAGAAGCTGGGCACAGCCTTTGAGCTGATTCGTAGGTGACTGACCAGTTTTCTGTTGTTCGTAGGTCCCTCCTCTCTAGAGGGAATTATACATTAATAGTTATATATCTATTTATTCATCTTTCAGTATAGTCTTGCATATTTCACTCCTGATGATTGGCTACAGGCCATGAAACGCGTAGAGTCTCAGATAAAGGGTGTCAATACAATTTGGAATTTTAATTTCTAATATGTATCGATTTATACTGGATGTATGTTACCTTTCTGCATCTAATCTATTAATCATGATTATTTAATTTGTATTCTTATCAATTATGTTTACTGATTACCTGTACCAAATATTTTATGATCATTATTTGATATGCTAATTATGTACTGAATAAACATTATATGATTATTATATATTATTATTATGATTATTTTCATTATTATCATTAGATTTATCAATATTATGATTATCATTATGAATTGATTTATTATGTGTCCATCAATCATGTATTTCTCGTGATTGCGACATCTAATTAAAGTAGATCATATGTATTTCATTATTGTTTATATATACACATTATTATTTGCATAGACATGCCTCATGCAAAGTCCCAACATTTCCTTTTCTACCCATGTCTATATATTAGGGATGGAGGCATACCTTTTGATAGTCGGGCCAGGTCACACTCGTTCTCATTTGTCTGTATTTGTGCTGAATGTCAGGAAATTCAGAGTTTATGTAGAAATCTGTCAGTAAGATAATAATTGGAGCCCAGAGGAAACCCATTGTAGGGCCCCTAATTTTAAAGCAATGCCATTGAAAACGATTATCACAGATTAAGAACTCTCTATAACACAAAGATAAGGAAAAAAAAATAAGGATCCTTATCCTAGTGTGTTAGTGCCTTGTACCTGTATGAGAACCCAAGATGAAGTAGATGACAATTTCCTTATGAGCACCTGCAGGGGTGATAAAAGGGCACAAGAACCTAAGGACTAGAACCTGGGTGCTCTAGTATCAGATGGGCAGAAGAACAGTTGGTAGTACATAACGGATACACCAAGTTCACTTATGAGCGGAGTCAAGTCACAAGTTGGGTTCAGTTAAAGCCAGGCAGGAAGGCACCAAGTCGTAGGCAGAATCAGGGTCAGAAGCAAGCAGAGGTTGGCAAAGTGCAGACAGCGAGGTACCAAGAACCTTGGTTAGAAGTCCAGGCTAAGGATGGTAATGGAAATGAGCAGTAATCACAAGCAGACAAGGATAATACAAAAGCAGGTCAGGTGAAGGCGGGGTCAATAATGTGGTCAAACACAAGTTCACCAAAAGAGTATTTGATGCTTGGAATAGACTTCCAGCAGAGGTAGTGAGTCAATCAACAGCAAGTGGATTCAAACATGTGCATGTGTGGGAACTTGCCCATTGGCCTGATGGCTGGAACAATGTTCCTGGCAGATTTGTGAATTGAGTCTATTCTAAATGATTCCCGTTAGATATACAGCATTTACCTTGATAAAACATTTTTACACACAGACTACACTACTCCTGGGCATTTGGACCCCATAGCAGGTGCCTGGTCTGTGTCTATTCTAAATGATTCCCCATCAGATTTCTCTACCTTGATAATACATAATACAGACAGACTACATTACTCTTGGGCAGTTGGGCCCCATAGCAGCTGCCCAGTCTTCTGCAGCCACTGCTACAACTTCACTTGACACAACTAGAGACATTGGTCAACTACTTACCTTCAGGAATGACTCTACAGTAGGCAAGAGAGGGCAGAATTAGAAGAGCGAACACTGTGTTCATTATCGATGCTATCCATGTGACTGCAGTCCCGCAGGTGCCATTAATGGTAAGGGTAGAGATGGTGTGACAGCAATCCTTTAGTCTCTGACAGTTAACAATAATGCCTTGTACACACGATGGGACATTTCGACAACAAAATTCATGTTTTTTTTTCAACGGATGTTGGCTCAAACTTGTCTTGCATACACACGGTCACACAAAGTTGGTCGGAAATTCCGAACGTCAAGAGCGCGGTGATGTAGAATATGTACGATGAGCCAAGAAAAATGAAGTTCAATAGCCAGTGCTGCTCTTCTGCTTGATTCCGAGCATGAGTGGCACTTTGTGCGTTGGAATTGTGTACACACGATCAGAATTTCCGACAACAGATTTTGATGTTGGAAAATTTGAGAACCAGATCTCAAATTTTGTGCGTCGGAAATTCTGATGGAAAATGTCCGATGGTGGAATTTCCGACGGTCGGAATTTCCATCAAAAGGCTCCCATCGAACATTTTCGGTCGGAAAATCCGACCGTGTGTACGCGGCATAAAACATACATTCCTCTTTCTACAGATGACACCATGACTCTAAGGTCATCAGACAACCTTTCCCCCTAAGGATTCCTCAGCCTATACAATTCTGAGATCGTTGTCACAGTTAGTTTAGGAACTCAAAGAAAATCTGTTACGGTACACCCGAGTGATTAGATTGCAATTGAAGCAACAATTACTTGTGCCTCAAATTAGTTTCAAAGCAGCAAAATTAAACCAGACATAGAAACCCAAAGAAATAAATAATTCCAATAACACTCTGCTGAGGTTAAATCTTTTTTGCTACACCCCTTTTATTGTGTAACATTTTCATGGGCCATGTGGTGGTACCATAAAAAGTGAGGAAGGTTCCCCTCTTCTGAAGTCAGCTGTGGGCCACTAAGAATTGTGGTCTTTTCTTCAATGAAATCACTGCAGTGGACTTGAACTTGACAGTAAATCTTGGTTTCTTGAACTTAACAGTAGAAAATGAAGAAGCGCTGCGGTACTAGGACAGTCCTTTAGAAATAGAGCAGTGGTTGTCAACTATTAAACTATAGGGGGTGTCAATTGCGGCCCCTGACATTACCAAAGGGCCATACATATATTTATTAATTAGTACTTATATAGTGCTGTTATTTAAGCGGTGCTTTACACATATACTGTATATTGTGGATATTGTATCATTATTCCAGAGACCTGTTCTGCCATCATTCAGGTCCTGCAGAAGGATTATATTAAGGTAAGTTTTATCCTTTAACATCACATTCTATGAATTTAATGTTTGCTAATGTATTTATTTCATCATTCCATAATTACCATGATTGTAATAGGCTGTGAATGTCCTCTTTGTCCTCATGCATGCTGTAAGCTTTTAATGCTCCTTTTTTGTCCTTCATGCACATTTGCATTCACTAACCTCCCCAGCATGCTATCCTGGGCCCATACACACTTAGCCTAGTCACTTAATGTATTTTGTCAGCTCCATTGTAGTGCTTACCCTAAACACCCCCTAAAATGTGTCCAAATGTTATTGTTGTCCTTAAATTCAGGCAGAGTGCAAGAAGCTTTTTTTTGTTTGGGGCCCAAACTCATTTGGAACCCTCCTTCCCCCCAGCCGCTAAGTTAACCGATACCAATACTCTATCTGCTGACTTTGCCCAACCAATACACACTATACCTACCTTTTTTGTGTTCATATTTATGGATGAATTCACCAAAGCATGTAGTTCAAGTGCCTGCCTGAATACTTTCAAATGATACTGTTTAAAGTTTTGTTCTCCTATTATCGTGACAGGTAATTGCTGGATGTAAAAATGTTTTTCCACTTGGACAGTGTGTATTCCTATTTTTGAATCATGACACTTCTTACCTGTCCAGTGGGCTGCCAATAGTGTAAGGGGGGCTGGCCAAAGTAACACACATCATTGAGAGCTGAATGCATAAATAAAGTGGAGAGAGTTAATGGGCCATCAGAGGGGGTGAGTAGTCGAGTAGTCTGATAAGTGGACCTTATACTTTTGTCTTTAAATACTCATTTCAATAAATGTTATACTTATGTTGGCCAAGAATGTTTGTGTCTAATCTGCTTGCAAAATGTTTTGTGCAAAAGTACTCATTTTATTTTTCTTGTTTGACTTCACAGTTTCCTTCAAACCCACAGGAATAGCAGACTGTGGCCTCCCAATTCCACCAGCAGTGGGACTTCCCCAATTGGTGGTGATCGATGGGAAACACGTCCGGATTGTCCCATCATCAAACTCGGGGTCATACTACTTCAATTATAAGGGGTACAGTAGTATTGTGATGTTGGCGGTGGAGACAGTGAATTATGAGTTCCTATATCTGGACGTAGGGAAGAATGGCCATATGTCTGATGGAGGAGTGATTGTACAGATGGAATTTTACTAGCGTCTCCAGAATGGCACCTTGGGGTTGCCACCTCCTGAGGATAACGTTGCGGGCCTCCAGTTCGTTTTTGTGGCAGATGAGACCTTTGCCCTGGGGGAAGATTTGATGAGGCTTTTCCCCATGAGGACCCTGACCCCGGAGCAGAGGGTTTTTAATTACCGGCTGGCCCATGCCAGAAGAGTGGTCGAGAATGCCTTTGGCATAATGGCCAGCCGGTTCTGGCTTTTCCTTATGGCCATCAACATGGCAGAATACAAACTAAATCACATCATCTTGAGCTGCTGCATTCTTCATAGTTTCTTGCGGAAGAATGCAGATAACTATCTGGCCTCAGTTGCGACTGAGGCCGACTTTTCACATGATCAAACAATGACAGCACTTGAAAGTGGCTGTCCTGGCTTACCCCCCCAAAGTGAAGTATGGCAAAAGTATGTTGAGTACTTCGTAGGTAGGGGGGCAATTGATTTACCAGAAAATCTGGAAGCTGTGTAAAATACATTTTATTTGAAAAACTAAACTCATATTTCATTTTGAATTACTGTTTCTTATCTGTCTCCTAGGTTCTCCAATGGCCTTTTATTTTCAGTCATTTTCTTCAATAGTGCAAACGTAACTTATTTGATACATGCGGTGACAATCTCTTCTTCAGCTAACTATTATGTTGTGCTGTGGGTCTGCTACACACACACACACAATGTTTTTGTTGTTAATATATGTAATGCATTAATGATAAAAATAATCATCCTTTTCAACTCCATGAATTTAGTGCTTGTAGTCCCTAAAATGGCCTGATTTTGGCAAATTTTACAGCACAGTGGCGGTTATTTACTAAAGGCAAATCCACTTTGCACTACAAGTGCACTGCAAGTGCACTTGTAGTGCAAAGTGAATTTGCCTTTAGTAAATAACCCCCATTGTCACTGTAACTATACCAACTTAAAAAATAAACTGGTATTGAGCATTGAAAGAAGAAGCCACACATTGTTAAGTATAAAATATTTTACTCCAAGCACATTCACATGCGTTATAAATGGTTTTTGAACAAACCAACATCTTGGTGTATAACATGTATGTTTGACATACATTTGCCTTTTTTTGGGGGCTAAACAGGCATGTTTAAAAACATAACATTAGGGATGAGCTTTATGTTCGGGTAGAACATGAGTTCAACTCGAACATTGTCTGTTCATCGATTCATCGAAATACGAACATTTTGGGTCATTTGCGCCAAATTAGAGTGGCGCGTCACGCCCCATAATGCACTGCAAAATCGCAGTGCATTGCTGTCTGATGATTGGCCAAGCATGCACTATGACCCGCATGCTTTGGCCAATCACAGCGCCGTCAGCAAAGAGAGCCAGCAAAGAGAGCCATAATTGGCCCAAGGCAGGGTGCCTTGGGCCAATTATGGCTCATGGGGTTAAGTCCACGCCCCATACTCTATAAGGCCGCCTGCACGTCGGCCCTGTGTATTGTGTTGCTGGCGTTGACCGAGAGAGTGCCATTTCATTTAGATTGAGCAGGCAGGCGATTCAGTTAGCTGCGGTGTGTTTAATATATATATATATGTATATATATATATATATATATGTGTGTGTATATATATATATATATATATATATATATATATATATATATATATATATATATATATATAGTTAGCCTCATATATATATTCACTGCTAAGAAACGAAAAATGGTTGGGACTTTAAATGAAGTGTGTGGTCATATGCGAGCACTACACTTCCATCCCTGGTAATCATTTAAAAGAAAGGACATTGTTTGGGACTTTGAATGAGATGTGTGTAGGTGAAAAAACAATAATATACATAATCAAATGACGGGTTTATTTAAGAAATTGCCTTGGACTAATTGCATCGCCAGTATGACAAGCTGATGAACATGTATTACATATAAACAACATACATATTGCACAAGTTTTAAAATCCAAAGTACATTGTATATAAACATGATGAAATATAAAACTGCATAAATGAGCTTGACGCGTTTCGTGGATTCATTCCACTTCTTCAGAAGCAATTGCAGAATTCATATCTAGAAGTAATATATATCCAAAATTATTCCAATGAATTAGACAAGGATGCAGGGGAAGGAAAAACCCAAACACCCCAATGGCTTACTTAACAGCTTTGTAGACAGTCATACAGTGCTGAAACCTAACGGTCAATGGAGGCCGGGACATATTCCCGCTGGGAGCTGAGGGGGCGTCACAACGCAGGCAGCCAAGGCGGAGAAAACCATACCCCGGGGGAGCGGAAAAACATGAGCTGCAGGAAGATGCCTGTGAATAGCTCTCATCTGTGTGAGGTGAAAAAAACAAAACTCAAAAGAACAGACTGGCCAGGCACATGAATTGTAGCTGACCAAGAGAAAAAAAACAATAAAGAACCAGAAACCCATAGAGGTAAAGAAGAAATGGTAGAGCATCCTGAAATTACAACAGACCAATACTGCCCAGAGATTCAGGGCTAAGAGAGTAACAAAATAAATAAAACAGAGAGAATTGGATAGGGTATCCATGGAAAGGTGAACAAGGAAAGAAAAAAAAAAAAAAAAAGCAAGCCTGGACAGATGAACAAAAAACAACCAGGAAACCAGGGGTGAGGAAGTGATGAAGTGCACAGTCCTGGAATCACGACAGACCTAACTTTTTCACTCACTTTATTAGACCACCAATCAAGGGTTTGTTATTTGCCGAGGACATGCAATCTCATGGCTCTGGTTTGCTGGATTGTTCCAGGTCTGGGAGCTGCAATGTGCACTGGTGCCCCCCCTCCCCTCCCCGCTGATTGGCTGGGAGGGGTGGTGGGTGTCTCACTGTGCATCGGCGCCATGCCCCGCGCCGCCACGTGTGATGACACTCCTCGGTGTCTCATTGGCGGCAGCGAGTTGTCCAGCTAAGTGTGTGATGGGCGTTTCCGCCGACGCTGGCGGCCACGTGTCAGCTGTTTGGCGGGAAGGCCTTATACAAACACACCCAGCGTGGCGCTGGGGGCGTCCTGCGTGGCTGCCCGGGCGGGTATATCTTTCAATCCTGGGAGATGCAACCTTCTCTCCCTTTACACAGAACGCTCCTTGGACCCCACATGGAGGTCATGGCACTCACATACAGAACACTAGGTACACTTATCTTTCATTCCTCCCCCCCCCAGGACTCCCTTTCCTGGGGGGTTTCTTTCTCTTCTACCCCCTTGGTGGTCCTTGAATTTTCGGACAGGATAGGTCTGTCGTGATTCCAGGACTGTGCACTTCATCACTTTCTCACCCCTGGTTTCCTGGTTGTTTTTTGTTCATCTGTCCAGGCTTGCTTTTTTTTTTTTTTTTTTTTCCTTGTTCACCTTTCCATGGATACCCTATCCAATTCTCTCTGTTTTATTTATTTTGTTACTCTCTTAGCCCTGAATCTCTGGGCAGTATCGGTCTGTTGTGATTTCAGGATGCTCTACCATTTCTTCTTTACCTCTATGGGTTTCTGGTTCTTTATTGTTTTTTTTCTCTTGGTCAGCTACAATTCATGTGCCTGGCCAGTCTGTTCTTTTGAGTTTTGTTTTTTTTTCACCTCACACAGATGAGAGCTATTCACAGGCATCTTCCTGCAGCTCATGTTCTTCCGCTCCCCCGGGGTATGGTGTTCTCCGCCTTGGCTGCCTGCGTTGTGACGCCCCCTCAGCTCCCGGCGGAAATATGTCCCGGCCTCCATTGACCGTCAGGTTTCAGCACTGTATGACTGTCTACAAAGCTGTTAAGTAAGCCATTGGGGTGTTTAGGTTTTTCCTTCCCCTGCATCCTTGTCTAATTCATTGGAATAATTTTGGATATATATTACTTCTAGATATGAATTCTGCAATTGCTTCTGAAGAAGTGGAATGAATCCACGAAACGCGTCAAGCTCATTTATGCAGTTTTATATTTCATCATGTTTGTATACAATGTCCTTTGGATTTTAAAACTTGTGCAATATGTATGTTGTTTATATGTAATAGATGTTCATCAGCTTGTCATACTGGCGATGCAATTAGTCCAAGGCAATTTCTTAAATAAACCCGTCATTTGATTATGTATATTATTGTTTTTTCGCCTACACACATCTCATTCAAAGTCCCAAACAATGTCCTTTCTTTTAAATATATATTCACTGTATCCAGTTTAGCTAGATCTGACTGCAGTCCATTCCTGGTGTACTGTTTCTAATATACTTCAGGCAGGTGATTCAGTTAGCTGCAGGGTATTTGATCTATATATGCAGTCAGTCTTGTGTGTGTATGTATGTATGTGTGTGTGTATATATGTGTGTATATATATGTATCCAGTTTAGCTAGATCTGACTGCAGTCCGTTCCTGGTGTGCTGTTTCTAATATACTTCAGGCAGGCAGGTGATTCAGTTAGCTGCAGTGTATTTATATACAGTCAGTCTCTAGCACTCAGCATCAGCAGCAGTCTTCAAGGGATCATTTTCAGTCCCTAGAAACCCATGGACTTGTACGTGGCTGGGAGGAGGTGGCTGTGGATCATGTCATTCTTAGTGACCCAGAGGACTCTGGATCGCATGCCTCAGAAAACCTTTGCAGCATGGCCTCCCTGATCCTGCAAAGCCTGCGAAAGAACCTTCGGATTCGTGGTATCAGGGTATTCGTGGATCATTACTGGCCTGGCTGGCAACCCTTCTTGATCCACGTTACAAGGGTAAGGTTGCGGAATTTATCCAGCCTTTGCAGAGGGAGCAGAGGATGAAACCTCTTTGGGAGGCCTTGCAGAAAGGTTTGTGCAATCCGTTTCCAGAGCCTGGGAGGTTACAATTTCCTGGACAACGTGTTGCTGAGGCTTCGGTCAGTCACAGAAGGAGCGGTGGAGAAGGTGGCTGTCTGACCGATGCGTTCAGACAATTTTTTAGTCCGCAGCCCCAAGGTCTGATCGGTTCCAGCAACCATCGCCAGCGTCCGATTTACATGGTGCAGGAATACCTAGGGGCAAGATCAGACTTGGAGACCTTTCCAAACGAAAATCCACTGCGTTACTTGGTCTTGAGGATGGATCACTGGCCAGAGCTTGCACAGTATGCAATTGAGCTACTGGCCTGTCCTGCATCCAGCGTTCTTTCTGAACGCACATTCAGTGCTGCTGGAGGCTTTGTAACTGATCACAGAGTGCGCCTGTCCACTGACTCAGTTGATTGGCTCACCTATATAAAAATGAATCAGTCTTGGATCACCAGCTACCAAGCACCTGATGCTGATGTAACCGATTAATTTTTATATGAATGTGAAATCCCTTGAAGACTGCCTATGCTGAGTGAATATCCTGTTATACTGAGTGACTATCCTATTCCTCCTCAATGTTCATGTCGATAGCTTCTAAGAAAATTTTTGTTTCAGGACACCGCCACCAGTGCTTAAGGCCCAATTTTTCTGCACCTGTTTAACAGGGGCGAATAAATATAATTTTGATGTAATATTTCGCAGCAGGGCCCGTTCCTGCACCCACCAAGAGTAATTGTGAGAGCTTACGGTGTTGTGGCACCACCACCACACCACCACCAAAGGCCCAATTTTTCTTCCCCTGTTCAACAGAGGCATGTAATTACAATTCTTGATATAATATTTCACAGCAGGGCCCGTTCCAGTGCCCACCAAGAGTAACTGTGAGGGCTTACAGTGTTCTGGTACCACCAACACCTAAGGCCCAATTTTCTGCAGAGTATATAGGGTAGGCCATATAGTACAGTGGGGCAAAAAAGTATTTAGTCAGCCACCAATTGTGAAAGTTCTCCCACTTAAAAAGATGAGAGAGGCTTGTAATTGTCATCATAGGTATACCTCAACTATGAGAAACAAAACGTGGAAACAAATCCAGACAATCACATTGTCTGTCTGATTTTTGAAAGAACTTATTTGCAAATTATGGTGGAAAATAAGTATTTGGTCAATATCAAAAGTTCATCTCAATACTTTGTTATATATCCTTTGTTGGCAATGACAGAGGTCAACCATTTTCTGTAAGTCTTCACAAGCTTGTCACACACTCTTGCTGGTATGTTGGCCCATTCCTCCATGCAGATCTCCTCTAGAGCAGTGATGTTTTGGGGCTGTCGCTGGGCAACACGGACTTTCAACTCCCTCCAAAGGTTTTCTATGGGGTTGAGATCTGGAGACTGGCTAGGCCACTCCAGGACCTTGAAATGCTTCTTACGAAGCCACTCCTTCATTGCCAGAGCGGTGTGTTTGGGATTATTGTCATGCTGAAAGACCCAGCCACATTTCATCTTCAATGCCCTTGCTGATGGGAGGATGTTTGCACTCAAAATCTCACGATACATGGCCCCATTCATTCTTTCATGTACACGGATCAGTCGCCCTGTTCCCTTTGCAGAGAAACAGCCCCAAAGCATGATGTTGCCACCCCCATGCTTCACAGTAGGTATGGTATTCTTTGGTTGCAACTCTGCATTCTCTCTCCTCCAAACACAACGAGTTGTGTTTCTACCAAACAGTTCTACTTTGGTTTCATGTGACCATATGACAGTCTCCCAATCCTCTTCTGGATCATCCAAATGCTCTCTAGCAAACCTCAGACGGGCCCGGACATGTACTGGCTTAAGCAGGGGGACATGTCTGGCACTGCAGGATCTGAGTCCCTGGCGGCGTAGTGTGTTACTGATGGTAGCCTTTGTTACGTTGGTCCCAGCTCTCTGCAGGTCATTCACTAGGTCCCCCCCGTGTGGTTCTGGGATTTTTGCTCACTGTTCTTGTGATCATTTTTACCCTACGGGGTGAGATCTTGCGTGGAGCCCCAGATCGAGGGAGATTATCAGTGGTCTTGTATGGCTTCCATTTTCTAATTATTGCTCCCACAGTTGATTTCTTCACACCAAGCTGCTTGGCTATTGCAGTTTCAGTCTTCCCAGCCTGGTGCAGGTCTACAATTTTGTTTCTGGTGTCCTTCGACAGCTCTTTGGTCTTCACCATAGTGGAGTTTGGAGTGTGACTGTTTGAGGTTGTGGACAGGTGTCTTTTATACTGATAACAAGTTCAAACAGGTGCCATTAATACAGGTAATGAGTGGAGGACAGAGGAGCCTCTTAAAGAAGAAGATTCGGGTCTGTGAGAGCCAGAAATCTTGCTTGTTTGTAGGTGACCAAATACTTATTTTCCACCATAATTTGCAAATAAATTCTTTCAAAAATCATACAATGTGATTGTCTGGATTTGTTTCCACATTTTGTCTCTCATAGTTGAGGAATACATATGATGACAATTACAGGCCTCTCTCATCTTTTTAAGTGGGAGAACTTGCACAATTGGTGGCTGACTAAATACTGTTTTGCCCCACTGTATATACAGGCGGTCCCCTACTTTCAAACATCCGACTTACAAATGACTCCTACTTGCAAACGGAGGGAGACAACAGGAAGTGAAGGGAAATCTACCCCTAGGAAGGGAAATTCTCTCCTGTAAGAGTTAATATGGGAAAAAGGTGTCTCCTCCACTGATTTATCACCAATCCTTGTTAAAAACCCCAAATTTTCAAAATCCAATTGTCATTGGGACAGAAAGTGAGGTGAAATCTTCTGAAGAGGAGCACAGACAGCAAAACAAATGTTACAGGGGTGATAACCCTTCCCTATGTTTTCCAAAAAGCTTAAATTATTATTTTTTTTGGCTGGAGCTACACTTACAAAATGTACCTGTTCCAAATTAAAAACAGATTCAACTTAAGAACAAACCTACAGTCCCTGTCTTGTTTGGACCACCTGTATACTGCTATTCAGAGTATATAGGGCCTGGGGGCCCCACGCCTTTTCCTTTTTTAATTTGGGTCCGGGGTTCCCCTTAATATCCATATAAGACCCAAAGGGCCTGGTAATGGTCTGGGGGGGGTATCCATGCCATTTTTCTCAATAATTTTCATCAAGATTGCGGGGACACGACATTACATTACAGCCGCAAGCAGTTTTAAATGACTTTTATTCCTTTAGAAATTTTGTGCAGGGACTGTTCTAAACACGGGAAATACGCGCCACTTTACAGGCATACTATAGTCACACCCCAGGTACGATATTTAGAGGAATATTTTACTTTTTTTTTTTCACTTTAGGCATTAATAAATCACTGCTCCCGAAAAAATGGCCATTTTTAAAACTTTTTTTTTCCATTGATACATGTCCCTTGGGGCAGGGCCTGGGTCCCCAAACACTTTTTAAGACAATAACTTGCATAATAGCCATAATACAAGAGAGACTGTGGGACTTTAAATGAGGTCCATGGCCATAAGGTCAAGGTATCTCCATCCCTGATTCAAATGAAAAACTGAATAAAGAGTTGGGACTTTAAACGAAGCATGTACAGTAAAATAAATAATTATTTGTATCAAATGTATTCCTTATAATATATATATATATATATATATATATATATATATATATATATATATATATATATATATATATATAGACATATATAGACATATATAGACAAGACACACAACACTATGAGTCTTATGCCGCGTAAACACGAGCGGACATTACGGCGGACTTTGCCCGGCGGACTGGATTTCGTCGGACAATTCGATGTGTGTGGGCTCCAGCGGACTTTGTTTTCTCAAAAGTTCGACGGAATTAGATTTGAAACTTGTTTTAAATTTATCCGTTGAAATCGAGTCCGGTCGAAAAGTCCGCCGTCTGTATGCTAGTTCGACGGACAAAAAGCCACGCTAGGGCAGCTATTGGCTACTGGCTATGAACTTCCTTGTTTTAGTCCGGTCGTACGTCATCACGTACGAATTCGACGGACTTTGGTGGATTGTGTGTAGGCAAGTCCGTTCATTCACAAAGTCCGTCGGAAAGTACGTCGAAAAGTCCGCCGGGCAAAGTCCGCCGTAATGTCCGCTCGTGTGTACGCGGCATTATGGTACATTCCATATATATACATAGAGTCAATACATGTATGTACACACATATACATGCAAGGCACAATATAACATGATGGTTCAATGTAAGTAACTTAAAAAGCAAAAAATACAAGATAAAAAATAAATATCTAGTCTGGCCATAGATAGGCATATTGTTACACATATCTGGATGTTAATGTGAATAAAAGATGCATGGGTGTAGCATCTGTAGCTCGACACGTTTCGTGGTTGGTTACTACTCAGCAGGAGCAATTGTGGCCAAAGCCTATAAAAATAATGAGTATTGGGTCAGACTAATTGCACAAATAAGCATATAGATTAAGTTAGGGGAAAATGCTAAAACATCCACCCATACTTACAGATCCACCCATGAGATTCGGGTGTGGCAGGATCACCAATGGTGGGCCAGGGTCGAACAAACAGCACGGGAGCTGAGGCGGCATATGAAGGCATGGCATCAGGGAACAGAAAGAAAGTGATGCTGGTAATGGGGTTGGAACAAAACCAAACCATCCAAGGATATGTGGGATGGATGTTCCCAAACATCTAAAAAACATAAATCAAAAATGGATAATGAGATAAATATGGAAAAATAAAGATTAAAAAATGAAGGGGGCAAAAGGCATTGCCACCTACCAGTGGGGTTACCAAGATCCGAATGTGTGAAAAACTGATGTGCATGTGTTGGCCGTGTCAAACAAAAGCAAATTCTGTTCCCATGATAAGGAGTTTGGTACTCTATTCCAGCCAATGATATGCCGCCATGAAGCACGTACAGTAAAATAAATAATTATTTGTATCAAATTTATTCCATATAAAATATATATATAGACAAGACACACAACACTATAAGTCTTATGGTACATTTCATATATATACATAGAGTCAATACATGTATGTACACACATATACATGCAAGGCACAATATAACATGATGGTTCAATGTAAGTAACTTAATAACTTACATAATAGCCTTTAAAATTCACACTTTTGATTTTTAACATTCGGGTCCCATAGACAATGTACGAATGTTTGCGCAAACTTTCGGTCCATTCCCATGTTCTGCTGAGAACTGAACCGGGGGGTGTTTGGCTCGTCCCTACATAACATACACATCCCCAACTCAGGAACTTACGAAGTTCAACTTTGCTAAAGTGAAGGCCATATGAGACATTAGTATGTCAAAACTGTGTTGATTTTGCCTTCATCGGATGGGGTGATCTCACCCCTGTAAAAGCCAAATTTTGAAGATGCACACAAACTGGGACTCAAAATTTGGATTTCCCCCATGATCCCATGCCTAAAATGTGTGTATTTTCCGTGACCCACGGACTTACCTATTTTCAACAAGCTCCAGTCTGGTCACATGATCCCCTGTGTGAGACAGCAGTGGCTGTAGGGGAGAGAAGAGCATGCTTGATAATGACTAGTAAAGCCTGGAGTGGTGACATCACCCATAGGTTCCTATGTCCCATCTGTTGTTGGCGCTCCCTTTTACCCCCTGCATACACCACTGGCTCACACAGGGGATAACATGACTGGACAGCTGGAAAATAGGTGTTTACATATTTCTACACAGGTTAGCCATCATAGGCATTAGGAGGGGGGATTTTATAATATTTCAGTTAATGGGAGCTACATATGTCATATTCACACTATAATACTTGTTGTAGCACCATGCAGTTGGGATCAATACCCGGTAGGGTTTTGTATTTAACCTTTTTGATTGTTTCTATATACAGTGGGGACGGAAAGTATTCAGACCCCCTTAAATTTTTCCCTCTTTGTTATATTGCAGCCATTTGCTAAAATCATTTAAGTTCATTTTTTTCCTCATTAATGTACACACAGTACCCCATATTGACAGAAAAACACAGAATTGTTGATATTTTTGCAGCTTTATTAAAAAAGAAAAACTGAAATATCACATGGTCCTAAGTATTCAGACCCTTTGCTCAGTATTTAGTAGAAGCTCCCTTTTGATCTAATACAGCCATGAGTCTTTTTGGGAAAGATGCAACAAGTTTTTCACACCTGGATTTGGGGATCCTCTGCCATTCCTCCTCGCAGATCCTCTCCAGTTTTGTCAGGTTGGATGGTAAATGTTGGTGGACAGCCATTTTTATGTCTTCCTTAGAGATGCTCAATTGGGTTTAAGTCAGGGCTCTGACTGGGCCATTTAAGAACAGTCACAGAGTTGTTGTGAAGCCACTCCTTCCTTATTTTAGCTGTGTGCTTAGGGTCATTGTCTTGTTGGAAGGTAAACCTTTGGCCCAGTCTGAGGTCCTAAGTACTCTGGAGAAGGTTTTCGTCCAGGATATCCCTGTACTTGGCCACATTCATCTTTCCCTCGATTGCAACCAGTCGTCCTGTCCCTGCAGCTACAAAACACCCCCACAGTATGATGCTGCCACCACCATGCTTCACTGTTGGGACTGTATTGGACAGGTGATGAGCAGTGCCTGGTTTTCTCCACACATACCGCTTAGAATTAAGGCCAAAAAGTTCTATCTTGGTCTCAGACCAAAGAATCTTACTTCTCACCATCTTGGAGTCCTTCAGGTGTTTTTTTTAGCAAACTCCATGCGGGCTTTCATGTGTCTTGCACTGAGGAGAGGCTTCCGTCGGGCCACTCTGCCATAAAGCCCCGACTGGTGGAGGGCTGCAGTGATGGCTGACTTTCTACAACTTTCTCCCATCTCCCGACTGCATCTCTGGAGCTCAGCCACAGTGATCTT
The DNA here is from genome assembly GCA_037952835.1 of Lithobates septentrionalis. Lineage (NCBI taxonomy): Eukaryota > Metazoa > Chordata > Amphibia > Anura > Ranidae > Lithobates > Lithobates septentrionalis. The sequence goes on from JBBDGP010001852.1 coordinate 3,745,987, forward strand.
TGGGTTCTTCTTTACTTCTCTCACCAAGGCGCTTCTCTCCCGATAGCTGTTTGGCCAGACGGCCAGCTCTAGGAAGGGTTCTGGTCGTCCCAAGCGTCTTCCATTTAAGGATTATGGAGGCCACTGTGCTCTTAGGAACCTTAAGTGCAGCAGGAATTTTTTTGTAACCTTGGCCAGATCTGTGCCTTGCCACAATTCTGTCTCTGAGCTCTTCAGGCAGTTCCTTTGACCTCATGCTTCTTATTTGCTCTGACATGCACTGTGAGCTGTAAGGTCTTATATAGACAGTGTGGCTTTCCTAATCAAATCCAATCAGTATAATCAAACACAGCTGGACTCAAATGAAGGTGTAGAACCATCTCAAGGATGATCAGAAGAAATGGACAGCACCTGAGTTAAATATATGACTGTCACAGCAAAGGGTCTGAATACTTAGGACCATGTGATATTTCAGTTTTTCTTTTTTAATAAATCTGCAAAAATTGCAACAATTCTGTGTTTTTCTGTCAATATGGGGTGCTGTGTGTACATTAATGAGGAAAAAAATGAACCCAAATTATTTTAGCAAATGGCTGTAATATGACAAAGAGTGAAACATTTAAGGGGGTCTGAATACTTTCCATCCCCACTGTATATTTTGGTATCTATATAGATATATCTATATATCTATATAGATACCAAACTATATATAGAAAAAATTTGAAAAGTTTAAATACAAAACCCTACCGGGTATTGATCCCAACTGCACAGTGCTGCAACAAGTATTATAGTGTGAATATGACATATGTAGCTCCCATTAACTGAAATATTATAAAAATAACCCTACTGGGTAGTGAGTCCTAATCACCGGTACTGCAAGAAACCACAACCTCATTGTGCAAATAAAGCAAATAAAGTACAGAAAATTTCATATAACAATTCATCAAATACAATCATTCTAATATAGACCTACTGGGCAGTGAATCCAAATCACCAGTGCTGCAAGAACACACAATTGTGCAAATATATAAATAAACAAATTTCATATAACAATAAAAAGCATACAAAAAACGTGGCTATGAATGAACTTTATGGCTATGGATGCACTTTATATTGATTATTATATAAAATGAGTTTTTGCAGCACTGGTGATTTGTATTCACTGAGAGAGAGGCAGAGAGAGAGACATTGGGATCAGAGAGATGGTGAAGCTGAGAGAAAGGGGGGGCTGAGAGAGGGGCCTGAGGGGCAGATGAGAGAGACTGCTAGCCATACCTTTCATGTCAGTCTGTCTTCTTGATCCGGGGGTGCTTTGATCCCTCCAGCGGCTCCCTGGCAGTGCTTCCTCGCCCGTCCTCTGAGTCCCCAGTCAGTCTGTTCTCTGGGCCTCATGTTACTGCTGAGAGGAAGATGGAGCAATCCATGCTCTGAAAACACGGGAGATGCTGCGCCCGCCGCTTCTCATCTCTTGGGGGGGCGGGGTCAGGGGGGCTAGGTGAAGGAGGAGGTCGCCACAGTGGAACTATTCTCCCAAGTCCTGGGCTCTCAGGCAGCCAGCCTATCTGTCTTCTGCTCGGCCTCTCGCTGATCAACACCATGAGACAGATCCCCCAGCCGCCCGCCCGCACCCCAAGAGCGGTCGCTGTTGCTGAACAACATGGACTCTCCGGCATCATAAGTTTAACAAGGGGCTTTTATCCCCGTGCTAGACTGTCCACAATCGTGACATCGCCCCTCTAAATTTTGCGCTCGGGGCGGTGGCCCCCCTCGCACCCCCCACGCTACGCCACTGCTTCCAGCATAGAGTCCCAACTCTGTAAAGCACACATTTGTAATCCACATGGTGTCAGTGAACACAATTCAAGAGCATTCACCAGTAATAACTGGGATCTGGCAACTTCAGGATTTCTCCTTTGGCATTTACCGTAGTAATGTAATGTTGAATGTCCTCCCGGGTTAACATTATCTTGACATTGATTTGACAGTCATATTCATGAACAGGTAACAGCGAGGTTCTTAGACCCCGGTCACTGGGCCATACGTAACGATAATAACCCTTTCAAAGAACACTTTAGGCGATGCTGCATTGACAACTCTGTCAGCAGCAACAGCACTTTTCTTCTCTTAGCATTAAAGAGGAGAGCCCATCAAAAAAAAAAAAAAATTAAAAGTCAGCAGCTACAAATACTGCAGCTGCTGACTTTTAATTGGACACATACCTGTCCCTGGGTTCAGCGATGTGGGGGATCGAAGCCCCGCTCGTCTCCCCCTCCGTTCAGCGGCGCCGGCATTGCAACTGTGGGCGCCGGGCTGTGGCTTCACCGCCTGCCACTCAATGCGCATGCGCGAGCTGCGCCGAGCGCCGTGATTGCCCGCTCAGTCACCTGGGACCTGTAATGGGTCCCAGATGATTGACAGGAGGGAGGGAGCAGAGCTGAGCCCTTCCTGTGCCGAGACGGAAGTGAGGTCACAGCCCAGGCACTGAAAGAGGCCGACTACGAGGGACCCCCTAGCAACAGGCATTTAGAGGTGAGTAAACAAAAAAATATCCAAATGTTTTTTTGTATTTTTTTTTAGTATTTTTCATGTTTTTTTTTTTTTTTGGTGGAACACCACTTTAAGGGGGTATATTCGGTACATCCCAACAGCTTTATGCAACAGTCACTGCATCTTCTACTCCCCCTTGGCTTTCCCGCTTCAGGCACCACCGGGGCTGAACACGTGATCTTTGTACGAGATGAACGGACGCACTGAGCCAGACGAGTGAGAATCGGAGGGCTACAATCCTCGGCAGCGGTGACTCCCTGGGAGGCAGCTGAGACAGCCACTTGCATTTCCTTGGGAGGAAACCGAGGTGCTGGTACCACTTTCTCCAGACTAGCAGTTGCTGTAGAACTGACACTTCCACTGCGGTCTCTGTAGATTACCAGACGGATACGTTCCGATAGAGAAGAATCTGCCCAGGCAGGGATAGGCCTACTAGAGTCAGCAGCAGCAGTGCTGGATTAGGTCCTTCCACGGTGGTGTACCTGGCTCCAGATGACGGCTCTTTAACAGAAATAGCGGTCACAATTACCGCTACCTGATCTTTGTACTTTTGATGATCTACTAATATGTGAGTTTATTTTTGATACTTTAAGAAACCAGTGTTTACGTTATTATGCTATGTGAGTTTTTCAATCTATTTCTTGCGTGGTTTATGAATATTCATTTGTGGTCTTCCATTGGGATATCACTTTTTATGCTGTTGAGGATTACTGTGGATGCTACAGCTGCCGCCTCGGTTTGAAATCTATTGAGGATATCTAAGGAGATGCACCTTTCCGACCAGTTGATCTCTAAGCCTTTTTTGACTTGAATGACATAAGTTTTCCCAAGTCAACAACTTCTGGTAAGCCTCTTAATATCCTCGGTGACAGCTTCTTCACCATCCATACCCTTCCTGTTCATTCTGGTTGCCTCGAAGCCTCTACACAGCTCCCTCACCTATTTTCTACTCCAATCTGCGATTCAACATGGCCACTTAAGGAGTTATATCCTCGTGACCAGTTGGTCTCACTGCTTTTTGCGACTTGGCCGGCATAAGTCGTTCCAAGTCATCTATCTTTGATAAGCCCCCTAAGACCCTGGGTGGTGGCTTTCTCACTCTTTCTACAATTTCCAACAATGTTGATGGACTTTGACATTATGGTTCTCTGTAGTGTTAATTCCATTTAGAACTTTTTGGACTTTATCAGTTTTTTATTTATATTTGAATCACTGTTCACATGTTTTGGTGTTTTTTCTTATAGCTCTGTACACCATATACACACTATAATACAGTGTACTGCATTGTTTTTTCGAAAAAAACAAGGGGGAAGGCGCCTCTGGGTGTAGTAGGGAAGTTGTTTATTATTAAAAAAAACAATGTGCAAACAACTCACATTTCGGAAGTATTACAAAGAGCATCTGAAAAGCCAGAAGGGGGATCCATCATCAGGCAACACTGTGACCTATCGGATGTACAACCCCATGATGGACCCCCCTTCTGGCTTTTCAGACGCTCTTTGTAATACTTCCGAAATGTGAGTTGTTTGCACATTGTTTTTTTTTTATAATAAACGACTTCCCTACTACACCCAGAGGCGCCTTCCCCCTTGTTTTTTTCTATAGATCTTGGAGCTTGGTTTCAACTCTCTAGAAGGCAGCCCTGTTTGTGGATTTACACCAACACCCTCTCCTACAGCCTTTTTATACAGACTTTAATGAACTATATATACTAATTCCTTTTCTTGTCTATACATTGTATATATGGTGTTATAATTGTGATCAATTGCTGCTTACTGTGATGTTTTTGGGCATTCCCCAGTTCCTTGCGCCTTTCCTCGTATATTGCATTGGTTTTTCGTATATTGGGTTACACTTTTGTATACTATATATGCATTGTATAGAGTGCATTATAGCAGTTTCATACTAATATTCAATCATATGGTATGTCGTTATATATACACTTTATTTGGCTTTGAGATGCCATTCATTTAACTTTCTGAGTTCATAGAGCTACACTTTTTTACATTTTTATTTATTACTTGGGTCTATAGGTGTGTTGGCCGCTGTTTACTCACATTTTACGCAGCGCTGTATTATTTATTTCTTTATGCCTCTGAGGAGTATGAACAAATGAGATACAATAATAAACTTATGAAAAAATAGACAATTTTATTTACTTTAAAAACAGTTGGAAAAAGTACATTACAGTTTGTACGATTAAGTCTGAATTCATGGTATGCAGATCCCCAACAATTAATAGAAATGTACCCTACGCGTTTTGTGGACAGTGCCGCTTCGTCAGGGCCTTGAAGATAGCACAATATGGAGTTGTGTGAATTCTACAGATGAAACATCAATTAGTACTGTATAGATTAGATAATTACATAGATAAAAATTGAATACAGAATGTATAAAGACACTAATGCATGAATCTTTACATAAGTATATATTAATAGCATGTTATCATAAATATTTATCAATAAAATGAAAATATTTGTAAAGCATTGAACAAACAAATACAGTTACATTTTCAGCTCATTGGGGTATATAGCGATGCTTTTCACACAGGGAGCTAGAACAAAGGGAGTCAATTGCATGCTGTTAATTATCCAGATATGTGATGCTAAAATATGGAATTATGTAAAAAAAATTATATATATATATATATATATATATATATATATATATATATATATATATATATATATATATATATATATATATATATATATATATATAAATATGTAGCGTCCTGCTCCTGTTGACCAGGCGCTTGTATGTAAATTTAGTGGGTATCTGTTCTGTATATAGTTCAGATTTAATATTATGGCTAAATTAGCCTCTGTTCCAGCATTAGCTGTGTTGCGTGCAGTTCCACACTGTCGTCTGTAGGTGTCGTTGTCACCACAGGCTAGTGATAGAAGGGCAACAGGCTAAGGTGTATTGAGTGTCCTCTTTCCCCAGAAACAGCCCAGTGGGAGTGGTTCACCGCTGTGCATTCTGGGAAAGGATAATTAAGGGGCAGACGCCATTTTTTTCTCTCTCTCACCTCCTGGCCTAAGGTATGTGACAACTCCTTTTCTGTCTCGGGACCCTGCTGGCCCGAGCCTATGTGACTGCAAGTAGGCCCAGAAGCTGTCTGGGGCCTACTGGTTCAGAGGTGGTCCTGTGTTGTCTGTCCTGTGGGAAGAAGCCGAGCAATTGAAAGAGCCGGGGGAGGACTCATCTTGGAGAGGACCGAGCGAAAGCCTGGTATCTCAAGAGGAGCCTTAACCAACCTAACTCACAGTACTGCCGGGTGGCTTAAAGGAATTATTGGTACTGTGTTCCATCGTTCAACTAATACTAAATCCTGTGGCAGAGGATCGTTCAACTAATACTAAATCCTGTGGCAGAGGATTGTTCAACCATTATTGTTCTTATCAAGTCTGTGGCAGAGACTTTGTCTTTGTCCGTGCATCATAAGCAGTGCACTTAGGAGAACAAGAACAAAAAGGAAAAAAAACAATAGATAAAAAATTAGGCTTAATAAAATAATCAGCCCAGCAGTCCATCCATCATTAAAAATGAAGGGTTAGACACTATAATAATTAACAATCCTGTTCATAGCTTTAGTAATTAAAATTCAAAGGGCTCTTTTCCCAAATGAATAATAATGATGATGATGAGTTGCGCTTTGGTTTAATATGTAGTCTCAGCATACGATAGATTATGCAAAATAAACAGAAAACCTATCATTTCGCAATGAACTAAATCGTTACAAACAAAGGTTTTAACAGCACAGTGATACACTCACAAGCGCCCGGTTAGTCAAGGCATAGAGGCATAGAAGTTGCAGTCAGCCGCTGTGAACGAGGCTCTTTCAGAGAGCCACTGCTGTTAAACAGATGTATCAAACAGCAGTGATCGTCACTGGCTCCTCCCACGCGTTACGTCACAGACCACGTGACTTTCTCAAGGATAACCCCGAGATGCCAGAGTCTCCGTATTTATGTCAAATGGCATTCAGGTTACCATAGTGACAGCGGTGTGATGATCGGTTCATCATACTGCTTCCTCTTATTCCTCATACTGTTTCCTCCTCTGGCATCTCGTGGTTATCCTTGATAAACTCACGTGGTCTGTGACGTAATGCGTGGGAGGAGCCAGTGACGATCACTGCTGTTTGAAACATCTGTTTAACAGCAGCGGCTCTCTGAAAGAGCCTCGTTCACAGCGGCTGACTGCAACTTCTATGCCTCTATGCCTTGACTGACCGGGCGCTTGTGAGTGTATCACTGTGCTGTTAAAACCTTTGTTTGTATCGATTTAGTTCATTGCGCAATGATAGGTTTTCTGTTTATTTTGCATAATCTATCATATGCTGAGACTACATATTGAACCAAAGCGCAACTCAACATCATTATTATTCGTTTTGGGAAAAGAGCCCTTTGAATTTTAATTACTAAAGCTGTGAACAGGATTGTTAATTATTAGTGTCTAACCCCTCATTTTTAATGATGGATGGACTGCTGGGCTGATTATTTTATTAAGCCTAATTTTTGATCTATTGTGTTTTTTCCTTTTTGTTCTTGTTCTCCTAAGTGCACTGCTTATTTGAATGTTTTAAATTGACATGAGCACCTTACACATTTGTACTATTTTACCATATGATCTATTAATTATTATTAATTATTAATTGTTAAATTGGCACAATTTTTTTGTTTGCTTATTAGCACTATTGCAGCAAGTTTACTACAGGGAACTTATATGCACCTTCAAGCACTTTTTATTAATCCCATTTTCTATTTCCACTTATTTTTGGAGTGAGCTGGGCATTGATTGATTGGTGGAGCGCATTAATATTTATTTACTAGTATGGCTTTTTAATCACTCTTATGCACCGTGTGCACCGTATGCACCTTTTTTGATCACATTATTTACTTGCATCTAATTTGCATAATCCTCATATGAAGTGAGACGTGCATTGATTGAGAATTAATTAGAGCGCTTCAGTTTTATATAATTATATAATTTTACTTATGAGCATAGCTTCTGACCACTTTTATGATTGATAGCAGCTTAATTTATTTATTTTTTCAATCACCAATCATTTATTTATTTATTTTTTAATCACTAATTATTGAATCACTATTTATCTCCATTTCAGCGTTTGTTTTTTTATAATTTATTATTTTCACCACTAGATGTTGCCGCCTCTCGGTTTTGTTCTGCGTCCCACATAAAAAAATCTCTTTTCCAGTTTAATTACTGTGTCTTTGGGCTCATAATCGCTTTTCAGCGGTAAATGATAAGCTTATTTTGGCTATTTTTAGCATTAAGTATTTGTTTTTAATCTCCCGGATGTTTGCTGCGTCTTCCTGTATCCGGAATATGATTTAATTCCGGTCTGTGGAGCGCATGTGGCTTCCGGGATAGCAGCTCCTATAAATAGACCATCTCACGTGGCCTAAACCATGCCCCTGATGACACATCTTCATGTCGAAAAGTCAGGTGGAGCCTAGGACGTGTGACGCGGGACGCTGACTGGAGGCACGGCGGCCATCTTTTCGGTTGGAAACACCGTTATGTTTCCATATGCCTGGTTGTCTCTTCATAATGTGAGTTTTCCAGCCTCATTTTATTCATAAATACATTTTTTTCCGGATGTCTGCACGATGAGCTTCTTTATTTCCTTACATATTTATGTGGATGCCTGAGCTGTCCGTGGATAAATTTTATCAGTCTGAACATTGAAAGAGGATTAGGCTTTACTGCCACCTGAGGGAATCGATCGAGCAGAGAGATTGCTGTGACCATTTACCAATAATCATTTTTGTGTGTTTACTACACACTGATGGTAAAAGTTAGTTCAATTGAGTGTTGGTGGTGTCTAATCTATCCGCTCTTTCTGATTGTTGGATGAAAATTCAGATTTGATCGACTTCTCAGATCTTTTATTGATGGACTTTAAAGTTTATTTAGCGCTACATTTTCTTTTGTATTCCCTCTAATGTACCCTATATGTGATAGACAGACTTACTGCTTGGTGGCTCAGGCAGAGGCAATCAATGAATGGTTCTCATATTTCCCGTACATTGGCCATGTCATCAGGTGGGAAGCAAAAGGAATATTTGGACCAGTCTGGCCAAGAAGTGAATCTTTAAAAGTCACAAGTGAGTATTTTTAGCTTATAAAAATCAGCTCACCTGAAGCAGTTTTCTAACTTTAGACATTAATGTTAATATTCAAGAGCTGAGAAGACAATTACAAGAATTCCTGCTGCCAAAGACCCTGATACAAAAAACCACAAGGAGATTAAGCCAACATCCATCTTTAAAAAAAAAGAGAAAGAAAGGAAGAAATTACACAAGCACAAATCTATAATGGCACATTTTGTTTCTTGGCTTTGGGGAAAGAGAGGTATTATGTAAAGAGCAAAAAAACATTGATATATTGGACCATTGTTCAGATGTCCTCAAGGCCTATTGTTAAACTTAGAACAATGCCTAAGAAATAAATAACTTGTGTCAGGTCCCCGTGCCCTATCCACTCCAGGAACATAAGAGAAAACATATTCCTCCAGAAGTCAATATGAAGGCCACAATGGCCACTTTCACTATTCTCCTGGGGATGGTCCTACTTTCAGATGTGAATGAAGTGTCCAACAATGTAAACCCTCTTAAATCACAATAACCCACCATCCACGATGACCCACCACTTAACGATAACTCCTGTCACTAAATGACAGATCCCTGGCTGCTGGAATGTAAACAGACAGCAGGGGATGCTGGGAGACATCATTGGCCATATATAGTCATGCAAAGCACCATAATATCAGCAGGTATGAAAGTTAGTGGATCAAGATCCCTTCGTTATAGCTCCCAAAATGCTTACCTGTGACCTGGAGTGGACCTTGGACAAGCCTAATTTCCCTGTTACTTCCCCTGTAATGCAAACAAAAGAACCTGATATGTGTTAGGCAAACGTACTGCCTGGTGTCTCAGACAGAGACAGCCAATGAATGGCTCCTACATTTCCCATCCTTGGGCCATGACACTAGGTGGGAAGCAAGGGGGGAACTGTGGCTAGTCTGGCTGAGAGGTAGCATCTTGTAGGTCACGGGTCAGTCTCTTTAGCTTTTATATATACTGTAAACCAGGGGCGTTGCTAGGTCTACAAAAGATCTGGGGCTAGAGCCCATAGCAGCGTAGTAAAGAAAGTCATACGCTTGGGCGGGCATACACATACATAGTAAACTATGTTTACTATGCTTCTGTTTATGAATGCGCAATAGCTTCTGTCTCCTGTGCATTCATCTGCAGTACAGCCGAGGCTACAGAGAAAGGGATTTGGGAATGTGTTTCATCAGTCCCTTTCTCTGTCTCAAAAGTGAGACTTCAGGGGTCTGCTTAGGCCCCATATATTTCACAAAAGCCCCCTGCCCCCCAAGAAAAAAAGCATTCTGAACAAAAATGTAGAATAAAAAAAAATTGCAACAAATATTAAAGAAACGTAAAATTAGAGGATTCAGCAGCTGTACGAACACAGCCGCAGGTTCTAATTTTTTTTTAATGTAATCTTTATTTAATTTTACATTTTATAAAGAACATACAAACACATAGTCCATACTATACATTGTAAAATAAAACAGAGGGGCGAGGGAAGGGAGGGAAGGGGGATGAGGGATTAGGTTATCTCTATGCAACTCCAAACCTTTAAAGAGTCATAATGAGTCATAAAGGGTGTCCCGCCCCAGCGGCCTCGGCCCGGACCTATCTTTTCCCAGCCCCCCATCCATGTACCGTGGGGGGGGGGGCGTGATTCGGCCCAGAGGCCATCAGAGACCCGTTGGGTGAGTCCCTCAGGAGGGGGGCCACAAGCCTGCAACTAACCTCCAACAGGAGGGAAGCACCCCCCGGGCCCCCTACAAGGCCGTAGGGTGTGAGTGGTCACGGGGAAGACGTCTGTGAGAGTCCTCTGTCTTCGCGGGGTAACCAGGGGGCGTATGACAAGTCGCGGACAGCTAAGCTCTTCTCTAAGGAGACCCACAGTTTTGAACCCCCATGGTGGCGCCAGTTAAGGATGTGTTGGATCGCAATAGCTCTGTAATATCGCCGTATGTCTGGGAGGCCCGAGCCTCCCATCTCTTTGGATCTCTGCAATAGGAACACAGCCAGTCTTGGTTTTTTACCATGCCAAATGAAGTTAATCATTAGGCTTTAAAGCTGTGTGAAAAAGCTCCTGGGGGGGGGGGGGATGGGCAACATCTGCAAATATAAGAGCACTCTAGGGAGGATGTTCATCTTAAGTATGCTAAGTTTGCCCAGCCATGTGAAGGAGGTCTTAGCCCAGTTCTGTAAGTCTCTACGCACCATGCTCAAAAGGGTTGGGAAATTAGCAGAGTACACAGTATCAAATCGGTTGGATACCCAGATACTTAATAGAGGTTTTGGCCCAGCTAAATGGGAAAGCTTGCTGTAAGTCAGTGGCCATCTTTGCGGGAATGGTAATGGGCAGAATTTCGGATTTTGAAAAGTTTATCTTAAAATTTGATACGTGTCCGAAAATTTTAAGTTCCCTCATAAGGTTTGGCAGCGACACCAAAGGCTGGGTCAAATGAAAGAGCACGTAGTCGGCATAGGCCGACAGTTTGTGTTCCGTAGACCCCACCATCACCCTTCTAATATCAGCGTTTGCCCGTATTGTTCTAAGCAGGGGCTCCATAGCTAGAGCGAACAAAAGGAGGGAGAGGGGGCACCCCTGTCTCGTGCCATTCCGTATGGGGAACCCCAACGACAAGTGGCCATTTACCTTGACCTTCGCACTGGGGGTTGTGTAAAGTGCCATGATCCATTGGAGCATATGAGGGCCCAGTCCCCAAGCCTCCAGAACCACCTTAAGGTATGACCAATCTATTCTGTCAAAAGTCTTTTCGGCATCCGTGGACAGAATGAGGTAGGGGGTGGAATCCCTGTGGGAACAGGCCCACTGTATGAGCTGCATGGCCCGGATGGAATTATCACTAGCTTCTCTACCCGAGATGAATCGGGGTGAATAAAGGAGGGTAAGACATGTTTAAGTCGATTTGCCATAATCTTAGCAAAGATTTTTATATCGACATTTAGTAGCGATATTGGTCGATAGCTTTGTGGGAGAGTGGGATCTTTGCCTTCCTTAGGAAGTACAGTGATATGGGCCACTAATGCCTCAGGGGGAATCTGGTGGTTTGTGGCTAAAGAGTTAAAATACCTGCACATATGGTTTTGTAGCAGTGGGAGAAATTTTACATAATACGCTTTGGAATATCCATCCGGGCCAGGGCTCTTCCCATTAGGTAAGGCCTTCACTGTTGCGATGATCTCCTGAGGGGAAACGGGGGAGTCAAGGTCTAGCTGCTGCTCGGGTGTCAGAGAGGGAAGTCTGGCCGAGGCGAGGTAGTCGCCAATGGCTTTCAGTTTCGCAGTCCGCCCAGTTTGGGAGATATCTTTGTCTAAGTGATATAGGTCTGCATAGTAATCTCTGAAGATGGAAGCAATCCCAGAGGAGTGTAAAGTTTCCATACCATCGGGGGACCGAAGCGAGTGTACATGAGCTGTCAGTCGTCGCTTCCGAAGCACTCTAGCTAGCATTCTGCCACACTTATTACCCTGTTCATAATATTTATGTGATAGGTAGCGCAATTGTCTACGCGCACGACGATCGAGGAGGCGTGAAAACAGCTCCCTCAACTCGGTCAACCGTTTGCGAGCCTTAGCATCTCCCTGACGTTTGTGTCTAAGTTCTTCTTCTTGTAAGGCTGTCAGTACCCTCTTGAAGTCCATCTGTCTTTCCCTTTTTAGTTTAGAACCCAGGGAGATCAATTCTCCCCTGAGTACCGCCTTATGACTTTCCCACACAACTCCGTCTGCCATATCCTCAGACACATTCTCTGCAAAAAAGTCGCAGGTTCCAATTTGACAGGTGTGCAGATGTGGGCGAGTGGCCCTGAATACACACTGTCTGTATTTGGGGCTGTACACCTGCACCCACATGCCTGTCAAAATTACAACCCGTGGCTGTGTTCGTACAGCTACTGAACCCCCATAGTGTAATATAAGCTGCCTTTGCACAGCTCCATCCACATAAAGAAAGAATATAATGATGTCACAGAAAATAATCAGAAAACTCACAGAAAAAAAAAAAAGCAGCTAAACGCAACATGATAAAAGTAAAAAGATTTTGCGCATCAAATCTATCACATAAAACTTAAATAAATAGCTCACATAAAATGCCTCACATCAAATATTGAGTATAATTTTTGTGCAGAAATGTGCAAAAACAAAGTGATTAGCCCCAAAAAGTCCAAGTGAATAAATATTGGGATAAAAAGTTCATAAATAGTGAATTATATCCGCTGGGATCAGATGGATAGAAAGATACATATATGATGGTAATGCTGATAATGATCTTCATATAAAGACTGCCAGTCTAAACGTTCTCTCAAAACTCTCACCTTAAGAGAAACTCTTACTTAAGAGAAGTAAATTCGGGCATTAATGTATGTCTTTAAACTGGTGTTGTGCGTTAAAGCATGCTGGTATGATGATGGCCGAATTATACTCTCAATCTGACAGTCACCTGTTAACAAAGAAGGGATTTTTCCACCTAGGCTGCGCCGGCCCGGTGGGGGGAGGGGGAGGAGAGAGAAAGCCTCCAATAGTGTAGTATTTTAAGTAAACTCTTTTATTTGTATCTCAAAAGGTGGTCTCTTACATTAAAATCAATAATAAAAGCATAAACACTGAAGGAGCGGCGTCTGAGGCGCCTCCTTACGTGACTTCTGGTAAAGTCTGCTCTCTGCCACGTCACCGCTCGTGACTTCATCTGGGGAACCGGATTGGCCCGAGAGGGATGCTCTTTATGTTGTGTAACCGGAAATAATGTAGCGGCAATTTTTGTTGTGGTTTTCGTTTCTATATGAGATAGCGGCCATCTTAGAGGTGGCACTCTGCGCGGACCGCGGCCATTTTTTGAAGGATCAAGCTAAAAATAGGCGTGCAATTGTATGCAATAGCAAATGTTTCTCTGATGTCATTATAAAATCCATTGGTACTATGTGTTCTATCCATGGTTAAAATAATACTAGCCAATTAATGGTTATGGCAATAAATAATCGGTAAATATTGTAATGCCTCGGCCATTTTCTTGTGGTTAATGGGACCACATAAAAATAGCCATCTTTATGGTGGTTAACCCACACAGACGGCGGCCATTTTTGGGTTGATGAATTGTGTATATTTTATCATGTTACTGTTCGCAATGGGATGTAAACATTATTCCTGTAATTGCGAATCCATGATGGGAATGTGTAATTAGTACTAAGAATAGTAATCAATATTTATTTAAGTTTTGTAATAGGCACGTCAGTCGTGACCTAAGTACCTAAGGAGGTGCCTCTTCCATTTATATATAATGAGTATGGCAGTATACAAGACATATTCATAATATGTAAGCTGTACAAATATATGTGTCTTAATTTCTAAAAATTATATTACTAACAACATAGATCTAAAACCTGATTAAATAGTAGATATAGCACCTTATATAAAATAAATTCTTCCATAAATACAATAATTTAATCTATAAAATATATAAAATATTAGAAATTACTCAAAAAACAATTTAGGTTGAACTCCACGTTCATACCTCTGGGAATTAGTGTGCGTAAAGTATGTATCCAATATGACTCTTTTTGGCTAATACTCCTAATTTTGTGACTGCCTCTCCATGAACTTTTATATCTTTCTATCCCCCAAAATTGAAGATGTGTAGGATCCTGATTATGTACTGCTGCAAAGTGTTTTGATACATTATGTTTGGGGTTTCCTTTTTTGATGTTTTGGATGTGTTCCTTTACCCTAACTTTAAGGGCTATCTTGGTGCGTCCTACATATTGTAGTTTACAGCTGCACTGAAGCACGTATACAACTCCCTGTGTGGCATCCTATAAAATCTCTAATTTTGTATGTTTCCTTTGTGGTAGTAGCTGTGAATTCCATTCTTTTACCCTGAAATTTCTGGGCATGTTTACATGCATAGCAATTTCTACATGGATAAAATCCTTTTCCTGTGAAAAAGGAGTATGGTACTTGTTGTGGAGGTTCAATCACTGATTTTACTACCATATTTCTGATGGTCGGTGCCTTCTTATATATGATATTTGGTGATTCTGGTAGTATTTTGCTGAGATCTTTGTCGTTTCTTTTAAATATGCCAGTGTCGTTGGATAATTTTGGATATTTGTTTGTGTTGTACACTATAGTCCAAAATTAAACTAGGTGTTTCCTGTGAGAGCATTTTCTTTGGATGTATTTCCAGCATTTTGGTCCTATCCATACTGTTTACTTCTTCAATTTGTTTGTCTATCCATGTATGTTCATATCCTTTTTCTATGAATCTGGATCCAATTAATTTAGCCTGTTCTTTGTAATCTTATTCTTTTGTGCAGTTTCTTTTTCTTCTGACAAATTGTCCCTTCAGTATATTATACAGCCATAATTTGTGATGGCAGCTATTTATAGGGAGGTAGCTGTTAGCATCTACATTTTTGAAGAAAGTTTTAGTTACTGCTTTATCTCCTTCCAGACTTATTCTTAAATCAAGGAATTCCACTGTTTTTTCATCAATATTCCACGACAGGTGAATATTTTTTTCATTTGTATTCAATTTCTTTAAAAACTGTTCGAGTGCTTCTCTTTTGCCATTCCAAACTATAATTACATCGTCGATGTACCTTTTATATAGGGTGAGTTCTGCTGGAGTGTCTTCATAAATGGATTGATCTTCCCATTGTGCCATAAATGCGTTGGCCGCGCTTGGTGCAAACTTGGCACCCATTGCAATGCCAATGGCTTGTTTGTAATAAGCCTGGTTGTGCCAAAAATAGTTGCACTTTAGGCAGACATCTAAGCACTTTATAAGATATTTCCGCTGCTTACAAATAAGGTTACTATAGTTTCTGAGAAGCCATTTGGTTGCTGAACATGCATCGTGATGTTGTACTATAGTATATAGCGAACTTACATCTGCCGTGGCTAGTATTGTTCTTCCTTCTAGTACTGGTATTGTGTTTAAGAGTTGTAACACATGCTTCGTGTCTTGCAAATAGGCTGGTGTCTGTTGTACAGCTGGTTGGATGACCTGGTCCAGACATTGTCCTACTCGAGACGTGAGGGAATCGATCCCATTCACGATTGGTCTACCCAGTGGGCTTTCTAATGATTTGTAAATTTTAGGGATGGTATAGATAACTGGTATTCTGCATGCTTCTGGAATGAGATATTTGGATTCTTTCTTATTCAATATTTCTTTTCTCATGCCCAACTGGATTAGATGTTCTAGCTCTTTTTTATACTTATTTGTCGGATTGTTCAACAATCTGATGTATGTTTTGTCCTCTTGTAGTTGTCTCTGTAGTTCATTCAGGTACTGTTCCCTTGATTGTATCACAGTTGCTCCTCCTTTGTCAGCTGGACGAATTATAATGTCCTTTCTTTCTTTTAACAATTTGATGCCTTTCTTAATATGTATTGGACCTGATACTTTTTTGACTTCCAGAGATTCCAGATCTTTTAGTACCAGTTTTTTAAACACTTCCACGCGTTGATTATCTGTAACCTGAGGGTTAAAAATTGAGTTGTTTCGTAATGAACTATGTATTATTGTTGGAGAGGTATTTCTTATCGTGTTGGCCGTCTTATAGGGGTTCGACAAGTAATATTTCTTCACATTTACTTTTCTAACATATTTGAGTATTCCTATGTACGTATTGAATTTATTCAATTTATTGACTGGAGCGTACTTCCATCCTTTGTCTAAAACCGAGAGTTCTTCAGATGAGATAGGGTGACCACTAAGGTTTACCACATTGCTTCCTACTATTCTCTTTTGCGCTTGGATTCTCTTTCCCGCTCTCCGTCCTCTCTTCGCTCTGGACTGTTTCTTGTTCCGTCTTCCTGTGTTCTTCACCTGGGTGAGGGGTAAGGATCCTGTAGTTGTCTTCGTGGAGAGTGGTCCCTTCTCTCTCTCTCTCTAAAAAATGTCGCTGTTGGTTGTAGTCATAAGCATTTTGATATTGTCTTGAATTATATTGATAATGTTCTTGGTAATTTCTAAGAGGTTCAGACCTATTGTAGGTTGGTATCGGAGTTCTTTCTGGTTCTCTGTATGTGTCTTGAGCATAGGTGGGTCTGTTATAATCCCTTTGGTTCCTCTCACTATTTGGTCGATGATTATATGGTTTCTTAAAGTTTTTTTTAAAAGGTTTTTTCCATTGTTGTTTGGGAGTTCGTTGGGTGTAGTTATTATAATGTCACTGTTCGTATTGTGGTGTTCTAGCTCCCTGTTGTGATCTAGTGTCATTGCATACTTCTCTGTCATCCCATCTTGGGGGATTGTTAACGTAAGCTGTAGTTGGATCTTGTATTCTCACTTCTCTTTCTGGTGTGGAATACGTGGAACTTTGTAGAATTGGATCTACTTTCTTCTGCCATTTGAAAACCTGTTCTGTTTTATAGTCTTCTATATCTCGATGGTATTTTTTCATCTTGCATTGTTGTACCTCAAGATCTTTACTAATCAAATCTTTGTTTAATTGTGTGGTCAGTTTCTTGAAATCTGAGGATTTCTTGTACGGTTCTAGTTTCTGCTTGATCTCTTCTATTTGTTGTTCTAATATTCTTGTTTTTTTTGTATTTCCTTTCTAAAAGAAATTTGAGACCTTCTATACTTTTGCTGTTAAAAAATTCGAACCATTCGTCCATTGATTCTTTGTCTAACAGACCATCATTGGGTGGTAATTCCCACCATAGCCTCCTTGGTACAATGTTCTCTCCAATGTATCTTTCAAATGTATTGGTGTCCCACCATAAGGAGACCTTTTTCTCCATATGGTGTCCCAGTTTTCTAAGTAAACTTTCTAGATCTGTGTTACGTGTGTTAATTTGTGATTTAAAAATGCCATCCAAATTGACATTCCTATTCTCCATGAACTGGAATATATCCATGTTAGCAGCAAAGGTAAGTGAGTGTGTAGTGTCAAAATATAAATGGTGATGTCCTTCGCGCTATTGTAAGATAAAAGGAGTGTGGTGACAATCACAAAAATAATAATAATCTTAACAACCAAAACGTGGACTAGCTGTGATGATATCTAAACAAAGACTGCAGCAAAATCAAAAAGTGTTCACATTACACTCTAAAAATCATAAAAGTAAAATACATAAAAGTAAAAAGATTTTGCGCATCAAATCTATCACATAAAACTTAATTAAATAACTCACATAAAAAAAAATTCGGCCATCATCGTACCAGCATGCTTTAACACACAACACCAGTTTAAAGACATACATTAATGCCCGAATTTACTTCTCTTAAGGTGAGAGTTTTGAGAGCCTGTTTAGGCTGGCAGTCTTTATATGAAGATCATTATCAGCATTACCATCATATATGTATCTTTCTATCCATCTGATCCCAGCGGATATAATTCACTATTTATGAACTTTTTATCCCAATATTTATTCACTTGGACTTTTTGGGGCTAATCACTTTGTTTTTGCACATTTATGCACAAAAATTATACTCAATATTTGATGTGAGGCATTTTATGTAAGCTATTTAATTAAGTTTTATGTGATAGATTTGATGCGCAAAATCTTTTTACTTTTCTGATTTTTAGAGTGTAATGTGAACATTTTTTGATTTTGCTGCAGTCTTTGTTTAGATATCATCACAGCTAGTCCACGTTTTGGTTATTAGGATTATTATTATTTTTGTGATTGTCACCACACTCCTTTTATCTTACAATAGCGCGAAGGACATCGCCATTTATAAACGCGAGAGAGAGAGAGACTGTAGGCAGGACAGTGTAGTGTAGTATAGTGGTCATTATAGTGTAGTTTTGTATGGAGGTCAGTGTAGTGTAGTGGTCAGTATGGGGGGCAGTATAGTGTAGTGGACAGTGTAGTGTAGTGGTCAGTATAGTGGTTAGCATAGTGGTCAGTATAGTGTAGTTTAATATGGAGGTCAGTGTAGTGTAGTATAGTGGTTAGTGTGGTGGTTAGTGTAGTGTAGTATGGTGGTCAGTGTAGTATAGTGGACAGTGTAGTATAGTGGTCAGTGTAGTGTAGTATAGTGGTCAGTGTAGTATAGTGGACAGAATAGTGGTTAGTATAGTGTAGTTTAGTATGGAGGTCAGTGTAGTATAGTGGACAGTGTAGTATAGTGGTCAGTATTGTGTAGTATAGTGGTCAGTGTAGTATGGTGGTCAGTATAGTGTAGTATAGTGGACAGTGTAGTATGGTGGTCAGTATAGTGTAGTATAGTGGTCAGTATAGTGTAGTATAGTGGACAGTGTAGTATAGTGGTCAGTGTAGTATGGTGGTCAGTATAATGTAGTATAGTGGTCAGTATAGTGTAGTTTAATATGGAGGTCAGTGTAGTGTAGTATAGTGGTTAGTGTGGTGGTTAGTGTAGTGTAGTATGGTGGTCAGTGTAGTATGGTGGTCAGTGTAGTGGTTAGTATAGTGTAGTTTAGTATGGAGGTCAGTGTAGTGTAGTGGACAGTGTAGTATATTGGACAGTGTAGTATAGTGGTCAGTGTAGTGTAGTATAGTGGTCAGTGTAGTATGGTGGTCAGTATAGTGTATTATAGTGGTTAGTATAGTGGTCAGTATAGTGGTCGGTGTAGTATAGTGGTCAGTGTAGTATAGTGGTCAGTGTAGTATAGTGGTCAGTGTAGTATAGTGGTCAGTGTAGTGTAGTATAGTGGACAGTGTAGTATGGTGGTCAGTGTAGTGTAGTATAGTGGACAGTGTAGTATGGTGGTCAGTATAGTGGTCAGTGTACTATGGTGGTCAGTGTAGTATAGTGGACAGTGTAGTATGGTGGTCAGTATAGTGTAGTATAGTGGTCAGTGTAGTGTAGTATAGTGGACAGTGCAGTATGGTGGTCAGTATAGTGGTCAGTGAAGTGGCCAGTGTAGTATGGTGGTCAGTATAGTGTAGTATAGTGGTCAGTGTAGTATGGTGGTCAGTGTAGTGTAGTATAGTGGTCAGTGTAGTATAGTTGTCAGTGTAGTGGACAATGTAGTGTAGTGGACAGTGTAGTTCTCAGTGTAGTGGACAGTGTAGTGTGTAGTGGTCAGTATAGGAATCAGGTAGGTCAGTACTATTGTATTTGAAGGGACTCAGGGATAGCTAAAAGTCCGCAGGTTGGGGGGGGCGCAAATTACTTGCCTTGCCCCGGGTGCTGACAACCCACGCTACGCCACTGCCTACATGCACTGAACTACCTGACACACACTGACCTACCTGACACACTGACCTACCTGACTCACACTGACAAACACTGACCTGAGACACTGACCTACACTCACCTACCTGACACACACTGACCTACCTGACACACACTGACCTACATGCACTGACCTACCTGACACACACTGACCTACACTGACCTACCTGACCTACCTGACACACACTGACCTACCTGACACACACTGACCTACCTGACATGCTGACCTACACGACACGCTGACCTACACGACACGCTGACCTACACGACACGCTGACCTACACGACACACTGACCTACACTGACTTACCTGACCTGACACACACTGACCTTCCCGACCTACACTGACCTACACTGACACACACTGACCTACCTGACATACACTGACCTACCTGACGCACACTGACCTACCTGACCCACACTGACCTGACACACACTGACCTACCTGACCCACAATGACCTGACCCACAATGACCTGACATACACTTACCTACATTGACCCGACCTACATTGACCTACCTGACCCACACTGACCTACCTGACCCACAATGATCTGACATACACTTACCTACATTGACCCGACCTACATTGACCTACCTGACCCACACTGACCTACATACACTGACCTACCTGACACACACTGACCTACATACACTGACCTGGTACCTGACTGACATACACACACACACACACACACACACACACACACACACACACTGACTGACCTACCTGAGTAACAAGGAGGAGACAGACTTCATGTGTCCAGGCCGGTCCAGCAGCAGCAGCTCAGCCATGGTGCTTGTTTGCGAGGCAGTCAGATGAGAGGAGGAGAGCCGCCCGTTCGAGCGGGGATCTATGTGGCACAGCGGCCGCATTGGAGGGAGGCGCTGGGGATGCTGCTCAGAGTGGCGGCGGCGGTGTCTTCTCTCTCTATCCCCCTTCCTGCTGCTCTGCACGCCGCCACTGGGCAAGCGGCGTGACGCTCCAGTCCACAACTCGCAGGCCAGGCCCCATGAGCACTAGCGCGGAGGAGGAGGAAGTGCAATCCTTCTCTGCTTTGAATGCTGGGCAGTGACATCACTGGTTGCTAGCCGCTAGGCGGCTGTAGCAACCAGTGACCAAGAATAGAGTCAGGTGGAGGTGGGGGTGGAGCTGGAGCTGGGGCCAGCGCTACTATGGCTGAGTCCGCCCCTGTCCCCTGCATTCTGGACCGGGAAAAGAGACTCGGGGCTATTGGCTACAGACTCGGGGCTGTAGCCTCAATAGCCACCCCCTGATGACGCCTCTGGGCTGGGCTATGTTCCTGACACTCGTTTGGGCTGAGGAAGCCACCAGCTACGAAACGTCTCCAGCATTACAGAACAACACCAGTCACATGTGACTAACTACTATTAGTTACACCATGACCTGGATTCATGAGAACCTTCAAAAGTATAGAAACCACACAAATCATCATGGTGTAGATTGGAATGATCATTTATTAGTTATTGACATTAGTCATTAGTTATTTATTAGTCATTATTAGTCATTGACAGGGTGATGTCCCCACGGGAGAAAAGAACTAATGCCGTTCTCATCATATGGAAGACCTTGTGACTTGTCTCGTCCTGTTGTGACTTCACTCTGGATGAGGAGACAAAGAAGGCAGGCATGAGCAATATAATCCAAACACATTACCAGTCAATATGTCATATAGAAGTGTTATTACATGAAAAATGGACACATGGTATTTCAGATTTGGGTAGACACGATTGGGTTGAATGATCCTCCTGCTTCTTATATCAGAGTTTCCTCCTACAACTGTGAGACTTCCCCACTGTAGCTTGTAGACTTGGAAAAGAAGGAAGGAGCGCCCGATGTCCAAACAAATGCGAGCTTTAGGTAGGTTTAAAAGGTGTTTATTGAAAGTAGCGACATGTACATCAAGCCAACGCGTTTCGGGGAAAAGGACTCCCCTTCTTCAGGGCTGTTGTTGGTATGCTATGAGGAAGGCTGTATAAGCCGAAACACATTGCATTTCTGATGCTTTGTCATTTTACATGTAGCCACAAAAATTATTTCTTAAGAGTACACAGAGTATCCAGCTTTATACATTATGGTCTGTTGCTGCATGCTATTAGATGGGAATGGTTCCCAAACTGGATATATTAAAATGCAAGATTTCAGACTGCAGGCTGACAGAGTCCCGGCTATACAGTAGCTGCAGAGGCAGCAATCTTTCCCATCTTAAATTACATGCAGTAACAGCCCTGAAGAAGGGGTAGTCCTTTCCCCCGAAACACGTTGGCTTGATGTACATGATGCTAATTTCAATAAATGCCTTTTAAAGTAATAAATAGGGCATTTTTTTATTTAAAAAAAATAACAAACATGTTATATTTATATGCTCTATGCAGTGGTTTTGCACAGAGCAGCCCCAATCTTCTTCTTCTTGGGTCCCTCTCTGGTATTTCTGGCCCCTCCCTCCTGTTGAGTGCCCCCATAGCAAGCAGCTTGCTACAGGGGTACCCAAGCAGACTCACTCCCGAGCCGCTGCTCTTTGTATCTATTCACACATGGAGCGCGGCTCGGCCCTGGCCCTGTTCTCTCCTCATTGGCTCACTGGCTGTGATTGACAGTAGTAGACAGGAGTCTATGGCTCCCACTGCTGTCTCAGCCAATGAGGAGGGAGAGACCTGGGAGAGCTGAGGCCCCCGTGCACAGCGCTGGAGGAATATCGGGCTCAGGTAAGTATTGGGGGAGCTGCAGCACACAGAAGGTTTTTTAGACTGCATGAAGGTAAAAAAACCTTGAGTCTTTACAACCACTTTAAACCTACCTAAAACTCGCATATCTCTCTATCTCCCGTCTGATCAAAGTTTATAAACAATGTTACTTTGTATCTCTCTATCTCCCATCTGATCAAAGTTTATAAACAATGTTACTTTGTATCTCTCTATCTCCTGTATGATCAATGTTTATAAACAATGTTACTTTTTGTATCTCTCTCCTGTCTGATCTATTTCTCTATCTCTTGTCTGATCAATGTTTATAAACAATGTTATTTTGTATCTCTCTATCTCCCATCTGATCAATGTTTATAAACAATGTTACTTTGTATCTCTCTATCTCCTGTCAGATCAATGTTTATAAACAATGTTACTTTTTGAATCTCTCTCTCTCCTGTCTGATCAATGTTTATAAACAATGTTATTTTGTATCTCTCTATCTCCTGTCTGATCAATGTTTATAAACAATGTTACTTTTTGTATCTCTCTCTCTTGTCTGATCTATCTCTCTATCTCTTGTCTGATCAATGTTTATAAACAATGTTATTTTGTATCTCTCTATCTCCCGTCTGAAAAATATGCGTAAATATGTTGCTTTCTACCATCTTACAGCTGAACAATGTTTATAAACACTGTGTCAGATGTCCTTTTTTGACAGCAGCAGCTTCTAAAGCTGCTGTATTTACACAGGAACTCCCTGCTGTCATTTTGACAGCCATTAGTGGCAAATGAGATGGGGAAACAGCAGTGAGGAAGAAGGACGGGATGTACTACACACACTCTGTTTACTCCCAGTGTGTACAGCTGGATGGACACTTTTACAAAGCTGCTAAAAGCTGGACGAAACCTCTGCAAAGTCTTTGTAAAAACTTGCTGTACACATTGTTCTTATACAAGCTACACTGGGAGAAGGAAAGGGAGGATCGGATTATTGGCTCCTAGGGGCAATACTGACAGTTCCACCCTCACATTTGGGTAAGATCTGGTCTGTACTGGGCCACTTAATATCTTATCACAGTCATCCACTTACCGGAGGGTTCCCAGCAAGCAATAGAACAGAGGACGTTACAGCACTTCTTTGTCCCCGGACAATCCTTGTCTACGTTACAATGCCTGAGGAAGGGGCCCTTACATGGTACATAGGCATAAGCCACGGGACAGGTGCCTGGTTTCCTCGTCTCTTCAGGAAAAAAAAACATTTATCATTATTATCATTATTATTATTATTATTATTACAGGTAGTTATATTTACCTAGCTCTTTACAGATACATTGTACATTCACATCAGTCCCTGTCCTCCAGGATATAACAAGGCCATAACTGTCTATACTAAGAATGAGTCTTTACAACCACTTTAACCCTACCTAAAACTCACATTTCTTTGGACATCAGGTGCTCTTTCCTTCTTTTCCAAAACTACATTCGTAAATGACGGTAAGGCGGAATCGGAAAAGATAGCAGCCCAAGCCCCAAGAGAGTTCACCGCCACCATCCACCATTGGGGCATAACCTACTGGAAAGGGATTTCTTCCTACTCACCCACACAATTTCCCATCCATTACCAGTGACTGATCCAGTCCGTCCAGCGTGATCTCCAGGACAAACCAGTTACCACTGTAGCTCGTGTCTCTGCTTCTCCTTCTAAGCCCCTCCACCAGTTTGTCTTTGCTCATCCCAAGACCATAGCAAGGGTGTTATCCACTCAATGTTTGACTCCTACAAACGTGTCTTTATTCTACATTATGGAGAACCATTAAGGCCGGGTGACACCTTTATTTGGCTTTCTATTGGCCATGGGAGTTAGGTGAAAATGGGACATGTAAAGGGAGACTAAAGCTGGACCTCACCCAAAAGGGAAAGTTCCTCTCTTCCTCCTCCTCCCCCCCCCCCCTCATCCACCTTTATATTTGGCACTTTTTTGGGGGGGGGAGCGGGTACCTGATTTTGACAGATATCCATTCCTCCACTTCTGGTCAGATAGCAATGGCCGCCGGCGACCCGTGATCGCTCCTCAGAGAGCCAGAACGGGGATCTCTCAATGTAAACATACAGATCCCTGTTCTGTCAGGGAAGTAGAGAGAGATCCGTTGTTCCTAGTGATCAGGAACAGCGATCTCTCTCCTCCTCCAGTCAGTCCCCTCCCCCCACAGTTAGAAACACCTCTCCCCCAGAGACATTTATACAGTAATCAGTGGCTATTTTTAGCTCTGATCAGTGTATAAATGTCACTGGTCCCAAAAAAGTGTCCGATCTGTCTGCCGCAATGTCGCAGTCCTGCTAAAAATCACTGATCACCGCCATTACTAGTAAAAAAAAAAATTAAAAAAAAAAGAAGAAAAATGCCATAAATATATCCCCTATTTTGTAGACGCTATAACTTTTGTGCAAACCAATCAATATGCACTTATTGCAATTTTTTTTTTTTTTTACCAAAAATATGTAGAATACATTTTGGCCTAAACTGATGAAGACATTTTTTACTTTTTGGGGGGATATTTATTATAGCAAAAAGTAAAAAATATTGTTTTTTTTTGTTTTTTTTTCAAAATTGTCGCTCTCTTTTTGTTGCGCAAAAAAATAAAAACCGCAAATACCACCAAAGGAAAGCACTATTTGTGGGGAAAATGGACATCAATTTTGTTTTCGGCATCGCACGACCGCCCAATTGTCAGGTAAAGCGACGCAGTGCCGTATTGCAAAAAATGGCCTGGTCATTAAGGGGTAAATACTACTGGGGCTGAAGTGGTTAAGGTTGCAAGGGTGTTATGAGTGCTCCTTTCAGAGGACTAACAGAAATGATTCCTACCCTTCCATGACTTCCTTCCCACAACTTGGTTTACTTCCTGCCCTTGAAGAGGAAGGGAGGTATCTGGGTAATGGTTGTCAGTGTGGTAAGTGTGGATTGGCTACATATACCACACACTTACCTCTTCTCTGTCATTTTGAATAAAGAGGACTTACAAATTATCTACACCTTTTCCTGTCATAGTCTTGTGTAATCTTCTCCTGCAACCAACTTGTTAAAACATTTGTATTATATGATTAAAAGGGTGTCTTTGGAGGCAGGAGGGGTGACTTTTGGACTCTGATATATGGACGTCATGTCAGTCCTGTGCCTCCTACCTTTGGTGCCTGTGCATATATACTGGCAGCCGGAGAGTAAGGATGGTCTCGGGCGTGTTCGCACATTCCACGTACAGAGCCCGCCAGGAAGTCGGCAAGGCGCTAATCACAGACAGTGAGACATTTTCCCGATGTGCGGCTGCAGAGATTGGGACAATGTCTCACTGCCTGTGATTATGAAAATAACAATTCGGAAAGGAACCAATGCTTGGGCTAGCCCGGAGATCACTGCCACATCCCAAATACGGAAAGGAGACCAGGAAAAGAGATGTGCCCCAAGGGGGATACTATGGGCAGTGTGTCAACGGGCAATGAATGAATGGTGCATGCGTGAAATACACAGTTGAGGTTTAAAAGTTGTATAACAAAAGTTTATTAAGTAACAAGATACACACAAATCTAGGATATAAAAATCGCATGAGCGGAAGAGGCAAAAAACAATGGTAATCAAACTGCTAACATGCTAGGTATAGTATCCCAGTAAATACAAATATGACCCGCTGGGTTAGAAATACGATAGCATATAATACTCTACATGTTTCGGAAAATAAAGAGGTTCTATCCTCTCTATATGGTGTATTTCCTTCTTCAGGAGTTTCGGGAAAGCAGTTATGATATTTTTCTATAAAAGAGAAAAAAGGATATATTTGTATATATAGGTATAAGTGGGTCACTGTAATAAGCACCAACAAAGGGTATGAAACCATTATGTCTAAAGGTATGGGAGACTGTTTAGATTACAGACAAGACATGAGGACAGAGCAAAATCTCAGACTGGACAAGCATTTTTGTACAGAGATACTCACAGGGCATGTGACTCTTCAGCATATATACTGTACACAGATACATCAAGAGAAAGACTCCCACTTCCTACAGCTCGAAAGGTTATATCGCTCGGTTAGAGATCCAGATACTGGATATAATTTTCAGGGGATGAAACCCAAAAGGGAAGGTATGGAGGGATTTACAGACAACGGCCCTGACATAGATCCCCACATGGGCGGCGAGCCAGGGCTCACAAGAGCCACCAATGCTGGGCGGACTGCACAAGCACCTGCAGAATCAGAGACAGGGAAAAAGGGAGGTGTTTTAGGAGATATATATCCCATATTGGAGATATAAGGCTGGTAAAGCCTTAACATATAATGTAATATCTCAGCACGGTGTGTAGAGCATTGAGACATCTTGGTGGCAATCGCAGTTGGAGTGGACGTACCTGGTCTATGGTGTTACAGTATAGGTAAATCCTGCAGGGAAGGAACACTCCTCACGGCTGTGTAGCAGAGAAGAGTGTGTGTGAGGCTGATACTAAGTATACTGCTTGGTGTGGGGTGTGACACTGATGGGCTAATCATTCGCCTGCAGGGCGGAGTAAACTTATGTGGTAGCAATACAGCTGATTGTCAACCTGACCGGAACGTAATGTCCGGAGGAGACATCAGCTGTGTGCAGGTGTGTGTGCAGAGACCGCCCACTGTGGCTCCTCGGCCTGAGCGGCGGTCGACGCAGCCGCGTCATTAGACGCGGCGACGTCACTCGTCGACGAAGGCCGCCGACACGGGAAGAGAGCAGTCTGCTGGAGTGAGAGTGGAAAGTTTCCAGTGCGCAGGCGCGAGACATCGCGTCGGGCGCGTGCGCATTAGCACTGCTGAAGGGATGCCGCTGTCCCCGGGGAGGGGATACAGAGGCCTTTCAGTGCCGGGGAGCACCAGCAAGCCATCCACAGGGGGCACACTCAATCAGGGCCACATCTAGAAATACAGCAATTTTATTGGTGTAGTTACTGTGGAGGAATTTAATTTAGAGCTAATCCGAGCTGTTGAGAGGTGGGAGTTCCATCTTTACAAAATATTCCTGGAAAGACACAAACATATATGAATCTTCCATATTACAGTACAAATATATATATGAAAGACACAAACATATATGAATTTTCCATATTTCAATACAAATATATATAAGCATATAGGCTGGGCGGTAAAAAATTTTTGGGCGGTAAAATTTCGGAAAAACAAAAAAAAAAAAAAAAAAAAAACCCTTGAGTGGAAAATAGGGCAAAATGGCTTGATATGACAAGCCACTGTCCTATAGTTCCTTGTCGTAACCACCTGTGGAAAAGCCAGGAAGGAAAGGTTTAAGATTAAACGCCTCATTCAGGCCTGGTGGCATTGTTGCATTAAGGTTAGATATCCAGCGGAGTTCCCGCTGTAGGAGGATCTTGTTAAAATCGCCTCCTCGGGAGCTCGGATGTAACCGATCCAAAATTAGCACTGACACTTTGGGACACGTGCCACCATGTACCTGGGCTACGTGTCTCCCTAAAGGGAAGTCAGGATCGGCAGATTGCATCACCCTAAGATGTCGATAAATGCGTTGCCATAGTTTTTGTAAGGTTTTCCCCACATAGAAACAATTACAATGACAGGTCAGTAGATACACCACTCCTGTGGTTTGGCAGTTTGCATAGTGTTTCGGCACAAAACGTTTGCCATTTGGCAAACATATGTTTTTGCGTGTATCCATATATCTGCAGTATGCACATGAACCGCATTGAAATGTACCCAACGTCGTGCAGGGATCACCTCTGTCTTGTCTCTTATACTCACTTTTGATTAATAGATCACCTACGGAAGTGGCACGTCTATATGTTATTAAGGGTTTGGGGGGTACCAGGGGGCCCAAAATAGGGTCTGAAGTTAATAGATGCCAATATTTTTGGCAAATCTGCCTGATTTTTTCATGATCGTTCGTGTAGGTTGTGATTATTCTTGCAGGGACCTCAACACTGGATTTAGGTTTAGGGATTAGTAGTTGGCATCTCTCTTTTAGATTGGCGCGTTTAAATGCTCTCTTCAGACATTTGTGGCTATATCCACGTTGCAATAATCGACGTTTTAGTTTGTTAGCTTCCTGCTTAAAGTCTGATTGGTTTGAACAATTTCGTTTAATTCTCAAGTATTCCCCGTAGGGGATTGAATTAATCAAAGGTTTGTCGTGAAAGCTGGAAGAATGGAGTACTGTATTGCCAGCGGTGGGTTTCCTAAATAGTTTGGAGGATAGAATATTGGATTCATCAATAGAAATTTCGATATCTAAAAACGTGATGGTATTTTTATCAGAAGTCATGGTAAATTTGAGATTGAACAAATTATTATTGAGCGCTTCTAAACACTCATTGAGAAGGGATTGAGTTCCATCCCATACAACGAAAATGTCGTCTATGTACCTGTGCCACATAAGGACGTGGCACAGGTACATAGAGAGATCCTCGTCGCTGAATATGGTTTTTTCCCACTCCCCCAGGTACAGGTTGGCGTAGCCAGGGGCACAGCAGGTGCCCCTGGCTACGCCCTGCACCTGGAGGAAGAGTCCACTGTCAAAGGAGAAGATGTTATGATTGAGAATAAAGTCTAGGGACTCAAGTATGAATTCATTAAATGGTGTCTCATGATGACTGGTTTGTGATAGGACCCTACGGATGCAGGCCAGCCCTTCACAGTGAGGAATCGAACTGTAAAGAGCCTCTACATCTATAGTTACTAATATGCAGTGACTTGGGATTTGAACATCTTGCAGAATCTGAAGAAGATGAATCGTGTCTCTAATGTAAGAGGGAATAGTCAGAACAAATGGTCTAATGTGTTCGTCTATGAGTCTGGACAAGTTTTCCGTGATTGAACCATTCCCAGAGAGAATTGGTCTCCCTGGGGGATCACTCATATTTTTATGTAATTTCGGGAGGGCGTAAAATGTTGGTACGCGGGGGTACGGAGTTCGAATAAACTCCCAAGTCTGTTTAGAGATGATATTGTTTCGGAAGGCCTCATCTACAAATGTGTAGAATTTTTTGTTGAAAGCTTCGACTATGTCAGTGCCTACAGGGCGATACCAGTCCCGATTTCTAAGAATTTTGAGACACATTTTTTTATAGAAATCATTGTCCATGAGGACAATGTTTCCCCCTTTATCACTTGGTTTTATGGTGATATTGTAATTGGTGGAAAGATTGTGTAAAGCTGTTCTTTCCTTTTTGGTCAAATTAGGAGTGTGAAAGGATGTGGAGTGGATCGATTTTATCTCCTGAGATATCATTTTTAAAAATGTTGCTACTCCGTGATTTGAGATAGGGGCTGGGTAAATTAAAGAAGCTTTCTTCAAAGAGGATTTTTTGATAGTAATGGGTGTGGCCTCATTTTCTTCCAGGAGAGCCTCTAGGTCTATGGTGTCTATTAGATCTAAGGTCTCGTTTTCTTGTAATAGTGATTGGAGATTGTCAAGGGCTTGTCGCTCACTGAAGGTGCGGCAGCCCTCATAGTCATGTTTGTATTTGTCAAACATGTTTATTAAGAGTAATTTACGCGTATATAAATGTAAATCTTTAATCACTGTGAATTTATCTAATTTCTTATTCGGACAGAAAGTGAGGCCTTTTGATAACACTGAAATTTCTTCTGGGGTAGTTTGGGGTAGAGTGTTTAGAAGCGCTCAATAATAATTTGTTCAATCTCAAATTTACCATGACTTCTGATAAAAATACCATCACGTTTTTAGATATCGAAATTTCTATTGATGAATCCAATATTCTATCCTCCAAACTATTTAGGAAACCCACCGCTGGCAATACAGTACTCCATTCTTCCAGCTTTCACCCCAAACCTTTGATTAATTCAATCCCCTACGGGGAATACTTGAGAATTAAACGAAATTGTTCAAACCAATCAGACTTTAAGCAGGAAGCTAACAAACTAAAACGTCGATTATTGCAACGTGGATATAGCCACAAATGTCTGAAAAGAGCATTTAAACGCGCTAATCTAAAAGAGAGATGCCAACTACTAATCCCTAAACCTAAATCCAGTGTTGAGGTCCCTGCAAGAATAATCACAACCTACACGAACGATCATGAAAAAATCAGGCAGATTTGCCAAAAATATTGGCATCTATTAACTTCAGACCCTATTTTGGGCCCCCTGGTACCCCCCAAACCCTTAATAACATATAGACGTGCCACTTCCGTAGGTGATCTATTAATCAAAAGTGAGTATAAGAGACAAGACAGAGGTGATCCCTGCACGACGTTGGGTACATTTCAATGCGGTTCATGTGCATACTGCAGATATATGGATACACGCAAAAACATATGTTTGCCAAATGGCAAACGTTTTGTGCCGAAACACTATGCAAACTGCCAAACCACAGGAGTGGTGTATCTACTGACCTGTCATTGTAATTGTTTCTATGTGGGGAAAACCTTACAAAAACTATGGCAACGCATTTATCGACATCTTAGGGTGATGCAATCTGCCGATCCTGACTTCCCTTTAGGGAGACACGTAGCCCAGGTACATGGTGGCACGTGTCCCAAAGTGTCAGTGCTAATTTTGGATCGGTTACATCCGAGCTCCCGAGGAGGCGATTTTAACAAGATCCTCCTACAGCGGGAACTCCGCAGGACATCTAACCTTAAAGCAACAATGCCACCAGGCCTGAATGAGGCGTTTAATCTTAAACCTTTCCTTCCTGGCTTTTCCACAGGTGGTTACGACAAGGAACTATAGGACAGTGGCTTGTCATATCAAGCCATTTTGCCCTATTTTCCACTCAAGGGTTTTTTGTTTTTTGTTTTTTTCTTTTTCCGAAATTTTACCGCCCAAAAATTTTTTACCGCCCAGCCTATATGCTTATATATATTTGTATTGAAATATGGAAAATTCATATATGTTTGTGTCTTTCATATATATATTTGTACTGTAATATGGAAGATTCATATATGTTTGTGTCTTTCCAGGAATATTTTGTAAAGATGGAACTCCCACCTCTCAACAGCTCGGATTAGCTCTAAATTAAATTCCTCCACAGTAGCTACACCAATAAAATTGCTGTATTTCTAGATGTGGCCCTGATTGAGTGTGCCCCCTGTGGATGGCTTGCCGGTGCTCCCCGGCACTGAAAGGCCTCTGTATCCCCTCCCCGGGGACAGCGGCATCCCTTCAGCAGTGCTAATGCGCACGCGCCCGACGCGTTGTCTCGCGCCTGCGCACTGGAAACTTTCCACTCTCACTCCAGCAGACTGCTCTCTTCCCGTGTCGGCGGCCTTCGTCGACGAGTGACGTCGCCGCGTCTGATGAAGCGGCTGCGTCGGCCGCCGCTCAGGCCGAGGAGCCACAGTGGGCGGTCTCTGCACACACACCTGCACACAGCTGATGTCTCCTCCGGACATTACATTCCGGTCAGGTTGACAATCAGCTGTATTGCTACCACATAAGTTTACTCCGCCCTGCAGGCGAATGATTGGCCCATCAGTGTCACACCCCACACCAAGCAGTATACTTAGTATCAGCCTCACACACACTCTTCTCTGCTACACAGCCGTGAGGAGTGTTCCTTCCCTGCAGGATTTACCTATACTGTAACACCATAGACCAGGTACGTCCACTCCAACTGCGATTGCCACCAAGATGTCTCAATGCTCTACACACCGTGCTGAGATATTACATTATATGTTAAGGCTTTACCAGCCTAATATCTCCAATATGGGATATATATCTCCTAAAACACCTCCCTTTTTCCCTGTCTCTGATTCTGCAGGTGCTTGTGCAGTCCGCCCAGCATTGGTGGCTCTTGTGAGCCCTGGCTCGCCGTCCATGTGGGGATCTATGTCAGGGCCGTGGTCTGTAAATCCCTCCATACCTTCCCTTTTGGGTTTCATCCCCTGAAAATTATATCCAGTATCTGGATCTCTAACCGAGCGATATAACCTTTCGAGCTGTAGGAAGTGGGAGTCTTTCTCGTGATGTATCTGTGTACAGTATATATGCTGAAGAGTCACATGCCCTGTGAGTATCTCTGTACAAAAATGCTTGTCCAGTCTGAGATTTTGCTCTGTCCTCATGTCTTGTCTGTAATCCAAACAGTCTCTCATACTTTTAGACATAATGGTTTCATACCTATTGTTGGTGCTTATTACAGTGACCCACTTATACCTATATATACAAATATATCCTTTTTTCTCTTTTATAGAAAAATATCATAACTGCTTTCCCGAAACTCCTGAAGAAGGAAATACACCATATAGAGAGGATAGAACCTCTTTACTTTCCGAAACATGTAGAGTATTATATGCTATCGTATTTCTAACCCAGCGGGTCATATTTGTATTTACTGGGATACTATACCTAGCATGTTAGCAGTTTGATTACCATTGTTTTTTGCCTCTTCCGCTCATGCGATTTTTATATCCTAGATTTGTGTGTATCTTGTTACTTAATAAACTTTTGTTATACAACTTTTAAACCTCAACTGTGTATTTCACGCATGCACCATTCATTCATTGCCCGTTGACACACTGCCCATAGTATCCCCCTTGGGGCACATCTCTTTTCCTGGTCTCCACTGCCTGTGATTAGCGCAGTGCCGTGCCGACTTCCTGGCGGGCTTTGTACGTGGAGTGTGAACACGCCCGAGACCATCCTTACCGGAGAGGCAGCACTTCTGTTCACCTTTACAATCCTGGTCAGTGTTGGATTGATGACACTCCTTGGGTATCTCCTGCAGAGAGCAGGGGATGATGGGTATTGGAAATCTGGGACACGATAACAGCCATGTGTAGGGTCATCTCATCTGTTTTCTTAAGCCCCTTTCACACTAGCGGTCTGATCGAGTCCACCTGTCCATTTTGTGGGAGGACCCGAAATGACCCTCCATTCTCCTCTATGGAGTGGCGGGTGTACATGGACATGTGTCTGTTTACACCCACCTACATCTAATCTGCTAAAAATGAATGGATGGGGTTCTGTTACCCTCCATCTGGGTGGATCTGATGGCAGTCGGGATTCGTTTACATCCGACTGTCCATAGAGGAGAGCAGGCTGTGTCTGTGTCTACTCTGTATAAGCGGAGCGGACACAGACCAACTATCCTCCTGCTCAGCGAAGGATCAGCAGACAGATTCCCCGCTGAGCAACTGGACTCCTGATGGAGTACGTCCCATGTGAAAGGGGCCTTAACCTCAAAAGGGTGGCCTGATGTCCCAAAAATGTATGCTGCCATCCCATCTGAGCAATGTTTATAAACAATGTTATTTTCTATCTCTCTATCTCTTGTCTGAAAAATATGCGTAAATATGTTGCTTTCTACCTCTCTATCTTACAGCTGAACAATGTTTATAAACACAGTGACAGATGTCATTTTTTGATAGCAGCAGCTTCTAAAGCTGCTGTATTTACACAGGAACTCCCTGCTGTCATTTTGACAGCCATTTGTGGCAAATGAGATGGGGGAACAGCAGTGAGGAAGAAGGACGGGATGTACTACACACACCCTGTTTACTCCCAGTGTGTACAGCTGGATGGACACTTTTACAAAGCTGCTAAAAGCTGGACGAAACCTCTGCAAAAGTCTTTGTAAAAACTTTCTGTACACATTGTTCTTATACAAGCTACACTGGGAGAAGGAAAGGGAGGATCGGATTATTGGCTCCTAGGGGCAATACTGACAGTTCCACCCTCACATTTCGGTAAGATCTGGTCTGTACTGGGCCACTTAATATCTTATCACAGTCATCCACTTACCGGTGGGTTCATGGCAATCAATAGAACAGCCTATTTCACAGCATTTCTTTATCCCAAGACAATCCGAGTCTGCTTTACACTTCCTGGGGATGGGGGGCCTACATCCTGCATAGGCATCAGACACGGGACAGGTGCCCGGTTTCACCACCTCTGCAGGAAAAAACACATTTATTATTATTATTATTATTATTATTATTATCATTATTATTATTAATATTACAGGTAGTTATATTTACCTAGCGCTTTACAGATACATTGTACATTCACATCAGTCCCTGCCCTCCAGGATTTAACAAGGCAATAACTGTCTATACTGAGAATGAGTCTTTACAACCACTTTAACCCTACCTAAAACTCACATTTCTTTGGACATCGGGTGCTCTTTCCTTCTTTTCCAAATCTACATGTGGAAATGACTGTAAGGCAGAATCGGAAAAGATAGCAGCCCAAGCCCCAAGAGAGTTCACCCCCACCATCCACCATTGGGGCATAACCTACTGGAAAGGGATTTCTTCCTACTCACCCACACAACTTCCCATCCATTACCAGTGACTGATCCAGTCCGTCCAGCGTGATCTCCAGGACAAACCAGTTACCACTGTAGCTCGTGTCTCTGCTTCTCCTTCTAAGCCCCTCCACCAGTTTGTCTTTGCTCATCACAAGACCATAGCAAGGGTGTTATCCACTCAATGTTTGACTCCTACAAATGTGTCTTTATTCTACATTATCAAAGTGTCCAATTTGTCTGCCGCAATGTCCCAGTCCCACTAAAAATCACTAAAAATCACTGATCAATGCCATTACTAGTGAGAAAAAAAAATTATAATAAAAATGCCATAAATATTTCCCCTATTTTGTAGACGCTATAATTTTTGCGCAAACCAATCAATATGCACTTATTGCGATTTTTTTTTTTTTTTTTTTTTTACCAAAAATATGTAGTAGAATACATTTTGGCCTAAACTGATGAAGAATTTATTTTTTTTTTTTTGGGGGGGGGGGGGGATATTTATTATAGCAAAAAGTAAAAAGTATTGTTTTTTTTTTCAAAATTGTCGCTTTTTTTTGTTTATTGCGCAAAAAATAAAAACCGCAGAGGTGATCAAATACCACCAAAAGAAAGCTCTATTTGTGGGGAAAAAAAGGACATCAATTTTGTTTTAGATACAGCGTCGCACGACCGCACAATTGTCAGGTAAATCGACGCAGTGCCGTATCGCAAAAAATGGCCTGGTCATTAAGGGGGTGTCCTTTTTTTGACAGCAGCACCTTCTAAAGCTGCTGTATTTACACAGGAACTCCCTGCTGTCATTTTGACAGCCATTAGTGGCAAATGAGATGGGGGAACAGCAGTGAGGAAGAAGGACGGGATGTACTACACACACTCTGTTTACTCCCAGTGTGTACAGCTGGATGGACGCTTTTACAAAGCTGCTAAAAGCTGGACGAAACCTCTGCAAATGCTTTGTAAAAACTTGCTGTACACATTGTTCTTATACAAGCTGCACTGGGAGAAGGAAAGGGAGGATCGGATTATTGGCTCCTAGGGGCAATACTGACAGTTCCACCCTCACATTTGGGTAAGATCTGGTCTGTACTGGGCCACTTAATATCTTATCACAGTCATCCACTTACTGATGGGTTCCTTGCATTCAATAGAACAGCCGACGTCACAGCACTTCTTTGTCCCGAGACAATCCGAGTCTGCTTTACACTTCCTGGGGATGGGGCGCCTACATGCTACAAGGGTTCTAACCACGGGACAGGTGCCCGGTTTCCTCACCTCTGCAGGAAAAAACATATTTATCATTAATATTACTATTATTTTTACAGGTAGTTATATTTACCTAGCGCTTTACAGATACATTGTACATTCACATCAGTCCCTGCCCTCCAGGATATAACAAGGCAATAACTGTCTATACTGAGAATGAGTCTTTACAACCACTTTAACCCTACCTAAAACTCACATTTCTTTGGACATCGGGTGCTCTTTCCTTCTTTTCCAAATCTACATGCGGAAATGACCGTAAGGCCGAATCAGAAAAGATAGCAGCCCAAGTCCCAAGAGAGTTCACCGCCACCATCCACCATTGGGGCATAACCTACTGGAAAGGGATTTCTTCCTACTCACCCACACAACTTCCCATCCATTACCAGTGACTGATCCAGTCCGTCCAGCGTGATCTCCAGGACAAACCAGTTACCACTGTAGCTGGTGTCTCTGCTTCTCCTTCTAAGCCCCTCCACCAGTTTGTCTTTGCTCATCACAAGACCATAGCAAGGGTGTTATCCACTCAATGTTTGACTCCTACAAACGTGTCTTTATTCTACATTATGGAGAACCATTAAGGCAGGATGACACCTTTATTTGGCTTTCTATTGGCCATGGGAGTTAGGTGAAAATGGGACATGTAAAGGGAGACTAAAGCTGAACTTCACCCAAAAGGGAAAGCTCCTCTCTTCCTCCTCTCCCCCCCTCCTCCTTAACATTTGGCACTTTTTTGGGGGGGATGCGGGTACCTGATTTTGACAGGTATCCATTCCTCCACATCTGGTAAGATAGCAATGGCCGCCGGCAACCCGTGATCGCTCCTCAGAGAGCCAGAACAGGGATCTGTCAATGTAAACAGACAGATCCCCGTTCTGTCAGGGAAGTAGAGAGAGATCTGCTGTTCCTAGTGATCAGGAACAGCGATCTCTCTCCTCCTCCAGTCAGTCCCCTCCCCCCACAGTTAGAAACACCTCCCTAGGGAAAACTTAACCCCTTAATCACCCCCTAGTGTTAACCCCTTCCCTGCTAGTGACATTACAGTAATCAGTGGCTATTTTTAGCTCTGATCGCTGTATAAATGTCACTGGTCCCAAAAAAGTGTCAAAAGTGTCTGATCTGTCTGCCACAATGTCGCAGTCCCACTAAAAATCGCTGATCACCGCCATTACTATTAAAAAAAAAAAAAAAATAACAAAAATGCCATAAATATATTCCCTATTTTGTAGACGCTATAACTTTTGCGCAAACCAATCAATATGCACTTATTGCGATTTTTTTTTTTTTTTACCAAAAACTATGTAGAAGAATACATTTTGGCTTAAACTGATGAAGACATTTTTTTTTTATTTTTTGGGGGGGTATTTATTATTGCAAAAAGTAAACAATATTGTTTTTTTTTTTTCAAAATTGTCGCTTTTTTTTGTTTATTGTGCAAAAAATAAAAACCGCAGAGGTGATCAAATACCACCAAAAGAAAGCTCTATTTGTGGGGGAAAAAAGGACATCAATTTTGTTTTGGGTAAAGCATCGCCCGACCACCCAATTGTCAGGTAAAGCGGCGCAGTGCCGTATCGCAAAAAATGGCCTGGTCATTAAGGGGGTAAATCCTTTCGGGGCTGAAGTGGTTAAGGTTGCATAGTTACATAGTAGGTGAGGCTGAAAAAAGACACAAGTCCATCAAGTCCAACCTATGTGTGTGATTTTATGTCAGTATTACATTACATATCCCTGTATTTTGCTGTTGTTCAGGTGCTTATCTAATAGTTTCTTGAAACTATCAATGCCCCCCGCTGAGACCACCGCCTGTGGAAGGGAATTCCACATCCTTGCCGCTCTTACAGTAAAGAACCCTCTACGTAGCTTAAGGTTAAACCTCTTTTCTTCTAAATTTAATGAGTGGCCACGTGTCTTATTAAACTCTCTTCTGTGAAAAAGTTTTATCCCTATTGTGGGGTCACCAGTACAGTATTTGTAAATTAAAATCGTATCCCCTCTCAAGCGTCTCTTCTCCAGAGAGAATAAGTTCAGTACTCACAACCTTCCCTCATAACTAAGATCCTCTAGACCCTTTATTAGATTTGTTGCCCTTCTTTGTACTCGCTCCATTTCAAGTACATCCTTCCTGAGGACTGGTGCCCAGAACTGGACAGCATACTCTAGGTGCGGCTGGACCAGAGTCTTGTAGAGCGGGAGAATTATTGCTTTATCTCTGGAGTTAATCCCCTTTTTAATGCATGCCAATATTCTGTTTGCTTTGTTAGCAGCACCTTGGCATTGCATGCCATTGCTGAGCCTATCATCTACTAGGACCGCCAGGTCCTTTTCCATCCTTGATTCCCCCAGAGGTTCTCCCCCATTGTATAGATTGCATTCATATTTTTGCCACCCAAATGCATTATTTTACATTTTTCTACATTGAACCTCATTTGCCATGTAGTTGCCCACCCCATTAATTTGTTCAGATCTTTTTGCAACGTTTCCACATCCTGCAGAAAAGTTATTTCCCTGCTTAGCTTAGTATCGTCCGCAAATACAGCGATTGAGCTGCTTACCCCATCCTCCAGATCGTTTATGAATGAATTAAACATGATTGGTCCCAGGACGGAACCCTGGGGGACCCCACTACCCACCCCTGACCATTCCGAGTACTCCCCATTTATCACCACCCTCTGAACACGCCCTTGTAGCCAGTTTTCAATCCATGTACTCACCCTATGGTTCATGCCAACGGACCTTATTTTGTACAGTAAAAAGTTATGGGGAACTGTGTCAAATGCTTTTGCAAAATCCAGATGCACCACGTCTACGGGCCTTCCTTTATCTAGATGGTAACTCACCTCCTCATAGAAGGTTAATAGATAGAACAATTCTTCATGAATCCATAATGATTACTGCTAATGATACCATTCTCATTACTAAAATCTTGTATATAGGCCCTTATCATCCCCTCCAAGAGTTTACATACTATTGTTGTTAGGCTAACTGGTCTGTAATTCCCAGGGATGTATTTGGGCCCTTTTTAAATATTGGTGCTACATTGGCTTTTCTCCAATCAGCTGGTACCATTCCAGCCAGTAGGGATGAGCTTCGTGTTCGAGTCGAACCCATGTTCGACTCGAACATCGTCTGTTCGCCCGTTCGCTGAATTGCGAACGATATGGGCCGTTTGCGCCAAATTCGTGTGGCGCGTCACGGCCCATAATTCACTCCGGCATCGCAGTGCATTACTGGCTGATGATTGGCCAAGCATGCACTATGACCCGCATGCTTGGCCAATCACAGCGCCGCCTGAACAGAGAGCCGTAATTGGCCAAAGCCAAGGAGGCTTTGGCCAATTATGGCTCAGGGGATTTAGTACACGCCCCACACTATATAAGGCCGCCTGCACGGCGGCCCTGTGTAGTGTGTGTTCCGGCGTTCATTGAGAGAGAGAGAGACAGACAGTGACATTTGATTTGAGTTAGATAGATTAGGCAGAACAGTCAGTCAGTTAGCTGCACTTACAGTGTATTGTGTGTTTATATGCATCCCAGGTGTTGCATATATATATATATATATATATATATATATATATATACACTGTATTCAGTTTAGCTAGATCCGTTCTTGTTATCTTCTTACTGACAGGCAGGCTTGTCTTGTTACAGTATTTACAGCTACCTGAAAAAAATTACTGGTGTTCTTTTGATCCTATTAGTACCACAGTCAGGCAGCTAGACTATTTACAGTTAGTGCAGTGCGTCCTGCTCACAGTGTTCAGCTAGATCCATTCCTGTTATCTTCTTACTGACAGGCAGGCTTGTCTTGTTATAGTATATACAGCAACCTGAAGAAAATTGCTGGTGTTCTTTTGATCCTATTAGTACCACAGTCAGGCAGCTAGACTATTTACAGTTAGTGCAGTGCGTCCTGCTCACAGTGTTCAGCTAAACCTACAAGTTAGTGGGGTGCGTCCTGCTCAGTGTTCAGCTAAACCTACATGTTAGTGCAGTGCGTCCTACTCACAGTGTTCAGCTAGATCCGTTCCTGTTATCTTCTTACTGACAGGCAGGCTTGTCTTGTTACAGTATATACAGCTACCTGAAGAAAATTGCTGGTGTTCTTTTGATCCTATTAGTACCACAGTCAGGCAGCTAGACTATTTACAGTTAGTGCAGTGCGTCGTGCTCACAGTGTTCAGCTAAACCTACAAGTTAGTGGGGTGCGTCCTGCTCACAGTGTTCAGCTAAACCTACAAGTTAGTGCGGTGCGTCCTGCTCACAGTGTTCAGCTAAACCTACAAGTTAGTGTGGTGCGTCCACCTCAGTGTTCAGCTAAACCTACAAGTTAGTGGGGTGCGTCCTGCTCAGAGTGTTCAGCTAAACCTACAAGTTAGTGCAGTGCGTCCTGCTCACAGTGTTCAGCTAGATCCGTTCCTGTTATCTTCTTACTGACAAGCAGGCTTGTCTTGTTACAGTATATACAGCTACCTGAAGAAAATTGCTGGTGTTCTTTTGATCCTATTAGTACCACAGTCAGGCAGCTAGACTATTTACAGTTAGTGCAGTGTGTCCTGCTCACATTGTTCAGCTAAACCTACAAGTTAGTGGGGTGCATCCTGCTCACAGTGTTCAGCTAAACCTACAAGTTAGTGTGGTGCGTCCACCTTACAGTGTTCAGCTAAACCTACAAGTTAGTGGGGTGCGTCTTGCTCACAGTGTTCAGCTAAACCTACAAGTTAGTGGGGTGCGTCCTGTTCACAGTGTTCAGCTAAACCTGCAAGTTAGTGGGGTGCGTCCTGTTCACAGTGTTCAGCTAAACCTACAAGTTAGTGGGGTGCGCCCACCTCACAGTGTTCAGCTAAAGCTACCTGTAGAAGGTTGGTGGTGTTCTCATACTACAGGCAGGCAGTTGATTTTGCTAGCTGCAGTATCAGTACATATATATATATATATATATATATATATATATCTATATCCCAGCTTAGTGCAGCTACAGGCCATTAGTATGTCTGGAAGGCCAAGAAGGAGAGGTAGACAGTCACAAGCCAATAAGAGAGGGCAAGCAGGCTCTGTGTCTAGTGCTGGTCGTGGAGACGGTGCATCCTCATCAGCACGTGGCCGTGGGACATGCTTGGCCTTTTTTTCGGCAGCTGGCCGTGTTGAGCCGCAACATGCGGAAGACTTGGTCGAGTGGATGACCAAGCCGTCCTCATCCTCCTCATCCTCTCTCACCCATGCCCAGGGTACTTTGTCTGGCAAAGCAGCGGCCTCTTTCCTCGGCTCAATGTCATCAGTGACTCCTTACCTAGCCCCACCATGTCCTCCTGAGGAGTCCCTCGAACTGTTTGACCACAGTGTTGGGTACATGCTCCAGGAGGATGCCCAGCGTTTGGAAGGCTCTGTTGATGATACTGAGCTCGATGAAGGCAGTAACATGAGCACGGACAGAGGGGGTGCCCAAGAAGGACAGCAAACTGGCAGTCATGCTCCCCCTGCTGCAGCATACTGCCAGGTTTGCTCCAGTGATGAGGAGGGAGGGGATGATGAGGTCACTGACTCAACGTGGGTGCCTGATAGGAGAGAGGAGGAGGAGGAGGAGGAGGTGGCACATCATAAGGGCAGCACATTGACTGCATCACACCCCAAAGCTCCACATGTGCAGGGCGCTGCAGTCTCTGCACGTTATTCAAAAAGTTCTTTGGTGTGGGCCTTTTTTGAGACGAGTGCATCAGATCGCACCGCTGCTATTTGCAACATATGTCTCAAGCGTATCTCGCGTGGCCAAAACATCTCCCGCTTGGGTACCACATGCTTGACCAGACATATGTTGACCTGCAATGCAGTTCGTTGGCAAGCGTATCTAAAAGACCCACACCAAAGAACAAAGAGGACCTCTCCTTGCTCCTCATCAGCTGAGATTTCCAACCCCACTATACCTTCAGTCCTCTCTGAGACCTGCACTGAGAGGAATGAAGGTGTAGAATTAGGTGTGTCACAGCCAAGTACTTGTGGGCAATCTGCTTTTGGTACACCGACGTCAGATTGTACCAGGCAAATTTCCCTGCCCCAGCTGCTGCACCGCAGAAAGAAGTTTGCTCCCAGCCATCCACATGCCCAGCGATTGAATGCTAGCTTGGCAAAATTGCTAGCACTTCAACTGCTGCCTTTTCAGTTGGTAGACTCTGCCCCCTTCCGTGAGTTTGTGGAATGTGCGGTTCCTCAGTGGCAGGTACCCAAACGCCACTTTTTCTCACGGAAGGCGATTCCGGCTCTCTACCGGCATGTGGAAGGCAATGTCCATGCCTCGCTGGACAGGGCGGTCAGCGGTAAGGTGCATATTACCACTGACTCATGGTCCAGCAGGCATGGACAGGGACGTTACCTAAGTTTCGCGGCGCATTGGGTGACTCTGCTGGCAGCTGGGAAGGATGCAGGACAAGGGGCAGTAGTGTTGGAGGTTGTTCCGCCACCACGCCTCCAAAATGCTAATGATTGTGACACACCTCTCTCCTCCACCCCCTCCTCTTCTTCTTCCTCCATGGCCTCTTCCTGTGCTTTGTCCTTGGAACCAGCGGTGCTCTGTAGCCGTTCAAGGGACTACGCAAGTACGCAGGCCAAAAGATGCCATGCGGTGCTTGAGCTGGTGTGCTTGGGGGACAGGAGCCACACTGGGGCAGAGGTTCTGTCAGCTCTGCAGGGGCAGGTTCAGACGTGGTTGACGCCACGCCAACTTAAGGCAGGAATGGTGGTTTGCGACAATGGCACCAACCTCCTCTCTGCCCTCTGACAGGGACAAATGACCCATGTGCCCTGTTTGGCTCACGTCCTTAACTTGGTGGTGCAGCTGTTCTTGGGCAGGTACCCGGGCTTACAGGATGTCCTGAGGCAGGCAAGGAAAGTCTGTGTGCATTTCCGCCGGTCATATAATGACAGTGCTCGGCTGACGGACCTCCAAAAGGAGTTTAACCTGCCCAAGAACCGCCTAATCTGTGACATGCCCACCAGGTGGAACTCAACGTTGACCATGCTGCAGCGGCTGCACACGCAGCAGAGGGCCATCAATAAGTACCTGTGCGACTATGGCACCAGGACAGGGTCAGGGGAGCTTGGTTTTTTTTCCCCACGCCAGGGGGCCATGATCAGGGATGCATGCACTGTCCTGTCACCATTTGAGGAGGCCACGAGGATGGTGAGCAGTGACCGTGCATGCATCAGTGACACTGACCCCTTGTCCACCTGTTGGAGCACAAGCTGCATGGAATAATGGACAGGGCACTTGAGGCAGAACAGAGGCAGGAAGAGGAGGACTTCCTTAGCTCTCTAGGCCCCCTTTATCCAGACAGTGTTCCTGCGTGCCCGCCGATCACACAGGAAGAGGAGGAGGAGGAGGAGGAGGAGGAAGATTGTGTCAGTATGGAGGTGGAGCCTGGCACTCAGCATCAGCAGCAGTCTTTAAGGGATCAGTCCCAAGAAACACATGGACTTGTACGTGGCTGGGAGGAGGTGGCTGCGGACCATGTCGTCCTTAGTGACCCAGAGGACTCCGGACCAAATGCCTCAGCAAACCTACGCTGCATGGCCTCCCTGATCCTGCAAAGCCTGCGTAAGGATCCTCGTATTCGTGGTATCAAGGAGATGGACCAATACTGGCTGGCAACCCTCCTTGATCCA
Source organism: Lithobates septentrionalis (assembly GCA_037952835.1). Classification (NCBI taxonomy): domain Eukaryota; kingdom Metazoa; phylum Chordata; class Amphibia; order Anura; family Ranidae; genus Lithobates; species Lithobates septentrionalis. The sequence goes on from JBBDGP010001852.1 coordinate 3,789,694, forward strand.
CGTTACAAGAGTAAGGTTGCGGACCTTATCTTGCCAGCGCAGAGGGAGCAGAGGATGAAACATCTTGCAGGCCTTGCAGAAAGGTCTGTGCAACGCGTTCCCAGAGACTGGGAGGTTACAAACTCCTGTTTCTGGACAACGTGTTGCTAAGGCTTCGGTCAGTCAAAGAAGGAGCGGTGGAGAAGGTGGCCGTCTGACCGATGTGTTCAGACAATTTTTTGGTCCGCAGCCCCAAGGTATGATCGGTTCCAGCAACCATCGCCAGCATCTGTTTCACATGGTGCAGGAATACCTAGGGGCAAGATCAGACTTGGACACCTTTCCCACCGAAAATCCTCTGGGTTACTGGGTCTTGAGGATGGATCACTGGCCAGAGCTTGCACAGTATGCAATTGAGCTACTGGCCTGTCCTGCTTCCAGCGTTCTTTCGGAACGCACATTCAGTGCTGCTGGAGGCGTGGTAACCGTTCACAGGGTGCGTCTGTCCACCGACTCGGTCGATCGGCTGACCTTCATAAAAATGAATCAGTCTTGGATCACCACCAGCTACCAAGCACCTGATGCTGATGTAACCGAATAATTTTTTTTGAAATCTCAGATCCCTTCAAAGACTGCCTATGCTGATGCTGAGTGACTATCCCTGAGTAATTATCCTCTTCCTCCTCAATCATCACGCTGATAGCTTGTAAGAACATTTTTGGTTCCGGGCGCCACCACCAGTGCCTAAGGCACAATTTTTCTGCCCCTGTTTGACAGGGGCGTGTAATTACAATTTTTGATGCAATACTTTGCAGCAGGGCTCGTTCCTGTGTTCCAACTAGAGTGTCTGTGAGGGGTTGCAGTGTTGTGGCACCAGCACCAGTGGCTAAGGCCCAATTTTTCTGCCCCTGTTTAACAGGGGCGTGTAATTACAATTTTTGATGCAATACTTTGCAGCAGGGCTCCTTCCTGTGTTCCAACTAAAGTGTCTGTGAGGGGTTGCAGTGTTGTGGCACCAGCACCACCACCACCACAGGCCCAATTTTTCAGCCCCTGTTCAACGGGGGCATGTAATTACAATTCTTGATCTAATGTTTCACAGCAGGGCCCATTTCTGCACCCACCAAGAGCGAGTGAGGACTTACAGTGTTGTGGCACCAGCACCACCACCACCACCACCAAAGGCCCAGTTTTTCTGCCCCTGTTCAACAGGGGCATGTAATTATAATTCTTTATCTAATATTTCACAGCAGGGCCCTGTGAGGGCTTACGTTGTTGTGGCCACAACAACACCTAAGGCCCAAATTTCTGCTGGGTTTATAGGGCAGGCCCCTACTTTCAAACATATAACTTACAAACGACTCCTACTTGCAAACGGAAGGAGACAACAGGAAGTGAGATGAAATCTACCCCTAGGAAGGGAAATTCTCTCCTGTAAGAGTTAATATGGGAAAAACATTTCTCCTTTCCACTGATGCTTTCCAATCCTTGTTCCACAAAAAACCTCAAATTCTCAAAAAACATTTGTCATTGGGACAAAAAGTGAGGTGAAATCTTCTAAAGAGGAGGAAAGACAGCAAAACAAATGTCACAGGGGTGATAACCCTTCCCTATGTTTTCCAAAAAGCTTAAAAAAGATATTTTGGCTGGAGCTAAACACGTTAAAAATGTACCCGTTCAAAATGACAAACAGATTCTACTTAACAACAAACCTACAGTCCCTGTCTTGTTTGCACCGCCTGTATACTGCTGTTCAGAGTATATAGGGCCTGGTGGCCCCACACCTTTCCTTATTTTAATTTGGGTGCGGGGTTCCCCTTAATATCCATACAAGACCCAAAGGGCCTGGTAATGGACTGGGGGGTACTGTTTGTCTCATTGATTTTCATCCATATTGCCAGGACCCGACATTACATTAAACCCGCAAGCAGTTTTAAATTAGATTTTTTCCTTTAAAAATGACATTTGGTGCAGGGACTGTTCTAAACACGGGAAACACGCGCCACTTTACAGGCATACTATAGACACCCCCCAGGTATGATATTTAAAGGAATATTTCACTTTTTTTTTTTTTACTTTAAGCATCATTAAAATCACTGCTCCCAAAAAAACGGCCGATTTTAAAAGTTTTTTTTTGCATTGATACATGTCCCCTGGGGTAGGACCCAGGTCCCCAAACCCTTTTTATGACAATACCATGCAAATTAGCCTTTAAAGTGAGCACTTTTGATTTCGAACGTTCGAGTCCCAAAGACGGCAATTACTTGACTAAGTACCCTCGGATGCAATCCATCTGGTCCCAGGGATTTATTAATATTAAGTTTCCCAAGTCTAATTTTAATTCTGTCCTCTGTTAACCATGGAGGTGCTTCCTGTGATGTGTCATGAGGATCATTACTGAAGCCCCCCGATTCCCTTGTGAGGACTGAGGAGAAGAATAAATTAAATACCTTCACCATCTCCCCATCCTTTGTAACCAGATGTCCTTCCTCATTCTTTATGGGGCCAATATGGCCTGTCCTGCCTTTTTTACTGTTTACATGATTAAATAATTTCTTGGGATTTTTTTTTGCTCTCCTCCGCTATGTGTCTTTCATGTTCTATCTTATCCTTATTGCACCCTTACATTTCTTGTATTCTTTATAAAGTCTGAATGCTGATGATGATCCCTCAACCTTGTATTTTTTGAAGGCCTTCTCCTTTGCTTTTATATGCATTTTTACATTGGAGTTAAGCCATCCAGGACTTTTGTTCGCTCTTTTAAATGCATTACCCAATGGAATGCATTGGCTAATGCCCTTATTTAATATGCTTTTAAAACAAACCCATCTCTCCTCCATGTTCTTTGTTCCTAAGATTTTATCCCAATTTATACCTTCTAGCAAGGTTCATAGTTTAGGGAAGTTGGCTCTTTTGAAGTTCAGTGTCTTTGTATTCCCCTTATATTTCCTTTTTGTGTAATTTACACTGAAGCCAATTGATCTGTGATCGCTGTTACCTAAATTGCCCCGTATTTCTACATCTGTGATCAAGTCTGTATTGTTGGTAATCAGTAGATCCGGTAACGCTTTATTTCTAGTTAGTGCGTCTACCATCTAACCCATAAAATTGTCCTGCAAGACATTTAGGAACTGGCGAGCCTTAGGGTGTTATGAGTGCTCCTTTCAGCGGACTAACAGAAATGATCCCTACCCTTCCATGACTTACTTCCAACAACTTGGTTTACTTCCTGCCCTTGAAGAGGAAGGGAGGTATCTGGGTTATGGTTGTGAGTGTGGTAAGTGTGGATTGGCTACATATACCACACACTTACCCCTTCTCTGTCATTCTGAATAAAGAGGACTTACAAATTATGTACACCTTTTCCTGTCATAGTCTTGTTTAATCTTCTCCTGCAACCAACTTGTTAAAAAAGTTGTATTATATGATTAAAAGGGTGTCTTTGGAGGCAGGATGGGTGACTTTTGGACTCTGATATATGAATGTCATGTCAGTCCTGTGCCTCCTACCTTTGGTGCCTGTGCATATATACTGGCAGCCAGAGAGGCAGCACTTCTGTTCACCTTTACAATCCTGGTCAGTGTTGGATTGGTGACGCTCCTTTGGTATCTCCTGCAGAGAGCAGGGAACAATGGGTATTGGAAATATGGGACACGATAACAACAATGTGTAGGGTCATCTTATCTGTTTTCTTAAGCCCCTTTCACACTAGCGGTCTGATCGAATCCACCTGTCCATTTTGTGGTAGGACCCGAAATGACCCTCCATTCTCCTCTATGGAGTGGCGGGTGTACATGGACATGTGAGAAGGCTGGCCGGAACCCAGCCTGTATTTGTAGGAGGAGTCAGAGGGGTATATATCCCTCCTCCTCTGTCTGCTCATGCGTCACTCACTTCTCCCGATACTTACGCCGGGCATCATCGGGGAGGGGGGGGGGGTGCCCGCATTGGATAGCTGTTTTAGTCCTGGAATGCATGGGCCAGGGGGGGGAGGGGCTGCTTGCAGCACAGCAGAGAATGCCATTTCAATTTAATTCAATTGTTCAAAGATTCATACCATACCCCTAATAATTGGATCCATATCCAGAAGCGGAACCCCTGTTTAAGAACCCCTGCTCAAGTCTACCTTTAGTTTGCTTTCTACACAGTGTGTCACCAGATTCTCAGGACATGTTTTGGCTTGATCTGTCCTGGCATGGCCCTGAGAGTCGGGAGAGCAAGCCAGCTGAGCCTTGCTTGATAGTTCAGGCTACCTTGGGGTCACAAATCACTGGGGGGGGATGCAGTCCAGCAGGTGGGGTGGGCTGATTGGTGGGGTTGCTCCGCTTCCATGGTCATTTCATGATTCATGCCTCACAGCATTTTCTGTCATATCGGTTCTGTCTTTAGCGTGTTCTGTCATAGCGTTTCTGTCATTAGCGGTTCTGTCATAGCATTTCTGTCATTAGCGTTTCTGTCATAGCGGTTCTGTCTTTAGCGTGTTCTGTCATAGCAGTTCTGTCATTAGCGTGTTCTGTCATAGCAGTTCTGTCATAGCGGTTCTGTCATTAGCGTGTTTCTGTCATAGCAGTTCTGTCATTAGCGTGTTCGGTCATATTGGTTCTGTCATTAGCGTGTTCTGTCATTAGCGTGTTCTGTCATTAGCGTGTTCTGTCATTAGCGTGTTCTGTCATTAGCGTGTTCTGTCATTAGCGTGTTCTGTCATTAGCGTGTTCTGTCATAGCAGTTCTGTCATTAGCGGGTTCTGTCATGGCTGTTCTGTCTTTAGCATGTTCTGTCATAGCGGTTCTGTCATTAGTCTTTCTTCTGATTAATTCTGTTGTGCATGTTAATCTGATCTTTCTGTTCCAGCATGACTGTGCCCCTGTGCACAAATCCAGCTCCAGTAAGACATGGTTTGACCAGTCTGGTGTAGAGGAAATTGAATGTCCTGCACAGATCCCTGACCTAAACCCTACTGAACACCTTTGGACTTCAACCCTACTGAACACTTTTTGGACCTCAGCCGTACTGAACACCTTTGAGCTTGATCCCTACTGAACATGTTTAGACCTCAACCTTACTTAACCCCTTTTGACCTCTACTCTACTGAACTCCTTTGCACTGCAACCCTATTGAACGCCTTTGGACCGCAACCCTACTAAAGTCCTTTGTACCTCAACTCTACCGAAGTCCGACTCCTTTGTACCTCAACCCTACTGATCACATTTAGACTTCAACCTTAAGATACATCTTTGGAGGTCAACTCTAATAAAAGCTTTTGGACCTCAACCTTTCTGAACACCTTTGGACCTCAACCTTTCTGAACACCTTTGGACCTTAACCCTACTGAACACCTTTGGACCTTAACCCTACTGAACACCTTTGGACCTTAACCCTACTGAACACCTTTGGACCTTAACCCTACTGAACACCTTTGGACCTTAACCTTACTGAATACCTTTGGACCTCAACCCTACTGAAGTCCTTTGTACCTCAAACCCTACTGAACATCTTTGGACTTTTACCCTGTTGTACATGTTTGGACCTTAACCCTAACAAATGCCTTTGGATCTCAACCCTACTAAACACCTTTGGATCCCAACCCTACTGAACAGTGAACACCTTTGGACCTCAACCCTACTGAACACATTTGGACTTCAGCCCTACTGAACACCTTTGGACTTCAACCCTACTGAACACCTTTGGACTTCAACCCTACTGAACTGCTTTGGACCTCAACCCTATTGAACACCTTTGGACCTCAATCCTATTGAACACCTTTGGACCTCAGCCCTACCTTAACACTTTTGGACCTCAAACTTACTGAACACCTTTGGACTTTAAGCCTGTGATACAATCCTAACAAATGCTTTTGGATCTCAACCCTACTAAACACATGACCTCACAAATGGGCACAAATTCTCACAGATCCGCTCCAAAATCTTGTTTATAGCCATCCAAGAACAGTGGAGGCTGTTATAGTAGTGAAGGGGGGTCAACTCTATATTAATAACCATGCTTTTGCAATGAAATGTCCAACAAGTTTATATATGCGTGAGGGTAAGGGGTCCACAAACTATGGGCCATATAGTGTACAGTTCCTGCATGTTATAAGTGGTGAAATAGGTTGTGGCAATGGATGGGGGAGCTAAATGGGGGAGGACGAAGTGTATCAAGAGCTGGGCCTCGTGCTTTTTATGCCAAGTAGTGTTTCCATGCTACTATATGCAGTATCCTCTTCATATTTTGGACTTTTAGTTACATATTCATGTTTTTTTTTTATCAATATTTATTCATTCTTAGGGATTTATTTATCAATGTTTTCACCCAAGAGTCATGCAACTTTCTCCAAAGATTCACCAGCTATTAAATAAAATGTATATTAATAATAGTGTGTGTGTGACTGTGAGTGGACATTAGAGTTTAAGCTCCTCTGGTACAGACTGATATGACTGGCTCGGTGTTCTCTGTACAGCACTATGGTATATGTCAGAGCTATTTAAATGTATACTAATACGAGTGTGTGACTGAAGAAACATTAGAGTGTAAGCTCCTCTGATAGAGACTGATGTGAGTGGCTCAGTGTTCTTTGTACAGCACTATGGTATATGTCAGAGCTATATAAATGTATACCGTATATACTCGAGTAAAAGGCGAGTTTTTTAGCACATTTTTTTGTGCTGAAAGTGCCCCCCTCGGCTTACACTCGAGTCAAGCACTTTTCTGGTGCAAAGAATGACATTTTCCAAACTGAATTTGGGGCCCCCTATCTCGGGGCCACTTGGTGCTAGGAACCCCAAATATGGTATGCAAACGCAGTGGAGCTAGCACTACAACATATCCAAAGCTAGGGTTCCTAGCACCAAGTAGCCCCGAGATATGGGGACTAGGGATGAGCTTCGAGTTCGAGTCAAACTCATGTTCTACTCGAACATTGGCTGTTCGCAAGTTCGCCGAACAGCGAACAATTTGGGGTGTTCGCGGCAAATTCGAATGCCCTTTAAAAGTCTATGGGAGAAATCAAAAGTGCTAATTTTAAAGGCTTATATGCAAGTTATTGTCATAAAAAGTGTTTGGGGACCCGGGTCCTGCCCCAGGGGACATGGATCAATGCAAAAAAAAGTTTTAAAAACGGACGTTTTTTCAGGAACAGTGATTTTATTAATGCTTAAAGTCAAACAATAAAAGTGTAATATCCCTTTAAATTTCGTACCTGGGGGGTGTCTATAGTATGCCTGTAAAGGGGCGCATGTTTCCTTTGTTTAGAACAGTCTGACAGCAAAATGACATTTGGAAGGAAAAAACTCATTTAAAACTACCCGCGGCTATTGCATTGCCGACAATACACATAGAAGTTCATTGATAAAAACGGCATGGGAATTCCCCACAGGGCAACCCCGAACCAAAATAAAAAAAAAAAAATGATGTGGGGGTCCCCCTAAATTCCATACAAGGCCCTTCAGGTCTGGTATGGATATTAAGGGGAACCCCAGCCAAAATTAAAAAAAAAAATTGACATGGGGTTCCCCCTAAATTCCATACCAGACCCTTCAGGTCTGGTATGGATTTTAAGGGGAACCCCGCGCCAAAAAAAAAAAAAAAACGGCGTGGGGTCCCCCTAAAAATCCATACCAGACCCTTATCCGAGCACGCAACCTGGCAGGCCGCAGGAAAAGAGGGGGGGACGAGAGTGCGGCCCCCCCCCCTCCTGAACCGTACCAGGCCACATGCCCTCAACATTGGGAGGGTGCTTTGGGGTAGCCCCCAAAACACCTTGTCCCCATGTTGATGAAGACAAGGGCCTCATCCCCACAACCCTGGCCGGTGGTTGTGGGGGTCTGCGGGCGGCTTATCGGAATCTGGAAGCCCCCTTTAACAAGGGGACCCCCAGATCCCGGCCCCCCCCCTGTGTGAAATGGTAAGGGGGTACTTACCCCTACCATTTCACTAAAAAACTGTCAAAAATGTTAAAAATGACAAGAGACAGTTTTTGACAATTCCTTTATTTAAATGCTTCTTCTTTCTCCTTCATCTTCTTCTGGTTCTTCTGGCTCTTTTGGTTCTTCCTCCGGCGTTCTCGTCCAGCATCTCCTCCGCGGCGTCTTCTATCTTCTTCTCCTCGGGCCGCTCCGCACCCATGGCATGGGGGGGAGGCTCCCGCTCTTCTCTTCATCTTCTTCTCTTCTTCTTCTTCTTCTTCTTCTTCTTCTTCTTCTTCTTCTTCTTCTTCTTCTCTTCTTCCTTCTTCTCTTCTTCATTTCTTCTCCAGGCCGCTCCGCAGCCATGCTGGCATGGTGGGAGGCTCCTGCTGTGTGACGGCGTCTCTTCGTCTGACGGTTCTTAAATAACGGGGGGCGGGGTGACTTGACGGGACTTCCCTGTGACGTCACGGGGAATGCCACAGGGAAGTCCCGTCATGTCCCGTGCGTCAGAGGGGGGCGGGGTCACTGGGTGGCCCCGCCCCCCGTTATTTAAGAACCGTCAGACGAAGAGACGCCGTCACACAGCGGGAGCCTCCCACCATGCCAGCATGGCTGCGGAGCGGCCCGGAGAAGAAATGAAGAAGAGAAGAAGGAAGAAGAGAAGAAGAAGAAGAAGATGAAGAAGAAGATGAAGAGGAGAAGAAGATGAAGAGAAGAGCGGGAGCCTCCCCCCCCATGCCATGGGTGCGGAGCGGCCCGAGGAGAAGAAGATAGAAGACGCCGCGGAGGAGATGCTGGACGGGAACGCCGGAGGAAGAACCAGAAGAGCCAGAAGAACCAGAAAAAGAAGAAGATGAAGGAAGAAAGAAGAAGCATTTAAATAAAGGAATTGTCAAAAACTGTCTCTTGTCATTTTTAACATTTTTGACAGTTTTTTAGTGAAATGGTAGGGGTAAGTACCCCCTTACCATTTCACACAGGGGGGGGGGGCGGGATCTGGGGGTCCCCTTGTTAAAGGGGGCTTCCAGATTCCGATAAGCCCCCCGCCCGCAGACCCCCACAACCACCGGCCAGGGTTGTGGGGATGAGGCCCTTGTCTTCATCAACATGGGGACAAGGTGTTTTGGGGGGCTACCCCAAAGCACCCTCCCAATGTTGAGGGCATGTGGCCTGGTACGGTTCAGGAGGGGGGGGGGCCGCACTCTCGTCCCCCCTCTTTTCCTGCGGCCTGCCAGGTTGCGTGCTCGGATAAGGGTCTGGTATGGATTTTTAGGGGGACCCCACGCCGTTTTTTTTTTTTTTTTTGGCGCGGGGTTCCCCTTAAAATCCATACCAGACCTGAAGGGTCTGGTATGGAATTTAGGGGGAACCCCACGTCAATTTTTTTTAAAAATTTTGGCTGGGGTTCCCCTTAATATCCATACCAGACCTGAAGGGCCTTGTATGGAATTTAGGGGGACTCCCACATCATTTTTTTTTTTTTTATTTTGGTTCGGGGTTGCCCTGTGGGGAATTCCCATGCCGTTTTTATCAATGAACTTCTATGTGTATTGTCGGCAATGCAATAGCCGCGGTAGTTTTAAATGTGTTTTTTCCTTCAAAATGTCATTTTGCTGTCAGACTGTTCTAAACACGGGAAACATGCGCCCCTTTACAGGCATACTATAGACACCCCCCAGGTATGAAATTTAAAGGGATATTACACTTTTATTGTTTGACTTTAAGCATTATTAAAATCACTGCTCCTGAAAAAACGGCCGTTTTTAAAACTTTTTTTTGCATTGATTCATGTCCCCTGGGGCAGGACCCAGGTCCCCAAACACTTTTATTGACAATAACTTGCATATTAGCCTTTAAAATTAGCACTTTTGATTATTCATGTTCTTGTCCCATAGACTTTAACGGTGTTCGCGTGTTCGAACGAATTTTTTTCCTGTTCGCATGTTCTGGTGCGAACCGAACAGGGGGGTGTTCGGCTCATCCCTAATGGAGACCCAAAGTCGGTTCAGAAAATGTCAGAAAAAGTGCTTGACACTTTCCGAACCGATTTTTGGGCCCCATATCTCGGGGCCACTTGGTGGTAGGAACCCCAGCTTTGGATATGTTGTAGTGCTAGTTTGCACACCAAATTTGGGGTTCCTAGAACCATGTGGCCCCGAGGTATGGGGCCCCAAAATCGGTCAACTGTGTCCATCTGCAACAATGTCATTTCGGGACCCTTTGGGTCCAGAGACCCCAAATTTTGGCTGCAGCTAGGGGGCATCTAGGAACCCTTAACTACCGAGTTTGAAGTTCGGAGGACCTATGGCTGCAAATGGGCACAGTGAGGCTGCAAATGGGCATTGTTGACCCTCTTTTCCACATACAGTAGCTGTGCATTTCTCACCCTAGGCTTATACTCGGGTCAAAATGTTTTCCCAGTTTTTTGTGGTAAAATGAGGTGCCTCGGCTTATATTCGGGTCGGCTTATACTCGAATATATACGGTAATAATAGTGTGTGACTGTGAAGAGACATTAGAGTGTAAGCTCCCCTGGTTCAGAGACTGATGTGACTGGCTAAGTGTTCTCTGTACAGCACTGCGGTATATGTCAGAGCTATATAAATGTATAATAATAAGAGTGCGTGACTTAGGGTTGCCACCTGTCCGGTGTTGACCCGGACAGTCCGGATTTTGAATCCTGTGTCCTGTTTTCAGTCCATCCGAAAACCGGACAGACACATTATTAAGACTGTATTACTGCCTGAGGAGGAGAAGAGGTGGCACCCCCAGTGGAGAGTGGGGGCAGGGCTGTGTTGCCTGGGCTTTGCAGTGAGGATCGGGCCCGGACTGGCCAGCGGTAAAGCAGACTGAGGGGCCTCACAGGCTTACCCTTCCTCCGTGCCGCTATGGGGACTGCTGTCCCCAGGCGGGAAGTGACAGGGAGTGCAGCGATGCGGAGCAGGAGGACGCTGCAATCACTTCCTTGGCTGGCAGCTCACACTGGTGTGCCTGTGTAGAAGAGTCGGGACTCGGGAGTGACTGAGGAAACAGCAGTAGTCGAGTCAAGAGGGCGATCTCCTGTCACAGCATCTTCTGCTCCCAGAACAGGGAATTAGATGCCTTGAACCCTTCATCCAGATTACAATGGGTTGCAATCTGTGCACTTTTATGAAGTGAGAGGAGCATTACAACCTGCTGTATGAAGCTTCCCAGGTGAGTGCCTGCTATGGGCTGGACACATCTGAACAAGGTCCAGAGGATTGCACATTTTAAAGCCATATAGTACACTTGCATACCTCCCAACATTTTGAGATGGGAATGAGGGACACCTACTAGCAAATGTATGTAGGCATAGGACACGCCCCCTGCCACACCCCCTTAAAGGAGAATTAACCCCCAAAAAAAGGTTAATTAAATCCACAAGTGCTTTTTTTTATCACTACTATTCCTTTATATTGTTTTTAAAATGTACAAATGGACCAATTTAGAAATCAGATGAAAGGTGTAGCACCGGGAAACACTTTTTGAAAGATAAAAAGTGCATTTTATATGCAACTTTATAGATCAGACACAAATGAGGAGGAATGAGGGACAGAGGGACATTGCTCCAAATCAGAGACAGTCCCTCAAAATCAGGGACAGTTGGGAGGTATGCACTTGTATTAGATTGCTTTGTGAGTGTCAGGATTTTTTACTAAGTCAAGTAGCCATGTGCCAAGTGTTGTTATCCATAGCGGCCAATCAAACTGTACCTTACATTGTCATCAGCTACATCTGATTGGCTTCTGTACTTGTGCATATAATCATAGATTATTACTGTATACTTTGTATTGCTGTTTATTAAATTAGTCTGGCACTTTATAAATTGTGTATGCTTGTTAGCATGAACATTGGCGCTAACAGGATTGTGGCTTTTTGGGCTCTGGTTGTTCTTGTATTAGATTGTTCCGTCCATTACAAATTGTTGCTGACATCGGCTGAGCCACGCCCACTCTTTGGCACGGCGCGCTGTGCGTGCCACATTACTGCTCTCATTGGGGAACCCAAAGCTGTCCCAGATCTTTTACAATCCTATAGTGTATACTACAAAAAAAAAAATCCTGTGCGTCGCTAACGTGTTCGGGTTTGGCTTGGAGAAAAGGTGGCAACCCTAGTGTGACGGTGGGGGGACATTAGAGTGTAAGCTCCTCTGGTAGAGACTGATGTGACTTGTTTAGTGTTCTCCGTACAGCACTGTGGTATATGTCAGAGCTATATAAATGTATAATAATAGTGTGTGACTGTGGGTGGACATTAGAGTGTAAGCTCCTCTGGTAGAGACTGATGTGACTGGCTAAGTGTTCTCTGTACAGTACTGTGGTATATGTCAGAGCTATATAAATGTGTAAAAATAGACAGTGACAGTGTGAAGGACATTAGAGTGTAAGCTTCTGTGGTACAGAGACTGTCCAAGGTCTGTCTGTACACAGCACTATGGAATATATCAGAGCTATAGTTGGAGTAGCCTCAGCACAGAATCACATACCTGCAGTCACCACTTGGAGCAGTAGCACCCCCAGGAGGATAGATAGTGTCAGTCCCACCAATCTCATGTCTGCAGTCTGGATGGAATAAATCCTAAATCTGTGGATGGTTTTTATATCTGTATTCTAGAAGGAAGAGATGCCAGGGCCGTGCCAGAAACCTGTCATTATCTGTTATTGTTTCCCCAATTTCCCAATAATCTTTTCCCTTTGGTGACATCATACCCATCTTGCAAACACCTTATATGTAAATCCCTGGAGGTGTTGTAATAAAGCCTGTATTCCATTGCACACCTCTGATATATAGAACACACGAGGACCTGGAGGGGCGTGCCCCATGTCAGTCCTAATATTCACAGCTAATGTCTGTTTGCATCAAAAATTAAGGGTCAAGATTTGCATATTTTGTAGCACATGTTTAAGCAAGCCCTGTGTGGGATTTTTCTTATTTTATTTTAACTTTTTACAAGGGAGGAACAGCAACATTTTATTGTCAACTGAAGCACTTTAAGGTGACAATAAAATGAATGGTTGCTTCATGATACAGTGCCTTGAAAAAGTATTCATACCCCTTGAAGTTTTCCACATTTTGTCATGTTACAACCAAAAACGTAAATAAAAAAAATATGTTCACTAGCCTTTAAGTATCTGGTAAGCAGACTATTTGGAAGGTTTATATAATATATATATATTTTTTTTAGGGATTTTCACTCATTGCATGATTGCATGGCACTCGCTTATTAATTCTAGTTGTGTTTAACACACTGGATGTGGTTTATGATTATATATGATTTTTTTTGTGGTGTGCTGCACATTCCCCCCTTTTTTTTTGCATTGGTTTTGTTATCAGTATTATGCTATGTTTTTTTGTTATTATTTTTGGATAATCCTTGACGGATCTGCACCTAAGGCTCGAGTGTGTCCTTTCTATTCCATTTGGATCGGTCTTCAAAGGCCCTGGCTGGGTTTCAAGCCACTCGCCTATTTTGGCTTACTTCTGGTAAGCGCACTACCTTCTAGATGTGTTCACCTGATTATTCACTCACAGGATTTGAATCTTGAAGATTTTCACGTCACTTATTCATGATTTATGACTGTTGGACTTTTTTGTATAGGACTTTAAACTTTATAGCGCGGTTTTTATTCTCTTTAACCAAAAACGTAAATGTATTTTATTGGGATTTTCTGTGATAAACCAACACAAAGTGGCACATAGTTGTCAAGTGGAAGGAAAATGATAAATGGTTTTCAAAATGTTTTACAAATAAATATCTGAAAAGTGCGGCTTGCATTTGTATTCAGCCCCTTTACTCTGATACCCCTAACTAAAATCTAGTGGAACCAATTGCCACCTAAATGGTAAATAGAGTCCACCTGTGTGTAATTTAATCTCAGTATAAATACAGTAGAGCTGTTCTGTGAAGCCCTCAGAAGTTTGTTAGGGAACCTTAGTGAACAAACAGCCAAGGAACACACCAGACAGGCGAAGGATAAAGTTGTGGAGAAGTTTAAAGCAGGGTTAGGTTATAACAAAATATTCCAGGCTTTGAACATCTCACGGAGCACTGTTCAATCCATCATCCGAAAATGGAAAGAGTATGGCACAACTGCAAACCTACCAAGATTTGGCCGTCCACCTAAACTGACAGGCTGGGCAAGGAGAGCATTAATCAGGGAAGCAGCTAAAAGGCCCATGGTAAATCTGGAGGAGCAGCAGAGATCCACAGCTCAGAGTGGCAAGAAGAAAGCCATTGTTGAAAGAAAGCCATAAGAAGTCCCGTTTGCAGATTGCGAGAAGCCATGTGGGAGACACAACAAATATGTGGAAGAAGGTGCTCTAGTCAGATGAGACCAAAATTAAACTTTTTGGCCTAAAAGCAAAACATTATGTGTGGTGGAAAACTAACACTGCACATCATCCTGAACACACCATCCCCACCGTGAAACATGGTGGTGGCAGCATCATGTTGTGGGGGTGCTTTTCTTCAGCAGGGACAGGGAAGCTGGTCAGAGTTGATGGGAAGATGGATGGAGTCCACTTCACAATTATGTGCCACTTTGAGTTGGTCTATCACATAAAATCCCAATAAAATACATTTACGCTTTTGGTTGTAACCTGACAAAATGTGGAAAATTTCAAGGGGTAAGAATACTTTTTTAAGGCACTGTATGTTCATCACATTTGGGTAGATGGATGATTAAAGAAGAGGATGATGGAGAATATACACCCTGGTTCCACACAGGCTGGGATATTCTTATTCCTGAAAAGTCCTTATATGCAATGAGTCCTTTATTGTTCATCTGGACAATGTTTTTTTTTTTTTTTTTTTTAACTTAATAAATGCTTTGGAGAAGTTTTCTATTAATAAAGCCAGTAAGTGCAGGCGACCTCAACTTATACTTACCTTCTCCCATGATCTTACCACTGGTATGGACCCAATTGGCTTCTCTTCACCCTGTGCATTTATTTATTTCTATGGGTAGCTGCGCTTATGGTGGCCTCCAGCTGTCATTTGGGTACAGCTCTCCCACATTGGAACCAACAGGCCATGGCACACATGCCATTCTGTTTGTATGGGGATCATTGGTGGCAGCGGTGGGATTGTGCTTCCTAGCTGTGAAAAAGTCCAAACCACCACTGGGATCCAAGGTTTGGATAGCAGGAGAGATCAGGTACAGATACCAGCCGTCATGGAAGAGGAATTTAAAAGGAGGTTGTGAGAGATGTGGATACAGCACAGGGGACCAGTGTCAATGCAGGTCCTGCTGGGATGGTATGATTCTGTCCGCCTACAACTCTGTAAAAAATCTCTAGCTCACGAGCAGTACCACCAGGGAAAAATCCCCCCCTCCCTCCACCCTGCCCCCCGGTCTACCATGCTAGAAACACATATACATTTCATAATAGGTTGCTCCCAGACAGACAGGGTAACTTACACATAGGCAGGGCCGGACTGGCCTACCGGGATAGCGGGAAATATCCCGGTAGGCTGCCTGCTCCGAGGCCGCTGTCAGCAAGGAGCTTTGTAACTTTTTTTTTTTTTTAAAGAACAGCTGAGAGTGAAGCGGCAGCGGCTGTGCTGTGATCAGGAGGCGGGGCTGGCTGAGGAAATGTGTAGCAGCGAGGGCCGGAGGAGCAAGTGACCATCGTGCAGCAGGCAGTGTAACCCCCCTCCCTCTCCAGCCCGCCACATTTAAAAGTGCCGAGGTGCTGCATCGGGGATGAATGGGGCCGTCAGGAGGGAGATACACACAGTACCTGAAGCCGAGGAGATAGAGAGAAGGTATGACCACAGCCACAGCCACAGCCACAGCCAAACGAATCCTGCAGCACACAAGAGCTCTGGCTGAATGGAAACAAGATCATCTGGAACAATGTCATATGTAATGCTGGCCGGCCGGTGTCATCCAGAAATCTATGCCTTCGGGCAGTGTGCAGGTTACTATCAGCCTCCCCTCCCTCCTGTCTGGCTCTGTACTCGTTTTTTTTTTAGCTTCCTAACCTGCACACTGATAAGATCTCTGGGAGACCCTGCAGCCAGCATTCTGTGTCCAGTGACGGGTCACACATAGCTGGCTGTTAACCACATAGCACAGTTTGATGTTTTTTTGGGTGATTTACTGCTGATTCAGGCTAGAAGCTTCACAGACTCATTAACTGTTTAAAGTTCTCCACTAATCCTGACCAGTTCACTGTAAGACAATTAGAATTTTGGAAATTGGATGTGTTTCTGTCTTCTGGCACTTAGTTGTACTTTAAAAGGAGGATTACTAACTTGATCTTGAAGAGCTGGTTTAAGTAGAGTGGCACAGCCCTACTATATGCTTTTACACTGAGTTCAGCCATACATGCATTCCCTGCCCATCTCCTGTACTATGTCTACAGTCTCTGACCATCCCGTGTATCATGTATGCAGTAAGGATGAGCTCCGGTGTGTTCGCACAGCCCACGTGCAGAGCCCGCCAGGAAGTCGGCGCTGCGCTAATCACAGTGCGCAGCTGCAGAGATCGGGAAATGTCTCACTGCCTGTGATTAGCACAGCACAGTGCCAACTTCCTGGCCAGCTCTGCCCGTGGGCTGTGCGAACACGCCAGAGCTCATCCTTAGTCTGCAGTCTCTGACCATCTCCTCTAATGTGTCTGCAGTCTCTGACCATCTCCTCTAATGTGTCTGCAGTCTCTGACCATCTCCTGTATGATGTCTGCAGTCTCTGACCATCTCCTGTACTATATCTGCAGTCTCTGACCATCTCCTGTATCATGTCTGCAGTCTCTGACCATCTCCTGTATCATGTCTGCAGTCTCTGACCATCTCCTGTATCATGTCTGCAGTCTCTGACCATCTCCTGTACTATGTCTGCAGTCTCTGATCATCCCGTGTATCATGTCTGCAGTAAGGATGAGCTCCGGTGTGCTCGCACAGCCCATGTGCAGAGCCCGCCAGGAAGTCGGCGCTGCGCTAATCACAGTGTGCAGCTGCAGAGATCAGGAAATGTCTCACTGCCTGTGATTAGCACAGCACAGTGCCAACTTCCTGGCCGGCTCTGCCCGTGGGCTGTGCGAACACGCCGGAGCTCATCCTTAGTCTGCAGTCTCTGACCATCTCCTCTAATGTGTCTGCAGTCTCTGACCATCTCCTCTAATGTGTCTGCAGTCTCTGACCATCTCCTGTATCATGTCTGCAGTCTCTGACCATCTCCTGTATCATATCTGCAGTCTCTGACCATCTCCTGTATCATGTCTGCAGTCTCTGACCATCTCCTGTCTTATGTCTGCAGTCTCTGACCATCTCCTGTATCATGTCTGCAGTCTCTGACCATCTCCTGTATCATGTCTGCAGTCTCTGACCATCTCCTGTATCATGTCTGCAGTCTCTGACCATCTCCTGTATCATGTCTGCAGTCTCTGACCATCTCCTGTATCATGTCTGCAGTCTCTGACCATCTCCTATATCATGTCTGCAGTCTCTGACCATCTCCTGGATCATGTCTGCAGTCTCTGACCATCTCCTGCATCATGTCTGCAGTCTCTGACCATCTCCTGTATCATGTCTGCAGTCTCTGACCATCTCCTATATCATGTCTGCAGTCTCTGACCATCTCCTGGATCATGTCTGCAGTCTCTGACCATCTCCTGCATCATGTCTGCAGTCTCTGACCATCTCCTGCATCATGTCTGCAGTATTTGACCATCTCTTGTATCATGTTCGCAATCTCTGACCATCTCTTGTAGTGTGTCTTACACACATACAAAAATGACATTTAAATCCTGCAAGGCTATTTAAAAACACCTGAACATATTCAAAAAAATGGGGATTTGGTCACACTATATGGCAGCCCACTTACTGCATCAAAGTAGCCCTTAATTAGTGGGTCCTACACTAATAAAAGAATGAAAGGTCCTGCGTCTCAACCATGGGAGATACACTCCTCTTTTATGGGAGAACTGAAGGGACTCCTCCTATGAACTGGTGGACACTAATAAGAGGTAATGGGGGGGGGGGGAGTTCTCCCATGAAGAGGAGTGTATCTCCAATGGTTGAGACACAGGATCTTTCATTCTTTTATTAGTGTAGGACCCACTAATTAAGGGGTACTTTGATGCAGTAAGTGGGCTGCCATATAGTGTGACCAAATCCCCATTTTTTTTTTTTATGTTCGGGTTTTTTTAAATATCCTTGCAGGATTTAAATGTCATTTTTTATGTGTGCGCTGTAATATTTTTACTGTTTGTTGGTCTTATCAGCACCATCTTGAATGTAAACGCATTGTAGGGTGTGCCCCCCAAGTATGATTTTGTTTTTTTACACATACAGAACTCACATCGTGTGTGTGTGTGTGTGTGTATAATATATCTCTATATCTCTATATATATCTCTATCTATATATATCTATCTATCATTTTATGCAATAAATGGGCATGTAGCCATTTACTTTCTGGAAAGAGGGAGAGGAAAGGGGGCAAGAAAGGAAATGAGAGAGGGGAAAAAAGAGAGAATGCATGGAAAAGGGGGGGAGAGACATAATAAGAGAGAGAACAAGAAAGATAGATAGAGAGAGAGATGGGGAAAAAAAACAAGAAATTATGATAGAGAGAAATAAAGGGGAAAGAAAGGAGAACAAAGAGGAGTGGTACATCCTAAAATGTACCATAAGGGGTTTAATACAGTATGAGTGGAAGAGACTCGGGGAGCGCTAAATGTCCACCGGTTAGGGGTGCAATTTACTTGCCTACCTTGGGTGCTGACAACCCACGCTACGTACCTGGAGCTGGTATGAAATTATTTCCAGGGCTGGTTTTTATTCCCAGTCCGGCCCTGCACATAGGAGGGTCCAGGGGAGCAGGACAAGAAGTTTCCAGAGCTCTCTAGGGTTAGTTTGGGCCCCCCGCCCAAAGTGACTCCCTTCACAATCGGGAAGACCTGGTTGATGACTGAAACCGCCTTATCCTACCAGAATCTCTGTAGACAATGCCAATCCAATTAGCACATCTGAATTGTATTCTGTCCTAGGTGTCTATTGTTACATCTGAAGATTTCATGGAGCATTGTAATCTCCACCACCTTTCTCCAGACCCCAACCCCTTTATTTTAGTTTCCAGGAAGTGGGCAGCTCTAGTTCACTGTTGTGGCCTAATACTTTTCCAGAAGCAACTTCCCCTGTGTGCACTAAATACGGAGAGTTGCTTGCTCCTGCGCCTCCACCACTCAGGAGAAGCCTTGTCTTTTTCAGTGAATACAAGGTGTTCTCAGATTGGAGAGGAGGAGCTAATGACATCACAATTTCATCTTTGAGAATGCTCAGTTCCCAAAGATTAATAGCTTTACCATACACAAGACTGCACCCTGCACAACCCTCCCTCCCGCTTAAGCCGGCGCTATCTTTATCCATCCTGGTGCCAACATTCTACTTGCCTTCATACTTTCTCCACTGATGTCACCAATAAATCCTGCACATGCCAAGCCTAACTTTAGATCAGACAGGGTGTGGCCCAATTGCACTAGGGAGCACCTGACGCTACTGAGGCTATGTACTCTGCAAATCCTGGCACAGTGAGGATGCTAGGTACGCAGCAGTAACTGGGCATGGTCAGCTCTGCGTAATCAGCCAAAAAAAACCCTTCAGAAATCTGAAATCATATTGTTTTGCCAGGTAGTAATTGTCCTTATCAATTGTTAGTAGATCCACTGATTCCTCTCTAATTCTGGAATTGCTGCACCTTTTCTCTTCTGTCACTAGGTGGCACTGTGGCAGGTGACATTAGATTGACAAGGGCTCTGCAAGGTCAGATTATAAGTGGAAGGGCGTCTCAGCCAATTGGCAGGAGTTTCTTTGGTCCCTTGGCCTGCTGGGAGAGCCTATTTATTGAGGTGGAGTCAGGTGATCAGGGTTCTGTGCCACCTGGACGGCTGTCTGGGTGGACGTGTGTTATGTTGCCTCAGGCTTCTAGGCCGGAAGACTGAGGCCTATCCTGGGGACACCTGGCTGCTAGGCTGCCTGAGGCCTATCCAGGAGCAGGAGAAGCAGCGCAGGATTGGGACTGCAGGATTGGAGTTGCGAAGGTTCAGCTGGGCGAGGAACCAGTTGTGGTTGGAGGTAAAAGGTAAGCAGTCGCCGCTAAGGGACCATCCCCCTTGTTACCAGAGACTACTGTGAGTAAGCTTGAGCAAGCACCAGAGCAGTCTTCTCACCAGCCGGGGACAGTGAAGAAGTTGGAAAGCTTCAGCAAGTGCCAAGCTAGGGACCCAGCAGGTTAGCAAGGGTGACACTTGAGGAGTATACAGCGGGATAGCTGTGGAAGATCTCAGGAGATTCAGTGACGATTGGATCTGGAAGTCTAGTGAGAGACTGGGAGCTCAGTGAGTGAAGATCTACAGTGGGATAGTGTGAGATAAGAGAATAACCATCCTGTGTTACCAAGAGTTATGTGCAAATACCTTTTAGTGACTGTTGCCAACAACATTCATAGTCTTCAGTCATCTCACATAACCCTGTAAGGACTGCACTCATACTTTCTATGGCCATGTCATGAAGTTATAGTTGTTTTCTGATTGCTCTTGTTTCCAAATTTAACTTAGTGATGTCTGAATTTTTATCCAATATTTCATCTAGTATCTTAGAATAATTATTTCATTTCTTCATCATATCAATTCCCCATCCTGTCCATGAGGGAAACCAAGCCCATGCCATGTCCTTTTCAAGAAACAATTCTCGCTTCATTCTATGCTTAAGAGGGTATCTTGGATGCATACTGGCCTCAAGTACGTGATCTCCCATTACTCCCATAATCGGGGTTAAAGAGGCCAAATAACACCATCCCTGGACATGAAGGGGGACCCAAGGATAGCATACCTTCCCACAACACAGATAGACACTTTGTCCTAGTGCAAATTGTTTCTTAGCAATAAGCCCATGAATGTCCTTGTTCTGTGCTGCGAGTATAAATTGGTGTAGTATATCAATTTCATTATCAGGGAGGAAAGAAAAATTAGACAAGGTGTTGTTTAAATCAGGATCAGATATGTGGAACAGTGAACAGAAGGAGTTTCCCTAAGGCTCGGTTCACACTACCGCGACTTGGGATCCGACTTTAAGCCCTCAAGTCGCCCCAGAAAGAGATTCACATTACAGTGAATGGGAGCGTCTTAATAGACACTACTGAAGTCGCTCCGACTTCAGAGCGTACTCCCTGTACTACTTTGATCCGACTTCAGCCTATTGACTATCATTGAAGTCGGATCGCCGTCTCCCATGATCCGACTTCGGCATGCGACTTGTGCTTGAGGGGGAACTCCGCGCCAAATTTTAAATAAAAATCCAGCATGGGTTCCCCCTCCAAGGGCATACCAGGCCCTTGGGTCTGGTATGGACCTTGAGGGGAACCCCCTACGCCGAAAAGACGGCGTGGGGGGTCCCCCCCAATCCATACCAGACCCTTATCCAATCACGCAGCCCGGCCAGACAGGAATGGGGGTGGGGACGAGCGAGCGCCCCCCCCCCTCCTGAACCGTACCAGGCCGCATGCCCTCAACATGGGGGGTTGGTGCCTTGGGGGAGGGGGGCGCGCTGCGGCCCCCCCACCCCAAAGCACCTTGTCCCCATGTTGATGAGGACAAGGGCCTCTTTCCGACAACCCTGGCCGTTGGTTGTCGGGGTCTGCGGGCGGAGGGCTTATCGGAATCCGGGAGCCCCCTTTAATAAGGGGGCCCCCAGATCCCGGCCCCCCACCCTATGTGAATGAGTATGGGGTACATCGAACCCCTACCCATTCACCTAGGGAAAGTGTCAATTTAAAAAAAAACACTACACAGATTTTT
This sequence comes from Lithobates septentrionalis, assembly GCA_037952835.1. Taxonomy (NCBI): domain Eukaryota; kingdom Metazoa; phylum Chordata; class Amphibia; order Anura; family Ranidae; genus Lithobates; species Lithobates septentrionalis. The sequence continues at coordinate 3,811,398 of JBBDGP010001852.1, forward strand.
AAAGTAATTTATTCGACAGCTCCGGGGGTCTTCTTCCGACTTCGGGGGTCTCTCCGGTTCTTCTCCGCGCTCTCCGGGTCTTCTGCCGGGCTCCTCCGCTATTTTCTGCTCTTTTGCTATAGCGGAGGAGCCCGGTCTCCTGCCTTCTTCTCTTCGGGGGTCTCCGGTTCTTCTCCGCGCTCTCCGGGTCTTCTGCCTGGCTCCTCCGCTATTTTCTGCTCTTTTGCTATAGCGGAGGAGCCCGGTCTCCTGCCTTCTTCTCTTCGGGGGTCTCCGGTTCTTCTCCGCGCTCTCCGGGTCTTCTGCCTGGCTCCTCCGCTATTTTCTGCTCTTTTGCTATAGCGGAGGAGCCCGGTCTCCTGCCTTCTTCTCTTCGGGGGTCTCCGGTTCTTCTCCGCGCTCTCCGGGTCTTCTGCCGGGCTCCTCCGCTATTTTCTGCTCTTTTGCTATAGCGGAGGAGCCCGGTCTCCTGCCTTCTTCTCTTCGGGGGTCTCCGGTTCTTCTCCGCGCTCTCCGGGTCTTCTGCCGGGCTCCTCCGCTATTTTCTGCTCTTTTGCCGCTCTTTTGCTATAGCGAAGGAGCCCGGTCTTCAATCTTCTGCCTTCTGCCCTCTTCTCCTGATGTTGACACGACGCTCTCTGGGGCTGGAATGCACTCTGAGCGCTCCGCTCTGACTTATATAGGCGGTGACCCCGCCCCCTTATGCCGTCACAGTCCCTGGGCATGCTGGGACTGTGACGGTTTAGGGGGCGTGGTCATCACCCGATGACCACGCCCCCTTATGTCGTCATAATCCCAGCATGCCCAGGGACTGTGACGGCATAAGGGGGCGGGGTCACCGCCTTTATAAGTCAGAGCAGAGCGCACAGAGAGCATTCTAGCCGGAGAGAGCGTCGTGTCAACATCAGAAGAAGAGAAGAGGGCAGAAGACCGAAGACCGTGCTCCTCCGCTTTAGCAAAAGAGCGGCAAAAGAGCAGAAGAGAGCGGAGGAGCCCGGCAGAAGATCCGGAGAGCGTGGAGAAGAACCGGAGAGACCCCCGAAGTCGGAAGAAGACCCCCGGAGCTGTCTAATAAAATACTTTAAAAATCTATGTAGTGTTTATTTTTAAATTGACACTTTTTCCCTAGGTGAATGGGTAGGGGTACGATGTACCCCATACTCATTCACATAGGGTGGGGGGCCGGGATCTGGGGGCCCCCTTATTAAAGGGGGCTCCCGGATTCCGATAAGCCCTCCGCCCGAAGACCCCGACAACCAACGGCCAGGGTTGTCGGGAAGAGGCCCTTGTCCTCATCAACATGGGGACAAGGTGCTTTGGGGTGGGGGGGCCGCAGCGCGCCCCCCTCCCCCAAGGCACCAACCCCCCATGTTGAGGGCATGCGGCCTGGTACGTTCAGGAGGGGGGGGGCGCTCGCTCGTCCCCACCCCCATTCCTGTCCGGCCGGGCTGCGTGCTCGGATAAGGGTCTGGTATGGATTGGGGGGGACCCCCCACGCCGTCTTTTCGGCGTAGGGGGTTCCCCTCAAGGTCCATACCAGACCCAAGGGCCTGCTATGCTCCCGAAGGGGGAACCCATGCCGGTTTTTTATTTAAAATTTGGCGCAGAGTTCCCCTAAAAGATTCATACCAAACACAGTGGCGGGGATCCAAGTCGGATCCCCGTTCATTGAAAGTCGGACACATGTCGCAGGGCAAAGTCGGATCCACAAGTCGTGTTGAAGTCGCGTTGAAGTTGCGTTGCAAAGTCGCGTTGAAGTCGTGTTGCCCCTGTGTGAACCGAGCCTAAGGTTTACATGTGGAAATGGTAAATATTGACCCACTGCATGTAGAGGGGTTAGTCTGTGTCTCATTCCCTAAATTAGAACACCAGTCAGGGGAATGACTTCTACGCATTGTGTCAGGGTACTCACCAAGGCTGAGATGCTGAGAGCGGCTTCCCTTGCAGCTAAGAGCACTCTACCCCTGGAAGTGGTACAGAGGGTATAGGGCACCTAGATTCACGAGTCACCAGCAGGCTTAGGAAGGACTTGAGTGAGCTGAAACTCCATGTTGAGGTAGGCTTGAGTCTGGAGTGTAATGCCTGGCTGGGGTTCTAACCCAGCAGATCTCATAAGTAGATACCGTAGAGAAGTCCTTGGAGGAAGCCAGGGGTCAAACACAATCAATTAGAAGCAAGTCCCTGGAGGAAGCCGGGGGTCACATGCAGATAATCAGGCAGGTGAGATGGGAGAAGGTCCTTTAAACAAGCTGAGGTCAAACACTAAAGACAGGTAGAGTAGAGGAGTCCTTAGGCAAGCCGGGGTCAAAGTACTGGAGAAGATCAGAGCAGGTCCGGGTCAATCCAGGTCACAACAGGTAATCACAAGGAAGCAGAGTACTGAGGCAGGAACACAGGAAGCTGAGCGGCAAACCAGCAATTAAACATGGGACTGAGCAGCATTTTATAGGCTCACGAGATTCACGTTATGCGTGCTCCGATGTGCATGTGCCCGCGCCAGAGTGCCAATCCACCGGCGCATGCGTGCAGGAAAGTGGCGATGCTGGCAAGCCTGGTTTCTGTTATTTCTCTGACAGTGCCCCCCCCCAAGGGGCAGCCTCCGGATGCCCAACTTGGCCAGAACTGCTGGGTATTTCTTGTGAAAGGCTTGTACCAAACGTGGGGCGTGTAAGTTATTTGAAGGTTCCCAAGAGTTATCTTCTGGGGGGTATCCCTTCCATTTAATAAGATACTGGACTTGTCCACCCCTTTTTTTTACAGTCCATTATAGCCTCCACCTCGAACTAGTTTTCGCCCTCAATTTTAACTGGAGGAGGTGGCAATTCTTTTTTTCCTGAGAAAGGGCTGGGGACCACTGGTTTCAGCAATGAAGCGTGAAAAACAGAATGCACTTTGTAGGAGCTAGGTAGTGCTAATTCAAGAGCCACAGGATTCACCACTCCCTTAACCGTGAAGGCCGATAAATTTAGGGCCCAATTTCCGTGACGGACATGGTAGTTTAAGATTGATGGCAGATAGACAAACCTTGTCTCCTACATTGAAGGATGGGTTGCTCCTTCTCCCCCTGTCATAGTACTTTTTGTAGCTGTCCTGAGCCTTCTGCATAGCTTCCTGGATATGTTGAAAATTTGTTTGAATTAAATTTATTCGATCTTGTACTGCAGGGACTGAAGCTTCAGGGATAGAATCAAGAAGAAAGGAGGGATGAAACCCATAATTGGCCCAAAAAGGGGTTTGATTGGTGGCTGTGTGTATGGAATTATTGTAGGCAAACTCTGCACAAGGAAGAAGAGAAGTCCAGTTGTCTTTGGAGCAGGAACAGAAGCAGCAAAGGTATTGTTCTAAAGTTTGATTTGTCCTTTCCGTTTGGCCATTACTTTGAGGGTGGTATGCTGAGGAAAGGCAGACTTTGATTTCTAAGGACTTGCAGAGGTCTTTCCAGAATTTGGAGGTAAATTGGACTCCCTTATCAGACACGATATTGTTAGGTACCCCATGAAGCCTCACCACTTCTTTGATGAATATGTTTGCAGTATCCAAGACAGAAGGAGTGCCCGACATGGGCAAAAAATGTGCCATCTTTGAAAGGCGATCAACTATTACCAGAATGTTGGTAAACCCTTCTGATGGAGGCAAGTCAACGATAAAGTCCTTACAGACTTCCTTCCAGGGTTGGGTAAAGGTTTTAGCAGGTCCCAGGATTTAATGTTGGACCCTTTATGTTGGCAGGTAATACATGAATTGACATAGTTATTACAGTCTTGTCTCCAACCCGGCCACCAATAAGAACACTGTATTAGTTCGGAGGTCTTTTGTACTCCAAAATCTCTTGAAAGCTTGTGATCATGAAAAGTTTTTTAAGACTTGGAGTTTTACTTGTGGAATAAATATTTTATTCTGAGCCCATAGCAGACCATCCTGCTTCCTCAAGGAAGATACTACTGGTTCTGTACATTGACTGGAGGCCTGTTTGATGGCAGTCTTTAGGTCGGGTTGAATGAGAAGAAAATAATTTTGTGGAGACAGGATGGTACTAGGTTCCATTATCTGAGGGGCCTTGGGGAACATCAAGGGAGAATGGGTCCGCTTTTCCATTCTTGGAGCCAGGTCGGTATGAGATGTGAAAGTTGAACCTGGAGAAAAATAACGCCCACCGTGCTTGGCAGGGTCTTGGACTTTTTGCTGTCCTGAGGTACTCCAGGTTCTTATGATCCATGAAGATCATGATAGGGTGGGACGCACCCTCCAACAGATATCTCCATTCTTCAAGAGCGAATTTGATGGCTAGCAGCTCTCGGTCACCCACATCATAGTTCCTTTCAGGTGGGCTTAACTTCTGAGAAGCGAAAGCCACAGGGTGAAGAAGGGCCTTATGACCTTGTCTTTGGGACAAAATTGCTCCTGTAGCTGTCTCCGAAGAATCCATCTCCAATACATAGGCTAAGGCCGGGTCTGGGTGCTGCAGTATTGGGGCGGAAATGAACAGATTCTTTAGCTTGTCGAAGGATTCCTGGGCTTCTTGGGGCCACTGGAACCGTTTTTGTCAGCTGTGTAATGGGCAAAATGATTGACGAGAATCTCTTTATAAATCTTTAGAAATTGGCGAAGCCCACGAATCGCTGGACTCCCTTTTTATCCAAGGGAGCTGGCCATTCCTGGAATTCTTTTACCTTTTACAGGTCCATTGTGACCCCCTCTGTGGAGATGATAAGCCCTAGGAACTGGATAACTGTCTTTTCTAACTCACATTTTTCTGTTTTAACATAAAGTCCATGTTCTCTGAGAATTGAGAGCACTCTTTTCACATGGATTCGGTGCAGCTCTACTGTGGCAGAAAAGATGAGGATATTGTCTAGATAAACGATAACGAAGACGTTTACCAGGTGTTGGAACGTGGCAGGGGCGTTGCACAGACCAAACGGCATCACCAAGTATTCAAAGTGTCCAAACCTGGACCTGAAGGCTGTCTTCCACTTGTCCCCTGAATGGATGCGAATGAGGTTGTAAGCGCCGTGGTACAGTTCCTACTACTTTTCTGGTGTTGTACACAGTATCTAATACAGTGTGTACAGTTTCGACTACACTTCTGGTGGTTTACACAGTACACAATACAGTGCAGCTGTAGTACAGTTTCTAATACAGTGCAGGTGCTGTACACAGTATCTAATACAGTGTTTACAGTTTCTACTACACTTCTGGTGGTTTACACAGTATACAATACAGTGCAGCTGTAGTACAGTTTCTAATACAGTGCAGGTGGTGTACACAGTATCTAATACAGTGTGTACAGTTTCTACTACACTTCTGGTGGTGCACACAATACAGTGCAGCCGTAGTACAGTTTCTAATTACAGTGCAGGCGGTTTACACAGTATCTAATACACTGTGTACAGTTTCTACTACACTTCTGGTGGTGTACACAGTACACAATACAGCACAGCCTTAGTACAGTTTCTAATACAGTGCAGGCAGTGTACACAGTGTCTAATACAGTGTGTACAGTTTCTACTACACTTCTGTTGGTGTACACAATACAGTGCAGTAATAGTACAGTTTCTAATACACTTCAGGCGGTGTACACAGTATCTAATACAGTGTAATGTGGTGTTGCAAAACAAAAAATACATCATGTCCGGAAGACCACCAAGGAGAGGCAGACGCTCACAGTGTCAGGGCTGGGCTCAGCCCTTCCTTCTCTGAGCTGGTCGCTCAGCTGTTGGCTAATTGCCAGCTCCCATCTCTCTCCACTCAGCTGTTGTTGATATCCTGCTTGTCAGTCCTACCTACTTAAGCCGTCCAGTCCAGAGGAGCTCTGCCTTCGCCTTGGTCAACATCGCAAGAAACATTTCCTGCATTCCTGTTTAAAGAATGGCTTTGCTGACATGCCTTCTGGCTCCGGATCCTGCTTGCTGTTCCACTACTTTGATCCCTGACTTCTGGCATGGCTGACTATCCTTTCAGGTTACTGAACTTTGGATATGTTTTGACTAAGTTTATTCTTTTTACCTTTATTATTAAACAAGTGTGATTTAACTGTACTTCTGTCTCGGTCTGATTTCATGGTTTCTAACAGTAGGCGAAGGCCATGAATTCAGAAGATGCAGTCAATCCACTTGTTGGTAATATTTTTTCCAGATTGGATGAACTGGGTCACCGCATGGATCAGTTCGCCATGTCATTACAAACACTCCTGAGTCGCACAGCTCACCTGGAATCTCCCACTGTGGCCGCCCTGATACAACCTATGTTGCAGGCCGACCCTGCTGCTGCTCCAGTCTCTGTGCAGGCACCCGCCTCGAGTATTACCTCTATAAGAGTTATGTCTGGTTCCGCTCCACTTCCCCAGCGATTTGGGGGCAATCCAGTACAATGCAGAGGGTTTCTCAACCAGGTTGAGATATACTTGGAGTTGCTACCCCAGGCGTTTTGCCACGGACAGAAGCAAAGTAGGTTTCGTGATATCTTTGCTTTCTGAGAGAGCCCTGGCCTGGGTAAACCCTCTATGGGAGACGCAAAAACCTGTTGTCTTGAGTTACCCTGAGTTTGTGGCTTTGTTTAAAAGTGTATTTGATGTTCCCACATGCTCTGCTTCTGCTGCCATCGAACAGAGTACAAGAACTGTTGCCGACTACGCCATTGAATTCCGTACTCTGGTAGCAGAGGTTGCTTGAAACAATGAGGCCCTTGTGGCTGCTTTTTCTCATGGTCTCTCGGATACCATCGAGGATGAGATAGCAGCCCAAGATATACCCACTGAGCTGGAGAAGTTGATCACGTTTGCCATCCTCATTGACTCCAGACTCAGAGAAAGACTCTCTTTTAAGGAGCGCTTGCGGAAGCCTCCTGTATGTTTGTCTCTGAGCTTTGCAGTCCCACCCGTGCCTCCCTCACCTCCCATGCCTCCTGGTACCGAGTCGGGCAGTGAAGGTGAACCCATGCACTGTTGGAGTCGGTTCCGGTTCCTGTGATTCCTCCTGATCGTATTCTGGCTACGGTTCGCACCAGTCTCACTTCTCCTTTGGGTGACAAAATTCTTGCTGCTCAGGTCCATGCTCCTCCTGAGAAACCTTGTGACCGCTGCTTTGTCCTAGAGAGTCTCTGTACTGCCTTGCTCCAGACTTACTATTCTCCCAAGGCAGTTGGCCACCCTGGGAAGAATCAACTTGCTTGGGCCATTTCCTAACAATTCTGGTGGTCTAGTCTACGTGCTAATGTAACTGCCTTCATAGCTGCCTGTTCCGTGTGTGCTCAGAGTAAGACTCCACGACACCTTCCAGTGGGCCTCCTACAACCCATAACCAATGGAGAGAGGCCCTGGACCCATCTGTCTATGGATTTCATTGTGGAGTTACCCAACTCCCAGGGCAACACAGTTATCCTTATGGTGGTTGACCTATTCTCAAAGATGTGTCATTGTATTTCACTTAGGAAGTTGCCCACTTCTAAGGAACTGGCTTCCATTTTTGCTTGGGAGATCTTTCGCTTACATGGGCTACCCAAGGTGATTGTCTCGAACAGGAGTAGTCAGTTTGTATCCTGGTTCTGGCAAGCCTTTTGTGCACAGTTGGGAATTCAGCTTGCTTTTTCCTCTGTGTATTACCAGCAGTCTAATGGGGCTGCAGAACGAGCCAATCAGTACTTGGAGCAATTCCTACGTTGCTATATTTCTGACCATCATAACAACTGGTCAGACCGATTGTCCCCGTCTATGGCGAATTATGGTTTCCAACCTTCCATGTTGCCTGACTTGTTTGTTCCGCAGAGTATTCCTACGTTACAGGAGCATCTCCGTGGTCTTCGTTCCACTTGGGCACAAGTCCAGGAGGCTTTGCGTCATGCTAATGATAGGTACAGATTCCATGCTGACTGCAGACGCCTGCCTGCACCTTCCTACCAGGTTGGGGACAGGGTCTGGCTGTCATCTCGCAATCTCCGACTTCGTGTTCCCTCACTGAAGTTCGCACCTCGGTTTATTTGGCCTTTCCGTATTCTTTTCAGGATTAACCCAGTGGCTTATGCATTAGACCTTTCTTCTAATATGCGTATTTCAAATGTATTTCATGTCTCCTTATTAAAACCTTTGGTCTGCAACCACTTTACCACCTCTGTGCCACGTCCTCACCCTGTAAAGGTTGAGAACCATGAGGAGTATGAAATACAGTCCATTGTTGACTCCCGTAGGTACCGTGGGCGCATACAGTACATAGTGCAATGGAAAGGATACGGTCTGGAGGAACGCTCTTGGACCTCATCCTCGAATGTACATGCCCCTGTCCTCCTCCGTGATTTCCATAGACATTTTCCCCTCAAGCCTGGTGGTCCTCCGAGGGGTAGGGATCGTTGAGGAGGGGGTACTGTCAGGCCTGGGCTCAGCACTTCCTTCCTTGTTCCTTGGCCGCCCAGCTGTTGGCTAACTGCCAGCTCCCTTCTCTCTCCACAGTTACTCAGCTGTTGTTGATATCCTGCTCGTCAGTCCTGCCTACTTAAGCCATCCAGTCCAGAGGAGCTCTGCTTTCGCCTTGGCCAACATCACAAGAAACATCTCCTGCGTTCCTGTTTAAAGACTGGCTTTGCTGACATCCCTTCTGGCTCCAGGTCCTGCTTGCTGTTTAGGGATGAGCTTCGTGTTCGAGTCGAACCCATGTTCGACTCGAACATCGGCTGTTCGGTCGTTCGCCGAATTGCGAACGATATGGGCCGTTCGCGCCAAATTCATGTGGCGCGTCACGGCCCATAATTCACTGCGGCATCGCAGTGCATTGCTTGCTGATGATTGGCCAAGCATGCACTATGACCCGCATGCTTGGCCAATCACAGCGCCGCCTTAACAGAGAGCCGTAATTGGCCAAAGCCAAGGAGGCTTTGGCCAATTATGGCTCAGGGGATTTAGTACACGCCCCACACTATATAAGGCCGCCTGCACGGCGGCCCTGTGCAGTGTGTTCCGGTGTGCTGAGAAATAGAGAGAGAGAGAGACAGTGTCATTTCATTTGAGTTAGCTAGATTAGGCAGGACAGTCAGTCAGTTAGCTGCACTTAAAGTGTATTGTGTATATATATGCATCCCAGGTGTTGCATATATATATATATATATATATATATATATATATATATATATATATATATATATATATATATATATATATATATATATATATATATATATATATATATATACACTGTATTCAGTTTAGCTAGATCCGTTCCTGTTATCTTCTAGACTATTTACATTTAGTGCAGTGCGTCCTGCTCACAGTGTTCAGCTAGATCCGTTCCTGTTATCTTCCTACTGACAGGCAGGCTTGTCTTGTTACAGTATTTTGAAGAAAATTACTGGTGTTCTTTTGATCCTATTAGTACCACAGTCAGGCAGCTAGACTATTTACATTTAGTGCAGTGCGTCCTGCTCACAGTGTTCAGCTAGATCCGTTCCTGTTATCTTCCTACTGACAGGCAGGCTTGTCTTGTTACAGTATATAAAGCTACCTGAAGAAAATTACTGGTGTTCTTTTGATCCTATTAGTACCACAGTCAGGCAGCTAGACTATTTACATTTAGTGCAGTGTGTCCTGCTCACAGTGTTCAGCTAGATCCGTTCCTGTTATCTTCCTACTGACAGGCAGGCTTGTCCTGTTACAGTATATAAAGCTACCTGAAGAAAATTACTGGTGTTCTTTTGATCCTATTAGTACCACAGTCAGGCAGCTAGACTATTTACTTTTAGTGCAGTGTGTCCTGCTCACAGTGTTCAGCTAGATCCGTTCCTGTTATCTTCCTACTGACAGGCAGGCTTGTCTTGTTACAGTATTTTGAAGAAAATTACTGGTGTTCTTTAGATCCTATTAGTACCACAGTCAGGCAGCTAGACTATTTACATTTAGTGCAGTGCGTCCTGCGCACAGTGTTCAGCTAGATCCGTTCCTGTTATCTTCTTACTGACAGGCAGGCTTGTCTTGTTACAGTATTTTGAAGAAAATTACTGGTGTTCTTTTGATCCTATTAGTACCACAGTCAGGCAGCTAGACTATTTACTTTTAGTGCAGTGTGTCCTGCTCACAGTGTTCAGCTAGATCCGTTCCTGTTATCTTCCTACTGACAGGCAGGCTTGTCTTGTTACAGTATTTTGAAGAAAATTACTGGTGTTCTTTAGATCCTATTAGTACCACAGTCAGGCAGCTAGACTATTTACATTTAGTGCAGTGCGTCCTGCGCACAGTGTTCAGCTAGATCCATTCCTGTTATCTTCCTACTGACAGGCAGGCTTGTCTTGTTACAGTATATAAAGCTACCTGAAGAAAATTACTGGTGTTCTTTTGATCCTATTAGTACCACAGTCAGGCAGCTACACTATTTACATTTAGTGCAGTGCTTCCTGCTCACAGTGTTCAGCTAAATCCGTTCCTGTTATCTTCTTACTGACAGGCAGGCTTGTCTTGTTACAGTATTTTGAAGAAAATTACTGGTGTTCTTCTGATCCTATTAGTACCACAGTCAGGCAGCTAGACTATTTACATTTAGTGCAGTGCGTCCTGCTCACAGTGTTCAGCTAGATCCGTTCCTGTTATCTTCCTACTGACAGGCAGGCTTGTCTTGTTACAGTATATAAAGCTACCTGAAGAAAATTACTGGTGTTCTTTTGATCCTATTAGTACCACAGTCAGGCAGCTAGACTATTTACATTTAGTGCAGTGCGTCCTGCTCACAGTGTTCTGCAAAACCTACAAGTTAGTGGGGTGCGTCCTGCTGACAGTGTTCAGCTAAACCTACAAGTTAGTGGGGTGCGTCCACCTCACAGTGTTCAGCTAAACCTACAAGCTAGTGGGGTGCGTCCTGCTCACAGTGTTCAGCTAGATCCGTTTCTGTTATCTTCTTACTGACAGGCAGGCTTGCCTTGTTACAGTAAATACAGCTACCTGAGGAAAATTGCTGGTGTTCTTTTGATCCTATTAGTACCACAGTCAGGCAGCTAGACTATTTACAGTTAGTGCAGTGCGTCCTGCTCACAGTGTTCTGCTAAACCTACAAGTTAGTGGGGTGCGTCCTGCTCACAGTGTTCAGCTAAAGCTACCTGTAGAAGGTTGGTGGTGTTCTCATACTACAGGCAGGCAGTTGATTTTGCTAGCTGCAGTATCAGTACATATATATATATATCCCAGCTTAGTGCAGCTACAGGCCATTAGTATGTCTGGAAGGCCAAGAAGGAGAGGCAGACAGTCACAAGCCAATAAGAGAGGGCAAGCAGGCTCTGTGTCTAGTGCTGGTCGTGGAGACGGTGCATCCTCATCAGCACGTGGCCATGGGATATGCTTGGCCTTTTTTTCGGCAGCTGGCCATGTTGAGCCGCAACATGCGGAAGAGTGGATGACCAAGCCGTCCTCATCCTCCTCATCCTCTCTCACCCATGCCCAGGGTACTTTGTCTGGCAAAGCAGCGGCCTCTTCCCTCGGCTCAATGTCATCAGTGACTCCTTCCCTAGCCCCACCATGTCCTCCTGAGGAGTCCCTCGAACTGTTTGACCACAGTGTTGGGTACATGCTCCAGGAGGATGCCCAGCGTTTGGAAGGCTCTGATGATGATACTGAGCTCGATGAAGGCAGTAACATGAGCACGGACAGAGGGGGTGCCCAAGAAGGACAGCAATCTGGCAGTCATGCTCCCCCTGCTGCAGCATACTGCCAGGTTTGTTCCAGTGATGAGGAGGGAGGGGATGATGAGGTCACTGACTCAACGTGGGTGCCTGATAGGAGAGAGGAGGAGGAGGAGGCAGCACATCACCAACGAGGTAGGATGCCCTCCAGGGGCCAGCCTAAGGGCAGCACATTGACTGCATCACACCCCAAAGCTCCACATGTGCAGGGCGCTGCAGTCTCTGCGCGTTATTCAAAAAGTTCTTTGGTGTGGGCCTTTTTTGAGACGAGTGCATCAGATCGCACCGCTGCTATTTGCAACATATGTCTCAAGCGTATCTCACGTGGCCAAAACATCTCCCGCTTGGGTACCACATGCTTGACCAGACATATGTTGACCTGCCATGCAGTTCGTTGGCAAGCGTATCTAAAAGACCCACACCAAAGAACAAAGAGGACCTCTCCTTGCTCCTCATCAGCTGAGATTTCCAACCCCACTAGACCTTCAGTCCTCTCTGAGACCTGCACTGAGAGGAATGAAGGTGTAGAATTAGGTGTGTCACAGCCAAGTACTTGTGGGCAATCTGCTTTTGGTACACCGACGTCAGATTGTACCAGGCAAATTTCCCTGCCCCATCTGCTGCACCGCCGAAAGAAGTTTGCTCCCAGCCATCCACATGCCCAGCGGTTGAATGCTAGCTTGGCAAAATTGCTAGCACTTCAACTGCTGCCTTTTCAGTTGGTAGACTGTGCCCCCTTCCGTGAGTTTGTGGAATGTACGGTTCCTCAGTGGCAGGTACCCAAACGCCACTTTTTCTCACGGAAGGCGATTCCGGCTCTCTACCAGCATGTGGAAGGCAATGTCCATGCCTCGCTGGACAGGGCGGTCAGCGGTAAGGTGCATATTACCACTGACTCATGGTCCAGCAGGCATGGACAGGGACGTTACCTAAGTTTCACGGCGCATTGGGTGACTCTGCTGGCAGCTGGGAAGGATGCAGGACAAGGTGCAGTAGTGTTGGAGGTTGTTCCGCCACCACGCCTCCAAAATGCTAATGATTGTGACACACCTCTCTCCTCCACCCCCTCCTCTTCTTCTTCCTCCATGGCCTTTTCCTCGGAACCAGCGGTGCTCCGTAGTCGTTCAAGGGGCTACGCAAGTACGCAGGCCAAAAGATGCCATGCGGTGCTTGAGCTGGTGTGCTTGGGGGACAGGAGCCACACTGGGGCAGAGGTTCTGTCAGCTCTGCAGGGGCAGGTTCAGAGGTGGTTGACGCCACGCCAACTTAAGGCAGGAATGGTGGTTTGCGACAATGGCACCAACCTCCTCTCTGCCCTCCGACAGGGACAAATGACCCATGTGCCCTGTTTGGCTCACGTCCTTAACTTGGTGGTGCAGCGGTTCTTGGGCAGGTACTCGGGCTTACAGGATGTCCTGAGGCAGGCCAGGAAAGTCTGTGTGCATTTCCGCCGGTCATATAATGCCAGTGCTCGGCTGACGGACCTCCAAAAGGAGTTTAACCTGCCCAAGAACCGCCTAATCTGTGACATGCCCACCGGGTGGAACTCAACGTTGGCCATGCTGCAGCTGCTGCACACGCAGCAGAGGGCCATCAATGAGTACCTGTGCGACTATGGCACCAGGACAGGGTCAGGGGAGCTTGGTTTTTTTTCCCCACGCCAGTGGGCCATGATCAGGGATGCATGCACTGTCCTGTCACCATTTGAGGAGGCCACGAGGATGGTGAGCAGTGACAGTGCATGCATCAGTGACACTGTCCCCCTTGTCCACCTGTTGAAGCACACGCTGCGTGGAATAATGGACAGGGCACTTGAGGCAGAACAGAGGCAGGAAGAGGAGGACTTCCTTAGCTCTCAAGGCCCCCTTTATCCAGACAGTGTTCCTGCGTGCCCGCCGATCACACAGGAAGAGGAGGAGGAGGAGGAGGAGGAGGAGGAGGAGGAAGATTGTGTCAGTATGGAGGTGGAGCCTGGCACTCAGCATCAGCAGCAGTCTTTAAGGGATCTGTCCCAAGAAATACATGGACTTGTACGTGGCTGGGAGGAGGTGGCTGCGGACCATGTCGTCCTTAGTGACCCAGAGGACTCCGGACCGAATGCCTCAGCATACCTACGCTGCATGGCCTCCCTGATCCTGCAAAGCCTGCGTAAAGATCCTCGTATTCGTGGTATCAAGGAGAAGGACCAATACTGGCTGGCAACCCTTCTTGATCCACGTTACAAGGGTAAGGTTGCGGACCTTATCTTGCCATCGCAGAGGGAGCAGAGGATGAAACATCTTCGGGAGGCCTTGCAGAAAGGTCTGTGCAACGCGTTCCCAGAGACTGGGAGGTTACAAACTCCTGTTTCTGGACAACGTGTTGCTGAGGCTTCAGTCAGTCAAAGAAGGAGCGGTGGAGAAGGTGGCCGTCTGACCGATGCGTTCAGACAATTTTTTGGTCCGCAGACCCAAGGTATGATCGGTTCCAGCAACCATCGCCAGCGTCTGTTTTACATGGTGCAGGAATACCTAGGGGCAAGATCAGACTTGGACACCTTTCCCACCGAAAATCCTCTGGGTTACTGGGTCTTGAGGATGGATCACTGGCCAGAGCTTGCACAGTATGCAATTGAGCTACTGGCCTGTCCTGCATCCAGCGTTCTTTCGGAACACACATTCAGTGCTGCTGGAGGCGTGGTAACCGATCACCGGGTGCGTCTGTCCACTGACTCGGTCGATCGACTGACCTTCATAAAAATGAATCAGTCTTGGATCACCACCAGCTACCAAGCACCTGATGCTGATGTAACTGAATTATTTTTTTGAAATCTCAGATCCCTTCAAAGACTGCCCACGCTGATGCTGAGTGACTATCCCTGAGTAATTATCCTCTTCCTCCTCAATCATCACGCTGATAGCTTGTAAGAACATTTTTGGTTCTGGGCGCCACCACCAGTGCCTAAGGCACAATTTTTCAGCCCCTGTTTAACAGGGGCGTGTAATTACAATTTTTGATGTAATACTTTGCAGCAGGGCTCGTTCCTGCATTCCAACTAGAGTGTCTGTGAGGGGTTGCAGTGTTGTGGCACCAGCACCAGTGCCTAAGGCCCATTTTTTCTGCCCCTGTTTAACAGGGGCGTGTAATTACAATTTTTGATGCAATACTTTGCAGCAGGGCTCGTTCCTGCATTCCAACTAGAGTGTCTGTGAGGGGTTGCAGTGTTGTGGCACCAGCACCAGTGCCTAAGGCCCATTTTTTCTGCCCCTGTTTAACAGGGGCGTGTAATTACAATTTTTGATGCAATACTTTGCAGCAGGGCTCGTTCCTGCGTTCCAACTAGAGTGTCTGTGAGGGGTTGCAGTGTTGTGGCACCAGCACCAGTGCCTAAGGCCCATTTTTTCTGCCCCTGTTTAACAGGGGCGTGTAATTACAATTTTTGATGCAATACTTTGCAGCAGGGCTCGTTCCTGCATTCCAACTAGAGTGTCTGTGAGGGGTTGCAGTGTTGTGGCACCAGCACCAGTGCCTAAGGCCTAATTTTTCAGCTCCTGTTCAACAGGGGCATGTAATTACAATTCTTGGTCTAATATTTCACAGCAGGGCCCTGTGAGGGCTTACAGTGTTGTGGCCACAGCAACACCTAAGGCCCAAATTTCTGCTGAGTATATAGGGCAGGACCTTACTTTCAAACAACTAACTTACAAACGACTCCTACTTGCAAACGGAAGGAGACAACAGGAAGTGAGATGAAATCTACCCCTAGGAAGTGAAATTCTCTCCTGTAAGAGTTAATATGGGAAAAACATTTCTCCTTTCCACTGATGCTTTCCAATCCTTGTTCCACAAAAAAACCCAAATTTTCAAAAAACATTTTTCATTGGGACAAAAAGTGAGGTGAAATCTTCTGAAGAGGAGGAAAGACAGCAAAACAAATGTCACAGGGGTGATAACCCTTCCCTATGTTTTCCAAAAAGCTTAAAAAAGATTTTTTGGCTGGAGCTAAACACGTTAAAAATGTACCCGTTCAAAATTACAAAGAGATTCTACTTAACAACAAACCTACAGTCCCTGTCTTGTTTGCACCGCCTGTATACTGCTGTTCAGAGTATATAGGGCCTGGTGGCCCCACACCTTTCCTTATTTTAATTTGGGTGCGGGGTTCCCCTTAATATCCATACAAAACCCAAAGGGCCTGGTAATGGACTGGGGGGTACCCATGCCGTTTGTCTCACTGATCTTCATCCATATTGCCAGGACCCGACATTACATTAAACCCGCAAGCAGTTTTAAATGAGATTTTTCCTTTAAAAATGACATTTGGTGCAGGGACTGTTCTAAACACGGGAAACACGCGTCACTTTACAGGCATACTATAGACACCCCTCAGGTACGATATTTAAAGGAATATTTCACTTTTTTTTTTACTTTAAGCATCATTAAAATCACTGCTCCCGAAAAAACGGCCGTTTTTAAAAGTTTTTTTTGCATTGATACATGTCCCCTGGGGTAGGACCCGGGTCCCCAAACCCTTTTTAGGACAATACCATGCAAATTAGCCTTTAAAATGAGCACTTTTGATTTCGAACGTTCGAGTCCCATAGACGTCAATGGGGTTCTAACATTCGTGCGAACTTTCGGTCCGTTCGCAGGTTCTGGTGCGAACCGAACCGGGGGGTGTTCGGCTCATCCCTATTGCTGTTCCACTACTTTGATCTCTGACTTCTGGCTTGGCTGATTATTCGTTCCAGTTACTGATCTTTGGCTATGTTTTGACTACGTTTGTTCTTTTTACTTTTATTATTAAACAAGTGTGATTTAACTGTACTTCTGTCTCGGTCTGATTTAATGGTTTCTGACACACAGGCCACTAAAAGAGGGCAAGCAGCCTCTGTGTCTACAGTCATCAGTGGTGGTCATGGACATGGTGCATCCTCTGCAGGTGGCCGTGGGGCACGCTTGTGCTTTTTTTCCTGCTGCTGGCCGTGTTATTGAGCCACAACATGCAGAAGAGTTGGTGGAGTGGATAACAAAGCCGTCCTCATCCTCCTCATCCTCTGTCACCCAGGCTCAGAGTAGTTTGCCTTCCAACGCAGCTGCCAAAGTGGCCTATTCCACCGGCTCCTTGTCCACAGTCACTCCCTACATAGCCCCACCATCATGCACAGAGGAGTCCCCAGAATTATTCGACCACAGTGTTGGGTACATGCTGCTGGAGGATGCACAGCGATTTGAAGGCTTCGATCTTGGTTCCTAGGTTGTGGAAAGGAGTAACGTGAGCCTAGAGAGAGGGGGTGCCACAGAAGGACAAGCAACTGGCAGTCATATTCCCCCAGCTGAAGCATGCTGCCAAGTTTAATCCAGTGACGAGGAGAGAGGGGATGATGAGGTCACTAACTATACTTGGGTGCCTAAGAGAAGAGAGGAGGAGGAGGCATAACCCCAACGAGGCAGGATGTCCTCTAGGGGGAAGCTTAAGGGCAGCCACCCTATTGTATCACACTGCACAGCTCCGCAGGCTCAGGGCACTGCTGACTCCCCGCTGACTTTTAAAAACTCCTTTGTGTGGGCCTTTTTTGACACGTGTGCAGCATATTGCGCCATTGCTGTTTGCAACCTATATCTAAAGCGGATCAAGTGTGGCCAGAACAGCAGCCGCTTGGGGACCTAATGCTTGACCAGACATATGATGACCCGCCATGCTGTCCTTTGGCAACAGCACTTGAAAGACCCACATCAAAGAAAAAGGCGGACTTCTCCTTGCTCCTCATCTGGGATCTCCAACCCTACTATACCTCCAGTCCTCTCAAAAACCTGCACTGAGAGGAATGAA
Source organism: Lithobates septentrionalis (assembly GCA_037952835.1). Classification (NCBI taxonomy): domain Eukaryota; kingdom Metazoa; phylum Chordata; class Amphibia; order Anura; family Ranidae; genus Lithobates; species Lithobates septentrionalis. Next base: position 3,828,856 of record JBBDGP010001852.1, read on the forward strand.
GGTATAGAAATAGGTGTCCCAAGTACTTGCAGCCAATCTGCTAGCAATACACCACCATCTGATTTTAACAGGCAAATTTCTCTACCCCAGTTTCTGAACCGTAAAAAGAAATTCAGTCCCAGCCATCCACGTGCTCAGCGTCTAAATGCTAGCTTGGCCAAATTGCTAGCACTGCAACTGCTGCCTGTTCAGCGGGTAGAATCTGCCCCCTTTCGTGAATTTGTGGAATGTGCTGTACCTCAGTGGCAGGTTCCAAAATGCCATTTCTTTTCACAGAAGGCCATTCTGGCTCTCTACTGGCATGTGGAAGGCAATGTTTTGGACTCATTGGACAGGGCGTTTAGCAGTAAGGTTCATATTACCGCTGACCAGCAGGCATGGGCAAGGACGCTACCTTTCCTTCACGGCGCACTGGGTAACTCTGCTGGCAGCTGGGAAGGATGCAAGACAGGGTTCAGGGCTGTTGGAGCTTGTTCCGCCACCACGCCTCCAAAATGCTAGTGGCGATTTTGCCACAGCTCTCTCCTCCACCCCCTCCTCTTCTTCTTCCTCTATGGCCTCTTCTGCAGATTTGTCCTCTGAACCATCGGTGCTCTGTAAGTGTTCAAGGGGCTGTGCAAGCAGTCAGGATAAAAGATGCCATGCGGTGCTTGAGTTGGTCTGCCTAGGGGACAGGAGCCACACTGGGGCAGAGATTCTGTCAACTCTGCAGGGGCAGACTCAGAGGTGATTGACACGATGCCAGCTTTAACCAGGAATGGTTGTATGCGACAATGGCACCAACCTTCTCTCCGCCCTCCAACGGGACACTTGACCCATGTTTGGCACATATCCTGAATTTAGTGGTGCTGTGGTTCTTGAGCAGGTACCCAGGCTTACAGGATCTCCTGAGGCAGGCCTGAAAGGTTTGTGGTCATTTCCGCCGGTCATACAATGCCAGTGCTCGGCTGGCTGACATTCAAAAGGAATGAAACCTGCCCACCAACCTCATCATTTGTGACATGCCTACAAGGTGGAACTTAATGTTGGCAATGCTGCAGCAGCTGCACGCACAGCAGAGGGCCATCAATGAGTACCTGTGCGAGTATGGCCCCAGGACAGGGTCAGGGGAGCTTGGCTTCTTTTCACCATGCCAGTGGCTACTGATCAAGGATGCATGCACTGTCCTGTCACCATTTGAGGAGGCCACAAGGATGGTGAGCAGCGACAATGCATGCATTAATGACACTGTCCCTCTAGTCTTCCTGCTGGAGCACACACACTTTGTGGAATCATGAACAGGGCACTTGAGGCAGAACAGCGGGAGGAAGAGGAGGACTTCCTTACCTCTCAAGGCCCCCTTTATCCAGATAGAATTCCTGCGGGCCCACTAAACACAGAGGAAGAAGAGGAGGATTGTTTCAGCATGGATGTAGAGGATAACACTCAGCAGCAGTCTTCAAGGGATTCTTTTCAGTCCCCAGAAACCCAAGGAGTTGTACGTGGCTGGGAGGAGGTAGTTACAAATCATGTGATCCTTAGTGACCCAGAGGACTCAGAATTGAATACCTTTACAAACCTACGCTGCATGGCCTCAAAGATTCTGAAAAGCCTGTGAAAGGACCCTAGGATTCGTGGTATCAAGGAGAGGGATCATTACAGGCTGGCAACCCTTTTTGATCCACGTTTCAGGGGTAAGGTTGCAGAACTTATCCTGCCTTCTAAGAGGGAGCAGAAGATGAAACATCTTCAGGAGGCCTTGAAGAAAGGTTTGTGCAACGCATTTCCAGACCCTGGGAGGTTACAATTTCCTTGTGCTGGACAACGCGTTGCTGAGGCTTTGTTCAGTCAGAGGAAGAGCGGTGGAGAAGGTGGCCAGCTAACCGATGCCTTCAAACAATTTTTCAGTCGTCAGCGCCAAGGTCTAATCGATTCAAGCAACCATCGCCAGCGTCTGCATTACATAATGCAGGAATATCTAGGGGCAAGAGCAGACTTGGAGACCTTTCCAACAGAACATCCACTGGGTTACTGGGTCTTGAGGATGGACCACTGGCCAGAACTTGCTCAATATGCAATTGAGCCTGTCCTGCATCCAGCGGGCTTTCTGAATGCACATTCAGTGCTGCTATAGGGTTTGTAATGGATTAAAGAGTGCGCCTGTCTACAGACTCCATTGATAGGCTCACTTTCATAAAAATGAATCAGTCTTGGATCAGCAACTATCAAGCACCTGATGCTGCTGTAACTGATTGAATTTGCTATGGAGTGGGATCCCTTGAAGACTGCCTATGCTGACTATCCTATTCCTTCTCAATCTTGATGATGCTAGCTTCCAACAATATTTTTGGTTTAGGGCACCACCACCACCACCACCCAAGGCCCAATTTTTCTGGGCATGTAGTTACAATTTTTGATATAATATTTCAACACAGGGCCCATTTCTGTACCCAACAATGGTAACTGTGAGGGCTTACAGTGTTGTGGCACCACCACCGCCCAAGGCCCAATTTTCTGCCCCTGTTTAACAGGGGCATGTAATTACTATTTTTGATCTAATATTTCACAGCAGGGCCCGTTCCTGCACCCAACAAGAGTATCTGTGAGGGCTTATGCCCTGTACACACGGTCGGACATTGATCGGACATTCTGACAACAAAATCCATCATTTTTTTCCGACGGATGTTGGCTCAATCTTGTCTTGCATACACACGGTCGCACAAAGTTGTCGTAAAATCCGATCGTTCTGAACGCGGTGACGTAAAACACGTACGTCGGGACTATACACAGGGCAATAGCCAATAGCTTTCGTCTCTTAATTTATTCTGAGCATGCATGGCACTTTGTCCGTCGGATTTGTCTACACACGATCGGAGTTTAAAGGATCAGATTTTGTTGTGGGAAAATTTTATAACATGCTCTCAAACTTTGTGTGTTGGAAATTCCGATGGAAAAAGTCAGATGGAGCCCACACACGGTCGGAATGTCCGACAACAAGGTCCTATCACACATTTTCCGTCAGAAAATCCGACCGTGTGTACGGGGCATAACACTGGGAAACACATTTTGAAAGAAAAAAGGTGCATTTTATATACAACTATATAGATCAGACCAAAATGAGGGACAAATGAGGAGGAAAGGGGAACTTTGTTCCAAATCAGGGACAGTTGGGAGCTATGGCCAATGGTCTTGTTCACACCAACAATGTTTTAACTACGCAAATTTTTTTGGGGTAATGAGATGTGCATGAACATGTGAAATGTGTATTATGAAAGGACATTGCAGCACACACGCTATGTCCTGGAGATCTTTTTCCTGGTAAAGGTGTTGACAGATTTTACTGGGGTGTGCATTTAAATGAATTATATGTTGTGTGCATCATGGGTGTGCGTGGCCTATTTCATTAGACACAGTGAATGGTGGGTGTTGCCAAATTGTGTTTACAGTGGAAGGGGCTTAAAGGGGAATGTTAAAATAAAGCAAAAGTCTTCCTATACCAATAAAATATGCTTTATGGTCTTCTCTCCCTCCAGTAGGGTGCATTCACACTAATGACGTATGGTTTTCATGGTTGCAGTGCAGCGTACCTACAGTTTCGGTGCGGATTAGTTGCATTTCACCAAATCAAAGAAGCTGCAAGCACTATTCACATTCCCATACAGGTGTGCAAAATATAATCAAACTACCCAGTCAGTGTGCCGTGCTGTGTTCCCCTATGCAAGTGATAATCACAAATACAAGTAAAACTGAAAAGTGACAAAAAGCAAATACATGCAATCAAAGTGTATATATAATACTATGATAAAGTGATTATAGACAATTATATGTGAAGTCCATATAAATCCTGTGTAGTGTAGCCCCAACAGCCAATCGGGGCTACACAACTGCAAACCTACCAAGACATGGCCGTCCACCTAAACTGACAGGCCGGACAAGGAGAGCATTAATCAGAGAAGCAGCCAAGAGGGCCATGGTAACTCTGGAGGATCCACAGCTCAGGTGGGAGAATCTGTCCACAGGACAACTATTAGTCGTGCACTCCACAAATCTGGTCTTTATGAAAGAGTTGAAAAAAGAAAGCCAATGTTGAAAGAAAGCCATAAGAAGTCCTGTTTGCAGTTTGCGAGAAGCCATGTGGGGGACACAGCAAACATGTGGAAGAAGGAGCTCTGATCAGATAAGACCAAAATTGCTTTTTTTCATCAGGGACATTGAAGCTGGTCAGAGTTGATAGGGAGATGGATGGAGCCAAATACAGGGGAATCTTAGAAGAAAACCTGTTATGCCCTGTACACACAATAGGATTTTCTGATGGAAAATGTGTGATAGGACCTTGTTGTCAGAAATTCCGACTGTGTGTAGGCTCCATCACACATTTTCCATTGGAATTTCCGACACACAAAGTTTGAGATCTTGCTATACAATTTTCCGACAACAAAATCCGTTATCGGAAATTCCGATCGTGTGTACACAATTCCGACACACAAAGTGCCACGCATGCTCGGAATCAAGCAGAAGAGCAGCACTGGCTATTGAATTTCATTTTTCTCGGCTCGTCGTACGTGTTGTACGTCACCTCGTTCTTGACGTTCGGAATTTCCGACCAAGTTTGTGTGACCATGTGTATGCAAGACAAGTTTGAGCCAACATCCGTCGGAAAAAACTATAGATTTTGTTATTGGAATGTCCGATCAATGTCTGACCGTGTGTACAGGGCATTAGAGTCTGCAAAAGACTTAAGACTGGGGCGGAGGTTCACCATCCCGCAGGACAACAACCCTAAACATACAGCCAAAGCTACAATGGAATGGTTTAGATCAAAGCATATTCATGTGTTAGAATGGCCCAGTCAAAGTCCAAACCTAAATCTGAGGAGAGACTGGAAAATTGCTGTTCCACAGATGCTCTCCATCCAATATGACAGAGTTTGAGCTATTTTGCAAAGAAGAATGGACAAAAATGTCACTCTCTAAATGTGCAAAGCTGGTAGGGACATCCCCAAAAAGACTTGCAGCTGTAATTGCAGCGAAAGGTGGTTCTACAAAGTATTGACTCGGGCGGGGCTGAATACAAATGCACGCCACACTTTTCACATATTTATTTGTAAAGAAAATTGAAAACCAATTATAATTTTCCTTCCACTTCACAATTATGTGCCACTTTGTGTTGGTCTATCACATAAAGTCCCAATAAAATACATTTACGTTTTTGGTTGTAACCTGAAAATTTGTGGAAAATTTCTAGGGGGTATGAACACTTTAAGGCACTGTAGTACTTGGTGGCAAAACCCTTGTTTGCAATTACAGAGGTCAGACGTTTCTTGTAGTTGGCCACCAGATTTGCACATATCTCAGTAGGGATTTTGTCCCACTTCTCTTTGCAGATGTTCTCCAAGTCATTAAGGTTCGATGCTGACGCTTGGTAACTCGAACCTTCAGCTCACTCCACATATTTTCTATGTAATTAAGGTCTGGAGACTGGCTAGGACACTCCAGGACCTTAATGTGCTTCTTCTTGAGCCACTCCTTTCTTGCCTTGGCCGTGTGTTTTGGTTGTGCTGGAATACCCATCCATGACCCATTTTCAATGCCCTGGCTGAGGGAAGGAGGTTCTCACCCAAGATTTGATAGTACATGGCCCCGTCCATTGTCCCTACAATGTGGTGAAGTTGTCCTGTCCCTTTAGCAGAAAAACATCCCCAAAGCATAGTGTTTTCACCTCCAAGTTTGACGGTGGGGATGGTGTTCTTGTCTCATCTGACCACAACACTTTCACCCAGTTCTCCTCTGAATCATTCAGATGTTTATTATCCAACCTCAGATAGGCCTGTACATGTGCTTTCTTGTGTAGGGGGACCTTGCAGGCTCTGCAGGATTTCAGTCCTGTAGTGTGTTACCAATTGTTTTCTTGGTGACTATGGTTCCAGCTGCCTTGAGATCATTGACAAGATTCTCCCGTGTAGTTCTGAGCCGATTCCTTACCGTTCTCATGATCATTAAAAACCCACGAAATAAGATCTTGCATGGAACCCCAGACCAGAGGAGAATGACAGTTATTTTGTGTTTCTTCTATTTGCAAATAATCGCACCAACTGTTGGATGGATGGTGCTGGGTGTAGGTGGGGATGCATTGTGGAGACTGGAGGGATGGATGGTGCTGGGCATAGGTGGGGATGCATTGTGGAGACTGGAGGGATGGATGGTGCTAGGTGGGGATGGGGATGCATTGTGGAGACTGGAGGGATGGATGGTGTGGGTGTAGGTGGGGATGCATTGTGGAGACTGGAGGGATGGATGGTGCTAGGTGGGGATGGGGATGCATTGTGGAGACTGGAGGGATGGATTGTGCTGGGCGTGGGGATGGGGATGCATTGTGGAGACTGGAGGGATGGATGGTGCTGGGCGTAGGTGGGGATGCATTGTGGAGAGTGGAGGGATGGATGGAGCTGGGTGGGGATTGGGATGCATTGTGGAGACTGGACGAATGAATGGTGCTGGGTGGGGATGAAGATGATTGAGTTGCATTGTGAAAATGGATGATGATGACTCTGGGTGGAGATGAGAGTTACATAGTGAAGAGGCTCTCCAAAATGTAACTCTCATCTGCACCCAGAGTCATCCTCATCCATTTTCACTATGCAACTCAATCATGCCAGCTTGTCAGCCTCAGGTGTACCATCCAAGAAGAAGAAGATTAAATAAAGTCCAAATCAAATCTACAGGCAGCACAGGGGGCACAGCAGCATACAATACATTTTTGTGACTTTGTATGGTGGGGGGCGCTGAATCTATATAGACAGTGAACTGAATAGCATCTGGATAATTATGCTCAAACAAACTGAATGTGAACACAACATTGTACCATACACAAAAAAAAATAAAAATAAAAATATATGTATAAAACTTAGTGTCAAAAGTGCATATTACAAGAGAATGACAACCATCCAATCTCTGCATATATAGCAAAATAAAATCTTTGTGAAAAACAGTATGAAAATTCTAAAGATGAAAAAATGGGAATAAAAAATAAACTAGAATAGAGTCCACATGCAATTAAAAATGGTGCAAATCAATATGCATTAATCTTCCGCTGTTGCAAAATATACAAAATGAAGAACAAAATGAATATAGGTGAATCTTCCTCTGTGTGAATAGACGACCTTCACCAGCTGTGTAACACACCCAAAGTGCTCTGAAGTGGATGTCCGCTTACCAGAAGATGTTGACCTTTTTAATTAAAAAGAGGTCAGTTATAGCCTTTAGCAAGAAATGGCCTCAGGTGTGCTTGGTTACGCAATCTTCATTCCTTTTCCGCTCCCTGTGGTTGTCGGCAGCTGTTGGTGAGGCGCACGCCAGCTACCACACGCAGAGCGGAGCTTTCATACTATACGAGTGGTATAGCCTCAGTGCCGGGCCAGTGCACTTTCAAATGTAAGCAGCCATTTGGCTTTCTGTTTTTAATCGGTTTTTTAATAAATGGGATTACACTATTTTGGACCTTCTTGTATCCTTCTATATATTGCCTGACATTCTACTGGGGAAGAGGAAGAGGTTACCCACAAGGCTTATCCACACCATGGCAGCAAGCCATTTCTTGCTAAAGGTTATAACTGACCTCTTTTTAATTAAAAAGGTCAACATCTTCTGGTAAGCGGACATCCACTTACAGAGCACTTTGATTGTGTTACACAGCTGGTGAAGGTCGTCTATTCACACAGAGGAAGATTCACCTATATTCATTTTGTTCATTTTGTATATTTTGCAACAGCGGAAGATTAATGAATATTGATTTGCACCATTTTCAATTGCATGTTGACTCTATTCTAGTTTATTTTTTATTCACATTTTTTCATCATTAGAATTTTCATACTGTTTTTCGCAAAGATATTATTTTTCTATATATGCAGAGATTGGATGGTTGTCATTCTCTTGTAATATGCACTTTTGACACTAAGTTTTATACATACACTACCGTTCAAAAGTTTGGGGTCACATTGAAATGTCCTTATTTTTGAAGGAAAAGCACTGTACTTTTAAATGAAGCTAACTTTAAACTAGTCCTAACTTTAAACAAATATACTCTATACATTGCTAATGTGGTAAATGACTATTCTAACTGCAAATGTCTAGTTTTTGGTGCAATATCTACATAGGTGTATAGAGGCCCATTTCCAGCAACTATCACTCCAGTGTTCTAATGGTACAATGTGTTTGCTCATTGGCTCAGAAGGCTAATTGATGATTAGCAAACCCTTGTGCAATCATGTTCACACATCTAAAAACAGTCTAGCTCCTTCCAGAAGCTACAAAACTGACCTTCCTGTGAGCAGATTGAGTTTCTGGAGCATCACATTTGTGGGGTCAATTAAACGCTCAAAATGGCCAGAAAAAGAGAACTTTCATCTGAAACTCGACAGTCTATTCTTGTTCTTAGAAATGAAGGCTATTCCATGCGAGAAATTGCAAAGAAATTGAAGATTTCCTACAACGGTGTGTACTACTCCCTTCAGAGGACAGCACAAACAGGCTCTAACCAGAGTAGAAAAAGAAGTGGGAGGCCGCGTTGCACAACTAAGCAAGAAGATAAGCACATTAGAGTCTCTAGTTTGAGAAACAGACGCCTCACAGGTCCCCAACTGGCATCTTCATTAAATAGTACCCGCAAAACACCAGTGTCAACATCTACAGTGAAGAGGCGGCTGCGGGATTTTGGGCTTCAGGGCAGAGTGGCAAAGAAAAAGCCATATCTGAGACTGGCCAATAAAAGAAAAAGATTAAGATGGGCAAAAGAACACAGACATTGGACAGAGGAAGACTGGAAAAAAGTGTTGTGGACGGATGAATCCAAGTTTGAGGGGTTTGGATCACAAAGAAGAACGTTTGTGAGACGCAGAACAAATGAAAAGATGCTGGAAGAATGCCTGACGCCATCTGTTAAGCATGGTGGAGGTAATGTGATGGTCTGGGGTTGCTTTGGTGCTGGTAAGGTGGGAGCTTTGTACAGGGTAAAAGGGATTCTGAATAAGGAAGGCTATCACTCCATTTTGCAACGCCATACCATACCCAGTGGACAGCGCTTGATTGGAGCCAATTTCATCCTACAACAGGACAATGACCCTAAACACACCTCCAAATTGTGCAAGAACTATTTACAGCAGAAGCAGGCAGCTGGTATTCTATCGGTAATGGAGTGGCCAGCACAGTCACCAGATCTGAACCCCATTGAGCTGTTGTGGGAGCAGCTTGACCGTATGGTACGCCAGAAGTGCCCATCCAACCAATCCAACTTGTGGGAGCTGCTTCTAGAAGCGTGGGGTGCAATTTCTCCAGCTTACCTCAATAAATTAACAGCTAGAATGCCAAAGGTGTGCAATGCTGTAATTGCTGCAAAAGGAGGATTCTTTGATGAAAGCAAAGTTTGATGTAAAAACAATGTTATTTCAAATACAAATCATTATTTCTAACCTTGTCAATGTCTTGACTCTATTTTCTATTCATTTCACAACGTATGGTGGTGAATAAGTGTGACTTTTCATGGAAAACACAAAATTGTTTGGGTGACCCCAAACTTTTGAACGGTAGTGTATATTTTTATTTTTTATTTTTATTTTTTTTTGTATGGTACACTGTTGTGTTCACATTCAGTTTGTTTGAGCATAATTATCCAGATACTATTCAGTTCACTATCTATATAGATTCAGCGCCCCCCACCATACAAAGTCACAAAAATTTATTGTATGCTGCTGTGCCCCCTGTGCTGCCTGTAGATTTGATTTGGACTTTATTTAATCTCCTTCTTCTTGGATGGGACACCTGAGGCTGACAAGCTGGCATCATTGAGTTGCATAGTGAAAATGGATGAGGGTGACTCTGGGTGCAGATGAGAGTTACATTTTGGAGAGCCTCTTTACTATGTAACTCTCATCCCCACCAGTCATCATCATCCATTTTCACAATGCAACTCAATCATCTTCATCCCCACCCAGCACCATTCATCCGTCCAGTCTCCACAATGCATCCCAATCCCCACCCAGCACCATCCATCCCTCCAGTCTCCACAATACATCCCCACCAACGCCCAGCACCATCCATCCCTCCAGTCTCCACAATGCATCCCCATCCCCACCTAGCACCATCCATCCCTCCAGTCTCCACAATGCATCCCCACCTACGCCCAGCACCATCCATGCTTCCAGTCTCCACAATGCATCCCCGTCCCCACCTAGCACCATCCATGCCTCCAGTCTCCACAATGCATCCCCATCCCCACCTAGCACCATCCGTCCCTCCAGTCTCCACAATGCATCCCCACCTACACCCAGCATCATCCATCCCTCCAGTCTCCACAATGCATCCCCACCTACGCCCAGTACCATCCATCCCTCCAGTCTAGACAATACATCCCCACCTAAGCCCAGCACCATCCATCCCTCCAGTCTCCACAATGAATCCCCCCACTACGCTCAGTACCATCCATCCCTCCGGTCTCCACAATGCATCCCCACCACACCCAGCACCATTCATCCAACAGTTAGTGCGATTATTTGCAAATGGAAGAAACACAAAATAACTGTCATTCTCCTCCGGTCTGGGGTTCCATGCAAGATCTAATTTTGTGGGGTTTCAATGATCATGAGAACGGTAAGGAATCAGCTCAGAACTACATGGGAGAATCTTGTCAATGATCTCAAGGCCATAGTCACCAGGAAAACAATTTGTAACACACTACAGGACTAAAATCCTGCAGAGCCTGCAAGGTCCCCCTGCACAAGAAAGCACATGTACAGGCCTGTCTGAAGATTGATAATAAACATCTGAATGATTCAGAGGAGAACTGGGTGAAAGTGTTGTAGTCAGATGAGACCAATCTGTAAGCTCTTTGGCATCAGCTCAATTCACCGTGTTTGGAGGAGGAGGAATGCTGCCCATGACTCCAAGAACACCATCCCCACCGTCAAACATGGAGGTGAAAACACTATGCTTTGGGGATGTTTTTCTGCTAAAGGGACAGGACAACTTCACCACATTAAAGGGACAATGGACGGGACCATGTACTATCAAATCTTGGGTGAGAACCTCCTTCCCTCAGCCAGGGCATTGAAAATGGGTCATGGATGGGTATTCCAGCACAACCAAAACACACGGCCAAGGCAACAAAGGAGTGGCTCAAGAGGAAGCACATTAAGGTCCTGGAGTGTCCTAGCCAGTCTCCAAACCTTAATTCCATAGAAAATATGTGGAGCGAGCTGAAGGTTCGAGTTACCAAGCGTCAGCATCAAAACCTTAATGACTTAGAGAAGATCTGCAAAGAGGAGTGGGACAAAATCCCTACTGAGATATGTGCAAATCTGGTGGCCAACTACAAGGAACATCTGACCTCTGTAATTGCAAACAAGGGTTTTGCCACCAAGTACTACAGTGCCTTAAAGTGTTCAATTTTCCACATTTTGTCAGGTTACAACTAAAAACGTAAATGTATTATATTGGGATTTTATGTGATAGACCAGATAAGATATTATTTTGCTATATATGCAGAGATTGGATGCTTGTCATTCTCTTGTAATATGCACTTTTGACACTAAGTTTTATACATATATTTTTATTTTTTATTTTTATTTTTTTTGTATGGTACACTGTTGTGTTCACATTCAGTTTGTTTGAGCATAATTATCCAGATTCTATTCAGTTCACTGTCTATATAGATTCAGCGCCCCCTACCATACATATTCTTCCACTTGCGCTAGCACTAGAATTCCTATCTAGTTCGGGGGTTAGCAGCTTACATTTTTATTCAGTCACATTTACCAATTTTTTTTGGCGCGAGGTCACACATATTTCTATACATTTTTGTGACTTACCCTCAATGCTGCACTGTCGTATCCCTTTGCATGCACCTGTTATGGCTGTGTCCATGTGCACCATCGACGAGCTGGCCACTCCCCCCTGTCCCGGCCAATCACATTGTAAGCATACCAACCAACATCCATCATGTTCCGCCTCAGCAGGGAATGGAAGAGGAGCGCTGGCCGCGATCTCCTGCTGGGGGTGTTGCTATTCTGATAGGCGGTGAGTGCTCAGGCAGCGGAGCGGGCTCACTAAATTACATTACTGGAGAATGTTACTGATTTCTTCAGGGTGTGGGTAAAAGTAGACGGAAGTAGCGGAGCTGCTAAATGATTAATATCACATGCTGCTGTAGGGTTCCCAGGGGCCCTCTAGGACCCCTTACATGAGTATTGCCTGTACCCCCTGATGGTGGCCCTGAGCAGGATAATCAATGTTATTCACTGTTACCTGTCAATGGTCATAAAGTTAGGGCTGATTGGTGTCTGTATCTTGTAAGGGGGACAGACTCAACTAGTATTGTCAGCAGTAAACACTGCGGTATATGTCAGAGCTATATAGAATAAATGTATAATAAAGGTGCGTGACTGTGGGGGGACATTACAGTGTCAATTTTTTTTATTAAAAAATCATACAAACATACAGCTCATTGATAAAAACATATTTCCAAAAAAATAAACAACAACTAAACAAAAACAAGCGTGCTTACATCAGCAAGTAAAGAAAACCGTTTCCTGACAAGATAACATATTAAGAAAAATATTTTAATGACAACAAAAAAGAGATTACAAACCTCAACTTAATCACACAATCCAGGCTAAGAAACCTTTTGAGATTTAATCGCCATCAGGATTCGATTCAAACCCCCCCCCCATTAACCCCTCCCCTCACATCATTCACCCCGACTTCCACATCATTCACCTTGCATTCTGCACCAGCCACCCTCATTCCCTTCCCACCTCCCCCTACAGCATCATCCAATCCATCCCTCACTCCATCCTTGTGTGTCCGCTGACCTCCAGCCGCACTTCGTCCACACCGTGGACGAGGGGTTGGCACCACCATACATTCTGGTGCGGCACCCTCTGCTGCCTTCACTACACTAGGAGAAACAATAGGTACAGGCACAGACTTGACAACCACACTTTTTGACACTGACTGGAAGACCACAGACTGGGGGGACACTGACACCACAGAGGGCCTTACAGACATAGATTCTGACAGGACAGAGACACTAGGATCCCCTGGTACAACCTCCGCCAACCCAGACTCTTTTCTATCCGGACGGAAGAAATCCTTCACCAATTCTGGCTTATTGTGCAAAGCCTCAGGGCACCGGCTATAAGGGTGATTAACCTTATCACATAGGTTACATTTAATGATGTTACAGTCCCTTGCCAGATGCCCCAGTTCCTGGCACAAAGAGCACTTCTGTTCTGGACATTTAGAGGAGAAATGTCCCTTGACTCCACATTTATGGCACAGCTTAGGTTAACTAGGGTAGAAGACAGTAATTCTATCTCTACCAATAAAGGCAGAGGAGGGAAAATGCTGGACCACATTCCCACACACACTCAACCTCATTGATACTGACTACCCACCTGTCCAGATTCCCCTATCATCCACAATCTTTTTTAGGGAATGTTTCACCAAACCTCCTCAACCAGACCCATAAATCCTCGGGGGGTATAGACTCATTCTTTGTCAGGATAGTCCATTTTTTATCAAGGGCTGTCGTGAGACAACTTTAGGGACAAGCCCCTTCCAGTCCGGCTGGCCCCCATATACACGCTCATACCGCTCCCAAAACAGATCCAGTGATTCTGGATGCACAAATGAGAAATTATATTCATAGGAACCAGCCGGACTGAAGAGAGCATAAATATCCTCAGCCTTAAAACCCATGGCTAGGATCTTATCCACAACCACCCTCCTGATAGGTGGAATATCTCCTCCTTCCCACCTGAGCTGTACCACTTTCCTGGAAGAACGTGCATTAGGTGAAAGTCGCACAATTGGCTTCCTTCCACCACCAATAGCATGACTTTGTCCCGACACAGCCTTAGCATATGAATAGTAAAATTTCCTTCGCGCTAGTGGATGTGACAAATACTAATAACACGATAGTGTAGGTTAATAAATGAATAGATATAAAGATAAAAATAAAAATAAAAATAAAAATATTGCTGCAAAATAAAAGTGCTCACACAACCACTTAATGAAATGATAATATAGAAGATTTCGCGCAATATTTACTTGAGTGATGTGTATAAGGTGGGGTAAGAGCAAAAGTGATTGAGGTATTGGTAACTGTGATAGTGTTAATAGGATCTAAAATCTCTATATTAAAACATAAATCTATTACCACTGATTAACAGTGGAGTGATACTGCTGTGTTTAACAGTGCATCCGTGCAAATGGTTAAAAATAACCAAACAACCATAAAGTGACAGCTAGCTCCAATACCATAAATACATTGATGCAAATAAATAATAAATATTAGTAAGTAAATATCATAAATAACATAAATTAAAAAATAAAAATTAGTAATTTCCGACTGTGAATAATTAATAAAGTGCAACCCATCAAAAGGATGAATAAAATATATACAGAAAATATCGAGAATTAATTGCAATTAATGCCATCATCATTCAGACACATGTGTCTTAAAACAATGATGACAGCATTTGTAAAATTGAAAAAAGTTCATAGATTTATAAATAGGTGGCGCTGTTGTAGAGGTAAAAAAGTCCTTCTAATAAGATCTGTGTATGTCTTTATGTGTTAAATAGGTCGTTCCTATAGTGGTGCCTCCTAGTTCAGTCTCTCAGAACTCTCACCTTAAAACAGTAGAAATCAAGCTTTGGTAAAATGCCTTTCGAAGTGTAGAAGTACTGTCTGGTAACTTCTCCTTTTTGCTGCTCAGCTCTCCTTAATATCTCCTTATTTCCTCCGCTCTAGTGTAGCTCAAACCCAGGGGAGGAAGAGGGGGGAGAGAGAGGGGGGGAGATGAAGAGAAGGGAGAGGGAGAGAGAAGATAGGCTCCACTAGTGTATTAATGTTTTTAAGCAAAGGGAGATATTTATTTAATCTATGCTCTTACATTTACAAGCATATAAATAGGCAGAGTAAAAACGTATGAGAAGCCTGGCGTTCTCAGCGCCCTCTCACTTGTGTAGACAGCTGTGTGCCGCTCCAGCCAATCCCTACGCGTTACGACACGTCACGTGTCTTCATCTGGGGATTTATTAATTTCTTCTTCTTTCGGCTTCTTCTTCCATCTTCTTTCATATGGTGTTTTTTCGGTGTTCTTCTTCTTCCTCCATATTCTTCTTCATCTTCTTCTTCTCCTTCTTCTTCTTCATCCGCTCTTCTCGTCCCGCATCTTCCTCCAGGCTTCTTCTCCGCTCCGTCCGCATGATCCGCCTCAGTGGGAGTCTTCAGCCGTGTGACGCTTCGCTTCTTCTGACACTTCTTATATAATGGAGGTGTCCCCGCCCTCCTCTGACACACGGGGAATTCACGGGACTTCCCTGAGGCTCCCCATGTTGTCAGTGGGGGGCGGGGTCACCTAGAATTTTTTTTAAATTCTTTTTGCATTGATACATGTTCCCTGGGGCAGGACTCAGGTCCCCAAACACTTTTTATGACAATAACTTGCATATAAGCCTTTAAAATGAGCACTTTTGATTATTCATGTTCGTGTCCCATAGACTTTAACGGTGTTCGCGTGTTCGAACTAATTTTTTGACTGTTCGCAAGTTCTGCTGCAAACTGAACCTGGGGTGTTCGGCTCATCCCTACTCACAGCCAGCAGAAACTTCTCTGTCTGGATACATGCCATCTCTTCCTGCATTCGCATGATCTTCATTTGATGAGTCGGTGTCACTCAATGGAGATTCCATTTCTGTAATGGCCTGCAGCAATCCGCCATTTTCCTCAACCTCCTCCTGAGATGACCCAGGCCGCTGGGGAGGGAGGGGGGCAGATACTGACTCAGGTGCAACAGATCCTGAGACAGGGGTAGTACTGGGGCCACCATGTGAAGCCACTTCCTTACCCACCATCCTTACTGTCACCGTTGCTGTAGCATCCACCCTCTGGCTGATACTGGCACAGGCACTCTTGT
The DNA here is from genome assembly GCA_037952835.1 of Lithobates septentrionalis. Classification (NCBI taxonomy): domain Eukaryota; kingdom Metazoa; phylum Chordata; class Amphibia; order Anura; family Ranidae; genus Lithobates; species Lithobates septentrionalis. The sequence goes on from JBBDGP010001852.1 coordinate 3,844,807, forward strand.
TCATCTTTTGGCATCTCTCCTCATTCTCACACTTTTCTCTGAACACACCCGCTGCTCTCCTTCAGAGAGGCGACCAACTTCTCCTGCTTTTTCAATGCCTCAGAGACTTCAGCTTGGAGACCTCCCTCTTACTGTTTTCAGACTTACTATGCAGGGATTTCTTTTTCCTGAGATCTTCTTTCATGGCAGAAAGTTTCTGTTCCTCCTTAGCAATGCAGCAAAGTCTGTTCACCACTTTATCCTGGAAGACTGGTAAAGACTCCTCTTGCATAGTAACAGGCCCAGGATCCATTGCAGCTTGAGCACATGGAGTAGGCCTCAGTGCCTCTGGAGAGCCTCCACCTTCTTCTTCCCCAATATGGTCCATACTTGCCTGGGAAAAGCCTGCATGAGAGGCCCCAGGCTTGCTGCTTCTCTCAGCTGAGATCACAGCAGAGTGAGCCAACAGCACCCTGCAGAACAGCATCACCTGGTGGAGAAGCTACTCTGGTACAGAGACTTATGTGACTGGCTCAGTGTTCTCCCTACAGCACTGCAGTATATGTCAGAGCTATATAAATGTATAATAATGGTAATAATAATAGTGTGTGATTGTGGAGGGTCATTAGAGTGTAAGCTCCTCGGGTTAAGAGACTGATGTGACTGGCTCAGTGACGTGTTCCCTGTACAGCACTGTGGTATATGTTGGAATTTTACATATCAATAGAAGCCATAGCAGAGCATCACTTACCTGCAATCAGCACGTGGAACAGTAGCGCCCCAAGCAGGATGGATACGGTCACTGCTGTTAGTTTCATGTCTTTGGGCTAGAAGGAATATCTCCCTTCTGTGGATGGACTTTATATCTTTATATACTAATCTTAAAAAAAAAAAAAAAGCGGTTAGAGCCTCAAACATCCGATTGGATTTTAATATTTCACAATAAACGGATACATTTTCTGCCATCATCCAGGTTTGCAATTGTTTACTGACAGTTTTGTTCTGGTGTAATTACCTGGAATGCTGTATTAAAATCTCTAGTCCCAGGCATAAATGTGAGGTGCTGGAGGGGTGTGACTGCATGCCAACCTCTAAGCTTCACAATTAAACCTCCTCATACTGCTTCTTCTATATCCTCCTCTAGGAAACGTTTGCTGGATTCTTGTATGGTTGTATGGCATATATTGCAGTACATGTTAAAGCCACCAACAGGGTCAGAATGACCCATCTCTATTTCCATGGAAATGTTTGTGGTACAGGTGACCATTGTTATCTAGAGTTAAAGTCATGGAAAATCCAAAAAGTATGACTTGCCACCTGAACAAAAGGTGGAGGAAATCTTTAATGGGGACACCTGACCTTGTGACAACTGTCAATGTTTGGCAGATATCCTCTCAATAGCTCTATATTTAGGATGTATCTGGTCTATAAACCAGAGGCTTGGGATGGACAGTTGGAGAAATGGCTCTATATTTAGGATGTATCCGGTCTATAAACCAGAGGCTCTGGATGTACAGTTGGATAAATGGTTCTATATTTAGGATGTATCTGGTTTATAAATCAGAGGCTCTGGGAGGACAATTGGATAAATGGCTCTATATTTAGGATGTATCTGGTGTATAAACCAGAGGCTCTGGGTAGACAGCTGGATAAATGGCTCTATATTTAGGATGTACCTGCTCTATAAACCAGAGGCTCTGGATGGACAGTTGGATAAATGGCTCTATATTTAGGATGTATCCGGTCTATAAACCAGAGGCTCTGGATGTACAGTTTTATAAATGGCTTTATATTTAGGATGTATCTGGTCTATAAACCAGAGGCTCTGGATGGACAGTTGGATAAATGGCTCTATATTTAGGATGTATCCGGTCTATAAACCAGAGGCTCTGGATGTACAGTTTTATAAATGGCTCTATATTTAGGATGTATCTGGTCTATAACCAGAGCCTCTGGTCACCTGTCAATTTTTCTGTCTCTGTCTCATTGTTGAGATTTTCCCTCACTTTTTGCTTAGAGAATCAGAAGGAGAATATCCCTCCAAAATTAGTATAAATCCCCTCTTAGACAGCTGTCAGTAGAAGAGGTCTTCCCATTGGAGGATTTCCACTTCCTGTTGGCGTGACATCTCAAACATGTTGTATTTCCTTTCACCTTCTATGCCAGAGACCAGTGGTGGTCAATAGGGATACAGACAACAATAAAAAAGTTATCCAAAAGTAAAAAAAAACAAAATATCTTTGGCTTTTCGTGCACTTTCCATGGGCCCCAGGTGCATGGGGGGTCCCTGCAGGTCCCCCCTCCCTGCAATTTTTGGAACTCTAGCAGTGCTTTGCAGGGGTTAAGGAAGAACTCTGGAGGTTGAGCATCTTCCTGCTGCCGCTGTTTATGTGGCGGGATGTGTACTGTTCTAATCCCCACTGGCCCTCCTCTCTTATTCATCCCATGTGATTGGAACAGTACACATCCCACACAAGCAGCAGCAGTAGTAAGATGCTCATGGGTTCTCCCTTAACCCCTGCAAAGTGTCTGAAGAGTGCCAGGAGATGTCATTCCGATTGCAGATTTAGCTCAGTGCCAGTGTGCCAGAACCGGTAAGATCTGTGACAACAGCTTCCCTGCGCTGCTCTGCTTGAGAAGGTCATCTCTGTATTATACATTACTGCACCCTGTACTGTACCCTTCTGCCCCCTGTACTGTGCCCTCCTGACCACTGTACTGTACTCTCTTGACCACCCTGTACTGAACACTCCTGACCCCCTGTACTGTGCCCTTTTGCCCCCCTGTACTGTACCCTTCATACCGCCCAGTACTGTACCTTTTTCGCCATGTACTGTAGCCTTCAGTCCCCCTGTACTGTGCCCTCCTTCCCCTCTGTACTGTTTCCTTCTAACCTCTGTAATGTACCTTCCTGCCCCCCCAACACTGTGCCATCCTTACCACTATGCTGTACACTTCTGACCCCCCCCCCATATTGTACCTTCCTGCCCCCCCAATACTGTGCGCTCCCGACTGCTGTACTATACCCTTTGGACTTCCCTCTTCTGTAACCTTCTGACATCCCTGCACTATACCCTTCTGACTTCCCTCTTCTGTACCCTTCTGACTTCCCTGTACTATACCCTTCTGATTTCCCTCTTCTGTACCCTTCTGACTTCCCTGTACTATAACCTTCTGACTTCCCTGTACTGTACCCTTCTGACTTCCCTGTACTGTACCCTTCTGACTTCCCTGTATTATACCCTTCTGACTTCCCTCTTCTGTACCCTTCTGACTTCCCTGTACTGTACCCTTCTGACTTCCCTGTATTATACCCTTCTGACTTTCCTCTCCTGTACCCTTCTGACTTTCCTCTCCTGTACCCTTCTGACTTTCCTCTCCTGTACCCTTCTGACTTCCCTGTACTGTACCCTTCTGACTTCCCTCTTCTGTGCTCCTCTGACTTCCCTGTACTGTACTCTTCTGACTTCCCTCTTATGTACCCTTCTGACTTCTCTCTTCTGCACCCTTCTGACTTCCCTGTACTGTACCCTTCTGACTTCTCTCCTCTGTACCCTTTCAACTTCCCTGTACTGTACCCTTCTGATTTCCCTGTACTATACCCTTCTGACTTCCCTGTATTGTACTCTTTTGACTTCCCTGTACTATACCCTTCTGACTTCCCTGTGCTGTACCCTTCTGACTTCCCTGTACTGTACCCTTCTGACTTCTCTCTTCTATACCCTTCTGACTTCCCTCTTCTGTACCCTTCTGACTTCTCTCTTTTGTTCCCTTCTGACTTCCCTATACTACACCCTTCTCACTTCCCTGTTTTATATTCTTCTGACTTCCCTCTTCTGTACCCTTCTGACTTCTCTCTTCTGTACCCTTCTGACTTCTCTCTTCTGTACCCTTCTGACTTCTCTCTTCTGTACCCTTCTGACTTCCCTGTACTGTACTCTTCTGACTTCCCTCTTATGTACCCTTCTGACTTCTCTCATCTATACCCTTCTGACTTCCCTCTTCTGTACCCTTCTGACTTCTCGCTTCTGTACCCTTCTGACTTCTCTCTTCTGTACCTGTCAGGAAATGTTCTATCCGCTGGTAATACCTGTTATTTGGCATGCAGTACTGAGGTCCACCAGCAGGTGTCTCCTGGCAGTTTGGAACTGTTAGGAGAGCTTTTCCCTGTTAATAGTATATCATCTTTGGGCCGCAGTACTGGCGTCCACCAGCGGATGGATCCTGGCAGTGTGGAGCAGACAGTACCTCCTACAATTAGGTGTCACTTGAGGCCAATCACAGGCCTATAAATACCCGGCAAACATTCACATGTTTGCCTTGATTTCTTCATTGTCTCCTGACCTGCTAGCGATCTGATCCTGTGCCCTGAACCTGTCTCCCTGTCTCCCTGTCTCCCTGTCTCAGACCCTATCCTGTCCCACCTGTTACCTTGCATCCCTGCCTGCAGTCTGACCCATCCATCCTCTCCCTGTCCTGTGTTCCATATCCCATCTGCTGACCTCCCTGTGTATGACCTTGGCCTGGCTTACGTTTATGTCTCTGGAACATCCCCTGTCCATCTACTGATCTGCTTTGTATGACCCTGGCCTGGCTATTGTTTATGATCCTGGTATTTCCCATTTATTGCACTTATCTGTCTGTTGTTATTTGTGGGTCTCTGTCTGTGGTTGGTTATTGCACTGTGTCATATTGGAGTTGGTTGTATTATATTACTCACTTTCTTTAATAAATTATTATATTTTCAGGTATATACGTTTGGGTGTCCTCTGTCGCAGATCACACGGTTCTGGTCACACTGGTTCATGACAGTAAATCAAGGCCATCTCTGACCAGAAGTGACTGTGCAGAGGAACCATTGTAGTGCTATTAAAATGCAATCAGAAACAGTTGTTCTCCTTGCCTCACTGGTGTTGGAGGATAACAATTACTGCCGCCTGGTATTGAAAGAGTGGGCCAGGGATCAGCTCCTGGAGTGTATCCGTCTGGCCCATTCTCTGGTTGATCAGGGTAGATTTCTGTTTGAAAACGTTCAGCCCCTGATACAGGTGTGTGCTGAGCTAGCCTTGTCTGGCAGTCCTAAAGGAAGTGATGATTTTTCTCCCCCCTTCAGTAGTGATCAGGTGGAGTCTCTGGTATGGCTGTTGGAGGATGATGCTGTATACTTTCTGGAGCATTATTCAGCTTGTCCTAAACAGGTGCTAGTGGATTGTATAGATTCGGTGCAGTCCCTGGTTAGACAGGCAGTATGTGAACCCACGTTTGTTCAACCTGTACTACAGGCATGGTCAGACTTATTATCTCCAGCTTCGGTCAGCTCTGCACAACCCAGACCTGCTATTAGCCACCTGCCTGCCCAGGAGTCTTTTTTTCCCTTCACCCATGGCAACCTCCGTTTCGGCCAAATATACCCTGCTTCCCACCAAATATCGATACCCTGTCCCTACCCGCTGCACCTATCCTGCATTCAACCCACCTGCCTCTTCTCAGCTGTCCACAAACCCACAGGAACTTCCTTCAGCTACTGTTACCTCTTCTCTGCCATATTCCAATCCTCCTTTCAAGTCTGCTGCACCCCTCATCTACAGAGCTTCAGTGGCTAAGCCAAAGAAAAAACTAAAGTTTTTTCCAACCAAGATGATCCTGCCAGTAACCCAACCTGCCTCCGCACCAGCTAATCCAACCCATACCATCATGCCAGTGTCCAATCCTGCCTCCCCGCCAGCTGATCTGTTCCAGCCTGATGTGTTCCTGTGTGCCGCCCAGCCTGATGTTCCGATGTCTGCTGATGTGCCAGCACCTGTGCCCACTGTCCAGTCTGAAGTTCCAGTACCAGCTGCCCGGATTGAAGTTCCAGTACCTGCTATCCAGTCCGATGTACCTGCTGTTCAGCCTGTTGTGCCAGTACCTGCTGTTCTGCCCGATGTGCCAGCACCTGTGCCCACTGTCCAGACTGAAGTTCCAGTACCAGCTGCCCGGTTTGAAGTTCCAGTACCTGCTATCCAGTCCGATGTACCTGCTGTTCAGCCTGTTGTGCCAGTACCTGCTGTTCCGCCTGATGTGCCAGCACCTGTGCCCACTGTCCAGTCTGAAGTTCCAGTACCGGCTGCCCGGTTTGAAGTTCCAGTACCTGCTATTCAGTCCACTGCACCTGCTGTTCTGCCTGATGTGTCAGCACCTGTGCCCACCGTCCAGTCTGAAGTTCCAGTACCAGCTGCCCGGTTTGAAGTTCCAGTACCTGCTATCCAGTCCGATGTGCCTGCTGTTCAGCCTATTGTGCCAGTACCTTCTGTTCTGCCTGATGTGCCAGCACCTGTGCCCACTGTCCAGTCTGAAGTTCCAGTACCAGCTGCCCGGATTGAAGTTCCAGTACCTGCTATCCAGTCCGATGTACCTGCTGTTCAGCCTGTTGTGCCAGTACCTGCTGTTCTGCCTGATGTGCCAGCACCTGTGCCCACTGTCCAATCTGAAGTTCCAGTACCGGCTGACCGGTTTGAAGTTCCAGTACCTGCTATCCAGTCCGATGTGCCTGCTGTTAAGCTTGTTGTGCCAGCACCTGCTGTTCTGCCTGATGTGCCTACTGCCCAGACTGAAGTTCTAGTACCTGTTGCCTGGCCTGATGTCTCCGTGTCTGCCCTCCAGCCTGATGTCTCGGTGTCTGCCCTCCAGCCTGATGTCTCGTGTCTGCCCTCCAGCCTGATGTCTCGGTGTCTGCCCTCCAGCCTGATGTCTCGGTGTCTGCACTCCAGCCTGATGTCTTGGTGCCAGCCCTCCAGCCTGATGTCTCGTGCCAGCCCTCCAGCCTGATGTCTCGGTGCCAGCCCTCCAGCCTGGTGTCTCGGTGCCAGCCCTCCAGCCTGGTGTCTCTGTGCCAGCCCTCCAGCCTGGTGTCTCGGTGCCAGCCCTCCAGCCTGGTGTCTCGGTGCCAGCCCTCCAGCCTGGTGTCTCGGTGCCAGCCCTCCAGCCTGGTGTCTCGGTGCCAGCCCTCCAGCCTGGTGTCTCGGTGCCAGCCCTCCAGCCTGATGTCTCGGTGCCAGCCCTCCAGCCTGATGTCCCGGTGCCAGCCCTGCAGCCTGATGTCCCGGTGCCAGCCCCCCAGCCTGACTTCCCTCTTCTGTACCCTTCTGACTTCCCTCTTCTGTACCCTTCTGACTTCTCTCTTCTGTACCCTTCTGACTTCCCTGTACTGTATTCTTCTGACTTCCCTCTTCTGTACCCCTCTGACTTCCCTGTACTGTACTCTTCTGACTTCCCTCTTATGTAAAAAACAAAAAAATCCCCACGCTAACATAAAAACTCCCCAAAAAAGCTGCAGTTCAACTGTGGGATATGCACAACAAACTATAAAAACAAATAAAAAAACTGTGCTAATTATGATTGAAAAGTGCATAAAACCTCAATATATGCAGATATCACAAAAAACATCAAATTGCATTAAATAATGCATACATATAGACAAAGTCCGTGAGTAAAAGAAAGAAGATCTAGTGAAGGGATGGGAAGAATCCCACAACAGTTTTCCGTGGAAATCTGATGGAAAATGAAAATACAACACACCATACACCGTGATCCTCCACCATAAAAAATATCCGCTCACCAGATGGCAAACGCAAACAGGCACATCTTAGGATTACATCCAGATAGAACAGCTAGCACTGACACACTCCAGATATTTCAGTGGATGGTAAGCGTCTCAAGCGTGTGGAGGCTGGATCCAAAATCCTGTCAACGGTATCCCTCTGTGCAGCGTACCTCCACTCACACACCAACCCGAGTTACAGGGCATGGGGTAAAGAGAAAGCAGCCATAGCTTAATTCCGATAGAGCAATTTATTTTAAAAAAGGTAGAACACTTACAAATAAGTAGCATAAAAAGAGCAGATCGCCGGTCGGCAAGCGAGCGCCCTTTCGTGACAAGGTGCGACGATGTCAGAGCGTCAACCTCCCGACGTACGTTTCGTCCATACCTGACTACGTCTGGGGAACGGGCAACGCTCTGACTCATCGCAATAAATAGACAAAGAAGAACACAACCCATTGTGACAACTCAGAGGCATCTGTTCTAAACAGCCAATCCGCTGAGGGAATGGGACCAGGAAGCAACCACACTAGCCAGTCTAAATAGACTACAAGGCAATTGTACTCTAACATATGGGGAAAGGTGAATCTAAATAACGAAATAAGAAAACGGCATGACGCCATCTTGTGGAAAAGAAAGAAAGTACCACCAAAAAAGGACATAGAAAATACATCCTCCGAGAACTATAATCAGAGAATATTCAATAAAATATATTAAAGAATATAGAGAAAGAGGAGTAGGTGGACATAAGAAATGGTCTAGTCTGTGGCTAAAAGATAGACACAAACCTCCAATGATACGCACCCAAGTACAAAGCAAATGAAAGACAACACTCCGCCATTGGATAGACCCCTAAAGGGTAACCACCCGTCAACAGTAATACGTTGATATTAGTTAGAACGTTGAATGCATAGTATATAGGAATAAATAGGTACGTATAAAAAAGTGAATAAAGATCACCCATAAATTTTAAAACTATATGTGCACAAATTATCCAAAACCCTGTGAAGGGAGTGCCTAAAAATAAAAATAAGAAAAAAAAGAGACAATAAAAATAAGAATATGAACAAAAATAATAAATAATTAATAAAAAATAAAAAAATGAAAAATACAAAATATGAGATAAAAATTACGTGCATAGGAGGTGATTGCACAAAGACCAATACACGCCCCCATATAGAAAATATGCAATAAAAATTATGTGCATAAGAGGTGATTGCACATAGACCAATACACGCCCCCATAACAGATATGTCTCTGAGTTGTTACATAGTTACATAGTAGGTGAGGTTGAAAAAAGACACAAGTCCATCAAGTCCAACCTATGTGTGTGATGATATGTCAGTATTACATTGTATATCCCTGTATGTTGCGGTCATTCAGGTGATTATCTAATAGTTTCTTGAAGCTATCAATGCTCCCTGCTGAGACCACCGCCTGTGGAAGGGAATTCCACATCCTTGCCGCTCTTACAGTAAAGAACCCTCTATGTAGTTTAAGGTTAAGGTTAAACCTCTTTTCTTCCAATTGTAATGAGTGGCCACGAGTCTTATTAAACTCTCTTCTGCAAAAAAGTTTTCTCCCTATTGTGGGGTCACCAGTACAGTATTTGTAAATTGAAATCATATCCCCTCTCAAGCGTCTCTTCTCCAGAGAGAATAAGTTCAGTGCTTGCAACCTTTCCTCATAACTAAGATCCTCCAGACCCTTTATTAGCTTTGTTGCCCTTCTTTGTACTCGCTCCATTTCTAGTACATCCTTCCTGAGGACTGGTGCCCAGAACTGGACAGCAAACTCCAGGTGTGGCCGGACCAGAGCCTTGTAGAGTGGGAGAATTATCGTTTTATCTAAGGCGTTGATCCCCCTTTTAATGCATGCCGATATTCTGTTTGCTATATTAGCAGCAGCTTGGCATTGCATGGCATTGCTGAGCCTATCATCTACTAGGACCCTCAGGTCCTTTTCCATCCTAGATTCCCCCAGAGGTTCTCCCCCCAGTGTATAGATTGCATTCATATTTTGCCACCCAAATGCATTATTTTACATTTTTCTACACCTCATTTGCCTCATTTGCCATGTAGTCGCCCACCCCATTAATTTGTTCAGGTCTTTTTGCAAGATTTCCACATCCTGCGGAGAAGTTATTGCCCTGCTTAGCTTAGTATCGTCTGCAAATACAGAGATTGAACTGTTTATCCCATCCTCCAGGTCGTTTATAAACAAATTAAATAGGATTGGTCCCAGCACAGAACCCTGGGGAACCCCACTACCCACTGCTGACCATTCTGAGTACTCCCCATTTATCACCACCCTCTGATCTCGCCCTTGTAGCCAGTTTTCAATCCATGTACTCACCCTATGGTCCATGCCAACAGACCTTATTTTGTACAGTAAACGTTTATGGGGAACTGTGTCAAATGCTTTTGCAAAATCCAGATACACCACGTCTACAGGCCTTCCTTTATCTAGATGGCAACTCACCTCCTCATAGAAGGTTAATAGATTGGTTTGGCAAGAACAATTCTTCATGAATCCATGCTGATTACTGCTAATGATATAGTTCTTATTACTAAAATCTTGTATATAGTCCCTTATCATCCCCTCCAAGAGTTTATATACTATTGATGTTAGGCTAACTGGTCTGTAATTCCCAGGGATGTATTTTGGGCCCTTTTTAAATATTGGTGCTACGTTGGCTTTTCTCCAATCAGCTGGTACCATTCCAGTCAGTAGACTATCTGTAAAAATTAGGAACAACGGTCTGGCAATCACTTTACTGAGATCCCTAAGTATCCTCGGATGCAAGCCATCTGGTCCCGGTGATTTATTAATGTTAAGTTTCTCAAGTCTAATTTTAATTCTGTCCTCTGTTAACCATGGAGGTGCTTCCTGTGTTGTGTCATGAGGATAAACACTGCAGTTTTGGTTACTGAAGCCCTCGATTCACTCGTGAAGACTGAGGAGAAGAATAAATTCAATACCTTTGCCATCTCCCCATCCTTTGTAACCAGATGTCCTTCCTCATTCTTTATGGGGCCAATATGGTCTGTCCTCCCTTTTTTACTGTTTACATAATTAAAGAATTTCTTGGGATTTTTTTTTGCTCTCCTCCGCTATGTGTCTTTCATGTTCTATCTTAGCCATCCTAACTGTACCCTTACATTTCTTGTTGCATTCTTTATAAAGTCTGAATGCTGAGGATGATCCCTCGACCTTGTATTTTTTGAAGGCCTTCTCCTTTTCTTTTATATGCATTTTTACATTGGAGTTAAGCCATCCAGGATTTTTGTTCGCTATTTTAAATTTATTACCCAATGGGATACATTGGCTAATGCCCTTATTTAATATGCTCTTAAAGCAAACCCATCTCTCCTCTACATCACGGGACACAGAGCCTCAGTAATTACTGATGGATTATATAGGGTATCACTAGGTGATTGGACACTGGCACACCCTAAACAGGAAGTTCAACCCCCTATATAATCCCTCCCCTTACAGTTTTTTCGCCAGTGTCTTAGGTATTGGTCATGTGTAAAGATGTGCTGTGCTGAGCTCCAAAGGGAATATCCTATATCCTATACTGGGGCAAGCCAAGCGAACCGGATCCATTTCAAGGTGTCCTTTCTAGGCCGAATTTGATGGTACCCGGGCCTCGTGTCCGAAGAAACAAGGTTTTACCTGTAACGCTTCTCTTTTTAGAGAGCTGGACCCCGCATTTCAGAATTTGTTTTTTATAGCCTTATTCTTGTCAGGGTGCTTTACAGTCCCAGAACTGCGGATCCCCCTATCCATAGGGGGCCCCAGTCTCTAAAGGTTTTCCAAACGGAGCCCACCGTGAGAGGTGAAGATTGGGTCTGTTTAACAGAACCCTGCAGCTGGATAAGGTAAGGGAGATTCCACAGAATTTTTTAATTCTAGTAGGTTTCTCCTTTAACCACTTGACGACCGCCTCACGCCGATGTACGTCGGCAAGGTGGCACGGACAGGCAAAATCACGTACAGTGTACGTGATTTGCTTTCCGCGGGTGGGGGGTCCGATCGGTCCCCCCCCGGTGCCCGAGGCGGTCGCCATTTCTTCCCGGGCGATGAAAGGTCAGGGGGAGGCCATCCATTGTTGGCCACCCCCTCCCGATCGCTCCCGGCGAATGAAAATGCTTCCTTTCCCTCTGTAATGTAAACAGAGGGAAAGGAAGTGATGTCATCTCTCCTCGAGTCGGTCTTTTCGTCGCCGCGCCGAGGAGAGAAGACATCAAGTAAGTCTGCACAACACTACACATTCAGTAGAACACGCCAGGCACACTTGTCACCCCCCATCACCCCCCGATCACCCCCTGATCACCCCCCTGTACCCCCTGTCACTCTGACACCAATAGCATTTTTTTTTTTTTTTTTGCATTGGTGTCAGTTTGTGTCAGTTAAAAGTTTTAGGGCAGTTAGGTTAGCCCCCTTTAGGTCTAGGGTACCCCCCTTAGGTCCAGGGTACCCCCCTAACCCCCCCTAATAAAAGTTAACCCCTTGATTACCCCCCGTCACCAGTGTCGCTAAGCGATCGTTTTTCTGATCGCTGTATTAGTGACACAGGTGACGCTAGTTAGGGAGGTAAGTATATAGGTTCGCTGTCAGTGTTTTATAGCGACAGGGACCCCCATATACTACCTGCTAAAGGTTTTAACCCCCTGATTGCCCCCTAGTTAACCCTTTCACCAGCGATCACCGTATAAGTGTTACGGGTGACGCTGGTTAGCTAGTTTGTTTTTTGTAGTTTATTACAGTTTATTACAGTTTTAGGGCACCCGCCGTTTATTACCCTATAAAGGTTTAACCCCCTAATTGCCCGGCGGTGATAGAAGTTAAGTTTTTAGGATCAGATAAGGTCTGCGTCGCCCCAGGCAGCGTCAGGTTAGCGCCAGTACAGCTAAAACCTGTGCACGCAGCATACACCTCCCTTAGTGCTGAGTATCTGAGCGGATCGATATCTGATCCGATCAGATCTATACTCCCCAGCAGTTTAGGGTTCCCTGAAACGCAGTGTTAGCGGGATCAGCCCAGATACCTGCTAGCACCTGCGTTTTGCTCCTCGGCCCAGCCCTGCCCAGCCCACCCAAGTGCAGTATCGATCGATAACTGACACTTACAAAACACTAAGCACACATAACTGCAGCGGTCGCAGAGTCAGGCCTGATCCCTGCGATCGCTAACAGTTTTTTGGTAGCGTTTTGATACAGTCGCCAACAGTCAGGAGCTTTTTTGCCTGTGAGTCTCACTAGTGTACCCCTAAATTTAGAGCCCAAAATGGCAAATAGAAGGTACACTAGTGAAGAGGCCTACAGGATTCTGAGTATGACAGATAGTGAAGAGGAAGTCACTCATCTGTCAAGTTCAGGCTCAGAATACGAACCTGTAGAGGACAGCGGCTCCATGACAGATAGCTCTGACGACAGAGTTGTGGTCCCTGCTAGGGTCAGGCGTACCAGACCCCGAACTTATGCTGTCCTTGAAGTGCAAGAACCGCAGGACTCTCGTATGGAGCAGAGCAGTACTAGCGCCGCTATTCCTTCTGGTGAACTGGCAAGCACCAGCGGCCTAGTACACCCTGGTCGTACATCCAGCACTGCAGTATCACGTGGTGACGTGGCGAGTCCCATAAGTGCAGTTCAAGCTGGCGAGGTGGCAAGCAGTAGTAGTGTCCCGCTGCCACCAAGAAGACAAAGACAGGCCCGTCGTGCCCATAGTGCCCTTCCTGCTGCATTGGCCAATCCGAATTGGGAACCTTCCACTTCTGCAGCACCCGTACTTCCCCCTTTCACTGGCCAACCCGGAATTCAGGTGGAAACAGTTGACTTTATGCCACTGGATTTTTATTCACTGTTTTTCACCGAAGATCTCTATAGATCTATTGTGGACCAAAGCAATTTGTACGCTGGTCAACACATCGCCGCTAATCCCCAGTCCTCCCTTGCCAGAGATTGGAGACCAATTACGGTCTCCGAATTTAAGACCTTTCTGGGCCTTTCCCTCCTCATGGGGTTGAATAAAAAGAGTAAGTTGCGGTCATATTGGTCCACTGACCCAATTTACCATTCACCCTTGTTCTCTGCTTCCATGGCCAGGGCGTGATACGAGCAGATTTTGCGGTTCATGCACTTCAACGACAATGAACTCTGTCGTCCTCGTGGAGACCCTGCATACGATCGGCTCTACAAAATTCGGCCCCTCGTAAACCACTTCAACCAACGTTTTGCAGACTTGTTTACCCCCCATCAAGTTGTCTGCGTTGATGAGTCCCTTATTAAGTTTTCTGGCCGCTTGTCATTCAAACAGTACCTTCCCAGCAAGCGTGCCAGATACGGGGTCAAGATGTATAAGCTCTGTGACAGGGCCACAGGCTATACATGTAGATTTATGGTTTACGAGGGAAGAGATAGTCACGTAGAGCCGACAAACTGCCCTGACTACATAGGAAGCGCTGGCAAGATAGTGTGGGACTTGGTGTCACCCTTATTCGGAAAGGGGTACCACTTGTACGTGGACAATTATTATATGAGCGTGCCACTTTTTAGTCACTTGTTTGATCAGCAGATTGGAGCATGTGGCACCGTGCGACCTAATCGCCGGGGCTTTCCCCAGCGGCTTGTAGATTCCCGTCTTAGGCTGGGGGAGAGAGCCTGCTTGAAGTATAATAATTTGCTCGCTATGAAGTGGAGGGATAAGAAGAATGTTTTCGTTCTCATCTCCCTTCATGCAGACACGACGACCCAAATTTCTACGGCGACTGGTGTTGTGGAGAAACCCCTCTGTGTCCACGAATACAACCTTAATATGGGAGGGGTGGACCTCAACGACCAGTTGTTGGCGCCGTACTTAGTTGCCCGTAAGGCCAGACGCTGGTACAAAAAAGTGTCTGTATACTTATTTCAATTGGCTTTGCTGAATGCTCATGTGCTATACAGAGCTTCAGGACAGACTGGATCCTTCCTTAAATTCCAGGAAGAGATCATCAGAGCCCTTCTGTTTCCAGACGGTGCTCTACCTCACCTTCCCCAACCAAATGCAGTAAGCCGGCTGCATGAGCGGCATTTTCTTTATGCCATCCCGAGTACCCCTACCCAACGAGCCCCCCAAAAAAGATGTCGTGTCTGCAGCAAGCGCGGATTTAGGCGTGACACCCGGACTTATTGTCCCCTCTGTCCTGGCAATCCTGGTCTTTGCATGGGTGAATGCTTTGAACGCTACCATACATTAGTTGAGTATTAGCGTAGGGTTCAGCACTGCACAGACTAGGCACACTAACACAGGGTCTCCCAAGATGCCATTGCATTTTGAGAGACCCAAACCTGGAACAAAAGTTACAAAAGTTAAAAGTTACTAAAAAAAAGTGTAAAAAAATAAAATAAAAAAAAATTAAAAAAAATAAAAACACAAAAAAAAATATAAAATAAAAAAAACCAAAAATAGTTGTTGTTTTATTGTTCTCTCTCTCTCTATTCTCTCTCTATTGTTCTTCTCTTTTTTACTCTATTCTATTCTGCAATGTTTTATTGTTATTATGTTTTACCATGTTTCCTTTTCAGATTTTGCATACTTTACCGTTTACTGTGTTTTGTTGGTAACCATTTTATTGTTTTCAGGTACGCCATTCAGTTGCAGCGCGGATTTATTTATCTTGACAGCAACAGCGTTTGCTCCCACGATATATAAAGCCGTGACTCCAACGCTGTCGGAGGTGATTTCACCACCACAGTTACATACTTCAGCATATATGCCGAAGCGTGGGGGCAGCAGTGGGTGGAGGAGCAATTTGCTCCTGCCTTTTGCGGGAGGATGCCCCCATGCTTCGGCATATATATATTTTAGGCACAGGTTGCGTTAAATGTTTTATTTTTTACTATGTTTTTTTTTTTGTATTTGCTTTGCAGGTATGGTAAGTCTTACTGTTATACTGTAATATTACTTTGTTTTATTGTTAACCATCATTTGCTTAGCAGGTACGCCATTCAGTTGCAGCGCGGATTTATTTATCTTGACAGCAACAGCGTTTGCTCCCACGATATATAAAGCCGTGACTCCAGCGCTGTCGGAGGTGATTTCACCACCACAGTTACATACTTCAGCATATATGCCGAAGCGTGGGGGCAGCAGTGGGTGGAGGAGCAATTTGCTCCTGCCTTTTGCGGGAGGATGCCCCCATGCTTCGGCATATATAAATGGTGCATGTATGCCCATCATTAGAAGTGGGTGGATGAAGGGAGGTATTCTAATGGTGGGCATACCCACCGATCAATATCTTTTTTTCGTTCAGCCCACAGGCTGCATGAAAAAAAAGTTTACAATATATGCCTAACAAGGACCAGCAACGTACTGGTATGTTGCTGGACTTTGAGTGGTTATACCAGAATGATGCCTGCAGGTTTAGGTATCATCTTGGTATCATTCTTTTCAGCCAGCGGTCGGCTTTCATGTAAAAGCAATCCTAGTGGCTAATTAGCCTCTAGACTGCTTTTGCAAGCAGTGGGAGGGAATGCCCCCCCCTCCCCCACCGTCTTCCATGTTTTTCTCTGGCTTTCCTGTCCCAACAGGGAACCTGAAAATGCAGCCGGTGATTCAGCCAGCTGACCATAGAGCTGATCAGAGACCAGAATGGCTCCAAACATCTCTATGGCCTAAGAAACCGGAAGCTACGAGCATTTCATGACTTAGATTTCGCCGAATGTAAACAGCGCCATTGGGAAATTGGGAAAGCATTTTATCACACCGATCTTGGTGTGGTCAGATGCTTTGAGGGCAGGGGAGAGATCTAGGGTCTAATAGAGCCCAATTTTTTTAAAAAAGAGTACCTGTCACTACCTATTGCTATCATAGGGGATATTTACATTCCCTGAGATAACAATAAAATTAATTTAAAAAAAATAAAAATGAAAGGAACAGTTTAAAAATAAGATAAAAAAGCAAAAAAATAATAAAGAAAAAAAAAAAAAAAAAAAAAGCACCCCTGTCCCCCCCTGCTCTCGCGCAAAGGCGAACGCAAGCGTCGGTCTGGCGTCAAATGTAAACAGCAATTGCACCATGCATGTGAGGTATCACCGCGAAGGACAGAACGAGGGCAGTAATTTTAGCAGTAGACCTCCTCTGTAAATCTAAAGTGGTAACCTGTAAAGGCTTTTAAAGGCTTTTAAAAATGTATTTATTTTGTCGCCGCTGCGCGTTTGTGCGCAATTTTAAAGCATGTCATGTTTGGTATCCATGTACTCGGCCTAAGATCATCTTTTTTATTTCATCAAACATTTGGGCAATATAGTGTGTTTTAGTGCATTAAAATTTAAAAAAGTGTGTTTTTTCCCCAAAAAATGCGTTTGAAAAATCGCTGCGCAAATACTGTGTGAAAAAAAAATATGAAACACCCACCATTTTAATCTGTAGGGCATTTGCTTTAAAAAAATATATAATGTTTGGGGGTTCAAAGTAATTTTCTTGCAAAAAAAAATTATTTTTTTCATGTAATCAAAAAGTGTCAGAAAGGGCTTTGTCTTCAAGTGGTTAGAAGAGTGGGTGATGTGTGACATAAGCTTCTAAATGTTGTGCATAAAATGCCAGGACAGTTCAAACCCCCCCCCAAATGACCCCATTTTGGAAAGTAGACACCCCAAGCTATTTGCTGAGAGGCATGTCGAGTCCATGGAATATTTTATATTGTGACACAAGTTGCGGGAAAGAGACAAATCTTTTTTTTTTTTTTTTTTTTTTTTTGCACAAAGATGTCACTAAATGATATATTGCTCAAACATGCCATGGGAATATGTGAAATTATACCCCAAAATACATTCTGTTGCTTCTCCTGAGTATGGGGATACCACATGTGTGGGACTTTTTGGGAGCCTAGCCGCGCACGGGACCCCGAAAACCAAGCCCCGCCTTCAGGCTTTCTAAGGGCGTAAATTTTTGATTTCACTCTTCACTGCCTAGCACAGTTTCGGAGGCCATGGAATGCCCAGATGGCACAACCCCCCCCAAATGACCCCATTTTGGAAAATAGACACCCCAAGCTATTTGCTGAGAGGTATAGTGAGTATTTTGCAGACCTCACTTTTTGTCACAAACTTTCGAAAATTGAAAAAAGAAAAAAAAATACATTTTTCTTGTCTTTCTTCATTTTCAAAAACAAATGAGAGCTGCAAAATACTCACCATGCCTCTCAGCAAATAGCTTGGGGTGTCTACTTTCCAAAATGGGGTCATTTGGGGGGGGGTTTTGCCATCTTGGCATTTTATGGCCTTCAAAACTGTGATAGGTAGTGAGGAGTGGAATCACAACTTAACGCCCTTAGAAATCCTGAAGCCGGTGCTTGGTTTTCGGGGCCCCGTATGCGGCTAGGCTCCCAAAAAGTCCCACACATGTGGTATCCCCATACTCAGGAGAAGCAGCAGAATATATTTTGGGGTGTAATTCCACATATGCCCATGGCATGTTTGAGCAATATATCATTTAGTGACAACTTTGTGCAAAAAAAAAAAAAAAATTGTCACTTTCCCGCAACTTGTGTCAAAAAATAAAATATTCCATGGACTCAACATGCCTCTCAGCAATTACCTTGGGGTGTCTACTTTCCAAAATGGGGTCATTTGGGGGGGTTTTGTGCCATCTTGGCATTTTATGGCCTTCAAAACTGTGATAGGTAGTGAGGAGTCAAATCACAACATTATGCCCTTAGAAATCCTGAAGGCGGTGCTTGGTTTTCGGGGCCCCGTATGCGGCTAGGCTCCCAAAAAGTCCCACACATGTGGTATCCCCATACTCAGGAGAAGCAGCTAAATGTATTTTGGGGTGCAATTCCACATGTGCCCATGGCCTGTGTGAGAAATATATCATTTAGTGACAACTTTGTGCAAAAAAAAAAAAAATTGTCACTTTCCCGCAACTTGTGTCAAAAAAGAAAGTATTCCATGGACTCAACATGCCTCTCAGCAAATAGCTTGGAGTGTCTACTTTCCAAAATGGGGTCATTTGGGGGGGTTTTGTGCCATCTGGGCATTTTATGGCCTTCAAAACTGTGATAGGTAGTGAGGAATGAAATCAAAAATTTATGCCCTTAGAAATCCTGAAGGCGGTGATTGGTTTTCGGGGCCCCGTACGCGGCTAGGCTCCCAAAAAGTCCTAAACATGTGGTATCCCCATACTCAGGAGAAGCAGCAGAATGTATTTTGGGGTGTAATTCCACATATGCCCATGGCATGTTTGAGCAATATATCATTTAGTGACAACTTTGTGCAAAAAAAAAAAAAAAAAAAGTGTTACTTTCCCGCAACTTGTGTCAAAATATAAAATATTCCATGGACTCAACATGCCTCTCAGCAAATAGTTTGGGGTGTCTACTTTCAAAAATGGGGTCATTTGGGGGGGTTTTGTGCCATCTTGGCATTTTATGGCCTTCAAAACTGTGATAGGTAGTGAGGAGTCAAATCACAACATTATGCCCTTAGAAATCCTGAAGGCGGTGCTTGGTTTTCGGGGCCCCGTATGCGGCTAGGCTCCCAAAAAGTCCCACACATGTGGTATCCCCATACTCAGGAGAAGCAGCTAAATGTATTTTGGGGTGCAATTCCACATATGCCCATGGCCTGTGTGAGAAATATATCATTTAGTGACAACTTTGTGCAAAAAAAAAAAAAATTGTCACTTTCCCGCAACTTGTGTCAAAAAAGAAAGTATTCCATGGACTCAACATGCCTCTCAGCAAATAGCTTGGAGTGTCTACTTTCCAAAATGGGGTCATTTGGGGGGGGTTTTGTGCCATCTGGGCATTTTATGGCCTTCAAAACTGTGATAGGTAGTGAGGAATGAAATCAAAAATTTATGCCCTTAGAAATCCTGAAGGCGGTGATTGGTTTTCGGGGCCCCGTACGTGGCTAGGCTCCCAAAAAGTCCCACACATGTGGTATCCCCATACTCAGGAGAAGCAGCTGAATGTATTTTGGGGTGCAATTCCACATAGGCCCATGGCCTGTGTGAGCAATATATCATTTAGTGACAACTTTTTGTAAATTTTTTTTTTTTTTTTGTCATTATTCAATCACTTGGGACAAAAAAAATAAATATTCAATGGGTTCAACATGCCTCTCAGCAATTTCCTTGGGGTGTCTACTTTCCAAAATGGGGTCATTTGGGGGGGTTTTGTACTGCCCTGCCATTTTAGCACCTCATGAAATGACATAGGCAGTCATAAACTAAAAGCTGTGTAAATTCCAGAAAATGTACCCTAGTTTGTAGACGCTATAACTTTTGCGCAAACCAATAAATATACGCTTATTAACTTTTTTTTTACGAAAGACATGTGGCCGAATACATTTTGGCCTAAATGTATGACTAAAATTGAGTTTATTGGATTTTTTTTATAACAAAAAGTAGAAAATATCATTTTTTTTCAAAATTTTCGGTCTTTTTCCGTTTATAGCGCAAAAAATAAAAACGGCAGAGGTGATCAAATACCATCAAAAGAAAGCTCTATTTGTGGGAAGAAAAGGACGCAAATTTCGTTTGGGTACAGCATTGCATGAGCGCAATTAGCAGTTAAAGCGACGCAGTGCCAAATTGGAAAAAGACCTCTGGTCCTTAGGCAGCATAAAGGTCCGGGGCTCAAGTGGTTAAGTAAATGTATGCTATGCCTATTGTCGCCACCGGGGGCTGCCAAGAGCACATACCTTCACATGCTTGATTGTCTGTCTCAGTGTTCACGCTGCACAGCTCCTCCAGCCGAGCTCCAGGTAGGATGGGATGGGGGCTCTTCCTCAGGGATATTCCCCCCAAGATTAGGGGGGCTGCGGTGGTCTGAAAGGCAGATCCCATCATTTGCTGGCCTCTCTCCTTCCTCCTCCACCCCAGCCTCCCCTCCACGCTTGTCCCGGAGGATCGGCTCACGCGGGAAAGCGCACGTTTTTTAAAAAAACTGAGGAGGGGGCAGAAGGGGTGGTCAGAGGGGGGGCGGGAGGGGTGGTTAGAGGAGGGGGGGGCGGAACGTTAGCACGACGTCCGGCGTGCTTAGACGCCCACATCGCCGGCTGCACAGGCTATAAGAAGCCCAATTTTTCAGGTGTACTCAGCCTATGGAGGGACACAAAGCTGACGGTCGCATGTAAGGTGGGACACAGGCATTCTCCTAGGCAGCATTTACTTAGAAACATTTGACTGGGCATTGGTAGCAGCAACAGTTGCTGTACTACATCGCTCAGCAGCCAGTGTTTTATTTGTGTGATACCTCCACCTTGTTTGCTTTGCACTATGGGTAGAAGAGGTACAAATACCCCAAAAACCAGAGGCTCACCAGACCAGAGGGATCTACCTCAGGCTCTAAGGACCCCCTTCTGCAGCACCTTCCCCCCCTGAAGGACCTGGGAAGGCCGGCCAGGGAGAGCCGTTGGGGTCAGGGGCTGCATCTGCTTCTGGCACTTCTGCCCCTGTATATATTACGCAGGAGGTTATTTCCTCAACCATTAATGCACTAGAGGAAAGATTAATGGCCTTAATCGCATCTTCACTCAGTGGAAGAAAACGCACTAGGTCTTCCTCTGTTACCCAGGACCCTCAGGCAGAGGAACTCTGGGAAAAAGGAGAAGAATCCCTTTCAGAGGATCGGGATGGGACTGATGATTCCTCCTCTGAGGAATCAAGTGGAGAAGGGCCCTCTTCAGCTTCTCAGGATGAGAAGGTCTTAGTACAGATCCTTGCTGGATTGGTCCACTCCACATTTAAATTACCCGTATCTGAGTCAGTTAAAGAACCCTCTTCTTCTTTGGGTTCACTGAAGCCTCCTCAAACAACACATGCTTTTCCTGTTCATAATTTACTAGAAAAGCTAATTTATTCTGAGTGGGATCACCCTGATAAACGTTTTTTTCCGCCTAAAAAGTTTTCAACACTTTATCCTATGGAAGAAAAGTTTATAAAGATGTGGGGGATACCGGCTGTTGACACCGCCATTTCCTCCGTAAATAAAAGTCTGACTTGTCCTGTAGACAATGCTCAGATGCTCAGGGATCCTGTTGATAAAAAAATGGAATCCCTGTTGAAAGATATTTTCTCCTTAGCAGGTTCAGTAGCTCAACCTGTAGTGGCAGCGATCGGAGTCTGTCAATACTTAAGAGACCATGTTAAGCAGGTCCTCAAAGTTCTACCTGAACAGCAGGCCCAGGGGTTGGCTAACCTTCCAGCGGCCTTATGTTTTGCTGTTGACGCTATCAGAGATTCTATCATCCAAACCTCTCGTCTTTCACTTGGGTTGGTGCATATGCGTAGAATCTTATGGTTGAAAAATTGGTCAGCCAAAGCAACATCTAAGAAGCTTCTGGCTGGATTTCCATTTCGTGGTGCAAGGCTGTTTGGAGAGAATTTGGATAATTATATCCAAAAGATCTCTAGTGGGAAAAGCACTCTCTTACCTGTTAAGAAAAGGAGTAAGCGTCCCTCTTTCAAACGGGCTCTTTCCCCAGTGCCAGGGGCATCAGCCTCCAGGCAGTCGCGACGGCCTCCTCCGTCAGAGTCGACCCCAGGGACAAAAGAAGTCCTGGGGGAAGAAGCCTACTAGACAAGACGCTAAAGCCTCTTTATGAAGGAGCGCCCCCGCTCGCTCGGGTGGGGGGAAGAATGCTACGGTTCTCAAAGCCCTGGCAGGAGGATTTCCAGGACAGATGGGTAATCTCAACGGTAACTCTAGGTTACAAACTGGAGTTCCAAGAATTCCCCTCTCCTCGATTCCTCAGATCAAATGTCCCCAGAGATCCAGAGAAAAAGCAGTCGCTCCTTCTAGCAGTGACTATTGTCGCAAAAAGTAACCGTGGTGGTTCCCACGAAAGAACAAGGATTGGGATTTTATTCCAACCTTTTTACGGTTCAAAAACCAAATGGAGATGTCAGACCCATCCTGGATCTAAAGGATCTAAGTCGATTCCTAAGGATTCGATCCTTTCGCATGGAATCAATCCGGTCAGTAGTCTCCATCCTACAGGGAGGAGAATTTCTGGCATCAATAGACATCAGAGATGCGTATCTACATGTACCCATTTTTCCTGCTCATCAAAAGTACTTGCACTTCGAAATAGGCTACAGGGTTGCCCTGTCAGGATCCAGTCCGACAATGCCACAGCAGTGGCTTATATCAATCATCAGGGAGGCACCAGGAGTCGTGCAGTTTAGAGAGAGGTGAACCAGATTTTAGTCTGGGCAGAAAAGCATGTGCCATGTATATCGGCAGTTTTCATTCCAGGGATAGAGAACTGGCAGGCGGACTATTTGAGTCGCCAACGGTTAGTCCTGGGGGAATGGTCTTCTCACCCCGATGTCTTTTGGGCCATATGCCAAAGATGGGGGATACCGGATGTAGGTCTCTTTGCGTCCAGGATCAACAACAAGGTGGACAAGTTTGTGGCAAGAACAAGGGATCCTCTTGCATACAGGACAGATGCGTTGGTGACTCCGTGGCATCAGTTCTCACTGATTTATGCGTTTCCTCCGATTATGCTACTGCCACGGCTCCTTCGCAGGATCCGGCAGAAAAAGAAGTCGGTACTTCTGGTGGCCCCAGCGTGGCCCAGAAGAGCTTGGTATGCAGAGATAGTAAGAATGACAGTGGGCTCCCCGTGGACCCTACCATCGAGTCCAGACCTATTATCTCAAGGTCCAGTATTCCATCCTGCCTTACAAACGCTAAATTTGACGGTTTGGCTGTTGAGACCCACGTTCTGAGGAGTCGTGGGCTTTCAGGTCCTGTGATCTCTACTTTAATCTATGCTAGGAAGCCAGCTTCCAGAGTAATTTATCATAGAGTCTGGTGGACTTATGTATCTTGGTGAAGCCAGGGGTTGGCATCCGAGAAAATATGTCATTGGTAGAATTCTTAACTTTCTACAAATAGGATTAGAGATGAAGCTGGCCTTGAGTACCATCAAGGGCCAGGTCTCAGTCTTATCAGTGTTATTTCAACGACCACTTGCTTCTCATTCTTTGGTCCGAAGCTTTATGCAAGGGGTAACACGTCTTAATCCTCCAGTTAAGGCGCCCCTAAACCCCTGGGATTGGAATTTGGTTCTGTCAGTTTTACAGAAACAGCCTTTTGAACCTATACGTCAGATTCCCTTGGTCTTGTTGACAAGAAAGTTAATTTTCTTGGTAGCTATTTCTTCTGCTAGAAGAGTATCAGAGTTAGCAGCCCTTTCCTGTAAAGAGCCTTATTTGATCATGCATAAGGATAGAGTGGTATTGCGCCCTCATCCTAGCTTTCTACCAAAGGTGGTTTCAGATTTCCATCTAAACCAAGATATTGTTCTGCCTTCTTTTTTTCCAGATCCCTGTTCCAAGGAAGAAAGGTCACTACATTCTTTGGATGTAGTAAGGGCAGTCAAGGCCTATCTGGAAGCAACTGCTCAAGTTCGCAAAACTGATGTTTTGTTCATACTACCAGAAGGTCCCAATAGAGGACAGGCAGCGTCAAAGTCTACCCTTTCTAAATGGATTCGACAAATGATTATTCAGGCTTATGGTTTGAAACAAAAAATTCCACCTTTTCAAATCAGGGCACACTCCACAAGGGCGATTAGTGCCTCTTGGGTGGTGCATCCCGGGCCTCTATGGCTCAAATCTGCAAGGCCGCAACCTGGTCTTCAGTCCATACATTCACCAAATTTTATCAGGTGGATGTGGGAAGGCATGAGATATCGCCTTTGGGCGTAGTGTGCTGCAGGCAGCATTACGAGGTCCACAGGTCTGATTACACCCTACGTTGTGTGGTCCCCTCCCCTCAAATAGCATTGCTCTGGGACGTCCCATCAGTAATTACTGAGGCTCTGTGTCCCGTGATGTACGAGAAAGAAAATAGGATTTTTTATAACAGCTTACCTTTAAAGTCCTTTTCTTTTGATGTACATCACGGGACACAGAGGTCCTGCCCCTCTTCTAATACACTTATATTGCTTTGCTACAAAACTGAGGTATCCCCAGTAAGGGGAGGGATTATATAGGGGGTTGAACTTCCTGTTTAGGGTGTGCCAGGGTCCAATCACCTAGTGATACCCTATATAACCCATCAGTAATTACTGAGGCTCTGTGTCCCGTGATGTACATCAAAAGAAAAGGATTTTACAGGTAAGCTGTTATAAAAAATCCTATTTTTTTCAATAACTTTCTCAAATTTCTCGTGCTGGACATTATAATCCAACACCATCCTGAAGTTGGAAACACTGGTGCTAGTATCTTTCACTTTATCAGCAACCAGTGTTGCCCTATCCATAGAACGCACGGGGATTCAGTGTCTTTACTTCCTGACTCTCAGTTTTCCGTTGCTTGGCGGTTGTTATGGTGATGGGTATACAACTATCGCCATAGGCTAGACGGATCAGCTGAGTATGTCTATAATAATGGGTGATGAACGTCATGCCGGTACCGCTGATGAAGTCCCGCCTACTTTATGGGACGGACATCACATGATCTGTTCGTGATGTCACCCGCGTCTCTGTATGCTGATCCTCGTAGACACGCTTTGATATATATCGCAATTCATCCTTAACACTGGGGAACAGTGCAATCTTTGTGAGTTTTTATTCATTTTAATAAACACGAGTTTGATATACTATTCAGAGAGCACTAGATGTTATCTA